>CM072884.1:86585736-88985736 GCA_037013685.1 Acridotheres tristis
TTTTGAAAGCAGGCCAGCAATGAGCGGGGGGGCAGGCTCTCACTGAAGGCCAGGCGGGTCAGCCGTGCTTCCGCTGGTATTTCCTGCGCGGCAGAGTCCCGTACCTAACTGTACAAATAGCTCCACATGGCATCCTGAGAGCGTGCCAGGGAATTTTATGATCGCACGCCAAGTATGGTTGTCAGGTTCCACTCCACTGCTGTGTGTGTATGTGTGTGCTCATATGTGTGTGTGGCTGAAGCTAACTTCAGACTGAGTAATTACCATAATCCAAACAGGGCCTTTACCATCTTATTTGCATTCAGCCAGCAGTGCTGTTTTTATCAGCACCACTACTGAATTGTTGCAAAGTTTTAATTATCTTGACAACTCTCGTTTTTTTTTTCCTCTCTCCCCTCTTGGGTTGTGTTTGGATTTCAGCAGTCATCCCCCTATGGCAGCAATCACATTTCTGCAATGGGAAGTTTTCTCACTTTTTCTTCTAGTATTTATAAGCAGCCACAAAGGCTGCTTAGAAGGGGGCAAAAATTGAGGGAGGTTGTATTTATTAGTTAATGCCTAATATTTTTTTCAGCAAAAGTCACTCCAGATGCCTCTTTTTGAATTGCTCTTGAAGCCCTGGCGTAACTTTACACATGTGTGTAAGCTTGCAGAATTGAAAGAAAATCATTTCCTATGCAGAGAGATACCCCCTTGCATAAATGTTTGCCAAAATAGAGCTTTAGTTGTCATGTTTTCAATATTTCCATAATCTTTTGATTTAGGATTAGTATAAAGTGTATCATGTCACTTATATTTGCTCTCTCTCAAACATCCTGCATTTTCAGTATTTGAATGCTGTTAGACAAATTCAACCTTGAAATAAGACACTGTCTCCTAGCAGTAAGGGTAATTAAACACTGGAAGAGCTTACCCAGGGAGGAGGTGGACTCACCATAGCTTGGAGTCTTTAAAATGAGATTAGACATCTTTCTGAAAGGCATTGTTAAATGCAGCTACTTGGGAAAGATTCTAGTGCATGTATACAGGGAGTCAGACAAGATGACTGCCAAAGTCCCTTTTGACTTCTCAGGCCATTGGTCTAGAAATCTGAGTTCAGATACAATAATGTTCTGCCTGCTGGGTTTTGCACTACCTTTTGTTTTGCTTTTATAAATAGTTACAAATCACAAAGGTTAATGCAGAATAAAATGCTCCGATATGAGATTGCTATGGAGGAATAGAAGGCTTTAAAGCCTAAAGATTCACAAGCAGAAAAAATGCAAAAATGATTTCTTGTCTGTTGGCATCTCAGATAAAATAGATGTTTTAAAAATAAGCCAAATTAATGTATTTTTCTAGCCATACAATATTATGACTGTATTTAGTATCTCCTCTCTTACGAAGTTTATGCCTTAGATTGCATATAATTGCCATCAGTGTGCCAGTATTCTGTTCATCTGCAAGATAAACAAATTCTGTTTAACAGTCCTTAGACATTTCTTTTGCTGCATTTTGGCCTTATGAACACCTTATCCTTGTTTTCCCTTTAAAAGGAAAAAAATAAAGGTAAAAACCATTAGGGATTTCTCTTTAAATCCAGCAATCTATGCATACTACTAAGAATCAATGCTCTGTAAGCTGTCTGGTGTTCTGCAATAAATTCTAGCTTTTATAGACTTTTTCTGGGCCAGGTAGCTGTTAATGCCATAGAAATTGATTATTTGTGGTGTTCTTATCACTGCTTAAAATATCTAATTGCTTTTTCTCCACAGATTTGGATTTGGCTTGCTTGATGCTGGACGATTAATGAAGGAAGCCCTAACTGGACAAATGTTGGTCTCCTGAGACAATGTGTTGTTGATAACAGGTCTGATTTGAGCAAGTCTAGTCAAATTCAATTTTAATAGTATTTAAAGGCACACACAGGCCACATATAGCTGAGCTTTCAGCTGATTTGTCTGGTTTTTTATGTCTGTTGTGTTACCAAAGCTTATTCCCATTAAGTATTAAACTTTGCAAGGCAGTAAAGACACATACTTGTCAGCTGCAGAGACACAAATTTTGCCTCAGTATAGCAGATTTTGTTCAAAATTTACCTTTCTTCTTTCATACTTATGCAGACTGGAATATGTAATTCATCACTTCATGACTGTTCCTGTGGAGAAATTATTGCACTCTGATTATTTTGAACCCAAAAATTATTGATTGAGGTAAAGAAGAGACAAGAAGGTATTGCAATCAGTTCTCAATCTAGTGAGGGCAACCTATTTAAAGGCAGCTAATCCTTAGCCTAAGAGCTGTATGCAGTTGCTACTGCTCCTACAGGACTTTTCACATTGCTGTGCCTGTATCATTTATGTGAAGTTAAGTAAAAAACGTTTTCCACTGCACTACCAAATCAAGATAACCACCAAACATCAAGGCACTGCCTTATTGGATTGCTGCATTGAGTGTGAAATTCAGCTCACAGTTCCAGCTGAGGAGGAAAAAGGTCTCACATTCCACCAGAATTCTGTACTTCAGCATGTCTTCTTCTCTCATGAAGTCAAAGCAATGACATCTAAAGTCAGTAGGGTCTAGAGTACTTTTCCTCCTTCCAAGACTTCCCATTTTCTAGAGAGAGGTAAAATCAGAGGGAAGTGGAATGTGCATCTGTGCACCTTGCACCTCTTCTAACCACAGTGCTAGTCTCTCTTTCTTTTCCCCAAAGAAGGTTATTGAAAGAGAGCCTAATGGCCAGATTCCTGCAGGTCTAGGTATGGCACTGCACATTGTTTTAAGTGCTATTTTGCTGAAGTAACTGTGTTTTCTTGTGTGGTGTTTGTTGTCTTTTGTATTCTCTGGAGGAAAAGGTAGAAGTCAGAGAGGAGAAAGAAATATGGATGGACATGGAAAGTCACTTTCATGTTCCAGCTCCAGAAATTATCTGTAATCACAGCCCTTTCCAGCAAAGTGGCCCCTAGCCAGTTTGGGACTGGAGTCCTCTCCTCTGGCTGATGCTAACAAAATTTTATTCAAATAAATTGCTCACTCCATTCGTATCTCTTGCAGCATTATCATAGTCACAGCAATGATGCTGTAAACTAATGTTTTACCTAACAGCCTAATAATGACTTAGGCAGTGTTTCATATATGAGGATACCCCAGGTATGTCTCAAGACACAGAAAAGTCAGACTTGTCACTGCCACCTTGCAAAGACCTCCCTTAGACACAATGCTCTGAATCAGGATGTTCCATCTCTGTTGGAGGCATGCCATTCTTTAGAAAACTTTTTTTTTTCCTGATGTGCAGGTACAGAGCAGTTACCTACAATGAGGTCATCCCACAAGCCACAGCATCTTTTTGTTTATCGGTTTCAGCCAGATTAATGTTAAGATGGACTGGGTGAAAACAGCTGTTTCTGTGCACCTATGGATCAATGACTTGGGCATGCTTTTCAAGCATTTTTGTAGAAAAGGCAGGAATGAAGTAGAAATGTGTAGTCCTGTGAGGTGGTTGCTTCCCAAAGAAGTTTCTGTGTTCAATCCTGCAGTAATTCTCCAGCAAAGTAATGTGGAGAGTTAAACTCCTGAGGGACAGGAACACTCTCCCTTTTGTCTGGATCAATATTATATGTAAAAGGCACAGCAAGGAAGTCTGCTTCTCAATATTGTACCTACCTGAGGCTCCTGAAGGTGTGATTAATTGGGAGTGATTAATTAAACCATGAGTCATGACCTCCTTTTTTTCCTGTCACATTACTTATGAACAAGAGGGCAGTCAATGTAGTTAAATAGTATGAGATAGTAAATTTAGAGTAAAATAAAAGAAATTAGTTGTGTTGCATGTGGTCAGCCTGTGGGATTTCCTGCTACAGGTGACCATCTGATAAATAGGGTTCCACGATTGAAAAGAATAGTTGTTAATGCTATTACCATAACAGATGGAACCATCACTGTGTATCTGGGACTTCTGGGTGTACTGGGAAGGCAGAAGTGAGTCCTGCTTGGCTAATAAAGTAAGAGCAAATGCACCATGTGCTGGGAAGTCAGGCAGGAGTGCTGTTCTCCATGGACAGCAGCACTGCACTATTAGCTTGATCTATGACTTGCCATTTCATGGTTTGGTTGGTTGTTTATTTGTCTGTCTTTTTAATTCCTCTGGAAAATACTGTACTGGCTCTCTCTGTTGACTGAATGACCAGGCTTGGGCAGAAGACATAGCATTCTTCTTCTCTGACCTTTATATCAAAATTGATTAGCAATAATTCTTTTGCAGAAAAGGATTGACAATAAGATGTGGATGTTCATCTTTAATGAACTCTAGTCACCAAGTGGAAACCAACTAACTTTGATGATGCAATTGACCACCTTCTCAGCAATAGCTGAATACTGGCTCCTCAAAATGGTAAATAAATGCTGTATTCATAGATCATATGAAGAACCACTTGTTGCTCTACTTGGATGTTTTGTGTTTGTCATATAATTTCTTGGGATCTTTCTCATTAGTGGCAATAGCAGGATATGCTGGCTAGTATTTATAGAGTCAGAAATGGTAATTAATAACAATAAAATTAATAAATAAGAAGGCTGTGTAATAAATAGAGGCTCTGTAATTCTGTAAAATATTTAGAATTTTATGTTTATGTATTTTAATCTATGTAAAGTAATAAGTCCACTCATAATTTAATTGGTTTTGTTTGTTATCATGTTTGGCATTTTAGAGAAGAGTTCACTGGAAGGTGTCTATTTTATATTGTTCTCACTTTCTAATAAAAGACTCTTATTTAAAAGACTCTTTGTTTTCAATTATGAAAATACTTTCCTGATCTCATTAAGCCAAAAAAAGACAAAGTGCTGTTTTTCCTTTTTATTTGTGACAATACAAATTAAACACACCTATGGCAAACCAATTATTGTGTTTATTCTTTTTGTACAGAGCAAGTCTGTTAACTGCAAATGTGTAGAGATGAAGCAAGCAAAAAATAAAAAGTGTGAAGAGATTTGCTGCCATATTGTCACTGTATTAGACAGTTTTAGGATCAATGAGCGAATAGGTATGCAAGAGAGACTGTTATTCTACAGAGAAAGGCTATTTCAAAGAAATAAAGGGGTAAAAATTAAAAGGCACATCAGTGCATTGTCACTATATGATGACAATATTATAGAAAGAACTTCATTTGACTTCTTTTAATTTTGGATTTTTACATTGGAAGAATGCTCTAGATCTAGAGATCCTATGGAGAGATCTAGATAATAATATCTTTGATCTAATCAAGTGTTGCCACAGTACCAGTATTGTTGTTTTCTTGTCGGAGTTACTCATGTAAGAGAAACCACTCTGCTGTGTAAGTTAAAGGTTCACATTCTGCCCTTCATTTTTGCAATTTACATCATAAGACTCTTTGTTTACTGTAGAGGTAATAGATATCATCACCTTTGTTTAACCATGAAAGTATTGATTTTCAAATTACTTGAAATTTTAATTACTGTGATTATAACTTAATACTGCTTCAATGGCATTTCACATGCAGAAGTTATATCAGTGTAAATCACTTGGGATAAAAGGCATAAATGTAAGGGTTTTTCTCTGAATATTCGTAGTACGCTGGAAATTGGAAGGTCAGGATTTCTTACAGATAAGACCATCTACTGCTGTGTTTCCCTCCATGGATATACCTGATACATATTCTCTTCCTCCCTTATGTACTAGAGCAAGAAAAAGGTTTCCCTGACCAGCAGGGATTCTGTGGTTTTCTTTGTCAGGCACTAGTTTTGGTGATTTTGGTGCTGTACAACACTGCTACCTTACAGAAGATATGGGGGATATCTGGATTGTCAGCATCAAGTGCTTCCTTTAAATGCCAGAAGTGGAAGAGTTCTGGAAAGAGCTGAAAAAATACAAGTAGAGTAATTTGCACTTCACAGATGTTTCTTTTAGAATAGAGACAGAAAGGGACTGAAAAAGGCAGGAAGAGAAGCAAACATAGAGGAGAAGTAATGGCAAAAATTAAGCATTAAATATTTCCTGTAACTGCAGTCAGAGATGTGGATTATATTTGACCAAACCAAATCCTTCACCACAAGTCAGGACTAAGTCTAACTCCATTTTCTTTTTCAATACTTTCAATAGAAAGGACTTGTTCAGTTATTCTCTGTGTGCTAAATAGTATATTAGCAACACAAATTGACCAAGCTGATGGTTTTGTTGTATTGTCTGAGTGGTGTAATATCTTACTGGAAATATAAATAGGATACTCACTCATCTTATTCAAGTTCCCAATGTACTTTATAATAAACCAAGTTTATTTTGACAGAAAAATGCTGACCAACATAGCCTAACAGCATTCACAAAAAGAGCTGAATACTGACACAAGTCTCATCCATTAAAAAAATAGTCAGTGTTGTTATGTTTACCTTCACAATTTGAGGATAAATACAGAAATGTAAGAAATGGAGTAATAGAAGCCACGTAGTCCCTGCTCTTCAAGGGTCTCTTCCAGCGTCTACAAAGGTAATATAGCTACACTTTTTTATTTTAATATGCTTTGCATAAGTAAAAACTCATTGAAAATTAATAACACAACAAAGAATCACTCTGTTTATATTTGTTGGGTTATATCCATAATAAACTTGTAAAAAGTAAAAGCGGTAGAAAACATTAAAACAGATCCAGACATCAAATTTATTCTGGACTTCAAGATTACCTCATTTTCTGCTCCAACACAAGCATGTGATGACTATTCCAAAGCCTTTGTCGAAAACATTTCTCTTCCCATCATGGAATAGTACATCTTGTTTTCTTCTTGTAGCTGTTTCCTTCTAGAGACATGAATTTTTGGACAAACAGTTACCAATATCAGAGGGTAGTCTGGAATGTACCACCACCTGGGACACCAAAGGATAACAGATTGCTCTCATGAGAACTGCTGGGTGAGGGGTGGCGGGTCAGGAAAGCATCCAGCTAAACCAGAGTGCCCAGGAGTGTCCCAGGGAAGAGAAGGAAGGCCAAACATCACTCTTCCACACACAGATTTCTGAGCCAACCTGTAGAGCAGATAGATCTTATTCTTACAGTGGATTCTTATCAGGGAAGAAAAAACAAAACAAAACCAACCAAACAAACAACAACAAAAAAAAAAACCACAAGCAAAAGCTCTATAAGATTAGATCCTCATTCTGCATTTCATCAAAGGAGAACTGAGGAAAAGACAGGTGGAGTGATTTTCTGGGGCAAGTTGAGCCCTAGGTCGAATTGGATCTCCTGTCTTGTTCAGAGGCTGCCCTTTCCTGACTGTGATGTAGAAGAAACACAGCCATTAGCAGGCACCTGCAAAAATGCTCCACCTGTTTTTGCTCAAAGTGACAAAGCCCAGAGGACAATGACTGTGTTCCCTGCAGGCCTGTAGGGAGCATGATGTAGCTGATGCAATTCCTGGCTCCTGCACACCTGCAAGGTCTCATTGATCTGCTGTTCAGTGCTCTGAAAACTCAGAAATCTATTATCAGTGTGAGCATGTGCTTATTGATCAGGTTACCTGCTTCTGCCTTCTGCTCCCTGTGTGCACCTAATTGTGCCAGCACGCACACACACATAAATATTCACACACATGTGCATAGTTACAAGCACACACACATGGGTTAGGGGGATGTGTGCATGATAATGGCTTTACCTTTTTTTTTTTTTTTTAGCTTTACAAAACTGCACGTAAATAAAAAGAATGGACCTTCCTCGTGAAACGTGAGCACAGAAACGCTCACAAGTGGCCAAGAGCTGCTAAATAATTAATCAATAGAGCAGTGTGGCAGTTTGAAATGTAAATGTGATGGATGAAGGTGTGATGCTTGTCATCAAGCAGAAAATGATGTGACTGGAATGGATAACCCACAGTACCTGCTAACTGGCAAAAGCTTGGACACAAAGATAAAGTAAAGCCATCAGAAAGCAGACCTGGCAACCCCTAATTCTTGCCTTTGACCCACAATTCACTTTCATGTCTCTGTCCCAGAAGACATGTTTAAAAAAATGATGAAGAGAGATCTTGGGGTGGGAAAGGGGTGAGAAAAAAACCATCTGAAGAAATGCTACCTGACAAGGCTGCAGGCTACATTCTTGAGAACACCTTTCTTTTCTTTATGTTCTCCTTCTCCTGTTAAATAAAAATGCGGCTCCTTTTTTCCCTTTCCTTTCTTCCAAAACTCTCCCGAGCCGTTCCTGCAAGTGGTTCTGTGACTCGGGAGCTGACAACAGCCGCATGCAAAGGAACAAAGAATGAGAGTGACAATTCAGAGTGCACGCAGGTGAGAAAGACACCTTTTACTTATCAAACTAGGCTGCAAAAAATGCTCTTTTTACTCAGCGAGCTAGAAATAGCAGTGATCTAACAAGGCACTGATCCAAATTCTTTATTTATGCTGAGATGTAATGCTAACAGGATTTTTAGGTTGACTAGTAGTCTGTGGCCCCTCCATTCAAGTAAGGAAGCATTCCTCTGATTTGGAAAGAGGAAAATCCATATAATTACCGTATATTATGTGACAAGAAAATGTATGCTGTGATGGCAAAGGGTGACAGAAAATGTCCATCAAAAAATTTGTTTTCAGCGACTTCCTATGCCAGTCATTGCATTCTCTCTGCAGAGGAACACAAAATGATAGAACTCAACTGGTCCGAATTTGAGAGCTATTAACTTCTGTAAAAAATTGGATTTTTTATCCTTTTTTCCCCCCCTATAAAATTACAAGCCTGCAAGTAGGATTTAAAAGTCCCATGCCTCCTTCTCCCTCGAAAAGAGAAACCTCTTTCTCAGTAAGTTTAATTTAGCAGGTTGGGGATTTTTTCCTCTTTTGTTATCAAAAGCCCACTCTTTACAGAAAGTGCAAAATACCAGTTTAACATTAGATTTTCAAACTCCCCAAAATATACATTAGCAGATAACACCCAGTAAAAGTGAAAGCTAAACATAGATATGCAATAGTGCTTTGGCACACATGATAGATGTTCTACCATTTCTTAGACATAAAATATAAATACAAGTATTCTCTTAAAATCTATTTATGTTTTTTAAGACCTCTGCAGACACGAAGCAGCCTGCAGAAGCAACAGATCTCCAGGTGAACTGGCTAGTGTTTCCATATTTGCTCAAATGATGATTTTTACCTTTTTGCTGTTGTTGTTGGGATCAGGCTTTTAGTCTTTATGATACCTTTATAAAAGGGTCATGATGAAAATACATATTTCTATACAAAAAATAATAGGTGCCAAAATTAATTTTGGAAGTCAAGAATTAGAGCTTACATTAAAATGGAACCCTAGTTTGCCCAGCTCCATAGCGAATAAGCTGTGTTTTGTCTGGGACAGGTTGCTAATGTAAATCCATTGAAGGGAAATCTTTGGCTACTTGGACAAGCTTTGAGCAGAGTTCCAACTATCTATGTATACCAGGAATCACCATGGTCCAAATAAATATTTCCTATTTAGAATGATAAAACTGTGGTCTGACTGGTAATTCAGCTTGTATTTAATTTTTGGGGCATTTTAAGTTGTGTTTTAAAATTTGTCCTTCTGGAGTTTTCATCTATCTCACGTCAGAGCCTCTTAGCTGTATATATTCACTTACGTAGCAGGAAAATTCGTAATAATTTTTAGTGTTTTTTCACAGCTTCACAAATGCAATATCATCATAAGGAGGAATCAGACCTGAGAATGTGGAAAAATATGAGTACACTAGTACACTGTGGGACGGAGGAATGATCCCACACTTTACATCTGTTATGTTTCTGATGGGATGTGTTTGTAGATTTTGCAGTGTTAAAAAGGAATTTGGTCTAATGGCTCACAAAGATTGATGTTGAGTATAAGCAATTGCTATATTGCAGTAATGTAGCAATATTTTTCACTAGTAGGTCTTCTATTCCTTCATAAACTGCTGTAGAAGTGGAAAACAGACATTTTAGCACTCTGTTGTCACTAAACTCACGGAAGTCCATTTCTGTACCTCTAGTCTGTCTCAGCTACAGAGGGTCTTGCAATAGAGAAATGACAGATTGGGCTCTAAATGTGCATCACTCATTCCCAGCCCCTGGGAAGGAGAAGCAGCTGCTCAGGCTGGAGAGAGCTGTGATGCACCCTGTCCTTGTGCCCAGGCTGGAGGACCAGCTCCCTCCTGCAGAGTTGCTTACCAGCCTAGCAATAGGAGCAGCAGTTCATGGAGGTGGGGAGGGTTGTACAGAAACACCAACAGTTAGCCACTAGTTTCAAATATCATAGAAACAGAGGCACCACCAGGGCTTTACTTTCTTCCCGCTTTAAGGTTTGCTAGTTAGACAGGGGAAAGGGACATAAAAATTAACCTGACAAAGTCAGAGCTAAAGAACAGACCTGTGTCTTAAACCCCAACAGTGGCCTCCAGCAGCTGCCTACTGAAGAGGAGAAGCTGATAACCTTGTAGCAGAGTGTCCCAGATCACTGTCCCAACCTCCACCAATTTGAAGCTTGGACACTTCCCCAGTTAGGAAATTTTGCCTACTTTGCTGTAGCGATGACTGGTTAAATATACAGCCATGACTTGCCTGTACAAGCAGGCTTTGTTTCACCCCAAGTGTTATGCCAAGCTAGTTGTATATCATCGTGAAGAATAACTGCATTTCCCCAGAGCTGATTTCCTATGGCACATTTTACTTAGATACTTTCTCAACACCCTCGCAAATATGTCATAGATCTAAAGCACAATCTCCGTTTCAAAATGAATGGGTCTGATTACAGGCATATTCATTTTGCAAAAGGTACAAAAGGATACAAATCTGCCTTTCCATCTCCTATAATGTCAAAGTAAGACCCTCTTGCCCTTTTATTTCAATCCCCGCAATTTGAAAATAAAAAAAATGACTTGATTATATGTTTTTTACCATTAAGTGTATAATTGCTTTTGTGTTTTGACATTTAATTCCTCTTACCAAAATACACGGTAGGAATTAAAAGTCAAATCTTTTATGTGTTTGATGTACAGAACCTTCCACGTATTTCAATAAGAGAGATAGAGCAGTGAAACTTCACGGCAGGTACAGTGAAGCCATCTGAAAATGAAGTCACTTTTTATACTGGAAATCTGACCATGGCCTCAGTTCTGCCCTCCCTTATCTAGGTCAATGGCTTTTGAAATCACTGGAAGGTCTGAATGAGTCAAAACTAAGCAAAACCTGCAGGACTTGACCTTTAAAATAGAGCTGGGATTATACCGTGCCCTCTCGGGCAGATTTTGAGATTACAGTCCAGTCTGAAAATTAGTTCTGAAAGCCATAACACAGGAGTTGGCCAGGCACTCGAGTGTATTGATGTGGCATGGGATGGCAGAAGTGAGGAACATGGATCCCAGAAGGGAGGACCAGGAGCAGCCAGGGCATCAGTGGGGTACCTCAGTTAGCCCAGGGCAGCAGGAGGACTCAGATGTTGAGAGAGAAAGAGAACTCTGGGCTGGTGAAAAGGTGTAGCTGCACACAATATGTTGCTTGTGGGTGTCTCATGGAGGTTTTATCTTCCCTTTATCTCAACTTTCCCCATAAGGTTTTCTCACTTCATGTATTGTCCTTGCCTCTACTGCATTCTTCCCTCTCTTTCTCACAGTTTTCATATTTCTCCTTTTCACCTGTTCTTCTGTCTCACTACTTGTGCCTTTTATTTAATTCTCTCACTCCTTTCTTCCCTGTACTGCATGCCAAATTCTCCATCTTTGCCTTAATTTCTGTTCATACTCTTTCACAACCTACAGTTCAAGATTTCTTCTGACTGTATTTCCTTCCACTGGTCACTCCACTGTGATTTTTCCCCATTCACTCAAGTCCCAAAGTGACTTGACTCTACAGCCATAGCTGGGATTGGTGCCCTGAGGTTCAGACTTATGGAGTCTAGTGCTGTCTGAAAAAGTTTTTTGCAATCTGGGAAGCGGACTCAGTCTGGGACATCAGATGAATTGATCTTGGGACTGCATGAGCCAGAAATGTTGATGGTAGGCAGTAATTGCAAACAAGAGCTCAGCAATGCACTGGGAACAGTGTTGGTATTCTCACAAATTCTGTCGTGCCTTCACAATGTTCTAACAAAAACTGCTGCTCTAGGACAATATGCTCATGGAGTGAGATTTGTGCTGTCTTTCTCCTTTTCCCAAAGCCAGGGACACAATTTTCTTTCTTTCACCTCAGGAAAGATGCCATCAACAATGGTAAAGGACACTATAAAAGGTATCCAGGAAGAGAAATAAATGGAGCAGGGCATAGTTGCATCAGGAAGAAGCAAGTCAGAGAGAGAGGGAGGGGAGGGGGAGGAAAGAGAGTGTGAGAGCTGATAGTATCCCCACACAACAGTTGTAAGTGTCACCACATCTCATGCAGACACACTTAGCTCCCCATAATGAAAGCAGCTTGCATTGCATGGGTGCCAGCCACACAAATGCTGGAAGTTGCCTCCCTTTGGCCATCATGTGCTTGCATTTTGCAGGGGGAATGAGAGAGCTTGGGGCTGTTCCAGACCAGCCATGGCTTTCAAGGGCCTCCTTTCCATGCTTCCTACTGCTGAGAGGATTGGGAGTGTGAAGCATTTTTCAGGTGACTGTTAAAAAAGTGCATTTAGACATACACGTGTATACATGCACATGCACTTGCACATTTTTTCTCATCATTGTTTGCACAGGCAAAAATTTCAATTTAAAAATTAGAAGGGAATGGAAAGCCCACAACAAGTAAATCACATAATTGGCCCAAGCCCATACATTCAGGAAGGCAGAAGATTTACAACAAAGAGCAGACTTACTACAAAGAAATGGATCTAATTTTTGTTAAATGAGTAACTGCAAGTAATAAAGTCATTGATTTATACCTGTATCATCCAGTCTTTTAAGAGATCTCTTGATAAAAAATTAAGATCAGCCATGCTGAATATCTTGAGTATGTTCATATGAGTAGCTATTTTACCCACAGTTGGGTGCCATTTGAAAATTCTGTATATTTTAAAATCTGTTGTCTTCTCAATTGACCTGCTTCTCAGTAGCCTTCAACTCAAGGAGATGCTTCAGAGTTAACAACTTTTTTTTCTTTTATGATCACGCAATTCTGGAATTGGGAGGTGCAAGACAGGTGAGGTTACCAAAGTCTTCAATAGGTCACCTTGGATGCTACAGTATTTCAGAACACACTTTGCATCCAAACAAGAGTATTAATTCATGCTACTCATAAGGGATTCTCTGTTCACACCAGTCAACCAAATGGTTTTGGGGTCATTCACAATGACCTTTTAAATATTTTTTTACGGCAATAATGTCAAACAACTACAGAATTTACTGCTGCTTAGCTTGAAAGGGAGCTGTTTCTCAGAATGGGGAGCTAGGGGAAGATGTTTTCACTCAGCTGGAAGCTTTATGGGGCAGATTTCATCCATAGTCCAGAATTAAATGTCAGGTCCCTTGAGATCTTGAAACTCAATGAATGTTCAGCCCCAGAAATCAGGTGGTGAACCAGAACTTCAGACTCTCAGAAACCAAACACTTTGTGCTTCAGAGAGATTTGGTTTGGTTTTATTTTTTCTCCATTTTTTCCCTTTTTCCTTAATTTTGATGGATGATGTTTTGTTCTGCAGTGAGTTTTAATGCGTGTAGCTGTGGAACATTTTCAATTGTGGCAAACAACAACAACAAAAAGCAATATTTCAATATTTCTCAAGAAAAGGCTTCAAAGGTTTCAGATCTTTTTAAAATGTTTCTGCTTTATTTTGACGTGGCATAAAAGTTTTGTATGCAGTCTCGCATCCGCTATTGTGACAGCTGTATTTAATGAGTGCAAAATGATCAGAAAAACATCCTTTACTGTGGGTTGCCATTGCCAGCAGATGACAGGAGAGAGGCAGTACTGTAATAACAGAAGCGATGAAGTAGTTCATATTACTACTGATGAGGTATTTCTAGCTCAAACACCTAGGTATGCCTTTTGAAAATAATGCATTGGTCACATTACCTGATCGTTTCATCAGATTTTGTTCCCAACTGTATTTTGAAGTAAAATTGTGCATTCTTAGCCTCAGGTCATGAAGTGGCTGGTTGCAACATACTATTTGGGGATAATACAGTCAGTTTCCATAAGATGAAGAGGGAAAGGTCCTAGTCTTGTCTATAAATACTGGCCTTTCCATCAAACTAATGCTGAGCATGAAATTCAGATCCACAGATATGCTAGAAATGAAACATTGCACAATACGTTTGATTTCTATTTTATATGCATATTTATTATCAGACTATTTTAGTCAAAATTGGAGAGAGTATAAAAATAAATCTAAATGGATTTGAAAGGCAGGGTATTTCTCTTTTCAAAGCATCGGCGTTCCTGATTTCCTCTGGTGACTGTTAGCTTATCATGCCTTTGTACAGGAGATCTAAGTATTCTGTTCTCTCTTGTGTCTCCATATGGTACCATTTCGCAGATAGTCTTCCTTTGGTCGCAAGATGACAGTGAGAATGGATTGTCAAACTGGACCACTATGACAATTTACTCTGGGGGAGAAAATCCTGTGGGTGTTTAGAAGCTTTACTGTAAGTTATATTTGATTAACTTATCCTACTACTGACAAATAATTAGGTCAGCAATTAATTTCAAAATGCAAATGCGCTACAGGCCTTCGTATTTTAAGAAATTCCCTTTGTCTTTAGTTTCTACTTGTGTTAAAGTCTTAATGGATTTAGCTGAATTAAGAAATAAAATTATGTTTTCTAAGGCTTTATTTACTTAGTTGAGTTGGACTTTTTCAGCAAATATTGACAGCAAATGTTTGTTCAGAAATGATCATGTGGGGTAAAACGTAATGGAGTAAGAAAACAGAAAAGTAATGATGAACCACTCATTTAAAATATATATATACATATATATATATATATATATTCACATTTCTGCTGCAAAATATTTATCTACCTTCATGAAATAGGAACAGAAAGACAAACCAGATGGTCAGGAGGTGATCATTGTGGCTAAGTCATAAGTACCTGGTTAAGCAGTCTAAGAAACCAGGGTACATCAGAAAAAAACCCATACTTAATACAAGTGTGTCCCAAAGAAACCTGTCTACCAGCCTATCTCGGGGACTTTATTATTAAACAAATACAGATTAAAGGCTCAACCCTTCCCAAGAGAAGCTCAAGAGAGTTTTCTGTTGACTTTAAGGGAGTGAGGCACCTAAGTCTACATTTTCTGTGATTAAAATCATGCAATTTTTTAGAAAATATTCAAAATATGCAGCTGTAAACAAAACTAACCAGCTATCCTGATGTAAGATCTGAGTGAATTTACATTGGTGGCAGAATTATATTAGAATTTCCTGAGTTATTTTGCTCAAATATTTCAAGTAAACAAGGAGAGCAAAGAAGGAGAACAACCACTCAAAAATTAGGTGAGCGTTTTCACAAAATTTTTACTGACCTTAAGAAGAAAAAAAAAAAATTTGTATGCTTAATGATGTAAGCCACTTTGGAAGAAATAATAGTTTAAAAGGTTAAGTTTTGGGTTTTCTGGGCTTTTTTTGGTTCAAGATAGTGCTTTCATATCACATTCACTTAAATTAGTAATGCAAATAATTACATGAGAAAAAAAACAGAAAAAATATAAAACCAAACATTGCATTTTTTAGGAGATTTTCATTTTGGAAGGAAAACAGAGAGAGAAAGAGAAGAATTACATAGGGTCAAATGTGTCTCATGTACATGGAAAAAGCTTGATTTCCATTCTCCTCCAAAAGATAAAATCCAGGACCTTCTTTCCCTCTTAAGCAGCTCCTGAAGAACTTAGCTGTTTCCACTAAGAACGAGCAGACAACACAAGAATGAAGCTTGATTTTGAATGAGGGAGAATCTCTGTCTCTTCCCCCCCCGCCCCCACCCCAGAACTGTGGGACAGAAAATCAGAACCATATCTGGGTGCAAGAGGGGCGAGCCACTGGGAGATGAGTGACAGAAGCTTTCTTGTGAGATAAGGCAATGATCATGCTGCTCAGCTGTACACTGGCAGGGACCCCATTAAAGAATCACTTTTCAAAAAAAGATACAGCTACCTTCAAAAGTGTCCGAAGGAGAGGAATGGGGATGATCAGAAATTTGGAAAATGTCATCTGCAAAGAAATCTGAACTGGGGTGGTTTCATCCGGAAGAGAAAATGAGTGGACATAAAAACCAAAGACTTCAAATATTAAAAGCCTTCTGGGAAGAGGCAGGGAAGAGTTTGCATTTCAGGACTACAGCCAGATGACAGAAAGTGGCAGTACTACACTGAAACAAAGGAGAGTCAGGTCAAATGCTGGCAAAAATTTTCTCACAGTGAAGGCATTAAAGCTGTGGAAATGATTGTTTATGGATGGTCTGGAGTCCCCCTCACTGAAGACCTTTGAGAAGAGGCTGCACAAGCTACTTTCCAATATAATGTGAATATGGTTTTTAGCTGAAAGCAATACCTTAGCAGTTATTACATTGATTTTTTAAATTGATTTTAAGAACTCTTGGAACTCTTGCTTTTGTGGGAGCATAAAATAAACTTTTAAGTTAATCTAGGGCAAGAAACACACTAAGAATGCCCAGCACAGCTGCCCTTATGAGTGACAGCAATTGTGAATGGGACTTATCTGCTGAAGCAGGATGGATAGAATGGTCTGCATGACCAAAGGTGAGCTCATTAAAATAACAAAACAAAACAAAACAAAAAAATTAAAATTAAAATAGTAGCTTTCTGTGATGAATTAGCTGGCTTAAATGCTATAAAATAAAGTGAGTCAATATGTCATGACTTTATTAGAATTGGAGTATATTCAACAGATTTTAGAAGCAGTCACTATGACTGTGACCAAGAGGAAAAGTATGAGGTAAAGCAATCTCAAACTCTGTTCCAACATCAATGGCAACTTCAAATAACAGCAATTTGGCAAAAATACACAGAATACAACCTGTATAAAGCAAGTTTGAGCGAGAATATTATTTCTTTCAGGTAGTATCTATATATTTGATGAAAAAAATATCATAGAACCACAGGATCATAGAATATGCTGAGTTGGAAGGTACCTGCAATGACCACTGAGTCCAGCTCCTGTCCCTGCATAGCACCATCCCCAAGAGTCACACCTGCATAGCATTCACTTCACTCTTTATTTTTAAAAAAGCAAAAAAAATGTCTCATGCCATTTAAAAACTAAATTTTCAAATCGATATGATCTCTAGAGTCACCTGCATAAGTGTTAAAGTATGGAAAAAGGTAAAAAGAATTTTGAAGCATAGTCACACTCTGAAATCAGGACTTTTCACATTATTTTAGTCACACTCTAAAATTAGGACTTCTCACATTATTTTATTAACACATTTGTATCTGTTTACATCGAAGCATCCACACTAAATATCCTAGCCTTTTACAAAAGCCTTCTGCTGGCTTCCCTTCTCTTGGCTGCTCGTGTGCTAGTGCTTTTTCTTTGTCTCAAAAAGGGAGTGGCACATCCCGCCTCACATGGTCTGTCTTTCTCTCTTTCTGTCATCCTTGGGAAAGAAGAGATTTTCTTTATCCTGTAAAATGGTGTCTGAGGATTTCCTTGTGTGGATCAGAGGGGCATTTCCCTTGGGATCACCAGGCAATGGCTGAGGCCTGATGAGTATTTGTTTCTCCTGTCATCCATTCTGAGGGGCATAATCCCAAGGAAATCAGTGGGGAGTTTTAATATGGACTTTGAAGTCCAGATATGCCTAAGAACTTAAAGGTGATTAAGAAATTATTCTACTGAAGCTTTCCCAACAATCTCGGGCTGGCTTTTTTTGAAAAATAAACCAAAATAAAAATGCTTTGTTTTTCATGAATATCAGATGACAAATCTTAGCCCTTTCTTATAACCTAAGCCACATTGGCACACAAATGCAAACACAAGTTCCAACTTCAGGTAAACTTGTTATGCTAAATCCTCCCAGTGGTGTCATTTGGATCCCAAGTGTGGTTTTGAAGTTGGCCTGATTCTTTTCTTATGTGGTTTCAACTCCAGTAAGCTTGTTCATGTATGTGGAAATAATGATACAACTGTCTTTTTTAAATGAATGAAATTCACAAGATTTACCAAAAAATGCAGAGTTTAACTTTATGAAATCTTCAGAAAAACATCTTATCTAACATTCTGCTTAGATAAAGTTTTCCCTTTGTAACATAGTATGCATAGTATGGCATTATAAAAGGCCTCTTTTTTAGTAATAAGGTAGAGCCAGACTCTAGACTGTCGTCATCTCAAAGCCTGTATCCCCTCTGCACCCCACAGCTGCCCCACAATCTGCCTTTGAGTGTCTCCCATCTCCTTGAGCCCTGGACATTTGGCACCCCTTTGTTTCAGGGACCAAATCTCCAAACCAAGGAAGCAGGTGCAGACTCCAAAGGACTCACTGCCTTTCAGAACATGCTCTCAGCAGAGTGAAGAGTTTATTACTCTTGAAAATCCTCTTCAGCACTCTAAAATCCCCACTTCAAGTGTCATAACCACTTGCTGGCATCAACATCCTGTAACAGCTACCACAGAAGATATTGAAGAGTAATGGAAAGAAGAAAGATACCTTAAGCCAGACAGCACACTTTAATTTTTTGAGAAATAGTACAGTCACACACAAGAGCCAACCAGCAAAGGAAAAAAGTAGGGAAACAGAGGGGAATTCATTACCTGGAAATCACACACTGGTCTGGGAAGGGAAGTAAGGGAAGAATCTTCCTTTTCCTCAGAAAACACATATTGCAGCATCTTCATCCTCATAAGAAAATAAAAGAGTATGAAACCTTGAGAGTGATTACCTGTGCTGCTCTCTTCCTTACCACCCTAGTCAGCCACCCATGACAACAGAGCCAGTTAGAGAGTCCCAACCGGCAAAAGGATTAAAAAAGAAAAAAGTAAAGTGGAAAAATGCCTCAGGCCCCACACATGTGACTTCACAGCAAAACCTAGAGCCAGCCCTGAGGGGTCTGGTACAGAGAGTGAAGTAATATGACTGTGATTAGGATGTGTGGAAATTAGAAACCCTCTTGTTTTAAGAAGGCAGGTTATCTACCAAGCCTGCTCTACAGTTCTTTCAACTGTAATGTGGTGAACAAAGGCTGTCTGTAGAAGATGCTCTATTTTTCTACTCAGCCTATGTCACTTACAGCTTTTTATGCTAGGCTCGTTTTAAAAACTTCAATTTAAACCAACATGAAAGGTCCTTAAACAGTAAATAGCATATTATATCAAAAACAAATAGATTAAAAAGTGAACAACCATAGCCAGTATATCTTTTTCCAGAGGAGTTTCACTTTCCACACTAACTAAAATTCTAAAAGACTGGCAGATCTGGGCCAGAGGTTTGTAATGGGCCTTTTACCTTTTTTTCCCTCCATCTCCAGAGATAAATAATCAGTTTTAGGGAACTGATAAAAAGAGACAAGAATGAAAAGTGAGTGTGACACATTTATGAGAAGGATTTTTCATCTGTTTCTTAAATACAGCACCTTTATTTCAGATTGTATTTAAAAAAGAGATGGGAGAGCCAACCAATTTATGTTGTGCTGCAGTAGTGAATACATATGAATGTACAGAGAACAGCTTGAGAGAGACAGAAAATTCACCCAAAATTTTCTGACAAGTTGAAAAAAGTTATGTTATCATTCAAGAATCATTTATTTGAAAAAGAAAAATAAAAAGCAGGCCACATCACTAAAGGCAGCAGAGAATAAAAACACATTGTTTCCAGACAAATCCCCATCAAAGACATATGACTCGGGACTCTGAAGTCAAAATGAATATCTTCATATTTTAAATTTCCATGAGCACTTTCAAGAAAAGCTGGAATTCTGCTAAAGGATTTGCTGCACACTTTTCACTACTGATTGATAGCAAGAAGCAGCATTAGCAGTATTTTTCCCCCATCGTTCCTCTGAAGCTAATGGAGTCGAGGATTCGTTACTCGATCTAATGGCAATAGCTTTCCAATAGACATGCACAGAATCATTGATTAGTTTGTCCTCTTCTTGTTTGCGTTGGAACACTGTTCAATTTACACCAATTAAAGAATGCTTGGTTTGTGTATTGAAGAATAATTAAGGGATGGAATTCCCTATAGGCTACTAAAAATGACATCTGACTAGAATGGTGATTACAGCATGAAGACAGCATTAGTATTTAAATAGTTTGACTGCTATATAAAATCATTACAGCACCGCACCATGAAAAAGAGCATTAGTTAATTTTGCCTATAACAAAATTAGTTGTATGTATTTGCCTAGTCACTTTAAGTAAATTTGACAAGGCTAATCTTAAAGCAAGCTATCCAGATTTGGTGGATGGCACAGATAGAGTTTAAAAGCAATCTTTTTGATAGATATGTATATAATTTTCAACCAAAATACAAATACACACAAATGAGCAACAAGAGCTTTGTCAGAGATTCTTAAATCAAATGTGAACATTAAAAACACATTGGTTACTAAAGCTGAAAATCAAACGGTAACTGGCATATTAATGATACAACAATCAAGGTTTCACAAACCGTAAACACACAAGAAATCCTTGTTTGTCTGCCACTCTGATTGTCAAACCTTTGCTACCCTTTCTAGCACTGCATGGTACAAAGAATCATGGGACACAAACAGGTACCATGGAAGGAGACATCCTTACTTGAAGGACTTCCCTGTGAAATATCCCAAATGATTAAAAATATTGGAGTGGCCTAGCCCATCCATGTAATGCCTCTTTAGACAAGCTTAGCTGTTGGGGTTTTTTCTGATTACAAGGTGTAAGTGAGGTTCATTCTTGAAAATACTTTTGAGGAAAGAGGGCTTTTTATCCTCTGTTTAAATTTCTCCATGCATATTAAATTCTATTTCCTAGCCTCAGATTATAGTATTTACAGTAATGATCTACCCAAAATGTGACAGCAACATTACCGTAACATAAACTGCTTGGGGCCAGGCCTGAAGTATATTTACATTTCCATAGGCTACTTAAATATAGTGTGTTTGTTTTACTAAACTTAGATGCTGTAGTATATTTTATAAGGTCATCCGCCTGCCTCAAGACCTCATATTGCAGCTACTATCCTTCCTATGAGAATTTATGCAGTTTCAATTGAAGGTTGTCAACACCCTCTTTAATTCAGCAAAGGGTTCTCTGTGAAGGAACATAAGACTTTTCCATTTAAGCCTCTAAGGGCATGTAGCCATGCTTATTAGCATGTGTACATTATGCAATGCACAACAGTGTCAAAGATGCCCAAGCTCCCAAGCCTAAGTTCCAAATGAGGTGATACATCTGCACAGCACAATATACGTTTATTTGCGTGGCCCAGCACCTCTGGCCAATCTGCAGTGCCTCTTTGCAGATCACATTAGTCTTTGGTGCCGTGGCATTCTTGTGAACATGCCTGATTCTACAGGTCACTAATGGATATCTTCACTGCACTGTATGTCACTGGATCTGCCCTAGAATTAGGTTTGGGACAGTACACTTCATCACATACTATATCCACTGACTTTCCATGGAGTTTTGTTCCAACATTTTTTAAAAGTCTTTAAAAAGTCTTCTGTTCTGGCTTTTGTTTTCATGTTGGACAAGTAGTTCTCTCTTCTGTACCAGACCTCCTGTTGGGATCTCCCACTATAATCTGCCTGACTAGACCTTGGGCTTTCAGGAGTGAGACTAACGCTTTTTTTCAATGAATAATATTCTTTTGCAATAGGGCTGATATAAGGGTGTATTCTTCCTTCCACCCACGAGAAGAAAGTCCATTAATTTCAATAGAAACTCTCCATGCAGAAAAGGGAGAACTGTGCCCCAGGGAACATTCATGGAAGATTAATGGCAAGGAGAGAAAAGTGATACAGTACAGGCAGAACAAAATCAGAACCCACCACACAAATAAAACTGGACAAGGGTTCATTTTTTAAAAGTCAGTCAGAAACGGCAGGAAGGCTTTGAAAAAAAAAAATCAGGGCTGTTTCAGTGCACTTTTGCATACACTGGCTTTCAGGAGACATGAATAGAAACCTAACAGTAACTCTTTTTTCGTACCTCCTTTCACAGGTCTCACTGGCAAAGAAGGATTTAGCACTTAATTCCTGTACTTTTATGTGGTAAATTAGGAATTTGCACCTTAAAAGGAAATTGCTTTTCAAACTCCCATAAATTCTGGATTTTATTTTTTTAAATGGTGGAAAACATTCCCTACGTTCATCCCAACACATAATAAATAGCACTCTCCATTACTGCTCACTGCTCCTCAGAAAGGTGTAGGAAACAACCTGGCCAAAGAGAGGTGTTTATCATTTCTCCTGAGGAGATGCTAAGGGTCTAGACCCTGTCCTTAACTCTTTTGTTTCCTCAATCCTTTTTAGTTTAGACTAGCACGTTTGCTCTCTTTCTCAAAATCAAGTATCTGTTGAATAAAGCATTTAACTTGAGACTTGGTTACTTGATGAATAGGGCCTGCTGGCACTGAATAGTCCAGACCAAAATTGGAATAAGAACAGAGTTAAAATATTGTTTATTTTTCAGTTTACCATAATCTGAAAATAAAACCCCTACACCATTTTTTTTGCATCATTTTAGATAACAACAGCTTGGTTTTTTGCAACTGCACCAAAGCAGGAGGAAGATGGTGAAGGAGACTGACAGAGCATGAGAGCCTGCAGCAAACAGCGGTTGGTGGCTCTCCAGCAGGAAGCACTGAAATGTGGATGGTAATGCTGAATGTCTGTGGGGCTTGAGACTGAGGTGCTGCCCACCAGAGTGGGACAAAGGACATGATCAGAGAACCTCTGAAGATCTTTTCTTCACGAGGGCAAGGAATGACTGAAAGATAAGGAAGTGCCGCCCAGGGAAGAAATGTTCTCCCACAATGTGGCATCGTGGCTGTCATCAAAACACCTTCCATTCTGGTTGTTGACACTGAAGTGAAGATAAGCTTTCAAAAAGGTTGGTACACACCCTGACTCGTTTTATTTTTGAGTCATTTATGGCCTGGTTTCTTTGTCTGCACTCCTAGCATGACAAAAGACATGGGGCAGGTGTTGGAATGGCATTGGTTTTTCTCATTTTCTCATTTCTGTGAGGCACCACGAAAAACAATCAACGAGCATGGAGCATGCTCTGGATGTGTCTAAGAGTAAGTGGCTCAAATACTAACATGTGAATTTAGTAAAGTTAAACTCTGTGGAATGGAGATAAATGACAGCAGCAATTGAAGTTGAATGTGATATAGAAATTCAACTAACAGAAGACTGTCTGGAAACAATTATTCAGAAAGCTGCTGACCCTCTATTTCTTTAAAGAGTTAAACATTTGGATCAGTTAACTGGCAGCTGCAATAATAGCTATATGCTCCAATCTTTGATCCATAGCTGAATTTGTAACTCTTTGTATGAGAAGCAGATCACATAGATTTGCATATTTTTAAGGATCTATAGGGAGAAAAAGAAGAACAAAACCTGCCTTTCCAAGATGCCACTTTGAGATCACACAGAATATGGGTCCAAGTACACTAATGTTCAGAGCCAGTTGCAAGACTCACAAATTTTATAAATGGACCTAAACTGTGACATTCATATCTGAAGATTAATCAAAATTCCTCCTAGAACAGACTCTTACAAGCCAAGGTTGAATTGTAACTCTTCAGATCCCATTTCCACATCCAAATTTGTGCCAGAACTTTTCTAAAACCTCAGAGACCAGAAGTAATAGATAAATTAAAAAATGCTTTGTAACCAAATGAGAAACTGTTGACTAGATTCAAGTGCATGAACAAGTAACAGATTTATGCCAAGGTCTTGACATTTTCTCAGATTTGGCAAAATTTTTCAGCGTTGAAAATTTACAGAGAGAAGACAACCACGAATCATCCCATGAATAGAATGGATGCAATCAACCAATCTTTTTGAGTTCAAAGTTCATTTCTTTATCATCTCTGTTTTCAACACCAACTGAAAGATGTTTACTAATCACTCATTTTGGATCAACAGTCATACCTATGGCACAGATTTCCTCTACTTGGTAGTATTTCATCAGGAAATAGGTCCTACCGAGAGAAGTGAGCAATATACTGAGTACTGTGAAGGGAAGAAGTAATCATCCCTGCAAATGTGCTCAATTGTGTGGGATGTTTCAACATAGTTTTTACTTGATTCACACTTTACAATAGGCTTTCTCTCCTGGTTCACCTACACAACAGTCTTTGACATCAATGAAGGTGATGAGAGCAGCTATTTGTTATTTGTCTGTGAATATTTCCTATCATCCCAAATAAAAGTGCAGACTACTGCATGGGACTGTACAGAGATGTGTGAGAAAAGCAATGCAAAGAAATCATTCTCAAAAAATATTGTGTCACTTTCTTAGAGTTGCCCACAGTAAGCCATATGGGGGCATAGAGGATTTTTAGAAGCCTGACTGACACAGGAGGCAGTAATTTCAGGCACTATCTGTCTGAAAAAATCCCATGAAGAGGAGAGGAAGGTGTTGCACATTCCTGGGTAAGGTGTAGTAAGGGGATGGAGCGGTGCAATGGTGGGTGTGATCAGACCACTGGCACGTGAACCAGAACTTGAACAATAGTTTCAGTATCTTAGAGAGGGAGAGAACAGACAAAGAGAATAGCATACATGTTTTAATGGGAAAAATTGATTGCTAATGCAGAGGTTTTGAAAAGGGACCAGCCTGTGTCCTGACAGTACATACATTCCACGACGTAAACAGACTTCAAAGTAACCCAAAAGCCAAGATAAAGGTTTGCTGCTTTTTGTACCTTTCCAACAGCATTAGTTGGTACTCTTCTCTCACCAGCATGGCCATGTAACAGTCTCTTCAAGCTCTGGAAGCATTATTAAAATAAAAGGCCAAGTCTTGCTTTTTTTCTTAACTAGGAAGAGCTATAGTTCTCAATAGGACTATTCTTTATTGTTGTCTTCTGTACTTTGTATACCTTTGGGTGTCTCTTCCCAATGGCCTCTGAAAGATTTTTTGATCTCCTAGAGCCTTATCTTTTAGGGCATTGTGTGACCTGTTTGTTTTGCGAGAAGGCAGAGTGCAAAAATGGAGAAATTGCCTTACGTGCTGTATAGTATAATTTCAAATATTTCACTGAGTTATTGCTAACTATATTTTATAAATATCAACATATTATATTTGTTCTGGCCATTGAAATGATGCTTTCAAAGTAATTCAAACGTATTCTGATATATTTTGTCAATATTACAATATTACAAAATTGGTTATATGAGTTAGGAGAAACATCTTGAAATTGCCTCCCTACAATTTATTCTCTGTATCTTAACTTTGTACAGTACTACAAGATCATTTTGCTCATGTGGGATCCTAGTATATCACTACATTCAGTCAAAATATTGCAAGTTAAAATAAGAATACCTGTAGATTACGAAAATGAGACCAAGAAAGCAGCATTTCTTGTTACATAAAGCAGAAAAACTGAAAATCATTTCAGTAAAAACAGATTAGAAAAGGGATGTGTGGGAGACACTGTCATTATTGTGGACTACAGTAAAAGAAAAACATACATCAAATCAGAATGACTTACCTTAAATTAAAAATGTTAATAAACCAAGACATTAACAAGAAGATAGTATCACCTTAGTGGTTTGGTCTAAGGCAATTGCCTACACTCCTCTGTAGTTGAGAGAGAAAGAGAGACTCTACCAGTAACAGAGACCTATTTTCATATGGCCACATGAGATACATCCCATAATGGCCATATGAAATGGTTGAACAGAGATCTGGAGGCACCACCCATGACAGACAGGGAAAGAAAAGTTACCTGAGACTAGATAGCTAATTCTAAGACAGCCACGGCAATTTATAAAGAATCATGTTTTGTTCTGTACATTAATTCCCAAATTTTAGAAAAGGAAAGACCCAATTAATTTCTAAGGTATTTTCATTTATTATAAACAGATGTGCTAGGGATGAGCATGCCTGTCTGTATCTTGACATAGATTTCAAAGGCTAGACTTCAACTGACAGCTCTGCAGTTATGAATCTTGAGATGCATTTCACTTTAATTTAGGGAGTTTGAGGAAGCTCAGGGTCTATATTCACAAAAGCCTAGGAGAAATAGAGCTGTTAGATTTTAATTCTTCATTTGAAATAGGAAATTTAGTGAAATAAGGATACCCACAGTAGGCTTTCTACAGCTTTTCCTTTCAGAAAGCTAGGACAAACTCAACAGAATAAATGCTTTTCTCTTTGATGGATGAAGTCACAGAACTGATTCCTGATATAGTCTCAATTCCTGGGTCTTAGGCAGCTGCAGTGAACATCAATCTCATATCCATGCCATACCAAAGGGATGTTTGTGTCTCAGATATATGTATCTTCAGTGAATGCAGTACAAATTAAGATAATTTCTTGGGTTTGACGCTATAAAAAAAGAACAAGTAATGGTCATCAAAGTTCATTGAAATAAGTTTTAACTCACAAAGCTCAGTAGTGTTTGTGAGCATGTGTTTTCATAAAACTGACTTTCCTTTGAACTATCTGGACTGAAGGCAAACCTGTACTGGCCAGAGAATAAAACAGGACATGGAGAATATTTGCCCAATTTCTGGTGTTCTAGTTCTGTCCTTCAAAATAATTAAAGACTGGATTTGCCATACGGCAGTTTTCGTCTTTCTAAAAACAGAAAGGGAGTGGGAAGAAAGAGAAACAAAAAAATATAAAAGAAAGAGCAGAAAAGATAAAGGATTGCTCCACTCCTCCAATTTCCCTTTATGAAGGGCAAAAGACCAAAGGGCTTTTACTTGGTGATGGCCAGACCATGGTCAAGGATACAAACCCCACTCGTCTTGGGTTGTGAGGCTGAATACTCATGCCGCCTCTTTGCTGTGACATGTCAGGAGGTGGATTGCCAAAGCACTAGGGAAGGGTCACCTGCGGGACCAGCTCCTCACCTGAACATCTCCCTAGAGACAGTGCCAGTTTGCATCAGTGAGAATTTAATCCACCTGTGGCAGATATAGGGCAGAGGAATGATACTGGGCTGAATAAACCTGTCAAATAAGATGTGCTGAGAGTGGCTGTAGTAACATACAGAAATATCCTTCAGTGGAACAGCAAGAGAATACCAGTTGAGAGAAGCCTCACCTGTTGGTGAATATTATACTTAGCCTGGACTTTGCACAAGAACATTGCAGAGATCCCCACAAATCCATATACAGTGGGTCAGAAGAGTGCAACAAGCTAGCAGAGGAGTTAAATTAATCTCTTGCATTGTGTCTGCTGCTGAGAGTAGTGTAGAAATTCCTGTGCCAAAGGCACTTTGCAAAGAAAATCAGTGTGGCCTTTATACAGATTGAAGTCTCTAAGGAGGAAGTTGTAGAGTAACTTGAGAAACTCAAGTGCAGTAAATCACCACAACCGGATGGTGTTCATTTGGGAGTTCTGAGGGGAAATAAAGTGAGAAAAAGCCAAGATACTGACAAGAGGATGCCTTCTTCCCTTGAAAAATGCAGCAGCACAAGAAGGCTGGGAAGTCCTATTATGTTGCCTGTCTTCAAAAGGAGATGAGGAAAACTCTGGGAATAAAAGATCTTTGACGTTTACCACAGTTTTAGGGAACCCAAATAAACCAGTTCTGAGTAACAGCTCAAGAGTGAGCTTGTTGGACAAGAACACCCCATGAAGGTGTTCTTAAGTCTCCCAAACCACTAAGGCTGTTACAAGGGGGGAAAGTGCACTCAGTTATTTTGAAAAACCAGTGAAGCAGCCTTCAGAGGAAAAGTGGGATGACAGGGTCTTCTCAGAGAAAGGTGACCAAATAATCCAAAGATTCTAAAGGTTGGCCAGAGGTCAATTATAAACAATCGTCACAGAGAATGTTAAGAAACAAAGCTGAGAATAATACTTGACGATGATTTCATCCTGAAACGAACTACAAATCAGTCTGGAAGAAGTGAATATGAGAAGCATTTCTCTTTGCATTGAGGCAGGGAAAGGTGAACACCCAGTACTAGGTATCAGGACTAGTGTCATAGCAAATAAATGAGTCTGAATCCCAAATCCTGATGCATTCAAATTAGTGTATCCAGAATCCACTCAGGATCTGGATTCAAGTCACACATGTGGTTCCCATCTTAAAAGAGGACAAATCAATTCCTGGGTTGAAACTCCTGAGGTTTGTGATCTGAGGTTTGAATACTCCATATATAAAGACTTCAGCCTACACAACAGTTACATATGAAATATGGGGGGTGGGAGGAGTGCATGCATACACATAGCATGCAAAGGAAGCAATTAAATGTAAACTCAAAACAATTTAAAAAGTGATTCATGGCAAAAAGTGCTCTGATGCAGAGACTGTAAGTATTTGTTCTTTACATTAACTTGCTGCAGCTAGCTGAAAGGGCAGAAGATTGCAGTGGGAATTTTGCTGGGTTTGGTGAGCCCACTTATAATCAAACATTTTAAGTTATCTGTCATGGCTTTTTACCCTTCCATTTTTCTCTCCTGTTTTTTTTTTTTTTTTTTTTTTAGTTCCTGTAGACTAGGCCCGGTATACTGAAGGCGTTCAGTTTTAATTCACTTTGTCTCTTGAATTCATTAGATTTTGAAAGCTTTCAAAGGAAGTCACAGGTAGGAATTAGAGAAAATATAGAAAGTGGGACACTTCTGACTGGCTTGTATGTTTCCAGTGTCTAAAGAGAAAGCTTTTTTTTAAAGCAAACTGTAGGAGGGTTTGTAAAAATAGATATTTACATTTACATACTGGGACAGATCCTCAGCTACCATGGAGCAGTATTGCTCCATTTTCTTGAACAGGGCTAGCCAGGGAGACAGGGTGCAAAGGAATGTTGAACTGTAAGGAGATGGACACATGAACAAAGGAACTGGCATGAACATAGAAACTCAGAGAAGAAGGTGATGGAGAGAAATAAGATAGAAAACAGTATCCTACATAGCCATGCTGTGCCAAGCAATGTCTGCATTCACAGCAACAGGGAGTTAAACTGTGATTATGTAGCAACCATGACTTTTGGAAAACACCTCAGGTGTTTCCAGCTAGGTAACAGGAATAGCAGGAGACCTGCTACTGATAGCGAGGTGGAGAAAAAGGAGCTCTGTGCTCAGCTGTGCCGTCTCTGGAGTCACGTAACACAGCACAGAGAGTAGGTGTCACATCAGATAGTGCTAATAGGTGCCAACAGCCACCTTCGCCCCTTTCCCCTCAGTCTTTCCCTGTGTGAGAGTCAAGTGAATATCAACATGAAACAACTCTGTATGACTGTGTGCTTCTGCCCACACAGTGGGACCCTGGTAGCGATTCAGACGGTACTGGACTCCAGTGGACATAATGTACACTGAATATCCATAATAAATAATAATTACCACAGTAGGGGGCAGCAGCCAGCTGTGGAGGAAGAGTAGGGCCAGCTGCTGGAAGAGATGTAGGCACTGGCTGAGCATGCAGGCTGGGCACTGGGGAGGGCGAGAGGGCCATGGCTGGGAGCCAGTGGCAGCTTACTGCCAAGAAGAGGGAGATAAAAGCACAAAAGAGTTTCACCAGAGGGAGCTGCTCCTGGCCACCCCTCAGCAATCGGTAGCGGCCCTGATCCAGGAGGGAAGGCTGATGGCAAACAGGAGCATCGCCAGCCTGTGAGCGTGGCCAACACTGCTCACACATACCATGCTGGAGCTAGCAGGACGGGTGTGTGTAAGCCAAGCAAGCCTGCTGCAGGGAAACAACCCTGCACAGACCTCTGGCTTGCAGAAGACCCATTCCTCCTCCAGAAATGAGGACAGACCCACCCTGTACCCCTCAACATCTCCCAGGATGCACCTCCAGCTAAAGCAGGGTCAATATTCCAGAAATGAGTGCAGATTCAAAAGAGACTGATAGACACATGGTCAGTGCTTTTCTGAACCCCCTGATGCTCAGGTCTCCTTAATTTCATCTGCAGAGAAGTGTCCTGGCAGCGCTGAAGATCCCAAACTAGCAGCGCTATTATTGGTCTGAATTCCTCAGAAGGCTTGACACTTAGTGCTTGGGTTCCCCAGGTGGTATGGTAAATAAAAAAGTGCTTTTGAACACACTGTACACACTCAGCAGTCCAGTACGACTAAAATTTATCAGGGATTTAAAATATTTTTCTAACTCCTCTGAAAAGTAATTTCTAAGACCAAATTGGCTCACCAGTCTCATTTTTACATTATTCATGGCATGCTCTTCACACACCAGCTCCTAAACAGCATCCCAGGGTCAGCTCCTCTATATGTCTTATGTGGAATACTCAACTCTTGCACCAGCACAGTGTAACGATTAATTAGCACATGTTCTCTGTAATAATTATAACAATGTGACACATTTCCCTTGAATTTAGCATAGTGAAATTTATATTTACTTATATTCATGTCTTACCTTCAAGCGTGCTTTCTGTACCTGGCTATTTTTTACTGAGTTCAATGCAAATAGATAAAATCTGTTTGCTTTTCTCCCCCAAGGAGGACCATGTGTATTTCCAGATTCTATTCTCATCCACTGGAAAAGTCACACACAAGAACTGAAGCTTAGTTGGGCTTTTTTTTGCTGTGTTCCTGGTTGGTTGAGCATAGGGGGTGTAATATGGGTGATGTCGAAGTAAAGATGCTTTTCCTCCCTTTCTCAACATAGCAGCTTTTTCAGACCCAGTAAAAAGAAAGAGCTGCGTCAGAATCTCAGTTTATGTAGCCCACAAGAGAATGAAGAAATTGATAGAGGACATCCCAGGGAAATAGGGTATAGTATCAGGGAGAAATATCCATCATTTCTGCAGTAGTAGACAAGCATAATCCATGTGTGAGCTCAAATGCAAATTCATGGGCAAAAAAAAAAGCCTATATGTTGAACATATATACAGTTGAAACATAAAGAACCGGATTCTTTCTGAATAACTTATATCTGAACATCTGACCTTCAGAACCAGTCTCAGTTAAGTGCTGGCAAACACCAAGATTTGGAAAGAAGTTAGGGGTGTTGCACTACTTTGAAAGCTCTGTTTTGAGCCAGCTGTCTTTACGAATGTCTGCTGGTACCCCATCTTAGCACACAGCCTGTCACGGGTGAGAATAATGAGAATGAACCAATGAAGTATATTGAGCTACGCTTTCTTGCATGTCCTTGCAGCTCAAATTATCCCTTCACACAGCCATAACAGGTAACCTCTGAATCTACTTATGCCACATTCTAATTGGTTCCATTTAATTTGTGTATATGTCTCTCTGTATGTGTTTGTATATACATATATGCATATTTATATGCACATATGTATATTTGGACATCATTATTAAAAGTAAATATGCATATTGTCACAGATTATTGCTAGGTTCGTAAGAGATTCTTAGAGTAGTTTGCTTTATTATACAATAAAACCATAGAAATTAATCACCTTCTTAAAATAAATAAGGAACACAGGACTCATTGTACCATATATGTTTAATAGTTTGGACATCTCAGTGCCCACATAAAAACAAGGAAACATGTATTGCAATAGGCAGTATAATTATTTCAGCGAGGAACATCCATCCCACACTCCTAGAAATATGAGATTCAGCATCACGAGATTCTAGAATTATGTCATCAGCTGCACGAGTTTCACAGCTTATCTTTATGATTTTATCTTACAGAAGTAAACTCCAACAAAAACGTATAACTCTGCCAATTTAACAGCACATTCATGTTAATACTAGCTGTAAAGATTTCAAAAAGGTGAATAGCATCAGCATTTCTATACATACGTGTGCACTTACATATACATACACATGTATACACACATGCACACATATATGTCTGTGCTATGTATATAACCTGTCTTTAGTTATGCCATTATTTAATAAGGTTAATTCCAAGTACACTTAAAAACAATGTTTTATACAGTTGACCAATTTAAAGAAGTCCCTGCTGGTGCACAGAAGATCAAGCTAGCTGAGATCATTAAGCATCATCGGATGAGACTGCAGGTAGCTGAAACATTCCTTAATGAAAATTTAAAGAGAGCAGATTAAAATTATATTCCTCCAATCCAACAGAACACAAAGGTAAAGACAGTCAATTACAACAAAGATCTCATCTAGCATGAAAGGAGTGTTGTAGTTTGTAGATCAGAATTTATTGCCTGAAGTGAACAGCTAGGCTTGTGACCATATATAATATATAATTATATATTATATTATATATAATATATAATTATATATGCATATAATTACTTTTTACAACTCTCCTAGCACTCAGATGTAGTTATGGAAGATGATGTCTTCCATAATTTTAGTCTGTTATGTTCATGACCAATAGTTAGAAAATCTCAACGGCATCAAAGATTTTTTTTATCTGTGGTATTCTCTCTTTTTACATTATGAGAAATCAAAAAGATTTCAAAATGCCATGTACTTGGTTTTTTTAACTCCTAGGTTAACTGTTTTAATAGTGTTTTTTAGGTCAATAAAATGGCACAAAGGAAAAGGTTCAATCAGGATACTTTACCTGTGTGCCTGTTCAGAATGTTTGCAGCTTTCCCCTGGACACGTCAGAAGGGGCTTTTGGTAACAAGACACTAAGGGTGCTCAGCTCTACACCAGATCTGTTGTTAGACCAGAGAAATATATCACATCTTTAAAATCTCATAACTAAAAAACATACTGACAGGCAGTTGTGTGACAAGAAGAAATGAAGAATAACAAGAAGGCTGAAAGGACTGCTACATTAGGGAAGATTAAGTGAGCTACGTATCTATGAGTTGCCTTAATGCTAACTAAACACAACATCACACTAGTTAAAAGAGATCAAAGAAAGGAAAGAAGGAAATTTGCAAAGGGACGTAAAAAGAGGAAATATGATGACGTTAAGAAAGGAAAAAAAACTGACAACAAGATACGCTAGGCAACACAACCTCTCCCTTGTGATATGGCATCACTTAGGAAATTTAATCTAGGCACAAAAAACTTCAAAAATATGCCATAAGAAACAACTTCATTGTGTCAGGAAGATGTACTGGATGACCCAAAAGATACATTGCTAATTGGTGTGCACCTGTTATCTGTGATTTTCCTTGCTTGTATGGCCAACTCATCATTACTTGTCTGTATTTGGTTTCTCTGGGTCCCATCCAACTCACGCTGCAGTCAACAGAAGTTTCCGACAGGAGCAATAGGACCTCAATGTCTGTTCCAAGTCTTTGCTGTTCTAAAAGGAAGAGGGAAAAAAAAGCCCACACTACTTTGCAAGAACTTAATGCATCCAGTGTATTAACGTATATGCAACAAAACCCTTGATATTTTTATAATTTTTAAAAATATATATTTATGTTTATATATTTAAACCTGTGTTTATCCTTAGAGATATCTGAGGAAATGTGCATTTGCTTTCACTTGGTGCAGCTAAAATTTTTGCTAGGGAGGAAACTTCTAATGAAAATCTGCTTTGGTCACGGAAGAGTGAAGAAAATTCTCTACACCAAACTAAAAATAAATTATATATACTACACAGAAATGGCAGAGATCTTTCTATTGCTAAAGCAGTAAAGCAATTAATGAAAAGAACTAACCATGAATGCTGAACTCAAGACCTTAGTTTTTAAATACTTTTACCCAATGTCTTAGTATATATAATCAAATAGTACTTAAAATCCACTTGCTTGCAGGTAGGGAATCACTGTTTTGTGGCAGCTCAGTGTTGGCCTCTTGAGAGACACAAATTTCTGTGTAAGTAGGGCTGAATGTTCAGGGGTCAGGGCTGTGCATTGGTGTTGTCCATATATCTAGCAGCTGGTATTGTAAATCTTTAGAGCAACGTTTCTTGAAAATACTAAACAGACATTTTGGTAGCCAGTATTGAGCCTGTGGCTATACTGCTCCAGGCTGTGATCTTGTCAGGTTTTACAAGATAAGTAGGGTCAGGCAGGGTCACCACTTGGATTGGTAATTCTAAGGAAAGGCAGGAGCTGCCAGAAGTGTCTCAGGCAATAGAATAGCTGTAACTGTTTTCCCTGAGCCTTTTCTAATATCCTGATGTAGGCATAATGCCAAGCTGTTACAGAAGAGCAAGATCCTCACCTTCTGCAGCCATCAAGTCCATCATTTGCAAAGGGATCTTTCCCTGGTCTGGCATGGAAGTATGAGGTACAGTATGTGGGAAATGGCAAAATTCAGCCGCTGCATGCACACTTGGTCCTGGAAGAACAGCATGTAAATGTGGGGCTCCAGCATGTTTCTTCAGGAAAGGGTACAGGTGAATGCCCTTTCTGACATCTTTGGTGACGCTGGTAGCTCCAAATTAAGTTTTGTCCATGTCTGTAGAGCAAAAGACAAGCCTATTGAGTGAAGATCTTGTACACTAACTTTCAGCCTCATACACTTGTACAGAAAGTATAGAAGGGCTGATAATGAAATCCTTGCCCAATGGTCTACGTTGCCAAGAATTTTAAATTGTAAGTTAACCAATTTCTCCTCTAAAGTTCAAACAATAAATAAAATTCTATGTGAAAAATGGAGCCTTTTATTCCTTTGTTAAAATCTGATCAGAGTAAACTACAGATGTTAAAAGGCACTGTAGTTCAAAGAATTAAAAGAATCTTACAGGTTTTGTACAAAGAAAAGAGTTTTAGAGAATAATATGGAAAATATTATAATGCTATTATATAAATCAGTGGCACATCCTCACTTTGAATACTGTCTTGAAATTTGGTCACCTCATCCCTGAAAAAAGAAAGTAGAAATAGAACAAGTCCAGAGAATGGCAATAAAAATGATAAAAGTCAAAAGAATGGGAAATTTCTTGAGAAAGGAGAAAGAACATAAGCACCAGCTTGTCTCTCAGGAAAGATACATCCTCATGGGACATTCACAGATATGGCACTTAGGGACATGGTTTAGTGGTGGACTTGGCAGTGTTAGGTTAATAGTTGGACTTGATGATCTTAGAGGTCTTCAATGATTCTATGATTCAAATCATACTGAACTGAACAAACACTCTCCATAAACTTAGGACACATGCTGCTGTCTCAGACAATCTAGAAAATGTCCTTGGACCTCAGAAGTTCTGGAAAGCTCTGGGACCTTTCACGAACCAGATATTGCAGGTATTTTCCTCAGTGTTGTCTTAAAGAACTTTCAGCCACTGGAGGCCAATCAGACTCATAGACAGTGGACAGGACACAGAGCTATGTATCAGCTACACTTGTTTTCTTTTGTTAAATCATAGAATCATAGAGTGGTTAGGGTTGAAAGGAACCTTAAAGATCATCTAACTCCGATCCCACCATCATAAGCAGGGATACTTTCCATTAGAGCAGGTTACTCAGAGTCCCATATAACCTGGCCTTTAATATTTCCGAGGGTGGGGTGTCCCACATCTCTGGGCAACCTGTTCCAGTGCCTTACCTCTGCCATAGTAAAGAGTTTCATCCTAACATCTAATCTAAATCTATTCTTCTTCATCTTAAGGCCGATGCCCCTTGTCCTCTCACTGCACTTGTGAAAAGCCCTTTTCCAGGAACTTCACTACACTCCTAACTCATTGTTTGGGTCTAATTTATAGAAACTTCACTTTTCCCTACCTTTATCTTCTGAAAGGCATAGGTGGTTGACAGGTACGAATCCATTGACTTGACTGGTAACTTTTTCAGTTACATCACTCATCTTCCTTGAAAATGTGCCACGTGTCTATTTAAACACTCTCAGTCCTGAAGGACTTGCACAATCTCCCTCACTTTGTGTGATGGGATCCCCAGGCTTCGTCAGAGTTCTACTTAAGCATGACTATAATATAAATAACATTTTGTCCTCAAGATCTTTGAACTAATTAGCAGCAAAGGAAAAAATCTTTCCTATCCTGCAAGGTGAAACAAAAAGGTATTGAATTTCAGATGGATGAAAGGAATTGCTTTTCCACACAATGTACAGATAATTAATGAAACTTGCTATCACATGGTTTGTACTGAGAGAAACAGCAGCATATTTGTAAATGAGGAGTCATTTTTAGGCATAAAAGCAAATCTTCACACAAAGATCAGGTTGGGTTAAATTCAGTAGAATGCATTATGCAGAAGATCAGATTAGATGATAACAATGGTTGCTCCTAGCCTTAAAAAATCTGTGTGTTTTACTAGCTGCTACTACACAATGATGTCTAATCATCCCAGTGGTTCATGGCATGTGCCAATCAATAGGCAGTGTCAGGACAGAGCCTTCAGCCATGGTAAACCATCATACTGGGCCTTCAGAGGGTCAGGAAAGTCTAGGAGGCTTTTCAAATACATCTCCTTCTAAAGTGGGACAAATCCTTCCTCCTCCAGCCCTGTATGGGAACCCTGGAGGCATCAGTCATATTCATGCTAGCACGGTGTGTCTTCAGCTCTGTCTGCAGTCCAACAAGGTTGTGGGCAAAAAAGGTTTGGAGGAAGGTGAGGAAATCAAAAAGTCACTGGCTGCATTGAACTGTATCTTTTGTTCTGTGTGACAGCACACACTGGAGTCTCAGTGCCCCATTACCCAGAGCAGCATCCCTTCCACCCCCATCTAAACCCAGAACCACCCACAGGAATCTGTGGAAACAGAACAGGTGCCCATGGTTGTGTTACAACTGAACCTTGGAAGGAGGACAACATTCCCCATGGACACGTGTGTTCTCCAACATCTCTGGCACTCTTTTCTACTTGAGATATCCTACGGTGGGGGCAGAACCAGGAGATCTCATTTATCCTTAATACCTTATCTCATGTTACCTTACTATGGTAGGGCATGATAGATACCTGATTCACCTCTGAACTGTTAAGAATATGTTAATGTTGACAAGGTACCAAGAGAATAGAGGCACTTTTTGCCATGCTTGCACTTACCTGCAACTTCAGTCATCTTATGAGCCCCCCAAGAAATCAAGGAGGATGTCTTCTAGTGAATAGCTGTGCTGAGGTCATTTCAGTTAAGGGAAGTTGTTTCAGCCTTGTAGGTTGAAAAAGTTATCTATTGGGGAAAAAGAAAACAAAAATAATTAAAAGAGGCAAATCAGGTCATTACACTAGTGGTTTTATGCCACCAAGATGTATTTTACATAAAGTCACAGAATACACATAAACTAAGCACAAAATGCTCATGCAGTTGCTATTCCAGGATGTCTGTAATAGCAAGCTAGATTGTAAATTATTTCTTTGGAGGGCAGAAAGCACACTGGAAATAATGTATATTATTCATAAAAATGATTGTCCTGTTCACTTGTATACCTCTGCAATTTATTCTGTAACAGCTTTTTACTTCAAAGAAATCACTAGCTAATGACATCTCAAACTTAAAAAAATCCACTTATTCACAACCCTGCCCCTGAGGGAATTCCAGCATGTTATCAGAAATTTTTCCAAAGATCATTAACAGATATTACAAACCAATTGAAACTGAGTATTTTCTTTGCAAATTACTTTTAACTTTAGAGCTATTGAAAAAAGACATTGAGTGATTTAATTTACTTAATCTGTCTACAGATTGCAGCTATGTGCATATCCTGTGATTGCATTTCCAACAAAAAGCATATATAACTATCCCTAATAGGGATATTTTTCTAAATTATCATACAAGATCAGTAAGATCTCTGCAGATATTAATGTTTACTTTTTCATTTAGAAAATTGCACTCAAAAAAGAAATGGGCATCTTTATTCTGTTGTTATTTTAGAAATAATAGCACACTATAATACTTCTTTTACCTGCTATTTTAATTAAAACTCCAATAATCATCGTATCCTTTGAGGATATGTTCTACTGATTTTTCTGAAAAATCACTGTATTTTCATTAGGCTGCAAAGACAATGTTTTAGAAATACCTTACACAGCAATGAGTATACCAAAAGAGATCCTCTATCTTGCACCAATCCAAAACAGCAAGCTAATTCAGCAGTGGAGGGCTGGAGATTGTATCTGATTCTGTACCTCATTGCCTTAAACTCCTCCCAGAGAACCTTACATGTGCCAGCACCACTTCTGCAGGAAGTATGAAAAACCTCTTCCTCCATGAATATTTAGCAAGCAGCTTCCTTACCTAGGGGTCGTGCTCTCTTTGCAGATAAGAGATAAGGGCTTGAAGCTTGGGTGGAGTTTGAAGTTATTGCCTTTGAATGACAGTGAACACAGCTGCTGTACTTTGTGTGCTGCTCAGTCCTGATCCTGTGTTACGTGCACTTTACTAGGACACTCTTGGTAGACATATGGGTGAAGCAATGGATAGTTTGAGGAGGTCAATCAGGATTAACTGCTGGGAAGTTCAACCTAGCTGAGCTAGGTGACTGACCAAGAGGCAGGAGCAGAAAAAAGGTTTTAGATGTCTTGAGAACTTTCTTATCAAAAATGCAGGTAATGAAAAATGCAGGGGGTGTATAGATTGGGAACATTGACTTGGACATCCCACATGAGTCTCAGTCAAGGCCCAAAGATGGCTATTCAGAGAAGGACACAGATTTTTCACAGCAAGTAGGTGCATAAACATCTTTTCATATCTTCCTTTGAGTGGTGGGAGAAATGTACAGGAAGGGTGACAGAGAATTTGCAGGTGGTAGCACCTTCCTTGGATACTCTGCATCTTCCTATCAGCTGGGTCAGAGGTCTGCAATCAGTCTAAAAACTTTTCCATTCCCAGTACTATTGAACTCTCACTCCCATGCTGTATTCCTTTCCTGGGTTACAACAGAAAGATCTCACAATTAAAAGAATTTCTTTTTTTTCACAGTGCATCAAAATACATGGGGTCAGTTAAGTTAAGCAAATTTCCAAACTCTATCAAGAGCTGAAAAAATTACCCCCTGAGCTACCTGATTTCCAGTTTTGTCCTGTAAATATTAACAAACCATAAATCTTTACAAAGCCCCCATGCCATTAGCTTGGCAACTTGTTTCTGCCACCATCCTGTAGAGGTAGGTAGGCATAAGAAAGAAGAGGAACTGGCTGCTACTGAGCAATTAATATCTGGGCAGGTTACTGGCCTGGTTTTAACCCACACTGCACTCATATAAATGCAAAGGGAGAATAGCAGAGGAGAGCATGCCTTTTTTCCCTGATAAAACTGCAGCCTCTCATTCCTGCTCTTGATTCACCCCCATGACCTGCTCAAGACACTTTTCTAGTCACGGTCCAAACCCCTAGTTTACAGCCATAATAGTGCTGATACTGTCAGTAGCTGTCTCTGTGAAATCCAACTGCTTTTCAGGATCCCCTGCTTTCAGATGTGTTTCCCTCACCCTTCTGCCACACATTGCAATTGGCATTACAGTGTCAGATCAGATGGCACACATGGAAAGCCAGAGCCCAAACACATTTGCTAGTGGCTTTTGCTTCTCTTAGCTGTGCAACTTCTTGTGCATATCCAGCCTCAGGGACAAGTCAGTTCAGCACTCCATCCTCCCTGTCTTACCTCCCTGCCTTCCCCCTCCCAGGAGTCTTGTGTTGTTTGTGCTTTACTAACACCACCCGCCTGGTGCTCTGGGCTCCTTCTGCAGCTCCTTCTACTTGGAGACTGGTGACAGAAGCCACCAGCTTGCCTCTGTCAGGGGTGACTTGGATTTTCCACCTGCCAGCATCGGGCACTGTGGCACAGCTCCACCGGCTGCAGCAGCTGAGTGCTTCTGTTGTCACTCAACCCAGGACATCTCCACGGAGTCTGATAACACATCTGCTAATTAATGCCAGTTGTGATCATTGGTCAGATCTTCAACTGGGTTATATTGAAACGGGTCCATTTAAGCCTGTGACAATTAGCAGCAGCTTAGAGCTGACCCGGCGGTTTTCTCTACACCATGAATACATGTCTTGTTCAAAGTGAGTAAAACCCACCAACAAATTGCATAAAAAGTACCAAATGATCAGAAAATGAAATGAGTGTTAGCAACTCCAAGGCAAGGCCAAATTACAATGGTGGCAAAGAAGTGATAGCCCCAGATATGTTAACAACTCTCTGAGCTATCCAAGCTCCTTATAATAAAAATAATAATAATAGATGTACTTCTGGACACATCCACCTTTCTGTAAAGAAAGCCTAATGAGTCTGTCTTTTAAAAAACAGACTATCAGAAAATTTAAATGTGATTCTATTAACTTGTAAGCATAGCGGTTAACATTTTAACAATAGAACAGATCAAATCTATTCTTGAATTCCGTTTTTAAGATGTGTAAAGCAACATCAGTAAGAGAAAAGGAACAGTTCAAGAATTTTCTTTGTATTACGTTTCTGCCCTTTGTCAAAATTTTATTTCAGTCAATACTTCCACCGTGTTAGGTTGTATCACCAGTCCTCCCAACCATAACAAGCAGAGTTGTAGAAGGTATTAAATCAGAGGTAAGTAAGGTACTCCTGGAAATAAAGCAAAAGTTTGATAGGTTGTGTCAAAAGGAACTGTGGTTTTTATTATAATTTATTTTTTGTTAAGCACTGACAATGTGCTCAGTTCTGCTGATTAAGTTTTTCTAAGCAAGTTCTACTGATTATCTTCTGAGGACAACACACTGTACTACAAAGAAGATATGTGACAGCTATCAAGACTTTTGCTTTCAAGACTCACTTAGCAAAACAATTACATGCCAGTTATGCAGGTTTTATGGAAAAAAAGGGAGAAAATGCATAAACTGAGTAAATATCATGACTTTTGTGTTCACTAATTTTCCTACTCCAGATCTCTCACTTCAGCACTGTCTGACAATCTTAAAGTTACAGTGAGATTTGAGGAAGATCTAAAGCCTCATCCCTGCTTATATTCAGTTATAAGCATCATGTTATATTAGAGGCAAGCACACAGGCTGTATTGTTAGAATCTGTCTTTGGATCTGGGGCTCACTCCCCAGCAAAGGCAGAGATGGCTGAATGGGGCCAGCCTGAGACAGACAAAAATCAGAACAGCTCCAGACTCACACAAACATTTCCTTCGTGCGACAAAGCAGATCAGACAGAGCTAGCCCGTGCTCTACCCATAGGTGGTGATCTGACCTTATAAAGACATTTAGGGTACAGGTACCTCAAGGTAGCCTTCCTATCCTTGCTGGGTTCTCAGGGCTGTTTCTCTAACAGACCTATTGTTAAGTTTCTTCAGACTGAGCTATAGGCACGTTTTTGCAGGGCATCTAGGAGTCAGGGATGTTGGGTTTCTTCTGGTCTAGACGCACTGCAGATATTCTATTCCTGTGAACTTTGTGCCTGGTTTATATCTACTTTAGCATGTAAAAAAAATATCACAGTTTCTTCCTCCACCTTTACCCTCAGATCATTTATGTATAGTTTACCTCCAAGGTGGAAGATTGCCCAAACCAGGCATTTGATGGCAAAATAATGTCCATGCATCTGTGTATGCACAGCAAGGGACATGGCTGAGGACTGCTCTAAGAATCTCAGGCCAAATTTGCGTGTCAGGAGGGTGCCAAACAGACATTGTCCCTTGCCCCAGCCAGGCAACACCTAGGCTTTCAAACCACAGCACTGCCAGGGTTCCAGCTGTGCAGATGTTCTTAGAAGAAAAACTCCCTTTTGTCTGCTTCTATCCTTTAGCCTGCACACTTCCCTAAATCCTGCCAGCATGCTTTTTTTTTTTTTTAAGTGACAGAGAGAAGTGAGTTCTTATATAAATCTTTTGTGTGAAGATCAAACTGCGCACATGTAGAGCTATTTTTTTTTAAGGGAAAATCTTCCCTAAAATAATCATTCCATGTTATCCTCACAGAGCGTCTGCAGTGCCTTTTAAAATGCATCCAAGGCCACCCTCAAGACCAGACTTAACACTGTCAGGCGGCGGGCTGCAGCTGAAATCTCCGTGCATGCAGGGAGGGCAGAGCATGGGCAGCCCAGGGCAGGACTGGGGTCAGGGGCAATGCAGCTGGAAGGGACCGTAATCTGAGTTGCTCCTTGTAGACAATGTCAGCCTTTGTACTGATAGAAACTTGTGGGGCAACTCGGGAGCCGAGCTGGGTCATGTGAAAAAGGTGTTTCTTTACCTAGCCAGCTTGGACTCCTCAAGCATCCAGCTGGCAGACCCTGGGGTTTCAGTCAAACCTTGTAAGTTAACATTAGTTTACTAATAGACCAAGGAGTAGAGGATTTGGTTGAGAAAACATAGCCTTTCATTCACAGACTCAGGAACCTTGTAATGGAGAGGAGAATCAGCAAAAATGATCGACTGATAACAGTACTATTGGGAAATTCTTTTTAAAAAAAGAAATTACTAAAGAAGATAGCCCCAAGTGGAAATACAACAGCAGTTTTAGGGTCAATTTCAGTGCTGATTTGTGTTTCACTATTTACAATTTAACTACCAGATAGAAAAATGATCAGGTATTAGATATAGAGAAGGCCCCATGTGTGACACCAAGCAGTAGTACAACTAACTGCAGCAGCCTACTTTTGGGAAGCCTTCCTCTCCTCCTTTTTCACTATTTCTCTTCATCTTGCTTCCTTCTTATACTCGCAATTTCCATTACTCTTTCAATACAAAACTCTGACTATATTTACAATATAGTCAAAGATTTACATCCAGCTCTAATTTTCCCAGAAGGGGCAGCCCTTAGAAAGCAGCACAAGTTCTTTTACTCAGGACCATAAAAATGGGCTTGCACTTCAGTGCAGCCATCTAATAGGCAGATGAACCAATTCCATTAATATAAAAATGTTCTACCTGCACCCATCCCCCAGCAAAGCTTTTGCCAAAACTGGAACAAAACCCTAATCTAGTCTTTATTAAAGTGGAGGAAAATCAACTTCCTTTCACTCCCCCATTCATTTTCCACTGCTGTGATTTTCTAAATTTCAGGCAGGTTTGTGACCAAGAGCTGCAGGGCCAAAAGTGGCTGGATGTGCTGTATTCCTGGCCCAAATGGAAGCAGGAAATTCTAAACATCTTGCATGGAAGCCTGTTCTCATCAGGTTTATAGCTCAGCTTTTTTCATCAAAAGCAGTGAGGATAGTACACAGTTCAGAAATGCATCCAAGCATATGGGAGTCTCTCTACACTAATCCTCCTTTTGAGCTTCATCCAGCACTAAATCAGAGCCACACCGGAGAGAGAAATAATGCAATAACTTGTGGAAAATACATGGCTCCTCTCTGTTAGGGTATGGAAAATCAAATATGACTCACTTTTCTCCTTAAAAATTGTCAGAGAAATATTAACAGCATTAAGCATGACAGAGACTGGAAAACAACAAAAGTCAGATACCTTTCAAACTTGCCTGCCCTGGGACTATGCATCCCCATGCACCATAGGCTACATGTGCAGGGCAGTCTTTGCTGGGACAGCACCAAGAGCCCTGGAAGAGTAACACAATAATGACACAGGTGACAAAACTCACCTGAGAGGCTAAGAGAATACCTTTTTGCAGAGTGAACCTGCACCATGCTCACTGCATTGCAACAGCAGCCACCACTTCAAGAGATCCCCTGAGAGCATCGCTGCTGGAATTCTGGGGAAGAAGGGCTGCACAGTCTTATTTTCCCAGAAAGAGCTCTCTGTCTGAGGGAGAGAAAGGGCTTTGCTGAGCTCATCCAAGGACAAGAGGGCCCTATGGCTGCATCGAGGCCCGAAGGGTGTGCTGTCAGTGCTGCCTTGCACATGGGAGCAGAACAGTGACACCACACTCTCCACCACAGCCTCTGGCTTCACCTACTGAAAATAAAAGCAGGAAAAAGCAGTAAGAGGAGATCTACACCAGCTTCTTGAGATGCCGTAGCAGGGAAGCATAGGCTGACCAGGGCTTCATTCCTTTTTCAGTCAAAAGTAAAAAAAATTTCAAAGAAGTACAACCTTGATGCACAGGCTCCAAACGCCACACTCTGGACTTCAGACAGGTGACAGAAAGAAAGGATTTTAGCAGAGCTTGCTTCTGGAGTGCTGATGTGTTAGGGAGCTGAAAAAGAGCTGTCAGCTGACAAAATGACGTGGGTAGTTAAGGATACAAGTTAGGAGAGGGATTGGCTATGTAATTAGCAACAGGAAATATAAATGCAGCTCCAAGCACACAAGCAGGTACATGTGCAGAGCCAATTTAGAACTTGAAAGCAACCTATTGTTTCCATACATAAGGACTTGCAAACAGCCTGTTGTTTCCATAAATAAGCATCTTCAAACTAGAATTTTCTTGATCACATTTATTGCCTTTTCCTGATTAAAACTGAGATTTTTTTTTTCTTTTTTTTTTTTTTTTTTAGGAAAGGGATCAGTATTTGACTCCTAGTTCTTGAAAATTATTGACCAGAATCTTGTTTGGCATAACTTAGCCTTGCTATTGTAGAATCATAGTTATCATAGAATTATAGAATCACAGAATTGTTTGGGTTGGAAAGGTCTTCAAAGACCATCTAGTCCAATCTCTCTGCAATGCACAGAGACACCTTCCACTAGACCAGTTTGCTCAAAGTCCCATCTAACTTGACCTTAAACAATTCCAGGGATGGGGTATCCACAGTTTCTATGGACAACCTGTTCCAGTGCCTCATCAGCTTCTTAGTAAAGGATCTCTTCCTAATAGTTAATCTAAACATACCCTCTTTCAGTTTAAAACTAAATTGCCATCTACAATGCAGAGCATCTTTACCAAAGCTTAAGATTTCCTCCCATATGCTGTTTCTTTAGAACAACTTGTCTTCCTCTTTTTCTTTTTTTTTCCTTTTTTTTTTCACAATATGCATCTGGTTTAAGGTGACTTTTTCTTTCCCAGCATATGGAGCTGAATGATTATGATGATTTAGATTTATTTTAAATCACAGCCGATTAAATGGAAAAAATAAATGCTAATATGTTGATATAGTTTACTTCTGAATGAATTATTGATATGAATGAGTAGTTGCTTCTATCATAATTATTCTTTATTAAATAAATATCTTTTGAATTAGAGATCCTTAATTAAGAAATCACATTTTTGTCTGAAAATTGTTTCTCTGATGCTAGTATAAGAAATACTTTACATTACTCTCTGGAGAAAAAAAAAAGGCCATGTGAAATTATTCTAATTTTTAATAATTTCCTTTGCTTTGTGAATTTGGCAGTGCTTTGTGCATATTCCTTTTCACTGCTTCTCTCCTCTAATCAGTTAAGTGAGGCTCTTTCCCCTCTGTTGTTTGTGTGGATCTGTCACATAGCACCTAGAGACAGAAAAAACCATTTTAAATAGAGAAATGCAAAACATAAAAACTAAAGGATTGAGGATCAGATACCTGAAACTCCTCTCAACATTTTCTTTCAAGCTGAGCACGTTTCAGATTAATAGTGACTCTTTAACATAAATAATGATCTAATGAAATAAATATGAAATAGAAAGAATCATAAAAAGAATTTTACATTTAAGAATGCCATCTGTGTAACACTTAGCCTAACAATGAAATCATTTCAGTGCCAAAACAGCTCACTCCGCTTCCAGCACAAGTTACAGGAGAGTGTAATGGCTTTGCAAAATGGCATAAAAGTCTGAGTTCAATCACAGAAGGAACACCTGGGTTCAAACTCACTCTGCTTCACACAGACAATGGATCTCACACACGAGTTTTGAACTCACCCCTGCTAATGTTTCCACTCCGAGTCATCACGAATTTTTCACAAAGCTGACAATTTTTATTGCAAGGAAATTTACATACCAGAGGAGAAGATTTTGTGGGTCAGTGTGAGAGGACCTTGCAACAACTATTACATTGATTCTCTGCTTTCCAGCTGTGGAATCCAGAGTCAGTATTGTCTGACTGAAGTGCACAGGAGTCAGAAACAAGACCCTGTTTAAGTATACCTGTAGCAAGAAAAATTCCCTCATAATACCCTTAGGACTTAACACCAGACCAACTATTACTTTTTAGGATCAGTGTCCTAAGCTACAGATCTGTCTGGGCACACACTGAGAAGCTCCGTGTGGCAGAATGGAGATGCTGTTTTTGTGAACAGGGAAGCCAAGCTCTTGCCATGTGCAAGGCGGCGCAGCAGAGCCACGCAGAACACAATGGAGATTGTTTGTTTATACCAGCCCAAGAGAAGGGAACATATTTGTTTTGAGTGAGCTGTGTTAGAATACATATTGTTGTATATGCCCAGGCCTCATTACACCATGTTAGTCTTCAATATGGATCAGATCCTAAAACTGCTCGACATACTGAAATAAATGTGAGTTCTACCCACAGAACATCTCCAGACTTAGGCCTCATGTCTGTCAATGTCATCTCAAAAAAACAAATGTTCAAAGAAGAAAAACAACAAAAGTATCTTAGAGACTGTGGAGAATGCTCACGTGTGGTAGATGCCATTCAAGGGTATGCTAAGGAATTTCTTGGAGAGAGAGAAATCCACATACCAAGACTGGAGAAAAGAGTGGGCCTGAAAAAAAGGAGAGAGCATTAAGTTTCACTGAAAGAAATATTTCTTATTTGTATTTCAGAAGTTACTCTGAAAGCGAAAGGAAATTCTTTCTTCACATCAGCAATGAGGCCACATTAACGTCTCCTCAGGCAAAGGTAGCCACAGCTCAAATTTAAGCTTAAAGATATAATCGAGAGGGCATTCACAGAGGAAGAGTTAAAGTGCTGTTCAATAAACAAGTGCTGTATGCTGTATTCATATAAGGAAAGGTATGAGCCAACGGAGAGAGATGTTCAGCTGCAATCAAAGAGGATCTAAGTCTAACTGAGCGCTCACATGACAGTTGGGATCATTTCGGATCCCTTCCAATGAAGATAAAATAGCATCAAAAGCAGAGAGGTTTTTTTCTTTCTTTTAAGGATGAAAACACAACATCATTAGTCAAATTTACTCTGAACTTCCACCTCCTCATGTTGATTTGTACTCAGGTTCAGTAAACATATCTTTCCATCAAGGTAAATAAATGTAAAAGCCCATCAGTAACTTAATTGCTTAACGATGGATGCAGTGCGGGGTGTAACACTGTTTCTGACTATACTGTTGAAGTTAACGACCTCTCAAAAACACCTATTATACAGCTTGGCAGTAAAAGAAAAATCTGTTCCTTCTTGAAAATCTGCTTATAAAATTTCAACCATTTTTTTCCTGATGTTGGGAGGGGGTGGAAACCTCTGAGGACAGTCTTTCGGGTGGACTGATGTAAAATGGAGTTTATTCATTTGAGATGCCATCCTCTGTGGCCTGCATTGCCCAGAGAAACTAGGCTCAAGAAAAGTGGGGAGTCTCCAGCGAGGGCAGAAGTTACACAGCCCAGGGAAAACATCTCCAGATTAGAATGTCCATGGTTCTGAGTGGTTCTATTTCCAGGGAGGGGTCCAGGGCTCAGTCCACAGATGTCAGGCAGGAGCCTGATCCCGTATGCGTAGTACACACCTAGAGACATCTGAGAATGTGCCCTCCTCCTCTGTCCTTGCATACCTAGAGCCTTGGATTGAGGACCCATGGGAGAAAATTGTTGTTCCCATTAAAACCAAGCTGTTTAATAGAAGTGAAGGCAAAATCAGCTCTCCAGTGAGAGAACAGTGAGGGAAAAGGGTATGCCAAGCATCTGAGAGTGAAATCTGGCTCACGGTGGGCAGGCAGGCACAGTGCAGAGGCACAGCTGCCAGCCTGACATGATGGATCAGAAAAGCTACTAAGGAGCTGTGAGAGTCCAGGCAATTGAAACAAAGCAAAACATGAAAAGGCAATAGGTCAGACCTTCTTTGCAATCTATCAATTAAACAGGCATCCACTTCCAAAGGTGTATGATGTCCTAAGCAGTAGACATCCCAGCACGTGATTGGTACTGTGATGGAAGGACAGGCTTATCAAAAGAAATTAATAATAATAATTACTAGTAGCGTTAATAATTTAGTTGAAGTTGTTCTTTAGTGAACCCCTCTGAGGAAATAACATGGTTGGGCATTTTGGCTTAATTCTATAGTCCCATACCAGCTTTACTCAGCCTGTTGGAAAACAAAGGTGTGTTCAAATCTGTCCATTACATGGGAGGCTTGTGTCAAAATCTTACCCTCCTTCAGCTAGGAAGCAGTGGTGAGAGCCACAGAGTTGGCTTCAGCTGCTTTCTCCAAAACCCTGAAGCTTTCAGAAACATTCATTTCTGCTGGCATCACTCAACAGCTCATTGTTAGGATTTGTTCTCATTGGCATGCGTGAACTGAGACTGATGTACAGGGTGATCCAGAGTGACAGCCTTCAGCCCCAAAAGTGGATACCTGCTTCCCTTAGAGTCCAGGGACTCACACTTGACTCAGAAGGATATATGCAAAAATTATCTTTCCTCTCTCATTTCTGTGTGTTAAGGCTAAGTGTGTTCAGCCAAATTAGCAGTCAGACAAACTGTGCATGCAGAAATCTGCACTTGTACAAACTGTGCATTTTTTTTGTAACATTCCAAGATTAAATATCTTGACAAAAGATGAAATCCCTTTAACAAATCTGCCCCTAGAGAAAAGTAACATTTTTTTATTCCATTTACTGTCAAACGACATATAGTTGAACACAGTCCTATAGGTTGATTTGTTGCTTTAAATAATGTCACTAACATCCAGATATCAATGTGATGGTGCAGAAAAAAGAGTTCACATTGAGCTAGATTCAATTACAGACCTAGAAATTGAAATTGTCTGATGGTACATGCTTAATTCATGTTTGTGTGACTGAGAAAGGGAGTATCTGGTTTACCTTGAATTTCCTGCCTTAGTGTGGTGAAAACATGACCCATCGCATTAATTAAAAAATAGTTTACAAATGTAACTTAAGTGGTATTGCACTGGCAGGAGGAGACAAACACCTTTTTGTCCTTGACATGTTATGTGATATAAAGGAAGCTGTTCAATAGCTTTTTTGTCGATTCCAAGGTAGGTCTTACAATTCTCACTGAAGAACAGGAAAAAAGGTATGATGACACCGCACAATGAGAAGCCAAGGACAGTGCTTTACTTAAAAAAAAAATTAAGCATTTATCCCTCAAAACCCATCACCCTATTCTGACCACACTATTTAAACAGGTACCTATAGGTAGTTATCACATATGTCATGCAGGTCTATATTTATCTAATTTGAGCATTATACCGGGGTTGGCATTTTCACGTTTAATAGCCCAAAATACCAATCTCATAGCAATGGACTTTCAACCAGCACACATTTGACTACTGATTTCACATAAGCGGCTGGGACTAACTTTTTTCCTAATATGGTGATGGCACAGGCACTATTTAAATGATTCCTGAGCCTTGTAAATATACACCAGATGTATCTTTTGTAAATGTTACATTTTTCAACATCTCAGCATTTGTGAATAGTTGAAAGCCGTGCCAGCCATGCTTTAATGGGGCACAGAAGCATACTGCATTCAAAGAAATGGCACACCATTGCAATAGTCAAAATTACAAGTGCTGTCAAAAAGCTACGTTTTAGCTTTATTGATTAGCACCAGGTAACACAGTGCTTTACATCGTACCTTCATACATGCCTCTTTCAGCTGATGATGTTTTCCCACACATGGGTAACACAGAGAGGGATGTGGAACTTCCAGGGCTGCACTGGAGAAGGAGAAGGGCAGAGAGGCCTGGAGAGTCACATGCGTCCCCTCATCCACTATGATGGCCAGAGGTGGAGGCAGAAGGGCTTGTGGGAGCTGCCACTCCCACAGCGGTCACAACCTACAGCCACGGTCACAGCCCACTGCCACAGGGATGTGCCCACTATCCCAGAGCTGGGGAGGGAACAAAGCTCATCTTTCCCACAGATACTGATGCAGTTTGAAGCTACAATATATTTTCCTGCAGCTCAGGCTGCTGCTGCTTCATCCTCCCTTGTTGCAGAGGGAACTCAGCACCAGGGAGAGATATCTCCCATTACAGACCTCTCCATGAGCACAGGGTGAATTAAGCTGTAAGAAGAAGCCACCTCCTGGGCTTTTCCAGACCTCCCTTTTTCCTTAAGCTTTTCCTGGCTTTCCTATGTCATTGTAGAAATCACACAGAAGACTCAGGAGCACTTGTGTAACAGGTTATGGGAAATATGCTCTCTGCACCTTCTACCTCCTGACACTTGCCCTACCTATCACCACCATACCCAGACTGCCCCCATGGTCTCCCTGTTAGCACCAAGCAGTAAAAGGAGCTGTCAGAAATCACCCATCACATTTGCCTAAAAATGCACATTTTTGTAGGATTTGTCCCCCAACTCTCCCACAGATAAGAGGGAAGATCTTTATAATATTGCACAATTACTATTATTTGCAAGGCAGAGTGCTTTTGCTCAGTGAATTTTGTGCTGGACCGTGTGACTCAGTTCAGCAAATCAGCTAAAATCAGAGCTAGGTGACACAGGACAATAAACTTAGAGGGAATGGACTAGACATAATGCCCCACTACAAGTATTATTTCCAAGTTCACAGGCTTGCAAATTAAAATGTCCCTGGATCACTGCCATAAAAAAAGAACATTAAAAATCAGGGGAAGAGGTCTGGGCATCTGTTAGAAGCATCTAATATATACCAAATGTGTATGCTGAGCTTCTTAGATATATGCATTGCTGAAATATAGCCTACGATTAATGTAAAAGCAGAAATATTTTAATTGTATTTTTCCATTTGATATTCAAATGAAAAAATATATCTTATTAAACACAACACTTGGCTTTGCTATTTTAATAAAAAATAAGTTGTTGAGGAAAAGAAAAGCAAAACTACTGATTCCTTTCCTTATGATGATCAAATGAGTCTTTCATGTTTGTATCTTATACTTCACTTTTTAGCATTTTGAGGCAAATAGCAGATATCAAAACTTAGTAAATAATCAAAGACTTATTCAGTTTTCCAAACTGTCATGCTGCTTATCTTGTAATAACTGATCTCTTAGGTAGCATAAGCTATTTAATTGCTACTGAAGATTATTTGAATGAAAAAAGAGACGACATTCTCCCTTACCCCTCAAAAAGACAAAACTATATTCTTCAAAAAGACACATGCCGACAGATAGATTCTGATCTCTTCTACACATGCACAAGTGCAGTAGCTAATTTTACAAGATTTTATAGGAGCTGCGCATCTGAGATTACACCCTGTCCTCCAGACTGCACATTCCACATGGAAAATGACTTAATTTGGAAATAAATTTTGTTATTGATAAATCCAGACTCTCAAGTCTCTGGGCATCCGAAGAACCAAACCTATTAGATTATTGTAAAAAACAGCTACTGCATTTTAAAGGGACTTTTTACGTGTTGGTAAAGTGCGTATTCATGTATCCCCCCTGACATGATAGACTGTAATGGCTCCAGTCTGTCATGTCAACCATCTGCATATTAAACAGTCCCTAAGTACACATTGACACAGCAGACCCTAATAGCTCTGAAGCCGTAACAATCTATTGAGTCAATAATATGCATGTTAAAGAGCATCTCCTGTACTTCCATCAATATCTTTTATCTTTTCCTTAATTTGTATCTTCTTTTTATATGTATATTCAGAGTTAAAGTTTTAGGAACCTTTATCCTCTAAAGTGCTGCCACAGATGTGAAACATGTGGCACAGAGATGCATATGCAGTAGCAAAATCCTTCCCTAGTACTGGGGCCAGACCTTAAAATAAGAACTGTAATATTTTTACACTGACAGCACACATTCTTCCAGATAAGGTAGAAATAGCCCCTCTTTTCTGCTGGGCTGGACGTGGTGATAGTGAAAAGCCCGGGAAAGATTCCTGATGATTTCATGGGCTTTGAATGGAGCCCAGTGTGATGATACTCATTTCCTATTATGCATTTCCTTCTAATTAAATGAAATAGGTCACAGGGGGAAAATGAAACAAAAGACAAATGTATTTACTTACAGTAATATCAACCCCCCAAAAACGGCAATCAAAAACAAGAGAAAAGATAATACAAAACATACTGTCTCTTCATTAACTTGAAATTATGTCTGTTACCACAGTGTTAACTCATTCCTGCATAATCTTGAGATCTTTTATACCATAGAAGAGGGAGACTATTATTTAAGCATAAGAAAATGGAGATTTAACTTCTTTGTCTAAATAAGTTGGAGAGAAAAAATCTAATATTCTTTTGCTCAACTTCTCATCACCATACCATGCTGCAATCCTCTTGCTCCCTGATCACAGGATTTTCCCATCTTCTTCCAATCGTCTTGCTCTCTGTAAGCATCACAATTTGGCTTACACATTTAAAAGTGAAACCAAAGTGCAATTTGTTTTTCCAAAATGTAGACCCAAGGACAGGGAGGTCACTTGACCTTATCAGCAGATCTTAGCTGTCCTAAATTCCCTTCTCCTTTCCATTAATTTGATACCAATGTATCTTTGATGCACATAGGGATTTAGTCCAGCATATTCTTGATTAACTTTCACTCCAGTGAGGGCAGAATCATGGTACTCTCCCTCTTGCTTTCCAGGAGTGTGCAGTTCATCTTACTCCTGCCTTGTACCATTCCATGTCCCCAAGACACACCAGACCAGATCATCTACTGTGCCTCATTCAATACAGCATCCCCTAACTTCATGACAAGCACTGAAGGCACCTGCCATCTATTAAGTCCTTGGTAACATCTTGTAGCCAGCAGGCTTTTCTTCCTAATGCAATGGTAGGGAAGTGGATCAGATGCTCACATGCATGCCTAGGGATTTTCCCAGCCATGAGGCAGGTCCTCAAAAGCTCAGACTAGTGCATTAACTTCAACCTATATGTGTTGTCTACCTTGTGTCTTATCAGGACAGGACTTTCTAAACTATGGATAACAAAGTACTCACAAAGCCACAGTAGTCACCATTTGACCTTTTTCACTGAAGATCAAGAAAGCAGATTTAGTTTGGGGCAGGATGTGGGTTTTTTTCCTAAATGAAAAAAAAAAAGCTACTGGAAAACACCTAAGCAAATTAACAAAATTAACTAAAAAATGGGTGCCATTAAAAGAAACAATAAAAAAGTCACTGAAAGTCCTGCTATGTTGCCTGTATTTCCTTTAGCTGAGGGAGGCAGCCCCAGTGTAGCTCTGGAAGTAGTTGCTCCTGACAGAAATGGTTCATTGAAAACTCCTTTCTGTGATGCTGCAGTTCATCACCAATTTATAGATAAAGCGCAGTCCTCTCTCTACTATATTGTGGGTACAGCCAGGTCCATTTGAGGAAAATAGGTCCTCTCTGGACCTCCTGCAGGAGCTCTCTTGCTATTCAATCTGGTACTTGCTGTGCAGCAATCTAACAGCCCCAACCAGTCCAGCCATGGTGAAGGTAGGAATATCGCACAGCAACTACACAGCAGGTCTGGATCATTTATACCATCCCTTGCTCCTCTGGCACTTCTATTTGTGCTTGATGAGCCTTGTAGGCTTCCCAGAATGTAACAGATTTATGAGGCAATGGAAAAGAAGGACAGCAGGAGGGCTGCTGGCCACACAGCCAGAGTCCTTTAACAAAAATCCTCTGCACCAAGGGTTACTGGTGGATCACACTCACTCTGGATACTCTGGGTGGCCAGTGCTTCTGGGAATTGTTCCACTGATTTAAGTGGATAGGTTGCCCAGTCCAACTTCATGGACTTAGAGCAACCGATACTTGCCACCAAGTGAAAGAAGAGCCACCAGCCTTGGTGTGTATATGAGATAGGTAAGGGAGAAGAAGGGAGGGCAAGTGAAAGAAATATAATGCTGTAGGTAAAGTGCTCCACTTTCCCCCCGCAACCTTCTTGTGTGTGCCACGAATGTAGGGTGGGCTCACTTCCTGCTGCCGTGTCCCACTCTTTGTGCAAGAGTGGGACAAGGCAGCCTGTTCCATTCCCAGCTGCAGGTGAGCCTACCCCAGGCTGGCCTGACCCTGAATGAAAATATTCCCAATTACTTCAGGGAAGAGGGCTCTGTACCCTCAGGCAAATGCAGGAGAACAAAATTTGGGTAGGGCTATGATTTCACTGCCTGTGTGCATAGGATGTCTCCTTTCCTACACAGAGGAATGCTGGCCACCCTTCCCACTTTTTTGGTTCTCAGTGTTCATCACTGCACCTGGAGTTATCTCCCATTTACCAAGGAGTTGATTTAAGTGTCTGACTCAGTCACATATGTTTGGCTCCCTTATTCAGAGTAAGATTTGGCCTACTAGCTGTGAAAACAGCTTATATCACATGTGCTGCAAAGCCTAGCCAGAACAGGCTGAATAAAGGATGAAGTTTAATCATGGAAATGTTGACCTACAAATAGAGAACAAAATGTTAAACCACATGGTATAGGGTGCTGCACGCCCCAAATATCAAGGAGAGGAAAAAAGAATTGAACACATTTGGAAAGTAAAGCTTACTGTTTGGGGTTTAGTTGTTTTTTCTTTTTTTTTTTTACTTTTTCTTTCTGCATATTTGGAGAGTCAGACCCACACTGTTCCCGCTCGCGATGACACCCTGGCATCCGAAGAACAACATAACACCCACCACAAAATGCTGCTGTTGGCTGGCGCCATCTAAAGCAGCAAGGTTTGGTGAGGGAGGTGAGACTGCCAAAGGCGGGTGAGTGGGGGCATCACAGAGAATGGGACCTGGCCGCCAGCGTGACTCCAGTCTATGGGACCTGTACAAACTGAGGAGAGGTAAATGTGACGAGGGTTAAGACCCCTTTCATCCTGTGTTCTTGAAAACTAGTCCTGCCTTACTTCTTACAGCTGGGGGTGAGGGATGTTGTCATTACTTACACACCACCTTTCAGCTGGGACATCCTCACCTTTGTGTGTTTCACACAAAGAAGAGCAGTGATTTTGGCAGAGAGTCCATTTCCATTTTTAATCACAACCATCACACAAACAGTTCATCTCACAAGATGGGAAAACTTTCTCATAGGCTTTATTTAACGTAATTTTGGGTACTGCAAAAGACAAAGAATAAATTTTTTAATCAGTCATCTTGCTTTCAATAACTCATCGGCTTTGTCTTTAGGTACACTACATTTTACACAAATGTAGTTAACAGCAGCCGGCCAGGCCTTACTGACTGACAACTCTTCCTTACAGGATTTCTATGTGCCAAGGAGCTGGACAGTAATATCCATTTGGTATTCATGGAAGGTACTTGCAGAACAATAATGACAATAATTGCTTCTGATTCTTGTGTTTACAACACTGCCAAAGTATCATTAGAGCTTTATTTATAGATAATAATGCTTATTAATCACACATATTTGAATTTTGGAATGTATTAGATTAATATTCTTTTGTAACTTGGTTCTGTACTAATGCTATGAAAAGCACTTTCTGAATGCAGCCCACTGGAAAGCGCTTGCCTCGGTAAAGTAAAAGCATCCAAGCCATCTGCAGGTGAGGGACAAAGGGCATACCTCTTCCTCAGCCGGCAAACACCAAAGCCAGACACACCAGTTCCAAAAGCAGCTCCTTTGGATTAAAACCAGGGGCAGACGCCTGAAAAAAAATACCATGAAAGGTAGTAGTGTTGTTCTTCAGCTTGCTTTTTGATGCTCTATGAAAAGGTTTGCTTTCTACTGCTTTATAAAGAAACTGGGTTTAGAAGATGAGGAATAGATCCATCCATCACCTCACTCTCTAACAGCCCCTTCTACCCTATGGGTGAGTTTAGCCTGAACCTCAGGATTCCTTATCAGTCAAGAGGTTGACAATGAGAAATATAATAAATATATTACAAAAAATACTCTTAATTTTGGTTATTAAATAATTCCAACTTTTCTATATCAACAGCTTCTACAATTCAATAGCATGATAGAAGGAAAAAAGATTTTTTTAAAAAGGCATTTACAAGAAGTGAAAGTGCCACCCAAATCTAAATACCAGCTGCCCTATATTCATATCCTCCTTTGTTTCCCTGTAGCCCATTACAATGGTGAAAAATACACCAGAGAAACTGCAGTACCAAACTCTCCAATTTTTAGTGTGTGACCAGCTCCATAAATTTGTATTTAAATAAAGTCCAGAACAGTATTGAATGTTTTATTATTATTATGTTTTTTGAGATAGTTCTTCAAGTAAATTTGCAGAGGCTCTGTCAGTTTAGAGATGATATTTCCATCTTTTTGGTTAGTTTTTTTCCTTTTTACCCAGTGCTGATGTAATGTAACACCAGAAAGTAGAGAAACTAAGAAGCAGGAGAGTGCATGTTGTATTTTATTCTATGTGTTCATTTTGTGGTTTTTTTATGGTGCTCCCTGCACAGTGAGGATAACCTGTTGCAAAGTGTCACAGCCCCATTGTGTCCAGGGATCTTTTACAGTGGCAGAAAAGAAAAAAAAGAAATAATTAAAATGCAGAAGCTTTCAATTGTGAAGAACACTTGTGGCTTTACTGCAACTCCCCCAATCTGACCCTGGCCAATATGTTTTAACAGACAAAATAACAAAGTGATGTTGCTCCTTTAAAATGTATTTCACCTCTTAATAGTCCGGTGTCCTTTGCTCATTGTGTTTAGAAAATGCCTGTATTTAGGTTTCCCAGGAATTTCAAACCTATCAAGACAGCCAGTGCTGAGCACAGCCCAGTCATTTCTAAATGAAGCCAGGATTTAAAGTTTATAAAACCCTAATAGAGAGATTAGAGATGAAACCAAAGCACGAAGTTGGTATCGGGATGCAGAAGGCAGCCCCATCCTTATGGGTTCCACACAACAAAGCCATGCACCCTTCCCATCCCAGAGACCACAGCTCCTGCTGGAGGCCGTGGGGCCAGCTTGTCTTGGGCATTGCTGGGAGGAGGGTCATGGCTTCAACCGCCATCTGCAGACAAAGGAATTATTCCCCGTGTATGGGCACAGGGGGTGCACAGAGCTTTGGATTGGGCTCCTTTCTGAACTGAAGCTCAATATCATCTAGCCAAAATTGATCCCAAAACTTGGCAGTGCTGCACTGAGGGGAATTTGATCAATAACTAGTCATGGGGTTTGGTTCTTCTGGTAGCCCTCTTCTGAAAAGAAAACCCATGGCCCCAGGTGCACACAAGCTGCTGCAGCATTCACTGGCACAGAAGCATGTACAGACACTCTCCTCTCCCTAGCCATTGGTGGCTCCTAGAAAAGTTTGCTATATCTGCCTTAGGTTTCAGAGTGTCACTGTGCAAAAAGCTGTACCTCTAACAGATGTTTGAAATCTGCATCTTATTCTTCCCTAATAGTAGTAAAAATAGCTGGAAGAGTTCAGTACAAGGATCCTAATTTCAGAAAGGCAAATCAGCAGCGTATAAAATAATTCACCCTCTGCAGATTACAGACTTCTTATTTTTGTAACTGAACAATAATTTCTATTGTTTCTGTCTGTTTTCGTTTTTTTCGGGGCAGTAGTGGTTTAATAATTTTTCTACCTCTTAGAAGAAAAAGGCAAAGCAAACAGTTATCACATGAGGAAAGGTCCGTTTGCATTTTATATACGTATGGCTGATGCTAAACAGATAAAAACAGACATTTCCAGCTATAGAATTTCCCCATAGAGATACACAAGTCAGATTTCCATCAACACTTCACTTTCTAAAGAAAAATGGGCACATTTGTTTTAATACCAAGTTTTCACAGTTTTCACTGAAGTCAAATGAAGGAATAAATGCCCAATGCCCTTGAAAAATAGTTGCTTTCCTACAGTACCCCTTTTCTATGACTATAGGAATCCCCAGTATGAAAAAGCTGTCCCTCTTGCACAAAATAAGTAGATGATCCTACAAACAGTGCTCACATGCACAAGATATTCCAGAATGAGTCAGGGTATGCAAAATCAGGTCTCGAGCAAAACCCAAGCAAACAAGCAGCAAAATCACCCTCCTAACATCAAGTGCAGTTACTACAAGTTGCATTACTGGATTTGTAGATATGAGATAGGAAAATCAAGACAGAAAAGTTTGACTGGCTTGTTCACTAACCATATCTCAGCGGTCACAAATTATTAACAAGGAAAATTCAACTTGAAAATTCTAAACATAGAGGAAGTTTCATAAGTGTCCTTTTGTAGTGTCATTTCATTTGCTATATTTCTCACTAGGACAATATTACTCTGCTTGTATTTAACATTGGGTTTATTGTCAAATAATTCTTCTTTCTGTTACAGGATTGCATGATTATCGTGTATTTATCGCTCCAGATATGTATCATGAACATTTTTCTTCCTTAGTTTTCTATCATATATAACTACTAAATTCTGGAATTTGTAGTTTCCCATCACCTTCATAGAACTGTAAAGCACAAGCAGGAATAAAAATAAAAACATACCTTTTCATCAAGTAGTCTGCTAACCAAAAGGAGAAAAAATAAGCTTTGTGTATTTCTAAATAGTCCTCTAGGAGTCTTGTACTATGTGCTATGTATCGTACAGTTTCTCCCCCTGTTATGACAACTCTGATTACTTTAAAAAGAACTCTCAAAAATGTTGAGGCACAAACCTTTGTATGGAATACTTTTAGTACGCTTTTTATTCTGACAAGATTAATAATTATCCTATAAGCATGACACAGTGTTTTAAAATGTTTTTTCTCCTATGAGTTAGGATTGTGCGTATAAATGTGGAAAGAAAGGTTATTTCACAGCAGAGAAATGTATATTTAAACAAACTGTGATTAAATGGTAAAACTGATATAAAAAGAAAAGCACAGGTTTTTTTCTCATCACAGTTATTCTGAATTTAAAATACCCATAGTGAGTTTCCAAAGGATACTGGGCATTTGTAATGAAAACACAAGCTACTGAAATTAATGGCAGATAATTGAGAGAACCATAGCAAATGTCCCAGAGCTTTGGCCAAAACTGGACAGAAAAATATCCACTTGTGTAGCAAGTGACATCTGTGTCCCCTCTCCACCATCACCACCCTGTCTTCTTCTGCGGCACCTGAAACTAGTTCATAGTGGGAACCAGTCTATGGAGTAACCAGACTTCTGCTGTTCTTTAACAAGGCACCTCACAAGTGTTGACAGTCCTCATGGCAGCCTTAAGTCTTTCCCAGGACACACAACTGCCCTTTCCTCTAAGCTCATACACATCCAGCATTTCCCATTGATGCAAATACATGAGCACGGAGTTTTTTTGATTATTTAAAGTGCCCAGCAATGCATTTCCTACATATCGGTATGTAGTGACCAGTGACCACAATTCTTGCTGGCCTGATTCACTAGTCAAAGTATGTAGGATGTAATCCTCAGATGACTGAGGCATAAGAGCAAGACCAATGTGGCACTCAGACCTAACTCCATTCACATCTAATAAATGCAAAAATAATATCTCCACTGATACTAAGGTCTAATGTAAATACTTCAAGGAGCAGAATGAGAGCTAGATCCTGTTCATTCCAATCAAACAAAACTCCACGTGGTTTCAATGAATGGGACAAGTAAGATTTGGTCCATCTTGAACAGCACAGATTTGGCTTCCAAAGACTGAGCTGTACCTGCTCGTTGGAGTAGGACAGTGAAACGCTGGAGCCAGTAGACCTCAAGCTAAGGAGACAACCAAGGGTAACACCTTGTCCACACTTAAACAGATGCCAAGGCAAGCAGCGTCACCTGCTTTGCCCCTGAGCTTTAGTGCTGGGCTTCAACCATGGTGCAGTCTTTCTACTAACTTTACTTGAAGGAATAATATTAAAATAATTTAATGTCAAGTGCCAGAGGGCTCACTTTTTCTTAACATTAAACTGAATCATATCAACTCCCATTCTAAATATAAAATATGATTGCATTACTCGACTTCATACCTTTTATAAAGGTCCCATTGTGGTGGGGTTTCACAGGTATAAAAGCCCATGCAGGTATTATAGGCCATATCAGTCCATTTCATCTAATTAATCATCGACTTAAAAATGTTTTTCTTGTATCGTAGTAGAAAAAATAAAATAAGTGTTCTTTTTTATCATTTCCAAAATTAAATTCATATTCCATAATGACTATATTTCATGTACAAAATAACAAGATATGCTTACATACCTGACTTCCCTTCTTTAGTGAGTTTCTTCATTTGTAAAACATTGCATATAAGATTAGAAACTAAAATGAATTACTTGGTTTTTCTTGATATGAAATCTTGTTTAAGTTCACAGCAATTTTAAATATGATACATTTAAAATATTAATATTTCCCATATATTATTCACTGACTTTCAGGTTTCATCTCAAGTTAGTGGCACTTCATATTTCAAAGGAAGAACTGTTTCTTTTTTTCAGTACTAATGTTCTATTAATTCACTTTGTAATATCATTCTGGTTCAGACAAATAAAATTGCACTAAATTGCTTATGCCAAGAACCATGCTAAAGTTGTTGGCACTATCTAAAATTCCATATTCCATTACTATTTTATAAGTTTTTTTATATCAGTGGCATCTTTTTAGGCATAATTCATAGTCCCATTTAGTTAGTTCTAGAAGGGCAAATACACACAGAGGGATTTTTATGCTGAGATGGGGCTGTATGTAAGTAGCTGTAGCAAAGTCTGTAACTAAAACGACTTTTGCAATGTACAGGTTACAAACTCCCAGTGAACTACCTTAACAGCTTTCCCTTCATATGTATCTTTTTATTTTGGGCAGTTTTCTCTTCCAGTATGTTTTTTATCACACACATGTATAAACACATACGTACGCACACACATTTGTGAAAAATAAATTTGTGTGCGTACAAAAATACTTGAAAAGCCTCATACGCATGTTATGCAACATATGCCATTCATGTAATCACTACATACAAAAAGAAAATTCATTTTACACATACAAATAAAGTATGCGAAAGAAGTCCTTAAAGGACCCATAAAGGCCTCAACATAGATGGATTCTTCATCACATCCAAAGAACTGAAAGAATCATGCATATAAGCCAATCTTTATATATGTCCATTTATATTTTACACTCTTTACATAAGGTCTGTGTGGCCACATAGCTATTTCCAGAGATGTGGATGAAGGTTACACGTGAATAAACTGAAAATTCTTTAATGAGTAAAGCAGCATTTAATCCTATGAAATGCCTTGCTGGAGTAAAATAATTAATAAGTGCTGGAGCAAGAGTAGCAAACAGCAGTAAAATTACCTGTAAATAGATGTGAGGAACTATAAATACACTTTCATATTTGTATAGTTGACTTTCTCTGACTGTGATCAAAATCAGATGTTCAGGAGGCAGAAATCCAACTCCAAGGAATGCAGATTAATACATATATATGGATATATAGTCTGTGACTAAGTTTGCAACATTATTAATAATGTATGCCCCTTTTCTAATGCCTAGTGCTTGCTCCCTTGGCAATTTTAAAAATAAGAAAATTTGATCCAACTTTTTTAAAAAATAAATTGCAAAATAACTGATGCAAATCCCTGTCACTTATGAACACAATGAAATTATACAGAAAGGAGCAAATGCAGGAGAGGCTCCTCCTCAAAAATAGAAATGAATGCCCTGTTCCTATACGGTCCTCAAATGGCAGGATTTTGAAACATGAATTAGACCTCGAATGCAAATTAACCTCGGAAGGCAGGGAGAGGGGAAAAAAAAAATCAGAGAGACATACCAAGTCAAACGCTCCTTTTCCTGCCTATCTCGTCCGCAATGGTAAAATAGGCTAAACAAAACAAGTGCACATCAAGATACAGCCAATTAAGGAATAGAGAGAGGGGGGAGAGGGTGGAGAGGAAGGCACCTCACTGAGCACATGGGGAGTGGGAGAGCAGCATCCCACCATACCTACCTTATGAGTGTTCAAAGGAAGACAACTGGGGTAAATAGGAGCCAGCTTTGATTTTTGCCATCCGGTTGCACCCGGGATGCGGGGGAATGGGGTGGGGCAGAAGGGTCGGTCTGGGCGGAGGTAGATGGGTGATAAAAAAAGTGGGGGTAAATACTGAGCGAGGATGCTGAACGCTATGCAAATAGTTGAGCTTTTTTATTTATTTTGGGCAGGGGGGATGAGAAAAGGCACCGTCAGTGGCGAGGTGAGTGGGTCCTCGCACCGTCCGCACACGCGTGGGGGAGGGCGAGGGGAGTCGTGTGGGAGCGCGGCGCGGGGCAGCGCTGCGCACCGAGGGGCGCGGGGCCGGCGGGGCGCGGGGGCTGCACCTTCCAGGGAACAGCGGCTGCTCCAGATGGGGAGAGAGGGGGTGCGGACCCCCCTCCTTCCGTCAGTCATCGCCTTCCTAACCCCCCGACCGCTCCCCCCCGACACGGCTGCCTCACCGCTCCCGGCGGCTCCCCGCTTAGAAATGGAGACCGGCAACTCTCATCAGAGCTCACCCGCATCCCACGGTCCTGAGGAAGGAGTTTGGGGCGGCAGGGGGAAGCGGGCGCGAGGCGTGGGGAGCGGGGGGGGGGGGGTGTTTGAGAGTGACGGTGAGGCGAGGAGGAGGAGGAAGGAGGAAGGCTGGGAAGAAAGGGGTGGGGGGAGACGGCTTCTGAAATGGAGCCAGCCCAAACGGGAGACGATGCTGGAACAGGGGCTGCGTCATTTCGGGGCTGGGAGAGGGCTCAGCTCCCGTCCGCCACTTCCCAGTCTGCGGGCAGGGAGGACAGATACCAGCAGGCCAGGGCAGGGTGCAGGGTGCTGTGGGGTCGAGACCACCTCCGCCTGCCTTTCTCTGCAAGTCCCCGGGGCCGGGACAGGGAAGGAAAACCCCACGCTAGGAAAAGGGATAAGCCGCCTTCGGTCTGCCTAGTGATGCCAGAAAGACAGGGGAAAGGAGAGCAGTACAGTACTCGTCGGCCACAAGGCAGTAGGCAGGACTGGTCATGAACGGGGGCCCGAGGCAGGGCCAGCTCCCGCGGGGGTTACAGGGTCCCGGGACGGCGAGGGTAGGAGGAATGATCGGCATTTATAACGCCGGGGGAGGCTCACAGTCTTTCAAAGAGTTTCAGCTGGGTGAGTGGAAATGCCTTCTGCTCCTTTCACATATGGAAGCACAGCGATCTTTTTCTGGTGGGGGGGGGGGGGAAGGGAGGGAAAGCAATTTTCTTTTTTCTGCTGGACAGTGGATCTCTTTGAGCTTATTGTCATGTCCTATGGCAGCAATTATACATAAACTTTCTTTCTGCAGAGAGGAAGTAGCAGAGACTAAGGGTCTGAAGCTACAGAATGGCCATCAGCTACCCTGATCTTTGCTGGCCCATGCTGGCGAGATGGTGGCCTGGCCCAATACTGAGAGACTGTGGGCACAGTATGCTGCATGTCTGAGGCTTAATAACTGGCCTGGGAACACCTTTCCTTCTTTCAACTCTGCCCATCCAGTCCACCACGGTTTCCTTCTGAAGCTCATCCCCTCAAAAGCTTTCTAAATTCAGCTTCAAATACTCATGTTCATATATTTTTAATTTTTAAAAAATTATTTTCATACCACTTCTGTGGTCCCACGTTTAAAAAGCAAAGCTGCTCAGTGGGCTGAGATCACAGGTGCCACCATGGAGGTCCATGGTGAGTGTCAGTAAAAAGCAAGAGAGAATTAAGTCTCCAGGCAAGATTACAGTGCTGGTACACAACCATGTACAGCCTTGTCCAAGCCTTCTACAGCACCTGCCACAGCAAAGGTGTTGCATGTAAAGTCCTGAAAATACTGACTATAGTCATTATTGTTATATGCACAAATATTTTAGTTTATTTTATGACTCTGCACATGTGTGTGTGTGCAATATATGTGTGCATGCTCATACAAACACATTTATATCTATGTATATATTCAATAGTGATGGGCCCGTTAAACTGAGCAGTGATTTCTCCCCTACAGATAGTTGTATAATACACACATGGTGATGATACCTAAGGTGTTTGGGGGTGGGGATGCATAATATCTTATAAATTTGAAGTTTTTATCAGGCAGAGCAGATTACTTTAAGCGTTCAATTTCTCAGCGATCCAATTTTATTAGGATTTACTATCATTTGTGCTGCACATCCCTGGGGAAATAATGCTTTGATTAATGTAATCCTGGGCTGGGATCCGCCACATGCCCCTCTCCCAAGAGAAGGGCCCTGTTTGACAAACAAAAATAGAGCAGCAACTATTGCAATCTGCACTCACCTTTCGTAAGCACATAGACCCACATGCACACACAGACACAAAATATAACCCTCTCCTCCCCCCAACCCCAAATACAATAGCAGCATCTCAAAACAATGTGCACTTATTCATTTACACACAATGAATCTGATTCAATGTGGGCTGTACAGTCCAGCCCTCAAATGCACAGAGACAGCCCAAAAAGGATTCTGCTCTGTCCCCCGCTGAGAAGCTGAAGCATCTCTGGGAAGCTCAATGCTTCTCTGTGTTTCAGGCCCTCCTTGGGCTCCCAACATTTCTGCCTCTTTGTTTCCCATTGCAGGGCTTGCAACAAATCGATTTAAAGTCTTCTCCTTCAGACCCGGGGGCTGGAGAAGCTGTCCCTCCGAGGCTCCCCGGCACCTACCTGGCGGGACATGTACGTCTCTAAACGGGCCCTGGTAAGTGAATCACAGCCAGGCACTCTGCTCAGCTCACAAGGAGCGTGAGGGGGACCCAGAAAACAACGTCAAACAGAAAGACTTGTCACACACATTTTTAAAGGGGAAAAAAGTAGTATTCCTCCGCCTTTGGGGGCTGCTGGGGTTTGAGCAGCTTTGTTCCAGCCACCACCCCCCCCCCCCCCACCCCTACCCCACCCTCCTCCCGCTCCTTCTGTTTGTGTCAAAGGCTGGCAGGAACAATAGCGTTTAAACAGAAGTAAACATTCCCAGATCATAGCCCAACCCCAGAGAAAGGGAAAGCTTTCTTTACACCCCTAGGTGAACTGGCCGGTGTTTCCCCCTTTCCTCCTTCTCCCCTCACGCCCACAAAACAACGCCCATTCCCAGCAGCCCAAATAGCAGTTTAATGTTGAATTCCTTCCTTCCACCCCGCCGGAACAAAGCGGGTCCCACTGCGCCTGAGGAGGACATACAGATTCACAAAAAGGGCTCTGGCCGCACTTGGACCACTCTTTCCCAAGTGCGGAGTAGTAAATCCAGGGGAAGAAGGAGGAGAGGGATCTCCAGGCTGGAGATGAGGAGGGATGCGGTTTGCGCCGGGGTTTTCAATAAGCTGCTGCTCTCTCCTTCGTGCTTACCCACTGACCCCCAAAACGGTGACTCAGCGATTACAAAGCACTGGGTGTCTGTGTGTGTAAGGGTGTGAAGGGGAGCGGGGGGATTTCCTCCCCCTTTTCTCTTTCTTTTCTTTCCTGATGAAAAACGTTGCAATTACGTTTCTGCATGCTGATCAGAGAGTTCAAATAACAAGCCTTAAACGCGTTATCAGGCTCATGTTAAAGAAGAGAAGGGAGGAACAAATCCAGACCTATACGCCTGGATGTCTGTATACCTATATATGCACACACCTGTATAGATACATATTTACATGACATAACATACATATAGATACATATTTAAATGACAGACTGCTACAAGAAAAGATGGGCTGTTGCTCAGCCCGAGTGCCTTCACCCCGGCAGATGAGGGGAGAGCCTTAATTTAAAACACCAACGGAACTAGAGAAGAAAGAGCAAGACGCGCAAATCACTCCAGGGAAAAGTTACTTTGACGCAATCTCTAGATTTTTCCCAGTGCAAACTGACTCTCCTACCGGGTTTCATCCAGTTTTCCTGCTCCCCTTCCCCCTCCCACCCCGGGAGGATGCATCCCTATTCTGCGTTTTGCTTCTCAGAAGTGGCTCCCGCCGCCCCGCCCGGGAGGGCGTTTGCCGGGACCTCGGCGTGGCTGCGGCCCGTCCCGCGCCCGCGGAAGGGCCGGCGGGGCGGGGGTCGTCCCCGGGGACGCGGAGTGGCAGCGGGCTTTTGGGTTCCAGCCTCCGCCCCCCACACTGCTGCCTCCCTAACTCTTGGCAAGCGGCAAGAAATTGTTTCAGAAGATGGGTGGCGGGGCTGAATTTAGAGAGGGGAGGAGGGAATAAATGCAAGGAGATGATGAATAACGTTAACTTTTGACTGTAGGAGTCATGATGGAGTTGAGCGAAGCTGCGGGGAAATAAGTCATTTAATCCCAGGGCTACTGAAGTCCCTTTTATCAAACGTCGTGATGCTGGAATTATACTGCTGTAAAAGCAACTGAGTACTTAAAAGTATCCAACATCAGGCAAATATATAGATTGGAGGAATGGGCGTAAAATGTTCACCACCGTGAACACTCCAAGCGGATTAGATAAATATAAATAGATGTGCATTAAAAAAAAAAAAAAAAAAAAAAAAAAGGCACGATAAAACTCTAGCTGCTGTATTCACACAAGGAGAACAGACAGCGTGTGCATGTTTGTGTGCAATGCCAAAAAGAGCAGCCTTAAGGTTGACCTACTGCAATCTGCACTGAGCTCCTCAGACAATAGACAAGTTCAAATGTCAAAAAATCTAATAGTAATAACCAGAGCTGCCAAACTGCACGAACTGTTTTCTGGTGTATCACAATTATGCACCCTCTTATCCACTAAAAGACTTCCAGTCCTTGTGCGTGTAAAAGAAAATCTATGTAATGCATATGGATTTTTTTTTATCACATGTGAAACGCCATTGACATGGCAAGCACGCAAATCAGAATGATATCATGTCTAATAAAAGAAGGGCTAAGGTTTTCACAGTCTCTTTTAAAAGACTTCAACTTGTAAATCCCCTTTTAATGTCGCTACATGCACAATTATTCTTATTAATAAAAATCTACATGTTCAAGGGTTTGGATTGAAACTGTGTATCCCTCTGATTTTAACATCGGTGGGAGCATTAAGTTTCCATCATATGTAATGTGTCTACATTGAGCTCAAGTCAACAGATAGATTGTTCCATTCATTTGGAAACTCTCATTACAGTCCGTGTGAGGTGAACCCTGAGCAAGACACGTTGGGTAATACCAAAATTATGCAGCTAGGAAATAAAGAAATCTTGCTTTGCATGTGCAGTTCTGTATTATTGTTCTAATTTATTACAGAACCCGAAATGCTTTGTTATGCTCAAAACAATAAATAAGGTTCCAAGTGAGGCTTTCGGAATAAAAGGTATGGATAAATGATCTGCCTGCCTATTGTGTTTATCGTTATTATCGTCAGCCTTTAAAAGTAATCTGTGTATTTTCTTATTTTCTCCAGATTGGTTAGTGTAATATCCCTAGTGCAGCTATCAACGTGGTCATAAGAACTATGAACTACAGCATGGGTAAGCTTGAAAAACCCAGAGCAGATCGCATTAGCCAAGAACGCTACATATCTGGAAGCCAGTCAACTTCACGTTTGCAGCTGACTGCTGTATTATGCACGAATGTGTTTTACATATAGCAGACTGTATACGGAATATGTCTTTATGTTTAACATTTTAATTTGTAAATGCTAATTAGGCAGTTGGTCTCCACGGTTATATTAGTACATACCTAATCATTTCCCACTATAAGTAAATGAATACTAAATACAGTAAACACTTTCTTTTCACTATTTCCACGACAGTATCTCTTCTACATCCATTTTCCAAAGGTGTCCATTCGGACAAAATAGGCATTTATTTTAAAAAGGGGGAGGAAAAAATGCACTCTGTAGCACTCTTACAATTGGGGTGCTACGGCAGGCATGGAGCCGGCAATCCTGACCGGACCGGACTCTTCCAAAGGAAGCCAGAAAGTTTAGTTTTGCCAAATTAACTTGTTGCTCGTTTTAGCGTTAGTTTTTCTCTCCTCTTGCGGTACCTAGTCGCCAGTTTCTGCTGACTGGTGCAGGCACACACCAGAGGAGCTGCGCTTCTAAATCCTGTTTTGTTTAAAATATAACGCAGGTTACGCTTGGAGGATTGGGGGAGTGGGGGAAGGGGGGGGGCAGAGGAGAGCTGGGGAAAATCCGCTCAATCCCGACCCCGGGATGATGAACTTTGCTGGGGTCTTTCAACTTCAAAACCCACCCGCTTCACAGGCGAGGGAAATGTTCACTAAACTGCAAATCTCAAGCAAGCGACCACGTTTCTGAGGAGAATTGCGCTCTAGAAATGTGTTTTACTAGTCTGGAATATTGCTAGTGCTCATTGCGCCAAACGCGGTAGGTGGAAAGTTTTGTTCATGTAAATATCTCAACCATTTTACGTCACAGTCAATACACACAGAGACTTTACTCCGTTTTCCATATGAAGACCCACGAACACTTTAAATGAAAAGTGTAATTTCTTGTAGGTCGTTTTCTGTCTTTGATTACTTTTCTCTCTCTCTCTCTTTTTTTTTCCTATGTATGTGTCAGGCTTTTAGGCGGAGAGTTCATCTTGCCAGGTTCTATCATATTTATGGGCTGTGTGATTTCCAGGGTTCCAATTGGTCTTTCCTTTATGGAGGCAAGAAATAAAACTTTCCTTGTAGCACGGAAACTGCTGGGGCTCCGCCACGGGGGGAACAAAGTGGCTTCAAGCTCCCGCCCCCGTGGCCACCGCTCCCCACCCGTCCCGGGGGTGCAGGTGCGTTGCAGGATCTGCCCGTGCCCGGAGTCCTGCCAGCGGGCTGGGGGCGCGGGGGAGAGAAGCAGCCGTGTTTGGGCAGGAATTCCACCCAAAAAAAAAAAAACAAAAAAAACCAAACCAATCCGTCCCCCCCACACTAAAAAAAAAAAAAAAAAAAAATCGAAAACTAAAAGCCACCAAATAAATTTCTTAGTTCTGTCCCCTCTTGCAGCCACTTAGAGAAGAGGAGTAAGGGGCTGAGAGCAGGCGTGCTCGGGAAGGGACAGAGACCGGAGCTGTGTCGAGCTAAGCTGCGGCCGCTGTCGATGTTGTGTTTAGTTGAGGTTAATCTGCGAGAGTCCCGGACAGTGAAAACTTGTGCGTGGTGCGCGGCCGGTGCGGGCAAGGCGGGAGGCGGGGGGAGCCCGGCCGTGCCTCTGTCGCTGCCTCCCGCACACAGAGAAGTCAGGAAGGGATCGGGGGAAGGAGTGGCCGGCTTGAGGGGAGAAGGAGGAGAAAGTGAAAGCGGAAAAAAAAGAAAAAGAAAAAGAAAACTAGCCACTTTTTCAGGTTTAATACAGCGATTAAATATTAAATAAGGTAAAAAAACCCGAGTCGTTTTATTGCATCTCCAGAGGCTTAAGCGCCTTATTTGGACAGAAAAAAAAACCACAAAAAAGCCCCGCGTGGCACCCCAGGTTGCCCCGAGCTGCGGTGCCCGTGCCTGTGTTTAATTACCGCTCTCACTCCCTCGCAGGCCTCGGGTCCGTTGGAGGCACCGCATCGCCTGGGACACTTTCGGGCGGCCCCTGAACCCGCTGCCCCCGCTGCTGTCGCCCCGCCCGCCGGCCCCGGGCTCTGGGGGCGCTGTCCGGGCTCGGGGTGTCCCGGTGCCGGTGCGCGGGCAGTGCCGGTGCGCGGGCAGTGCCGGCTGAGGGCCGGGCCCGCGCGGCCCCCGCCGCCCTCAGCCCCCGCCGGCGCGCGGGGAGGGGGCGTCGCGGGGCGCCCCCTGGCGGCCGGCCGGCGCCAGACGGAGCGCGCCCAAAGTTGATTTTGTTCAGCAAGCCGTATCGTATAAAATTAACGACAGCCAATAAAATTAGCTTACATGTTTCAACCGTAAAAGTCCAAAACAAAATAAAGCTAGTTTTAGTGAAGCTAAGAAGCTCTGCTTTGGCCCCGTTCTCTCTGGCTTGAACTGGGGTCCTTTTATCTAAAGCCCAGTGCACAAACATATAGCTTAATGTGACTAGTGTTCTTCCTTTTATTTCTTTCTCTATGGCAACCAATATGTTCTGCTCAGAAATGTTCCCCCATCAAGGAAACAAATGATCTTGAGGGAGCAGCTCTATACGGCATCTGTTCCGATGGAGCACACAGAGTTAACCCCAGTCAAAAGAGACGCTGGGCACGTCAACAAGAAGTGGAAAATGAGCGATTCTTCTCCCCCCCAAATTGAAACCTATACCTCCGTAGTTTTACAAGCCATTTTATTGATTTGGCTATCGACCGTTTCCAAAGAAGTAACTAATTCTAGGAAATTACAATGATCACCAGCTATTGTGTATCCAAAAGAGCAGCAACAGAGGTGGCAAGGAAAAAAAAAATGCAAATAACACGGTAAAATTAAAATAAAGTCACACAATGGGATATTTAAGATTTGGTAAAGTTTTCAGGAGCAGTGTCTGGCCTGTTAATTTAATCCTACATTATTTATCACATTATTTATCACACTGACCCAAACGCTACAGAAGAGTTTCAGATCATTAGACTACACCTCTCAATTGGATGGGATTCGGGGAAAGCGGAGAGACAAGGCAAGATTGTCAAGAGAGAGAAACAAAGTGAAATCTGGTCTGTAATCCTCCAGCCCCAATCTCCTTGGAGAATAAAATGAAGGGATGTCCTGGTTAGTTTTGATTGATTATATTCTTTCTGATGGACTTTCACTACAGAGCTCTAGATGTTGTGCTTAACCGTCTGTTCCCTAGTTACAATATTAACCCTGTGCGTGCACCGCCGCCCCGCACCTTCTCCTGCCTCCCCCCGCGCCGGTCGCTCCGCCGGCAGGTGCTCGGGTCACCCGCGCCCCGGCTCGGCCCCGGCCCCGGCCCCTCTCCCGCCCGCTGCACCGGCCGGGCCCCCTCCCCGCCTGCCGGACGACCCCCACCGCCCCCCCCCCCCGCGAAGCAGCGTTTGAAAACAGCCCGCATCTCTGCCTCGCCTCCCCTTCACAAATCTGTAATATTTTCGAGAGCTTTCCTCACCCCCACCCCCCCCCCCCCGCCCGCCCCGGCCCAGCCTCCCCGAGTCTTGGTGTTACAATAATTAACAGTGCCCAGAAAAGTGAAGTAGTAACCAGAAAGACTTTCCAGCGCTGAAGAATTGCTTTGCTGCCTTGAGCTTTGGAATGAATCCATGCTTTTTATGTAATATTTCACTAAGGTGCTTTTTGTTGCTGGTGGGATTTTTTTTTTCCCCTTTCCCTTTCCCTTTTTTTTCCAGCCTGTTTCCTTCAAGGCAGTTGCCATGGGTTTCCCTGTCTTGTCCTAAGCTTTTGAAAATACATATCCAGAAGACTTTAAAGAAAACAAAAGTAGATAAAAAAATGTAAAACACTTACCGATCAAACTTCCAGGATTTAGAGATTTTTTTTAAATTTTTGATTTTAATAAGGTGACAGGGGGGAAAAAGCATGTTCTCAACTCCAGCGAAACGATCCATGTTAAGATTTTCCTTTGCACTGACTCCACTAAGCCCCGCTCTCCACTAGTCTATTATTTTCACCAAAATATATGAAAATTTATGCAAATGAAAATCAGCACTAACTGTTCTCCCCTTGTTATACTTTGGATTTTTTTCCAGACAAAACAATCTCACTCTGCAAGGGAGGGGGTGGGAAGAGTTGGGGAACGAAGTTGGTTGTTTGTTTTTCGTTGGGATATTTTCTAAAATAAAAGACCTTGCTCCAGCTTGAGCTTTATTTTTTGTTGTCGCTGTTATGAGGGTGTACGGTGGTTTGGGGTTTTTTTATTTTTATTTTGGGGGGATTTCTCCACCCCCTCACACACACACCTTCCTTTTTTATTAAGAAAGTAGATCTGTTTGCAGAGGCGCTATCACGTTTCATCAGGCCACCTGAGACGGCTTTTGAAAGCGTGTACTGTGAAATTCATAGCAGTAATTTAGACAAAATCCTCACTGTATATTAATGAAAGACGGCCCCATGGCACCGTTCCTATCCTCCCCATTCAGTGTAAACAAAACCACGAGACTCACTCGGTTTTTGAGCCTGATCCAAGCAAAATCGGCTGGAAAGGAAAACATGGGGTTCTGGCACTGACTATTCAAACGTCTGCACCTGGAGATCTCAGATTTATTCAATGAAATCTGTGTTGGATCTTTTATATATAAAAAAAGAAACCTTTGGAGGACGCATGGGAACAAATATATATACCTATATATATGCGTACACACATATATATATATACACATATATCTATATATACATATATAAAATTATTATGTTTGGTGTTTAGTTACCAGCGCCCTTAAGATCCGTACGCTTCACTTGAATGTTTTTTCTAACCCGACCTGCCATGGTATTTTGTGCCGTGCCAGCCGGGGGCTGGAGGGAGCCCCGAGCTCCGGCTGCCGAGCACGGCGGGAGCGGGACGGCGTGGAGGGCGCTGCCAGCGGGGCGCAGCTCACCGCCTCCCAGGGCCGGGTTATTCAGCGTGCGGAGGAGGGAGCGGGGCGGGCAGGGCCAGACGGGGGAAGGACGCTGCCCATTCTCATGCCCGCACCGCGCGTGTTTTCTTCGCGCGGCCCCCGCCACTCGGGGAGCGCGCGTGGGACGCCGCTAAGCGGCGAAGCGGTCACCGGCAGCGCCGTGTCCCCTCCGTGTCCGAGCGGTGTTATTGCACCGGCAGTCCCCGAGGAGCGTTCAATTTGCCCTTGTTTTTGTTGCCACTTTCTCTTTCTCCGTGGTTCACTGAGGTTGCCTGCGCTCAGTGTTTCCGCTCGGTCGCATCTCTCCCCCGCGCCCCCCGCCTTCCCCCGCCCCCCTTAACTCTTTCCGCTGGACGGGAAATAATACAGCGTTTCATGCCGAGGGGCTGGCTCCCTGCGAGTAGACCGCAGCGAGCAGGGCAAGCCCGGACGCCGGCTCTCCTTGCCACCTCCCCCGCCGACGGGGCGGCCCTTCTCCGGCACTAGCGGGCCAGCCCCCCGGCGTGACGGCTGCGGACGGGCTGCCGGGGTCTGGGACGCACCCCGGGGTGCGGGGGCGGACAAAGGGGGGAGGAGGGGGCGGGCGGGAGGCGGGCGCCTCCGGGGCTGAGCGCAGGGGGGGCCAGCTCCTAATGCCGGTACGGGCACTGCCGGCGGGAGAGAGGCGGGTGCGTGTGCCCGGTGGTGACACCTTCGCACAAACGCCTTTCTGAATCCAGCCCGGTGCTGGGCTCGTTATTATCGTCGTTATTACTGTTGTTATTAATTATTACCGCCCCCGCTCGCCCCTGCCCGAGAGGAGACGGCGGCGGGAGAGCTCCGAGATGCGTGTGTCCACCGGGCAGGAAGAGTTAAGAAGCGGAGGGAGGGATGGAGGGAGGAGGAAGGAAGAAGGAGAGAGGGAGGAGGGATAGAGGCAAAGGGGGGGCAACTTCCATCTCCGACGCCACTTCGCCTAAATTAAAAAGCAGCCAATCGGAACGGCCGGAAGGGGGGCCGCGCGGCCGGCGGCGCGCTGTCCGTCACAGGGCGCGCAGCCAATCGGCGGGGGCGGCGGCGGCCGCTTCCTCGCGGCGGGGCCGGGCGCTGGCGGCGCGGGCGGCGGCGGCGGGAGGGAGGAGAGGGAGGGACGGACGGACGGACGGGAGGGGGGAGGGAGGAGGGAGGGCGCGGGCACGGCCCGGGAGAAGGAGGCGGGGAGAGGCGAGCGGCGGGACTCCGGCACCGCCAGTGCGCGCTGCCAGCCCGGCAGCCAACTTCCCCGCTGGAGTTAGTGTATAAAGGATACCATATATGCACACACACATACACACACCTCTCCACCAAGGCGCTCCTCCTCCGCCTCCTCCCTCGACCAACTGCTGGAATTAAAATAAAAAGCAAAACAAACACAACCAAAAAAAAAAAAAAAAGACAACAAACCAAGCGAGAGAGAGAGCGGGAGAGGGAAAGAAACAATTCGCGAGGTAACGAGAAAATTCAACTTTTTAAATTTCTTTTTTACTTTTTTTTTTCCGACCGCCTAAAGGAAAGGTAGAGAGAAAAATATGTCTTATCCAGAGCGTGACTCTAGCAAGAAGGCTCCGGCAGGACTCTTGTTTCAAAGGGGACAAAGTGCTTCAGCAACAGCACAACTTTGAGAAATGCATCATCACCACCATCACCACCATCATCATCACAGGAAGTTTTCTTAGGACACCAACAAAACTTGCAAATAACAGAGCAAAAGGAGATCGAGGAACCGAGGAGAGAAAGACAGAGAGAGAGGCAGAAAAAGACGAAAATATACCCACACACAAAGCCTTAAAGGAAGAAGAAAAGGAAAAGTTTCGCTCTGAGAGGGGAAGGCTGAGAGGAGGAGATGTACTCCTAGGGGAGCGGAGGGGAGAAGGCACGGGGGCTTTTTGATCCCCCCACCCCCCTTTTTTCGCTTTTTAGCCTTTGTTTGGTTTCCTCCCTGCGAGCAGCAAACCCGGGCGAGAAGAAGGCGGAGGAAAACTACATGTACAGCTAAATATTTCTCTCTTTTTGGAAAAAAAAAAAGAAAGGCTAAAAAAATATAAAAGGCGAAGCGAGAGCCGGCGACCGCAACGAGCGCGCCGCGGAGCGGAGGCAGGACGGCCGGCGGACGGGCGGAGGAGAGCGCGCAGCGGAGCGCTAGCAGGTGAACCCCGCGCCCCGGCGCCCCGGCGAGGCTGGGAAGGCGGCGGCGGCGGCGGCGGCGCGGGCGGCGGCCCCGGCAGCGGCCCCGGCAGCGGCCCCGGCAGCGCCGGGCAAGGGCGCTCGCGGCGGGCGCCCAGCAGCCGGCGGCGGCGGCGCAGCGGCGGCTGCGGCGCGGCGGGGGCGAGCGGCGGGCGGCGGGCGCGGGATGGCCGCGGCCACCTCTAACCCCTACCTCCCCGGCAACGGCATCCTGGCGGCCGGCTCCATCGTCCACGCGGACTCGGGCGGCGGCGGCGGCGGCGGCGGCGGCGGCATGCAGCCGGGGAGCGTGGCCGTCACCTCGGTGGCGGGCGGCTACCGCGGCGACCCGGCGGCCAAGATGGTCCAGAGCGACTTCATGCCGGGCGCCATGGCCGCCAGCAACGGCGGCCATATGCTGAGCCATGCCCACCAGTGGGTGACAGCCCTGCCCCACGCCGCCGCCGCCGCCGCCGCCGCCGCCGCCGCTGCCGCCGAAGCGGGCTCGCCCTGGTCCGGCAGCCCCGTGGGCATGACGGGCAGCCCCCAGCAGCCGCCGCCGCCGCCCGACGTCAAGGGCAGCGGCGGACGCGACGACCTGCACTCGGGCGCGGCGCTGCACCACCGGCCGCCCCACCTGGGCCCCCCGCACCAGGGGCACCCGGCGGCCTGGGGGGCGGCGGCGGCCGCCCACCTACCCTCCATGGCCGGCGGGCAGCAGCAGCAGCAGTCGCTCCTCTACTCGCAGCCCGGGGGTTTCACGGTGAACGGCATGTTGAGCCCCCCCCCCGGCGGTCAGAGCCTGGTGCACCCGGGGCTCGTGCGCGGCGAGACGCCGGAGCTGGGCGAGCACCCCGGGCATCACCACCACCACCACCACCAGCACCCCGGGCACCACCCGCCGCACCACGGCGGCGTCAACAGCCACGACCCGCACTCGGACGAGGACACGCCGACCTCCGACGACCTGGAGCAGTTCGCCAAGCAGTTCAAGCAGCGGCGGATTAAACTGGGCTTCACCCAGGCCGACGTGGGGCTGGCGCTGGGCACCCTCTACGGCAACGTCTTCTCGCAGACCACCATCTGCCGCTTCGAGGCCCTGCAGCTCAGCTTCAAGAACATGTGCAAGCTGAAGCCTTTGTTGAACAAGTGGCTGGAGGAAGCCGACTCTTCCACGGGCAGTCCCACCAGCATCGACAAGATCGCCGCCCAGGGCAGGAAGAGGAAGAAGCGGACCTCCATCGAGGTGAGTGTCAAGGGGGCCTTGGAGAGCCACTTTCTGAAATGCCCCAAGCCCTCCGCCCAGGAGATTACGAACCTAGCGGACAGCCTGCAGCTGGAGAAGGAGGTGGTCAGGGTTTGGTTTTGCAATCGGAGGCAGAAAGAGAAACGGATGACCCCCCCGGGGATCCAGCAGCAGACCCCCGACGATGTCTACTCCCAGGTCGGCACCGTCAACTCCGACACGCCGCCCCCTCACCACGGACTGCAGACCAGCGTGCAGTGAGGGGCACCGCGGGCGGGCCGGGCAGCGCGGGGGCAGCGCGGGCCAGGCCGGGCCGGGCACCGCCGCCGGCACCGCCACCGGCTCCGGCACCGCCGCGCACAGCCGCACGCTCACACAGACACACGCGCGCACACACACACACACACACACACGATCCAGGCTCGTTCAGACTGCTTGTGTTTATATATATATGGATATATGCGTGCATCTATATATATATAAGATCGATACCAATAGGGAGCGGTGGAGAAGGTCGATCCGAGCGAGAGCGTTTAGACCGTGTTAGGAAAATGGGGTGGAGATGCATAATGCACCAAAACTGCAGATGTGCCGGGGGGTTGGTTGGTTGGTTGAGGGGAAAGGGCTTGAGGGGTGGGCTTGGGCTTTTTTAATTTTATTTTTCTCCAAATTATCCCCTTTTCGCAGTAAGGAACACCACTGTCTGCGCTTCTTCTCTCCCCTCCTCCTCCCCCACCCTCCCCCCGCACTCTTCCCCCCATCCCCAAAAGGGCTCTCTTCTATGAATCACAGAAACTTTTTTTCTCCTTTCTCTCTCCCTCTTTTTTTTTTTTTTTTTTTTTTTTCCCAATGGGAGCAGTCAAAAAAAGGGAAGCAGAAGAAAAATAATCTGGTTAATAAGAGGGTGCCTGCTGTATTCCAGCACCCTTCTTGGCCAAACCGTAGAATTTTGGTGCAAGGCAGATATCCACTCTGGAAGCATATATATCTATATATTCTGCAAAATGAAAGGGTCCACTTTTTCTAGGAAAAAAATATGCACACAGCACTGAAAACAAGCAGGCTGAATAGGGAAGCAAATACATATATATATATTTATCTATATATATAGGTATAGCTATAGAACAAAAATATGGAAATAAATGCCCGCACGCGGAGAAAACTGACCCTGAAGAGAAAGGGGGGAGGGACAGACGCCAGGGGGAGGGTGAGAGAAGGAGAGGTTGTTGGTCCCTAAAGTTGGAGCTTTGTAGAAGGACTTTGCATGAATTAAAGGAACCAGGGAAAGAAAGGGAAATAATTTAGAGCTGTCAAAGTCCTGCTCCTGACGGCTGCCAATCATCATGGAAGAGTCATAAAAAAAAATCCACTGCTAATATTTTTTTTATTAATATTTTTATTTTTTATTTCTGGACTGATTCAGATAAAGGGATTTAGAAGGACTGAGCATCTGCAGCTGCACTTATCTGAACTTCTCCTCTCCTAAATCCGTTGCCAACTTTGATTGAATGGGTGCTGTGGATGTGATTATATAATACTGCCATTTCCAAGCAGTGTTTTTGGTAGGTTTTAATAAACAGACTTTTCAAAAAGACGGCAATATAGAATTGTTAGATCCGTTGTTGATCTAAAAAAAAAAAAAATTTGCTTTATATTTTCATTAAATGACTTCTTTTAATATTTTATTCAGAATACCTATGAACTGCTGCAAAACGGTAATTTATTTTTTCCCCAGATCTTGTATTACGTGTTTTTTTCAGACGAGCACAAATCAAAATGAAATGAAAATATGGACAGTTGTTAGGTAATAAGGGTATCTTTTGATGTGATAATTTGATTGTAATTTAATTTGAGTAGTGATTCCGTAAGAGCTGATTGAGAAAATAAATTTGTTAGAATGAAATAGTCTGTGTCTGATGCATAAACACTGTGTCGAAACACAAAAGAAAAAAAGTTCTCTGAAGGGACATACTGCTAAAGTGAGAGAAATGCCGAGGGTCCGACCTGCCCGCGCTCCCCGGCAGTGCCCCCGCCTCACCCCTGCTGCTGTTTGCCCGGCGCGGGGCTCTCCCCTGCCCACTCTCCGCCGAGCCCGTGTCCGCGGTGCCTTCCATCAGCCCCGGGGACCCTGTGTCACCAGGAAGGACGGCGAGATTAGAGCTCATCAAATGCCACCTTCTCCCCGAAAGGGCTGTGGCGCCTCGGTTTAGGCTGGCGCGCGGGCGATACCTGAGCGCGTCCTCAGATCCCGCGTGGACGCTGCTAAGAGGGATGTTTCCAAAAGTTCAGTCTTGTTTCCTCTCTTTCCAAACTGAGGCTAGACGGGGGGGAGGTGCCGGGGGGGCGGGGGCGCAAAGAGGGAGAAGGGAGGTTGAGCTATAATTTATATTGACTCATTTTATGTATGTATTAATATTTGTATTTAATTTATCTTTATAATTTGAAGAAAAGCTACGTTTATTTTTTTTCTAGAATATATAGAATAATGCTTTCAGCATCCTACGTGCGGTCTTCCTAGTTCACCGTTTCTGTTGTTGCTGTTGCTGTGGCTATTGTTGTTGTTTTAAGGTTTTTCTACGGGATGTGAAGTGGTGTAGTCTAGTTTTCTCCTCCACTTTGCCATAGCGCTGCCATGCCTTCTTTGCAAACACACGCGCGTGTCAGTAACGTTGGAGATGCCAATAGATGCACTAGCTGACCTGTCATATTTATCCACTAGAATTTATTGCAATGTAGGGACAAGTGAATGACCGCCTCAACTCTCTTCATTTTGCAGCGGGGAGGTTGTGGGAAGTAGAGAGCTGCATCTAATGCATCCACCCGCCCCCACTGATAGTCTGCTGGAGAATAAGGTATTCTTTTATGATCCAGCTCGTCTGTGGCTCCTTCCTCACCTTCCTCTTCCTCCCCTCCTCTGCGCCCCCTCCCTCCTGCCTTGCTTCTCTACGAGCTATTGAGGCAGGGGTTAAACCTCCAGAAAACTGCTGTAGGAACAACAAGCACTTCTTCCTTTCAGATAGGCCTTGTGTCAGTCCATAAATCAAAGCCAACCTGGGAGCCGCGCACCGGGATGCATTATTTTAACACCAGCTCGTAGTAAATATCACCGTCGGTTTGATTTGTGAAATCCGAAAGGCCCTACTGACACGGAGGAAATAAGAGGGGGGGTGGGGGAAGAAGCCAACCCAACAAAGGGAAAGAGAACCCGAAGGGGTAAAGGACGCTATTTCTTTTGTTCGTTTTAGCAGAAGCTGCTAGCTGATTTTGCAGCTGGGGAGGGAAGAAGGGCCGGGCGTGCAGGCGGCCCGGCCGGGCTCCCCTCCGGGAGCCGGGTACCACTGACACGTGAGGTGGGATCCTGTTTTCACACACGAAGGGGAGCAGTTGTATTAGCCGCGGAGAAAGTCTATTTAAATTTCGGAGCGGTATTTGGTTACTCGATTTGGATGGCAACAAAGAGCTAACGTTAGGCTTCACGCTGGTTTCTATTAAAAGGCAACCTTTGCGGGTTGCTGCCTCCGAAAAGCTGGGGGTTAGGCTGGAGGAGTAACGTGTGGTCGGAGGGACAGGCAAAATGTGCCCGTTCCGTGGACTTGTTATGCACAAAAAGTGAGGCCATGGGCGCTCCCCCCTCCTCCCCTCCGCCCCCTCCCCCGCCCCCGAGAAACTGAATCCTTTGAATGTATTTAGGAATTTCAGGGTTGTGAGTCTCTGAGATAGCAAGAGGTAGATAATAAGTGAGAGGGATTGCGCTAAGGGTTATATTGTTACACGTGTAAATAATGAAAATATTGTTATATATCGCCAGATCTCTTAATGAATTTAGTAATTGTATTCATTTATAATATCAGTGTTCTGTGCTTGGCAATAGAGTCGGCATCGTTTTCCTTACTCTTTTTCTTTCTTTCTTTCTCTTTTTTTTTTTTTTTTTTTTTTTTCCCATGCGTAAAGGAAAGCCAAGTGTTTTACTAAGTTACGTTTGATCAGACTGGGTAATCCCGAGATGTGATTATTTATAGGTTCCATTTTCATATCCTGCGGTCCTCTATTACACCCCAGTCTTCTCACTCACATCCCATCCTTCCCCCGTCGAGTCTGTACACAATAAATCATTTTCAGGTGTATTTAAAATAGTCATGTCACGGCTGTTGGTCTGCGTATTTTCCGAAATTTAGCAGAGAGCTCTACTTTGGTTTAAAAACGCAGCAGTTCCGATCGGAAAGTGATCTTTACAGAATCCTTATGCTTTAATATAGTGACTCGTGTTTGCACATTACAATGCTCATAACTTGTTTTGTATGAATGGTTTTAAATGGAACGTTTAGAGAATAATAGGTTCTAATATGAAATGCAGTATATACTATTGATAATTTTATCAATAAGTGTGCTATTTTAAATAACTTTAACAATTAAATTTGGGTTTTTTTAAATTATATATTTGTAAAATATTTATCCTGTTGAAAGCAACAATACATTGTTGTATTTATTCGTTTATTTTTGTAATAAATGATCAACATCTTCAAGCTACAGCAAAATCGATACTTCCATATATTTATACAGGGATACCTTTTTGAAGCGCAGAGATGCACATTCCGATTTGGAAGCGAGTATAAAAATCACTTCTGTAACTGGCAAGCTGCAGGACCAAACTGTAGGCGTGAGCTTCTTCGCCACATGTACTTTAGTTTGCTTAAGTTCCAGGGTAATTAATCAAACTCTAAAAGGGATGCAACAAGTCCCGACCTCGGAGGCAGGCGTGGGGCGAGCGCTTGAGGACAGGGACTCATTTTGCTAATGCCAGGATTGGCGAGGAGCTTGGTCGCCTCTGGCGAGAGGGATGGGTGGCTGGATGGAGCGATCGGAGGAGATGCAGGGAGGTGATTATTGCCCCATCGGTGTTTTCAGTTGCAGTTTGGCACAATGGAGCGGGCGCAGCCTTCAATAGGCGGCGGGAGCGAGGGGAAAGGAGGGCGGCGAGCGGCCCCGCAGTGTCAATGACACAGCAGTAGGGAGTTCTTTGGTTGAGAGGCTTTGGCGACACAAAAAGCTAAAGGGTGAAGGCCGAACGGGGGAAGGCTCGCCGCCCATCCCGTCCTGCCCGACACCAAAGGAGCAGCCGAGTCCACGGTGGTGCCCACGGGGCCTCGCCCTCGGGGCTGCGCCGGGACTCGCGTCCCCCGCAGCCCTCCCCAGCCCGGATGGCTGCGGCGGGGTCCGGGCCGCGCCACGCACGGGGAAGCGGTGATGCCGCGTTCCCCAATCGTGGAAGGCCGGGCCGGGGCAGCGCCGACGGGGCGGCCGCCGTTGCCCGTCTGCCTGCCCTGTGTCCCCGCGGGCAGGCCCGGGGCGGCGGGCGGCCCGGGGGAGCCGGCGGGCGGGCGGCGCGGTGCCGCGGCGGCAGCTGCCGCGGGTCCCACAAGTTGTTTTCCTCGTGGCGACCATTCAGCAAAACGCAGGATCCTTTCTCCAAGATTTAAATTTCGCGGATGAATTACCATACAGCGGTTGCTTAGCAACTAAATTCAAGCCGGGCTAAGAATATGCAAGCTTTTTGTATTCTCATTAATAAAAATGCCACTCTGACACAGCAACCTGACTTTGGATCACTGCAACTTCTGTAAAAGCCATAGGAGAATACAAACCGGCTCCTCCATTTAATTACAGATCAGAGTGGCTTGAAATGTGATGTTTTGTTAATCTATCTTCCTAAAAGCGATGTAAAAAATAACGGCTTTTCAAGAGCAGTGGAAAACTACTTTTTTAATGGAGCTGTCTCCTGGTGCTACTGATGGCTGCAAAGCAAAACCTTTTTTTTTTTTTGAGTCACACTTTCAAGTAGCATTCCCCCCTTCCGTTTTGAGTTTCCTGAAATTAAAGAAAAAAAAAATTAAGACATTTGGAGCCACAGGGGAAAAAAATAAAAATAAATAAGCTGCAGACGATTAGCGCATTAGAGAGGAGAGCATTGCTCGGAAAAGGGAAGAAGGGATTAAAAATGTCAAGGTGCAGCCCCTGCCAGGCACAGACCCACGATGCAGGGTGCAGTCTGTCCTTGCTCTGAAGCAGGAGTCTTGCGCAGAAATGGCTCTCTTTGGCATAAAGTGCGTGGGTACATAGGCTGGGGAGGGCGGGGGAAAAGCCTTCAGGGACACCTTGTTGAATGTTTCTCTCCAAAATTTATTTCCCCTTCTGCTAACATTTACTTTATATTGCTTTTAGATCGGCAGAGATAAGATCTTGGCGTTAGATTCTGGCATCTTACACCCAATCTCATATATATGGGAGAATGACCTCATCAGAGGAGGACTGTGTGTATAGATAGAATAATTTAAACATAGACTAGACACCTACATATAAATCTATATATAAAGACGTGTGTGTATGATATATATAGATATATATATATATATATGTTTGTGTGTGTGTGTGTGTATTTGCTTTTAGCAGCACCAAAAAACTTCCCTGCCAGTCCCACAGCCCCCAGGCAGGGCTGCCTTCCCGCGCAGCGTTCGGAGAGAGGGCGGCCCCCTCGGCGGGGCAGCGAGGGGAGCTCTGGGGCAGGGCAGCACGCAGGGTGCGGGCAGACAGGGATGGCACCGCCGTTATGTGGCGGGAGGGCACCTGCTGCCGGGGACGCCGGGCACTTTTGCTGATGGCTGGGGGCTTGGGTTGTGGTGATTTTTGAGCGACAAAGAGTTAAATCCAAACTTTCTTCTCCCTTGTCGCCCCCTTCCCCGAGGTTGCTAAAATTGAGCCTGAATTGTATAAACCCCAAGCCACGTCAAAAGTTCAGGTATGTGGGGGTTTCCTTCCGTCGGGGCTTGTCTGCAGGAGGCGGAGGGGATCGTGGAGGGCTGTCCGAGCTGTGCAGGACACTGAGGAATCAGGGGTTCTCCTCCTTCCCTCCACTCCCGCTTCTCTCTTTCTCTTTTAAGGTTTTCTTTTCCCCCTTGAAAGGGGAACGATGACTTAAAGGAGGGCAGTCGAAATGGGTAGGCATTTTCCAAACGTGAGCTTGTGATGGAGGGAGTTCTCTCTCTCAGCAGGATTGAGTCTGTACTCACTTTAAAACGTAGAACAGCAGACAAAAATAAAATCCTATATAACAAAAACTAAGGGAAGAAAGGCAGTGAAGTGAGAACCTGTGAAGACTAGAGTCCCCCTGAAACTCAGGCTCACCCAAAGCTTTAGCAGAGTGTTTTCCTTCTCTCCCCAACAGTTATAGGATGAGCATCACAAGGCTATAGCACAAATAATCAGGTTCCATTCCATTTTGCATCTCTCTCTAACAAAGTTGAGATTAAAAGCCAAATTTGAGCACAGCCCTTACAGAGCTGTCGAATAGTGCCAGTATATACGTTTCCCACTCACATGTTGAAAACTGTACCTTCAAACATAGGCTTGTTTCTGATAGCTTGCATTTTTTTTCAACTACAAGGGAAAAAAAGGCTAAACAGAACTTTTCTGAATTGTCCCTATTGTGCCCATCCGTGGGTGAAAAGACAGCATTACATCAGCTTTGCACCTTCAACATAAACAGGGAAGGTTTGGCAAGACAAGCTCACAGCATACCACAATGGAGATTTTATTTTAGACCTGGGACAGTTCAAACCAGTTTGACACCAGTATTGAGCACCACAAAGTATGTGGTTTGGAACAAACTTTCCTTCACATAGTGTGAAGTGGATTATCAGGCTTGATGCCAGATGCTTGGTTGCTTCAAGTGTCCCCTCGCTGCCTTTCTTGCAAGGTGCAGGATACAGAGGAGAGTTTCCATCTGCAGAGACAGTGCTTTCATATCAGACCACTGCACCATGCCCTCCAAAGTCCAGGCATGGGGTTCCAGCAGAACTATTTCTTCCTCAAAAGGAGCCTAAGATGAGAAGGGGGAAACGAATTAGAAATGGGGAGCCAGCTGGGGATTGTTACTTTCCCTGGTAGTAGGCCTGCTCTTAAAGCACAATGTCAAGGCACTGCAATACACACATGAAATGACAAAGAGAGATGCTGTTTTCTTCCTGAGGTCCACACTGAGTGGAGAAAGTCAAAGGGTTGTTGACTGTCTTGCGTATGGGGCCATTCTTTCAAGCTGAAATGAATTGATTTTAAAAAGCAGGGACTGGCTAATGGGAAATGGGGTATGTCTGCTGTATTTATATGCATCAAACCAAAATTTAAACAACTTGAGGGAATGTGGGCTGTATAAATATTTTATATATAGTAACCTTTTTGTTATTGGTTTTGGAAATACATGGAGCTACTTCCCTGCCACCCCTCCATACAGCTGACTAGACAGCATTCAGTCCATGCTACAGTCAAGCAGGAACTGTTTGCTCAACAACTTCTGGTTCCATTTTCAACTGGGGTACTAATGTACACCTGGAGCTTGTCACATAAATCCTGATTGCCTGATGTATGTACACCCTTTCACCAAGCAGGCAGATAAAATACAAAAACTAACTGCCTGACTGTAGAGTTTTGGTCTGGAGAGTCTTCTGAACAGGTTGGCTTGGTTGTTTGGATTTTTCCTCCATATGAGTGCTCATGAGGATCCTCTGAAGCTGAGATTGGGTTCATCTCTTCACCTCCCCTCCACATTCAAAATATTACAAATATTTACCAAGTACAAAAGATATGAGAAGTGCTGGGCATTGATCATTATTATATCCCTTCACTGACAGAAAATGGGCCCGGGATAGGGGCGATAAAATTAATCTTTCTAGGGGAAAAAAAAAAAAAAAAGTTGATAAAGAATTGTTCTGGAATAACATACATTTCTTTCATCATCTGGAGCTCTCATTCGAAACAGGGGTCTGTCTGCCTAAGTGGGACATTTTTCAGAGAAATCTAATAGATATTTGTTTCAGAGACTCCACACTAAAGCTACAGATCAAATGTAACGTGCAAATCTCTCCATTTGTTTCTCACTCTCCCTCACATGTATGCATACACACACACACCCGCAAACATGCACTCCCTCCTCTTCTTAAAATAATAAAACATCCTTTCTCCAGTTCTCTCACCTTCTCTATTTTATGCAGATCCATACTCAGATGTGTACCAAAATTTCAAACTCAGTTTGCTGAAATTGCACAGAATGTCGAGGAAATTAAACTAAACAAGGAGCTATGTGAAATGTTGAACTTTAAATACCATCCGCTACCTCAAGAAGAAGAAAATTAGTCAATAGATGCTCAGGTTTCTGCTACTTTTAAATTATCATAATTAAAATAATAATTTTATTAATTTCTTTAATTTTTTTTATCCTGATGAGAATTCCCTCGTGCTAATACGTGGGTATTGGAAAATAATGCCTTTCCCTTTTGATTTGGTACTGAAGGACAGGGTTACAGCGTCTCCCCTAATTGTTAATGCTGTAAAGAGATGTGTTTAATTTTATGAACAGCGTGTGTGTTTCTGTGAATACCAGGCAAGACTACTACATCGTTCTCAGTAGTCCAGAAGAATCATGTTTTACCTGAAGAACTAGGCTTGGGCTGGATGCTGCTGTTGTTCTGGGCTTGGTTTTTAATTGTCCTGCCTATTCTCTCAAGTCAATATTAATGCCATACAGCACGGCTGAGGCCAGGGCTGAGTGAGCCCCGTCATTAACAATAGCATAAACAAAGGAAGGGGACCAGTTACCTTGACATTCGATGCCCGCTTTGTTCCCAAGCTTCCAACTGCATCCTGAAGCCCATACAGGGAAGTATTGCCTACGGGAATGAATAATCCACTCCAGCTATTGTCCCAATCTCCTGCAAAACAAAACAACACAACCAAAACAAAGATGACAACACACCCCCGCTCCGCAAGGAGTCTGCGAATGGTTTCATCCCTTCCTGCCTTTCCCCGCGCTTTCCCTGGCCACTCGTGTTTCTGACTTGCTCCCCAAAAGCACTGCCAGCAGGCGCATCCTAATTTGCGCAAGCACTCCAGGCTCCTATTCCCCAGGTTTCTGGGGGCGCGGGGTTGGAGACACCCCGTCCTGTGCCTGCGCAGTCCGGCCGGATCCCTGGTGCGGCCAGGCCGCCCTCGGGGAGCTCGGCGTCGGACGGGGCGGCCCGGCGGGTGGGATGCCCCCCGGCCGCGCCCGCCCCCGGCCCGGCAGCACGCAGGGATTCCCTCTGCGGCGGCGTGGCCTGGCCAAGGGGCAGTGCTGCATCTCCACGCGCTGCTGTGGAGTTGCGAGGGACGAAAGTGACCCTCTGTGTGTATCCCCATTGCTATTCCAGCTTCTCCCTCCCTGGCCGGTTTTCCGACCGCCCGACCTTGCCCTCCCTGTCCGGGAGCCTCGGCTCCATAGCCCCTCTGTGTTTGGCAGAAAAGCCCGGAGGGGCCTCCCCTGCTCACGCCCAGTCCAAGGAGCCTGCATGGAGAGGGAACATCTCTTTCCTCTGACAAATAATTAAGTTCCCCGAACTCAGTTTTTCTTCCCCTTCTCCTACAGTCCCATGCTGGCCGTCGGAGCAGAGGGACGGGCAGAAGTCCCCCTAAGCTTGTGGATGGCTGGTTTGACCCCCTCCTTCTCTCGGAGGGGGACATGGGCCAGACCACGGCAGCGCTGCTGTGGGGCTCGTCCCCGGGCCGGCCCCGCTTCGGAGGCGGGTTTTGCTCCCGCTGCGCTCACAGGGGAGCCAGTTCAAGCTCCAGGAATCCTGTGCCTTCACCGGGTTCTCCGGGAGAAGATGGAGGAGACTTGGTAGCGTAGCCCGAGGTAGAGGGAGGCCTGAGGAGACATTTACATCGATCCTATGCAGCCAAATCCATTCTCTCATCGTGCCTCTGTGTGGGGAGGGGAGAGGCATACAGCGGGTAGAGAACGAGGTAGTTTGAACCTAAAGCCCTTGCTTCAAAGGTTAATAGCTCCCTCGTCAAACGCTGCCAAACGCTACTGGGCCAAAGAGAGGGGAGAAGAGGGGGGAAAAGGAACATCAACACTACTACAAATTTCAAAGCACTGAAAATAGCTCTGAGAAATCCTGAGGATCCGCCACCGGTCCTTTTCTTTTTTTTTTCCCCGGGACATAGGCATTAGGAAAAGCTTTTCTCGGATGTGTTTGTGAGCAAGGCCAGTGGGAGCTGCGGCTGCCTTTGGGGGTGAGCCGGGTGGCAGGGAGGGGGGCTGCGGGCCGGCGCCGCCCCCGCCTCCCCCCCATCCCCCGCACCTGCAGCCTCTGGCTGCGCTGGGGACCCTGCTGCTGCCGGCTCTGTGACCATCCCCCCGGGCCGTGTCGGGAGCAAACCCACTCCCAAATCCTCCCCCCACCCCCGGCCCCCGGGCCGTGTTCCCACCGGGAGCCGCGGCGGCCGGGCAGGGGCCGGCCCCGGCAGCCCTTTATGCGCAGCGGTCAGCAGCCGGGTTGTGAATTTGCAGCTGCATGCAAATAAATCCCCGGCAATAATCTAATACGGGTGCTGCCTCGACGACAAAGTGCCGACACAAATGCAAGAGCTTTTGTTTGGTTTTGACCACCTCAGTCTTGCATCCAAGGAAAATAAATAAAACTAGGGAAGGAGAGGGAGAAAGTTGGTTAATATGGGTGTTTCATCCAACGAAACCTACTTTTGTGATATACGAGAACTGAAGATTTGTACCCTGCACCTCTACGGGACCTGCATCACCACCCATCTCAGCTGGAGAAAACGATTCCACCCGTGATGAGCAGGAACGAGGTGTCCTGTCTACTCGACCAACCTTAGCTGTTAGGTTCACACGTGGAAAATGCATCTCTTCCCACAATTTTCAGTTACTTACACCTGCATTCGATATAGGAAGGGGGATGGGGTGGACAATTTTTACACTATTTTCTATTGCAGGTAAAAGGGGTTTTGTTTGTTTTACTTGTCTCCAAGAAAGGAACGTTTGCACATATAGGGTAGAGTGGTTTGGTTTTTCCCTGCTCATCTTCAGCAAAAGCTGAGTAGAGTCAATAGGATGAAGGAGAACTTAAAGAAAAAAAAAAAAAAAAGAAGGAGGAAGGGGGGAGTCTTTGAGAAAGAGCTGGAGCGAGGAAAGGAAAAAAAAAAAAAATCAAACCGCAAAAAAATCCCAGTAACACAATTCCAGAGAGGATGGGAGGGAATAGAGTTTCCCAATTGCCTTTCTGCGGACTGGCTTAAAAAAAAAAAAAAAGTCACATCGAAGGCTGGGGCGGGGGAGAGCTTTACTTTTGCGAAGTGTAAATCTCTAAGGACAAGCAGTACTTGATGATGCCTGTTGCCGCCCGGGACGGCTCACCCCCAAGGGCGACTGGAGGCCAAGGGGTAGGCAGGGCAAGGGTGAGGCGTCCAGCCCGGGAAGAACAGCCAGTTCTCCCTTTCTCCCCCCCAACTTTTGTGAAGAGGGATCTTTATCATTGTGGAAGATCCCGTTTCCCTGGCAAAATACGGAAAGTTTGTCTTCAGCCCCTCCCCGCCACTAGTTCCCACCGGACGTGCGGGCAGCCGGGGCGCCGTCCCCGGCTCAGCCAGGTCGACCCCAGCCTTCGCCTGGTCCACCTGAGCCAGTGCCCACCCCGCTTTCGCATTCCACCCCTCGTGGAGGGGATGCTCCCCTGCAGCCGCCGTACTGGGCACACACGGGCCACCCTGTGACCAGTTGGCCAAACAGAAGCCCTCGGGTCTCCCCTGGGCACATCGATCCTAGGAGATTTCCCAGGCTTTGCCCGGCTGTCTCAACGCCTCTCCCTGGCCTTGCTCGTCAGCCGCTTTCCCCGCTGAGCCCGCCCGGCACCCCTAGCACCCAGGTCCCGCAGGCGGCGGGGCGGCCGGGGAGCGTCACGGCAGAGAATAGCCCTCCCCTTGGCGTCTCGGCTGCCTGTGTGCGCGACCCGGCTTTTCCTGCCCTCGGCCCTGCGGCCGCCCCTCTGGCCTCCCTAGCATTGCATTCACAGAGCCTGGCCCAGCTGTCGCTTGTCCCCTCGGGGAGCTATTTTCTTCTCTTTCCCCGCTTCCCTCTCCCCAGATGCTCCTGGAAGCGGGATGCAGTCGCCCCCCCGCGAGAGGACCCTGTGGACCCCTTCGGCCTCGCTGCCCACCGCTGCCTCCTTTTCTCTGCCGCCAACACAAAAGCCCTGACTAAAGCGGCCAAGCAGAGACTGCACAGCAAAGCCCACACCCGCTGCCCTCCCCGTAATGAGAACTGAGACAAATCTCCCAGTGGGGCTGGGCTCCTAAATCCTAGAATCTCTTAAGCTTTACCGCTTTTGGTAGGAGGAAGAGGAGTTTGCCACCTAAGTTGCTCCTCGCACCTTTGTGTGACCTGACGCGGGCACTGGGACAACATTACGCCGGTTTCTGCAACCCAAGAGATCTCTGAGCAAGGGGGGAGTGGGCAGGGAAGAGTCTCTGGATCACCCCTTTCCCTACATCCCATGCACAGCTTTCTCGCCTTCGTCTTTGACACTGTGTTTGAAACAGCAGCTGAAACACAATTAATTGTAACTGATTAACATGGATCAGTTTCGCCTCCAAAGCACTCTAAGTCAATGCAGCAGCCATAATAATAATTAATTCATTAATAAGTACTATTGGTGCTTCGTCACTAACGCCAAGAAAAGTTTCCCTGAGAAGTACAGGTGGCAGGGAGTGTTAAAATGAAAACATTTGCATGCAACTTTTTAACCAGAAGGGAAAGCACTTTGGTTATATTTGGAGACATGTGTCTCACACATTTCCCCCTTTTTTTGTAAACTATGTAAGAATAAACATTACAGCTCTGGGCTTTTAATTTCTCCAGATGGAATCATAAAGTACCTAGTAGATTTTATATATATATATATACATATATATATACTATACAATTGAGGACACATGTCTGCTTTTCCCAATGAGGACCGAGAAGCAACTTAATTTGAAGGTATAACTACTGAACCACATTTTGAATAACACACTCGAACAAGTTCACTTTAAAAGGCAGGAAACCACTAAGAGCAGAGCACTGAAAGTTGCTCCTTCCCATTTGAGCTGCAGTGGAAGCTCACTAGGCTGACCTTCACATACAGTGTCGTTTCGCACACACGTACAGAAGTACACAGGCGTGGAGGTGGCAGGGTGCCTAGCTGTGCAGGGGGCATTTCCAAAGGCACTCGCATCCCCGGAAGGCTCCCCCCGCTCTCAGTAGGCTGAAGAGACTGCCCGGGATCCCACCCCCGGCGCGACGGAGGAGTCCTCTGATCCGCGGGTGACGTGAGAGGTCTCCTCCTGTCCCCCCGGCTGAAGCAAAGGGTTCACTTACCCTCCCGGCGCTCCTCTCCGCTCCTCACACGCACACGCGCGCCCAGCAAAGCGCTCTCGTGCAGGGCAAAAAGAGGGAGGAAGTCTGGAAACCTCACTGATCATAATGATCCAGCGTGCTGGGGGGATCTGGAGCCCCTAGGCTGGGCGAAAAATAATAATAATAAAAAATTGTTTTGAACTGTTTTTTAAATCCAAGGACAGGGTTTTGTTTGTCTTTTTTTGGGGTTTTTTTTTTTTTTTGTTTTTTTTTTTTGTTTTTTGGGTTTTTTTGAGGGGGGGAGGGGGGATGTTGGTGATGGAAATTACCAAAATACTCTAATCATCTCCCTAAATAGGCTCAGTCTCCCCGTTCCGTCTCCCCAGCTCTCTCCCCCCTCCCCCTTTCTGACTTACATGTGTTTAGAGCAATGGCAAGGAGCTCCCAACTGGAGCCCTGGCAGAGGATGCATTTAAAGTGGGGATGATTTACTCCTCCAGAGCTCGGGTCCCGCGTGTGAGTCTTCAGCCCCGTGTCAGCTGGGCACTGCAGACAAACAGCCTTAAATATGCATAAGGAACAGTTCGCTTTCTTAAAGGAGAACATACCCCACCGGAAAGTTCACGGCCCGATGGCAGGCACGGGAGGAGGGTGCGGCGATGGCCTTGGCGCCGGGACAGCCCTATCCTCTTCTTAAGGTGATCGCCTACGCGCTCAGCGGCGGGGCTGGGGACACTCAGCCGTCTTTCGGCTGGGCACCGGGCAGATAAGCGCTGACTAGTCGGTAGTTTACTTAGTGAGTGGAGGACCAGCAATTTCACACACCGTCCTATTCCTCCTGTCCTCGGCCGGGACGGGTGAGGGGCAGAGCGGACCCCCGTAGCAGGCGCTGACAGAAAACTTGCGGGGTTCTACACCGAGGGGAAACGCGGGACTCCAAACGAGAGGAAAAAAAAAAAAAGCGTACGGGGAAAAGAGTGGGACAGATTAAACACCTAGTCATCAGAGCCCAAGCAGGCTATGTACATGGCATGATCAGCTTTTTGGAAAGGAGAAGTAATATAGGGGAGGGGGGACAGACTGCCCGTGGGTTTCGCCCAACTCTCCGCTTGGGAACCGGCCAGTGCCTCCTCCCCGTTCCTGACAGGATGTTCTCCCAGTAGGAAGGACGGCTCCGCCGGGCCCCCTCTCGCCCACTTGCCCCCGACTTTGTCCTGGTGGCTTCCGAGGGCCAAGCCCCGGCAGCCGCCGCGGGGCTGAGAGCAAACCCGGGCACTCCCCGCGGGAAAGGGGCATCCCGACGCTGGGCGCGGCTTCCCCCTGGCCCACCGAGGGGCCGACTCCCCGCATTTCGGACAATGAGAGGGTCATTTCTTATTATTATTATTCCTCCAAATCCCCCCCCCCCCGTACACGTGGTTGTAAAGTCTGTAGCGCCATCTAACGGGAGGCGGAGGCCGGGCCGCTCAGCGCCTCCCGGCGCAGGGGGAGAGGGGCTGGGTGGGCAGCGCTCTTCGGAGAGAGGAGGTGCCACCGCATAAGGAAGGAAGGGCGCGTATCCTGTGCATAAAACCTGCCCGAAAGATGCTTTGTAACCCTGCCAGGGGTTATTCTCCAGGACCTTCCCCCGGCTTCTGCGGTTTTATCATGTCATTGTAGCCGCGAAGAGCTGGAAGAGATGCTTCTGTTTTTAGGGATGGGAGGCTAGGGAGGAGGAATGAATAAATCCCAGCAGAGTCTGACTGAGTTGAAAGTGGAAGGAGAGGACCTCTCAACCCAGCACGTTTGATTTCTTTCCTTTTTCAGGAGGTCAGAGAGGGCCCCAGCCAGCTGCTGCATCTTACAAGTGAGCAGGGCCCCCATTCTGCTGTTTTAGTATCTTTAGTATCCCAGGAAGCTTTTTGTTTCCAAAATTTTTGAGCATATGCTAATTTTTACGGTTAAATTATGATGCTGCCTTTTGACAGGGCACTTCAGCCATGCTTCTGTCCACATCCAGATGGGAGGCATCTGACTTGGTCACCCCAGTTCCATTAAGTCACTGCATTAGTTGCCCAGATTAGGGAGACTTCACCCCAGGCCTGTGGCATGAGCAGGAAAAAGAAAAAGAGACTCTCCACAATGTTTGAGCTCGTTTAAGGTCACATCCAGTCTCTACAGGTGCTTGCGTCATTTCAGCTCTTGTCACCTCTAAGGCTTCAAGTTAGAATTAGAGAATACAGGTATTTCTGCTGAACAGGACTTATGCTTTTCTTTAGGTTTGAAGTTTTCCTTATTTCTGCTTCTGCATTGCTGTTACAGGTACAGAATGTGGGCTAAGTCTTTGAATACGCATACCAATTTTACTGTATTTACTTAGGTCTCCTGTACATGCATGTTGGCAGGGAGTCCCAAAGAAGCACAGAAATCTTTCTGTCCATACCTCAGGTCATAAAATGGTACTGTAGCCTTTGGCTAGCAATAACTGCATTTGCATGAGCCACTCAAACTGTATTTACTTTTCAGCCCAGGTTGTATAATGCCTTTGGATGTCACTTCTGCATGTGGCAAATCCTATGTGACTTAGATGGCCAGACTAAATTTGCCCAAGGGGTTTTGGCAGGTTAGGTACCTGAGCGTCTCTGGCATTGATTGACTCTGAATTGCCACTACTAAGGCCCAGCCCAAAAAGATAGGGTTTAGGCTATCAAGTCCTGCCTGAGATTTTGACTTCCTCCAGACACCAATTGGGAGATAAGGGCTTAAATTAGAGCTACCAGTCTAAACTTTTGTTTATTTTGTTGAATAACCCTAGTCTTAAAGCCCATACTGAAATATTCAGATTCTAACTCTCTCTTTATTTTGGCATAACATCTGAAACACCTTGATGGCACCTGAATAATTTGGAAATTGGATTTATCCACCTACATTGCCTATGCCTTCTGAACAGAAGAACAATTAATTGTTTTTAAAAACCTAAATCTTAAAATTCAAATCTGAAGTCCCCTGATAGCCAGAAACCAGCATTTAAGGTGGTCTTTCCTGTTTTTTTTTTAAAGACCAAAATCTTCCTAAACACCAGAAGGAATTTTAAGTGCAAGGTGACCAGGACTTCATCCTTTCTAATTCTGCTGTACTACAGACCACTACATAAACCAGACAATTAAGCAACAGTAATGACTGCTTGATCAATATCTGCTGCTTGGTCAAATTTTATCGGGTTTTGCATTTGCAGGTGAAAGTGTGATTCATAATTCCTGTCCCATGTCATTTTCTGACACCCTATGAGAACCAGCAACTAAAAATAACACAAGTTTATTCCAGTATCAAAATAAGGTTTATAAATAAAAACTAAACTTCACATGAAAAAAGTGAAATAGCATACCATCACTGAACTGGTTTTATTGACAAGAAAAGATAATGTATAACAACAGATAGGAATAGATTTTCATTCTTGACTCTGGGAACGCTCCTCTTCTTCAATGATTGGGAAGAAGGGCAATTTCTATCTATGCTGAAACAAAAAGGCATTTTTTGGTTTATGGGCAATAGACAGTCTTTAATAGTCAGGCTAGCATGTCTCAGAGTAGGCATGAAAAATGAGACATACTCCAGTTCATTAGCCACCTAGGAAGAGTTAGGCTAGCGAGGTTTATGGCTAGTTCCACTGAAGGATTTACATGTCTTAAAAGTTAGTTGTCTCAGTACTTGAATTTCAAGTGCTTTTCCCTAAGACTGGCATCCTTGATGTTGTGTTTGGCGTCATGGGCTCACTATACTGTGAATTGAGCAGGTGTGTATAGAAAAATCTTTTGTGCCTTATCCAAAGCCATACTGCCAGCAAAGGACAGGAACAGCAGAGAAGCCCAGGATTGTGGTTACATTGGGAAATACCAATTACTGGTTTCAGCTGAGAAAATATTTTAAACTAAGAAAAGAAAATTTTTTTCCTCCATTTCTATGTGAACTGTAATGGAAGAAAGGCTACCCAATGCCTTTCAGATGGAGGATTCCTCATGCTTTACCTCACAAGGACTGAACATCCAGAAGAATGGCACATGGCACGTTTTGCTGTCACAACTTCTAGCTTAGGAAAGGTCCTCCTGATATCGGTGGTGGAGACCCACTTTGAACTCTACAGTAGCAGATATTAATTTGTGTCTATTGGGATGGGACATAAAGATTGTAATTCAACCTAAAATATGACACCTATTTTCTCTTAATGTACAATCTAGAGTAACTTTGAGGTTTCTCTATTACTCAAAGGAGTTAAGCTTTGGTTTCTAAATTACTTCAGCATTGTGAGTTTTCTCATACTTGAAAAATGAGAACAGTTCCTTGAGCTAATTTAACACAATGCATTTCCCAGGTCAGCCCCAGGAGGGCCACAGGCAGGATTGTGAAGAGGCAGAAGCTGAGGCACGTCAGAGGTATCTTTCACTGTGCAACTAATGAGGCTGAGCCCATCATAAGCTTTTGACTTCAAATTTTCTGAAGCTGTGGTGGCAGGTTTCTGTTTCTCCAAAGTCCTTTTGTTCAGTCATTGGTGACTTATGTGATGGGCCTCTGTTTTTTGGTGGTTTCATTTGTTTGTTTGTTTGCTTGGTTTTGCTTGGTTTTCTGCAGGGTTAGTTCTGATTCAGTAGGAAAACCCTCTCTGTCAGAACAAAAGGCTTCTCTCATTGTTCCTCCCATTTTGGTGCAGAAAGACAAGAGGCCAAATCCTACTGGGGTTCTTCTAGTAAAGCAAGGAACATACATATTCCTTTGTACAGAATTTAAGCAACTTCATCCACATGAAGTTATTTAATTAAAATTGGGGTAGTTTTCAGAAGTGCTAGGGAATAAGTAGACTCAGCGGGTGCTCAGTCCGTCTGTAATTCACAATCCCTTCATGTAGATGCCAATGTTTTGACTTGGCTGACTATCTTTAATATTTGGGTTTAAAACTCTTGGCCCATGTGTTCTGTTTCCTCAGGGCCCTCTAATCTTTAACTTTTACCATAGAAAAATCTTAATGTTTTCAAGGTTCCACCTTGCTAGCAATATGGTTTGAATCAGATACACTGCACAGAGACTATTTTGATTTTTAAAAAGAACAACCTTATGGTTTTATTTCTTCAGGTATGAATAAAAATCTGATAGATCTTGAGTTTAGAGCTTGCCTTCCCTTGATAGCAGACAGCATGAGGACTGTGATATGGATCAGTGATACAACATGTTTTCCTTCATTAGAAACACAACCCCAACATTAAAAACAGCCTGCTGAAGAATCATATTCATTTAGTAATCATGTAATTTCACAATCAGGGGGTTACTATCCCTCCCCCACCCCGGCCTCCCTTTAGAACTGCCCATTTATGGACAACATCTGATACCAATGAGTTCATGATACCTATTTCTAAAAGCAATGCCTGCAGTTCAAATGGGGCTTTAGCAGTTGAGTTATCAGATCCAGTACTAACTGCAGATGGGATTTATCTTCACTAACTTTAGCCATATACTCGTTAATGTGTAGGCCAAGTCTCGGCTCCTTCTGCATTCAACAGAGAAAGATGGAGGGCAATCCGTGCCAGCTAGCTTAGGCACCCGCTAAAGGGAGGGATGAGTCACCTTTTGAAGTTGCCTGCATGGCTCAGTCAATTATAGCAGGCAGACAGGCAGTTAGCTTAGTTATAGCATACCTGACCAGATGGCTGAAGTTAGGGTAGATGGGTCCTGTTCTACCGATCTGCAGGCAGTGCAGATAAGGACGCGCTTCAGGACTAGTCAAGAGGTACTGTTACTCCTGAGTGTCAATGTGTTTTGCCCATAACAAACAATATCTCTCACACAGATTCAGGAAAAATGACCCCAGCTTGTAGCTCATTTGATCAATTTACAGTGATGCCAACTGAAATGCATTTTTATTTTGGCACCCTTTATTTTCAATCCAGTCTGGAGCGATTCTTAGAAGCAGGTCTTACAGCTTTTTCATGACAGGGTGAATTGAACCCTCCCTTTTGTTCAAATGTTCTCTGCATTAAAACGTGAATCCAGGAGCCAGGCATTAAACAAAACAAAGACGTCCAAAACCCAAACCAAAGACAGGCAGAAATGAATATAGGAACACCTTTTCATGTGGTTGCAATGGATTGAAATATAACCCTTTACCTATGTCTGGCACACAGAACTTGTATAGAATTAAATCTACACCACGATAAACTCAATTTTTTTTCTCTCATTTTCCAGATAGTGAGACTCCATAAAGCAGGAGGTATGAAGGCAAGGGAGATGTTGGACTGGGCAGTGGTAGAAGAAACATGCACCAAAGCATTTTGTGTGGCTTACACTCCAAGAGCTCATGCATCACCTAGAGCCAGGTGGTGGTGGTGAGATCAGTTATATTTAGCTTGGGAGGGCATCAGGCTGACTCAACCTGCAGCACTGGGCTGGAAGCAAGCAAATTGTTAGAGTCATGGTGGAGACCAGACAAGTGAATCTCAAGAGTAGAGCATGACACAGAGAACAGCTGGCTAACAGTGGCAGAAGCATAACCAAGCACCCTCAGAATAACATATCTGGGGGAAAGAGGAAGGGAGCTGTTAGCATTATTGAAAATTTCACTACAAGGACCTCTCTGGAGAAACAGCAGAAGCAAATGGATCCTGTGGGCAGACAAGAAAATACCTGCTTGCTCATCTGTAAGGACTTGATATATATGATCTCAGTGAAGCCAATGGGTATTTTCCTATGGCCTCTTGCAAGAGGAAGAGCAAGTCTTTAGCTCTGCAAGTAGGTTTAGCTTCAAACTGGCAAAGAACAGCACTGCATACACATGAAATGGAAATAGACAAATATCCTAGGCAACTTTATTTTCACTTTTGATCATGTTTCACTAACAGGTAGGTAGTGAAGGGGGCTTTTTCTCTATGTAGAACATAGCCAGTCTGAATATTTCAGATGGCAAAGTTCAGCTGAGTAGTCAGACAAGTCTGAGAAAGATGTTTTAAATTTTCCATGAAAACCCACGTTCTTCCTCTTCTATGACTCAGGCTTCAGAATATGGCTCCAAATTGAAATGAAAAGTTTTTTCAAGATTTGTGTCTTTCAGTTCATGTTTGGCAAACTAGCAATAGTTTGGAACAGAAAAGCTGAGAAAAGATTTACTAAACACTGAAAGAGACCTGAAGTTTTCTTTCATTATACAAATTTCTCCCTTTAATCTCTCCCTCAGATATGCAGCCATGGTTGAGCCCACAAGGCTAACTTGGACTAGCAAGATCTCTTGTCACAAACACAGATTTGCTTTCAACTGATGACTTTAAAAGCTAGAAAATATCTTTCTTCTATTTTTTTTTTCTCTCCAGCTTAACAAGCCAAGTTATTCAGGCCTCTTCTTGTTTCCCACTGGTCAAGATGGATATTAAGGAAAGGTTTTTCCCCAGAAGGTGGTTGGGCATTGGAACTGGCTCCCCAGGGAAGTGGTCATATCACCAAGCCTGACAGAGCTCAAGAAGCATTTGAACAACACTCTGAGGCACACAGTGTGATTTTTGGGATTGTTCTGTGCAGGGCCAGGAGTTGGTCTTCATTGATCCCTGTGGGTTCCTTCCAACTCAGGATATTCTAAGATAATCCTGTGATTCTAAGCTATGTCATTCACAGGATATTCTGAGTTGGAAGAGACCTACAAGGATCATTGAATCCAGCTCTTTAGTGAATGGCCTGTACAGGGATCATGCCTGCAACCTTAGTGTAGTGGTGGTTCTGCACAGCTGAAATCGAGCCTTCCTGAGCATGGGTGCTCAGAGCTGCACACAAGGTCTCCCCAAGCTTTCTGCTAAAGCATTAACACTTTCTGATATCTGTCTCACTCATTTTAGTTGCCTGTTTTGTTGTCTGGGTCATACCTAGCATAAGAATTACTTTGCATAGCAAAGTTTACTTATAAGCTTGGACCACCTAGGGGAAATTCTACTGCTAGTAGTAACTTTGCATTTACATTTTTTGTTTAATCTTTAATGGTTTTCAGAGTCTTGACATGCTTTTTATTCAATTAATGATACCTCTAAATGCTGCATCTTTAAAAATTTAGAAATCTGTTCTAGTATCAATATCATTTATGAAAATATGAAACAAGATTTGTCCCTACACTTAGTTTGATGTGCCTTCCTAATTGCTTCTGTCCAGCCTTGTGATGCCTTTTTTTTCCAGTGGTGTCTGTATGCTATGAGCCAGATCATTATTACATACACAGTTTTTCTGCAGAGCTCCAGCTAACAAATAACATCTTCTGCACTGCTGTGCCAAACACTGTAGTGAAACACAAGTGAAGATTATTACACTGTTCCCCCTGTGTAGGATATCATCCAAGAAAGCTTAGGAAGACTTTGGTATGATCTTGCCTGTCACATTTAGGTCCATTCCTTGCCTAAGACTTGGTCTTTCTTTTGAAAGACATAGCCTAACGTACTAGCACATCTCTTGAAGTGGTGACACAACCAGGCTTTCTCGTTTGTCTGGTACACAGATTCCCATTGCTCAGACCTGTAGAAGCTCCAGGCCCCTCTCACATTTTATTGCCCACACTCAGAAATCCATCTGACTTTAATAATCAGTTCCAAAAGTTTACCAAACTCTGCCCTTTGAAATGCAAAATCTTCTTAGCAGAGTCACCTATTTGTTCCATTTAATTAGGAAGTGTCAGCCCATGATCACTTGAACCAAGGTCCTTTTTCCTTTTTTGCTACAGTTATCAGTTACCAAAACCAAGTCTCAATCAGTATTACTTTTTAATGGTTCTGTTAGAATTTTATTAAGACATTTGCTGAATATTACATCCATAAATATCTAGAGTCTGTAATTTTTAGTGGTGGATGTTCTTGATTCATATTTGGGGAGGTAAAAATTTCCCTGCATGATACAAATTCAACAGAACTTGTCTCTCTAATGGCATCACTGACGCCTTTACACATAACCAGAGCAAAATCAGGGGGCTTGCACTGTCCAAGTACTCTCTTTTACCAGCTTTCCCCAAAATGTTTTTAACTGGAATAAATTCTGCTTTTTGCATAATATCCTTTCTGCACATCCTTCTTTGCAGTGTTTCATATCATTAATGCACAGTTCTCTGCCACCACCTTCACCTTTACCTCTGCCTTTCTGAATAATGCATGTGCTTGGAGACCAGTGTTCCAGCTGTGATTGCTATTCTGTCCTGTTACAAGTGTATACCTGTCCCACCTAGTGCCCAGACAGCTTAGTTTATGCTCTTCTTTTTTTTGGCATATATACTGTTCTTAAAAATTTCTCTACCCCATAAACACAGTTTTGTCAAGAACTGAACCTGACACTCACTGTATTGCCACCTTGGAAATAGTTCTCTTCATAGTTTGCACTTTATTCTTATTTCCTGCAATTCTGAACACTTAAATTTCTTTATCCTTTGGCATACCCTTGTGTACCTACACTTTCTCCTCTGGTGCTTTATGGGCATGTGGAGATTATTCAAGTCTTTGACTCTGTACCCTTCCTTTCTCAGCTCAAAGCTCTCCTTATCAGTTCTGCCAGACTTGCTTCCAGAAGGCTGTTTCCACAGTTGCTTAGGCAGAGTCTGTCCTTCAAAAAGGGTCTTCCGTCAATAAATACATCCCAATGATCAAATATTGTCAGTCCTTTGGCTATCTGTTGATCTTTCTTAAAGAACTCTTATTTTTGGCCTTGTTTTTATTTCCTGTAGTATCAGTAAATGCTAGACCCTAGTGGTCTCTTTAAATAAGCCACACTAAGAAGGGAAAAATATAATGGCATCAACCCAAAATCACCATTAATCTCCAGTTCTAAAAGTAAACTCCCTCATGCAATAAGGCAGCCTAGAGAGACAACTGAGCAGCAGCCACAACCAGCAGTGAATATTCTGTTCCACACCCCTCAGCATTTCTTGTCTACGCAGAAAGTTTTGCCATCCTTGCTGTGTCTGTCAGAAGCATGAAAACAATTGCCTGAGGTGGACAGAAAAATATCAGGGGAAAAAAAATTGTTTTGCTGGTTTATTATTTTGTTCATCAAAACAGTTCCACTGAGGTGGTTCTGTTGGGATTATATTAGTGTACGTTTGCTGGAAAACCCTTTCACAGGTAATACACAAGTCTGGTAGTGGAATAGCAGAAGGCAGGGATTACTCCATGTCTGTTCTGCTTTGGAGGGTGATTCAGCAGGGGTGGCTTTAGAACCACATCAGTTTTGGGTAGAAACGAATGTGAAGTGAGAAAGGGCAGGAATAGCCCCCAGAGAATGAAAAAAAGGCTGCAGTGGATGTTCTCAGGGATGTTCTCTGCTCACAGAACTTCCTCAGATATCAGCATTCCTGAGCCATAGGCTCAACAAACTCAGTAACCATTTCTGACAAACTAATATTTTGCTCATGTTAGATTATAAAAAACCTACTTAGAATATGAGTAGCTTCATAAAAATGGCAGACAGGTAAGGAAACAACCATGTAATTGTAAGGGAACCTGAAGAAGCAAGGTAGTCACTTGACTTGGGGGGACAAAACACTTTCAAGATTTGCTTTCCCTCTTCATTTTTCTTTTCTTTTCTTTTCTTTTCTTTTCTTTTCTTTTCTTTTCTTTTCTTTTCTTTTCTTTTCTTTTCTTTTCTTTTCTTTTCTTTTCTTTTCTTTTCTTTCTTTTCTTTTCTTTTCTTTTCTTTTCTTTTCTTTTCTTTTCTTTTCTTTTCTTTTCTTTTCTTTTCTTTCTTTTCTTTTCTTTTTTCTTTTCTTTTTCTTCTTTTTTTTTCTTTCTTCTTTTCTTTTTTCCTTTTTCCTTTTTCCTTTTTCCTTTTTCCTTTTTCCTTTTTCCTTTTTCCTCTCCTCTCCTCTCCTCTCCTCTCCTCTCCTCTCCTCTCCTCTCCTCTCCTCTCCTCTCCTCTCCTCTCCTCTCCCTTAAGACTCATATTTCTGTGGAATATGAGCATGGTTCATCTAAACTCACAGTAAAATTTGATTGAATAAAGTGCAAAAATGTATTGGCACTATAAGCAGCTTTGTATTGTAATGAATTCAGAACTGATTTATGAATTCAGAAAAAAAGCCACAGTATTTCTGGAAATGCTAGCCCTTTTTTTTTTGTTTTGTTTTGTTGTTTTGTGGGGGTTTCTTTTTTTTTTTTTTTGTAATGCAACAATTCCTGTTAGTTAAAACACCACCTAAAGAATTAAAACAATGCAATTTTGTGTGTGATCACCATAATAAGCACATGCTATAAATATTGAATAAAGTTCTGTGAGGAAACAGTCCCCTTGGTACATGGATCTCTGAGTTATGTCTCTAGGTTCAACAGTAAATTAACTGAAAGGAAGTGCTGGCTAGCCATTGAAAACAGTGTTAGAAGTGAGAAGTTTCTATATCTGGTCCAGTTACCAGTTCACTCTGAACTTCAGAAAAGTGATTTCAACTCTCAGTATCTGTAAGATCAGAAATATGCTAATATTTTCTGTCCTCCTAGGCCCACAGCACACTGTGGATTTGAAAAATCCACAGCACACTGACATGCATGTAAATCACGGCTGTTTAATAGCTGTGATCAGCATGGGAATGGACCTGTGATGACTTGAAGTAAGTTGGTCACTAACCACATTTCAGTCAACTATCTTTGTCTACTCAGAGACCACTCTGCTTAAAGGGGTTTGAAGAGCATATTTCAACCAGGGTTGGCTCCCAGGGCTGCAGCTGAAAGGCTGTATGGTCAGCCAGATGATGTGCTGGTCTTGTCTCTTCCAGCCCACCTGAAGGGAGGCTCTGGACATCTGCAGTCAGCTTCAACCCCAGCCCCGACTCCATTCTCCCTCCCTGCTTTCTGCTGCCCAACAAATGTATGGTTAAGCTGAAGGGTGAAGATCAGAAGTTCAGAGTAACTTTAGCTGAGACATGCCACTGCAGCTTGATGAAGTTTAATTCCTACAAGTGGCTCCAAAATTGCCAGCTGCAGGATTTTTCTCAGCATTTTTTCCTAGGCAGAACATAGCCTATCTATTTTTACCTTTAAAGCCCAAGGAGGAACAACCAAGCAGAAAAAAAATCCATCCATCCATCTTAACTGCAAAGATATCACTTCTAGCTCAGCTTGCTCTCTAGCTGCTAATCACTAGAAGGTATGAGAGTTTGTCGGAGAACAATGGTTGCATTTTTTGGCTTTGTAATTTTTCCTAAACATCTGCTATTAGTCACCATCAGAAGCAAGAGTCTAGAGGGATGTTGGTATTATCCAGTATGACCATTCTTATATTTTGATATTATGTTCTGATAATTTGCCCTTAAACAGCCTTAGGAAGCCAAGACATGGTAATATCTGGGCAAAAGGGCATGAATCAAACATTGCTGTCAAAGCCCATTCACTAATATTTTGGAATAAGCACATAATAAAAATGATGAAGAATCCACCCTTCAGCTTGGCTGTTTGCTGCAAATATTATAAGGGTATTAAACTAAACAATGGCTTGTACTCATCTGGCTCTCCAGATGTTTTCTATGACTCTTATTTTCTATCAATCAGTTAACCACGGTTTTTGCTTTCCTTAGCAACGTATTTCCAAATCACAATCAAAGAAACTAACGGCAAATAATAAGGGCTAGATTGTATTTGATTGCTGCTAGTTGCTCATGGGAAAGGAAACTGCAAGAAACACTGCCAATCCTTCACACTGGCAGACCAGCCAGGAACACTTCCAGCCCCCCTGACTGCCCCCGCAGTGCACGCCGTGCCAAAGGGGCTGAGCAGTGGTCGCGTCTGATGGGGAGACCCTACAGCTAGCAGTGGAGGGAGACGTGCCTGATTGCTATATGGGACAGGAGATACAGAATAATTTATTTTTCTTTCCACTCAGCCCTTTATTACAGCCTGCCCAACTCAGAGACACAGCAGGCTTCAGTCAGAGTTTATCAGTGGGTGTTTTTAGCCTGGCTTCACGAGGAAGCATAGCTCATATAACTGCTCTGTGTGTGCATGTGCATGCATGGTTGTCTAAAAACTTTTGTACTTTTGTACCTATTGGGTAATTGTAGCTGAACCTGCCAGAAAGGTAGAGTTCCAGAGATAATCAAGTTGGTAAGTTTTTGTGAATATAGAAAACTGAAGAGTTTTTCTACTGATGGAAAGGCTGCAGCCCACGCTCGGTTCTCATTTGACACAGAGAGAATCCACCTGGGAAAGAGACTGGATGTATGTGAAGGAAAGCTTCAGTCAGAGCTTATACCTTATTAGATATAAGGGAATCCACTCCACAGCCAAGGCCTCTCTCCCCTATGGATTCTCCAGTGTCTGATAAGGGCAGAATTCACAGTGCAGCAATAGTATAATTCATTTTAAATGTCAGTCAGCCATGAAACACTAACTCCATTGGAAACTAGGCTTCCGGAATAATTCTGGTATTCATGGAAATACTTGTTCCCTCACATACTGCAAAACTCCAGGAGGAATTATGGGTGTTTCTCCATTGCTTCCAGTCTCCAAGCTAGCTCTCTCAGAACTATCTCTGCCCAACAGTAGACTGGCTCTTTCTAGGGCCCACAGCCTCTGGAGGCTTCAGAGAGGAAAGTTGTACTTCACTTCTTCCCTCAGAGCCAGGCTCATCAAGCATAACTTGTCTGAAGAACCTTATTCACAAAAGAGCTCCCCGTTCCCTTTTAGGCACAGAAGGGTAAAAAAAAAAAAAAAAGGACCAGCTTTCTCAATGGCTTCCTGGCCAGAAAGAATTGCTGGCTGCTGAGCGCTTGTGGAAAAATGCTCTATTGAGAAGTGTAAATGAGAATGGAATCTTACTGAAAATCTGGATCCAACAGGGGACTATTGGCACTTGAAAGTTTGGCCCTCATTTCTTTTGAAATACGTAGCTCTTAAACAAAATCAGAAGTGATTTTTCAAAAGTCTTCTGCCTTCATTTCCCCTTATTCCCAGGTAGTACTGAAAATGCTTGTGGTATTGATGTCAGGCATTATGCTCAAACCAGGAAAAAAGGACACATTTCAGTTGTCTGAGTGCTCAGGTTTCCTCTAGATACTGTTTTAATAACAGACTCATTAGGAAATTCCCCAATTATTTGTATTGTCTTCCCATGTTAAAAGACAGAATGTGATTTCTTAATTTCAATATTATTATTGAATAGGGATAGCTATTCCCTGCAGAATGAAAGGATTATTCCAATCCACTCAGGGATCAGCATTATTTCTGGCTGCTACATTTCCCTGGGAATGCATACTAATGTCATGATAGGTATTTGACAGTGGTATTAAAAAAGTAAGAAAGGAGAGAGACGTATCAAGTCATTCGACTAGTGATAAAGGGCAAGTGGGAGATCAGCACCTGGAAACACATGCAAGTTCTCCTATCAGAGAGGATCCCATATAAAATGTAACAATGCTGACACCTGATCTTGGCAGAATATAAGTCAGTGCTGATTTGTCACAGATCTGCATGAGAGCACGGCTTCAATGACAAAGAAAGCAAAATTTACTTTCCATATAGCTACACAGTGCTGTTTGACTTCAATAGGTGTCACAAATACATGCTGGGAGTTAGGCTCCGGCTTTGCTAAAAGTCAGGGTTGCAGGAGATTGCATTGAGATTGTAGTAGGAACAGATCAGATATTACACAAGCAAGAAGGAAATACAAACCTCGGAGAATTAACATATATTGTCACATTCTATTAAGGTTTTCTGTAGGGCTAGATCAGATTAAACGCATTGAATCAGTCATCTTACAGCATATGAAAATATTGTCATGGATAGAATTTTTCATTAGTGAATAAAATGCAGAATAATGAACAGTAGACAAAAAAGAGAGAAGATGTAAAGCCAATCAAAGGAAGGGCAGATGTTTAAAAAGTCTTTTGCTATTCAGGATTGTGATCCAACAAAAGCAATTATGTTTCTGCTTTCTCAATTTCAAAACAGCAGAAAAGAGCTTTGAGGTTTTTCCAGTGCTTATGGTCTATCTCCACACCGTTAACTGAACAGAAGGTAACATAACACCAAACATAGCCAAAGGCAACTGATTCCATGCAAAGCTTATAATTTGGGACATCCAGTGAGTTAAAGAGGATCATAATCAAGAAGGAGATAGATATATATATTCAAAAATTGCCAAAGAAATCTATAAGAAGCCTAATTAAATTTTCTTATAAATCTGGAAGAGGAATCATAAAAAGAAAACTAAATCAGCGCCTACAGGTGGAAATGTTACTTGGTAACTGCCCTCTGAACTCATGAGAAAGATAATGTGTGGAATGTTGTCAAGTAATGGCTGGCATGTGACTGCAGAGAAACAATAGACTCTCTTGGCAAAATACTGAATATTATTTTTGCTCAAAATTTTATTGTGTTATTTTTGAATGGATAAATATGTGAGCTGTAATTATAAATACAGTTCACCACAATTCTTCTCCATGACTAGCCATGCACCGAAACAAAAGTAAGTGAGGCTGAATATGGGAATCTTCACTGAATGCAGTATATGTATGACCCAATACGCAATAGAACAGAGAGAAACATGGCAAAATAGCAAGAGAGAAGATTAAATACCAGTCGTTCTATATTGTGAGAGAAAAACTTTCTTAATAATACAATACTCTTCCTGTATTACCTGATGCAGGTCTGATGTGAAGAGATGCTGCTTGCTAGTAGCATCCTAATAAAAAAAATTGTGATGGTCGCATTTCACCCTTTGCAGTAGTCATACAACTTATTAAAATTGTGCCACTTTTCCCACACAGTTTGTCTCCTCTTTCTCTGATTCTTGTTCTTCTGTGCTATTCAAACAACACAGAATACCTCCCTCTTCCTTGACTCCCTCACCAAGGGAGGAGGCATCAAATCTCCTTTTTGCAGGTAAGTGGGTAGAACTTCTTCAAGGCACCATAAAACGAACCTGAGCATGATCCCAAACAGTCTCTTACATGCCTAAAATACAACTTAGGCAAAATGTAGGTGCATACTGAAGGTCATACAGAAAATCCTGCCAATCATGATTATGTGTCCCAGGCATGTATGTTGCTGAGTGTCACTTTCTTAGGTGCCCTGTACCATCCTCCTGTATGTGTCCAGCCACTCCCACCCACAGCCAGCTCAAGTAAAAAGGAGTGTAACCCTCCTGCAGGCAGAGGAGTTGAGGGTCTGCTTTCCTATCTAGCAGAAAGTGCTAAAGTACAGTGAAAGCAAAGACAAAGCCTGAAGCAGGTCCTGAGGGTTCAGGAGAACAAGACTCTCAGTCTTGCCAGAGAAATAAAGAATGAGAGGCAGCAATTGCTGCCCCAAGACACAGGCTTCTGCCTCATTTTCCTGGTCTCTGCCTGAAGCAAAGTAGTACTATTGTGTTTTTGTTTGGTTTGGGTTGGGTTTGATAGGTTTTTTTTCAACATGTGAAAGAAAAAGCAGCAGCCTGCTTGTTTTACGTTTTGAACTGGTCCTGCTACAGGGCTACGTAGTTAAACCATTCCTATTTCCTTCCACAATCTGGGCCTCCCTATCTCATACCCTGTTGATCAGAACCTACGGGGTTTGTCCCGAAGGTCCACAGGACCATAATGTAGGACTACTCTGGGTTTTGACAGCAATTGAGAACTCTCCTGCTTGTTTTCTGGGGCACACAGTGCTAACTAGAAGCTTTTGAACATGAAGGAGTGTAGTTTCATTACTCAGGATCATCTTACAGTAAAGCAATTCCCCATCTGGCTTGGAAAAAGGACAAAAAAGGCTCACCTCCATCTGCAAAAGACCATGTCAGCATAGTCTCATATACTTTTGGTCTCAGCGTTCTCAGTCACTTCCTTTCAAACATGACAACCGCTGTCTGCCCTTAGAGCAATTGCCTGGCAGCTTGAATGCTTCAGGAAACAAAAGTTTTCAGTTCTCTTGATTTTGAAGGTCCCTTAAGGAGACTCTCGCTGAGAAAGAGGAGGTAACAGGGAAGAGGACTGCATCCTACTTTGCACTGAAGTGAGCAGCAGAAATGAGAGCTAAATAGAGCAAAGGCAAGTCACTGTTTTAACATTGCATGTGGATAGGGAGGGCCAAACTTCAGGGTTCAGAGCCTTTCATTCTCAGTGGGAGTACTTATTACCTACATTACTCATGGAACTCCTTTCTACTACCTCTGCTCTCTGGTCTGTGCTTTCTGCTGCATAGTGACCCAGAGAGCAGAGGAAACCGAATCAGTCTCTCTTCACTATTCCCTTTCTCACATATATCCATCTGATGAAACCACTGTCTCACATTATGGTAGAGTCTGCCGAGATAGGGCTCGAGTCCCACATCTGGGGCTCATATTCAACTGGTTATTAGCTAAGACTGGTATCACTATGAACCTCATCCCAGAGGAGAAAAGAAACAAGCCACCTGCCTTCAAATGTGTAAGTAAGATAGCTAAATACAGGACAGCTTGGTTCAGAAGCTACATTCAAAGGCACTCTTAACTGCAGCTCTGATGTGGAGCAAAACTCTCCTTACTGGGATTTCTTATTGACTTCAGTGACATACTTAGCTTTCTGTGCCCATGCTTAGGGTATATTTACATTGGTGATTGTAGACAGACATGTCTTCTCCATCTGTGATCCTAGCCATATGAATAAATGGCATTATCGTCCCAGAGATTAGTCTTGTGAGCTTAGGTCCAGAACTGTAGCTCTGTGGGTACCCACAGGAGCAGGCAGAGATCTCACTGTACCCATCTTCAAATGGTCACTTTCTAAGTGCTAGATTTCACCAGTTACTGCCAAGGGAATTTAAGCTTTTCCTACTTGCATGTTGTCTATACCTTAGCCCATGCTTGTGGCCTAACCCAGGAATTTACTCACTGCTGATATCTAAAGCCAGAATGTCACTTCCTAGGCTAGATCTTCAAACTGTTGGGTCAGAGGGCAGCTTGTGTGGCCACACTTGAATTCTGTGGAGGGCCAGCTGTTAGCACAAGCAGAGTGTGAGAAGTGGCTTTGACCTTTGCCCAGGTTATAATGGGCTATCATAATAGCCATTTAACCTGTGTCCTATGTCCTTGAAAGCCAGGCTCTGTGATGACACAAAGTGAGAGGTCACAGTATGTATCAAGGAACCTGCTGCTCCTCCAAGGATCAACAGTCATCCCCACAGTTACTCAGTGACATCATCATCCAGCTGCCACTCTTTGACATGTTTTACTTCTTCCCCTCTACTCTTATAGATTGAAAAGCCCTTGGTCTTTCTCTTCCTTGACGCAACAAAACTGGATCCAAGACAAGGCATCTTAGTTTGTCCCATGCATTGTGTGGTATACTGTCACAATCCAAATGTGCCAGTTGCTCAGAAGCTTGGGCTGAGAGACAGAGCAGATATCTGAATGGTAGTGGTAAAAAAAAACCACAAAGAAACAGCACATCAAGACTCCCCCTCAGCATATAGTCACCATCTTATTACTGAGATAGGTTCACTCTGCTCTGTTTCACTCCAGGGAAGGCGGGACCCTGCTTCCTCACCAGCCTGCCTGATAGCTCACTGAGAAGGACATGCTCCTCCTGACAGTGTAACAAGTGGCACCAGTGGAGAAGTGGTTTAAAAAGCCATCCCTTACTACTCTCAGATAATAGTTGGTGTCTTCAAGCAGAGAAACCTGCCAGAGTACGTGCCATTTGGATAACAGCGTCAGGAGAGTCACAAAGCTCATCAGAACAAATCCATAGGCAAACATCCAGTGTACACAGAGCTTTAAGGGTCTTGCTCAGCACTGTGAATTTTGATTCAAGAGCTAAGCACCCCCTTCCAGGTATCACATAGATGGCTGAGGACTGCTATTAGATAAGATTTTCTGCTGATCAGGGTGAAGAGATGGATACTCAGCTGTGTCCATAAGTTTGTCCCCCTTCCCCTTTTCCTCCTTTTCCCAGATGTTACAGCCCAATCAGTTTTGTAATTTAACTGTGATTGCTTCTTGACACTCACAAAGTGATTCAGGTTTAAAGAGAAGAGCCTTTGGAGCTGGTCTTTCCTGCGTGGCTTCTTGGATTATCCCAGGCAAATTGCACTGGGTAAAGCTTAGAGGAACAGCTAGAGAGCTTATTTTAGCTTTTTGTTTCTGGGATTTATGTTGCACTGTAACATATCAGCTATTGCCTCCATGAGGGTCTTGAAAAGGGAGAGGAAAATACAGAAATACCTCAATTGCACCCCTGCTCTGCCCCCACTAGGCTCTTCTAAATGGTTTCTGTAGGAACAGATGGCATAGGAATTGGCTCTGTCGGCTTTGTATGAGCTAGGAACTCCCTCATGCCAAGGGAATCCTTGAATGGGGAGATTCAGCAGCTCCTCAGCTCTTTCAAAGTGGGTCAAAATGATTTAAGAATCTGGCCCATTGCAGCATCATTTCATCTGAAAATTGTACCAAACTGAGGGGGTGATGGGGTGGTGAGAAGATAGAGAAAAAATTTCAAAGAGTATCAAAATATGCCATTTTAGCTTTTGTATGTATAAACATGCATAATATGACATTTTGTTTAGACAGTTATTTAAAAAGAAACTTGCAATCTTTTTAATTAACACGAATGCAAAGGAATAGGCTATAAATATGAACACAGGAAGGTAGGAGTTGACAGCACACAGCCTTCCAGACAATCTTTTTTTCAGTTGTTACGGGGTATAATAAAATTTTGTTTTCCTTTGCAAATTTTCCACAATGATTATGTTTGTTTTAGGTAACAAATTAACTGTAGGTGACATTTTTTTTCCATGTATCATGTCATGTGTCAGAAGCCCTCACCTTACAGCTAGAGTAGGAACAGTGAATGAGACTAAAGGATGAAAGAGAAAACAAGATCATCATATGGGCAGACCATACCTGAATGGTGGATGTGATATACTGTCTAATTTATGCTGCTGTCACTATTAAAACATCTCTGGCTCCAAGACTCATTACCTTACTTCACCTTACCTCTCCCATTCCACTGCTGCCTACTTCACTTTACTCTGCTGCTGGTCTGCCTGACTTGTGAAATACTAAGCAATTTTGATATTTACCTGTTTATGATTAAATTGCAAAATGATCTGTTTAGTTCTGTTCTAAATTAAGGTCTACATTAAATGTCATAGCATTTATCTTTCATAAAACGAGACAGCAAGGACACTAATTTCCCAGGCACTCAATCACTGCCCAGTGCCACCGGAGAGAGCGGCTGTGAAGGCGCGTGCCCGCCATTCACAGCCGGCTTGACAGCACCCAGGCAGAATCATAAAAGTCAATTAATCATTAAAAGCTGTTACCAGCCTGTATTGAACTGCTGTGGCACAAAATGTTAATCAGCCCCACATCAATACCATAAATTCCTGCAAATTGGAGCGGTCGATAGTGCCGAGGCCCAGCAGGTCGATGGGAGGGCGCGAGGCCTCTCCACCAACATGGTGGCTGGGCAGCAGGCCCATCCTGCGCCGGCCCGCTGGGGCTGAGCAGGTGCCGATGCATCACTGCCCTGATGGGTCTGTCAATAGCACCGAGCAGGAGAGGGCAGCCCTCACAATTTAATCGCTTGAGGCGCCGTGTGTTGCTGCATATGTGGCAGCTTAAAAGCAGGGCCAGGTCAGTTGCTGCCCAGGGACAGGATGGGGCGGCTGGCGCCATGTGCCATTAACCGGGGAGCTGCTGTGGAAGGAGTCACCTGCAGCTCCCTGGCTTAGGAAACTGTTCCCTGCTGAGTTATAATGTTACTCATGAATGGTCTTGGAGTTGTTCATTAATTTCCCTGTGAGCCCAGTGTCAGTGTTTTTTATTAGCCTCTGGTGCACTGCTGCCGGGCACGCATGAAATGGGGCACACAGAAGTGTGGGCAAAAGGGGAAGGTCGCTTCTGCCTTGGTACCTACCTAACACTTTTCCCCACGTAACTATCGCTGCTGTGGGTGCATGAGCAGTACAAGTGAGCTGCACCTGCAGAAGAGAGCAGCCCCTGTGGAGAGGCCGCTTTGGGCCCCTCCTTCTCAAAGCAACACTATGTCTTTCAGTGCTGGATGTGTCAAAGACTTCACGTGGCTTCCTCGCTTCCTCACCACCCTCATTCCCAGGAGGACTCCTGACCTTCCCACCCAGACACACAGAACAGACTGGGCCAAGAGGAAGAACCTCTAGAAGCAAGTGCCATGGAAAGGACTATGTCCCAAGGGAGAAGGACTCAGTTCCCTGAGAGCATCACAGCAATGCCCCTGCTGCCTTCTGCTGCTGCTTCTCCTGGCAGGGGAGAGATCCCTACTCACTATCCACAGTGCTGCTGAAGGCTCGGCTGAGCCAAATCCATTTATCTCCTGTTACTGTTATTAAATCTGACCTGAAGTGGGGGGAAAATAGCATTTTTAGGATTGCAGGATATTAAGAAACCTCTTTAGAGATGAAAGAAATGCCTGGTACCATTACTCTGGGGACGGATTGTGTTCCACTGGTTTCATTGTCATTTAACGTAGAACATAAAGGTTAATGCTGAATAAAATAATACTCATGTTGATTATTTTAATAGTCTCAAAGTATAACTTTTTCCCTGGACTGCAGTTATCTAATCCATGTGCTGTACATGCACCAGCAGTATTTTGTACTTTTCCACGGTGCAGATATGATGGTTCCATTAAGTTCAGGCTGAGAAGCTATTGTGTGTATCTCTAATACAATCATTCTGTTCTCTGTGGAAAATGAAAAAAATATATGGATCTACAGACATGCTAATTCCCAAGATTTGTACATTTTTAAAGATTAATAAAAAAGTCCTTCTTATTATTATCCGAGTTATAAGAAACATCAAAATAAATTAAGAATCCTACTGCAAAGAAATCCACTATTCAACATATCAAGACAGGATGATGTTATGAGTGTTCAGACAAAGGTAATACAGTCCCTCTATTTAATTGCCCTGACACCTTGCTCAGTTCCTCCAGCTACACTCTGAGAGCTAAAAAACCCCTTTCATTGTTATTAATTGTATTCCTTTTTAAATGTTATGTCATACTGCTGTGGACTGAGCTAATGAAACATACTCATATTACCAAAATAAGTATATTTCTTTTTGTACAACACATTCTATTGAAACCGTCTGCTAAAGACATTGTGTTAAAGACCCTTCATAGAGCTTTATAAAGAATATCTCAGCTACTCCAACATTTCTATTACATGATCATTAAAATGCCCAAGAGAACTAAACAATATAGTGTGGATCCAGTTATCATATAAGACTTTAGAAATATTATTAATTCCTGCCACTGATTTATGTTAATACTAATGCTAGATTACATGCTATGGCTTCTAAACAGCCACTGAATACCAATGTACGCAAAGACAGTCTCTGTCCTCTCTGTGAAAGCTGCACTCTTCTGTTATAATGAGAACCTGAATTATTTATCTGTCTTTATCCTACAGTAGTTCACTTGACCACGCTTTCCCCCCCCTGTTTCTACCACACATAAATGCATGTAAACATGACATAATAACAACTCCTATCTTTGCCTATTTCAGCCACATAAGATCAGTCAGAGGATGGAAGCAGAAGTATTGCCCAGTGCTGAGCAGGAACAAGGTATGAGGTTGCCTAAATGACAGCTCTTCCTGAGTGGCCTTCAGTATTTTTAAATGCAGGTCTAGTGTAAATCACAAACTGAGCAATACAGAAGACTTCTTTGCTGATGGTTTCCACTGCTGGCAGCTTGTCTCAGGTGCCCACTGCTTTTTGCAGCTCTAGCTGGGTGTGAACGGCTCCTCCGCAGCACGTGCACAGGCTCTGCTCACTCTGAATGAAATTCCAGGCAAAGCCAGCAGCGTGGGCAGGATCAACTACTGGTCCATTTTGGATATTCATGCAAGAAATCAATTGCAGAATATTCTGAGTCACAGAATATTCTGAGTTGGAAGGCACCCACAAAGACCATCTTAAGTGAGTGGCCCATACAGGGATCAAACCCACAACAATGTCATTATTGGCACCATGCTCTAACCATCTGAGCTAATCTTATTTTTCATATTTTTCCTAATCAAGAACAGACATGTGGCCAAAGCTCTTCAATATAAGGGGTGAGTACTGCATCCACAATGTTGCTGAGCAGTCCATGGCATTTCTGTGGGAGTATTTTAATGTCTCTTTAACACCTGTTCTGTAGTCTTTAGTGCTGGGTTTATGCATTATTGGTCAGAATGCATTTTGCTCCCTTCAAATGCGGCATACATAAGTTGAATTCCATCTGTGATATTTATATGTTGCAGCCTCACTACCTGCTTTCTCACTCTGCACTTTGACTGGACTTAGCTCATCCAGAGGGTAGGAATCCAGCTCTGCTGAATTAGTTCTGAGAATCCTTCTAGAGAGTTCTTTGGGGAGGATCTGTTTTCCTGTTTCCAAAATAAAGAAGCTCACACTGCATCTAGGACATTATTTCAGCAGTAGGACCAACACATCTCACCAGTTCTTCCATATTTTTTTGCAAGCTGCAGTGAAAAGGATGTTCTTGGTCATGGCAGCCATCCTACAACCATCAATGTGGAAGCATGCAGATTCCCACTGTGCACTTACTGCTCTGTGACCAAGGCTCCAAACAGAGTTCACAACTGCATGTTTCTTGCCATATGGAGTTGCAGAATGCCATTTTACCCGGAGACAGGAAAGGTGGGAACTTGATCAGAGCTGCTAAGAATCCATAATGGCAACAAAGTAGCATGCTGTAAATGGAAGATGGTCACCTACAGAAAGAGCGAAAAAAAACCGTTAATGGAAATTTGAACTACATCTCAGCTGGTGAGGAAGATGACTATTGTTATTCTCAGGAAATGCTGAGGAAGGGGTTGAAAAGGTTATTTAGAAATGTACAACCCAAATTACTTTTGCTAGACAATTTGAAATGGGAATAATGGAAAACAGAGAGATTGTTCACAAGGCAGCATGTGCCATTTGGAAGACTCTGGTGCTCCACTAACTGTAGGTATCAGATGCACAAAGCTTGGACTATATCAGGACTATTAGAGAACCTATAGCAAAATTTTCCGTATTCTTGACCTCTCAGTTATGAATTAGTTGAGAGACATATTTTTCCACTGTTGTTCACTGTGCTGTTTCACTGCCAGTGTCACTCAGCTAATAGGACATCTCATGATGGGTTTTTCCACAGCCTTTACTTGTCCAAGGCTCTGCAAGTGCCTCAGTTGTCCTGGCAGGTAAACTCATCAAGGTCAACAGAGCCATCATGTAAACCACTATCCATCTTAGTGACTCTTTCGCTACCAATTTCAGCTACCATCTAGAGCATGTAAGTTTTTCACCAGGAAAAAAACTGTGGAGTAGAAATAGAAGGGTGAGATTTTTATCAACACCCTTTCCCCCCACTTCCTTTAAAGAGGTTGAATAGGCAGAATCATTTGTGAGTAAGTATGACTGTGTGGATGTTTGAAACCACAGAAGTGGGTATATATGTGTTATTAAAAGCCAGGGTCACTGTAAGGACTTGAATCTCAACAAGAACTCTTGTGGTGAGCTCCAAAATACTTCATTCACTGGAAGGATGTGAACAGGGTGTTTGCTGTTGGGACACAGGAGACTGAAACTGAAACTGAAAGGGAGGGGAGAAGGACAACGCTGACAGGGGCAGAAATGAGTGAGGAGCAGAAGTGGCCCACAAACAGTATGGGCTCTTGAGCCTCTGTGCGTAGGGAGCTTTGGAAGCAATGTTGACCATATACTGTGAACCAACTCTCTTTTTTAACCAAGAAAGCCCAGCCTTGCACTATTCAGTGATGTTATTAATATGGTGTCTCAGAGGTGGATTCTGAATTCTAATTAGTTGTAATAATTAGTAAAGTTCTGTACCCCAAAGATGGTATTTTAATTTAGGAAAATATAAGGTCAGATTTTATGTGTTATAACTTAATCTAACTCCAAACCCTTCAGTACCACACTATAATTTGTATATCTGATATACTGGTTATGGTTGCAGTGGCTACCATAACAAACCATTTTTCTTTTGGGGAGCAAAGGTGTAGAGGCAGACTTGAACCTTTTATGGCAGTCTAAACCTAGAATAATTCTATTGAGTTTGAAGGATTTACACCACATTGACAGTGTAAGAAATGAGGTCAGAATCAAGATAGTAAAGCAGTGCCATTTAGCATCTATCAGAGTTGATGAGGGCTTACCCTGTAATATTTAAAACCATAGGTATTTTAGTCAGATAGGGAAATGCACCATCAGAGTCCAATTTAACGAAGTATAATTTCAGAAACTGAAGCCCTCTTCTCCTAATCTGAGTGACTTTAGATACATATGGGAATATCAAAACATGATTGCCCTGAAACTCAATCTTCTTCTTTTTAATTAAAGAAAGAATCCTATCTTAGTCACCTGAGAATCTGAAAGATAGTCTAAGTATTTGACACTCAGAAAAACTTTTAACAGATAAATTAGGATGACAAGAGACAAAAACTGCCATCAATAGTAAAAATAAATTTAAAATAAAACTAAAGATGCTCTAATAATTTAGAAAAGAAGGCTAATCAATCCTGATCTTAAAATTCTTCCTTCAAGCCCAAAATAAATGTGTTGCAAGAATTAATTTAAGTTATAGAAAGTCATGACTAGATCTCAAGTGTTGTAAATCAGCAAAGTTCCACTGATTTCAATGAAGCTGCACTAGTAAGATAGGTTAGATAAGAATCTGACCCTCAATTGCTTTGTAATTTTTTCCCTGATCAACAATCAAAATACAGTTTTTACATTAATATAGAATCATAGAGTCCTAGAATGGTTTGTGTTGGAAGGGACCCTTGAAGGTCATCTGGTACAACCTCTCTGCAATGAGAAGGCATCTTTAATTAGCTCAGGTCACCCTGAGCCCTGTTCAACCTGACCTTGAGTGTTTTCAGGGATGGGGCATCTATAAATCTGTTCCTGTGTTTCACCACCTTCCTCATACAAAACATCTTCCTTATAACTACTCTGAATCTCCCCCTCTTGAGGTTAAAACCATCACCCCTTGCCCTAGAACAACAGGCCCTGCTAAAAAGTATGTTCTCCTCTTTCTTATACATCCCCCTTAGGTACAAAAAGGTTGCAAGATCTCCCTGGAGCCTTTTCTTCACCAGACTGCTCTACCTCATTTCTCTGTCTTTCCTTACAGGAGAGGTGTTCCAGCCCTCTAATCATTTTGTGGGCAGGGTCTCATCACAGTGGAATAGAGAGGGAGAATCACCTCCCTCAATCTGCTGGCCACACTTCTTTCGATGCAGCCCAGGACATCATTGGTTTCCTGAGTTGCAAGCACATCTTTCCAGCTCCTGTCCAGCTTGTCATCCATGAAACATCTGTCTTAAGCCCTTGCTGTTCCTCAGTCATAACCTGGTGGGGATTTTTTGTACCAGATCTCTCAGTTTCTCCATTTTAACAGTTTTAGAAACAAGAAAAATCTTTGAGAAAACACTTTATTTAAATCAAATTCTGCAACCTTGGCAAAGCATGTGTCTTTTACAACACATTGCACCACCTTCTCCTGACTTTGAAGGAAGAACTAGGCAATGGTAAAGGATTAATCTCCAGGCACAATTTTTCTGGTGTCATTCAGGCTAACATACATAGGAGTGCACATGCAGTCACATACCCTATATTGCTTGACAGGCTTTTGTTAGAAAAGTTTTACTGAGCAGATCCTGCTTTTCCATTTTTAAAGTGTGTTCATCCCCAAGAATGTTGTATTGAAAAAACAGAGATTGGATACAGCTGAGATAAATAGATCACACAAATACTAACACTCCTCTGATCCCTGCAGGCAAAAGCTGAAAAAGCATTTCAGACTCTGGGCTGATTCTGTGAGGGCTGTGCAGAGACTTGTGCTTCCAAACACCAATGATTGGTGCAGACTGAGATTCCTCAAGTGGTCCTTCAGTGCCAGGACTGGAGTTCTGGACAGCGCTGGCAAAATTTCCTCCACAGCCAAAGAGTAAACAAGGTGAGGGACACAAGATCTGCTTTTCCCACCAGATAAATTCCCTGAACGGCTGTACTTCATGGCCACATAAACACCTGGCTAAGCAAAGCACTGCAATGACGTGGAGCTGGAAATGAGTAGTCGAGGAGCTGGAAGGTCAAGAGCTACCTAAGGCCATCTAAATAACACCAAATTTGTCACCAAATAAGAAGCCACACAATCTGCTACACAATCTGCTGCACCATACCACACTAAACTTTCAAGAGCCGTTCCACAGCCTGAATTACAGACGAGAAGCAAACAGGAAGCATAGACAAATGGTGGAGCTCTGGCATCCTATGCCAAACCAATTAAGCAGTCAGGCCCATCGGTAAAATTGTCTGGAAAGAAAACAGCTTTGTGCCCTTCCTGAGTACAGCACAAAGAGAACTAGGAATACTGCAGGGCTGGAAGGAGACCCAAGCCAACCAACAAATTGCAGTGTGGTGGCTACACTAAGTTCTGTTCCCTCAGTGCCCTTGGTTTTACAGGTGTAAAGGTCCCCAGATCACTTCCCAATAACTTGTCACTGGATGCAATGACATATAGTTTTTCTCTCATTGACAGTGAAGCTTTTAAAACTTAGGCATATACAAAACTTAGGATATACAATCCCATTTTGTGCTGTATTCTTTTCCATTTGCAAGTCTGGTTTATGGTCATAGCAATGGTGGGAGAAGGATAGAAAGGCCCTTATATTTTAACCATCAGGTTGCCATTGTAACATTAAATAGCATCCTGACTGCTTCAAAATAAAAAGCACTAGCAAATATTTAACGCTATACAAAAATTAGAAAAGTCTGGAATTGTCTCTCATTCGCTAACCTTAATCATATCAACCTGTTCACCTACATGAGTGTATCAAATGCCAAAAGCCTGCTGGGAACCCATCCCTTTGCCAGCTGGTATGCGCTGTATTTCATCAGGACTCTTTTTGTATGGGAAGCAATAAAAGAGCATCCACAGCCGTTTGACAAAAAAAGATGAAAACCAGCAAACACAACTGGAATTTTCTGACAACAAGCACACACACTGTGTGTTCATTTATTTTCCCACAAACAGAGAGATAGAAAAGAGGATGCAGCCTGTGAAAGCTGTACCTATCTATCACTGGGGCATAATATATTACTGCAGAGAAAGCACATGTACTTCCAGTTTTCACCATGAAGAAAAGCTAACAGTTAGTTTAAGTACGTGGAGCAAGCCACATAAATCGACAAGGAATTTTGTTACCAAATGTTCATCACCCCTTGAAGAAGTTATGTGCTTTGCTGCACAGTGGTGTCCTCTTTTTTCCCCTCAGAAGGTGGAAATTCAGCACGGTGGACGAGGAGATCAGCAAGCAAGGGGCCAATAGTTATGCCTACAAATGTCCTCTGCAGCCCCTGAGAGGGAAAAGGGAAAGGGGGCCAGTTATTCCTGCCTGGCTCATTAAACGTGCTCTGGGCCATCCTGTTGAATGCCTTTCCTTCCTGAATCATTTTTTGACTGAAAAAGGAGTAACTTTTACACTAGAAACTTTCTCTAAAAATACAACATTGGTGAAAGACAAGTGGGATGATACATGTCATTATTAGTCTTTTAGTCTAAGACTGAATTTACACACAAGGGCTTAAATTTTCTTCTCACTTTACTGGTCTTGCTGCTTTCAGCCTTGCCCGCTGTTTTTGCTCCTGACCAATATGCCAGCAGCTGTTTCCCTTCTATTAATGCTTTTCCCTGGGTAGGTAAAGTGAGGTCTCTCTTAGCACTGAATTCTACACTAAATAAAACTCTGCCTTTTTAATAATGAATCCTTCCCATTGTCTCAGGGGCCACACACACAATTAAGAACAATATGAAATTTAATTAACACCGGAAAATAATAAGGGTATGAATGTCACAGGGAACTCTGAATACAGACCCCCCACAGCAAATGATTTGGGAACTAGAGTGAAAGCCAGCTGCTAACACTCAGGTCCCACATACCCAAGTGGCATTTCAACACCTGACCTCAAGTATCAAGGTACTGGAAGGAAAGAAAAGATGAGTGCCAAGCAATTAGAGCCCAAGTGCTACAGATCTGTACAGGGTAATGCTATAACAGGGGGTTATACCTATACGTGGTGATGGAGGGACTGGAGTTTGGGCACTAAGAGCTCTGAATGCCTGCAGCCTGCCCGAGGCACTGCCTGTGGAGGCACCACAGGTCACATTAAAGGGACATTTCTCAAAGGGCACTCCTGTGCTAGTCACTATGATGGTCACAGGCCTGTCCTTTAAACTGCAAAAGCCACTTCTGGTCACATAAGGTGTTAACTTTTGCCATGTGTGTCTGCATCCAGAGTGTATTCTGCAGTTCCTGGACTACCTCCAGACATTGTTTGGGAACACCAAAGAGAACACCTTAAGTAGCACCACAAGAATAATTTTTATTACCAAAACAAAAAGTCTACTACAAGATAAAAGGGTAGTGGGTAGAGAAAGGAAAGAAACAACTGCTGCAGACAGCATTTTCATTAGCAGAAAACCCTAACTCGCTAAGACTTAGGCAAATCTTCATTACAAAATCCAAGCACAAAGGTAGACATCTGAAGTGTAGTTAAAGTATTTCCATCTTCTTGCTTCTTCTGTCTTTTTCCCTCTCCCCAAGGAGCCAACACAGCTCTGGCAGTGCACACTGGCTGAGAAATGGGCTTCTATTCCTTAGACTGCAGTCATGTGCGTGTGTCTTCTCATTTAAGCTCTTCCATTCTGTTTCTTTCAGAGGCTGAGAAATCTGCTTTTGGGGAGAAGATAAAAAAAAAAAAGAAGTGGGGAAGCTCATTAGCAATTTGTTTAGAATTTGAATGTCAGCATAGTCACTTATGTCTAAGTGACTAAAAAATGTATGCGAGTACTCTGACTTTCAGCAAGAGATACAGCGTTCTAACATCAGAATGAACAATATAATTACTGTGTGTATGAAGACATATTGGTCTCTGTATAATGAGGTATTCAAATCTGCTCCACTTGAATCAGATCACAGAGATATATTAAACACACATGGCGAAAGAATTCAGTGTAAGGGTAACCATGTGTTCTGCCAAGTCTTTCTATGCATGAATGGGCTGCCAGGGCACCATAGGCTACAGACAAAGTACAGGAGAGTTGTGTTCAGAGGTAGAGATGAGAGGTTGCAAAGGTATTTCCTCTTCATTCCCTCGAACATGTGAGTGTCTCCCATTTCTCTTCCTCTTTTGCAGGCTGGTGCACCTCAAAAGCAATTCCACCAGAATTTACTGTAACATTACTGTATCATGGTTCCTTGGTACAGTTTATTACTGTATATTTACAGTACCCAAGAGTGAGCTGGCTGCCTGAGAGGGGTAGTGATTGCAGAGGCCATTCTCAGTTTTGGTTGCAGAATTGTTTTCACATGTTTGTGACATTCTGGAAAACATGCCTCCTTTTCCAGCACCACTGCAGCGATTTTCAAGCGGAGGTGCTTGAACTTACTGGCTGGTGGCAGCATGTGTGTGCCTGATAGGTGCTGAGGATTGATTGACACATTGGGAAGCCAAGGCTTGGGCCCCTTGCTGTGACTGAGATCATGAGTACGATCAGGAGCAATCATTGTCAAAGCATAAAATGTCAATTTTTTGGCAGTGTTATTTCAACATCTAGATACTATGAAAAACATAGTAAGATGAAAACAGTAGCTGTTTTGCTTACTAGCAGAATTGTTTGAGCGTGGATACCATAGCAGATTGAGTTACACCCAGCTGCCAAAACAGACATGGAGAATGTTTCTGTGGGTCACGGAAAAGACTGAGCATGCCGTTCCTTGGGTGGCTGAGCTACTGCAGAGACCCCAGTGTGATAGATCAGAAAAACACAAAAGAATCAAGGCCATGATTTCAGTCTCTGCCACTCACAAGTGAGCCTGTGGTTAGACGGACAACTTTCTCTGCTCAGAGTGTTGACTGATTTTAAAGGAAATTTTGTCTTGCTTTTTGTTCCCAGGGCACGTGTGATATTTATGATGTACTAAAATTGCATTTCTTTGGGTACAGCTGCTCCTGTGTCTGTTGGGTACATGGGCATTATCAGAGGATGCTTCTCTTCCATATGTTGATAGAGGCAGAATTTCAGGGTAGCAGGAGCAAGCTGGGAAGGCAGGAGTCTTTGCTCCTCTCTTGGCAGACACTGCGTCAGCATCCTACAGAGCACTTATCAAGATGAGGATGGCAACTCATACAGAATATAGGTTTTGGGGAGAAAACATCAGTTCATGTGGCTGCCAGTGATACAAACCTGGTAAGAGATTTATCAGGAGAAGCCTGTCCATTTTTCTGAAGTGAAAATTCACTTTTTTGAAGCAGAAAAGAGAGAGAGACCTATCTGTCTCTTCAGGGAACCACAGCTGCCAGAAGGAAAGGTGTCAGATGTGGTTACCAAACCAAATTCTTTTTGAGGCTTCAGTGGTGTCTAGGGAAGGGGAAGAATCAAAAAGATTTAATGTGAATAGCATGTGTACAACATCTCTTAAAATAAAGCTCAAACCTTGTACTTTATTTCACTTAAAGATGTACTACAGAGTTTATCTGTGCAGAATGGGTGAGGTAAAGCTGTAGTTTTAGAAAAAGCAAACTATGGATGGTTCCTATCCTCTTGTTTCATACAACTCTTTGAAGTCTAAGTGATGTTTCAAATACTAAACAGGGATTCAAATGCCAGGCTCAGTTTTTAATGCACATTTTGAATTAATAGCTCAAATATCTTGAGCTAGACTACTGAAAACCTTTTCTCACAGCAATATTTTAAACTGAGATCAGCTATAACCCTATACTGCAACTCCATTGAAAGGAAAACCTACGCTGTAGTTTGGTCTGAAAAAAAGACATATTCTTGCTTTTTAAAAGCAAGTGTAGTAATATTTATTTAGCACAATAGTAGAGTTCTTCTTTCCAGGGCATGAGGCTGCTTTTTAGGTTTACCAATTGTATCTGGAGGGTGTGGAAAATCAAAAAGAGACTAATAAGAAGATAGTTAAGCTTGATGGATAGACTGAGTTCATCAGACAATGTTTGTCTGGCTAAAAGCTCCTTGTCATCATTATAAGAGTTTGTTCATATCCTCACCCTGTGGAAGGGGTTAGCTTTTTAATTCATTCAAGAGATGCTATCGAAAAAGGAGGTATTTTCTACAATCCCAGCCCCAAAATAGTACTGCTAAACAATACATAATTCATATCTCTTCAGAATTCTGAATGTGGTCAGAAATAAATAGCAGCACAGGCATTTAAGAGCTATTCTCATTGAAAAAAATGTAATTAATTGGTGTTATGCACAAAATATTTCTTTGAGGGGGGAGAAGTATTACTTTAATTACAAGTAATTGTTCTCAAACTCATGCAGCTCATAAGTTTTGCAGGCTAGACAGTGATTATGCATCAATACACTAATCTATCACCTTCATTATTTTAGTCATCTGGGTGTGATCATCAAATTTTGGAGTGTAACCCAGACAAGAAACCAGACATATCTCATGCTTATGCTCTTTCCAAATCAGTTTGTTTTAGAAGCAGTTTGCACTGGTCATGAAAATTGCAATGTTTTTGTTTCCAATAAAGATGGTAACTCAAATTAAATTCCCTTTTGTAAATTATTAGATGATGACCATGGAAAGGATATTTTTGTGACTGCACAATGTTCTGGAGGGCATTCAGGAGACCCCAATACTTCTACATTTTGCCACAGACTGTCTCTGTAGACAGGAGATTCCCCTTTATTAATTTTGTTCAAACTGCCCGGGGAACATACAGGGAATCAGCTACTGGAGAGACCAAGCAGGCCAACCAGCTCGTTGCTTTCTTTATGTTAGACACCACAGTGGTGTGATCCCCACACTGTTCATCTTTAGGTGCTCAGTTACCCCGGGAGAATGACCCTAACCTCCTCCCAACTCAGGAATGCAAAGAACCTTAAATCATTAGTGTTTATACAGCTTAGTATTTGATCTATTTAAATGAAAGTAGCTACCTAATCACAAATTATTGTTGTTACCATTATTGTTATTAACATTACTAGATAAATGCAGAGCTGTATGTGTTATTAATTGAGGCAGGGCTCATCCCAGCCTTTAGTCATCCCTATCTGAGATACCACATAAGCACCCATGTAAATCAAAGTTAAGCAGAGGATTAAGTGCTGTCCTGCATAAAGATGGTTTAAGTACATGTTTCCTGAATCGGGGCATAAGCTGTTATTTTACAACTGTCTCTGCAGTACTGCTTTTTCTACCTCATTAGAATGAGAAGATGTTTGCATAAATTCCTCATATTGACACACAAGACTATGCCTGTCTCCCTGAGAATTTGGAGATTTCTTTCCCTTTCCCCCAAATTAATAAGTGCTGTCAGCTGCATCGCTAAACACCAATTTGCTGCTTACCGCTAACAAGACCTCCACGTAATGTAGCTAACAGTAGTATTTCAAAAATAGAGCTCTCCTGTTCCCAGCATGTCTGACAAGAATACATTAGAGGCACCTGTCTCTGGCACCAATATTTTGTTTTCTCTTTATCTACCTGGGAAGAAAGAAGTCTAAAGCAGTGAAATCTGCCTTGAAAACAAAAGCTAATGGGAGCACAGGAATCTGTTTTCCCATCCTGCAACCCTTGTTTCAGTCCTCTCCAATCGTATGGAGATTTTAGAAAGTAAGTAAACACTAAAATCATATCCATTTGAGTGAAAAACTAAAATTATCTCTTTCTTAATAATTTTCATTTGAAAACAATCAGGGAGCAGGAAATATTTTAATTATGTTTGAAACAATGAGACTGGCTTTGAGCTCACCAAGTCAAAGGCATAAATACTGCATTATGCTGCAAATATAAGAAAATATCATCAAGCTTAAAACAAGTTCATCATACCCATTATTTATCTGGGTCAAGACCAATAACAATGGTACAATAGAAACTCAGAACCTTAAAATCTAGATATTCCTCACTCCAAAGAATATGAAATACTTCTCTTGCCTTTCTTTTTATTGCAAGAGTAGTTCTTGGTTTAAACTTGGATAGAATTAACTTCCTTCCTAGAAGCTGTTATAATAGACTGTGGGATAGATTCCTTCAGTCCTTAGTTTCAGACATTTGTCCTGTATACTTTGACACCTCAGGGAGATTCCTTGGATCCTTTCAACATCAGTAGAGGGAAATTGGTGTTTTGAAACTCGATTCATCTAGTCAGATATAGATGTCAGCCCTAGGAGATGCTGAGTAGGTACCTCCTAAAAATGCCTATTTCTATGTATTTACTTCAAAAGGAGCCTCATGATGTAAACATCTGGACGGGAAAAAAATGATGTTTAGTTAGATAAATCCTAGGATTCTGGGAGCTCAGATGAATCCTCAGACTTCACAGGTCTGCTCAGCTGTTTTTACTAGGTTCTACCTCTGTTCATTGGCATTAGTTTTATGTAGATGTCGTCTGTTTGAAAACAACTGGTTTGTGCTTTTATCCCTGTGACAATGACACTATAAGCTGACAAATTACTTTCATGACATGAATGTCTATCCTATCTATGGTGGTTTGTGAATTCTTTTTGGCTTTCCCTAGCACTGAGCAGCAGATTTGAATAATCTAAGACATGGATTTAATGCTAAATCTGATCTGCTAGATCTGACTCAGTGGGGTTTGCATTAAAAATATCTAAAATATGTCCATTGACCAACAAGGAAATGATGTTGGGTCTCTTAAGTGTGCTGCCATGAAGACAGCCAAGGCAGCACTGTGAATCAATAATATTAATTTTGATTAAATCCATGGACAATAATTGGGAATATAGATGTAAAACTGTTTCCTTTCTTATTCAACTGAGAAATTTTACATGCTATAGGAAAGAAGGGAATACCTAAACAATACATTTGGGGAAGGTTCACCCTATAATTTTCTGGAGTTGTTGTCATGTGAAAAGACAGAGAGTGTCCTCATTCCCCTTATGATTTATATGGTCTTTCAGGTAGGATCTCTTGTTTAATGTTCACTCTTATCCCAATCTGATGTTCTAATAATTTGTAAAAAGAAGCAGTAAAATATATTGACTAAGCAAAATCTGTTTGATACTTGTTGCAATTAATTACTATTTAATTATACATGTCTCTGCTCAAATTTCTAGTAGGATTTTCAGACACGTGGTTTTCAAGAACCTGGCAGTTCTAAGACAAACTTTGCAGAAGCAGCTCCGATAAATCATTGTAAGGTAAATATGTAACAGAATGACCTCAGACTGAAGTTTCCTTCTTGCCTGTTTTCTTGAGTAAGGATCTAAGTCTGAAAAAGCTGCCTTGTTTAAATGAGTTCACTTTATAAATAACGTTATAACGTTATATCCATTTTCTTTTACCAAGTTAGTCATCTTTTTGACTATTTCATCTCCTCCTAGATCATGTAGCAATAAGGAATAAAGACACTTTATGGACCTAATTTTTCAAACACTTACCTCACTGTACACGAGAAGTACCTCCCTTGTAGTCATTAGATCTGATTTCTCTTGTACTTCATTCCTGCCTGGCTTCTAAAAAACACTGGGCATGGGAAGGGGCTGGAGAGCTCTTCCGTCCCTCTCTTCAGGCCTCTTCAAGTTGTGGCTTACAACAGTGGAACATGTCACACAGGTGGAACATGGCACCAAGCATAAAGAGTCCCGAGATTTGGAGAGTCCCTTTTTAGAATTACACGTTTTACCATTACTTTAGGTCTCTCTGTGAAGAAAAGAACCCCACACATTGAAACTGGCCCTGTTTCTGTCCATAATCTTTTGTCTTCACAGTTGTTAAAGAAAACAGGTCGAGTCTTCACAAAAATTTAAATTTGCTGAGAAAAGAAAAAGCCACAGCAAAGTGACACTTTGAACATAATTAGAAACTTTTCAGTTGATTTAACAGTTGACTTTAGGCATTTTTTTAAACTCTGGAAATAGCAGTGCTTTTAAGGTAATGAGCATTGTATGATTGCTAATGAAATCTAAATATGCATACATATATATACACAACATATATATATACACATACTATATATATGTTTGCATGTGTATATATATGTGGTCTTTATGCTATACATTTATCATCTACTACATAGATATATAGAGTCCTCTTAAATTTATTTTAAAAGAAATCAAATGTGAGGGAAAGCACATTTTTCAAATGTGGCTCTAATTGTCTTTTGTGACTGTTCTATAGGTCATTACTGATTGTTTACAAACCTTGTGTGGAATGGCTTTATGGCAATAGAGGGGGCAGCATACCTTCACTGTTTATAAAATGACAGCTTCTAATGGACCATATTAGCTTTAACACAAACTATTAAATCCTTTTCATTAAATTATTCTGCACTCTATTTTGGAATCTTGTTAGCTCTGGGAAGTAGGTGCAAACTCCTAAGGAAACATGAGCACACATTGAGACTATTATAGATAATGTTTATTAAATAAGCCTCTGAGGATGTTTTTCTTGGGTTGCTCTCAAGCATTTTGAAGGAGTCGTGTTCCATGTTTGAGGTCCCATGTTTCTTCCTCTTAAACTATGAGCAGCTGTAGCACATGACCTACTTCTGTAGAACCCTGTAATGATTTCCTTCCTTCAGTGGCTTCAGGAGTCCCTCTTCTGCCCTGTGAAAAAAGGGACAAATATTTTAATCCAAGCAAAATGCTAAAGCAGGTTTTGTTGGTTTCAGGGAAGAAACTCAATACAGCTACATCACCGAGCGTAGGCCTCAAATTGGAACCATCTGGCCTGCAGAAGCACCATGAGATCGTTGGGAAAGGCATGGATATTTTTGCCTTGGGCTGTAACACATACACCTGCAGAATGGGTAGACATGTTGGCAGACAAGCTGGACTCATGTAGCAATACAAGCCTTCCCTCACAGCGCTGTGGCAGTGCTGGAGTTTGGAAATTACCTCGATATGTTTAATAAATGCAATCGTTGTACTGCATGCTCTCCAGATAGCAAGTATTCATCTGCGCTTGCCATTAAGTTAATTCAGGCAGGTTTGCACTCCAAGGCCTGTGTCTTTTCACCCTTCTTGCACAGATAGCTCCTTTGAAGACAAAATAAAGACAAGGGAAGGAAGACAGTAAGCACAAAATCATGCACTACATCTTAAGGCTGCCTCTTGCAGGAGGTAGCCTCATGTGATATTCATGTGAACTAGATTAGATTGAGAAGAGATTTTTGTTGGTAAATATTACAGCTTTTGGAGAGCACAAAAGAATGCAGGACTCAGTGTAATCCATCCCCCTTGGTGGGAGATTTGTAAAATCTCTAAGCTGGATGCAGAAGGAACAAGAAGCCACACACAGACTCTAAAGGTCATGACTCTAGAAACTGTCAAAAAGAAGCAGTGTCCAAACCCGTCCAAGAAATGAAAATGCATATCACAGAAACAGAAGGTGATACGTCCTTTGACTGGAATGTTATTAAACAATTAGGATCACAGGTTTTACCAGTCTTGCACAATGCCCAGTTTTCTGCCTGCAGGCTGGCGGATGGCAGAGCAAAAGACCAGAATGTGGCATTTGCACCTTTGTGATCTGTAGTTGCAAACACTAGTTTGCACCTGCAAATTTGTACCCTGCCCCTACAGGCACTCTTCAGACAAAACTCTGAGCAGTCCCTCGGGGCTAAAAGGTTAAGACCTGTAATAGCTGGACATTAATACCATGTTATTCTTCTTTCAGCAATATAATATATACAACATCCAAGGCAGAATATCTGCTGCTGAGTTAGAGTGTGGCTGCTCACGTTATGCAGTAAATACACTGAAGTAAAACAGGTTTCCCCCAGCTTTCTCTCACTCAAACTTTCGATGGGGAAAGTCTACACTCTGAATCTCACTCTGTACTTTCCCATACTCCTGAAGAAGTCTAAAGAGAACATTTTGGCCCAGCTCTGCTTTCAATGTACTCTATACTGCTAGCATCTGGAGTCACGTACGTGGGCTATCCCAGCCCTGAGCCAGGGAATAAAATAGACAGAATGTGCGTAAGATTGCAGTCTAGTCCTTTGCAGTGCAGAATTCTGAGCACTGCTAGTTCCCTAGTTGTTTTCTCTTTAGGAGGTGCTGAAGTATTTTCAGAGATAAATTCTCAAGGTGACTTTTTAATTTCACTGAGAGTTAAACTTGGGAAGAGATAAACGAAGACTGTGTCCAATGTGTAAATATCAAGTGCAAAATCTCTAGCTCTCCTCTCCTTCACTCCTCTGTAAATGTGAAGCAGCTCTACAAAAACCTACAGAACAGTTCCAGGGTAAAACAGATGATGGAGAGAGCAAAATATTTTTTCTGAGATCTGTGGAGACATTACAGACATTTTGCAGACAGTCAAATATAACAGGAACAAAGGTGGATCTATCTCAAAGGATAGTGGTCTGCAATGGCTTCCTCAATTTCCAACTCACTCTTGCCTGATTTTGGAAAGGAAATCTGATGTGATGTATTGGTATATAAGAAAGATAGGGTATAGTACATATTGCCATATACAAACTTCCTTCTGGACTCATATTTGATTCCCTTTTGCTTTTCACAATACCTTGGTTCACCTTACCTCACAGCAGCTTCTCATTGCTGTCCACACAAGCCAAGGCAGCTTTGCCTAATATACATCTCCAAGTTTCCAGTGCTGTTTCAGCAGCAGGATGAGAGTTAATGAGGCTCAACACACTTCCTACCATACTTTATAGGGAAAACCCCTCGAGTGAGAGCAGGAAATCCATCTTGTAAGAATTACAACGTGGTCTCAGTTCCTCAACTAAAAGCTCAAGAGAATATTGATATTTTTCAAAGTACCAAATACTAAGCATGGGGGTTCCCTGGCCAAATATCCCTCTGGTGCAACAGGACAATTTTTCATTTCAGTGTCATTTAGATTTCTGAAATAATTTATTATATACTTGAAGAATATTGAAATTTTCCCTAAACCAGATTTTACTACCTCTATTTATGCAGGCTACACAAAGGCAATCCCACTGCTGACAGAAAAAAAGGTGCTGTTTGCTATGAGGGAGGGAGGGAGAGCAGAATCTGACCCTTCTTAAAAGCCTTCGGAAAAATGGGGAAAAGCAAGAGGGCCTAGGTTTCACTAAGTGCATTTTGACAAATAACTCAACTGCCTTGTGATCTCAACCAGTAAACCAGGGAGGCTTACCACAGCCTTGCCGAATGCCTTTAACAAACAGGAATTCCTCCATCACATTCTGGGAATAACAACAACAAAAAATAAATCTTTATGAGAGGAAAGCAAATGCAGCTGTGAACTTGGGGCCCAGGTAAAAAGGATTTGCAAGAATATAAAGAGAAAAGTACTTTCCCTTAGCAAGGTTTTTCAGCCATCTGGCTCTTGCTGCTCTCCCCTCCCCAGTCCTGGGGGTGATGGTCCTTGCAGCACACTTTTCCAGACACACACCAAACCTGACACATGGGCTGCAGCCGCAAGCCAAATGTCTGCTTCCAGATGTGCCTGCTGGCCCCAGTGGAGCTGCTCCCCCATCACACAGCTCACGACCCCGGGTTGGCAGATAAACTTTCCTGGGGTACTGAACAAATAAGTGACTGCTCAAATCCTGATCCTTCCTTAGCTCTGCTTCTGCTCCAGTTTCAAACAAACAGGGGAGAGGTGTTTCCTGATTGCCTCCATCATGTTTCACAGCACTGGCTGTCCCCTTTCTCTCCAGACATAGGCATTTTCTTCCTGTGGAAACCACAGCATAGGACAGGAGAAGGAGGATCCATCTAAACACAGGTCCTGTCTCTGCTGACAGCCAGATGTTGCCAGAATTGGCATCTGAATCCAAAAGCTGGTGAGCACTTGTGGCCCCATGATTTAGGTGTTGTTCAAGTGCTGCTGGAAGAGTCATATATACACAGTTTGCAGAAATGGAGCTTTTTTATGAGACACTTTTCCCTTTCCATCAGTAAAGGCAATAGAGAGCTCTTTCTCCTCTGCAATTTCAGGCCTTGGAGTTCATTTTTAAATGCTCACAGTCTTTCGAGGTTGACGGAGTTCCAGCTATTGATTTTCTTGACTTGTTCATAAGTTAATATTTACCGTAAATATTTTGTTGAGAAAATGAAAAGAAAAAACACATTTTCAAGACATCAGAAGCTGGTGAGATAATGAACCAGACAAAGCTTTAAACAAGATATTTTAAGAAACATTAAACCTTCCTCCCCCTTTTTAAATTAGTGGTAAAAAGAAAAAATGAAAAACAAGTGCCCCCAGACCAGAAGGGTGATAAGCAGTTTTTATTGTTGAGTTCATTACTGTAGTTATTTTGAGAGAGAAGGCATTTTTCTCTTAATTTATGAGCCAGACGTGAGCTCTTTGGAAGCTGTAGTAAAAAGATCTCCTTAAAAATGACTGCAAAAATATGGTTTTGCTAGAAAATTCCGGGTGGTTCAACCATATCCAGATGCCTGAGAAGCTTGATTACAGCTTGACTAACTCTCACCTACCCTCATCAAAGAACAGTCAAGACCAGGATTTCCTAGGAGCAGGCATCCCACCAGCAGCAGCACAGCAAGTGAAACGTGATGGCTGGAGCACGGTAAGCAAAGGCAATGGCTTTAGCTGTGGGGAAAGGTTGTGTTGCTGCAGCCCAGCTGGTTGTTAATGCAGGGCTCTGGCTTGCTCCCCTCTAACCTGCAGAAACTGGAGCTCAGCTTGTAGCCCCAGTGTGGACTTTGCTAGTCTGCTGCTCTGGGGTCCCACACTTGCTTGTCACCATATGCTCTGGAAATGGCAGCAAACGTCTCTCACCCCCTTCCCATCTCCCCAGCCCCTTGCTGGGGAGAGCTGCCGACAAACTCACTGACAGGGAGGGCAAAGCATGAAAGAAAACACAGAGCCGACAGAAAAACGTAATGCACATGGTAGGGAATAATATTTCATTTGTGCAGTAGCAGTCCTGCTCAAGCAGTGTAAATAAAGCAGGTTACTGAGATGTGAATATACCACTGTTTATAAATACTAGCCCTTCTGCCCAGAGACGTGCGTGAGGAGAGCTGGACACTCGTGAGGTCACCCCACCACATTTTATGATTTACATAAATCATGTCAACACTGTGAGCAGGAACGGCAGGCAAATGGTGCTGCATGAAGCGATCCATTCAGCCTCCTGTCACAGGTCTTAAAACAGGTAGAAGCTGTTAACAGGCCCACCAAATCTCTTAAAATGCAGAGGGGATAAGGGATAATCCAGTCAAGGAAACAAGGCATTCACCCGCCTCATGTATCTCAGCTGACAGAGACCTTCCCGAGCTCTGAGGAACAGAAAGCCAGCCAAAAATAGGGTGCTAGCAAAGGCCAGGAGCTGAACTTGTGATTAATATTCACCTTCACAGAGGGTAGTGTGTCCCACCAAGCAACCACTCTAATAAAGAAAACTCCTATATGCCTGGCAAAGGTGAAGAATATATCCCAGGTTTTGCTGCGTGCAGGACACTTCCTCCCCTTATTTACCAAGCACATCGAAAATGTGATTTTTCTGGCAGAGGAATCAATATTCTGGGACTAAACGGAAGCCCCTCTGTAGGATTGCCTTGTATCCAAGTACCTGCGGTTTGAGGGCCAGGGATGAAGGCAGTGGGGACAGATGCAGGAAAGCAGCGTGCAGCTTCTTGTGAATTTTGTTCAACTCTCCACGAGTGCTGTGTCTAACTGGGATCACACCATACAAGGCCAAAGCTACAGCTAAGGATAAAAGCAGCGGCGACAAACAAATCCTGTTCCTTGCCACTTCACAGTAATGTATCTCTCTGCAGTTGTTCTAATTTCAGTGGACAGTAGTCCCTTTTGGTCCAATTTGCCTGTCTCAGGAGACAGATGATGCCATCAGGGTGGGTGCCTGAAACATTGAGGATCTGGCTTGCAGTCTTTAACTGTGCCCAAATTTCAGCTCTAATAACATGTAATTATGTAAAATAATTGTAAAAATTACAATCACACATGAATCGTGTATAATTATGCAAAAGAAATGTAAAAAATGTAAAAGCAGTACAAAATCCTTATGATACATTGCTGGTATATGGACATGTGCTATTCACTACTCTTAAATACTAGTTGATTTAAAAATATTATTTTGACCATAAATCAACCGTGTTCTATGCGATTCCTGTTGATCTACAGCTGTGACACATTCTCAGAGAAGAACAGATGTAAATATTAGGCAAAACTGGGAAGTGTTCTGCTAAGTGTTTTTCACTGGAAGATGTGGATTTGTCAAAAGCAAAGCCTTAGGGAGGAGATGGGATTTTTAAAATGAAAATGCTATATTCAAATACAATTGGGAAATGTTTTTTTTTAATTATCAAAATACCCTCTTTCTATAACTTTCAAAAGAAAAGATGCATTTTTTAGACTGAAAGTAAGTTTCTGTTTTGAAATCTAAGTAAGATTAGACCAAAAACATCAGGAAAAAATACTTAAGTCAAAATACTTCAAGGCTTACCAAAACCCAACACTGAAGAATTTTCAATCTGATCTAAATATTTGCATTTTACTCTTTAAATTCAATTTTTTTTCAGGATTTGCACTTCTGCACATGCAAAAAGTGATAAGTGCATAAACCCTTTTTTTTCCACCTCTGCAGATCTATAAAAAGTGTGTTTTCAGCAGATCACAGATCACACAGGCTTCAGCATCTTTTCCAGAGATGCTTCACCCATTGAGTGGGCGGCAGGGGGAATCTTAATCCTTCAGCCTTGGGGAGTCAGGAAATAATCTCTACTCTGCTTCCCCAGTCTCATTCTGGACCTCAGCAAAAGCTTTTTTCCCCTCAAAGAGAAATGCAGAGGTGCCTTGCAGCTAGTCCTTCCCCCTCTACACAGAGGTAGCACCGCAGTGGGATCCTTTCTTGCACAGGCAGGCGACCTCTGTGTTCTAGTCTGCTCAAGGTCAGAGCTTGGAGAAGCAGGTACCTGCTACCTGATATGAAGCCCTGAATGAAAACTAAAAGATTTGGGTTTTGACACTGTGCCTTCCTTACAGTGACGTCTTTTCAGGAGCAATTAAATGCTAAGCATCGGTCTGTTAAATTTAGTGGCAATTTCAGTTGTATGCAGCATCAAGTCAAGGACAATTTCAGTTTCAGGGCAGCTTTTATTTCATGTTTTGAAATTGTGAGTGCTTTTTATTCAAGAGCAGCTTTTGTTTGAAATAATACAGCCTAGCTGTTTCTCTGTGGTCCTGATCCTGCATCTCAGAAAGGACCTCACTCACAGCCAGAATCCTGCTGATAACCAGATATTTTCAGCAGGGAGACTGAAGTGCCCTAAGCACAGACTGGGCCCTGCTATGCACATCTGTCTTTGTGTGGGGAGTGTTTTTAGGATCCAGGGGTCTTCTTCCTCTAATGCCCCCAACCCACCTATTGGCAAGACTCTTTGGGAGAAGAGTCACCTTCAGGATTCGACTTCAGATGCAGACCCAGATCAGAGGTTTGCAAAGGCATTTGAATCAGGCATGTCATTGGGTTCCCTGTAGGAGAAGGTTTGTGTACCCATTTATTCATGTCTGAATAGCTATACTTCATCTGTCTACAGGCAACAGCTTCCCTGAGTTGCCTTCCTTAAGACTCAGGTTTTATATTACCAGGTAAATTTCCTTTCAGTTTTATTTGCATGGAGCAAGAGTGACATTCTGTGGCCAGTTAGATTTATGGCAGCATTTCCTCACTCTTTTTCTGGTCCCATAAATACCTCGGGGTATCAACCATCCTCTTTTGTTTTGTTTGTGGCTTCTATCGCAGTTTGTGAGAAATAAATATAGAGGAATTCTCTAACACATTTCTGTGGCATATAATCCTTAGGGACTGCTTTACCATGAATTCCTGACAAATTCAGATGTCTATGTACTGATTACTATTTTATGAGAGCAATGCGTGATTATAATGTAAGAAACCAGAAGCATGAAGAGACTATGACATGCTCCTCAGGCTCCATTCTAGCTGGCTCAGCCTGTTGTACTTGGAAGGGATGAGAAAACCATGTTCCAAAACCCCATAAAAAAATAAAGAGGAGTGCTGTTTAAAACAAAGCAGTGGGCTTTTTAGGCACTTATGTGCTCCAGATAATACACCAATGACACTAAATTGAACTCATTTAGCTGTAAACATGATATTACATTTGACAGCTTCCAGTGGTAAAATACCAGACAGTCCATGCTGAGGAGAAAAGAAACAATATGGAAGGGGAAAAACTCATCAAAAAAAGAAGCCACAAAAGGGCCAACAGGGGAAAAAAATACCCAACAAAACCCCAGCGTTTTTCAGTGGTTACAGTCATAACTCAGCACAGACACTCATGGTACCAAAAGCAACCTGCCCAGTTTAAACAGAGAAGAGCAGGCACTGGAGTTTATGTTGTTCCCCTGTTTATTAAAAACGGATGGGAGCACTTGACAGAAAAATCAAACTTCTGGTCACGGCTCATTAATCTCTGTTGTATCTGTCAGATATGTGTGTCTAGAGTTTCAACAAGGCTCTAGAATCAAGATTACTGCTGAGTTCTGTTGTTTTCTCTAATTTTGAATGAGAGGAAATGCTGCCAATCACCCTAGGCAAGAGGCAAGCACAGGGCCATGGCTGCAACCTTTTGCAGCCGGCATCTCCCTGCCCAGTGGTTTGGATCTGAATTTCAGAGGCAGGAACTCCTCTTTCCCTTCCTCACCACAGCCAGTTTTGTCTGGCTACCTCCTCTTCTCTTCCCCTGAAAATCAGACTCATTGCCCAGCACCAAAGCACATGCCTCTCAGTGTTAAGGTGATGACGAGATTGATCTGAGGCAGTGGTGGATGGTCCTTCATCCTTGAATTCTGTTCTCATACACAACAGTGTTAATCACATTAATCCACTGAAGACAGTGGAGCTCCTCCTGTGTAAAACCAGGGTAAGTGATGGGCTCAGCAGGCCTAGAGTGGGCTCAGCAGGTCTGAGACGAATATGGTATGAAACAATTAGCTGCAGATGGTATAGGAATCTCGTTTTCTGGAAATACAGATTTTGCCTGGAGATCTTTCTATATATATTGGATTTGTCAAACTGATAATGACTTGAACATTTGGAGAGAGAGGATAACCCACCGCAGGGCCAGATGCAGCTGTGATGGGGAGGATGGAGGATGTATATTAGCCTCAAAATGTGTCTGTCTCCCTATCACATTCCTATGCCAATCTATGGCAGTGGGAGGATGGATGAAGCTCTGAGTAGAGCAGGGCAGAGGAGCTCACCCGCTGCCTCCCCTTATGCCATTACTTTCCTTATTTGCTTTGGACATTGCTCATTTCTTCACTCATTCTTTTTCTTCCCCCATTTCCTCCTCTTTAAATTGTCAGTGTTGCTGTTTCCAGAGACAGAAAAACTGATGGGCATTTAGGGGATGAGGCACAAGATTTAGCTGCTGCTTCGCTTAAGTGCAAAACACAGGCAGTTGTGAGAGAAGGTTTCCAGCTCTGCCTGCCAGAGGACAGGCTGAAGATTCCTTTCAATCCTTATACCGCAGGCACTGTTCTTCAGGCAGGAGCAGTGGACTCACACAACACAAATATAGATACAGAGAGAAAAATAGCAAGGAAAATATGATGTTTTATGACTGCAGGTACACCACAGGCAGGCAGCCTGACCCTCACTGCTCATCAACTGTAAACGGCAGCAGCAAGACTGTGTAAAAGCCATGCTTGCCAGCTCCCTTCTCAATGAAACACATGGAGGTTCCCTCCAGGGGCTGTCTCTCCTGCCTGCCAAAGTCTGCCCTCAAGATCAGCCCTGCCTGCTGCGCCAACTGCAGGATTGCAGGCACGGCTGCCGCATGGTGTTTCAGATCATATGGAAAGCCATATTCCTAGGGATGTTCAGACATGCCAGAGAACCTGTCTACATGGCAGTCGGCTGGACTGGGAGTGGGCAGTAGGCAAATGGCGAAGAGCAGCACTTACCCTCTGTGCTGCAGCTCACTCTTTCTGAGAAGCATAGGCATAGCTCTGTGTTTCAGCCTTAGCAGAGCCTGCCCATGCAGAACACTTCCCAAGACTATTTTGAAGATCAGATTTATAAAGCTAGACCTACTAAGAAACAGAATGTCTTACTAGATCTTAACAGACAGGGTGAATCCAGTTGCCTGCTAATCTGCCTGCAATGTGGTGGACCCTTCTAATTCCAAGAGTCAATTCCCATTGTTTTAATGTTAGCTCCTATCACTTAAAATATTTTTCCAGTGGGTTTTTAGGAATCTGAGTTATTGGGCCAAGAAATCTGAGCCTTCTGACCTGTTTATTCTTGCAGACATGTGAGTAGCTATACTAGTTGGTGTAACTTCCTGTTGCTCAGAGAAGACTGTGCATCTCTGTCTTTCTCTATACATATATATATATATTTGCAGCATTTCTGAAGCTTCTCTGTATTTAACACTTAATTTTTTAAATAAAGCATATATGACGTAGGAGCCATATTCAACAGCCACATTAGCACTTGAGCCTGGATCCTTTAAGCTGTTCAAGTACTTATATATATATATCTTGGTGGAAGTGTCTCAGACATCTCAGCGGGTTCGATGAGTAGCTTCCACTGAAATCTGCCCCCAGTTGCAGCTCTCTCTCAGTTTCTTAAGTTGTTCTTTTTGGATTTAGATACTGAGATGACAGGTACCTAAAATATGCAATAGCTGGATGACATGCATAAGGTAAAGACGGGTGTTTGAACACCATAGGATGCAGGATCATCCTTAGCTGAGGGACAGCTTAGGAAAAGGCCACGTGGCCCTCCTAGGTATCTCCTGCTCACCAACAGCCCTAGAGTAAAATTTTCAGGCAATAAATGCTGACAGGTATCTTGTTACACGCTTAGGTATGCAAAATTTATTGTGCAGATACAGAAGGCATGGCACAGGGAAAATCTCCTTGCTAGCCAGCTTATTGGGAGCCAAGTCATAGTGGTGAGCCTCTCTACTGAGAGCAGTGCAGGTCAGCTTGGGTGTAACTGAGAGGAAAGAAGGGACACACACATCAACCTGGCAGAAATAAGGGTTTGTTTCATTGAAATTGTGGAGGCATTTTTAATGGCAACCTGTCAGGAAACTATACTGTATTCTCTAAAAAGCAGTTGCAACTGCTGCCAGATAGGCAATAGCTGAGTGGGCTTGTTAGGCTGTATTGCTTCCTGACTTCGTACATTGGTCAAACAAAGTCACTAACTATGAACCCAGGATTGGTTATCTTCTTCCATCCTTCTGAGTGTTTTTTTTTTTTTTCTAGGAGAAATAGAGAAACCTGAGGTAACAGACCTGCTCCAACTCTACTCCTATCTCCAGGATATAGACAACACAGGAGTCCTTGGTGTTCTTTACTGCATGGTGTGACAGCAGCATTCCCTTTATTCTCAAAAAGACTTTGTGTCTCCGTGGAGAGAATCACAGAATCATAGAAGGGTTTGGTTGCAAAGGACCTTAAAAGGTTATCTAGTTCAATCCCTTGCAATAAGAAGTCAGGAGGTTCCCTTGGGTGATGTAATTTGGTACTGCTATGTACCAAGAATAACATTTTAAAGCAGCCACCATGTCCTTTGCCTTCGCAGTTTCCTTTCTGCTCTCTATTGCTAGCAATTTTTTCACATGCATGTGTTATTTGAACAAAATAAAATGTTTTCAAGTGAGTAAGTATATAAAATCAAGTTACTTGTTGTTTGCTGGGAAGGTTAGTGGAAGGCAATTACAAATGTTTTTATGCTTAGCAAAATATAGCTGAAGATGTTATTTGCTTTGAACTGCAAAACCAGAAAGCACAAACCCTTTTGTTATTTGAGATGTGTCACTAAATAAAGAAATTTTTATGGAGAGAAAACTAAAAAACCCTATGATATTATATTCAGTTGCTCTGAAACTGCAACCTTTCCCTCTGCATCTCTGTTTCTACCATCAGCCATAAAAAGCCCTTCTTCTTACCACAGAATATATCAACTGCAGGTCTCCAGTTAACTCATGTGTGAAATGTGCTTGATACCAAATGAATGGATGATCATAAAAACAGCGTTCCTTTTTCCTGGAAACAAAAAGCAGTGGTGATACATATTGCTTCTGTTTGCAGCCAAAGACTATAGTACCAGATGGCTAACACAACCGTAACAGCTAGCTGCATCTGGATTAAAAAGTTTGAAGGGTGTGATCTAATCTTTAAAAAATGCCAGATAACTTTTGCCTCTTTAAATCGTGCTACTGCTCACGCAATCCTAGGACTGCTCAAACATGCCTCAGTCATGTTCATTAAGCATAATTAAACTGAACAAAAGGCTAGTAACTATCTTTGTCAAGTCAGAGGCCATCTTTTGGGATATGATCCAAGATCCACTGAAGGCAAGAGAAGATGTCTCACTGATTTTCGTGGCCTTGAAGTAGGAGCCTAGTGGTTATTTCTCCTTGCCCAGGTAAATTACGGCTGCAGATGAAACTTATACTAGTTAAGGTTGTTTTCCAACTTGTTTCTTTGTATGACATGACTTGGCTTTTCAAACTCAAATGTACTTTTTCCCATAAAAGCAGGATGTTTGGGTAACAATGGCTGTAATCTGAATACTGATCAGCTAGAGAAGAGATCTATCTTTTTGCTCTACATGATTATGAGGTACCTGAGACAATAAGTTGTAGTGAGGCCTTGGGCTTAGCTACGGGTACTTGCATTGCAACAATCAGGTACCATTTCAAATTACTTTTATTTCAATATCCTTCATAATCAACTAGAAATCAAATTAATACACTGTCAGACAGGAGAGTTGTTTGCAATGGCTTTAAGGAAAAAAGTATTTTTATTTTGTGAACAGCAAGGCTGAAATATGTGGATGATGGACTAGATACAGAGTCACTGATGGACTAGATACAGAGTCACTGTTCTTTTTTCCCATAGACTGTGTCAGGCTACAAAAGTTCTGAGTGCTAGCTCTTGGGTTGATTTTCTTCCCTTTGCCATTTTCTTTCCTGTAATGGTAGCAGCATACCTTAAAATTCCACAATTTCCCACTCTGATCTTTGCTATATGGTCAGACACTCAATGGGAAGAGTTTCACAATTTCTCAGTGTTTCATGGTGTTAAAATAACGACCATTCAAGTATTTTTTCATGTGAGAACATCTACAAAATGTCATGACTCACACTACCAGGACAGAGAAAGAGAACAGCCTTGCAATACATCATGCCATTTCTAAAATGTTGGCTATCTTAATGGGGTCGGCACTGACATTTGTCTTGAAAGCCACCCAGTAATAGCAGGAAGTTCTCACACAGTCTTCCTCACAGATGGTGAGACCTGCCAGCAGTTTTATGGCTCAGCAGTGAATGGCTCTGCAGCTGTACGGGTATACCTGCTGGAAGGCTGCCCAAGTGATACAGACAACACGTGTGGCAAAAAAACCCAGCACCACTGGTGGCTTCCTTTGTTTAATCTTCCTCCAGCAAACAAAAAGTGACGTGGCTTCAAAACAAAGGGAAGGAAGAGAAAAAAATAAGGGAGAGAGTGCTACTGAAAGATTTAGTTAAAGTCTATTCTTCTCTGGTATTTCTCAGAGTAGAGGTCAATGGTTTAAGCACAACAGGCTTGATTCACTGCCTGGATGAAGCAGATGGGGCAGATCGCCAGGCAGCGGCTTCCAAATAAAAGCTGTGGAAGGCAGCTTTAACTTTCCCTGCAGACCAAAGGGCCATTGTAACAGTGAGAATGTGAGACCTGACCTGACTCAGCCTTCACTTCCATCTGCTCCTGAGAATCCTTCATACAGCAGTTTGGGTCAGAAGGACCACCTGAACTATCCCTGTCCTCCTCCACCAGCATCTTGGGGATCCAGCAGAGGAACTGACACACAATCTGCACAGGGGAATACAGTGATTGCCTAAAACAATCAGCCCCGGTGTGTTGATTTATACTCTCACGTGGAGCCCACAGCTTACTGCAAAAGAAGGTGCTGCACTACCAACTCACAAAAGGTCCTCTTGCCTGAAAGAGGAGAAAGTCTAAGAATGAAACTAGAGACAGCATTAGGAACACGGGCACTTAGAGGGGAACATAAAGAAAGAGAGAGCTGACATTGTTCAGCGTCATGGCCAGCAGCCTGACTGATGCTGTATGTGTTGCAGGCTTTGAGATGCTTTTAAAGCAGGGAATGAGGTAAGTTTGCAGACATCTGCTGGGAATTCTTCCCAAGAGAAAGATGAGCAAAGGGGTGAAAGTACTTATTTGGAAGTGCAATAAGTGGTCATAACTGTGGTTTCATGGGACAAGGATGCAAGATTCAAAACAATACTAGGCAGTGAAGATCCAAGCAACTGGAAACAAGCAGTTTATATCAGGAACCAAGATGGAAATCAGAAGAGAGAAGCAAAAACATTAAGTCAATATGCTGTCTAGAAGAATTTTTTTTTTCATTAGAAGTCAAAATATGTTTTTGTGGCACTCAGCTTTCATGACTTGGCTATGATGCTTATAGCTATTTTCCAAGGTTCCTTTCACTTCTCATACCTGGAACAGGCCCTAAGAAATCCCTCAGTGACCTGATAGAGGAGTACCTGGAATTAACACACACAGACAGCTACTTCTTATTGAGGTTTTTAACATTGGTGGTCTGAGCATCATCATCAGTCTACAGAGGAGTTTCCATTTTAAACTTTTTCTAGCTTTTCAGAGACCCTGGCTTTGAGCTACTAGCACTCATGTTGTTTCCCAAGCTTTTAGGAAGCTTGAGTTATGAGTGTGCATAGTGATACGCAGTTCTGATGAAAGGGTATTGTACAGATTCCTATCCCATGTATGGAAATGTGTGGATAAATTTTTCCATGTCTCTTTGGGCTCATGTATTATTAGCAGATAGTCTGAAAGACAAATAGTTAAAAATAAATTATTCAACACATTGTGTGTCCAGAATATTCTATTGTCAGTAAAGTAATACATACTTCTATATCTTTTTTTATTTGCTGATTCATAATATTTTCAGCTCTTTCACACCAACCTCTGGTTGTTTCTCGAGTCTCTGAACAAGCACAGCAGAACTGCCTTTCATATGTCCAATATCTACCACCGCCTTTGCTTTCAGCCACAAAGTTTCCTTGACACCAAAACAAAGCATTCTTCAGTACATGCTCAAGAGCTTTGCTCTCATACATCACCAGCTGGCCATCTAGTTCCCCACATAGTTCAGTGCTCTACTAATCATGAAGAAAACTACTCGCCCAACTCCAACAAGATTTTAATTTGGAATTCCTGTTTTCCATGTATGGACTACATATGGACTACACTACAGATACTCAGCCACAATGAGGAAAAATGTGCAAACTACATCTGCAAGAGAAGACAACAATGATGGAACAGTTTGATTCCATGGTCCTGGGACAACAGGAATACTAGAACTAGGTAAAGTCATCATTTCTGCCTTCTGCCCTGACCCTGCACCTTGTCATCAGCATGTAATTCTTCAATTACCCCTGGATTGCAGTGATAAAGCCTTGATATTTTGACTTCAATGGATTTTGAGGAGCTGGGTCAGAATGCATGTATGGCAGATAATAAGCCTTAACTATAAAAGCAATAAAATGCAGAAGGTGCTATCTGTGTAATACAGTCCCATTAACATATCACACTTGAAATCTTAATTTTGGAATTTCCTGAGGTAATTTTAACTATGCAGTCTTCACTTTACATTAAGAGTCCTCCTTGTATAACACCTAGGGTGGCACAGCAAGGGTAACAGGAACTTAAACGTGGGTTTCTGAGCTTAGTGACTTTAACCTCTGCTGCCTGAGCTTAAAGATGGCAGTCAGGAGAGACACACAGGGCCAGCGTGGGTTACAGTAGCATATTCTTCAGTTTTCTGCTACTCACACCCTTGTTTTCACAGCAGAAAAGGAAGATCAACAGGCCTGAAGGAAATTGGATGGAAGCATTCCTAGACTCAAAATAAAATAGTAAGATTTATTTTGAGTATTAAGACACATATGCATATATGGGGGTTGGGAGTGAGGAAAAGAAAAATACTCAGCATGGGTGTTAAGGAGAGAAAAACAGTGTCTGCTTTGACAGTTAGTATTTGGTGCCCTCTTCTGCACCCATTCGTATTTTTAAAGTTCTTTAGAATGAGGAGAAGAGCATCTGTCTGTCGTCCATTTCTACATAGCAGTGCTTTGCTGTGAGGGGCAGGGGGTCATCCTAGCAGATGTCAGCCATCGTGGTGATGGGAAAAGTAGAATCTTTTTTTAGGTGAGAGGAATGAGTGTGTTAATAGAGAATAAAAGGCTGTGAATAGAAATTAAAAAATATTTAACTGAGATTTCAGTTATGACATCTAAATTATTATATTAATAAAAGAAGGCTGTATTTTGATTGTGACTGAAAAAGAAGCATACCATGTATATAAGGTATATAATCAGTTTAATCATATGCTGATCCCAGGACAATCTCAGCCCAACATTTTATGAAATTACAAATAATATATAGCACACACAATTCCTCATAGTAATTTAAATGTCACTTTGCTAAGTGAACTTGAAGACAGATTTGCACTTCTTGAATGCAGAATCATTTCAATATTAATTTCTATTTTTTCCATTACTGAAAGATAATTTTATGCTAGAATTTCAAATACTTAAAACCAAAAGGTTCACTAATTCTGGTCTCAGCTTTCAAGCCTCAGTTTGAGTTTCAAATTCAATTGGAAAGTTTCCTAACTACCTTTTTCTGTTTACCTTGAACTTCATTTAATCCACAGATGCACAAAGCATTGCAAATATCTTACAGCATTCTCTACCAGTCTGCCACAGCCTGGGCAGCTCTTGTTTCCTGCAAGATTATTCATTTATTTTGAAGAGGAATGGTATGGCGGTTATAATCGTGCCAGCTCACAGCTCCTCCACTGAGAACTGAAGAGAGCAGTATCTAAATTATAGATGTTGTTATGAAAATGACAAGTCTCAGATTCCTGTAGAACAGCCCACCTGAGCCTCTGACCCTGGGCAGGGGTGCTCAGAAACATCATGTGAGCAAGAAATAGCAGACTGAGGTTTTACCCTTCCAGGTATGTTTCTGTTCCTGTTTATTGCTGGTTGACTTCATGAGAAGAAATCCATTTGACATTTTAAGATTTTCTTTCTTGGATACATAGGTTTGAGCAGCTGCTGCTAACCTCCCCTACAGTTTTGAAGCCAGTTTGTTTTCAGTCAAGTTAAACCTTAGAGCCAAAACTGTCAAACTTGGGTGACTACATTCCACAGAGAGACATGAAAGCAATTGGCCAGATTTTTAAGGATGGAAAACATTCTGAATTTGGATCAACTTAGCACCTCCAAAAGTCAGGCCATTCATTTAAGAGAACAAATTTTTGTTTAGATTCCCAAATAGATTCTAAAATTTTGAATAGTTGGCTATGGCTTTCAATTTCCCTCAACAGTGAACTGCCATTTTCAGTAACCTGCCCTGAAAACTGTTACCTTCTTTCTTATTTTCAAACTTTGGAGTAGAGAAGATACATCTTTAGCGTAATGACTAAGTTTTATACATATGTCAGAGGTAGGTTTTATACATATGTCAGAGGATAGATAGAACGCGGTATATCACAGAAAAAGGCTCAGGATAATATACAGACTATTACTCTGAGCAGGCACCTGACCTCAAAAGCAGCAGATATTATGTACCCAGGCAAGCTCATCCTGAATCTGACACATTATTGTCACTAAGCAGATCTGAGCAATATAAGGAAATCTTGCTACACTGGATCTGCATCTTACCACGCAGGAGTGCAAATCCCAAATGCAAGAACATCTCTGCAAAGCTAACTTTAGCCTAAATTTTGCCCAAGTTTAACCAGGATTCCAACTTCAGCATGGTGAAGCCTGTGGCTCTAACTGCTGGCCCAGTAATGGATGCAGTCTAACAATTGATCTCCCTGTAGCAGGGACATATGTTTGCTCCATGGGAAAACTTCAAGGGTATACAGTCCTTCAGTGCCTTCTGCTCATCTAAAGAGGTCGGCCTTTTCTTATAAACAATTGACTGGGGATGTTTTGTTTTGTTTTGTTTTGCAGTTTGCTCCAGTAAAGAAATCCATAGGATGCCCATCCACAACTGTTAGTATTACATACAAGCATAGCGTGGACAAAACAAACTCTAGTGTTATTTCACAGTGTGGTTGCTTTCATGCAAACAGAGCTTATACAAACAGAGTAATTCAAGCACGGATAATTCACGTTAACTCTTCACTGAAGACACATCCATCAGTGGTGCATAGGAAGTGATTTTACTCTTGCTTTGTTTTCACTTAGGTTGCTAATTAAGAGAAGTTAATTTAAGCAAGTTTGAACTGGATTCAAAGTGTCAGCCTCACGAATGTTTTTCTAGTTTACATAGATCAAATAAAGTTAATTGATGTAAATTTTGGAACTTTTCTATTGAGGACAAGATCCCGTATAATAGAAAATACAAGCACAGACTGCAACAATAGATTCCAGAGCTTATAGCATCTCCTTTTGTGATGTCTTATACTTTTATATCATATGACCATCTGCAGCCAAGTGGAGCTGGTCATTCAACAAAGGGACTAGTCAGGTCACTGAAATATGGAGTTGCCCTTTGCTTGTATTTGGATAACTGATGGATAAAAAATTGCTGAACATTATTCAAGAATGACATCAAAAATTTTGCCTCTGTACACAAAAAATAGCAGTCTAGACTGAGAGGAGGCTTTCAGCATTCTTATTTTCTACTCAACTTTGCAAAAAGTCTTTTTGAATTAATTATTAAATGAAGGCATTTAAAAATAATAAACCAAAGCTGCATTTAAATTTTGAACAAGGATGAAGTACCTGTGGAAAGAGGAAGGACATGGTACCTTACAGTTTTTGAAGGTGATTAACTATTGAATGCTCTAATATGAAAAGGATTCTTAAAAGGCATTTTATTGTGAGGATTCCCGATTTAAAGAGGTGCTTCAGGAAGTAATCAGCTGTTTTACTATCCTGTTGAGATAGCTATCTCTGACACTGTAAGCTCAAGTAGGATTCATATCAATGTAAGCAATGTTATGGCATACAATCTCAGATTAAACTGTGTGGAAAGCTTCTAACATTGCATCATCTACATAGTAAAAATATATGCCATTAATAGAATGTACTTACAAAGACAACAAACAAATATAATGGGTAGGCTGTTTAGGAGAATAACGCTTCATCACCATGTCATCATCATATTCCTCTAACTGAACAAAACAAAAATAACTTTGATGAGTCAGTTAAGAACATGATTTCAGAATACAATCAATTGGGTTTTCTTTTTCAATGTCAGTCTGTGCACATTGGATCAACTGCCTTGGCAATTTAACTTCTTGCCTCGTGTCACACTGCATCAGCCAAAACAGGCAGAGGGTCTTGTGCTAGAAGTCTCTTCTTTAAAAAGAGAAGCCTTGAAGGGGGTGAATTTCAGAGGAGTTATCCTCATTTTGGAAACGATTCCCTGTACCAACTGGTTTATCTAGGCTATTTTTGTTTGAGTCTGTCCTTACAGATTTCAGAAGCTAGTTGTTCTACTAGACCTGACAAGGCTCTGAAAAAGCCCCTTTTAAACTTGAAACACCATCTAGTACATACAGAATCTAAAAGCTAAAGCAATATTCTCAGCCCAAAACTCATGAGGAAAACACTCTGACTTGCTACCTAAGGTGACTCAGCACTGATCAAAAAACATAGGTTCCTGAGGAGAAACAGTTTAATTGACCTAATTCTAAATCTATAGTATTCCACTTACATATACAGATAAAAGTGTTGAGCCCAAGATCAAAAGTGTCTAGTAGTTGCATACTGAGGAATTAGCTTGGATCTCATCTGAATAGCTCTGGAAGTGTGTGTTGTCACACAGCTCCCCACAGCTCAAGGCACATGTCACCTTATTTAGTGCTAACCACCTCACCCTTCAAGGGAGACTCTTATCCCCTTCTAAGCCCAGCCCACACAGCCTGCAGCAGGGGACAGTATGTCCAAGCAGAGACAATACTTGTGCACAAGGACCTCAGTGTCATCATGAGTCTTAAAATCAGTAGAGGTTTTCTTCTAAATGTCCTGAAGCCAGGGCATAGAAATCAGACTCCTTGGGCTATGTCTGTGTGATTCTTGATACTCTCTTACTGATCCAATCTCTAGAGTTATATATTGCTAAGTTAAACAGTGTCAGACAGCTCTTGGGTAGGGGAGGTCCATCAGTTACACTGTAAAGTTACAGTTAGAATGTTTTAGAAAAAATGGAATAGTTGGAATAGTTGGAATAGTTGGAATAGTTGCAAGCACAGCTTTGGTCTTTCCATACAGGACTTTGCCAGCCGTAGTTCAAGAATTAGTACAGGCCTGGCACCACTTCCAACAGGTAGTGTGGATGTTGATGCCCTTTGCTGAAGGGTAACACTTTATTAGTGCAGTTGCAAGCCACTCTGTGACAGATGGCCTTAGTGCCAGAACAGGGCCCCAGGATGCTTTGCTTAATACCAAACACAGTGTAAGCACTTGTCAGGTGAAGACGTACTTGCCCTCTTAACAAATTCAGGACAAATTCATACTAGGCCCCATTCAAATTTAGAATCCCTCAGATGTGAGGCATTCTCCAAAGATTTGGAAACACTGAGAGAGTGGATGATGAACTGGACCACTTCAGTCACCCTCAGAACTCCAGGGCACTCTCTGATACACCTCCAGAAAGCAACACCTTGTCCATGTGTGCTGCTCTTAGCCTGAGGTACATCTGTGGAGGAAAGTGAGACAAGTATTGCTTTTCATGGCTACCAGAAATGGAAATGGAAGCACCACAATGTACAGTTTTGCTGCTCTTATAGGTAATATAAAAATGAAGAGGATTATATATCTTCCCACCTAGGTGTTCATTCCCATAGTTGTAATTTTCAGATGAAAGAGTATGTCCTGTTGCAGTCTGAACTTCTAGTAAACAGAGATATGGTTTTTAATAAATGCATACTGTGGCCCATAGAAAGTACAAATCATGTCCCTTACTACTATGCAATAAACCTTCTGGATACCTTTTATTTAATTAATCAATGCATAGTGAGATTTTTATTTTAACATCAAGTCACTCCTTAACTATTAGAGCTCACTCCCTCGAGAGAAATGTCCCCAATTATCATAATTATCATATAGTTCAGCTCCTGCAAATTTTATATTATGCATTTAACTTCTGGCATCATAAAATGTGAAGTGCAAAGTACACATGACGTGCCTTCCTTCACAGCTTAATAGTAGCATCACCTACTTCCTAGATCTCTGGACTTTTTGTACTTTTGACATGGAATTACATTAACATTAGTCATTCTTCTCTGTGGCAAAAGTAAGAGAAAACACTTCTTTGCCTCAAAACTACTTGCTATAAACCTTTCCTCCATTATAACAACTATCCAAAAACTGTATCTTCAATTTTTAGAAAAAGTCCTGGAGAAATTTCTGAAATCAACATAACAGGCTAGTGTGTAAACTCTTCTTTTGGAGATCACATGTATAAAAAGTTCTCAAACAAGTCTTCTATCTACAGAGACATTTGCTCAACTTGCCTAACCTTTTTCTCACTTATCTTTAAGAGATAGGAGCTGTCTCTGTTACAATGGCACTGACATACCAGAGCTACTCCCAGCAACAGTGATGTATTAAATGCTTTCCAAGGAAGAACGCTTTCTCTGCAGTGGAAGACTACTTACCTGATAAGTTATCCTACAAATTCACTATGTGAATATACTCATTCTTCTGGGGTTTCTTCAGAAGTTTTTCTAGGTACTTACTTGAGGAAAGATCTAGATAGATTATAGTTGGGAATGTTAAGATAATCTTCTTAATGTTGAGTTGCATTTTAAAATTAAAAACAATTCATCTGTATTTGATACTTTTCATATTAGATGCTTTCAATCCTTGATTAAGCAACCTAAGGATGTATGTAAGAAATTTTTCCTGTGCATTTAAGAATAAGAGCTTTTATTCTCAGTCTTGTTTATTTAGGTGCTTTGGACACATACTGTATCTTCCTTTCTGCCACAGGTTTCTGTCCCACCATCATCATCCGTTTATTTTTACTCCTAAATGAACATTTGGAATTGTCACTTAAGAGAAAGCATATTTTGTCAACGTCCTTCTCTGTTCTACTTTACCCAGTTCTGTTTATTTTCTTTCCATATCTTCACTTACATTTCTTTAAATATTGACTTAGAAATGCTTTAAATCTTAACTAAGAAAAAAGACAGACTTCTTTATTGGTTTGTGTTAGAATTACTCATAATGTACTATATATGCCCATGCAATAAAATAAATTTTTAAAAACAGATTTTGTTCTAAATCAAGAAAATCTACCACAAATAGAAGCATAACAGCTTGTTAGCAGACAGTGAGAATATTGCTGTGGCACAAAGGTTTCTAGATTTTTTTCAAAGACAAGTAAAACAATGAGATAGTGGTGTGAAAAGGAAGAATTTTCAGATATAGATTATGGAAGAAAGCTTAAGAATGTAGATTCATTTGGAGCTACTAAAAATATTATCATATTCCAACAGTAATGTTTTTATAGATTAAAAGCAAAAGGATAACTGGCATTTTAAGGAGAAGTTATTTTGAAAAGATGAACCATCTCATTATAAAATTAGTTTTGATTCTTTAAAAACATTTGGCTTCCATCTGCTACAAATTTTAAAGCAAACAGAGAATAGGTACAAAAGAATGAATATTAATTACTCTTCTTATTATTTTCTTTGATTTATGGATATGATCTTGTTTTAGTATAAACAAACACTATATATTTTGGTTTAAGGAGAATATTTTTAAGTAAAAAGAAGATATTTCCCTTTTACAGCTCCTCTTTTGGGTCAGCTTGTTCAGACATCTTCAGCAGGGATTTAAAAGGCTGCAAGCTGCATGTACATAACTTCATATTGTAACTCAACTATGTATTGGCCAACACCCACAAAAGGTAGGTAGATTTAACACCTATTCACTAGCGTGCTTGGCATCCTGACAAGCACCTGATGACTTTCTGCTGGCAAGGCAGACGTCAGACACAGGGGAAAAGGACAAACTCCAGGGCTCCTGAGGATGGTCCCTCAGTGTGGCAGAGCTACCATCTTCTACCTCAAGATGAAAGCCCCTGGCCTGAAAAAATTCCATTAACTGATCATGGAAAATCTTAGGACCTGGTTTTGAAACTCCTTCTTGTAGTGCACGGCATTGAATAGTGTGCCATTAATGGCAACAGCTTTGTTCACCAGGTAAGAAGTTCTTTAAAGACATATGGCAGCAGAATCGTGGCCTTGGCTCAGCTCTAATTCCAAATAATTCCAAATAATTCTTCATATAATTTAATAATTTAATTTCATGCAACAGAATAATAACATATAGTTGACTTATTTCCCCTTTTATTTTTAATGTTTGAAACTTTAGGTTTTTTTGGAATGGTATCACATTTCCCCTAACAACTTCACTCAGAAATAGACTTTCTTCTGAAGGCTTCTTTTATTTAAAAAAATATATTTGCTCAGAACCTCTATATTCCAACAGAAACTCTTACTGAAATTCCAGTCTGATTAACTTTTTTTAATGTATTCAGAAGAGTGGAAAAGTAGCAGTCATATCCCAGGGGACAGTGAAGTCCTTTCCCAAGAGATATTTATCAAGCTTATTCATTTTGCTGTGCTTTTAAAAATTTATTTATTTTTAAAGTAAACGGAAATAATGTAATCTGGTTAAATCATATTGTATCTGTAAGTACAGACTGACCTTTCCATGTAACTTTATAAATGACTGAGAAAGCTTGGCCAAAGAGACAAAATGTCTGGCATCTTTAAAATATGCTGGAGCCTGCTTACCTCCACAAGGTTCAAGATAATTTGCTGCCAGCCAACCATGTCCGGCTGGATTATGGCAGCACATTATAAATGGCACATGGCTTATGTCATCAATAAGTAAGTAAATCAGTCAGCTTGTGACTGTGATCACAGAAGCTGGAGTTTCCTTCTCTTTTCCCCATCAAAATCTGCAAACTTTCTCTTCTGTTTCACCTCCCATTTAGAAAGAGTTATCATGATATGAGAGATACAGTTGCTTGCTGCAGATGTTCAGATTCAGGCTGACATGCAGTATTAGATTCTCACATGTAAGGAGGTGATGATTCAGACAGTTTCTACTGAGACTTATAATAATCTCAATTACATGTGCTATTTCATGGGTGAGCTCCAGACTGTATCATTTACCCTCTTAAGTGCTTCCTTTGATGGCTGAAGATGGCAGAGCAAGAGATGTCAAAACAGGAACTGCCTTTCTACCTGTAGGTCAGGTTGAAAAGAGAAAGTATTCATTAGTGCTTCCTACTCTTCTCCTCAGGATTATTTCCCAGAGTTGGAACTTGGCTCAAAGTGGTCAATGTCTGACAGGTTCTCCAGGCAGGCATAAAACACCTGTAAAGAAATTACTTTCCAGGTGCCTGTTTAGTTCTCCAAGAGCAGAGTACTATTTCTGCATTTGGGTGACCTCTTGCACTGATGTGTGAATGCTAAAGAAGTTTCCATGCTTACTTCCCTCTCCAACCATACCCACACAAGATTATTGTGGATTAAGATCTTTACTTGTGCAGCAGAACAACTTCCAAGTGTCACATTGACTGGGTTTTCAGTACTGGCACTCACAGGGTAGACTGTAGGTAGCGCCTTGTTGCTGCAGAAAAAAAGCAGCCAAAAATGATCAATTCTTTACTCAGAACATCTGGGAAAGACATCTGCAATATGTTAGATAGGTGGTTTTGCTGGACACTTTATGGTCTTGACATAGATTCAATTCAGGCACATGATTTGCTTATTTCTGTAAAGAGTTTTACAGTAGACAATTGCAAATTATTTTCTTTGTTATTTGAATATAATAGTCAGAAAGTAAGGGCAGTGATTTGCGGGGGTTTTTTTCCCTTCTTTTTTTTTTTTTGGTCATTCTCTTTCCTTGTTATTTCTGGTAAAGATGTGTTGTATTTATTTCACTCGATTTTTCTGTGGAAGCCCTGATGACTCAGAAGCTTCTGCTGCTGGGGCTGTTTTAAAACCTGAAATCATGTAATTTCTTGTACTTCATTATTTCAGAGACTGGTTCAAAGCCTATTAATGTAAAGTCAAAGCTTCCTTTTCAGCTCTGAATTGGATAGTATTTTGGTCATTAGTTTCATTTTGAGAGGAGAATAAATTTAGTTCTGAATAACCACTTGGTCCTCTTTAGAACACTGCCAAGAAGACAGAAAAGTGCAAGGTGCTGGATCTGCTGTTTCCTGAACTCCAGAGGCACTGAGAGGACCATTCCTATTCTCTAACTTTTCAGCTCCCATACAGTTCTCAGAAGGTGGGTGCAGTCTTCTGTTAGACTAGTTTGTGGCCAAGGTGACCACAGCTTCCACAGCCTGGTCTGCTCAGCAGGATCAACCTAGTGTCTGGAACCACAACACTCTATGGGACAGTGCTTGGTCATTGACCCTCATGCACCTGCATGAATTTTAATCCAGCAGGAAAGATGCGAGGCCACAGATGCCAACCTTCAAAACCAAAGAGAGCTTGCAGTCTGACAAAGATACAGATGGAGCTCACAACTTCCAGCAGCATCCATAAACTGTAGAATGGCCAATCCCTCACGTTGTCCCAGGAGGGCGTGCTCTGAGATGCGTTTTCTGCTTATCTGGTGAAACAGACAGGACTTACAGCGTCTACTCCCTGCCTATAAATGAATATTGGGAAGCACACACAATCTGAAAAGCTACTGTTTTCACCTATTTATTCTGAATATATGTTTGTACTAGCCCTTAAAAGAATCAATAATGAAAAGTTTAAAAATCTGAACAGGTTAGTAACAGGAATAGCAATATATTTCCTTCTATGTGATGAAGGGATAAAACTACTACTGCTCTGTGTCTAGATGAGTGAGATTATTTCTACTTCTGGTTCTGTTTTGGAGTCTTCCAAGCACCTATACAGGGAAGGTGGCCCTAATCAATGCTGATGTGACTTGATTGAGGTCACTTTGCCTCTAGGCCAGTCCTTAGGCTTCTTTCATTTAGAAGCATAGGCATAGCTTCTGGATATAATGTCAGCTCTGACTCAAAAGATGCTGCTAGGATCAGAAATGACATTAGTCTAATCATACTGAGAGAAAAAAGTCTGATGCAAACCCTAGTCTAAAGAACAGCTCCAAATTATTCTATTATTGAAATACTGAATCAGCAATAGCAACAGTGATAAACATATGGAGGCAAAGTGTATGGTAGACAAATGACAAAGGCACATTACATAGTCTAAAAGCACTTGCCAACTAAAAATAGGCGTAGACATTTATATCTCTTTGGGCTGACTCTGGCATTCATGTGGGATAAAACTATCTTCAGACGCCTCCAAATTACATCCATATAAGTTCTCTTTCTTTCTGGGAACTGTTTGTAAATTCAGTGGGGTCTACCCAAGCACATAAATTATGGCAGAGCTGGAACACCATACTGCAGAAAAGAATGTTCCCCAAAATGTCTTGCAGTGCTCAATGATATACATAAACTGTGGGGGGAAAAAAAATCCAACCAGCAATCCCCAGACCGTGAAGAAAAGATGAAACAGATGCAGGGCTGTGATCCAAAGTGCAGTGAAAATCTGGGCAACACCTTCTTTCATGGAGAAGGAAAGTTGTGGTAAGGAACAAAACAAGGGGTACTGCTTTACAAATAAAGGTCTCTGGCTACTCTTGAATCACTTTTCCTAATTCTATGCTCAGTTCAAACCACTTCCACTATAAAATGAAATAGGATGCCTCTGTATTTGGTGTTGTCAGGTAAATTTACTTTATTTTTATATTTGATAGTGTTGGAATAAAGATTCTTGAAATCTCTCTCACTACAGACTTGACTGACAGCCCCCTAAGTGCTGTGCCTTTTATAGTGTAACATAATTGACAACCTTTAGGTAGCTGGTGTATGCAGTCTATGAAATGAAGTGTGCTCGTTCCACATTTGAAGAAAAGTAGGTGCAATGAAATAGTTGTTGTTATTATTAGCCTTTTAAAATAGAATCTATGTGTTTGCATTAAAGAAAGCATGACTTCTGGATATAGCAGCCTCAAGCCTTTCAATAGTGATGAGGAAGATCAATGCATAACAATTTCTGTGTCAAAAAGCACACACGTCATAAAATATCTGGAAATTACTTAACTGGAACAGAGTTAAAATACTGCTGAACTGTCTGCATTTTTAACATTTATTTTGTTTTTTTTTCAAACACATACTTATCAGCTTCTGAAACACAAAGCTTTCTGTCAAGCCACTCTTCTCCACTGCCCTCCGTAGACAAAAATTCCAATTTTTTGTTCAGTGCTGGACCTGGATGTTCCTAAACTTCCTGGGGCCTGAAGACAATCCAGCAAGTGCTCCTGGTTAGGCTCTGAGAAATGCTCTTGGCATGAGGATACTGTAACATCCTGAGATTCTGCCACCCAGTCAGCCCCTGTTGATTGCTGTCCCTTTTGGCATATGTGCCCCAGAACTTCAGCCAAAGTACTTACAGCTTAAGGGAGAAAGGTACAGGGGAAAGACAACAGAAAACACTTTATAAGAAGAATAACTTTAGTTCAGAATTCCAAAACAAATCTACTCTTTTATTTCTGTTTAGAGAAAACATAAAAATTAAGGCATCTCTTCAGAAATTTATTTGGATTAGGTATTCTGTGAAGTTTTAACCCTCCTATAACTATTTGCTTTGTTTTCTGATGGATGGAGTCCCCCATCTCTGCTGCAGGTTAGCATGCCGTGTTGCAAGGCAGCAGATCTTGCCATAACCTTCATCAAGTTCTGAGTTCTTCTCCTGTGTGAGTTTCTCTCATATCTAAGCCCAAGATACACTCTTCAGCTCATTACCAATGAGAAGACTTTTCCTCTGTATATCCGCCTTGTTTTTATACCTCATCACAGTCTACAACTTCCTTGTGAGGGGACAAGGAAGGGCAGGCACTGATCTCTTCCCTCTGGTGGCCAGTGACAAGATTGGAGGGAACAGCCTCAAGTTGTGCCAGGGGAGGGTTAGGTTGGCTATTAGGAAAAGGTTCTTCCCCCTTAGGGTGCCTGGGCACTGGAACAGGCTCCCCAGGGAAGTGGTCACAGCACCAAGCCTGGCAGAGTTCAAGAACCATTTGGACAATGCTCTCAGGCACACGGTGTGATTTTTGGGGATGGTCCTGTGGAGGACCAGGAGTTAGACTTGAAGATCCTGATGAGTCCCTTCCAACTCAACATATTCTGTGATTCTGTAAGTACCTATCACTGGTAGAGTGAAGCCATCAGGCTAAATGGACCTTTGGGCTGCCCTTGATTCTTGCCAATTTTCAGGCTGCTTCTTATGAGCAATGAGCTAGAGAGCCAAACATCTCCAGCACTGTTTCTCAAGCAATTAGTTTTCATACTACCCATACTAGTAACCTGAACTCAAGCTATCTTCAAATCCCATCTCTGATTACAAAAGAACACCCCAAATCTCACTTCAGGATTGTCTGCATGTAGGCTGGTAACATAAGCAGTCAGCAAGTTTGGACTGGAGCTCAGCCTTAGGTTTGTGCTTAAGAATTTGCATATACTACAGATGTGCCCCTCCAGCTCTCCCTGACCCATGCATGTGGCAGGCCCAGCCTGGTTTCCCTATTCTGCTTTCAGTGATTTTTCACTTCAGAAACCTCAAGCTCCACACAGAGGCACCCTTCTGCTTATGTCAGGCCATCCTCAAAGACAGCACTCCAAAGCTTTGAATCGTCACAAATTACATGCTTACCCCTCATTATCTAAGTCTAAAGACAAAAGCAGGTAATGTGCTGCAGGCAACAGTCCCCAGTTCTGTGACTGCACAGAGTGTGGACAGCAGGTTATATGAGGATATGGGTACTCAGGCTTACAATTGAAACAGGTCCCCAGAGTAGAATATTGCCCAGCTGGGCTCAAAAAGGACATCCCTGCCACACAAGCAACTAAAGTTCCTCAGAGGGCTTAGTGAAGAATTGGGGTAGTTTGCATAGATTAGGTAAGCATTTACAGTCTGTCAACTAAACACAGAGACAGAAAGAGAAGCCCTTTGGAATTAATCTTGGGATAAGTAGATTAAACATGGTTTTCATGCATTTCCCTCCACCCCTATCTTAACAAATTTTGACAGAGGGATGGGGTGCAGGTGGTTGAGCATGTAAATAATCGCTGCTCATTTTTATCCTACTTTCGTTTGTGCTAAAAACTGATTTTGAACTGGCAAACCAAGACTCCTGCCACCCAAGCAGAAGTGACAATCTTTCCACTACAAGGAATTTTTCTGGAATACGCTAGCCATGCGTCCTACCACAGAAGTACAGTTCCTTCAAAGCATCCCAAGTAATAACTACATGCACTCCTGATTAGTCTAGAAAATGGTCACTCAGGGATCTCTGTACAAGTGTCTCCTAGGGACAAGAAAGCACAGGTAAACTCCTTGGCAGAAGCATGACGACTGGGGAAATATACCTGAAATTTGTGCAAAAATCTTCCACCTTGAAAGGGCAGCCATCAGTTTCTAAGGGCTGATAGTTCTAATGATCCAAGAAAAACACAACATAGCCCTTAATTGCTGGATTTCACTTACACCACAGTCTGTATTCTGCAATATGCAAGAGCAATTCTGTAACCTCCAACTGAAACCATAGGCTGTATGAACCCTGATGTCTTTGAAATCATGCTCCAGATTGCAAATGCATTTAGGATTTTTTTCACAGCAAGCATAGGAGTAGAAAAATGTAGGAAATCAAGGAAGTTGTATTTATGTCAACTAGTTGCCAAGAATAAGTGGGCGATATTTTATAGGTGGCCTGCTCCTCAAGATTAATTGATGATTAATTATATGTGGGGAACAAAAACCATTCACTCCAGCGGCGCTTTGTTCCTGTAGAGCTGACAGGGGCGAGAAGTAACAATTGCTCAGCACAGTGAGGGCTGAAGAACTCCTCTGCTGCTGAACAAAGCCAAGCTGCGGGGCGACAGATGGCAGATGAGATTCACCATAGGCCGTGAAGAGGCCATACTCATTGCCAGCATTCCCCACCCCTTCAGCTCTGCTGGCTGCTCCAGAAGGTGGGTCAGTGGGACTGTGACCCTAAGCCAACCTCCTTTTTCTCTTCTGGAGAAACAGCTAGTAACTAAATGCCATCCCAACATACCCTGTGACTGAAGCGTGGCTGCGGTTCCCAGTGCTTGGCCATTTGTGCACAGGAGAGACACTCCAGTGCTCTCCTTCAGTGCAGTGTTCATGGCAATCATTTGAACATATCCATATCACTAAAGCTCCTGATGTTTTCACTTTCACAGTTGGCAACTGCAAGAATGGATGCACCTTTCCAGGCAGCTTCTCCTTGACCTCCCTGCATGGATGACCTCCTTTGCCCATGGCCAGTTTTCTTACAACCTCTTTTATAACCCTTTTTATTACATCTGCATGGGGGGATGCAAGGGCCACTGGTGAAAAGCTTAATAGGAAAATAAACCTGGAAAAGCAGAGATTAATTTCTGGAATTTCCTCTCAAATAGTAACTCCTCTTAAAAAGAAGGTCCCAGTAAGTCTACAGAAAAGCTTCTTAAATTCAGTTTTTAATTAATTTCCTCTTCTCCCATGGTAGAAAAAACTACCAGCAAAATCCAATCACCTATAAGGGTATATCCTGTGTAACTCAGAGAAACTAGGAAGACTCTCAAGCTCCCAAGGTTCAGCATCCAGAGACACTGTCAACACCTTGGGAGATGACAGGATTGACACCAGCCTCCCCTCAGCAAGAGACGACTGCTGTGTCATCCAGAGAAGGGCAATGGAGCTGGTGAAAAGCCTGGAGCACAAGCCCTGTGAGAAGCACCTGAGGGTGCTGGGATTGTTCAGCCTGGAGAAGAGGTTGCTCAGCGGGGACCTTCTCACTCTACAACCACCTGAAAGGAGGCTCTAGCTAGGCGCGGGTCGGCCTCTTCTCCCAGGCAACCAGCGACAGGACAAGAGGACATGAACTTAAGCTGCACCAGGGGAGGTTTAGATTGGACTTCAGGAAGAACTTCACAGAAAGGGCGATTAGACACTGGAATGGGCTGTCCGAGTCACCGTCCCTGGAGGTGTTTAAGGAAAAACTGGCGTGGCACTCAGTGCCCTGGTCCAGCTGGCAAGGGTGGTAATTGCCAAGGGTCGGACCCGACGATCTCAGAGGCCTTTTCCAACCTAGTTGATTCTGAGATTTCTTGATTTTTTTTTCCCCACAGGAAAAATCCAAACAAACCAGTGCTAAGGTGAAATCTGTTTTTTTTCTACAAATCTCCAGAGCAGTTCTGTCGCCCCAGACACGCTGCAAGTCCCAGCGCTGCGTACTGAAACAGCAGTCCTGCTTTCAGCGCTGTCATTCCTGAAACAGGAGGCTGCGCCGAGGGTATCCTGCTGACATGGTGGCCGCCGCGAATGCAACTCCAAGTATAACCCACCACTCTCCCGACGCGGCGAGATTTTAGAAAAGCCGCTGAGCGAGAACCGGCGCCAGCCCCCGCAGGCTCAGCCGGGAGAGCAGCGCGCAGGCGCGGCCCCGCCCCCGGCCCCGCCCGCCAATGGGAGGGCGGAGCGCCGCTGTCATGGCGGCGGCCGTGGGGCGCGTGCTGCCGCTGTGCTGCCGCTGGGGCGTGGGGCCGCGCGCGCAGGTGAGAGCCGGGCGGGCAGTGAGGGACCGGGGTTCGCGTCCCGCCGGGAATGGCCCCGCCGGGAATGGCCCCAAGAGAGGCCCCGGCGTGGTGCTGCCCCTGCTCCTGGGCCGGCGGGGCTGCGTGGGGAGTGTCGAGGGCTGGTGCTGCGTTCAGGTCGTCCTTTCCGTGAGCTGCGTTTGTTTCCTTTGATGTGTGAAGCGGAAGAAGCTTGATTAAGCCTAGAATTAACAGATCGGTATATAGAGCATAGCCAGCGCCAAAGATGGCAGTTTGTGGGCTGATAATTTTGAATTATAAACTTAAAACACAAGAAGTTCCACTTCGACATGAAGAACTTATTTACATAGGTGTTGGCAGGGACTAGAGTCTCCCTGGGGACATTCCAAACCCACCTGGAAGCGTTCCTTCCTTCCTGCTCCAGGTGACCTTGCCTTGGCAGGAGGGTTGGACTGGATGATCGCCAGAGGTTTTTTTCCAGCCCTGACAATGCTGTGATTCTGTGAATGGTGTTCGGTCAGCAGGTGAGTAGATTATGGCGCACAGAATCACAGAAAGATTTGGGTTGGAAAGGACCTTGAAGACCATCTGGTTCCAGTTCCCATTAGGCCAGGTTGCAAAGGGCAAGTCTGTGAATACCTGCAATGGAGAGAGAAATGTGCTCCACAAGTAAGGTAACTTCTGATTAAACAGAATCATTTTGTTTTGGGGGTAGGGGTATTCAGCTGATTGCCATTTAATTAAAAAGCTTAACTTCTGTCAGTATTTGTGTTGTAGTATTTGATACACCTCTATATATATTTAACCTGTGACCAGCAAGTGGATAAAAGGGCCTGCTGGTAACACTTTCAAGTTACAAAGTAATTTAGGATAATATGGGCTAAAGAACTGTTGGTGACTGAACTAGACCAAACCATGGGATAACAGAAGAACGATGCAGTAGAGAAATGAAACGTAGTACTGGAAGGAGCAATTGGAGCTGTTTATATTGGTTACATCTAGATTAACTTTACCCATTAGGGATAGAGACCTGATGCCCATGTGGGTAGATCTTTATGCAGTCAGGAATACATGCTCTTAAGGTGTGCAAGGAATGACAAAGAGAATAAAGCTGAAAATATTCTAATACGTGATTTCATTCTCAGTTGGAATCATTTGTGTTGCTTTGGTTATCTTGTGTCGAAAGTATGATTATGACAGTAACTTGGTTTTCCTGGCAAGGCACATCCTTGGATTTTAGCCAGAAATGATTTGTATTGTAAATGAGTGTTCTCAAAGGAAGTCACAGAGGAAGGTAGGACTGGAAGGGGCCTTGTCGGTTCATTTATCTATTCCTTTCTCCCCCAGAGAGGGGATCAGTACCTAAGCTTATGGCTATACACAAATTGTCTAGCTCTCTGTGAACCAAAGGATATGGAGAAAACTAAGGGACACAGGGCCTAGAAACCTTAAAAACTCTTCTTTCTATTATGTGTAGTTAACCTGTGGAACTGTTTAGTGAGAATGTTCAGGGTGGTAAGCATCTATGTGCATACAAAAAGCAAGTTGAGAAACTTGGAAGAAAATTCCACTGGGCACTATTAAAAAAGAAGATACTGGCATGCCTGAACTGCAGATTGCTGGAAACCAGGCAAGTGCCCTGGGAAAATTATCACTACCTGTTCGTCCTGTCCTTGTGCCTCTGATACAGGCTATGTTTGAGAAAGGGTCTAAGTTGATGTATCTATGTTCTGACCTACTACAGCAATTTCTTACATGAAGCACTTACCTGTCCTGATTGTTTGGAAATTTTTTATCATGCTTGTCCTAAAAATCCCTTGCAGTTGGTTAGCTCATTACTTCTTGTCTGTCTTAGTGGGGGAAAATGTTTAATTTCTTAATTTTAAAGTCTTTTGCATTGAGAGGCAAGATGGAAGAGGAACTTGGTAATTCTAGTTCCCTTATCATTGACTGAGCAACAGGTGTAGTTTCCTATTCTTCCAATAAGCAAATGGCCGAGATGTAGTGCTATTTATAAAGAAAAAAGGTAGCTTAGTTACTATCATTCACTCTGGTGTGATTGAGTAGCTATTCTCAGCAGAAGAGTTCAGAGTTCCTATTTAATATGATAGGGTTGAGTAGCTTATCTAAATCAATGTAGATATTATATGTACTGATATCAGAAAGAGAAGATAGTACTTTGGTGATGGACTTTCAGAACTACGTATTTTAATAGTAAGAGAAGCCTTTTATGCGGTTATTAACTAAGATTCGATTGAAAAGTCTCTTAATTAGCACCTGCAAACAACCAGATCTGAATTCTGTTCCCTGTCATACACATCTGACTTTTACCGTGCATTGATACATTTAGAGCTATTTTTTTACTTCCCCAGTGTACAGCAAAACTTAATATGCAGATTTGGTCAAACATGCACAGAAAGTAGGTTTTCCGAGCAGGTGAGATGCAGTTCTATGGTGCCTGCCAAGGGACTTAATTTTGAAAGAAGAGTTTATTCTGATGAAATACTTTGTGAAATCAGATATAAAAAATAGCATCAGATCACTTATGCATATTTGCTGACATCATGTGATGCTTTCCAATGTGTTTTGCAAAATGCTTCAGAGACATAAACCTAATATGGGTTCACATAATTAGTTTGTCGGCCAACTGAAATCTAAGATTATATCAATGTTTTAAATAAATAAACACTTTTTTTGTGAAACAGCACTCTAGAAATCCAAAACTCACTTATTGAGAAAAAAAGCAATTCTTTAGAAATTGAGATGGCTCTGAGTGTTTATATTCTGTATAATTGCTATGTAGAAAATGTTTTTTCTTGTGCAACAAGTAAACAGAGGTCTTGCATGTCTGCTGGGTTCAGTGGCAGCAGCTGTGCCAGTTGATGGAGTGTTGGACACTGGGCAGCTTTAGTGCTGTGTACTGATGTGGTTATACAGCTCCAGTCCCACATCTCTTAGTGAAGTCCTATCTCAGAGATAACTTCTTGGTACAGGTTTGTTTGTGCATTGTATGGTTTTTGAAAAGCAGGTTGTTGAAGTCTGCCAGCTTAGAGCATGGAAGAAACATGAAAAGGGTGCAACAGTATGTGTGCCATGTCATTTGGTGTCATCTTCTTTCTCTGTAACTGTGTCTTCTTGTAAAACTAACAGTTTTTGGACTTGACTTTAAATCTCTTGACTCCGGTCCACCTTTCCTCCCAATCCAAAAGTGCAGGAAGCTTGACTTCTCTGTTAGTTGGGTTGGTTTATACCCGTGTAACTCCAGCGAAGCAAAATTAACAGGATGAGTAAACAGACAGTCCTAGTTGCTTGTCTTCTTGGAAGAAAATAGGCCAGAGAAGTTGAAGTTGTCTGAAAATGCTATTTTTTTTTCCTAAGGCAAATTTAACATAGCTGATTTTTCTATAAGTTTATGGTCTCCCTGTTTCAGGATTTGCCAGTTTTCATTCTAGGTTGCTCAGAAGGGAGTTGGGAATGAAGGGTTAATCATAATGAGTTGTATCCAGAAATAAAGTGTGTCCCTTCTCCCATGTTCTGGTGGAAGAGCATATTATTTCATGAGCATTGTTAATAAGCATTACTATTATTTAAAAAATGGTGAGGCTGCTGTCTTCAGTAATGCTTTATGAAATGTGTGAGCAGTAAATGCAAACCTCAGTGGCTTCCTCCACAAAGTAGAGGAGCATACTTTCTTGTTTGACTGAAATGCCAGGAGCATTTAGCTGTGCTTTGCAGTTTCTGCCTGTGCCACCCATGAAATTGTGCTCTTATCCCAGAAGAGGTACCCAATACAATAGATATTAATTTACATAAGAGGCTGTTTTCTAATTATGAATAGTTTGTGTGTCCAGGGACTTTTGATTAGTGACGAATTGAAACTAGAGAAGAATATGAATAGCTTGAGGGAAGAAGGACAAAAATGAGAAAATTACAATAGAAATTGACAGGAATAAGATGAAAGCAATCTTTTTTAAAGTATTCTGTGTAAAGCATACCAGAGAGAAAGCTATTTTGGGCCAAGTAAAAAGGAATCATATGTTCATTAACAAGAATTACAAATAATTAGTTACTATTAAGACAAGTTAGACAGAAGATGAATTGAATTGTTTCCTGAGGAGTGACTTGGAGAGAAGAATAGGGAATACATGGAGATACCTTTGCTTTACTCGCTGCTTTATAAGGAAATCATCAGAGCCTTGCCTGTGGAAAATGTGTACATTTAAAATTTTGATTATTTTTCTTTTCATTCTGTATATGTCAATGTTTCCTCACAGGAAACATGAATGTTAAAAAGAAAAGAAAAACAAAGAGACTAGAGGCTAGAGCTGCATGCAATATATATAAGCTGTGAAGAGTATGAAGCAGCAATAGGCTCTTCAGCACCAAACTCTACCTTAGACCTGTTTCAAAACCTTTTCTAGCATAGGTATATCTTACTTTCCTGAGGTTCATACTCTGAGGGGCAAATCTTTGTCTGTCAGGTAAAAATATAGACGGTCAGTCCTTTTTGATTCATGTGATCTTATTCAAAGATAGCTTTACCTTCTATATCAAACCTGATTGAATTCATAGGACCTATATTTCAGCCCAGGCATGGGCTACATAGCATTTTGTGGTCTTCATTTCAAATTGAAATTTCAAGTAGAGTTGTTACATTCTGTATATTGGACACTGACGTAGGCATGGATGGGCAAATTGGTCATGAATCGCTTTACATATGTGCACCAAATTAGATGAGTTCCATCCTGGACTGCCAGGTGTCCAAAATACCAACTAGGCTCTATGTAAGTACAAAGAAAAGCTGTGTTTCATTTCCTGTTAATGTAGGACTTGACCATGTAATGCAGAACACCTAAAGCTTCTTGTCACAGGAGAAGTTCTTGTAAGCTAACTGACGTTGCTAACAGAAGGTACAAGTTTGATCTGCTTTCCTGTTTGCCTTGCAAATACATTTATGTAATCTTGTTTTGATGAGACATGTTTGTATTGTTGTGGTTATAGATGGGTTTTGAGATTATTGTTGTATTTGTGTTAGATGTTGGAAGGTAGCAAGTGTTTTATTTTATTTATAATAGCTGAACTCAGAAGGGTGAAATCCATCAAAATGCTTGGCATGCCTAAGTTGTGCTCTGAAGAAGTCAATTCTTAAGACTTGGAGAACTTTGAATAATTTCGAATACCACCTTTGTTCTGTTCCTTGTAACCAGAACCCTAACTAGTTCACATTACTGCATGTGTTTGGTTTTTAATGTTTTGCTAAAGGTGGACTGAGTCTGCAGCTCCCAGAGCATCAGGGGCAATTTCATAGTTTGCTCAAGGAAATGAAGGTAAAGAAAGGACTCCTCCTCTACTTTCCTTTTTCCGGTTGGATGTTTCAGCCACCTTCTTGTTCAGCTTTGGCAGTTCTCAAAGTGATCTCTGAACTGCTCAGTACATACCAGCTTGGCTGAGAATTGCCTGCTTGTTGGGATGAAGCAGCAGTTAGTGTTCTGCCACATGCAGGCAGCTGAGTTGGCTTGCAGAGGAGTCCTGTGCCACAGCTGGCACAGGGCGTGTAAAGGGAGTGGAGGAAAGAATGCTGGCAGGGGTGAGCTGTGAGATGGGCGCTCTGCCTTGTGAGGCTGCACTGTCTTCTCACAAAGCCTGGCCGTGGCATGTGGAGGGGATGGGGTGAAGTCTTTCAGGGTGCTATGTGATGTACAAAACTTGGCATTTTTCTGAATCGAATCAGAAGTGATTCTTTTCCTGTCTTGCTTTTCTGTCTCGCATTGCTTTCTTTCTTGTGATTCCCTCCCTCCGCCCCACCCACAGACGACCACACAAATAATCAGTTCTCATTCAGTTCGTAGAATAATTAAGCTGCAGAGAACTTTAATACTAATGTTGGAGAGCCAAAATAGTGCATAATATTGACATTAGGCCAGAACTGAGACATTGCAGCTCTCTGTGTAGCTCCTGTTGGTCTGGCAGAGAGCATCAGTGAAATTAGTCATCTTTGCAGCACACAGGTTTGGTCTTACTTCTATCACGACAATCAGCTGTTAAGATCAGAAGGTAACTGCCCTCTGAGCTGTGACCTGTTCTGGTACAATGCTCAGGAGTATTGGCTGGATTACCCTACCAGTTCTCTAATCGAGACAGTGAAATAGTTTAAGAACCATTCTGGCGCCACAAAAAAGGAAGGAACAGCTTTGGCCTTTCCAGAGCAGTTTTTGGTCAGTGACTTCTGAAAAGCCACTAGGGAGCTGCCCCGCATATTCTTATCATACTTTGTTGTGGGATGCCTTTAGATGAAGGCAAAATCTGCTTGTTTGCTGATGGATTTTTGTTTCCTTTTTTGATGGGATCTGTTGATCAGTGATGTTCCTTGCTTTTGCAAGATGTTCCTCACTTAGGATGGACTATGTTTCTTTCCATTAAAAAAATCTTCTAAATTAATTGCAGTGTGTGAAAGTGTAGGTTTTGGAATGTGTTTATCTGTTCATGGACATTAAACCATTGGAAGAAAATGGTTTAATGAGTAATAATGCTTTTCATAACTTATTCCTGTGATGTGTCGAATCTTGCTATAGGTATTAATAGCTTGCTGTAGTATTCATGTATTCATTTTATTCACCTTATTAAGAGCTCACTATGCCAGAAATGCAAAATAAATATCTCACCTTTTTTCTGTTGTTTGTTTTTTTGTTAGACACTAAGGCTGATCTGTACCACCACTACAGCAGTGCAGAAGAAAAATGTAGGAGCCTCAGGACCTGAAAAGTACACAGAGGCATTTATTAAAAAACAGATTGAAGAGTTCAACCTAGGAAAGAGACATTTAGCCAACATGATGGGAGAAGATCCAGAAACTTTTACCCAAGAGGATATTGATGTAAGTACAGTTGCTCTGTTGGAGAAGTAATTTACTGTAGAGTTTCAGATATTGAAAGCACTTTACTTCAGCATGAGCCCCCTCAGCTCTCTGCAAATTTTAATCAAACTGTCAGAATAAGCAAGAATTCTACTATACATTGCAAGCATTGCAACTGTGATTGTGAATAGACATTCTACTTCTGCTACCATGTGAGGTCAGACATACCAGTGTAGAGCTGTATACTATATCTTGTTAAAGCACAGTAGGTTCTTTTTAAAAGTGCTAATGGATAATCCCCTTGATGTGAGGTTATAAGAGGCACATAAAGGTTTATGTTGCATTTCAAAACGTTTACTCATGATTTGACCTGCTGTGTATATTTAGGGTTTTCTTGTATGATACTGTGGTTGCTGGTAACGTATATTAAAATTTATAGAATATTTTATAACCGATACACTGGTTTAGCTTGAGGATTTTAATGTAGATGTGAATTTAAGCTCATATCAGTATCTACAAACATACTGTTTTGTTGTCATTCCCCATTCCCTCTCATGACTGGCAGATGGGTGGCCTCCTCTTTCTCTCTGTCATTTAGGCTCATGTAAAGATAAGCTTCCTTTCACTCAGAAAAATGTTTTGTTGCATGGATTTTTATTTATTTATATTTATTTTTCTTTTTTTTTAATATCTCACCTAGCCTTCATTTCTGTCATATCTGTCGTATTTTATTGTACATCAGAGATAGGAAGGAGAGATTTGGTGACATTCACTCTTAGGTGAAGCTGTGTGAAGTCTCATGGCTGAAGTTTTCTTTACATAGCAGCAACACTACTGCTGTAGCCAAGGCAGCCCAGTGTGCCAGCAGAGCCCTTAGGATAGAGCTAGTGATATGGTAAGTACAAAGCAAGAGGTGTCAATGGTTTAGGTTTCTTTCAGGGCAAGAAGATTTTGTTTGTTGCCTCTCTCAGTGGCAAAATTCTGTCTGCATGGCTGTGTCTCCATTTGCGAGGTCTTGTAAGTCTGCTTATGCCAAGAAATAATCTGTAGGTTGTGATACAGGCTCACTTCAAATATGTTTGACAGGCTTCAAAACTAAGTTCTAAAAATAGGCAGCAAGGTTAAGTGATCTAGAGTAATCGCCTGTTGAGAAAAAGGCTGAAATCTGACTTGGGTTGTATCAGGTATCAGAAAATCCATAAAGGCAGCTTGAGTTCAGGTCACAAATCCATAGGAAATCAAGCTTTGTGAGTGCACCGATACTTCATCTACTTCCATGCAGAGGATGTAGGGATCACTGTGCCCTTCTACAAACAAGTGCCAGTGCAGACACCCTGCCAGTCTCAGTGTAAGTGGGCAAAGCCGACAGGAAAGGTATTCACTGACATCAGCACTAATACTAGGCTGTTTCTTTACATTGGCTATTTTATTTCTCTTCAAACCATAAAATTTACTTTCCATGTATTTTTCAGGTGGTTTTTTTTTTCTTATCTTAAATTATCTTTATTTTTTGAGTTACTTTCTTGTAAACTAAACATGCACCAATCTACTACCGGAATACCTCCCATGTTAATACAGTACAATGATGATGCTGATAGTTCAGTTTGACTGAAAGGTTAATGGTAGGAGAATGCATTAATTTGTAGTCTGGCTTCCTTCCTTCCTTGACAGGGTCTAGGGGGAAGGCTTCTAGAAAGCAAGACTGCAAGAAATACAAAATGACCGTATCTATGTAGTGGTTTCTTCTTTATAAATCCACAGCACTACAATCAGTTGCACAACATTAACTAAGCTCCACCATTAGTAAAAGCAGATTCGTTCTGGAAATTAGCTTTTACAAATGCAGTGCAGGTAACAAGTATGGGACTGCTTTGCAGACTGTTTCTGAAATGATGGAGAAGAGGAGCCAAAAGAGTAGTGTTTTGTTTGGTGATAACAAGTATCTGCAGTTTGATTTCTTCATATTCCATCAGGTGTTGGGAAATAATTAGAGTGTGTAATAGTGTCTGCTATGCATAATTAAATTTCTGTTATAAAAATATAAAAGCTCCTTAAGCACTGGCAGGAGAATTACCAAGCTTTACATTTTGAACAGCAATAATTCTTTCTGATGAGTATTTATACACCTCCATGTCTTCTGCTGTTAATCAGTCTTTGCAGTGTATTTCAAAAGTAGACATCCTAGGATTCTGTCCTTCACTGGAGTTTTAGGTGGAGTTTAATAAAAGCTAAACCTTGCGAAGTTTTAAAACAGGAAAATAAGTTGACTTACTTGCTAATCCTCAGATGTTAAGGAAGCAGAATTGCCTCTTATTGGTGCTTTTATTTAGGAATGAAAAGTTAAGCTGTGCATTACAACAGCATTTCTGGAGGAGAAAAAAAATCCAGCAAATTGATATATAACTCTGCAGAAGTCTACCAATTGCTTTTTAATTGGTATTATAGACCTCACTCTGAAGCTAGGATGTTTTATTCTCCTATGTGTGAATATGTGCTATGAAGTTTTTCTAATTGATTTGCTTTGCCCATTCCATTTGATGTATCATTTTTCACAATATTTCATAATTTGTGCTCATTTCTAATGAACAGAGTCGTTAGGACAGGCATGTCTAAGTACAACTGACAGCTAACATTAGGTGCCAGATGCAGTTTATAAAGCTATGTAGAACTGCAGAGAACAGTTTAAATAAATTAGCACCTGTACATTAGTCTCACTTGCTGGTAATTTATAAGCGAATCAGTAGAGATGACATTTAGGTAAGTCATTGATCAAGTTAACAGCTGCATACCCACTGCCCAGCTGGGATACCTAATTAATAGAGATTGCAGTCCTGACCTAGTGCTTTTCCCCGTTTGAGTCTGTAATCCTTTTATTTTGTGATTTAACTTTTAACTTACAGTTGTAGTAAACAGCCCACAGTCATTTTCCACTGTCCGTTCTGTGATATTCCACTTTAAAGCCCAGAAATCTAAGTAAGATTAATACAAGAAGAGTGTCTTAGGCTTCATGACCTATTTATATGCCAGTATTTTTATTATTCATTTTTATGCAGTCACTAAATGTTCTCTCAGATATGAGCTCATCATAAAGCAATATTCTTTCCCCGTAAGAGTTAGCAAAACTCAAAAGCTAAAGATCTGTTTTCATTTTTGTTTGTTGTCTGTCTTATCACCTAATAGATCGTTGTCAAGCAGATGATTAATTTAAACATAAATATATGTTTTCCTGTGCTAGCATTTATACTGTTGAAAAATACCAGTAAGATGGTTAACTGTGAAAATGTTAAATGTTGAAAAACTTAATTCCTCATAAGGTTTCTTTCAAAAAATTAAGGCTTCTTTCATGAAAAATTGCTTGTATTCAGTTGCTTTTAAAGGTGAGTCGGCGCATCTCATTTCTAAATAATGTTCAAATTTTAGCAGCACAGAGTATTAGAAATGAATGAATATTGGCAAATGTGAAATGTCAGAAATGTTATTCAGAACAAAATGTGTTTCTGAACTGTCTGTTGTCTGCAAGAAGAGTCTCTTGTCCAGCATTGTCCTTACAAGAAATAATGGATTTTGGATTTATTTAAATAGTTGAAGCTAGATTGCCTTTTTTCAATTATTTTTAATTCTTTTCCCAGTGGAAGCAAACTCTGCATCAGTATTTTTTTTAACTTATGCATCAATCTGAGCTGATGACTGCTTTTTTTTTTTTTTTTTTACTCTTTCTGATTCTGTTCTACATTTTGAACAAATGAAATGAAGATAGAAATAAAGACTGTTTCTTTCGACTGATTTTTGGGGTTTTGTTTTGCTCTGCAAGCTCATGAGAAGACATTAATTTTAATTTTGAAAGTGATTACCTAATATAAAAGTAATATAATAGAAAAGGTGGGGTTTTTCATATAATGATGACAGTGGATTGTTCTGCTTGTTTTGGTTTTTTTTCAAGTAATAGAGTTAAAATGGTATGTCACTTTGGACTTGAAACTTGTACAAGCTAGAATTCAGCTTTAGATGAGCAGTGATGGGGTGATTTCAATAAATTTTAGTAGTTAATTGCTAGAGGAGGGGTTTGTTTTGCAATATAAACTTGTGTCACTTTTTTTTTGGTGGAGGGGATTGTGGTTTGTTTTGTACTTAACCTTTTCTGTCTTGTTAAATAAAAAAAATATTTCAGGGTTAACATTTTGTGTCCCATTTTTGTTTCATTCATTCCTGGGTTTACCCCAGATATTTTGGATTTTGGATGGTGAAAACTGTTAAAGAATACTGCTAGTGTGGTTAGAAGGAAAACAGCTGTTTCAGAAAACATCTTGGTCTGAGAAGTGATGAAGTACAGTGACTAAATGATGTGATTCAAGAGGCACAGTTTAAGAAGCAAAGTGGCTCTCGTGTGATCAAGTTGAGGAGTAGAAGCTGAAACAGCTTTTGCTCAGGTGTTTCATTAAAATGTTATGGCATAAAGTGTCACTTCTCACTTCAGTGTTTTGATGATTAGAATTTCGTGTATATTTAAAAAGGAATGAGCTGGATTCTTGAGCCTGCTGCCAAAAAGGGTGCTGCTGCAAAGGAGCCCCCAGGGTAGAGGTGGTGTTTGTTTTGGTTTTTGAATTTTTTTTCTTCTTTCCTTTTCCCTAAAATGCCTTTCTTCCCTGGATGTTACTTAGATAACTATCTTTGCACGTATTTTGAGCAGAGGGAATTAGTGGAATGTTTTGTGTTTGAGCTTCAATAAAAATGGGCACGATCAATTGAAGAACTGAACTGTTGAAGTCTCCTATTCCAATATGACTCAATCAACTCTATTTGAATTAAAGTACTGAATTCCTAATTTCTCAAGACATTGGAAAAAAAAAAGGCAAAAGAAAAAGTACTGACTTCTACTGACCCAGCTGAACTGATTCTGTTAGTGTCTGATGTGTGAGAAAGTGAGCAAACAAGACTCCTTGGCTTGTAGGGAGGTGGTAGGAAGGGAAGGAGGGTCAGACGTCAGGATGTGCAACATCCACAGGGATGAGAAAGGTGAGGGTGTGGCAGGTACACTGAATTTGCACAACATACACATGCATTGCTGGACACGTTATTTAATTAACTGGTTTGCATGTTTGAATGACTGCCAGATTTTTTGTGTTTCTCTGTTTTTTCGTAATAGGGATGGAAGGTTGGACTTGTTGTTCCAACTGGCTTGAATTCAAATTTAAGCTGCAAGCAAAATACATTTTGGTCCTGTAGGCAGTATATTGACTCTTTTGATGATATAACAGAATTTCTTTTAGTTTGGTACAGGAAAGTTAAGTTTATCAACTGTAAAGTTTAAGAAATGTCAGATGTAAACTATCTTGTTACTAACGTATTCATTATGATCTGCTGTTTTTAAAGGTGTGACTACTGGGTATTTTCCTCTTCTCTGTGTGGATCAACAGTGAAACTCAAAAACAAAGATTTTCAAATCCTTGAAAGATCCGACTAATTTTTTTTTTTTTAGTAACTCATAGCTGAAGCCGACTGTACCCCATTCCACCTTTTCAAAGTAATTTATGTAATTCTTTTTGGAAACACTGTGGTGTTACTAGGTACCAGGAGTTTTAATTGTGATTCTGCTGGAAATAATCATGGATGTTTAATTATTCATTTTTAGAAACTTGTGGTTTATTTCCAAGGAGATTGGCAACAGTGTGATTTAACAAACAGAATGTGAAATAGCAGTCCCAGAAGCTGTAGAGTCTAGAGTGGGGGGAATGTATTTTCTATAGCTGACATGATGATATTGAGAAAATAGTTCTTCATATTTAGCACAAGCATTTCTTTAATCTGGATTTCAAGTCCAAATAAGCACTAAAAAAAGGGTATTGGCCAGGACCCTTGAGGTGAAAACCACTTCTGGAATGGGAAACTGAAGTTAAATGTAAAAGGTTTCTTGGCAACTTTACTGCTAGCATATTTACACCTTGGTTATAAAGTTTTAAGAGAGACATTCACCTGCTTTTTCTGCTCAGGAAAACGCAACATGTGCAATTAATTCTCTGTGGAATATTGGTTTGAGACCTGGAGATTCCTGAAAGTAAACCTATGTTCCATATATGAAGACATTTTAAAAAGATTTCAGGAAAATCATTTCATGCTTATGTGCTTCATCTGTAGTTTGGAGAGAGTAATTCTGATGTAATTCCTCAGACTGATCCACCATCTTTTTATATTGCTAGTACAGGGCTTTTTAAAAAGATTTCTTTTCTACAAAAATGAAACATTTGCTTAGATAAAATCAGCTTCTGTAGATGAAGTTCCCAAGAGACAGTCGGACTTTCTGTGTAGTTTGTGAAGTACAGCCTGAGGACCTAGCTATGTAAAATTAAGAAGAAATTTCTAAATAAAGCTTAACTGGAATGTGTTGCATTCCAGGATAGTTCATCCTTGATTACTTTTCCATAAAAAGAGAGAAGTCAGGAAGACTATTTCTTTCAATTTTGTTACAACAAAAAAATAAGTTTGTGAAATGAGCTGCTCTTCTTTGGTTAGTTGTTGTGTGGAGACCTGACAGTAGATGTTAGGATTTCTTAATCCAGGATGTGTTCATGCTGTAGTGTGAAAGACATGAGTGTATTTAGTGACACTGAGCAATAAAATAAACTTTCCAAGAAGTAGAATGATGGCAGCTGCTTTTTCATTGTGAATATTAAATTGTTATATTTGGCATTTATTAAGGTGTCGTAGTTACAGTAACTGTTTTGGCTGAGATTCTGGAAATGCTTGTATAAAGATTATGTCTTAAGTACACACACAGTCAGTCTCAGGACCCTGTAGTAATTTCTTTTAATATATTATATAAGGTGTTGGTTTAACATCATTTGGCTCACAGTAGATTTCTCGCTTGTCATTATAATTAATCCCCATTTGTTCATAAATAGGTGTTCACCTACTGTGTGTATGCATAAAATGCCCATTGACTAACAAATGGGAATACAGTAGTCACTAAGAGAAACAAAATTGCCATTTTATAAAATCAAGTTAAGCCTTTTGTTTGCTTCAGAATTCTGAAAATTTCTGTTCAGAATGCCAGTAGGGGATTAATGAAAGTAATAGGTTAGGTCTTTTTACACTCCATGCATATTAAATCTGTTGAAGCTCTGACAAACCAATCCAAGTCTATGGAAAAAATTATCGGTGAGTAATAGCCTGAAGGTAGCCTAACTAACAAAGAACCATTCTTCTTGAGAGAAGATTTTAGACTCAGATTTTATTGTAATTCTGCTTTTCTGTAGTGTCTAATGAAAATATAAATGAGACCACAGCCAGAAGGGTTTATTTGGTTGGTCCATTTTACTGTACAAGCACAGTATTTCTGTCTGAAGATGTACTACCCACTCTCTGAAGTTGACTACACTTGCCAGACTCCTACATCTGGGAGCTTTTGGTGGCTAGCTTTTTCTGGTTTGTTTTTAAAAACAAATGAAAATAAACAGCTCTGATAAATGCATGTTTTTGCATTATTGAATTATGGTTTAGTTACATTGAAGAGGGATGGTAAGATGATGAAAAGAAATGTGTGTCATAGGGCTTTGTAAGGTGCTTTGCCTTACATTTTGGCCAGAATGGTTTCGGAATATTGATACACTAACTTCATTTTGTTGTAGGCAAATAATGCTCGTTTTATATATCACATAAATACTGGTAAATATTGATTAAGTAAAAATAAATTATGTACCTTGTACTTAGTGAAAACAGTAAATAATGACTGTGTAATGAATGTCATAAATTTTTCTGAAGTGTTTTAGCATACCTTCAGGTATCTAAGAAAAAAAAAAAGATGTCATTTGAGTCTTTCTTCTCTGGACAGTTAGTTCAAGTTCAGCAAAGATTTTAGTGATTCACAGTTGTTTCCAAATGCATTGATCAATGGAATGCTTATTTAGGCTATGTAAAACAGCTATTACTGCCACAACAAACATGGCTTTTTAGACTTGAGGAAACTATGTCTGGAAATTGTAGAAAGTGGGATTCCAAATGTTTAAAATTTGGCTTTTTCCTGTTGCCTTAAATAAAATTTCTGTTCTTGATCTGTCAGTAGGCACTGTTAGCAAGCACTGATATTTTCAGAATGATAAATAGATAAGTGTTGTGATTTCCTCTGGAAGTCACAGCGCTTGAAATTTTACTGGAAAATCACCGTGTATAAAGGTGGTCTTTGCACTTGAGTACTTCTGGTAAGTTATGATAAATGCATTCTATAAAAACTAAATTTAGCAGAGGAAAATTCACTCATTCTGATGCAGTAGAGTACAGCCTTCAGAATGATGTTTTACTTCTGAGGATTCCAGAAGAAATCATATGCTTTTTTTTCAGCACACCAGATATGTGTCATATTTTCTTACTGATTTGGTTGCCTACTGTACAAATGTTATGCTATTTTTTACATAAGAAAGTATGCAAGAAATGTTTGATGATGTTTTTGTGGGAAAAAAAGTTACATACAAGATCTTTCTTCTTGTTTTCAGAGAGCTATTGCCTATCTCTTTCCTTCTGGCTTGTTTGATGAGCAAGCCAGACCTGTGATGAAGGTAGGTTTTTCTTGTTACATTTCTGAATAACTGTAGCATGATACTTTGAGTACCTCTTTCCTTTTGCTGATATTTTTTATTTATTTACAGCATCCTAATGAAGTTTTTCCAGAGCAGAGAAGTAAGTGTTCTTAGATGCTTATTTTTATTTTATTATTTCTAAGTATTAGAATTGTTGCATATGTAGAACTTCATACTTTTATGGGTTGGTTCTTTTCCCTATGTCCCTAATGAGTGCTAAGACATGAGCAGTAAAAGTGTCTTCTGATATTCTGTGTTTTAGGATAAAAATTATTGGTCTGTTCTAGAGTTCCACTGATCTTCTCAGAAGTTGCATTAACTGACTAAGAGAAATGTTTTTCATTGTTTAAAAATAAGCAATAAATAAAATTATGTGGAGAATCTCTTGAAGTTATGGGAAAACCTTTTGTTAAATTCAGTAGCTTTTTGTCAGAGCTGTCATCACCTCCATAAAATATTCATTAATACTATTTTAAACCAAAAGTTTTCTTTGTAACGTTGTTGTTCTAGAAGATTAGAAATTACAGTTTTGAATTTTTTTAAATAATAGGCACAGTGGAACCTCTCCTAATCAGATCTTTGACATGTCTCCGTACTGTCTTTAGTCTTGCTCCTGAGATACCGTATAAAGTCCCAGATGTCAGTGGTATGCCAATATGTTGGTCAGTTCACTAAAATCAACCATTTCATTTTACATAAAACATTCAAAAGATAGGGTCAAAACTCGTTGTCTGTTTTTTGACTAGTATTTCATATTAACTAGTAGCATGGGTGTGAAATTCTACATTCACCGAGCTGTCAAGTCCCAGATAAACATTTCTGATTTTCATTAAAATCTTACAATTTTCCTTCCTTTTCCTGCTGGAATAATCAATACTTGTTTTTTGGGGGGAATCTGTGTCTTTGGAAAGCTGTCTAAACTATCTGAAATTTTGTAATTTCAGTTTTCAAATTGTACCATGCCTTATTTTTTCACTTCCCTGTATTGTGAAGTAAAAAAGTAGAAAGTGAAAGGGTAGGAGAGAGTTAATCATTAAGTAGTTTTAAAATCCAAGAGCTGTTTTATGGAAGAACTAGGCTACTATTCTATATGCTTTCAGGACTAAAGAATTCTTTGAAATGCTAGCTATATACTGAGGACTGTAAGAAAAAAATAGTATAAATGTGTAGTTTTGTATTTACATCTGAAAATAACACTTTCAATAAGTATCTCTTAAGGCAGCTTTGTCTTGTCTCTGTATTGCGTCTTTGATAACTTTGAAGTACAAAAACTTAAATTTATACTTTGGAAAGTTTCCAGAACAGTACAAAATTTGCTTTCACAACTGCATACATGGAAAATCACATAGTCCACTAGTAGTATATGTGGGTAAAACTCCCCTGTAGTCTTTCTTTTCTGCTAAATTTTGCATCTTTACATTCAATTTCTGCTGTATTATATCTTGATGTTCCAATCAAGAACATCAATATATATATTGTGCTTATCAGACAGATTTTTGGAGTCTTATTTTTGCCTTTAGTTTATAGATAGTGTTCATTAACTTCACTGGATAAAATGCCTGGGACTTTCTCTACAGTTCAATTTGTAAAAAGCTCTCAGGTTTTTATTTTTGTAACTTTTCTTTTTTTGAAAGAGATCTTTGTTATGTTACCTAAGTTTGCCTTTTTTTTTTTTCTCCAGAGTTGATTTGTCTTTAAATAGCATTTTGTAATGAATAAAACACACTGGATGTGCTGAATAAATATGGAACATTTGTTTTTTTGCTGAACTAATTATGTAAACTATAGGATAGGTCTTTGTACTTAAATATTCCAAATGTAATAACATTAAAGAGTTCTAAAATCACCCAAGTTCTGAATATGGTTGTTGCCCACTAAAGACAATTGTACACATACTTAGTTTAGCTTAGATGTATTATGCTAATAAAAACCTTCTTTGTTTTAGCACTGTTTTTTCCAGAGCTGTTAATTTTTCATCTTTCACTTTTCAAAGTAGATTTCAGTTGTCTCTTACTTTGTATCTGTTTTTACTCTAAAATGTATACTTCTATGTGTAATGCCACCTATACAGTCTTTTAGAGTTGTACATGAGGGATTTCCTTATGTAAAATGTTATTTACAGCTATTATGTTAAATATTTTATTATAATTGCAGAGGGAGATTAGGTTTTAAAAAGGTTGTCTAAAGTATTAGATTTCCAGGCAGATTGAACACCTGTAAAATGTCTTTGTTCTCTGATATTTAAAAGGACAATCAGTATTATGAAATAGGTTTATAGCTGCAGTTAAATACAAGGGATGTTTATTCAGTGATTGTATATTGCTTTCTTGTCTAATCTTGCCTTCCATTAGAAGTCCAATGGGGAGAAGATGGCCGACCATTTAACTTCCTCTTTTATACTGGCAAGCAATCATATTATTCATTAATGCATGTAAGTATGTTATCTGTAATAAATAATGTCAGCTCCCAGTCAAGTGCATGTTATTCTAGAGGTGCCACTCAGGAACTCCTGAGTTTAGTTATGTTTTTACAGTAGGCTATAATATCACCACTGAAGCTACATGCAATGTATATTTTTGTGTCACAATATTCATTATTATGAGCATTTTTATGTCACATTTAAGAGAACACACTACACAATAGTTCTTCCTTTAATTTTTGGATTCGTTTTACAGTTTTGGCTATAGACTGGATTTGAATAGTCTGAGCACTTTCCTGTGGGCTGTATCTAGTTGGTAGCAAAAGATTAGTAGTGGAGAATGCACATACAACAAAAATGGCTAGTTCTAGCAAAGTTCATTGTAGAATAAAAAATAGTTCTTTTTTTTTTTTTTTTCTCTGTGAAGGGCAAAGCTATAGGAAATGTTATTTGTGCTGACATTTAGTGTGAAGAAAATTTGCATTTAAACTGCTTAATTGATTTTTCTAAGATGGTTCTATTCATGCAAACTTAAGGCTTTTTCTGATTAATATGGTTCCAGGAGTAAAGGATCTGCATCTTTTACCTTTATGAAAAAAGCTGTATCTAATAGAACACTACTCGACCCTGAGTCTTGGCATGGGGTATGAACAGGGTATGATGTGACCATCAGTAGCACAAGCATTATCTGCATCTTCAGAAGAGTCTATGGAAAGATATTCATGTGTCTTACATGTACTTGTAGAGGACAAAAGCATTAATAATATATAATGTAATAATGCAGAAATATTTAATTGAATATTCATGTCAGATTTTTTGTTTCCTCATTAGATAGTTTTAAGAAGTTAGTTCTGTGGTTACTTGTCAGAAAAGCAAACTTTATGGTCACAAATTCAGTGCACAGCTTTACTGAGTATAGTGTTTTTATTAGAATGATCTGATATTTATTTGCGTTCTGTGCACCCAAAGGACAAAATCCCCTCTTGTCAGGTACATTTATTTCTTTGGGAGAATAAAAAACCCCCCCACTTTTTTTTTCTTTTTTTTTTTTTTGTTGTTGACCTTGGGCAAATGAGCTTCTTGCCCTGGCAGAAATGAAATGAATGATAAATGTAGAGAGTGTCTTTGCTGAGTAATGGAGCTGCAGCGTAGGCTTTCCACAGAGGTTTTCTCCTGCACAGCCCGAGGCAGCCCGAGGACCCCTGCTGTTCATTTAAATAGGTATGTCAAATCTGCCTCGAAACGCCGCTGGTTTGATCTGTGGTAATATTTGTGAAGGTTCCATATGGACTTGAGCCCCCTGCAGTGCTAAGAAATAATGTACAACGCTTCATGGTGCAGACGCAAATTTTCTCTGAAAAGGGATGCAATGCTGCGTTTTAGCTGTCGGAGAGGATGATGGAGCTGACGCGCTAGGCCTGTCAACTTGTTACACGGATGGGTTGCACGCAGCAAGGCTGTGGAAAATCTGTGCCTTTTAACTTTTCTACTTAATCACGGTTGTAGCATTGCCTTTAGACTGTATGCTACATTAATTCTCTTCCTGCCTTCTGCCTTTCATCCCAAGTTTCACGGAAAAAAGTAAAGCATGCAGGTCTTGTAGAGGAGCCTTATCAAACAGCTGTCATCTGACAAGCCATTTGCATTTGTTTTGGCTGAAACAGAGCAACCCAAGGGCAAGATGTTTTGTTGCATTCCATCATAATGAAGAAATTACAAATTTTACAAGGAGTACAAGTTTATTTTTAGCTCTTCCTAGCAGTTAGAGTATGCAAGCTTACCTTGGAAGTCTCTGAACATATAGTGCGCGTTTTGTTTCTGATAGCGTGACAACCACCTTCAAACAAATGGCCTTGACAAAAGCATTTTTCATTAGTATAGGATACTTGAATGTTCTTCAACTGTTTCTGAATATTTTCATTAAAGAGGCTTCTAGAGATGTAAATCCATTAAGCAAGATTTAACAGGGTTTTTTTAAGTCGGCCAAAATCTGCATGAAATTCCCAACATTGTTTTAACCATTTATTAAACTAATAAGTGGTTAACCTTAATGCAGTGTATTTAACAAAATGTATTCTTAAGTCTCAAAGCTACTTAATTTGTCCAGAAAAAGAGTTCTATGTTAATAAAGCCTAGAGTAAGTAATCAATCCGATTTGAGGATGTCTCTTAAATTGCTATTAAATCTAATAAACAGGATAAACATATTATTTAGCTTAAACTTGTATGCCATTAATTACTACAATAGGCTCATGTGGAACTTGAATTTTATTACTTGTTAGTTATATAACTGGGCATATCGTTATTATTTAGTTAGTGCTAATAAATATCATTATTGTTTAGTTAGTGCTAATAAATAATATTGTTCACTTAGATAATAAAGATAAATACTTAGAAAATAAGCTATCTTTGTATGTATTATAATTGCCAGTATACATGTTTGGCTTTCAATATGAAATGAACTATCATACAAGGTATTTGTTACATGTATTATTGTTTCTGTTCTGCTTGTTGAATAAAGTTTAGCTGTAGGGAAATGGACAATTTATTTTTCTTCTGATACACAAATGAATGTTTATTGCATGAAACACCATTTCACAAATGTTTGATAGTACATTTGATCATCACTTAAAAGTTTTGTAGAATAATAACATTTTTGTAATGTGCAGAGCAACACAAAATGGTATCTTCATACCATTGTGTACAGGAGAATAGTAATTCCATGTAATCATGCTTCTTGTACGTTTTTTAGAAATATCGGGGCTTGTGGATTGAGGTAAATGCTCTAACAACTGAGCATTTTAACTCTCAAAAATATTCCAAAACTTAAAACCCTTCAAAGTGTATGCTGCACTCAAAACACAAGAAACAAAGTAAAGTGCAAGCTGAGATAAAATGTGGGCTCTGCAGCATATCTTAACTATAATGTTAATAGAATTTTTTCCCCATAAAAATCTCTTTGGGGGTTTCATTTGCTGATTTCTTCTCTATTTTTTTAATGCAGAGTAAAATATTTTTTTATTATTTTAAGTGTCCTCGTAGAGATCCGAAATTTGATCTCTCTATTAGAAATGGAAGTGTTTCAGTACATAGTCAATCTTGTAAAATCAGCTATTTTGATTGTGTAATAGCTGAGTTTACAAGACACACAGATGTGTACAGTCATGAATTGGACTATTGAATCCTCAAGTGATTAGTAAAATCTTCACCTGCCAGCTTTGAAAAAGCAAGTGTGTCTTCAGAAGCTTTCTTTAGCCGTTGGGGAGTGAAGATTTGTCAGATAAATTATTGGGCATTAGATGTGATTCCTGATTTTGCAAAGGCTCATCCACATACTTTACTTCACACGTGAGTGGTTCTTTCAGTCTGTTGGCTTTATCTCTATACAGAGATTAGATACATGCATCAATTTTTTTTTTTTTTTGGTACTTCAGACCAAAATTTTATAAGAGTTGCAAGTCCACTTTCATTGCCAGAAATATGTATATGTAGGAAATTATATTTAACATTTCTCTTACACTTGGAATTACTTTAAAATGCTACTTTTCAATGTTGCTTGGCTTCATCTCCCATGTAAAGGGTTCTTTGTCTGAATAGACATGATTGCTGTAATTGAACTTAGAACAGTTTAAAGAGATCATTTTAATTCTTAAAAGTGCCTGTTCTTGGAACTTAAACAGGCTGTGGAGTGTTGGTGTTCTTTGGGATTACTTAGGGAGAGTCTTCAGGGGAATTTTATTGTTGCAGCTGTTCTAAAGCTTTTTGTCATTGAGACTGACAATTTCTGAGGCTAAAAAGTGATAGGTCATAACCTATGTATGGTTTTATTTGCCCATGTTTATCAATAGTTTCCAAATATGACAAAATCCTGAAACCTTCTTTTAAGTTGTGTCATGTTACTGAAAGTACTTGAGTTGCTGTTTAGAAGCAGTTCTGACTGTAGTCAGTCTGTCCTAAGGTCACAACTGTGATTACTTCCCTCTGTCCTTTTTTAAGGAGCTGACTTGTAGCCGTGTTGAGCTCCTGTTCATGTATTTTTGCTGACCATACCAGTAAATAAATATGTATGCCAGAGTGTATTGGAGGAGGATGGGTGCTTGTGAGGAGGCAGGCAGGAAACTGCTTTTGCAGGTAGAGTGGTGACACCATCTGCCTTTGAAGGCAAGGGGTAAGTCAAGAGTAGCAGTAAGATGAAAAACCTCTTACACATTTATAAGACCTAATAACCCAGTACCTGTTCTAAGCATCTGACACAAAAATATCATCTTTGTGCCTGGTTTGACTTCTTCAAATGCAGAAACTCATGGAGCTCGTCAGATTCAATCTCTAAAACTGTTCCAGCTGAGCTGTCCCCAGTTTGCTGAGGGACAGACACAGCCTTCCTTTCCCTTGCTCTGTGGTCCCAAGCAGAAGTTTCCATAGTCATTCTTTCACATGTCTTAACTACAGATACCTAAAAATTGCTTGGTACAGGCACACCTCATGTTCTCTAACCCAGACTGTCTATGCTTTTAATGTATAGGCAATAGTTTTTGAAACCTAATAGTCAGCTCTGAATGGAGTTGTTGATTACTAGACATAAATCTTGCCCACAGTAGTAATGCCTTATCTTGTTTTCTTAGATGACTACGGTTATATTTGTGAGGTTTGGAAATACTTGAAAATAGGATTTCTGCTCTTTTAGTAATGTTGCCTGTATTTGAGGATAAATAAACTTTAAGTTGAAAATTTTTCCTGGTTCCTATCTGATACAATTATCTCATGAAAAATAAAGGATTTCTGAAAGGCTTACTACCATAATATATGAATTCTCATGCTGTCACGAAAATGAATTATTTTGTACTTCAAGATTTTTAACTGTGGAATTATTTTAAAAATATATTTGTTCCACTGTGCCATTAAAAATGTCATCAGTGACCTGCGTCAGAGACTTCAGTGAGTTGTCTCTATTTAAATAGAGAGTGCAGCTTAGATAACAATCTGTTCTTTGTTCATAAATTTTAAGTACAAATATTTTTAGTGTATGTGCAGGTGTATTTTATATTACTGAAAAAATCAGCTTGAACAGTAGGTGTTTATAGCTAAGCAAGGGGCTTCTATTTTGGGGTTATTTTTAAGCTGTTGCAGAAATTTCACTACATCCTGTTATAAATCCCAGTTTTATGTTAAGAACTAATATTTCATTTGTTAATATCTGACAGGCCAGAGCTGTCTCATGTTTCATCTTTTACTGTTTTTGTTGTAGGTAATACAAATTAAAAAACCCCAAACCATTGTTTCTTGTCCTCACTAATTCCTACACTGTTGTTTCTCTCTAGCATTTCCTAAAACTCATATTACTTTCATATAGGAAAGTGACTATAAGCTTTCTGTTTCACTTGTAAAGGAAAGTAAATTATTTGGCATAGAAGTACTTGGTTGTAATACAACTGTCCTGTTGTTTCAATATAATTTATAATTATTTCTCCAAATACTCCTATTTATCTTTGCATTTAGATCACTGTTACGATTAAGAGTATTAGATATATTTTAGAATAGATATATTTTAGTCTTCATAAGTTTCTAAACTGAAAAAAAAGATGCTAAAAATACCTTATTTAAAATGTGTTTCTTCTGTAATATTTTTACTGTGACTTTTTTGAGTATTTTCTCCTTTGGTTTTTTTTTTTTTTCCTTTTTTTCCTGAAGTACTAAATCACTGTCATACCATTGTTTGAAAATAATAACGTAGCTAAGAATTTTGAGAAAATATTTATAAATACTGGAAATTCAAAGTGCATCTACACAATTGAAAAAACCGAAGTTCTTACTATGGTAAATGTGCAACTTGGGGTCCATGTAGACATGCCAGGGTAAGAAGTTGTGACTGCTACAGACCACCAGTAAATCTGACACTTCTACATGTACAAAAATCCTAACTAAATGAAATTAAATAAGTCTTAAACCTTGTCAGTATTTTGAGGAAGTCAAACCAAAATGTGAATGCAATGATAAAATTACTGTGCAGTAAGTTTTGGAGTAGCATTCATTATACAAATGTAGTTTTCTTTCTGTATACAGGTGAGAATATTTTTACAAGCATATGTAAGAAGGCAAAAAACACCGTTGCAGAATTCAAAATCAATTATTTTGAACTGGACATGATTTTTTTTGTCAGAGCTCTGCTTCTTTTCTGACCTCTGTATTTTAAGTGTTTGAAGAGTAAAACCCATAAGCGTTTTTTAAGTAGCAACATTTAAATATTAAGTGAAAAAAATCCTTTTAAATATTTCTTCCATATACATTTTAGGAAACATATGAAAAATTGCTGAATGTTCAGAAACATCAAGACCAACTGATAGCTCAAGACCTTCCTCTTCAGAAGGAAAAAAGGTAAGCTGCCAATTAGAATTACTATTGGTAGTAGTTTTCTTAATGTGCTTTCATACAGTGTTTTGGAACTTCTGGTACTTCTCCACCCTACCTGCCTTCTATTCCACAAATACATTTTCAGGCTTTTGCTCTATTCCTTTTACTATTTGTATGGTAATTTCATGTTGAAAAGTTCTACCACATATGTGTGGAGCACTCAGTTCTCATTGTTAGAGTTGGGAACCCCTATCTATTTCTCTTACTCTTTCATCTCTCTCTGCTCTTTTCAATATTCTTTGCTTTATAAAAGTTCTGAAGTGTGATTTGAAAATAAACAGAAAATATCCAGAATTTTATGTTTTTGTATGAAACATATGTATATTCATATATGAATGTTTTATATATATATAATACATATATTCTGTATTAATTTTTCTAACTATGTCTTTTATTGAAGCATTTTGAAAAAAGGAGGTAAACTTTCTATAAGAAAACGAGGGCTTTTAAAGTACTAACTACATTGTTCCTGCTTTAAAAAATCTCAAGACTTACGGCTGAACTCTTTAGTAGTCTTTAATTACAGCTCTTGAATATTTTAACTTATCAATATTTAAATTTAAGAGTCTCAAAATATTTAATTTCACTATTTTTCTTCTAATAGCTTTGAACAGAAATCATCAAAACCTAGTAATTTTAGAAAAACTCGTTTGACTGGATTTCTTTTATTATCACCACCACTATTAGTAATTGAATTTAGTGTCTGGTTTTTTTTTTCTGTTTAACTTCTCTGGTATGCACAGCAAGCTATTAATCTTTTCTGTCCAGTTAGCCACTGGACAGAAAAGATCCATGTCAGCCAGAAGCTATGGGAGATCTACAGTTGTTGGGTTCTAAGTGTATCCAGTCAGGTGCTGTTTGCACCTCTTAGAATTTAGTCTTGATTTTTTTTATTTTTAGATGTCTTGAAAGGATTTTATATTAACAAATTAGTTAAGCAAGTGTTTAAAATAAATGGATATAGCTAGGAAGTTTTCGTTTAGACATTTACTGCTTTTCTGTATAGTAACTTTTTTCCCAGTCTCAAGTTGTTTTTATCTTTGTTCTTGCTGTGTATTTTCTAGCCAGATTTATGCATTGCTCCAGGAGCGCATCATGTTGGTTTGTCACTTCTTCATTTCAGCCATTTGTTATTTACGTTAGGAAGAGAAAGGATTAATTTGCTGAGATTATTTCAATTTCTTAAATAACAGAAGTTCATGTTTCTTCATGATATAAATAGCATTCTGTGACCCACAGAATATTTTATTATGGATTCATGTTTGGGTCTGAGCAGACAAGAGAACAAATGAATTTGGTTTCTTGCTGCATGCTGCTGAAAAATAGCCTGGCTCCTTACAGAGCTCAGCCAGTGGATTTACTGATGTGAAAAACGACCTAAAGCTACTCAGAGATGAAAGGTTTTTTCCCTGTTAGGTTTGTAAAGCTCAGAGAATTTAAAGGGTTTTTGAGACTTACTTCTCACACTGGATATGGTACTTCCTTTGAGATTAGGCTGGATAGGATAATTTATCTTGTAAGTGTAGGTAGAAGGTTGGTGGGAAGGGCTGGTTTTTATTTTGTTGGAGAGGTATGAGGTTTGTTGGGGTTTGGTTTGGGGATTTTTTTCCCAGAAAATGATCTATTTTGAATGCATCCTGTAATATTAACTGTAGGGCTAGGACCTGATCTGAACTACTTCAAGTTTATAGCTTTTCACATGCAAGAAATTTTTTCCAGCTTCAGTGGAAGTAGCAAGTAACAGTACGTAAATGTAAGTGTATACTTGAGTCTGTCAGGATTGGAAGCTTTTTAAAATCATTGTTAAAATCTGCATTGTTTCTAAATGATCCTTTCTCATGGCCTGACTCAGAAATGCATTAAAATGCATGCTTGAGAAGTAGTACTCCTTAAAAACACCTTCAGAAGGATTGTTTTACTGAATCACAGCTTCCTTAATACTGCTGAAAAAGCTGTTTCTGAAAAACCTGCAGAGTTAGAAGCTAGTTACATCTTTGCCTTAAATTTACCTGATAGTGTTAGTGTAAATATTTATGGCTGTTCAGTTGGTCACTTCATGCACTGGTTTTTCTTTGTGTTAGCATCTCTGTATGTATGTTTTCTTAGGAATTTCTGCTTTTGCTGTCATCAGTGCAGTCACTGTGCTGAGCAGCTCAGGATTGCACAGTAGATAGACTACAGGGTGTCACTGCTACGTTAGTATTTTGACTATGATCACTGCTAGTGCTGTTTTCCATATTGATCAGAAAAGTAAAGATCAGCGGCAGAAGAATTTGGTTTTAACATTCTGCCTTTGATTTTGCTCTTTGCTGCTAGTAAACCAAATTTTTCCTGGCAGCAGGCTTTTAAAATAAGCCGTAAATTGGTAGGAAGATCACTTCCTATTACAGTATTACTCTAATTCAATCTCAGACTTCAATAATATGAATAATGCATAGCTGATACTCATAATGGTCATGTGGTTAATTCAATACATGAAGTTACCATACCTTTCAAAAGGCAGATCTTTTAAAATCAACATAGGCCTTATCATGTTTACTGTAGGAATGTGATCTGCGCTCATTTGTAATGGAATATGTATTTCTGAACAAAAACTGACTGTATGTGTGGTCTTTTGTGATGTAACTCTAATTGCATGGTTAATTAAAGGAAGAATATATGTGATATTTTAAACAGAAACCTGGCTGGCAGCAGATGGCTGACTAAGATTGAATTGGAAGAAATGTTGTTAGAAAAAGTGTCAGATGATGATGTAAGTAATTAATCTTCCCAATCTTAAGGAGGCTTGTGTTTTAAGATTATGGACTCTGGATGCGTTTTTGGGTACTAGAAAGGTATTATGCAAAAGCAGTTGCTGTTCAGAAAGTCTCCTGTCTTCTGATGAAGTCTGTATATGTTCACAGCACTGTCACATTCATGTTGTTTCAGAGTGACTTGTGTTGATATTTTTTATCTAATGCAATACATAACTTTTAAGAACTTTCCATTGTTACTACCATAATTTCATTTTCTTCTGGCAACATTGTGAGACCTAGAGCACTTGTTCCTTGTTATCTAATTATGTGGTCAGGAATGGGGTATAAGAATTTATTATAGAAATAAATGGTCATTTATTGTAGTTACAGATAAAAAAATAAACAGGGCTAGAACCTCTGATTGTAGAGAAGGGGTAAATATTCATGGTGAAATACAATGGATTTGTACAAGAGTAAACCTACATAGAGTTAATTTATTTAATGTTAAGGATGACATGGTAATGATGGAAAAGTGACAGAGGGCTTACTAGAAATTAGGAGTCCTTTTTCTTAGTTATCGACTACAAAATCAAATAACAGAAGCAAGACACAAAGGTGTATAGGTCTGTGGTGTGAAACAGATATCTCCTGTTACATTCGCCTTGGTGTGAATATGGCGGGAGAGAGGAGAGTTTTGCAGTTTCCTCAGTGTCTGCAAACTGTATCACTCTAAGTTTGGAGTTTTTCTTTACATCCATCTCTGGGGAATAAGACTATTCATCCTAGCAGTCATACACTTTTTTTCTCACTCAGAGCTTTTCCCTACAGTCCCCTGAAGAGCATTAGATTTTGTAACAGCAAGTTCAGTCTGTGTGGCCAGCTTTTGGAAGCTTGAATATGACAGTACCAGAGAACGTAACTCTATTTGTCTGAACATCCCAAGTGTTTTATCACCTAGAAGCAGTGTTCCTCAATCTTGTCTGTCCTGTGAACAACAGCTTTGCAAAAATAGCACAAGAGCAGCAAACATGCCCTTTGCTCAGTTGTCATCTGGAACAGTGGCATGTGGTGGCTTCCTTGTCTGTGGGGGATATAAAAAGGTCTCAAGCAGATTGCGGTCCATAAACATAAGTTAGAAGCAGTTGTTGTAAATTCTTCATTCTGATAATATCCAAGAGACTTTCTCTATATTGTTTGCAGTAGAAGCTGTTAAGACTTCAGTATTTTCAGTAGTTCCTGCATTTGGAATGGCCATTTTTCCTCTCCAAGTGTCAGATCTACTTGTACAACCAAACAGTTTGGTGTTCTTCACTGCTTGGTTTTAGTACATTCTGCATCTGTAAAGTACATTACAATAAACTTAAAAAAACCCCAACCACCCAAAAACCTACACCAAATCCTTCTACACACTGGTCTCTCCCATGTAAGATCAGAAAGCCTCAGGCTACTGTAAAAAACATTGTTTACATATATTTGAAATGTCTCAGTATAAGCTGCCAGTCTTGCCTGCTCAGATTCTTACCTTTTACCACTGCAACAAAAATTTCGGTGCTGCTTACACAAAATCGGAGCTATTGGTTTTTTCCCCTTTGCACTCTCCAAGTGAAAACTGTTGGAAGCTTTTACTTCTATAGTCTCCATAATGTACATTTTTGTATTTCCATATTTCTGCTCTTCAAAGGCTTTACCACAAGTGTGTGTTCATATTGTTAGGTAGAAGTAATTTTCAAGTGATGTCAAAGTTCCAGGGACTGTTATTAAGTTACAAGAAAATTAGTGATTTTGTGCTAGAGAAGACTCTGGTAATGGAGAGGAGAACAAATACTTGCAATGTAAGTAAAAAAGCCCTTCAAAAATCAGGTTATGATATCTGTATGAAAAATCCATTTTTGATGGTGTCATATCTTTATATCTGGTGACAGCTGTCTGGAGCTCCTGCCAATAACACTTGGTAACAGGACATCCCAGCTTTTGGCACAAATGGGTTAACACACCAGTGTGTACTCTTTAATCACATGTTGAAGAACTTTGGAGGGAGGTATAAGGGGGAAGGAGAACCACACAGTAGTGAAGGATAATTTATTTCAAGAGGTTGCCCTTTAAGTCAAGTATCTCTTGAATTTTTAAATACCTTGATTGTTCAGTTTTAAAGGAAATCATAAACATTAAAGTAACTCAGCTTGAACAGTGAAAGAAAGGCATTTTTTTGTATATGTTATGAAATATAATCATTTATGAGATTCAGTTCAGTGAAATAAAATTACTTCCAAATCAGTGAATATGCTGACTTACTAAAAAGCAGATGAAAATCTTTTCCTATTTTAATAAAACAATAATAAAATAATTAAGAGATCCCCCAACAATTTTACTTTTTTCCAAGTGAGATGAACTTCATTCTAATACAATAATCCTTTATTAAAATCGGTTGGTTATGCTTTGGATTAAAGTTTCACTGTTTTCTGAAGAAAGAACTAGGTATCTTTAGTCACACAGAAAATGATGCAACTGCATGCTGTTCTTAAATCAGCATGTAGGTGCAAAAGTGTCATCTTGTCAGAAATCATCAATAAAAGTGAAGTAGCAAAGATCCATTAAATAAAAATAGAAAGTTTTTGCAAATGCAATTATACTTGCATACTTTAATGAAGTCTTGTTGTTTTACAGTATTCAAGATTTATTCAACTCTTACAAAAATTGGTAGCATTGCCATGTGCTGACATCGAGGAGAAGTATATACAGAAGTTTTCCAAAGAAGTTCCAGTGCAGTTGCAGAAGGTGGTTATTGAGCCCTTGCAGTATGATGAACGAGGAGTGGCCTTCAGCACCGGGGAAGGTAATAATTTCAAGTTGATTGGTAACAGTGCAGACTTTTTTCTTCTTCACACTGCTTTCTTTATAGTATGTACAACACTGCTGAAAGTGTCACTACTTCATTTTATATGCTTATATATATGTATACTGCATGTATAGCTGTTAGTGATGTTATGGAATACCAAGTTAAGACATGGACTGGTCAGAAATAATAAGTTTTTGGCCCAGACTCCTATCATCTGTTTTTTATATGTATTTCTATACAGTGATATCTCTGTAGAGAGGACCCCATTGTGTTACAGGTTGTAGGATACAATAAGACTTATATTTTTCACCAGAGCTGACTGCTGAACATAAAGAGTGGAGGACTGCAGGAGCACAAACACATATGAATAATTCCATGGATATAAAATGTCATTGCTTAGTATAAAAATGACATGCTTAGACTACTGAGTAACCTTTTTCATGACTTTTTCTAGGCAGTCCAACAAAAGGGAACTTTGAAGATGCAAAGAATAAGTAGCAAGGAATTTGGATATTTACAAACGGCCTAGGAAAATGTGAAGAGGGAATGTCTAAATATTATGGGACAGAGATGGATAAGGGGATATTGATCATTCATACCGAGATAGAGGGGATGCTAGAGAAAAGCCATGAAGGTCTCTGTATCTTCTAAACACAGGCTGTTAGGTTTTCACTGGAGAGGCACACATTGCTGGAAAACAATATAGTACAGGATATGAGTGATTGCATAGAAAAAAATAATTTGGCAACACATGTATAGGAAAGACTGATGACTTTCTGGACAAAGCACATGTGCACACATACTTTATGCTGTACATTTAGGAGGAATCTTAGAAATTATGGGTATTATGTAGCAGGCAGCAGATTATGATAATTTGAGTGGCAAAATGGCTAGAGAGCTCTGCTTTACCTGGGTTGTCATCAAGATTATGTGACAACAAAGAGATGTGAGAGCACAAAACCGTGATTTAATTTGTACTGGTTTTCAGTAGTATCTTCAGAACAGTAGTTAATGAAGTTTGATGAGCATGCAACCCGTGTGATTTAAGAAAAGCCACCAAGTTTAGTAAGTTCAAAACCAGTCTTGTTTGTGCCCCATCACCCCCAAAATGAAGAAGAATGACTTATTTGTTTCATAATTCCTTTATCAGAATGATTGCTTCCTTTGTGCTGAAGGAGATTGGTTTCCTAACACACACTTCTCCCCCACTTAATAGACATTGATTAAAATATATTGAAAGATAGTTGTTCTTTCTTTGCATTTTTTTTGTTACCTCAAGCTGTAAAACCAAACAGCTAGCACTGTATGAATGTGTTAGATTTGTTTAACTACTTGGGCACTTAAGTTCTGTAGAATATTGAAGCCTTATAAAAGATTTGATTTAATTCCTTTAAGGGAAAAGAAAAACTGCAAGAGCTACTGCAGTAGTATATGACAATGGGACTGGAAAAATTACAGTGAATGGAATAGACATTTTACATTACTTCCCAGTGCTGCAGGACAGGTGAGAGCACTATGAAATTTTTACTGTACTTAAATTGTTCCAGGAAAAGTAACACCATACAGTTATATATTGGGGCTGTGTTGATTCTATGTTCTTGTTTCTGTGTAACTATCTCTTTTATGAAAATGTGTATTGCATTTCCTCCTAATTTTCGGGAGTTTACTGATAGGTAAGCCTTGCTCTGTGCTCCTTGCCTTACCTTTTCTGAACAGATGCAAAAACCAAGAGGATGGACTATTTTAATCCCCTTAGAAGGGGTTTGAAATTTATTTTAAGAATAAATAATAAACATTATCTTTAAGTGTTTTGCAAGAGATTTGCAAATTGCTTGCATGTGTAATTACTCTGGTATACAGTAGCATAGTGGAAGCAAACAACATGAGGCTTTTCATGTAAAGCTTCAGATTTTGGAGGATGTGTACAGTCTGATATAGAAAAGATTTTGCATTAGGCTGACATAAAGTTTCTATTCCTAATGTGATTTTTATTTTATAATGTGATTTTTAAGCTCAAGAATAGAGGGAGAGGTTGCTCACTCAATTTCCAGAGCTGATGGATCTTGCCTTCCTTACAGAAGTAGTGGAATAAAAGTAATTGTAAAACTGAGCTTAAAGTACTTAGCATTGGCAGTTGGAATATGTTCCTAGCTGCTAATTTCCTATTGATTTGAATGAGATATGAATGCCTTTCTGGATCTCTGCCCAAAAGTTAGCTATGTTTTTGTATATATAAAGATAAGAAATGTGCATAGCATGGAACTTCATGCACATGAATCTTTTTAATTTTTCTTCTCCCCCCCCCCCTTAGGGAACAGTTGTTGTTCCCTTTCCAGTTTCTTGGCAGAATTGGAAAACACGATACAGTTTGCACAGTCTCTGGTGGAGGAAGATCTGCACAGGCTGGAGCAATACGTTTAGCCACTGCAAAAGCCTTAAGGAGTTTTGTGACAGAAAAGGAGGTGGAATTCATGAGGCAAGGTAGAAATTGAAATTATTTCAATGTTTCTTAATGTGTTTCTGGTAATTAACAGAATTAATACAAGGATCATTAAGGATCAGATTTGAGTAAATAATCCCAGTGAAACCTTGTATATTGTATGAAAGGGATCTGCATTTATTTATAGACTGTTTTCACTTGTTTCATAGCATCCTTTGTGTACATTTTGGGTGACTTCTCAAGCGTTTTTCCATCTGTTCATGACCTCTTCTAGGTCTATTAACCAGCTTATATTGCTTCAACATAGAATCACAAAACATGAATGTGTATTCACTACTAAATTAATCTGGATCAGACATTAGTGAGCTGTAAGGTACCGAGATTGTGGTTTGTTTTACTTGGCTGGTCACGTCTTGTTCATATTTTAGAAAGTTTTCTTCTCCAACATAAACGCTGGAGGCTTGGCTTTGAAGAGAGAGTAATCAGCACAAACGTACTGCATGCTACTAGCCAAACCGAGGGAGCTTCTTTCTTCTCTTGCATAATTTAGTGTTTACAAGGTACCTAGGATAAGATAGAATTTGTTTAGATAACTGCAGGATTTGATGCTTCTTGGTGATGAGATGCCCATGCTGTTTCAGCAAATGCAGAATTTTGAACGGTGAGCTTTTAACTATGCTCTTTCTGGACTAGTAGCAAGAGTACCTGCCTGTATTAGTGGCAGAAGAGCTGTGATTTTTTTTCACTCTACTGCCATCCATGAAACCAAAGGTATCTTCACACTTTGCAGCAAGTTTCTTCGACTGTACCTTTTCAGCACTGGCAAGTGTGACTTGCTAGGAAAACCCTTGTAAATAGACACTGTAATGAACTTAGTATCTTGAGATCAGCATAATTCTGAACATGTTTGGGACATTGCCAAATATACTTTTAAGTGTATTTATATATATATAAATATATTGTACTTATATATAAATATACCACAAAACAGTGGTCTTCAGAATGGCAAATGCACAGCTGATCCATTGGGATTCAGCAAGAATGTGCTGTATATAATTCATAAGTGAATAAATACATATATTGGTGAGTACATGCTCAAAAATACTGTTAAGACTGCTTGATCAAAAAAGTTTGGAGACCACTGCTTTAAGGGCTTAAGCAATATGGGTAATGCTTAGGTAAATATGTTTTTTATAAGATAAAAAACAATGAGTGGTTATTTTAGTGGTATGTAAAGGAAAATGTGAAGTTCGCTTGCTAAAGAGAATTTAAAATGTTAAGAGGATCTGACCACACTCCTTTCAGTGTTTTGTGGTTCTGAACCTTTAGCCCTCTAGATGTTACAAATCATACTGCTAATGAAAGTCAAAGTTATTTGCTCACAGGTAGTACACCTGTAATTCTAACTAGTAGCAGTAAATAAATGGATGCTTTTCTGTGTTTTGTAGCTGGATTGCTAACAGTTGACCCACGTGTGAAGGAACGAAAAAAGCCTGGTCAAGAGGGACCAAGACGGAAATTCACCTGGAAAAAGCGATAAGTCTTGAGTATTTAAAGAGTGACAAAGTGCTACCAAAATTTCAAAACATACTGATTTATGATTTAAAACCATTGTATGAATATATTTAGTAATAAAGACTTTTTTTTTCCATTTATAATTATTATGTCTTCTGTTTAAAAAGCAACAAACAACTCTAAATTTATTTAAAAATGTGGAAAATCATGGTGCAATTTGATGGAATGTTAAATCTAAAATAGTCACCCAAGTGCCAACTTTGCATCTCATCTCCAATGAAGTCAATACCAATTTATAAAACTGTTGGTGGATTATAACTTCTAAAAATGAGTCTATTTGTTTAATGATTTGGCAGTTTAAATTCTGACATTAAGCAGCTCCTAACCAGGTATTTGGATATCTTCAGTGTGCCTCCCCGTCTGCCTTGCAGGTATCTGAGAATAAGCAACAGCTTCCTACCTAAACTGTGGTGGAGTTGAGAAGCCAGTGAGAATAGTACTGACAATTGAGAGGATGTTGAGAGAGGAGCTGTCATAGAGGATAACCTTTGCCTGTGGAATCAGTTGTCTCCAGGATGCTTCCCCAGGTTAAGTAGAGAGTGATTCAGAACAAGTACCTAAATTTAGGTTCTCTGAATCATCCTCTGGAGGAGTCAGTTTTTCTGTTCTTCCCCCAAATGCAGAAAGAGCTGCAGGGATTGATTAAGCTGAAGTTGTCTTTTAGAACACTCTTCTCCACCCCTTAAATCTCAAGGGGCCTGATCAAGGAGGCGTGTTCCGAATATGGCTAATGCACAAAGATAGCATTGGACTCTTTGCCAAATACAGTCATAACTTTTCTGTTTTAAAATCAGAAGCAGGAGGTGATGACAGTGCTGCCCACCTCCTGTCTATAATTGTAGCCTTCCAAAATAGATCAGTGGTTACAGTGCTCACCCAAAAGCTTAAGGTTTTGGTTCATTGCAAACTTCCTTCCGGGGGCAGAGGTCGAATACTTTCAAGGAAGAGCATATCCTTCATCTGTCCTGGAGGAAGTGGGCCACAGCAAAAAAAGAAAATAAAGTTTATCTCACCTGGAAAAGCAGAAAAATATAACTCAGTAACAGGGCACTTTCCAGCTTTCTTTCAATTTAGAACACTTCAATATTTGTGATTCTTTCTCCCAGCCAGATTTGTTTAAGCACTAGAGTACCTGCTCTGCTTGTTACTTGGCTGTAGATCATACTGAAAGCTACACCTCAGAGGTCACAGAAGGTGCCAGCAGGTCAGCACAGGTGATAAGCAGCTGTGAGTGATGTGTACAGGTCATTATTTTCCCAAGTAGCATTCAGGGGAGCAGCAAATAGACCTCATCAGCTGAGCAAAACAGAGAAGGTCAGAAACTGGTTATGCATTGCTGACTGACATGTTTGTGATTCCTCTCCCCAAACGTTTGTTCCATGAGAATACTCTGTAAACTTGGACAAGATTCCTCATTGCTAAGATAGTTCATCTCAATCAAAATACATGAGGCTAAAATTACCTGAAAGGACATTGTACTAAGTTGGGTGTCTTTTCCAAAGTAGCAAGTGATAGAATGAGAGGAACCACATAAAGTTGTGCCACAGAAGGTTTAGATTGGATATGAGGAAAATTTCCGTCACCTAAAGGATTGTCTGACACTGGCTCAGGCTATCCAGGGAAGTGGTGGAGTCTATATAAGACATGTAGATGTAGTGCCTGGGGACATGATTTAATGGGGGACATGGTTCAGTGGTGGACTTGGCACCACTGGGTAAATGGTCAGACTCTGAATGTAGAGGTCTCTTCCAATGCAGAAGATTCTGTGACTGGTTGAATTCAACAGCTGAGGCAATTCACCTGCCCCTTTGAAAAACAAATGGGGATTTTACATGAGAGATTCTACACTAAAGCAAATACAGAAAAGCTTAACTGGCATTTCTTTTAAATCTGAATTGCTTGTGTGTAGCAAAATAACTCTTATGTCGTGTATCAGTAGGAGTTGTGATTTGTAATAGAAACATTCATCTATGCTGGGACAAGTACCTAAGGATACTTTTGTTGTGCTCACATAATGAAATGAAAAATGAACATAATCACATGGTTTTTGAAGGTGCTAGCTGAAGAAGATTCTGGAGAAGATTAAATAGTAGAATTTTTATCTTAGTATCTTCTCAAATGAGAATTGGCCAGATTGGCCACGTTACTGGTCTTATTACTAGGCAAGAAGCTACAAGTGCAACAGCCTATCAGCACCTAAAACATGCAAAGTCTTTTATCGTGTTTTAAAGGAATTATTAGTGTTTTACCTTCCAATAAAAGTATGGCCATGGCTTTTGATGTTTTAACTGAGCAAAGAACATGAGATAAAGTTTCAGGATTTACCACAACTTTTTAGGAAAGTCACTAGGAATATTAGTTAGTGCTATGCAGCCAGGTCACTTGCTTAATAGCTGCCAGCTCAGACTTCCAGCTAAATCTGAAAGTGAGCCAAAAGAGAAAAACATTTTTAAAAGAGGGGAAAAAACCAAAAAAGAACAAAACCCAGAATTGTACAGTTTGGTTTTTTTCATTTTTCATTCATATGAAGTTCCTCTCAATTGTCTGCAATATGTGTCAACATTTATAAGTTAGGAATTTAAAAAGCTATATTAAGAAAGACTACTATATCTGTAGTATAAAGCTGATGAAAAAGTGAAACTACCATTTTTTCACTAATTTTTGCAAACATCAGAACACTTATCATGTGGGAGAACCAAATAAGGAAATTTTTCGGGGTTGTTAATCGTTTGTGACAGCAGCACAGCAGTAGAATCAGTTCATCCGTTTGAATAATCTGTTTCAACTTCCTGCTCCTCTTACTCCGTTGCATTTCCAAAGTTATTGAGAGAGGCAGCCCTGAACACCTCGCTTCTGTGTTCAAGCCAGGCTTCTTAGGTCTGAGTTTTGAACCCTTGCAATGTGGACCAACTTACCTCTTCAACAGGATTTCATAATTTAGCGTCCTGTGACGGGTGCTTATACACGGAACATTAAAATACTTTCTGAGTATGGGCAGAAAAAAACAAGCCCTCTGTGCTTTTTGGGCAATGTATGTTGTGATTCATCCAGGTTGGTTTGTTTGTTTGTTTTTCCGTTCCTCCCCACCAAAGTGGTGGTTTTGCTGTAGGGTACCAGAATTGCCTGTGAGACAAACGGAGGATGTGTGTGCCAGCGCTCCGGTGTTTGTCCCTTGTCCCGTTGCTCGGTCCGCAGGGAAGCCGGGGCTGTCCCCGTGCGGGCAATGCCGCCGCGCTGCCACCAGGTGGCGCAGCTCGCAACAGAATGCGGATCCAGGAGTGGGATGCGGATCCCTGGGAAAGGAAGAAGGAATCTTCCTCGTGAACACTGCTTCGATAACCACAGGTTAATATGAGAATAAATGTATTGGATTTCCAAAGGGTATGATCAAATTGTCTTTCCAGGGCTTTTTTTTTTTTTTTCTCATGACAAAAGGGTTTAGTGTGAAATAATAAATGTCAGTTAATACTAGTTTTCATCAATCTAATTTCAGTGTGTAATACTTTCAAATTAATACTGCATTATGTTAAGAAATGCGAGCTGCTCTTTGAAGCTTGAAAATGGTACTGTAACGTTGTGCCAAGTCGTCAAAAATCATGGAATGGTTCGGGTTGGAAGGACCTTCATAGATCATCTAATTCCACTGTCCCTGCTATGGACGGGGACACCTTCCACTGGACCAAATGGCTCAAAACCCCATCCACCCCAGCCTTGACCACTTCCAGGGATAGGCATCCATAGCTTTTTGGAGCAACCTATTCCAGTGTCTTACCATCCTCTTTGTAAAGGATTCCTACCTTATGTCCAACCTAAACCTACCCTTAGAAATCTCATGCATAACATAATAAATATAATTATTTAAATAAAATGCCAGGAATCAGTTTTGGCTGAGGAAGGAGATTTCTTATTGAAACTGCGTTTTATTTGTACAGTTTCATAAAATTCTTGTAAATATTGAAATGAATTATCCCAGTATTCTCTGATATTTTATATGGATAAAATTTCATGGACTGGGATTGGAAGCTTTTTTTTTTATGCTATGCTAGCACAAAGTGGATAGAAGTTGTATCTTACTAAATGTTCAGATAAACAAGTAAACATAAATCACTGTCCATGCACCTGCCCACATAAACAGTGTGGGAGCAGAACAAAACAAGCAAACAAATGGGCAGTAATGGGTTTAGATTTCATGGTGCTTAGCATCTACTCTCAGCCACTGTGTCAGAAATCACCTTCCCTGTTAGTTCTCAGTATTCAACACCCAAATGTTGAAACCTTTTTGGTGGGCAAATCCAGCCCCCCGCCATTTCTCTCCTACTACCAGCCCCATCAGCTGTGATGGATACTCTGCTGCTGTGCTGGGGACTTGCTCAGTTTGAAGAAAGGAAGAAAACCTTGAGTACTCCACTCACAGCACAATGTATTTCAACACACTAAATCTTTGAGGCATTCAAGGTGTGCCCTGACTGTTTCTTCATCATTTCAATAAATGTCACATTCAGTTGCTGATGATACTGACATAATAAACAATGCAAGCAGAGCAGGGTGTGTTTGCCACATGTCCTGAGCAGACTAGTACATCACAGAAGCAATTTGAGACTGAGAGATAATTAACATGAGATACAAGATGAAATCTTTCTGAAAGTGCTGATTTGCCTCTGAAGTCAACAAAAGCAAGCTCTCCTTGGTTCCAGAACTGGTCCTGACACTTTCCTGCTGGCCTGGTAACAATTTGCCTTAGTAACTGTGGTAACTGACATAATGCTAGGAAAAAATTGATTGCACTAACAGTACCATGGCAGAAATTATTTTTAAAAGTTACAGCATGTCTTGGTACAATCTTTATTTCAAGTCCCAGAGCATCCCTGCAGGATTTGGATTGGTGGCACCACTAAAACTTTGGCCATATATACCTAATTCCTTGACTGCTAAGATTGCATGTGGGCAGTGACAGCTGCAATCCTTTTGTACTGGTGGATATATCAACAGGATATTTTTATTTGTTTAAACTTGTATTCATATAACATCAACTGAGGTTTTAGAGGAAAATATTTTACAAAGTAAGAATGAGTACAGACTATCCATTGTCAACAATAAAATGGTAAGAATATTGTTACAGACTGTGTAACAGAGAAAGAAGTCGTTGCTTTGTAAAGAACCTTGTGTCTCTGTCTTATAAAACTCTTTTCACACTTAGTCTGAGCACGACATGCCCATCTCTGCAAGTGTGAGGTGAGCCAGCAAAATCCTCACTGAGTGCTCTTAGGCAGGAACAACAATGCCCGAGAAGTCTGTGACATGAATACTGACATTGCTGTGTGAGACAAAACATCTGCTTCCTTCAACTTCATTGCAAAAGGATAACGCAAGCACGTGGTTGCACAATATCCTCCTTGCTCAGCTCACAAATAAAATCATAGGGCAGCTGGGCTGTCAGGATCTTACACCTTTCTGCTACATGTCACCTGTCATGCTCAACCCGAGCTGAACACTCCCATCTCAGTAATAACTTTGGGGACAAGCTGAGGAAAGCCCCAGGCAGCTGCTGCAGGGTGTGCTGCAGTTCAGGCATGCTATTGTGTGTTTGCTGTGAGAGGGGAGTGACGCTCAGAAATCTCTCACTGAGGCTGTAGTGTGCTGGTGGGGAGAGACCCCAGCAATGCAGCAGCAAGGGTTGCCCCTGCTCATGTAATAGAGGTCTAGGATCTGTTATTTAGTAAAAGTTCACCCGCGGATTACATCACCTGCAAAGAGGTGAGGAATTTGCTTGTCTCCTCGCTCAGCTGTAGTTAAATTCTTAGGAGTTAAAAAGCATGTTCTTTAGTGAGACCTTGACATGCATGCTGGCATCTCTTGGATGTTTTTGAGCCACAGGGGTCCCTCCTGCATTCTTTCATCTGAGATATCTCTGGTAGCTATTGCTTCTGCTAGGAGAGCTGACACAGGTTTAACATTCAGCTTCCCTCAAAGAGTTTCCTTCCCTGTGAGAAAGTCACTTTGAGACCTATTCTAATTCCTTCCCCTATATTACCTCTGAATTCTGTCTAATTTCAGAGGTTAAGGAAACGAGCAGATTATTTTCTTCTCTAAGTCATGCTTTCAAAGCTGAAAGACTAATTTGTACTCAAGGTGTGAAGATCCCGTAATGATTTTGTTTGACTAAGGCAAAATGAGAAAAGAAAACGATATTTAGAAAAATTCTTTAGAAAAACATTTGCTTCTTTGTTTCTCTAACAGCCAGATTTCTTTGTGATCTCTGCCTTAATTCATCAGGGATAGCTGGTTGCACCAGATGTACTGATGGAGCTGATATTGATGGGCTGAGTGTACAACGCATACTCATTACCCTCTAGAAAACTTGTGCCTCAGACCAGGAACGTGCAAAACAGCTGCTCCATAAAGATACTCCAAAGTGTGAAAGAAAAACTGGGCAGGAGGCAAAACAGCTGAGAGCAACTGCAGAGAGTCAGGGGCAACTGAACTTCAAGAGCACCAGGCCAACCCTGCCCGCTGCTGAAGTCTGGGAAGCCCTAGGAAAGGAGCCCTCTCAGGTGGTGAATTGCTGTCCAGTGTGGAAGCTGTGGCACTGACTGGTGCAGTGATGGTGTCTAGAGCTTCAGCTATTTGCGGTATCACCCTTCATTCATGAAGGATGGGGTTCCAGATCTCCCCCACCTGGCAGCTGGGCTGCTCTCAGGTTGGCGGGACAAAGTCTGGGAAGGGTTTCACTGTGGGAAGGAAGAACTGGCTGGAACTCTCACACTATGTGTGGGCAGAGGATGTATCCCTTCCGTACAGCAATGCAGCTGATTTTATCTGCCAATAAAAAGGGGACACTGGCTGTGTTTCATGATCCACTGTGAGCTTATTTTTATGTTAAGGAACTTATCATTTAATATAGCATGTTACGTTAGCATAAAGTTTATCAGATGTTTAACATCAAAAGTCAAGACTTCATCCACTGCCTGAATTTGGCATAAATCTGATTGGTTTCTTTTGTAGAAAGCCAATTTAGGAATCAATTTTATATTGTGATGGGTGTGAAAACAGCCTTCTTTGGTCATTGTAGTAGATTGCAGCTTGTTGTCTGACATCACTTAACTGCACAGCAAATTGTTTGAAAATGAAAACTCCTATTAGGACACTTAAAAAATTTCTGTTTCAAATGACTACTTAACAGCCATTAAAGCATCTTTATAGAAATGTCACTACCCTCGTTACATCTGTACCTTTGGTTAGTTTCTTTCCCCCTTTCTAATTTTCTCCCAGCATCTTGCAGCTTGCCTATTATTTGGATGTATAATTAGAAATCTATTATTATGTTTTATGGAGATGTAAAGAGTAGGAAGAAAGCTGCATAACTACTTTTTACATACAGCATGCAAATTATCCACCTTGTGTATTTTGGCTCTGAATGTTCTGCAGATGTAGTTTCATTTCCCTTGGATCTCTGTTTACCCATTTTTATTGCTAGTCATCAAGTATAGAAGCAAAAAAATCAAAATAGGAGGGGAGGAGGGACCTTTCCAAAGAAGCAGCTTCGCATGCCCCCGTCACAGAGCAGTATCAAAATTAATGTGCTTCACCTACACAGTTCTTTGCATGGCCATTATTTATAATAGATGGTCATGGAAATGGTAGGGGTAATCAAAATCTCATGAGAAAGTGGTCGCTGCCAAAGCTGAATAGTTGGGAAAGTGCTTTGAAGGATACGGTTTTAAATGTTCAATCCAGATGCTATGTGTGCTGAGAAAGGATGTGGGATGGGCCTTTGGATGTACCCCACAGCTCAGGATGAGCAACACCCCTTTCCTCAACCTCACTCTTCCAGATGACTGATGTTGTGGAATTGCCTAAGGATGATATCCCACTGTGTGCTACACTCAGGACCTGATCTGAAGTCAGTGGAAACCTTTGCATCAGGTCCTTGCATTTTAAAGGATTTAAGATCTCTGTGGTAAACTCCTGTCAACGCCAATGACACAGTGTGGTTTATGGGCTGCACTCCTTCAGATTTTCCAATTCACTGGAGAGTGAATGAGGTGGAGGTTTGTACCTTCTCCCTCTGCATCCCACCAGATAGAAATGTCTTGAGCCAAGAGGCTCCTCCATGCTCTGCAGCTGTTGACCAGAAAAAGGCTCTGGAAACTGGAAAAGCCTCTGAAGCTTGACTGTCCATTTCGATGCAGCATCGAGTACTGAATGCCTTGAGAGAGCTGCAAGCCTTGCTGTGCCTTTTGGGGTCCTTTGCTGGATCCCTGAGAGCATTTCCCCAGGCGGGAGGATGCCTCTAAGACAGGGAGGGCTCAGTGCAATGTCTTTAAAGCAAAGATTACTTTAAACTGGCATTGGACATTGGGTCTGATACCAGTGCATGAACATGGCTCTAGGAGAGTGTATAAAAACACATGATCTTTCTTTTTGGATGCCAGTGTTTGAGAATGAGCTGCCTTCACAAGAGAAGGAGCCTCCCTAGTGGGGGTCTGGCAGAGACCTGTGATGTGTGAATTAAGATTACACGTAGCCTTGGTAATACATGTTTTAGTGGCTCAGTGTAACTTTTGAATATTGAATTCTGAAAAGAAAAAAGGGCAAAGTGCACCTAGCAGGTATGCATTTTAAGAAATATATTTTGTTTTATTGAATATAATCTAATTTGTTTAGTCACTGGCTGGACAAAATGAGATGTAACATCTCTACAATATACAGATTTTTCCCCATTTTGAGTTGCTGCTGGTGTGACTTAGCTTTTAATTTAATATAACTGGCAAAAAAATAGATTGCTCAAGAGCATCAATCTCATTTAGTCAGAGTAGAATCTGGAAACAGGTTGTGGTCAACCAGATGCTAACACTTAATAATAAAGTAATGGTTGATCAGTGTATTATATGCATATATACATGAACACACATTTGCATCCAGGTATTACACACTCACATCTATTAGAACTAGGGAAGATACTTAACTCTTTCTCATTTACATAAATAAATTGTTCCTTGAGCTAATTTGATAACTGTGCTATGGTTATGACTTAGCTATAAGGACTGGAACAATTCAGAAGAAAGTTGCAGTTAGGAAGCTGTTATGTTGCTGGGTGAGCACGTAGTTCATTTCCTGCTCCCTTCCAGAGCTTGTATGTGACTGTGGAGAAATTGCTGATTGCCTGACCATGAGCTGCAGGCAATACTTGAACGGAGGCAATGGCCCAGGAGATACTGTTTAGCTCATTACAGTGTCCAAGCTTTCAGAAGAGAATGCAAATATGAGCATGGTAATGCCAGTGACCTGGGCCTGTCTGTCCATCCTCGTGGCTGCTCTCAGGCAGCCTGCAGCTTCTGCTGCAGCCCTCGTGCTGTGTCCTGAGCTAAGTCTTTGTGTCTCATGGCCCCAGAGATGCTGCTCTCAGACAAGAGCAGTGCTACCTCCTCTCCTGATCCAAGTCTGCCCCAAGACCCCTGAGGGCTCAGTTTGACTGGTTTTTGGGACTTGTTGAACCTTATATGGCTACACAACTTGTAGCTAATGCTCAAAACTGGCCTATGGCTTTTTGGAACTGTAGATGAAAGAGAATTGTGTTTCTAGGATGAGAGGCTGAGCTACAGAAAGGAGGAAAGGGGCAGGAGGCCCCGTCACACCTTTTGTTTCTGCTGCTATTAGCAATGTTGGAGATGCAATGAATGACCACTGCTTGGGGTGGCAGTGTATCATTCCTCAAAATTGAATCATATCCTTGCTCTGTGTCTTCCCCTCGTCCCTGATGTCAGCACTGGTGCCTAACCTGGCTCGCTGTGTGCACAAAAGACGCACTAACACCGTGGCCAGTTTGTCGCAGTGAGAAGTTTCCTCCCACAGGTGATGCTGTGCCTGAGTCTCAGCTCCCCTGCTTGTCAGGCAGGAAAGAGAAGCTTTGTCCAGCTGGAGGTCTGCCACAGTTATTCCCAGGCATGACCAGAGAGCAACTCAGCTGCATTTGTGCCAACTTACATACGTGTTTTTCATTTTAGGGTTGCTGTAACGTTTTATCCTTACTGGCAGGAGAGGGATTTCGAGACATTGAGGTTGCTGCTTGCAGTGTCAGTGACGTGATGAAGCTCGGCCAGGTATGGACCAGGACATCTCTAGCTCAGTCCTGTCCCATACATGGGTTGTGTCTTGCAGATCCCAACAGCTGTAGAAACCTTTTTAAATCACTAGTTTAAGAAGATATATCTCTGGATACACCCAGGGAGGAGATCTGTTGAGGAAGCAGGTGCCAGTTTTCCATAGTTACTTTTAAGAGCCAAATTGTGCCTTAGTGCTGATTTTTAGTTTTAAGGCAATATTGAGAATTTAAACACTCTTCTTTCTTTTTTATTATTTTTTATTTGATCCAGCTGGAGCTCATACTTCCTCTTTAACTTTTTCTTTTATTATTTAAAATCCTTAATTATCTGAGACAAAATTGGTAAGAAAATCTGCAGAATCTAGGGATTCCACAGAGCTCTCTCTATAAACACTCAGGCTATTCACTGTTGCCAAATAGACATGTGCCAACTCTGAAACACCCACCCACTCCCTGCTTCTGCCGCAGCAAACTAATAAGCACATTGATTACATTCATTTAAGGAAAAACACTGCTCTTTTAAACTTTACATCCCGCATGCTTTAGATTTCTGATTACGAGAGATATCCTGTTTATCACACATCATGTGGTGAAAAAGCTACTTGACACACCTCAACGCATTAGATATTTTAAAAGAATATTTTATAGTGTACCAGCAAGTGGTAGTAAGAGATAATTATCATTTCCTGCAAGCTCTTGTACTATTTGCAAGATGAACGAGAGGTTTCTTAAATGTGATTTTTGTAAAGGTCCCTTAAATGCCTTCAATCCCCCCAAACAAAAATGTTCACACGCAGTTTCTCTCTTCCTTCCCTCTCCTCTCCCACTTTTCCCACTCCCCAAATCTGCAGAAACTTTGTTACAATTATATGAGACATCCTCTGATGCCTAGTTTGCTTCTCAGTGGGAATCAGTCATTAATAATGACAATTCTATAGTTACATATAGGTGCATGTGCATACATATATATATATATAAAAGCAAATTAAAAATCGTGTGCTGCACATGGCGTTGATAAAATAAATAATGCATATTTAAGCCAGAGTTGAAACCCACCTTTTCAAGACTTGAGGACTAGCAGGAATGTCCCGTGTTCCTTTCCAAATGTCCTGTGCAGCGACATGTTTATGTACATAGACAAACTTGCTTTCCTCCAGTGGACCCTTATGAGAGTCCCCCACCAAGCCCCAGGGCCCTAGAGCTGGCCAGCAGTGCTCCTTAGGTGTCATCCTGGCCAGGTTTCCTGAAAGTGTCAGTGCAGGGAAGGGAGGCAGATCCCCACTGGAGCAGCTGGTGCTGGTTACCACCACAGAGCAGCTCAGAAATGAGCAATAAATACATTGCAAAGCTGTGGAAAACCTTGCTTGGAATCCTCCTCTGGGCCTGTTTGAGTTTACTGTGGTGAATTTTTGTCATGAATGGGTAGTTTGGCCACTTAAAGAAACACTTTCAAAGATATTGGCAAAAGCAGGGTTTAATATGAATTTGTGAAAATCTGACTCGCAGAGTTTAATGGCAAGGTTCACTCTATTACTTACTAGGCAAGTTAAAGCATCCATAGGATGATTAGAAGCAATTTGGAGTGATTTACATGGAAGCTAGGAATGCAAAAGGGGTAAGAGTGCCAAGGATATGGATGTAAAGATAAGATTGCAAAAGGAGTTAGCAGCACTTAATCATTGAGTAACATTTACAAAGCAATTCAGTACGGTTCACTACAAATATTACAATGACTTAACTATAGATTTGAGGCAGTAACATTTATACATAATCAATTCACACATAGATGGGGTATTGGTTTGTTAAATGGGGAAAATACCCAGAGCCTAAGTAATAACCAGAATTCTGATTAATTCCCCTCACTTGAAATACCCTGAATGAAGAGGGTTGATGGCAGGGCACCCCACACTGGCTGACCAGCAACACCCCACAGCAGTGGGACAGTGCTCTGCCACCATAGCACCATGCTCAGTTTCCAAGGCTCAGTGTTTCACACCCCTGAAGCTCCTGACCAGACCCTAACCTTGAGCCTGGCAGTGCCCCCGTGGGAGCTTGCAAGGGTTTAATGATGCAGAGGGATGGTGGCTGTAGATTCCCTGGCATCTGACCCTGCAGTACCTCTCCAAGCAAAAACCATCTTGTGCTGGCCCTGACAGTACAGTTTTGCTTTTCTTGCTCCAGAAAGAGGTTATCTACAGATCGTAGAGAAATCTCTTGGGATCTGATTTTTCTTTGCTACTGAACTTCAGTATTTGTGATTCTGAATTCAATTCCAGGTGCTATGGTAATAGGGAGCAGAGACTTGTGCATCTGTAAAACCAATCATCACCATAACCCAAATAACCCCTCATGGGCATGAGGTGGTGTGAGTTTTTAAAATTCATTGTGCTCATTTGTAACATAGAGTAAAACATTTGTCTCAGGTCCTGTTTGCAGACCACGCAATGGCTATGCCTGAAGTTGGATTGGTGTTTCCACATCTTCTCAGGATCAGGCTGGGGCCTGCTTATATTTCTCAGTATAAGCATGTATCCTCAGCTCCAAATTAATTTTATTAGTTACCTTTAACCCTGTATATTATTGTCCAAATACATAAATATTTCTAAAAAATATATCTTTTCATGTTCACCTATATTGCACTAAAGTACATTGAATCTTTCAGTCAAACCCAGATACTGTTTGGTTTGGGGTTTTTTCATTCCATATGTGTGCAATCTCCATAACTATTCTAGTAGACTTTTAAAGGCGTCATTTACTAAGAATTCTTCCTAATATTTTGACTGCTAACCACGGATTTTTTTCCCCTTAGAATAGCTTTTCTAATGGAACAATTCAGAAAAAGCACTATCATCATATCATAATGTACTGTGACAAGAACTGTTCAGCTTTATGTTTTGGCATTCAATGTATTCTCAGTTCTTCACTGTGTCTGGCAAGATATTATAGAGAAGTAGTTGAGAAAAATCTTTGTAGTAGCAAATACAGGACAAATTGTAGCAGATCTCTTGCTGTTTTTCAATTGTTTGTATTGTGCATGTTTCTGTCTGACATCTTCCAGCAGTAGGAGAAGACAGCAGCTGAAAACTACTATGGCTTGCAACTGCAAACTTTCTGTAGACTTTCCAAGATTCAGTAGAGCTTGTTTCTGTTCTTAGAAAGAAGGGAGCCACTAACTCACACAGAAACCCTAAATATATAGAAATCATGGCTCACAGTAGAGGGATTTAGTTGTAAATCTAGCTAAGTGAACTTGGTTCATTTCCAGAAACTTAACTGAGTTGTTCAAATAAGAATTACTTTGGATAGATGTTACAAATCAGGAACTTGTAAAGTTAAAGAATCCTCTGGATTTTCAAGTGCTGTTGAGGAGCCTCCTATAGAGGGATCAGTAGAAATTTTAAAAACATTTACCTGACTCTAAAGTCTTAGAAATACAAATACAAAATTTATATAAAATTTATAGAAAATTATATATATAAATTAATATAGAATAAATGTATATTAAAAAATATATATTTATATAAAATATAAAAATACAAATTTTTGCTGTAGAGCCTTGCTTCTCTTGCTACATATTTTTGTCACTGTTCCTGTTGAGACTCTGCTGTAGTGATCTTTACAGGGGGGATTCCCAGGAGGCCTGAAATCTTTCAGATCTTATTGCTTATATGTTTTCTTTTCTTGGCAGAGCAATATGAAATATCTGACCTTGCCCAGAGCAAGATCATTAAAGCTAAACAAGATAACACTTGTACTGTATCTTGGTCAGGAGCTGTCTAAAGCATTTCCTGAGTTCTTGTGGAACAAGAAGAAAAATTTGGGCAGTTGAAACACATGTGATGACAGAAAACTAGTATTTCTTATTTGAACACAGGTAATAATAAATAATAATTATATATCTATAGCTACCTATCTATATCTATATCTATATCTATATCTATATCTATATCTATATCTATATCTATATCTATATCTATATCTATATCTATATCTATACCTATATCTATATCTATATATAAGTTTAAAACAAAGAAAAGGGATATTTTATAACCTAGAGGCTCATCTTGAAATTGTTTTTATCATACAGTAAATAAAATTCAGACCTAGATATTTGAAGGACTTTTCTTTGAGGACCAACTAATGTGCTTTGGGTTAACATCATGTGACCAGCAGAGATCTGTCAGGATGTTTTTTACCTCATATCAAGCATAGGAGAAGATACAGGGCCCAGCTGACTTTATCTACCAAGTGGCAACTGTCAAGGTGATGGACTTGGAAGGGCTGAGGAAGGGCTAGGGAAGTGAAAGCCAGTGGGTAAAGGGGGTACACAACAATTTTCTGCACTGCACACATGACAAAAATTAATTTTTGACAGACAGTGGATCTACTCTTCCTCTTTTCCTTTACTTAGTGAGGAACTCAAAACACTTTATATATAGGTCCCATTCATGCAGCCTTTGTGTCCACATACTTAACTGGGCAAATGTTTTAAAGTCATCATTCTCTTCCCCGTTTTTTCCCCAGCTTCAAGGGAAGTCAGTGCTTCAGAGCCACATGCGAGCACTGCCTCTGCTATGATGCTTGTGCCATCCAGTGGCCCGGTGAATGGCAGCTGCCTGTTTAAGGAATGAGATGATGCAGCCACTTGGTGAAGCCCTGGGGGCATCACGGGCAATGCCCTGCTTTGGGCAGAGCTTTTTCCCTGCTTGCCCAGGAGCTGCATGCAGCTCCTTTATTTCAGTTCTCCATTGTGCTTGCACAGGATCAGTAGCACTGAGGAGGGTGAATAGCCTCATGAAGAGGATTATTCTCCTTTCTGGATCACCTTTTCCCCTGCTGTACTGGCTGCTGTGTACTTTTTCCCTGTACACCAGAGTTTTACTAGGCTGGAGTGCCATTCATAGCACACTTCCCATCCTGGAGATTGTAGTCGACACAGATGGCTCTTTGTGGCTGAGTATATGTGAGAGCTAAATTGAATGTGAGCTCTTGTCTAATATTTAACAAAGCACATATTGAGTTAATGACTAATGTGTCATTATTGCAGGAAGCTTTTAGTTCCAAAAGGTTAAGTGGTTCATTTGAATATTGCCCAAGTATCTTTGCCCTGTCAAGTTTTTTTTTTTTCCCTAAAGTTAATTTGCTATTGTTGTGATCATGTCTGACAAGTGGTGGGTAAAAGCAAAGGCAGGTTATGGGGGTCTGTTTCCACGACATTATTTTACTGGTTGGATTTTTTTTAGCTGAGCATCTCATTTGCATGGGCCCTTATTCAGGGAAGGATTAAAAGCCAGTTTTGATCATAGGGCATCTTCCACTGGGAATTATTTGCATCAGAGGCAAAGGACTTGGGGAGAAGTGATAGAAAAGTTAATGGATCCAGAAGAGGTTGCCAGAACTACAAGAAGAGATTTGCTGTGCTTTCACCGGTAGAGGAGTATGCTTAGGAATTATTGTGAAATATAAAATTGTAGTGGTTGAGTACTAGTAAAGCACCATAGAAACAAGTTTCTGCTATGCTGATATTAATCATACAAACTGTTTATGACATGTGATCATGAAAATGGAAAAAAAATATTTCTCCATGTTACTTTGCTTATGTTGATCTTTCCGATGTTTGAATGAATTTTTCAGTGAAGAGCAGACTCCTCTTAAATTGGTTCAGAATATATTTTCTATTAATTTGTTGAGAAGGGGAACACACATGCACATCAAATGCACCCTCTTTGCTTTGCTGTTTCCAGCACAGGAGCAGTGTGTGGAGCTGTCATCTGAACCTTGCAGGAAAGCCACAGCTGCTGCAATTTATCAGCTCTTTTCACCATGGTCACTGCAGCAACTTTGGCACAGTGGAACAGCAGAGCTTCACCTTTGGCTTTGCAACAATGGCATTTTTAGCACAGCTGCTTCACAGGTCTGTTTGATCCAGGTGTATTTTGAATATACTATGGATTTTTTTTTATTCTCAATCTTCAATTTAAAATCTTTTAAAACTGTTAATTAGTGATAACCTCCAATGGCTCCAGCTCTCTGGAAAGGAGAACCAGATTAGTACAGCATGCTAATTCGGAGGAAAAAACAATCTTCATTTCAAGGTATTGGGCATGATTTTTTTTATATTAGTTCATTTATTAGAGTTTCTACATCAATTTCTTGAATTAGGCAAGCTTCTTTGTTCTAAATAATCTAAATTATTTTTTTCTAAATAATTTTTCTAATGCCATCTGAATTAAGATGACTGTTTAATTAAGACTTGCTTGCAACTAAAGGTGAAATGTAGATAAATTGAGGTACCTCCTGGTTACATATTGTTTTTTAATTAGTAAGATAAAAATGAATCTTCTTTTCAGCTTTCAATTCAATAATAAAATCTGCCTTAAGCTTTGGTAGGGAGAATATCCAGGAGCTAGACTGAGAACAAATATGTCTGTGTGCTAGTAGGGAGATCTAAATTAGCAGTCATCAATTAATTTGACACACTTGCAGGCTTCTTAGTCCAAACACCAACAAGCTTGGACTTTAAAGTATCTTTTTAAAAGCTTCTTTAAAAACAAATTTTAAGATATTTCTGTGGGCGTTTGAGTAGCTTGGTATGTGTTCTTGCAGTGGAATGGTTCTTCTGTCCTGAAGCACATCTCTGCAATTAGAATTACTAAGTTTCTTCTTCCTCAAGAAAAAAAAACATTTCTTCTTTGTTCACTTTATAGTCTAAGCTCAAAATGTTTCTTCAAATGGTTCTCAATGGCTCCCTGTCCATATTTTCAGCCCAATAACTAGCATGAAAATCAGCTTCACGTTTTTCATGTTTCAAGAGTCCAGAGAATTTTGATGTAAAAAATATTTTATTCTACATTGCTTAGAGTGCTTTCAGGAACTGTTTTCTGCAGGAAGAAAAAGCCACTTGTCAGTGTGTTCTTGTGCCAAAGACCTTCACTTCTCAAGTCCAGATCTTTACTTCCCTCAAAGAAAAATCCCCATGATGGTTAACAAAGCACTGCAAAATCATATTGCTTTTCCACATAAGTAAGCTTTGCTAAACCAAGGTTCTCTGTGCACCTCAGCATTGCAATTCTATGAAAGGATCAGCCTTCTTACTGTGAGTTAGGACCAAAAATAGGCACGAGGAAGTATTTTTGGAAATGTGCTCTAACTCATCCAAAGGCATTATTGTCTAAGACCTAGTGAGCAAGATCTTACAGGAATGACCTGATTTCACTCCTTGTTCAATATCAACCTTTTTGGTAACATTTTTTCCTGACCTACTGCATCAGTAGATCCCTGCTTGTGGTGGTATCTCATCCCTTCTGACATCCGAAAGTGAAACACGTGATCTGCAAACCTCCCCAGAGCAGATATTTCACAATCAGTTGGGCTCCCAGGGAAAGCACCTGAGCACAAAGCAAAGTGAGCATCACAGCAATTCCATACCTTGGGTCAAGACACAGAGTTATTCAAATATCCAGGGAACAAATGTTCCTTCACAGCCTCAGGACCACTTCAGGAGAGACACCAGGGAAGGGTGACCAAAAGATACACCCCCATTAGAGCACATACCTCCTCTGCTTCAGAACAGAATAAAATAAAGTGGCTCGTTTCAACAGACACCTCTCATTTCAATAGAGTGTCTCAGCAGACACTAACCCGGAGGTCACTGCTCAGGAATGCAGGGCAGCAGCTGTTCCCAGACGTGGGAGCTTTTTTTTGTGCCCATCCCTGCCTGTGCTGTGGGTCCAGACAATGATGTTCTGAGGCATGAAGCAGTGTGGAGTCTGTTTTGCTTCGAGGATGTGAAAAGGTTTTCCCATTGTCACCCTTCTGCACAAGGTGTCATGTAGCAATGTATTTGAATAGTTTAGGCCATAGTTTATACCAGGTGCACCAGCTGAGCCATTTTTATCTGTTTTTCAGCTGTTTTATCAAACACTCTGGAATTCATCAAGGCTACTGAAATATAAATTAAGCTAAATTGGGACAGAAGAAGCTGAAAAACAGAATACCAAGATTAGAAGAACCAAGATAAAGATGGGCAGCGAAGCACTGGACTGTAACCAATCATTTCCTTCAAGATGTGTGCAAAGTGCATGGACAAGATAGAGGCACCAATAAAATAATGTGTGATCGTGTGGACAGTAGTTTTAGAATGCATAAGTAGGGTATAAGGTAAACAATAAAGCGGCTTCTGCAAGATCACATTGATTTGTCGTTCAGAAGTCCTTTGTTTCTGCAGTGTCAGGGTCATTAATGGGTTTTACAGACCTAAACCCCAAATGCATCCAAAGGAAATGCAGCAAGCTGCCAACCTCAGTGAAAACATAACACCCTTCTTTTTTCATGCCTGTCAATGACCCGAAATTGTTTTTACAGGAAGGAAGCTGAAGAAGGTGAGTGGCAGAGTTAAAGGCTGGGTCTCTCCTTTGCCTGCAGCTTTCTGCATTGCATCACTCCTGATTTTCCGCGGGCGTCTGTCCAGCCGCAGCCTGCTGAGTTTCCCGTCTTGCCATGTGTTTCTCCCCTGGAAGCACAGCATTTCCCACAGGGGCAGTTCCCAGTGCCCGCTCCTGGTGACTCTGTTTCCCTGCCTCTGGCAGGCGATGGTCCCGGTCTGGATGCGCCGCTGCTGCTGCCGGGCACCGCCCCCGCTGCTCCGCAGCCCGGCCCGCATCCTGCTCGCTCCATCGCTCCAGCAGATGTGCATGATTAATGGATTATTTACCTTTTGCTGCCTGATTATTATTTTTCTGCCTCTAACCTTTTCACTTTTACAAATATATTTTGAATTTGAAATTCTGGGGGTTCCACTTATAACCTTTATGTTTATTAGTGAAGTAGCTATTATTAGGCTGTTTTCCCCCTTCTTTCTAATTCTGGAGTTTAATTATATTTTTCCTTCTGCCTTTTAGTACAGGTGCAGTAATTAAATGGCATTAAATCTGTTTCATGATCATTAAGTAGGCTCGTTATTGTCCTTTTTGTATATACTTTAAAGCTGTAAATAAGTCACCTTTCTAGTGAATCTGCTTGATATAACTTTGCCATATCACTGAGATAATGATTCTATGGTTGTACACAAAAATTTCATGAGTCAGGTATGGTCCCTGTCCCTTCTCAGCACAGAGAGATCAGGGTCACAAGAGGACCACTGTGTTTGAGAGTGCAGCCCAAGACTTGCAGGTGGGATGAGCCAAGAGGAAGAGAGGAGACAAAGACTTGGCTCTTTGGACTTCAAGACTTCACTTGGCTCTTTGGACCACCATTTTCAATGCCCTGGTGGCATCTGTGGCTACCTCCAGCCCTGAAGGTAGTCCTAAAAGCTGAGGGAATCTTATTTTTTCCCTAGCTTTTCTTTTCTTTCTCTTGCTCTGTTGTGGCTGTTGTCCTCTATTCTCTCTGTAAAAAACAACCTGAATTGTGCTGAACCTTAAATAATAAATGCAACTACTTAAAGCACTGACAACTGTTCAGGTGCAAGTTCATTTTTAAACTCAGGCTTGTAAGCTCAGGGCACATGGATGAGACCCCTGACATTTTCTGTGGGCATGGGTTTTTTTTTCAGAGTTTCTAAAGTACTATTGATGGGAGAATGTAGTGTGACCTTTTTTTTAAACACTAGTTAAGGGGTGAAACACTATGTTGAAGCAGCATGCACAATTTTAGAAAGGCTGAATTAATCAGTTGTATGTGTTGGCTCTGCAGGAATGGTACTTGCATTATTACAAGACCATACACTTTAAAATATGGTAGTGGGAGACAGCAAATGGAATAGAAATGTCCCAAAGATGACTAGGGTAAGGAGCAGGGAGGAAGAAGAGGGGCTTCTTGCTAGCATAACTCCACAGTGTTAGAGCTCTTTTCCAGCTAAGGCTGGAAATTTATTCTCCATGATTACATGACAGGAAAAGTGTGCTCATCTTTTGGAGCACGTCTTCAGGTTTTAAAATTTTCTGGTAAGAATCCACACAGAGTGACAAGCATGACCTGAATAAACATCACCTCTACATGGTACTTGCCTCCTTATGCCATGAAAGATAAAGCTGCCAGTCTTTTCTATTGTGTGGATTTGTTTGGTGACTTTCACCTTGTGCCATCAGAACACGTTGCTCCTAAGGCCAGGTTGGATAATTTGATGGAGGAAACAGCTCAAATGCAAGAGTACTTGTCTGGAGCATCACCAAGTCAGCTGAATGCTGGCAGTCAATCTTTCGTATTTTATAATATTGTTATTGTTCTGCTGTAGGGTGTGTGGCACAAAAGTTGGTACCCATCTTTGATGCATCTCTTTGTCACTGCACTTTAGGAAGAGCAGTGTAGACACTGTACATGTCTTCTCTTGAGTGCCCAGCCTCCCACCTGGTGCTGGGCCTGGCTCAAAGAAAGTCTCCATCAGAAAAGGATGTGTAAAGGACAGCCTTGGAACCAGCAGGTTTTGGTGCACAGCTGAGCCCATGGCACATTTGCCTCTGACTTTTGTGCCCACGACAGTGCTGGAGCTGCTCCTCTCCCTCCACAACACCCCACATCTGCAGGGAGCAAAGTTATACTGGCAAGGACTGGTTAGACTGGTGAGGACTCACACTTGTGCTGGTGCTGCCTGCTTTCTTTACATTATGGTTATACCACCTACTGCAAAGTATAATCCATGAGAGTACAGTTTTAGAGCCACCACTATCACTTCACAGGTAAGTCAGGACAGTATACAAGGAGAAAATAGGTAATTTTCTACCTTAGGTACAGTTTTCTTACTCTTAAATGCTACAAAGAACAGGAAAAAACTTTGTGTGTTGGAGCATTCCCAGTGCTGTGACAGCAGGAGGACAGTTGTGTAAAACTATGGCAGGTAATGATGCATAAAATAAGCATATCAAAGCTGCTAGGTTTTTTATGATTTTCATTGCTGAGACTACCTGAACAAGGCATTTTATGAGTTTTCTGGGATGAGTCTGACCTGATGCTGCAGGTAGCACACAACCTTTAGGTGCTGGGTTATGCAGCACTCAAGTATCTAGATAAACATGATGGAAAAATATGGATAGGGCTCATCTCTTCCTGCACTTCCCCCAGCTTACCTCCACCAGACATACTTCCTATTCATTGTATGATGCAAGTCCACAGGGAGCAGGGCTGTCCCCTTGGCTTCCTCAGACTTCTGCAGAGCTGGACAGAATGTGACAGAACTGCTTACAAGTGTCTTCAGACTCTTTTTGGTATCAGATGTATTAGATACTGCTTCCTTAGTAAAATCATTAAAGATAATGTTTCACCATAGAGACTTCATTAAAGTAGTGGGTGTATGAAAACATTTCAACACAAAAAGATACTGCTAACAAGTTAAGAGACCATGAATTGTTGTGTTAGAGCACAGCTTTGCTTTTATTTAATGCACACTGTTTAATAAATTCAATAATCTCTCTTTAGTTTTACCTCAGTTTTGTCTTCTAGCATTTTACTAAAGCCTAATATCAAACTGTATGAAGTTGATATAAGACTGGAGGGAAAAGTTGTCAAACCCTGGCAGAAGGAGCACCCCAGGCAGGGCCCAGCCTGCCCTGCCCCAAAAGCCACACAGCTCTCCAGGAAGACATGGAAGAACAAGGTGTAGCCAAGTAAGGGAAGGTGTCCAGCGACTGACAGAAGCCTGGGGACAGAGCAGCCTGGCAGACCCTGAGAGCTGGAGGAGTGTGGCTCATTCCCAGGGCAGGGAGAAGGGGCAGGGTGGAGGGAGCTCTGCAATTTAGGAAGTCACTGAAGTTTGTTCTGCTTTGACAGAAGTCAAAACCTGACTTGACAAGACACAAAGTGGGGAATTTGCTTGCAAACCTCTAAAATGTTTTCCCTACTCAACTCCTGAGCTTTTTCCATTTAAGAATTGTTCTAGCTCATGATTTCATGAGGCCTGGCTTTTGCATTCAGAACCACCTAGTGCTTTTAAGGGCATTTGCTTTGTAAAAAGGCCCTCTCTGGTTTCTTTTTGGCTGCCTTCAAATCTTGTCATGGCATGGCTTCAATCAAGAAAATCTTTCCCTTCTCCCTTCCACAGGGAGAAAAGTTATCAGCACAAGTGATTATTTGTGTGAAACACTGCACACTCTTGTGATTTGATATTTGATATCAGACAGATGGGAAAACCAAAAGCGTAGGGTATTGAGGCATCGATAATTAACAGCAGCTTAACAAGAGACTCTTCCCTCCTCTGGGATTGAGATTTCTTGGCATTGTAGTTTTTAGTTTTGACCATCTGTGCTTGTTTTGGATGGGATAGAGTTGATTTTCTTCACAGTGGCTGGCATGGAGCTGTGTTTTGGATTTGTGCTGAGCACAGGGTTGATAGTATAGACATTTTTTTTATTAGTGATCAGGGCTTACACAGGCTGCTGGTTGGGGTTAAACCACGACACCAGCACAGTTTTATGGCCATTCACACTACAGAATGAGCAGCCATGAGGAAAGTACTCCTGACACGCTGACTGGAGTATCTGGAGGGGATGTAATGAGTGGCTGCTATCCAGAACAAGAGATTTCAAGAAGGTTTTGAAGCAGGAACACTAAAACTTCTGCTTGACAAATCAGCGTGTCACAAAAGGCCACAGAGATGCTTTGAAATGAGATATGACAAGTTAAAACCTAAAGATGGATCAAAAAAGGACAGAAATGAAAACCTTCTTTTACTTTGCAAATACAAATCCCCAGTGAATGACATCTTTTTTAAAAGCAGATACAAATCCATCCTGTACTACTCCCTTCCCATCTTCAGCTGCTTGTGATTCAAGTAGAAAAACCCCAACTTCTGTCACACTCTGGGAGCTTTCTGGCATGACACTGCAGAGTAACCTCATATGTTAGAGGAACTAAAGGGATTGAAACATCTTTGCATGCTGTCTGTGACTTTCAAACAGATATAAAGAACTAGTCTTTTATTTGAATATACTTCTCCAGGTTAGAGAATATAACCTCTCCAGGTTAGAGAGGCACAAAGTGCATCCTCTTGAAGCTGTCACCAGTAACTAGCTAAGTTTTAGAAATTCCCTGCTTATTTAATCTTTCTGTAATATTTGAAAAACAAAAGCAAAACCTAAACAACCAACCAACCAACCAAATCAACCCCCACCAAAAAAAACCCCAACAAAAGAACCAAAACCACAAAATAAACTAAACTATTTATTCAAGACAAATGTACCTTTTCGCCTTTTACCTTTCTTTAACAGCGAGTATTTTGGATGTTTAAACAATGCATTCCTCTGGCAAAGACATGCCAAGAAGACACTTGGACCATTGCCAATCTGGTTTCAAGCTTGCCAACATTGGTTTAAACCAAGACAAGTAACCTGACACAGGATGAGCCTGCATCAAGTTGGGCTTGGACAGCACCATCTCTGAAGAACCCAACCAGCCTAGATTTTTCTAGGATTTAATAAGCATTGGGATGGTCAGGCCCCACTCAATGCAAATACCATTTTGACAGGGTGGTTACAGAACAATACCTTCAGGGGGTTATTGGCAATTATAGGCATTGGTAATGATGTTCATGACTGTTATCGGATTTTTAGGCACTGTAATCAGCCTTGTTATCTACTGAAAACCTGCCATGTGTTCAGCCATCAGTTTTCTTCTGGCAGCCCTGGCCTCTTTGACCCTATGCTGTCCTGCAGCTACAGTTGCTGCAGTGAACTGAACCTTTGGGACTCATTTCTGCCTCAACTCAGCTATACTCTATTGATTATTTGTCTTGGAAGGACTTCCCATCTGGATGATTAGCATGGACCACTGTCTAGAGGCAAAACCAGCTGAGATCCCACTGTGCTGGAGTCACAACTGAGTTTGGGGCTTAATGCTTCCTGTGTTACCCTTCCATGGATGGATGGATGGGGAAATGCAAACCACGGCTCTCCAGGGTGTATTTCCTGCTGGCTGAGCTAATAAAGTCATGCTTGCTGTGTTAGTTTTTCATTTCTTCCAGCATCATGCTGCACTCAACATTTGCATCCCAAACACCCTCTGTTAAGAGTGTCCTGAGCACCCACCAATGTTCCTACAGCCTTTACTTCAGCCAAAGTAACAAACCTTACCTGACAGGGCTGTAGAACCTTGTCAAGTGATCACAGACCTGAACTTCAAGAGCCCCTCCCTGAATCTCTGTGTTGGCATTCTGCCCTGCTGGATCCCCAGTTAAGCTGTGCACACAACCTGTCCTCAGCATCCAGGAGCTGCCTGCAGCACTGCCAGTGCCAGCACTGCCTGGCAGAGGAGAAGAGCTGCTGAATTAAGTCACGCCTGCATGCCCTGAACACTCCTTTTCTGCACTTCTCCTTTGCATTCCTCTCTCACTCCCCTTGGAGATCACACCAGTTTCCTTGGCTCACCACAGACTCTTTACCAGCCCTTACCAGCCTTCCTTTCCTGGGCTTTCCTTGTCCTACAGTGCCACTGTGATGGCTCTGGCCCCTCTTGCTGGAACTGGGGAGCAGCTGGTCCTTTGGCTCTGAATTAGTCCTGAGTAGCAAGGAGGAAGATGAGGAACACCAACACCACTGCCTGTGCAGAGTATGTAAGCACCAGCCTCACTTCCACATGTCAGGGATCTGACCCCTCTGTTAGTCCCCCTGCTGAATCCCCTATTTATCAAAACATAATCTTTTCCCTTCACTCGGACATTCACATTCCAGGGTTTATGTATCCATGAATCCATGACAAATGTAATTAAAAGATTTTATTTTATTAAAAATCAACATATTTATACATTTGTACATTCCACATACTGCTGTGTATGTTCACCAATATAACCACTAAGTCCAAAAGCCTTAACAGTACAAACTTCCATCTGAACAAATTTACTGCAGGGGAACTTCAATTTTGAAATCAATCATACATTACAGAACGTTATTAACTTTTCTTCTTTTCCCTTAAAAAGTAGCAGCACATTTAATTACCAGTGTTCACAAGGCATAAGCCCCAAAGTGTTGTACAGCAAGAGAAAAATTAATTAGCAAATATAGGCAATAGGAAGAGAGCTCACAATGAAAATGTGTTAGTTGCTGCCTGTTATGAACAGCAGGATGTTAATAAAACACTTAGAGCCATGCTGAATAGAGACTGCAGCAAACCAGAAGAGTAATAAAATTAAAAATTACTTCTTGATAGAACAGTATAAAATAAAATATTTTTAATGTTGTTCAGGACAGGAGAAGAACAGATGTTGTTATAAAGACTCAGCAGTCAGGATAATGCTTGTGTGTTTAAACATGTAATAAAGTTTCAGAAAACATACACATACTCTGTCCCTACAACCACTTTTCCACAGCTCACATTAGTAGGGCTTCATGTGGCTAAGTAATAAAGTGACATTTTAGTGAAGACAGATCTGCTCAGGAGTCCCCCAGACCTCGCAAGATGTGTACTCATGCCAATTAAGTGCTAGAAGAGTGACATTAATCAGGTAACAAAGGCTGGAAAGTTTCTGGAGATTGGGAGCAAGGGGAGCAAAGAGAGAAGTTCTCATTGTAACCTGGACTCCTGTGCACACCTGAGCCATCTCAGTATGGGCTGCCTGAACAAGTCAGTTCTTAGCTATCTGTGGTATGCTCTGTGTAACAAACCCCAAATGCTTATTTTCCCCTGGCTTTGACAATATTACAAGAATACTGATCTCAATGTGACAACTTATCCATTTAAACAAAAGAAATGAAGATGTTAACTGAATTCTTTCTCATGAATATACAGCCATGAATCTTATTTTGAGCAGAGTGCCGGATTCTGAGCAATTTTTTTGTTAGGGTTTTTTCTCTTCTTGACTTAAAGAGGGACAAACTGCATATGATGGACATACATACACACACCATAGGTAATTTTTACATGAGGAAGCGTGGAGATATTAAAGTGTAGAAGAAAGTTTAACAAGTACTTTTTGTAGGTATCATCATCTATAGCAGTGGATGGCTAAAAAATAGGTCAAAGCTGTAGTATTTGCGTAACTGGAGGTTACACGTTAAACAAATGTGTTTTGATATCTGCAGAGGCATCAGTGTGAGAGACTAATCTCATTTATTATGTCCTGAATCACAGACAAAAGGTCACATTAAAAAACATCTCCACTACTGTTTTGGTTTTCACACATACAAAGTTGGAGGAAACTCATTAGAAAAAGTGAGAGAGATGAATTTCAAATAATTTAGCAACAGCTAAATTAAGGATAAATATTCTGGCAGAATCTACAAGGGCAGGTCTTAGACACCATATTCCCTAACTGGAGATAAAAAGATCACATCAGGCTTTCACTCCCAGAAAGTATTTAATTCCCAAACTAGGAGAACGGTCAGAGAAATATTCCTCTTTCCCGCCTTTCCTCCTTCACATATGCAGTCAGCAATTAATACTCAAATCTGGTTACTTCCCTGTTCACTCCCTCCATGCTGTTGCAGCCATAACTTACCAAAGTAGCAATGCTGGCCCAGGATTTCAGGTGCATAAACCAAGAATCATCAAATTGACAGTACCAAAACAAAAGAAGGAATGAACTCAGGTTCCCCAGAATGAAGCTCTCTTACCCAAGGGGTGTTCAGTTGTCCCACCTAAATTTGAATGCAGCCCTTTCATAAATTTCCTGGTGACAAAGCACAGAACACCACACATGACTCTGATGTGGGCTGACACCTCCTCTGGTTGAGAATTATCTCAGTTGTTCATGTGCTGGACACACACACAGGAAGAGCATTGTCCACCTGCCACCTCCCTGCTGAGCTCTTGCTCTGCCTCAGCCTCACATTGGCTTTCTTTGCTTTTCCCTTTAGTTATCGTGGGATTTCCATATTAATTCATTGAGTTCTAGCATAAAACTTAACAAAGCAACAGGTGAATCCAACATGTGAATCCAATATCAATTTTTCCAGTCCACATTTTGGGGGACCAGGTTTAAAAGAACTAGATGCCCCCAACTTAAATATTAATCACACTTTTGATTGCAAAAATCTAGCTTGCATTTTTCTGATTTCTGATTTTGTTCTGTATGTATTGGTTTTGCTGCATTTTAACCAAAAGATATTTACTATTAAGAAAGAATTGTTTAATCTTTTATAGACATACTTTTTCATGCAATAGCAAAGGAGAATTTTCCTGAGGTCTGGAATGATATGATCTTTATTCTATTGCAGCAGTAGTTCATCACTACTAAGTGTCTAAAATTACTGTAAATCATGGAGAGGGGTCTTTCTTTTAGTACCTTCTTACTAAATAGAAAAAAAGAGTATACTTAGCATACTGGCAGCAAAAGAAAGTATTTCTTAAGAAATGCATGCTAGTGTACACAAAAGGTTTATAAGGTCTTTGTAAAAACCACTTCCACTCTTATCAGCAAGTATTTTGAGGACAGGGGCCTACAAACTTTTCGATACCATTACTGGCCGTTGTATAAACACTGTTCAAAATCCATGACTACAAGATTGAGAATCTGCTTATACAAGTGCCACAGCAGAATCACTCATGCCAGAATTGAATCAGAAATGCCCACACTTGATTTCTTTTGAAGTGCCTCTCACTAAATATGGTTTGTATGTCTTAGTACAAAGAACTACACAATTCCTTACATGGGCTTTCAAAAATAAATAAAATTCAACATAACACTTATACTTTCCTAATTTCAAAATCGGGAAGGAGAAAGATTCAAAGGTCTTTTGCTTTAAAGCAAAGTACTCCACACCTCGAGTACAACTCTGGGACCCACAATACCAGAAAGATGTTGACCTGTTGGAACAAGCCGGGAGTAAGGCCTCAGTGATGACCACAGGGCTGGAGCAGCTCTCCTACAAAGACAGGCTGAGAAAGCTGGGGCTGTTCAGCCTGGAGAGAAAGTTCTTGGAAGACTTTATAGCACCTTCCAGAACCTCAAGGGAGCCAGCAAGGGAGGTGAAGGTGGACTTTGTACAGATCCATGTAGTGATAGGGCAAAGGGAAATAGCCTTAAGCTGAAGGAGGGCAAGTTTAGATCAGATATCAGGAAGAAATTCTTTACTGTGAGGGTGGTGAGGCACAGGCAGAGGTTGCTCAGAGAACTTGTGGACAATCCATCCTTGGAAGTGTTCAAGGTCAGGTTGGATGAGGCTTTAAAGAACCTGGTTTAGTTGAAGGCATCCCTGCCTATGGCAGGTGGGTTGGAATAGATGATCTTTAACGTCCTGTTCACCCCAAATCATTGCATGTTTCTGTGAGAAAGGGATGGATATCTTTTTCCCCTGGATGAAGTCTGGCTGCCCCTTCTTGAAGACAGCACTGTACATAGAAGGCAGCTTCCTTAGCCAGCCTTTCTGTACAAGGAGGCTGCATCTGGACAACACTGTGAGGCACATGGTGTGACTCTGGGGTGTCCTGTGTGGGGCCAGGACCTGGACTCGATGATCCCGATGCATCCCTTCCAATTCAGCTCATTTTGTGATTCTAGAAAGGACCAAGTCGACATGCCATTTTGCTGAAAGCCTCCACTGATTTATAACTCTGAAACAGGGAGCAGCCATACTCAACTGCATGCTGGACAGTAAGCCTGGCATTTATTAGAGCTTTACAGAATTAAAAGAAATGCTTCCACATTGCAGTACTTAACTTTTATTTAAAGTTGTCATTTTAAGCTCTCTTGGGGGAAGCTGCATCTTTTAAACCAACTGCTTTAAAATGGCTAAACAGCAATGTGAATACATATGAGGGCAGTTAAGTAAGGGGTTTGTGTTATTTGAAAAAATTTAGTTTACAGAATATTTAGTATATTTAGAATATAAAAAACCCAGTACCCCTGTAGTGCACTTTTGTAGATTTCTTACAATTTTATACCTTCTCTCTGTGGTTTTGATTGCACAAAGTCATCCATAAGCACTAAAACCTATTTTTGTGGTGCTCCAATCTGCCTAAGTTATGTTATAGCAAACACTTAGCACATAATCTGTACACTTTTATATCAGCTACATCTCAATCCTCCAAAGAAATGCTAGATAGATAAGATCAATTTATTCAACTATATGTACAGCATACTTGCATATTAATAAATAAATCAGTATTAAAGTCAGGGCCTCTTCCCCCATATAAAAGTGACTACAGTCTGACCAGACAAACTTTCTTTTTCTTTTCTTCTGAGCTCACCTGTGTGATTACAGCTATTGGTTTCCACTCAGTACATTACAGTAACTGCAGGAGCAGAAACCTAACAGAGCAGTGCTTACATTTAAATTCCATATAGCAGGTGGATGGGAGGGAGGTACTATAAAGTGCATCAAAAGCCAACATTTTGTAGAGCAAAAAAATTGAAGTTGATAATGCGATCCTGGGGAAGATAATCCAGCCCAAAAGAAGACATGCTGCAGCAAGCATTAAAATCAATGCACACCTCTGTCTTCATAGTAAGCTGCACAAAGCCAATCTTGTCCCATCACTCTTCAAGAATTCCAACTCCAAGAGATGCCATCTTCCCCTCCACAAATTTATCAACACCACAGTCAGTGAAAAGTGACAATTCTTGAAATAACTTCACTTGCCTTCACTCTGTAACATTCATCCTCACTGTGAAGAAAAGACTCCTTTTCTCTTAAGTGTTTACTCCTGTTCACAGAAGAGCCCATATTTGCACCTCTCCATGTCTGGTAGTGAATTTTCTTTTCTATCTACATTCATTAGAAATCAAAAAGGTAAGTAGCAGTATTTCATATTTACTGGAAGTCTTCCCATTAACCCAAAAACTAGCTGTCCATCTTGATTTATATTTAAAGTAGCTGCACGTTTTTCTTTCCAGCCCACTTTCAATGGGATGTAAGTCATGGGAACTGTGGGAGGGTTTCAAGTCTGATTGCTGGAGCTGGGAGAGTGATGAGTCACATTGGAATTGAGATGTCTGCTTGCAGCACAGTGCGTGTGGGCCATGCTCCCATTTGGGTATCTTACAAACACAGGCTCGCAGAAAGGATTTTGGCACACCTGACACACTTTTTTGTCTGAAAGAAGAATCGGGGCTCCTTTTTGTTTAACCTAAAGAGAGGGGGAAAAAATTCCAAATGTGAATCTAACAAGAAAGGAAGGGAAATGATGGAGCATAACTGCAACTGTACCAAATGGATAACACAAAAATAATTTTAAGAATCAAAGCAACACTGTCCTAACTAGGAATAGAAGAAAGCTTCACAACTGAATTTACCATTAACAAAATCTACTAACAAGCTTCTATTAATACTTAAGTGCTGGATAATTTTTTTTCACAAATTTTGACAGGTGACACTGTAAAAAAACTGAATTGGAAATTCTTACACTCCCTCCGAGTAAAAGAAATGCTAACTTACACTTGTTAAAGTTTCTGCAAGAACTTTGTTAATCTGCAAATCCCATATTCACTTCATATTCAGCCCAGAAGCTCACCAAGGTTACTCCTATTTCAAGGTCTCTACTTTCCCTTTGTTTTACAGAGAAAACATACAATTCATTTTGAATCTAGCAGTCATGGCAGAACACTCCCTAATAAATGCTAAAGACATGAAGATAGCTTTTGTACTAATTCTTCAAACTTCTTTTGTTTACTGTATATCAAAGGACTCAGCTGCAAAGCTTCAAAGCTCTTTTATTTAAAAACACCCCAGTAACCTACCTTCTCATGCTTGTAGATTAAGTTTTCAGCTTGTGCTAACCCAAGTGCCACCTGAGTCATTCTTTTTGTGTGAATGCTTTGTCTCACTGCTCCAGCCAGGAATGGGGAGAGGAGCTGCACTGACCAGCTGTCAGGCACCACCTGCAAAACTAGACCTGCATCAAATTCTGCAGCGTGGTTATTCAAGAGATCCACGGCAGCCATGACGAGCTCACAATCCGAAGTGCCTGGAGTTAAATACACTGAGAGCAGCAGATGGAAAAGCCTTCGCCTGTACTGCACATCTCTGTTCTCAGAGTTCCACATACAGTAATCTTCAGCAGCATGGAAGTCCTTCAACTCATGGACAAGGATATGCAAAGCCTTCTCATGTTCTTCTAGTTTCCCATATAAAATTGCACTTTCCATATGAAGGTCTGTGCCTTGGATTTTGTCTGTTAAATGAGAAACAAGGCAATATTTGCTCAGTGGAGGAGACAACTGCTCCCTCTCCCAGTCAGTGCAACTAGAGAGAAAGCAGATGTTTGTAAGTACAGGAATGCTCAGATGTATGGAAACACACCTCTAACAAAAAGAGCACCACAAAATATGGGACAAAGAAATTACTAAATAATAGGTGATAAACCACTGTCACTGACACCTTTTAAATTCTAGCAGATACTGCTACCACGTACAATAAACTGAAAGATGAAGCTGCAATATTTTTAACTGCTGCTTCTCCCAGTATTATAGGAGGTCACAGAATAATCTCCATAAAAGACAATAAAAATCAAATAGTCCTTCCCTTTAAGAAAAGGACACTACAAACCCTTGATCCAGTTTAAAGTTTAAGTGTCAGCAATAGGCAGGTAAAATGGCAAGTTCATCTGGCATTTCAAAATAAAGTAGAAAAAATCTAATTACTGTAAAGGTGACAGATTTGGCATAGGCCTATGTAAAATGCATGGAAATACAATGTTTTTCTCACCAAAATGTTTTGGTTATCAGGGAGGAACACACTAGCTTGCATTAATCTCACTTTCATGTAATGTAAGAATAATCATGTAAGAAATCCTTTATTTTGTAGTACAAGGATTTCAAGAGAATAATCTGTTCTGTAACTCCTGTCTTGAAAAATTTGTTTAAAAACTGACTAAAAGATGAAAAAGAACAAGAGTTTCAATGACTGTGCTCTACTTGTACATTATCCATCATATAACATTTTGCTGCCTGGAAAGGCAAGGAAGCATTAAAGAATGGTAAATTATTTAGTTATTACTATTTAGTTGTTACATTTTTATTTCCACATACACTAGATTTTTTTCCACTGAATTTCAAAAAGTCACTTCTTTTTCATCCACTATTCCATCATTCTTCAACCATAATCCTCCATACCAGAAAAGATTTAAACACTTGGCTTGCTTAATTGCATTGTATGTGTGCATTCTAGTGGATGAAACACTAAAAATTAAATCATTATAAGCACTGAACAAGGAAAACATTTAGGTCAACTGTTGCTTGTCTTATACCAACAGTAACACGTATGTTGTACTTTTCACTTAAAAAGATGCTCATATTTTTATTAAACGTGAACCCCAGAGAGAGTTCCAGGGCTATGGGTAACAAACAAGTCCTTGGCAATTAGATTCCTCAAAGTTGCCCTTCCATTCACTAGAAACAGGCTGCTTAAAAAATAAACTTGTAGGTCTTTTATTTGCAAGAGGTTTTCACAAGTTACATGCTCATCATTAAAAAGAAGGTGACTATTAAGAATATTGTGGGCAGATAATTTGATCTGGACAATTGGTGTTCTGTCTCTGGTGCAGTGGCAAACATATCATTTGAGCTATGGAGACCAAGGACAACACCAACACATATGCTTTCTAAATTAACCTGTGTCTGTTAGAAATACAGCCTATCAAACAAACACACAGAGAAAACTTAGATCTTTTAGTTTTCTGTCCTTGTAAGGACTATTATTTTGTGTCCAGCTGGAAATCACATACAGCATTTACAACAGACAACATGCAACCTACCTAAAATAAAGCGAATTCTATAAAGATCAGATTTCCGAAGCAGACTGCGAAGTTTCAACACCAGTTCAGTTGTTTCTGTACAATTATCTGTGGTCACAGATTTTAGCTGAAGTATTGCCTCCAAGTACAAGACAGCTAGATGAGTATGGTACTTTTCTTTCTACAGATGAATAGAACAATGTTAGCTCAGTTTACAAATCTCTTGGCCCCAGCAATAACAGTGATAAATATTTACTTAATTACATAGAAATGTGTTTTAACTTACTTAATTTGAATTACTCACAAAGTTTTTTGTTCACACAAATAGAGAACTTAATTCAGAGCAGCCTCACAAACTACATTGTAAATGCAGGATTCCTTATATTCAGGTATGTTCTTTGACCTTTTCTTTTTCTGCAATAATATCTGACAAAGCCACCAGACAGAAAAGCAATCTGAAGGTGCAGTGTTTTTTGTGTTATCTACTATCCAATATTCATCAAAACTAACTGATGATTTGGCTGTTTTAAACATTCTCACTAAATCATTCACAACAATGCAGTCATTTTTAAAGACCAAAATAGATTTATAACTCAGCTTTTACTAATAGGTAGATTTAATTGTAAAATGTTTTCACAAATATTTTACAAGGCACTGTGTTTAACTCAAAAAGTTTGTTTGGAAATGACATCAGAGACAAGTACATTCACCAGTCATGGTGTAACACACCTGCAACACCAATAAGGGGAAGCCACTGATCTGATGTTTATTCAAAGAATGTGAATTAGTGCACTGACCATCAATTCTGCAGAATTCTTTCAGTGTTCATTTCCTTGCTTTATTTCCAGGTTAAAGGACTTCTCCAGTGCTTAAAATGTCTCATATCCAAATACAACATTTGGCTGCTTTTGTATTGATCTAAAACCCCCAAAAGTATAATACACTGTCACTTAGGACTTGTGAATGCATCTTTGGGGCATTCAGCATCAACAGTGGTTTGGCATTCTAGTGAGGGCTGCATGGTTTAATTTGATTGTTAATTGTTCAGATGTCTCCAGAAAGAATAAACATTCTTAATTGTAAAACACTGCAACAGCAATTTTAATATATTGCTGTCACAGTGCAATAGGATCAGCAGTTACTCAATTTGTTGTTGATCATTTTCTCTGATCTTACCAGAAGAAGGTTTGAGCCTCATCAGTGAAATAGAAAAGTATGCAATAACCAGATGTAAAAAAAACCCCAAACCTTAGTCTGAGGGGACATAAGCAACTGTCTTGTTATTACAAGCATTGAAAAATTCAAAGTAATGAAGGTATCTTCATCCTTTACTTTAATCTTAAAAACACACCTACCCTACTCTGAGTACATTTGGAAGATTTCATACTGTGCCAATTTCTTCCAGATACTGCCTATTTTCAGGCTTATTGATCAAAATCTGCATTCTGAATCCTATGCCTACTTTTAGCATTCTCACAGAACTCACCTGTATTTTTCTTTCCAGTACTAGATGTTCTAGATATTTGACACGTGCTTTAGGATATTTGTTAAGGCAACTGATGATATCATCTGGATTAATGTTGTTTTTCTCCTGTTCTTCCAAAGGCCTTTTAGTGAAAATCTGTACGCCAACCTAGAAGGAGTTAATTGGAAGTTAGCTAGTCATTTAGGAACTCAATGGCACCATTTTAATAAATAAGTATTTAAAATGAAAAAAGAATAGCACTATTGTTAATACATTATTCAGGAAGATAAACACAAAACCCTGCTCAACACCACAGGATTACACTACTCGATGCTTATCATGATCTCACTCCTATGTGCACTACCTCAATTAGTAGTCCATACATTGTCCAGCCTATAAACCTTGGCTTGGACACAACTTCCACAAAAAATATCGAATGGATTTGCACAACAAAAAATGAAACTTCAGCCTTTGCAGCAGGAAAGCTCAAATTAGAGACCAGAATGTTCTTAGCCTTTTCACATGTGATGATATAGACAGAGCAAGAGACTTCTGTAATTACCAAACCAAAAGCTTCAAAATCTGCCACTGCACAAAATAGCTATGCTTAAATTAATAAATGAATATTAATATATTAATATTTGCTTAATATAAATCAAGCAGTAATGAGTTCCAACAGCACAGACTGTCTGATACAACACCAAGCACTGCACAATTTTTTTTTTTTTTTGGCAGATTAATTCTTTTAGCAATGAAATTTTGTCTTAAATGGAGGCTATTTATTCCATGTCCTGGTGTACACAGATACCACTCATCTCCTTTAAAATAAGAAGCAGCAGTTGCTAAGCTGCCAGGTGATTTATTTAAAGACTGAAAAATTATCTTACTTGACATGAAGAAAACAAAGGACATGCTGTATTTTTCACGCCCTAAACTTTGTTTCCAGAATAAAAAGAGGCAATTATCACTAGCACTTGCTAATAGAGGGACTTGGATGAATTGAGAAACCAGCAAGTTTTCTTCTGCTGATGACTATTTAACTGGCACTAAATATTCTGCAAAAGGTCCAATCAGCTATCAAGAAAAATCAACATTAAGGAAAACCCAAATACTACTGCAGGGAAATACTGATGTTCTGTGAAAAGTGTAATAATCACATACCTCTTCATTTTTTTGCAAAATCCATTCAGAGTACTTCCACACTAGCTCTTGGTCTGAGCAGAATGTAAGGAAGTCTACTATGTACTCATAGAGATCTGAACGTGTAGAATCTTGAATGTCTCCATCAACTATTTTCACCCAAAGCTGCAACAAAACCACACAGATTCAAGTGCATAAAACACGTATTAGCTCTTCCACCTCAAAATTTCTGTGAGCTACTAAAAAACTTAGTGCAAGACGTGAAATTAGGAGTTGACAAGAACACCAATTGCAAGGAACATTGCTGGTCACTCACTTTTGCCATCACACCCTTGTCTTGCACCTGTCATTTTCAGCCAATTCAGACCCCACATCATGTGGGCTCTCATTCTGAGAACGACTAAAGGAGGTACACTAATCACAAAGAAAGCTTTTATCAAAAGTCCTTTTCTCCAATGCATGGTATACTTTTCATATGTTCTGTGTGTGCAAGACTAAAAGCAAATTATACATGCAATTTAGAAGAAAAACTGGTTTTCTGCTTTTCTTTTGTCTGAAGAGTTACAAGTACCATACGATATTATTTTTATATGCATTATAGTTGGAATTAAAATGTGCCACATCTAGCAGACCAGTTTAGCAATAAACCTTGTTTTTTGCAGCATCAAAATTCTTCCAAGATTCTTGCACATGACAAATGTGTTTTTGTTGCCCCTACCTGATTTTTTCTCAGGCCACTATTACTACTTTCATAACTGACCTGAATGCATCTGATTGGGTTACTGTAATTAATGTATTCAAAGAGGCACATAATAAGGCAAACTTAAGATACTGGATATGGTCTGAGACACATCGAGAACATTCTAATTTCTCTAGATGAAATTTTGCAGACAGGAAGAAGAGAATTATTTATTCTGCAGTGTACAGGCTACTGCTAATATTAGTGACATCAGACGGAAGGTCCCCAAAGGGATTACTAACCCATCTGAAACTCACAGATCTTGCAGAATGTGCTGACTCTTCATCACCACTTAAGGAAAAACTCTGAATTGCTGTCAGTGTCTGCCATGAGATTACAACGCTGTTTTGCCGTGTGTATACAGATCAATTAGCACAGGACATGTTCCTTGAGTCCCATAAATACCTTAAAGCGACTGCTTGATTATTTTAGCACTTTTGTCCATCTTTTAGGAGCATAAGCATATGTTCTGATATGTACAGTTTTGCTTTAAAAATACCATACAAGCATCTAAATAGCTGTCAATTTCAGTAAGCTCTTCAGACTTTTCACATCTAGCACATTAATTTATTCAAGGAAGTCTTAGCTTAAGTTTCTCATATACACATACATATACACACACCCCACAACTTTGAAAACAGATAAATTAAGACCTTAGACTTTTATCTCAGAGCTAAAACAGTATTTTGGAATGGTTTACTGATGATACTAAAAACTTTATTCTAACCTGAAGTGCTGCAGCATCCTGACCGTTGTAGTGATACAGGAGACCAAGTGCAAAATACCTGTATAAAAAGAAGACAATATTTAAGTTTCTAGAACTTTCCCACTAATTTCATTATGGACTGATGAGTGCATAGTACAACAAGCAATGGCTTACAGTGACACATACATGGCCATGTCTACACTTGAACAAGTCTCTGTAGGCTGCTTTTATGAATCAAAGGAGAGTTCTGCCCTAATAGTGTGTCTTCATCACTCCTGTCCCCAAGACAATTTGTAGTTACTAGATCCAACTTACTCAAAATATGTGCCCAATTAGAGATGTTTCCCATGCCGTTCTGTCAATTTTATGAACAGACATAATGCACGCCTTCAAGTTACTATTCCTCCAATAGCTTATCAGCTGTCATTAAATCACATTTTATTATGTGTTTATTTAAAACTCTTTTTACCATCAGAAACTTTTTTCTTTACTATGGCATGGAGTCAGGTCAGGCAAAGAAGAGCTTTGTACAGTGCAACTACAGAGTTGTTTTTGTGAACTCTAATAAAAATACAGCCAAGTTCTGTAATGTCTGTCCTCATGGAACAAAGTCCTAACATTCATTCAATTCACACTTGCAGAAGTATGCCATACAAACCACACTCACCAAAAGGTTTTAACAGAATACCTGAAATAAATGAAATCACCTCAAATATAACCACAATTAAAAATTCTTCCTCACCACCGTATTTGCTACTACTGCACCAGATAGTTTAAAGCTAAAGAAATTAAAACTATAATAGACCTACTACCTAAGCCTGGGGTTTGTATTTTACACATTTACTATCTAATGTTTCCTACTTAATGAGAGCAAATTTTCTGGCTGCTGGCATTTCTGGTTTGAAGTCATTTGCAGTCATCTTAAGGAACCTTTTTTTGGTCCATTAGTGGAACATAGAAAGCTTGCAATTATAAGAGCTCTTTCCCTGAATAAGCAACTACATTTTTAAAGTCACTAACTGGTTAATAGCTTTTACCTAAGGCAGTGCAAGCTTTAAGGTATTTTTTTTTTTGTCTGTGTACAACTGCTGCAGTCATTCCACTCTCCCATTATCACAAGGGCACACAATTCACTTTTTCCTCCCCAATTTGCACCAATTCTTTATTTTTCTGTTTGATACAGAAACTTGCATGGAGAATTCTGAATTTACCAGAGTAAGACAGAATGCATTTCCTTTACCTTAGACTGTCATAGCTTTTCACCAATATTTTTAAATGCTAACAATGCAAATTCAAACCGAGTTATCTTTTGGACAAGTGTAAGCACAGGAACTACAAGTACTCAAGCACATTGTTCTAGAAGCCAAGGGGATCTAAGGCAATTTTCTCTCTGTTTAGAAGGTGCGCTCTGGTCTAGAAGGTGCAATAATAAAAAAATCCACTTACTTTTTGTGTTTTTCCAGCCAGGCAGCACTATCTGTTAAAAGACAGAAGTTCTCTGAAACTAGGAGATCCAGCAGGCTTTCATGATTTGCCTCTGCATACAGTTTGAGTAAAGCTGTGTCAATATCCTCCTTGTAGCCATTTGCAACCTCAGTGCTGCGGACTTCATTCAAGTAACTCATGAGGAATCGTTTGCATTTTGCCATCTTCTCCTGGTCCCCTTGGGTCAGCTGGTTCAGGTCTGCATACTCGTGCAGAGGGGGATGAGACCGGATAAATGAAGAGGAAGTAGGCAACAGGAAGGGGTACAGAGAGATCAGCTCCCGGACATCAAGCTGGCCGCTTCTGCAATTACAGTGTCAAACTAGATGAAGCAAAAAGAAAGAAAAAGTATACATAGGCACAAAAAAAAGTGTGCTCACATATGCTTAAAGTCAGGGCACTAACATGTAGTCAGTTTCTGGAATACTTTTTGCTATGTATCTTTTTCATTCTTCTTCCTCCTCTAGACATTGAAAGCTCTGAGAATTCAGAGACTGGCCAGCCTTCTGCTTCCAACCTTCCACAGCAGTTCTCTGGCATATACAAAAACCAGCCGAACAGCCCTACAGCAATCATAGGACTGCCCTAGACTTCACCCATACATTATGGGAGCTAGTTTTCTGATGGCAGAAAAAAAAAAAAAAAAAAAAAAGGAAAAAGTGAACCCTTTCAGGCGAGCCACAGAGACTATGTCAGTGTAATTCTGGAGAAAATAGCAACTTCCCGTACAAAACTAAAGCTCTCAGAACATGTGTGTGCATGATGAAAACATTCTCCCCAACCCTGAAATCCACCAGATTCCTCATCTGGCTCTCTTCTTACAGAGGTTCTGTAAGCAAACCACAGATACTGATTATGCATCCATTTAACCAATAAGTCTGTTGTACAGACAGGGGTCTTGAGTGTACATCTATGGAGGCTCCTCTGGAGTGGCTTTTCCACTTCAGGTATGAAGGACACCCTGTACTTTTATTCAGCAGCAGGTTGTAACCATAGATATGCCACACAAAACATTTTTTTTAGCCGAGTTAGAAATTCCTCAAGCTTTTAAAGAACACACATTGTTACAGAAGAGTTGGGTTTTCTTCCACATATGGCAAAGAATCCCCGATTTTCATAGCTAGAGTGAATCCTCTTTCCAGGCCTTGCTTTAGAAGAACAGCAAGACATCAGGATATTTTAAATTATTTTATTTCACTGTCAAAGTTTTTATTCAGAATTTATATTTAAAAATTAGCAATCCTGACATGCAGGGTATACTGTTGCTGAAGAATAAAATCAAAATTAGCTTGAAATTTCTCTGAAAGAAACGCTGTTTAGTTATTTTGTTGCAAACAGAACTTTTTAAAAATAATTATTATCTACCTGGTGAACAGCAAACTGAAAGACTTTCTTCTCATAACTTTGATTGGAATGGATTCCAAAAAGAAACAAGTGATAACACAGAAGTAGAAAAGCAGCAGATTTCTACAGGCAATAAAGTGTGAAAGATCATCATAAACAGGCTCATCCCTTCACTACAGGCATGCCCTACATCATTCACTTCTTGCCAGAAACAAAATTCCAAAACCATCCAGGAAATATGAACCAGTAGGAACCATCACCATGACATTCCCCATTTAGAACTTTTCTTTCAAGTTAATAGAGCCCTTTGACTACAAAAATCTACACCAGAAGAAGGAAATTCTGGGAGACAGCAGCAACAGCAAATTAAAAAGCAGCATCCTCTCTTCCAGAACCTAGTGACTGCAAAGCACAGGAGTAGGAACACAGACAATAGGGAAGAACCACAACAGACAAAATTGGGAAGCCTTCCCATGAGAAGAGGTTTGAACAGCAGGTTTTCCCAATTCATACAGAGAACCCCTACAGCCTAAAACCCACCTCTACACTAGAAAGACCCACTTCTAACTGAGGGTATGAAATTTCTTTTAATCCTTCTTCTGGGATTTGGCTTTGAAATTCTTAGATCTACATTATGATAAGAGGCAGAATAACCCAGAAGTAGCAAGTTCTGTCAGTGGCATGATCTGATGGTTCCAAGAATATTTGAGTTTTCAGTATGAATTTATTACAGTAACCTAACTGCAGTTTTAGCTACTGCAACTACTCTGAAATTTCAAGTGCTGAGGACCAGCAGATTAAATATATTATATGAGATGCATTACGCTAGAAAATTAACTCTATTCCACAGGCTCCTCAAAATTTGTGCAGAAAAAAGGAATCTCAATAAATCTGGGGAAATTAAAATATAAACATCGATTCCCTTGCTAGCTATGCTGTCAAGTATTTGGAGATAGCCCTAAGCTTGAGTTGGAGTCTGACCACTGAAATGGATGAAGTTTAAAAATGCTATATATAATATGCCACTTTTTAAAAGTTTTAGAATATTTTCCAACTTCTACAGTAATTTCTGAGTCCTTTCCTGTTACCATCCAGGTTTTCCTAGATGAGGAAGTAGCCAACTACCACACCTCTGATTTCACAGATTGTGGCCTCAATGGTGATCTGTTTTCAAAAGGAGAATCCACTTCAACTTTGGCTAGCCCAAAGCCTGGGCTGTGAATCACCTGTGGTTCTCAGAGCAGGTATGACTCAAGCTCAGCTGTAGAGTTTTATTCTCCCCACAGCAGTGGTAAATAACAATCAAGTAGCCTCCTTAAAAGCACCATATCCATCCACAAACTTCTTCAGAAAAATACCAAATACTAAACAATGACCCCACCTGTACAAATGGCTAACATTCAGCTCAAGGCTTATGGCTCCTGAGATTTCTGGATGTCTTGTGGATCCTTCCATCACATCTGGACAGAACTCATTTAGAGCAGCTACAAAGGATCTCATCTCTTTTGAAAAATATATCTGAGCCTTCAGCTTCTAGCATCTCAGGCTCAGCAAAATACAGATAAGAATTTATCACACAGTAGAAAACAAACTCTTGAGACATCAGTGTTGTGAAGTAACTTTCCTTTAAGCAATTCTATATTAAATCTCTTTGGGCTTCATATACATAAACAATGCAACAGGCAGAATCTACCTTCAGGAAGCTTAGGTCTAAATTCAGACCCTCGTATCTACACATATCAGAGATGCCAAAGAAGCCTACAGTGCTAACTGTTTTGACTAAATCCCACAATGCAAATCCCATATCATTCCTACATTTTATTTCTCCAGGTACAAGTACCAGCAATTTTTTAACCTTTCCAGTGTAGGACAGACTTATACCTAAATTCTCTCTATAGGCTTTCCAAGGTGAGAAATACTGTATAAAGCATTAACATTTTTATTTGTTAAAAAGAGCAAAGTTTAGAAAAGTTTCAGTATCCAGTGGGTCAGAAGACGAGGAGTATCTAACCAGTAAACACCAAAGAACTGTTTTCCCTATAACAGCTGCCAAGCATCTCAGTTAGGCATGGAAAATTGAGCAAATGACCTCCTAAAAAGTATTATTTGGTATAATGATAGCAACATGATACAGCATAACTATGAATCACAACTACATAAAACAATCACAATTCTGTTATTACTTACAACAGAATTTGTCAAAAAAGCCCTATTGTTACTTCTCACTGAGTTTTAAGGTTAATGGATCTAGTTGGAGAAAATTATTCTCCTTTTGTTGAACTATTTGAGTTTCAATAAAGCTACACATTCTTTCTTTTCATCAACCTTCTTCACTATTCAGAAGTATCAGCATTAACCATGAGGAACTTAAGAACTATGAATTTAAGCATAAGATGTACCTGTTTCTTGACAAGGTTATCCAAGAAGGGTAATAATGCAAGAAAATGAAGACCTTAATCCAATATAATTCCCCCTGCTAAGCTTTAACTGTCAGATATTTTCCAAGTAGTAAGACAATCTCACTTCATATTTAGCCAGAAGCAGGCCCACATATCACACCAAGATCTCTGAGGAACTGCTGCTACCCTGTTTCACTGCTTAAATCCCTCTTTTCTCAGATAGGTACTAAGTTTCCCTTTGACATTAAGACTGAAGCGATTTTTAAGACCAGGTTGAAACATCTGCAGAGCAATACATGGGGATGGGAAGAACTGTTTTCATAGACTGCCACATTCTTTCCCATTTTGCCTGTGAGCAGCAGTAAGTTTAAAATCAACAAGATTGATTGAGACTGTATCGGGGCACACCCAGCTGTTACTCTAACTCAGTGTGCCCACCAGGGAATCAAAGAACCTGATCACCATTACAAGTTTTTTCAGACTCGCCAAAATACTCTGTTTAGCTTATGTATGGCTGGACAGAAGAAAAGCACAGAAACTTATTCTGGCTTTCTTCCCTGAGCAGACATCAGCAATTCATTCATCAGCAGAACTGTTGTTCTGCATTGGAGTTGCAGCTTTTAGAGGAAGGGAACACCCTGGGATGCTGACTCAGCTGCAGAATTTGTGGCTGGACAACACATTTTCTCATGAAGCATGTTTGTTTCTGTAGAGGAGCTCCCATAATCCTATTCATTAAAGCTTATTTGTCAGATAGTTGAACCGAGGATGCATTAGCGATCTTGGCTCCTTCCACAAGGTGGTAGAACTCCCCACAGGATACATTTCCCTCTTTTCACTGCTCTTAAAATACTCTTAACTGTACACTGCTTGTACTTCTGCTTTAGATACACAACCCTGGGGTCAGATACACAAGAATCTAAAAGATTATAAGGGTAGAGAAAGACTGCAAGTTGCTCACTAATGGCAGCAATTACTAAGTGACAGAGGAAGTGGTTGTGACCAGAACAAATTGTCCCTAAATGCTGTTCAGGTCTTTCCTGTCATTCCCTCGTCTTCACTCAGTGTACACTGCTCATCCAAGCCCAGTGTCTCCCATTATACTGGTGAGCAGGAGGCAAGATGGCAAAGTTTCTCTCCAATAACAACATTGCTCAAAGCTTTACTATCCTCAATGCATTTCCATAAATCCAAGGACAACTTTTTTCCTACACTGTAAATACGCTTACAATTGAAAATTGTCTAGCCTTAATCCTATTTCATAGACTCTAAACTGATTTAAAGTGAATTTCAGCACGTAACAAGGAGAGTTATTTTATATGGTCAGCATACATTCCACTAACTACAGACAGTGCCGCATCACAGAATGAGGCATGGCTAGCAGAAATGAAATTATCAGGTAGGAAAGAGATAACAAGCAGCATTTTCTGAATGAAAGTGGAATATCAAGGTCAATTTATAAACGAGTGACTGCTGAAATGGCTAAATCGGCAAGGTTAGTACACACTTCAGGAACAAATCTGTCTTCTGGAAAAGGTCTAGCAGAACAAGTGCTAAAGCAAATTCAGTATCAGCATCCTCATAAAAATTAGTGCAATTTTGTCAATAATATTTATGTTGTAACTAATATTTACATTATACCTCTTAACAAAAGAATTAAAAATAAAAATAACAAAGCAATGTTTATGTTGTAAATCACAGCACAGACTCAGTGATAAAGCCTTGACCTTCATGAGCATAAAGTAAAAAAACCTCCATACATACAACACTCAAATTCTTAATGCTGCTATGTGTTAGCATCTCCCCAAAAAAATCAGTTGCATTAATTCTTCAGCTAAAAAGTTGTTTCAACATTACTCTCTTCTTAACCACAACAAAACCATTTTATTACAGTGAACTCACATCTACATCAAAAAACATTCAAGCAACTAAATTTTTCAAACCAAGAGCACTAACTCCTTTTTTAAAGAAGGTAAATTATTAAAATTTCTTGTCACACAATTACCTGAAGAGTTCTTTTGCTTCAAGGAACTGAAGCTGTGCAAACTGTATAAAACCTGCTTGCTGCAGGATTCGTTTGTACATTACCTATAAAAAAGAAGGAGGGGGGAAAAAAAGGTTTATTATATTTGTATTTATGTAGTGCTAGTTACTACTGCAATAGCTACCTGCCAAAAAACACCAAACAAATGATCTTCAGCCACACCTGACAAGTCACAAGCAAAATAAACCTTGATCCTCTACATTTTAAATTATGTACCTGAATATACTGAATCTGCTGGCCAGACTCAGTTTCTTACACAAACGTGTATGAACACAACACTGCTCATGAGTACTTACTAAAAACAAAGTCAACAAACAGCAAGTTTGCTTGTTCAAATAATGACTTATCTGGCATCACACTGACTTGCCTCAAGCTTTTTCTTGAGTTATTTGCAAACATAAAAGCCAATGGTTATCTTTGAAGCTCCCCACGATTCAGTAAGTGCAAAAAATAAAGATGATCCCACTTGACCACACACAGACACTTTCTTCCTGTCTCATCTCTCTGGTGCAAAATTGCTGTGAATTCTCATAGTCTCATCCCCAGCTGATGGCCATATTTTTGACTTTCTGCCAATTTTGCTACTTCGATTTTTTTTTTTAAATAAAACATTTTTCCAAAACAGCTCAACCTATCCAATATACAGTACATTAAGCAATGTCCCATAAAAATATGGTTAAAAACCAAGTAAACCATAATATGGAAACTATTTGTTATGAGGCTTTACTGTTAAGGTCACATCTAGACAGGAAATGTTTAAATGAAGCTCAGTAGAAAGAGAACACAAAAACAACTTTAAATAGTAGGTAGTTATTAAATCTGATTGGTCAGTCAACTACCAATTACAAGATGAATTGAAATCCTTTTGCTCAGAATATTTTCAACAGCAAAAGAGAAGTATTAGAAGCAAGGAGCCTAAACTGTGCTCTGCAGACCATTCCAATTTGTGAAAACACTGGCATTTTGGCAAATACACTCAGCTACCTTCTCATGTCCTCAGTTTTTCCCTTCAATTCACTCATTAATACACAGCTGTCTAATGTTTCACACTGTACATGAAGGCTGTTACTAATATCAGGCTTAAAAAAACCATTTCAAATAAAAATACCCAGAGAAACTACAATACAACAGGAATGTATTCCAGGAAGGAATTGCTGAAGAGCATCAAGTACAGCTGACTGATACTCTGACTGATGATTTTTCACCTTGATTAAAGGTTATGGATTTACCAAAGAAAAGCTTGGCTTCAGTCCACTTAGTCTGTGCATGCTTTACTAATGGTTTGTCTAATGGAAATACTTAATGTCTCTTGTTAGCAACTCTCTAAAATGCTCTGTAAGTGTGTGAGCCTTTTTTTGCCTCGCAAGTGTATAGGAGAAAAGGGGAAACAGAGATAAATGTAATCAGGCACGGTTTTTCAGACAAATATAACAACATAAAATTAAACAAACAATACTTCATGACAACTTTATATTAACTAGTTCTTTACATTCAAGTGCAACTATAAAAAATAGAGTTAACTAAAGCTAAAAGAGAATTTAATTAGAGTTACAAAGTAAAACTTCTTTAGGGGATTGACTCAAAAAATAGCCACAATATTTTGGATTTCTGACAGTGTTATTATATCAATACACAGTAATCTGTGAACCAATGAATACCTACCTGGTCACCTTCCTATGGACACTGCTGAGGGATTTAATTCTGCAAATATTTGCATCTCATGGAAGTAGAAAAACGTTAAAATCCAGCCTGACTTTCCAGAAAAAGACTTTTCACCCCACTGACTAGTATCAAAAGTAGATAGGCTGGGGGATTTTTCCACCCCAAAGCATGTTCTCAATTTTTGCAATAGAGCGATCACTAAAATTTACATATTTAGTCAATTATGATATTGTAATAAAGTTTGAATTAATCTCATTGAAAGCACAGCTTTAATTGCAGAGCTTATCTGTACAGCATCTTTTTAACAAAAAGGGGAAGAGCTCATTGATAGTGTAACTATAGGCTGAAGGAATCAGCTTTAAATTTGAACTGATAAAGTGGTATTCACTTTCATTCAAATGTTGACATTATCTTCAATTCTCCCTTAAAGACGTGCAACAAAAAATTGTAGAATATCTACAAACAGACACTTTCTGAACTTTTTTAAGATGCAATGATGAGATAGACAGTATCCAGGTAGATTTTTAGCTGACAATATAAACACTAGATATTAAGATGTCCTAGAGTAAAGATTATGGAAGAAAACAGAACATATTATGGAAAATACAATATTCCCTTTCTCACATATTTTTACGAATGGGCTAGATCTACACGTCAAACACACAAATTCAGTTTATGACAGAAAAAGAACCTTCAGGTTTCTTTTTTTTTTGTCAGATCTGGAACAAGCTTCTTTTAAAAAGGTACTAAGCTACACCCAGTCAAAATTCAACACATTGTTTAGTCCATCATAATTTCTGAAGAACTACCATAGGACTTGCAATTCTTTAGGCAAATTCTGCACTGTTGACTGAATTCACATTAAAAATGATTCATATTAAAAAGTCACTACAAAAACACGACATAAGTTTTATATTAATTTATATCTAAAAAAGCAAGGTAACTGCTGAAGCTGTGCTTGCTGTAGTGAAGTCTTAATTCTCTCAACTACTAAAAAAAAAAAAAAATCCTTTCTAAAATGCTCAGAATTACGAACTACATTGTCCAAAGGAATTTTTCTAGAAAGCCACTTTGTCTTTTGCTCAAATTTGGGTGCAGTTAATAAGTTTTTTGAAACTAAAAAGAATTAGGAAGAAAAAAAAAAAAAAAAAAAGAGATACCTATGCAAGATGTGTGTCAATCTAACCAAGGTCTTCACTACCATCAACCATGATTTCTGCAAACGTCAGCTGTCCTGAAAAATTAACAAGTAGTATTCAGTCATTCATGGTAGCATGGTAGAAAAGCCTTTGTATTCTTCTATCAAAAATTCTATCCAGCAGAACCATCTCCCTGGAACACTTCTGCTTAGTGTTTCTTACCTAGCAGGAATTCCTGATGCTCAACAACAAAGAAATTTTCATCTGTTACAGCAAAGCTTTATTTGCAGTCTGCAGGGACCACAAGTTAAATATCAGGTTAGAGCTCCTAAGGCATGACCTGCTACTTTTCAATATCTAAATACTGACTGTACAAACAATTCTGAGAGTACAGCACTTCACTGTTGCTATTCCACCATCACTCTGCATTACCAGCATACATATACATATATATTTATGCTGTTATACAGAGGGAGAGCATGCACCCACATATGCATACAACAAAGCATTGAACTGTAGGGAAAAAAAAATCCATGTCCTCAAAATCTGCCCTGCAGTGCAAGTGACACATATCCTAAAGCATCCTGTGACAAAGGGAACACTATACTTCATAAACCAGACAACAATAATCACTCTTATGTATGGATAGATTATAGTGGCTGGATCAAATAGTGGCCTTAATGCCAACCCTATGCACTCCATCCTACTGCTTGTACAAAATGGCAAAATAAGGCCTTTGAAGTGTCTGTTGCTCAGGATTCAGTAATGCTTGCAAAACAGATACCAGAAGATACCTATTAGAAAATAACAATCAGAAAGGAGTTAGAAATGAGTGACTGTGTGATCAGTTAAAGTATGTCAAAGAAGTGTTGCAAAAACATATGCAAAGCATGCAATTTGGTTGAGGTCCATCAAGACATATTACACAATACTACAGTAAAGAAAGTCTGATGGCCTGTAACAAACTTGTAATGACAACAATTAGGTATCAGAGTCCTCTCAGAAAGCAAACTCAACATGTTACATTTCCAGGTACAGACAAGTTCCGAAAAACTGGAGTAATGTCTCAACAAAGTCAAGCTGAGTCATTTTAATATGAATTAAAACAGTAGGAAATTCCAACTCAAGAATTTGATAATTGATTAATATCAGTTTGCAAATACACCCCAGAAACAGAACAGGCTATTTTGCTTGCAAGTACTGTTTTCTGGCTTTCAGCTGTAGCACTGAATTAAAGCAACTGAACACCCTTAAAAACACACTGAGTTAGAAAGAACTTACAATATTCTAGGAAACTAATTTCAGGAAGACCAACCCTGTGCACTTAAGATATTTGTGAAAAGAAAGTAACATATTTTAAAGGCTGAAAAATACTAAATGCAAGAAAACTTGAGAAGGACTGAAACTCTACATCATGTATTTTAGATAATGAATTGGTAGTTCATCCTGTGGCAAAACACAGAAAGTCATCTCCAACACTAAGTCTACATAAATTGTAAAGAAATAGTTGCAAAATTATAGGTCATCACACATAGAAGACATTGATTAGATCATGCATCCTGCCCTCATAGCAAGATTTTTGTTTGCTTCTTTAAACAGATTAGAAGGGAAAAGTAGGAAGTGAAGATGTAAAACAAAACATGCTGGAAACCGAGCTCTGTATTTGCCTAAATAATTTCCAACTTCAAGTACTTTCAGGTAGTTAAACCTTCACAAAAGGATGGGAACAATTTTCTCAACAAGCTATTTGGTTCCAGCATTCTACCAGCTGCTTATTCAAGAGAGGAGTTAAGGATCAAAATGAAAGCTGATACAAGTTTCATTTAATGACTGCCTTTCAAGGGCCTTGACCAAAACTGAAATGAAAAGGAATTAGAAGCTTCTTAAAATTAAAAAAAAAAATTAAAAAAAAAAAAAAAAAAAAAATCCTGACAGAATAATTTTGAACTATTGCAATCCCGTAACTTCGAGTTGTGTTTCAAACTTTACACCATCCTAAACAAGCCAAAAGTAACACAACTGTTTTAATGGCAACAAAATGCGCCAATATTAAAAAAAGCAAAAATACAGCTTTTCTGCAGGTTACAGATCAAATTTTGCTTTTACCATAGGAAAGAAACTAAGTTAAATTTTAGTTCACCTACTCCACGAGGTGGAGTGCTACTTTTTACAAGTCTCTAAATACGACCAAATACAGTAGAATATATATGGCAATATAGATCAGAGATAGAAGGAAATGAGCACAAATCTTTAATCAACACTGTAATCAAAGAGTTTTGTAAGACACTTCAACACACAATAACCGTTAAAACTGAGTTACACAGCAGTAACTTTGAAGTTAAGTGTTACTGTGAAGTTTAGGATATGGTGAGAATCTTTGATCAAAAAAGTAAAATTTCAAAATTCTAAATTGAAAAAAAGTATACATTTTTAAACAGCAATAGCAAATAATAACTGAATCTAGTACCAAAGAAGCATCCATTGGGTTTTCTGCCCTTAGGTTTCTGGTTTTGTTTTGTTTTCAATTCTCTCAAGTGACACACTTGAAAAAATTCAACAAAACCGCAGAAGAACAACAGCATTCAACCTTGCCAATGTCACAGCTTCCACAAGTGCAAAACAATTTTGCAGAATGCCTATTTCCTCAGGCTGAAATCATAAAAGGTATTAGAACTTCTCTGCAATGTAGAATTCCTCCCCCACCTCTCTAATTGCTTGACCAATGGAATACATGACCCCATTGTGAAATTTACATTTTGATGAAAATTGAAAGGAAGGACAGACCTGAAATTTCTCTTTTGGAATATTCCTTCGAGCTCCTTTTGCTAGAACAAGGGCTTCTTCCACTCTGTGGCTAGCTAGAAGATCCTGAATCTGTTTTTCCAAAGGTAGTGGCACCAAAATATACACACCCTTGTTAGTAGCAACAATCACCTTTCCTAGACAGAACAAACAGATATATTTAATTTACAGCCTCTACAGAGAAAAGCAATTTCAGAAATAAGCTTTAAAATACACAATTTAAGACACAAGAACCTAAACAATGTTAAAGCCCCCAAAATTACCTTTGCTGCTACCACATTTACTTGATAGTACAGTTTACCTATGAATTTCACCTCAGAAATATAAAGATAATGGTAAATTTATTTAGTTACAGCAGATTTTGTTCCACTTGAAGTAAGAGAAATTGCCTAGAATCACTTATTATGAACTAAGCTGGTAAAGCCACTGAAATTATTGTCCAGATTCCAGAGAGCAGGAACTTTGAACTAAGCCAAACATCAAATCTAGCAAGTAATATACAGTTCACAGTGCTAGAGTTTGTAGCTTTTCTGGGGAAAAAAAAAAAAGTAGCAGCATAGTATATTCCACACTTAAGAGTTCTCAATTGAAGAACAGATCAATAGAAATTTTTGCATTTTTTGTTTAACTATTCTATGAGAAAGATGCAATTTAAACCTCGTACACAGATATTTTTAAAATTATTTTTCTTTTGTATTCCTTTCTAATATGTAAGAATTTTGTCAGAATAGCTAATGGACAAATACCTGTAGGTCACAATTACTGACCTGTAGCATTAAATAAACATTGCTCCTTTGAAAGAAATAATCAAGTTAAGAAAAAGCTCTAACTACATAGACTCCTACCCAACAATTAACTTGACAATTACAGCACATGAGCATACATATTGTTAGAAGCATAGAATTCTGTATTACTGAAGTCTGCAAGGAATGTAACCAGGAAAGTATTTGCAAATAAGTTTCAACAGTCAACATACTTGTTAGATACTTTGTTTAAAAAACAAACCCAAGTGACTCCAGCGGGTGTTCCAGAATTACTGATGCAACAAAGTGTCCTTTTCTATACCTTCAAAGTCCTGTAGAATGTGACCTTCTTTAAAAGGCAGGGTTTGCTTTTGCTGCTGGTCCAGCATGCTGTGCACCGTAATGAACTCATCATCGAGAGCAACCACGTAAGGAAAGCACAAAGCTGCCCCAATCACATTCTCTGACCAGTGCACTGGGGCACGCTGTGAAATCCCATCTACAGTAGCAAACATGCCTACAAAAAAGGAAAAGCAAAGCCTGAGGCTCGTGCTAGTTGAAGACTTGTTTTCCCAGCACAAAGCCCGGGTACCGAGGTACAGCAGTGGAAAGTCTCAGAGCAGGTACAGTATCAAGCAGCATGATGACAACACATCACACCTCCCTGGACCTGACAGATACTGGTTAATTCAGTCCAATTTTTTTTTTCATTCTCCTTCAGCACAGGAACAGACAATGCCAAAAACTGAGAAGAGACGAATACTGGAACAAACTAGCAAGAATTATTCAAATTTAGTAAGTTTAAAAGCTTTCTTAAAGGAATCTTAACATGTAGTTTGAATTCATTTAAGAACAGTAACACTTCTTGAGACTCATTTTCAAACAATCTTGCCTTAGTAGGAGCTGCAGACCCGCACCACCTGACCTATCTGGCAATGCAGATGTGTCTGTTCTTGTAGTGTCCAATGTCTAAAGAGCATTTTAGTGGACACAATTGTTTACTTACACTTTTTCACTTTTGCTACAGCCAACATTTTCAGAGAACAAGGGCCCAGCTCCTTGGGATGAGTCACTTCCTACGAAGCATCTGTGTTCTCAATCATTTGAAAAAATGCAGATGCTGTGTATAAAACAGCACAGAGTAAAGACTTTCTATTATCCCAGTGGTAACTCTTGTGCTGTCTTCAGAACAACCAGATTAAATCTTCAGTCAATTTGCAGGGTGAGTTTTTGCCATTACCTTTCCTCATGTCTATTCTGTCCTTCATTCTTCTCCTAGCTTAATAGACTTTTAAATTGCTTTAGGATCACATGTCATTGGTTCTATTCATGCTACTTGATATTTCCCAATTCTGCAGAGACATTTCAGTCACAATTTTCAGGCCTAGTTGCATACAGATTCACCAGCACAGTGTAAACTTCTGTTCTAAATATGAATTCATACCCCTTAAACCAAGTACTCTCATGCCATTAAAAAGACATGCCCATGAAAATTGATCTTTGGCAGCACTGAGCCACTTGACAGCTGGCAGAGTAAATCTGAGCTCTAAAGAACAGAAGAGATTAAAAGATTACGTTATTCAATTTACAAAATCTCTTCCAAACAGAGGATAATGAGGCAAGGCGAGCTGGGTACAAGGACCTCCTTAGAATGAAGAAAAAAAAAAAAAAAAAAAGGGAAAACAGAAAAAACAAAACAGAAGGTTGTAGACTTTTACAGAACTACAGTGTAGAGACCAAGCTTTTGGACCCCTTACAGTAGCAGCTTTCAAATGATCGGCCCTTTGACTAAGGGTTCTTTTTCACTACAATGATCAGCTTTTCAACCAGAGCACCTTACAGAAAATACTTTCTAGGAGGCAATATATAATTCCTAATTTACTCTATAGATCTTGATATTCTTATGACTCCAAAGTAAGATTTTACATCAGACAAAATGTACTGTCCAGTTTTAAAGGCTTTCAGTTGTTATTCCATGATATAATCCCACTTCAAAATGTGGGAGAAAACCTGTACTAAATACATACTAACCAGTAGCAAACTTAGGGCTTATTATATTTGAAAGACTAATTCTTAGGCTTTTATATTTCTGTGGTGTTCTAACACAAATAATTATAAACCTCATTTTTTTAAATGAAAAAGTTCTTTTTTAGGTAATTAAAAAAATCCTTTATGGAAGTGAAAATTTATGCATTCAAGTCAATGTCTCTCTATATCCCTCTGCCTTCAATAGCTAGGGCTTCTGTGCCAGAATGATGCATTATCTGTCTTCATCCAACTCCCACCTAAGGATAACAATAAACATAACTACAGCCAGAAACCACAGCCTTTTTGTAGTACAGGGATGCATTTGATGAAACTTGAGATGAGGCCAGCAATCAATTCCATATTAAAAATTGCATAGACTACCCAAGGACTACAAGTTACCCAAAACAAAGCTACACTCCTTGCAGCATCAAGAGATACAGAAATATTTTGTATCATCTGCAAATTTGTGAAAGTGTGCCCTTCCCTACCAGCCATGTTGTTAAAATGATGTTAGTATTGACCTAGAATTGGCCCCCTGGAGTACAAGACTAGTGACTGGCTTCCAGTTGCACTCTGCTCTGCTGACTACAGATTTTTCAGCCAAGTTTTCAATCCACCTCAACTGTTTCTCCAGCTCATTCTTCATCTGTTTGTCTACAAAGGATGTCATGGCAGAGAGTGTCAAAGCCTTGCTGAACTTCATAGGATCACAGCTCTCCCCTCATTCGCCAAGCTGGTGTCTAATCACAGAAGACAGTCTGGTCAGGCAATTTTCCCTATTTAAATCCACATGGATTACTTCAAATCTCATTCTTGCCCTTTGTATATTTGGAAACAGCTTCCAGGATTTTCTCAGATCCCCTTCCTGAGGATCAGGGTACGGCCAGCTATAATTCCCTGGCTCCTTTCTCTTGATCACCTAAGGCAGGAGTGAAAACATTTGTTTTCTTCCAGTCCTGAGGAACAGCCTCTGATCATCATGACCTTTCAAAGATAATAAATTGGCCTCACAATGACATTGACCATCATCCTCAAGCATTCATGGAAACATCCCATCAGGTCCCATGGACTTGTCTGTCCAATTTATTTAAATATTCCATAATGTAATCCTTCTCTGCTGAGGGCAGGTTTTTGTTGCTCCAGATTTTCCCACTGTTCCTAAGGGCTGATGATTCCTGAAAGAAGGTCATACCAGTAGACTGATGTAAAGAAGGCATTAAGCACCTCAGCCTTTTTCACGACCTTTGGCCTCAGGTCCTCTGTCCCATTTAACAGTAGGCTTCCATTAGCCTTCCTGTGCTGCTGAAATGCTTGTAAAAGCTCTTTTGGCTGCCCTATAAAGTGTTCAGCAGAGTCAATGCCAGATGGACATTGGCCTCTGCCCTGGTCTTGCATAGTTAATTTTCTTCTTAGCAGCTGGTGTTTTGGATTCAGTAGGAGAACAACATTGATAACACATTGATGTTCAACAGAGCACATCCCTTCATCATCTCCTCAGCCACCATCAACACACTCCAGAAAACTCCTGGCCTGCTTGTCTCCTGCTGTGTTGCCCCTCAAGTAGATACTGGAGTGGTACAAGTGTACCCTAAAAACCAGGGCCTGCAAATGTAGATTTCTTCCTGCTCCCTAAAGAAGGTCTTACCTACATCTTTTCCCTGATGAAATAGTCTGTTCCAGGCACTCACCACAATGATTTTGCTCACCCATGTTAGTTTGCTCTCTAACCCAAATCCATAAACTCTCATTTGCCTCATCCTTTGTTTCAAGGCACCCCATCATATCTTCCTATTGCTCCCATGTAAAGGGTAACCCCCATCTCAGCTGTTAAAACACAGCTGTGGTGATTTCCTGGAAAAAGTGAGAGCTTCCACTACCATGATGTTTTGTAAAGACTTTTTTCTCTGCATATGCCTGAAGCAGAATTCCTTCAGCTCTCTTTGTGCTTATGATGTCTCTTATTACACCATCTTGCACTGTTTTTTTTGCCAACACAGCCTACCACCACCACCACACCTAATCTAAATCCAACTCATCATGTTGCTCAGTCAAGTTGGCAAAAATGCTTTTGCCTTACTTGACCTAGTGGATCCCATCTCTTCCTTAAATAGGGATCCATAGTCCTAAAAGACAAAACTCATCACCACAAACTGTACAATCAGTTGGTGATCTGCACAATCCAGGTACTCCTCCTCAAGGTATTCTTCCTTACCAGCAGGATTGATGAGAAAACCCCTATCTCCAATATGAGGGAGTCTCCCACTACTATTATTTACTAATTCCTCCTGCTACTACTGCATTGTACAGGCTTGGATGATTTGTTGGACAGCACTTCCTGCTTTTCTTCTGTTACTGTAAGCACCGAGCATATTATAAAGATGCAGATCAGCAAGCAGAGAAGGAGAATTGTTCCAGTTATGAATTCTTCCAGTGTTGGCCATCACAGAACAGCAGAGACTCAGCTTGTCCTTCCCCTCTGTACAGCTGGAGATTGAAGGCTCATGCCTGGTTGCTGGATAAGATTCAATTTCCTATTTGCCATCTCTGGTGCCATGTACTCTGCAGACCTCCTACTGCATTTCATTTACTTGGCAACATAAATCCTCAACCAAGCACACATCTCCCATGGGCAAGAACAACATTTTTACTTGGTCCAGTATCAGCAAGAGGCAGGAGGCACTTTGTTCAGCTGAAGGTGTGAGGAGCTTCACCCTCCATTGGGAGCTCAGCCTGAGTCAACACTTCAGACCTTTTGGAGCCATTGCTCCATCTGGTGCTGGGAAGCATATCCTGTGCCAAATATTATTAAGAAGTATCTGCAGTAATTTTAAACACTTAAAGCCTCTGTACAGTAGGAAATCTGATTAAAAACATGTAACCAGGCTTCACAAACTCAAAAACTGAATTTTGGTAAGCAGTTTCATATATACCAGAAATAATTGATTTTCAATTGTAAATTAATGAATTACCAGAGAGAATGAAGAAGCACCAAAAATGAAGTTCCTCCTCCTTTTGAAAGAACGAGCTAAACACTAACTGCAAGCAAAGACAACAAAGTACCAAATGAGGTACCAAATGAAGTACTTTTGAGGCTGAGGATCTGCTATGAACAATTCTAACAGTCAGTTTAAAATCCAGTGTCCAGATAAAGAAAAAGGTTATATACACAGTAAACTCAGAAATGTTTTACTTTATCATTTTGAGCACTTGCTTTTTGACAATCTAAATTCCAGTCTTAACTCAAAAACACTCTGTAAAGTTAAATACATTAATGCAGAATATCTCCATCTCTGTAAAAGAGGCTGAACTTAGCATAGATGCTCTACTGAGTGCCAAACCACCATGCCCTGATTAACGAGACATACAAAAGCAAATCAAAATTAGAACTGAGGATTTACATCAAGCCTTTTCAAATCCATGCATTCCACAGCAGAGGCCCACCTGAGATACCAAGATACACAATGCTTATCTATTATGAAGGTGCCCAACCATCTTCATAACATCAGAAACAAGTATTAAAGACACTAGGAATTCTACCAAGAAGGAACAGCAAGATGGATATACTAAGTCAAAATATCAGTGGGGAGGGAATAGAGGAAAAGAGCTAAAAATAAGATTAATTAAACAGGGAGAAACTATACAGTTGATAGCAAATACTCTAAATGGTCTCTGAGGCAGTACAAGAAAGAATGCCTGTATCATGAGGAAAAGGGTGGTTTATAGCATGTTTACAGCAGCAGAAGTGCACTTGCTTAAGATGTCCCACACCTGACATTCTAACCCCAGGACACTACTTACACAAGGATGCTGGACTTCATAAGTAACCGTCTTTTCATGTATCTCTCTTACAGTACACCAGACAAAAAGCAAAAGTCAGACTAAATAAAATTCTGATTCCTAATTAAGTATAATTTTGCTTTTGAAATTATATTCTTAAAGAAAATGAAAAAAAAAAAGAGAAATTACTTGAATGGAATCTGGCTTGACATGTCTAAAAATTTTTTTAAAATTAAAGTAAAAATAGAATCTTCTCATAAAAACAGTCAGTTTACAAATTTTAACTTCCCTAGCACTACTAAAACAGTTAATGTCCAAAAATACATGTCCATATTTAAAACGACTAAGGGCTTTAATAGGAAGTGGGCAGCGAAAATTATTTAGAAAAGCCCTGTATCTAAAAAAAAAACAAAAAAGCTAAAGTTCATCTTGGACCATCTTTAACTCACATAAACTCAAATTCTACTGAGAGTCTACTTTAGAGAAAAGCTGATGAGTTGATGTACATCTTGCATTTTGGTCACAAAACAAAACTTCAATATAAGCAACTGATTTTCTTTGGTATTTATATTGCACGCTTGATTTTCTTCGAATTTACATTAAAAAGCCAAAACCCAAATTATGGCCCTGAATAGCTCTGAACTTTGTGCCATGCTAAAGTTTCAGGGAAAATACATAAACCGTGTCTCCTGAAAGGAGAGTCATATGGCAAACAGCATGAAAGCATTCTGTCTGTGGTCTGTCAGCTCTGTGATATTGCAGCTTTTCCAAAAAAAAGCTCAAGATTACTGACCTCACAGCATCTTGTCGATTTAGATGGATTACAGTAGTCCTTACAGTCATCTCTTAGATAAGAGCACGATTTCACATGATCTAACTTTGGTTTTGCAATACTTAAACTATAATTTTCTGTAACATAAAATACTACTAGAAATATTAAGCGTATGGGAGCATAAAAACTAGGTAGTATCTGGTAACACCTACAGTTAGGACAGCATTTACTATTACGGGAGTTAGGATACAACTTACTTCCACTGAAATTTCTTACTAACTCTGTAGTACAACAGACCTTCTTGTGAATCTGTTAAAACCTATAAAATGGACTTCAGATGAGCTCCTTTGAACAGCAACTGAGGAAAAAAATAATTCATCTACACTAATTGAACAATTCTGTAGCAATGTGGGGCTCCACAAACCCAGTCCCCCTAGTCACTACACACTGTCTACCAATCTCTGAAATTTCACTTGGTACCCAACAATTTTTTTTGCTAAGGGCTGCAAGATACAATGAAATGAAGATTTGATTAAAATAGAACATGATTAGAATAAAAATAATCATAAAACCTTGTGCATTAAAAAACACTTAGTGTAGGTTTTTATAGTTATAACAGTATTACAGAGTTATAATAGTACTAAGTATCAAAAATTTACCATCCCCCTCTTTATCTCAGCATTCCAATATAGACCTGTGAAGGAAAGCATCATTATTATGCATAACACTTAATTAGTAAAACTTTGCTTCAGAAATTCAGATAAATAAAGAAAAGTTTAAAAAATTGCAAAAAATTTAAATCCTTAGTCTCACCTAGGCCTCCGGGGCCAGCCAACAGAAACTCTTGTCTGCCTATTCGTTTCACAATTGGCCGTTTCTCATCACTGCAATAAGGAAATAGGTCCTGGGAGACGCCAGTATTATAATTCAAAATTATATACTGTGTAGTAAGGGCAAGGCATAAGTAATAACCATCTACAGCCACAGCACAGGGTTGCTCTGGAGTAAACACTTCCTTCACTATCTGGACTCTGTCTTCAAACACCATGAACATTTGAATGGTCCGACGCTTGACTGAGATAATGCAAACTTCAACGCAGAAAGGATCCCCACTCACAGGGTTTTCATTCAGTGTGAATGTCACAGCTCCTTTGATCCTAGCACCAGTGGGGACAGGTTCCAAGTTGATCATGTTCACTAGTGTTATCGTGTTGTCACAAAGCACAAGCAGTCTGGTGAGGGCAGAGGCTGCTTTCAACTCGCTCACAGGCTTCTTCAAACCCAGGTATTTGTGTAGTTGCTTGGTGGCAGCAAAAGTTATTTTTCCAGCTGTCGACACCTTTTCATCCAACAGAAAGTGATAGATAAAACAGTCATTGGTTCCAATATAGAGGTTTTTCCCACAACACTCAATGCACTCGATGTTGATGTAATTTTTGTCTCCCATTAACATCTCCCGCTCAACAGCAGAAACGAGCTTGAAAGCTTTAACACTCATCGTGTCTTCCGGGTGATCTAATTAAAGAGAAAAAAAACACTACTATTCACCTCTGCACATAGAACCAAGTATCAGAGACAGCAATTTAACATTCACTGATACAAAAACTTAACTACTGCATTTTTTAATAGTCTGTACTCTATTTCCAACCCGACTACACGAGCCAGAGCAAGCACATTAATAACCACAGAAATTAATCAAATTGTATGCTTCCGCTTCTAACTTATTCTGAAACAGATTCACAATGGCACCCAGCTAGTCTGAAGTGATGCTTTCTCCACAAGTAACCAGCATGTTATTGACTCTTTCAGACACTGGCACAATAAGAGGTTATTTCCAGTACTTAGTTACTTATAAGCCTGTCATGCACAGATTTCTATCACCTGCACATGAAAACAGACAAGCTTCAGGTCTTAGATTTCATGAGAGGCCACAAGGCATTTAGTGCTACTAGTCAACATGTTGCTTTACACTCCACTGTAGGCCTAGTAATACACAGCCTTTTCACAAAATGTCACAGGTATACTCAATTTTAACACATATTTTACATTCCTTAGTCTCCAGAAGTCAGGAATATATACTTTCCAAGCCAATTAAATAATAACCTATACAAGGAATCATCCAACTCATAATAGAAGTTGTTGGTTTGGGTCTGTAGCTTGTTTTATTTTTTTAAACATATGCAGAGAGCATGGCCCATAAAGCATTCATTAAGCTCAAAATGCAGTATCACAGAAATTCAGAGTGTTTCTGTTTTTCACTACCACAGTAATTCCACAAGTCTGCCTTTAAGTGCTAACCAGCACTTCTAATATTTATTCTACAAACTATATCCACCCTTCTACAATAAGCACCATCAAGGGACAGATGCAATTTATGAAGCAGATAATATTGTTTTAAAAACAGTCCATGCAGTTTTATTATACTCCACACTTGTGTTACTTTTTATAAGAAACCATCAGACAACTGTGCTCAACACTCCAAAGAAGAGCAGATGAGAAATTGCTGACCTTGTTGAATGACCTTTTAATTGGTCATGACTGGTCTGTAATGGTCACTTAGCCAACACAGGAGAAAACACAAACACTAAACATCTCAAACAGACGCAATTACTTCTACTCCACATGTACAGTAGTGATACAAAACATTAAATGAAATCTCTGTGAACTAACAGAGAAACCAACATCCACAAAATGCTCCTGTAAATTGAAACTAAACACAGACAAAACAAATTTAGTTTCCAATTATTACATTACAACAAAACACTTTGTTTTTGCAAGAGAACACTAAAAACCACGGTCAAAAAGTTCTATAATTGAGTGAGAAAAATAAGGTACACAACTTGCAGGTAGCCATGAAACAAAATTATATAAAACTAAGATTATGGCTAGAAGCAAACCATATTACCAAGATACAGTAGTAGGCATTAGTGCCAAATACTTCAGAGTTCATTTTTTGGTTTTTTTTCAGAAGTTAAAAGGATTTTAGTTTGGGTTTCCATGACATTTTCAAGTTCCATCCTCACCTGGAGTGTAAATTAGTGTTATGACCTTCAACAACAACAACAACAAAAAAAAAATCAACCAAACAAACCCAGGAAGCACTAGAGAACTAGCCAAGGGTAAAATGATAATGCAAGTCTGGCAACACAGCCACCTTATCCTCCAACATGATCAAAAGAAACACAGCATTTTAAGTTAGAGAGGGCTGTCCAAAGGTTGACTGCCAAAACAACCCCAACAGTTCTTAAGAGCCTGTGTGTAGCCTGAAGTGATAAACTACCTTCTGCAGAGGTCGGGCAGCTTTCCTACCTGAAGTTGCCAAGGATTTAGTTAATGTTCCTGTAGCCCAACGTAAAAGTCTTAATATGTGCCACTGAGAGAAACACAGAATTTTGCTCCTGATCAAGATGTGTTAAAAAGTCCAAAAGGATTTCCTAAATCAAAGTAGATGAAAATTAAAAGTAGGAAAAAAATCTTAATAGATAGATGACTCCTGAACAGAAAGAATAAAAAAATCCATAGTACTACATAAGTTTGATAATAAAGAAATGAAAACATTCATTCTAGGGGAAAAAAAAAAAGGTGTGAGAAAAAGCTTTTAGGAACAAACTATGCCAACACTCGTGGCCTGGAAATAACTTCTTTTTTAGCATTTATCTTGCTCTCATTTATGAAACCTAAGAGGTCAGTGAGCACTGTAATGGAACAGGTTCTGCAGAACATGCCGTTCCTTTGAAGTGGAAGAGGCTACACCATAGTTACAGACAGTATTTTTTATACTACATTTAGATGCTCAGAAGTCCGGAAAACAAGATAATGGGGAAGTTTTGCTGTCAAAGAAAAAAAAAACCATAATCAAGAAAATTATCAGTCGAGTAGACACTGATTTTTAAGCGCAATAACAACCCCGCACGTACTCATTTCCTGCAAGAAGTGGGAAGCAGCTCTTCCCCCGCTCCAGTTAAGCAATAACCTTGCATTGCATTGTGCTCTCCCTGCCTTGGAGAGCAACACCCTGCCTGCCTCACCTCGCACCGCTGCTACACCCTGCGCGGGCTCTAAAGAACCCGCGGATACAATTCCCCCGAGCCGCGGAGCCCTCGGGAGGACAGGGATGCGCTGCCCGTCCCTCACACACACCGCACGCAGCCAGGCCCGCCACCGGCCGGCCCCGCTGCGCCCGCCTCCGCCCGGCCGGACGCGGAGCCTCTCCCGCCGCCCTCCCCCAGCACCTGCCGGCGCACGGCGGAGCCGGGCCCGCCGCTCCGAGGCCTCGCGGTGCGGTGGCGGCGGCCGGGCCCGCCTCGGGCGCGCTGGGATCCGCCGGCGGCGGGCGGGGGGAACGCGCCGCTTCCGGTGCGGCGCCGGCCCCGCCCCCGCCCGCGTCACCGGGCCCGGGCAGCGGCGGGGCCCGCGTCCGGTCACGTGCGGGACAGCGCGCCTGCACCGGCCGGGAAAGCGCCCCGGGAGCCCCAGGGAGCTCTGCGACCCTGCGGCCGAGAGAAGAGACTCGTACATTTATAATTTTATATATCTGTATCCATAGGTTTATTTATTTATTTATTTATTTGTTTGTTTGTTTGTTTATTTGCATTATAGTTTAGTTATATATATATTTTATATATTTATTTTATATATATTTTATATATATATAAAATAGATACATAAGAGAGTCCAAAGCCTTAGGATACACACACACACACATATATATATATATGGGAGATGCTTTGTTCATATTCCTAGAGCGTGCCCTCACCGAAATTTGACTAAATAATAACAACAGTATAAGTCTCATATCTATTTTGAGACTTGCAATGATGCTGTTTGTATATAGTGTTTTATATATTTTATAAGTCTCATATATTATAGGAGGCTGATACTAATGTATATATATATATGTATTTATATATATAACTCTATTATATATTTAAAAAGTAAGTTACTTGTCGATAGAATTGTCTTGTTAAAGTTGAGGGCTTGAGATGCCTCAGTGACCTAGGAGGAGGTTAACAAACCTTGGCGACAAGGACGTGCTACTGACAGTGGACACAAAGAATGCAGACTTTATGGGCCACAAATATATCTGGCAGATTTCCCAAGGTAAGGAAGAAACTAACAAAGCCTGCTCAACAACTGGGCTGAAATCAGCTCCGACTGGGTAAAAGATAATTCCGGCAGGATGAGAGCCCTGATAGCCACCGACCGCAGAAACCCTCTGGCTCAAGAGAAGAGAACGACTGAATGAGCTAATTGGCATGAGAAGTGAAGGAATCATTGACCAAAAGAAGACTAATTAATGAAAGAACGATGTAATTTGTAGCAAATTAACATTTATGCTTTTGTTTGTTAAAGTATGTGAATGGTAAATTTTGATAGTCCTTATGCTGGCTTTGTGGATTTGCCTGCCCAGCACGTCTTTCTGCACAGAACTGTAAATAATTCAAATATCTCAATTCTCTGTGTGGATTGGCCTCTTGCACACGGGATGAAAGAAGCTATTTTGGGACAACACATACAGCTAATGAACAAAGTAAAGAGAAATGTATCAGAACTGATGTAAAATATTATTTTTCTAATTGTAAAATCTTAAAAAGGAAAATAATGGAAAATCGTACCTGGTATCATTTATTTAAAATTGCCCTATTGCATTAACCAAAAAAAAAGTATTAAAAAAATCTCTACTATGAAATGCAATAGAATCATTCAAGAAATCTATGAAAACAATATAGTTCATTGAAATTCTATTATTTTTACAGCAATTGGAAAAGAAACATTATATTTTTTATCAGACCGTTGACATTTCCTCCCTTTCAAAATTTATTGTGAGAGGACACGCTTTGGTTAATCAAAGAGGAACTATAATTTTGGGTACAAATGCCTACAAAGTAAATAGTAACATAAGAAAATCACAGGGTAAAAATCTTGATCAGCGCGACTAATTTGGTTATCAAGGATACGTTTCTGTGAGGCAGAACTTACAAGGTGCTTTAGGAAGAGGGAGATGATCCACGTAATTTACAAGAAAGCAATATAATTCATTGAAATGAGCACCAAAATACAGGCTGAACATTCACCCTAGAAGCTATACTCATTTACAAGATTACTTGAGTTCAGTTGATTTTCTGACATAATTGGCTGAAGTGAGAAATGAATGAGGAAAAGCAAATAAAACTAATTTATAGCTGTGTGCCTACTGGGCACAGAACTATAAAGTTGGGGCTTTGGGCAGCCCTGGCACCAAGCCCGTGCTTCCCCTTGGCTGCAGCTTCCCTAAAGAGAAAAAAGCACAGGAGAACAAATTGTATATACTGCCAGGAGACTCTTTTAAGGGCTATAATGTTAGTACTTACTTGTACTCATAAATGATTTTTAAATATTGAAAATTTGAATTTATGCCTTTTGAAGTGCTGCATGTATGTAGCCCTAATGTGACGTACATCGTCATGTATCTGCAACTCCTTCCACGTGGATGTACTTTTATTGTTTTACATTGTTGCCTGTGCCTTGCAATTCTGCAAAATGCATCAAGTACTTCAAATTACTTTGTAATTTTACGTTGTAGCAACTACATGGTTATTTACACATGTAACCGTCTGTAATTCCCTATTCTGCTTTTAAACATGGTGACAAACTCCAATGGGCAGGCAGCTATTGTACTTTGGAATTACAAAGCAACTTTTATTGTTGCCTGTCAAACAGCGTTAACCAGTGGGTGTCGCAACTATGGGCAGGACAGAGATCGTGTTTAATTCCGTAGCAAAGTTCCGGCATGCAGCAGCACAAAGCGTATGCTGACAGAATGACAATAAAATAGATGTTCTCCCGCTTCTGTGCTATCAGCTGTGGGGGGGGGGGGAGGGGGGGCAATCTCACTTTATCAGTAATACGAAACTCCCTCAAGGGCAGAGAAGCCTTGCAGAGAAACCCAGGAAAAAAATAGAGCTGTGCAACACCAGCTGTATGAAGTTTAACAAGGGCGAGTGCTGAATTCTGCACAGGGGATGGGACAACCCTGTATGTATGGAGAGACTGGGGAACACGAGGCTGGAGAGCAGTGCTATGGAAAGGGACCCGGGGGTCGGTGGCAAGTTGAACATGAGCCAGCAGTGCCCAGGCAGCCAGGAGGGCCAAACCTGTCCTGGGGACATCAGGGACAGCATCACAGCCGAGCAAGGCAGGGGATTGTCCTGCTCTGCTCTGAGCTGGGGCAGCCTCACCTCCAGTGCTGGGGGCACTTCGGGGTGACACAACATAAAAAAAAACACAGAGCTGTTGGAAAGCATCCAAAGTAGGGCCACGAGGGTGAAGGGCCTTGAGGGGAAGCCGTGTGAGGAGCGGCTGAGGGCACTTGGTCTGTTCAGCCTGGAGGAGACTGAGGAGAGATTTTTTCACAGTGTACAGGTTCCTCATGAGGGGCAGGCACTGATCTCTTCTCTGTGGGGACCAGTAACAGGACCCAAAGGAATGGCCTGAAGCGGTATCGGGGAGGTTTAAGTTGGATATCAGAAAAAGGCTCTTCATCAAAGGTGGTCAGGCACTGGAACGGGCTCCCTAGGGGAAGTGATCACAGCACCAAGCTTGACAGAGTTCAAGAAGCATTTGGAAAACGCTCTCAGACATGCGGTATAATACTTGGGGCTGTCCTGTGTAGGGCCAGGAGCTAGACTTCGATTATCCTTGCGGGCCCTTTCCAACTCAGGATATTGTTGGATTCTGTGGGATTTTATGCGTTTCCCCCGACCCGGCTGCCCCGTGGAGCGATGCCACCCCGGCAGGGCTCACTCCCGGCCCCGCTGTCCCGGCCCCGCTGTCCTGCCTCCCGCTCCATCCCGTGACGCCACCGCGGTGCGCGGCTGCTCTGGAAACGCGTTTCCCTCCGCGCGCGGGTTTGTGGGAGTCCGGGAAGGGGCCGCCGGGGGACGAAGATGGCGGCGCGGAGAAGAGTCCCGGCGGGCGGCGGCGGTGGCGATGGCGAGGAGGAGCGGGGGTCTGCGCGCTCGGAGTCGGAGCTGCTGCTGCTGCACCCGGAGCTGCTCTCGGAGGAATTCCTGCGACTCACCCTGGAGCAGGTGCGTCCGGGGAGCCGGGCCGGGCGGAGCGGCGGCCCCTGAGGCGGGGCGAGGAGAGTCACGGCGCTCAGGGCAGAGCAGGCACTGAGTTGGTGCTCTGGACACCACGAACGTGCAGAGAGGGGGCCCTGGCGCGGGAGATGCCTCCGTGTTTGCAAAAGGGCTGTGTTTGAACACCGAGGCTCTTAAAGAGCAATTTGCCCAAATCGAGACAGTGTCTGCATACAATAAAACTGGCTGTGGAAGGATGAGCTTTACACTGTTAAAGTTGCCACGACCCTACCCAGCATATCCTGCTCTAGGTGACCCTGCCTTGGCAGATCGGTTGGACTAGATTATCTCCGGAGGTCCCTTCCAACCCTAGTAATTCTGTGATTCTGTGAGTTAAAGGAATGCAGCCTGTGTAATCAGTCAAGCTAATGCTTAATGCGTAAATATTGATACTTGATAATTGAAAAATAATTGAGTTTGAAAGACAGTTTAGGACCATACAAGGCTTTAGTTGATGTTTGAAATACTAGTTACTGCCTTGGCTGAAAATTTCAGGTGCATGAAACAATAGTAATCAAAGTTTCAGGGTTTTGTATAAGCTCAAAGAATTTTCACATGCTTTTGTCCGTTCAGCCTATATGGACAGTTTTCAGGCCAACATCAAAAGTCATGGAGTGCTGCCAGAACCAGTAATGTCAGAGGCTTGACCTGCTCTTGATGACCTCGATTTGTAGGATGTTAGTGGAGTTTTTTTCTCATCCCATAAATTTGGCATGAGGTACCAAGAAATGTTCACAATTGTTCACAAACCCGATATAAGGTTAAAAAGAAAACTGGTATTTTAACTGATGGTTCTTAGAATCACAGCGTAGTTAAGGTTGGAAGGGACTTCTGGAGATCACCTTGTCCTCCCTGCCAAGGGATGGTTAGCAAGTGACACAGGAACACATCCAGGTGGGTTTTGAATGTCTCCAGAAAGGGAGAGTCCATGACCTCCCTGGGAAGCCTGTTCCAGTGCTCAGACATCCTTACTGTAGGGCAGTTCTTCCTCATATTGCGTTAAAATTTATCTCCATTATTCTTTGGAAACTGGGGAAGAAAGCACAGGTCCACATCTATAAGTTCGATTTGCATTACATTACATCTATCTGTTTTCTAGAAATGTGAAAAAGAGCTCTGGTAGTATAGTTGGATTCAGGGAAGCGTGTTTAAGAGTGCATGAAAACATCATTTATCAAGAATATGTCTATCATAACTTTTCCTTTTTTCGGCTGCTATTTTCCTTGGGGAAACTTGCAGTATTTTGGGTAGACAGGGGCTGCAGGGTTTACCTGTGTGAGCAAAGGTGAATAACTGCCCAGTGGTGGTCACAGCTGGATCCATACATCTCTCACGTCAAAGAAAGCAGCCCATGACACCCCAGAATCTGAAGCAGAGTTGCTCATGGTAACTGTGCTCAAATGCACTGGAAGGAGCACAGACACTTGGGGTCAGGAGACTCCAAAGGACACACAGGAAGAGGCACACGAGGAAACATGTGAAGAAATGCAGAAATGCACTTGTGGGTGGTGGAAAAAGAAACCATTGTGCACTCTCCAAAACATCCCGTGTTTCCCATTGTCTCACTGAAGGGACAGACTGAGTTAAATCCACACAGAAAATGAAGGAAGTTGGCAGTAGGAAGGTAGGAGACCAGGCTGGCATTGGCACTGAGCAGTTCATGGCCTCTCCAAACTGATCAGCCCACCCCTTTGCTTCTGGGACCCTGGCCCAATACAACACTTTATAGTGGATTTTGAAGTAAGAAATTATGCCACTCAGATGATTGAACTTTGAATTTGTCATAAAATTAACAACTCTTTTCTGTTCCCCACAGAAAAATATATTAGTTGAAAATGATGTAAAGATGGACAAAGATGGGCTCACTGATCTCTATATTCAACATGCCATTCCCCTGCCTCAGCGTGACTTGCCAAAAAGTAGATGGGGGAAAATGATGGAAAAGAAAAGACAGCAAAATGATTTGAAAATTGAGAATAAAAGGTAATTAGCATTATTGGGCCCAACTTGGACAATTTAGGACAATGCATTTAGTTTAATCTTTGCCCAGTTAATGAAGCTTGAACAGCTTTTGGATATTGTTACATTTTACAGAGAATGCTGTGCTGGCTTGCCTGTGTCAGAAGTGTTAGATTCTACTACTGCAAAAATAGAAATAAAGGGGAAGATTTTTTTTTGTCATCTAGATGTTATTAATGCTATCTAGCTTATAGTGCTTCTTTTCACAGAACTGTCTTTCTTAGACATCCAATTTAAGTACAGAAAGGCTGCAGTAAGGTCTTCCTGGAGTCTTCTCCAGGGTGAGCAGCCTCCACTCTCTCAAGCCTTTCCTTATGATCATTTTTATGACCCTCCTGTGGAGCTGCTCCATATCCTTCCTCCAGAGGCTCCAGATCTGGATGCAGCACTCCAGGTGGCATCTCACCAGAGCAGAGTATGGGGTGCAGAATTACTTCCCTTGACCTGCTTGTCATGCTGCTTTGGACGTGTTTGCTTTTCTGGGCTGCAAGCACATGTTGCTGGCTCGTGTCCAGCCTCTCTCCACCAGTATCCTCAAATCCTTCTCAGCAAGGCTACTCTCAATTCCTTCACCCAGGTCTGTATTGATCCAGGGAATTGGTGTTGTTCCTTCATCCCCCAGCAGGTGTTGATAATGAGTTATTGGTAGATTTCAATGTACTTTATAATGAGGAGAAAGGAAATATTTTTTGTTTCACTGAATAATTGCTAATTAATAATTGTGTTTAAGGAAAGTATTAAAAGCATATTTAACTATGCTTGCTCCTGGACAGGGATGGCCTGCTCTATCTAGAGTGAGGGGTGCATGCTGCAGCAATTTTGTGTGTCTGTTTCAAGACTAATGTTTGCTTTCTGAATGAAATATTCTGCCTCATTTAAAAAATCTCTCTGTTTGTATTTGCTCAGAAAGCAAAGTCTTCTTCAAAAGTTTGTTTTACTGAATCTCTTCCCTCAACCTTCCCCCTGCCCAAGATTTTGACATGTGATATGCATGAGTGGTGTTCTGATATGTTCAGCAGTAAATCCTAATGAAAGCTGGATGGAAATTCCTGTAGTTTTTCAATATTGCAGCTTGTTGATATCTTGAGTCTCTTTTAGCTTTACTGGAGTTTCTAACTGTGAAGAGCTAAACAAATTCTGTCAAGGGATTTGGTGGTTTTTTTAGGTGTATTTTTAATTTTTTTTAAATTGTAGCAGTGGTTAAAACACTGAGCTGTCTTTTGTCAGGTTTATTTTCCATGTGCATGAGGTTATAGTACCTCAGTTTGTTTACATCTGCTGACTTGAGGATGGAAGTGGGAGGTTAGTGTTTGGGTAGGAAACTGTTAGTGTGCTGAAATAGGTGCAAAAGAGCTTTTTATCAAAACTGGAAACTGAAGTTTTTAAACAGGAATATTATATCTCTTAATGGTGGTTTGGGTTTTTTATTTGTTAAATCTGCACTTTCCAAACACTTCATCATTCTTGAGCATTGCATTTTTAAAACTCTGAATTCATATAGTGTGAGCTACATTAATTTTGTACTTTTCTCAGTCAGGGCGTTTGTGATAATACTGTTTTGATATTAGCTTGATGGTATTCCTTTTCATGAATCAATGGTAACTAAACTGGCATGCTCTGACTACACATAGGCTTAAAGGCACAAACTATTAAAAAAAAGTCATTAAATCCACTTAGAAAACTTATTTTTAAAAGGTGTGGGTTTTTTGCTTAATGTTTTTATTCATTGGCTAACAATCTTTTGAACTTACCTTAATATTATGATTTTGAATAAGAGTGGAAACAGGGAAATATAGAAGTATCAGAATATGAGATACTGTTCCTGTAGGTAAGGCAGCACACCCTTTCTTAAATACTCATCTTTTGAAATATTTAACACTTATTATCTCTATAATTACTCTAGAATACCTACAGTGGTAGAAGAGTAGTGCCTTTGGTTGTACAGCTGTAATTGTCTGCTTAGACAGTTCCTCACACAGCTCTTCTTGCTGAGGAACACTGGTCCTCACACAGCCCCTGTCCCTTTATATTTTGGAAGTAATATTTTTATTACTTTTTATTTTTATTTAAATATAATTAAGTGTATATATTTATTTTTATTTAAGTTTGGAGCATCTCAGAGTTTAATATTTTGGGATATATATTTAGGTAGGATAAAATTAATTTTCACTACTCATGTCATGGATATGGTATTTTTTGATCATCTAACCTACGTTTCTGAGAATTTTATGATTTGTATTTTCAGTGTTACAACAGTGGAAGGTTTAAGGAAACGGCCATTAATTGTATTTGATGGCAATTCCACAAGTACAAGCATAAAGGTGAAGAAGACAGAGAATGGAGCTGCTGATCGCCTGAAGCCTCCTCCAGCTGGAAGCACCACCAACACAGTTAGAAGATTATCAGGTCCTTCCAATGCCTCAACATACATTTCAGCCTCCAGTTTGTCAGAGGACACTAAGCTGGGAGTAAGGAATAATGAGGCTCAGCAAAACAATATTTCAAAGACTGACAGCAGTGTGTTGACTGGTCTGAAGATTTACCCTTTGTCTCCAATAGCAGGAGCTACTGTTGTGAAGTTAAAGAGGTCTGTTCCAAAAGAGGAATCTGATTTGCCGGTATGTTTGTGCAGTATCTTGTTTTGCAGCTTTTTTTTTTTTTTTTTAAATTGAGATTTACAGGAGCCAGAGTTAGAGCCTTGCAAGAGTTTTCAGGATGATTTTATTTTGGAGTAATAGTATTTACAAACAGACAAAAGTGTAGCTAGTTTGGGAAATATCAGAATGAAAGAAATTTGTGCTTGTCAATAGGAAGCTTCTGTGTAGGTAATGGTGCTGAGTGTAGCTGCCAGATGGGGACAAAGAGCAGTGGTTAGTTTTGACAATCGTGTGATTACAGGGCTTGTCCGTGAGCAAGGAACAATTTGCCATCTCTTAAAAACATGCCACAATATAGAGATAGGTCTTAACACTTGTGTTGTATTCCTTCATTATACAAATGAAGGAGTTTTCACATTTCCACTGCAATATGGGAATATCTGGAACGAATCTGGGCTTGAAAGGAAGAAATATCTGATCTCAGTTGAACTGCAGGGGGAGCTTTAGATATACAGTGTGCAGTTACATTGATTAGAATTTTCCCACGGCATGACATTGAACTTTGTTTTCTCAATATTGCCTCATGAGAAGCAATAAAATATATTAATATTTATTTAAAATATTAATATTGATTAATACAAATATTATTGTTTTTTCAAAATTTTTTAATGAAAGAATGCAGATAATATTCTGCTGCGTGGATTGGTACATTCCATCAGACTTCTGTTAAACATGAGTGTCAAAACACATGGCTGTTGTAAAAGATAGCTTTAGCAGCTTTTAAAAGAAGCATGGCTGAGGCTCTGAATGGAATTGATGCTTGAGAGGTGTTGTTCCTACTACCAGTATTACTAACTTCTTTCAGTGTTTAGAATTCTTCCCAGTATTGGACAGATCTGTACCTACAGAGCTTTTGAAACTTGTCTAGTATGCACCTCACAGCTTCTTTATATTTAATTTAAATGTTCTGTAGACACGATGATGACATTTTTAAGTGCCACTGTATGACTGACACTCAGAAGCTATGACCTCTGACGTTTGACTTTCTACAATAGCCACAGTTTAGGTTGATCTTGTTAATACCTGTTAGTTCAGTCATGCCTTGGTTGGTGCTGGTCAGACGTGTGAAGTTAGGCAAGTGTGTTCTATGGATTTTACTCTACCATCTGAAATTAAAGAATGTGCTGTTGAATAGTAAGTGATGCTTACTATTGTGTCAGGAAGAATCAGTGTACTTGGCAGATGACTGTGAAAGCCTGATCTATTTTTAGTGTAATGACAGTCAAGACAATTGTGTATCCAAGTAAGTGACTGTTCCTTCCTTGACTTTCAAGAAAAATTTAATGAATAGCACAGAACTATCCCTATTAGCTTTGGGTCTAATTCCCTTAAACCTTTCAGTGGTTGCAGTCCACAGGATTCCTGTAAATAAATTAACACTGAAAGTCTTTTAAAGAGAAGAGAGATCTCTAGATTGTGCTCCCTGAACCAGTGTGTTGCAGTATGTTCTTGAAAACTCATATACCTGTCTTTACTCTGCTTATGTGAATTATTAAAGCTCTAATTTCTCAGAATTTTTTAAATTATTATTTTAGATGGTGAAAGGGAGTTATTTCACCACTTCATCTGCCTTGCTTTGCTTTGGGCTTTCTTGATCTTTACATCTTGAAAAGTGATCTCATCTGAGGCTTTGGCAATTATTTATCTTCTTTTTATCCAGGTCATTACAAAGAAAGACCAAATTTTCTTTTTATTTTTTTTTTTATGTTTTTACTATTTGACAAAAGTAAATTGGTTTCCTAGTTGTGTATTTGGGGATTTTTCCTTATACAATTCCATTTCAACAAGTATTTTAAGAAGACAACCTGAAATAACTTCAGAAGTATGTTTTGAAACTCCAGTATGTACCCCCGTTTCTCAGCTGCAGAACTGAAAGAAATCTTTGAATATTTAATTGTAGGTTGCTGAAAACCAAAGCACATGTATGATTTGCAGGTAGTAAAATTCATTTGCTCTATTTTTATCTTCACCAGAGGAGTTCTGTGATATTTAGCTTTCTCCACAAGATGGCAATAGAAAGCTGTTATAGTAGCCTGTAGCTGAATACTGTAATAGTACCAGGTTGAAATATGTCAGATTAATGGCTGACTCCTGTTTGCACAGTATCTCTAAGAATAATTATTTATTTTCTTGTATTGCAGAATGACCTAAAGCCTTCGGAAGCAAAGAAGAAAATCCAGCATGTTACATGGCCATGAAGTAGCTAATGGTGCTTCAAACATAAATATTACTTCCATATTTTCAAATAGATAGGTCATATTTAAACAGTTTAAATAAAATTATTTTAAAATTTCCAGACTTACAGAGATTCAGATTGCTGTGAAATTTTAACAAGTTTAACAGCTCCCTATCATACAGCTGGAGTCACTATCACCGGTCACCTTAAAAGTATCCACTCTTGTACACCAAGTAATTAATTACTTCTTTTAAAGGTGGTGATATTACACTATAATAAACCCCCACTCTTACTTTTCAAGATTGTTATAGTTCATCTCCTCCATGTCACTGTGATTCACCCATTGTTTCACTAAAATTCAGTTTTCTTCCACGTCTGGTTAAATAGTTAAAATAGCTATTGAAACTTAGAGTGATGCCTAGAACCTTCATGGCTTTAAAAAGGTAATCAGTTTAGGTGAGAAAACTGACCATTTTGCTGATAAGACAGTCTACAGAAAATTTTTTTCTTTTTGTTGCATGGGAGTGTAGAATTTGCAGTGCAAGTTAGGTTGGTAATAAGAGATGAACTATTTTAACAGCATTACTTCAAATTGAAGTTTCTCTTGATATGTGAAACAAGGAATGCACAGATGGAAATATATGATTAGACTGTTTGATATGAAACTTCGAGAGGAAGTTGTGAATGGATTAGTGCCATGTTCTCTTAAGTACACAGGCATATTTTATACATGCATAAGTGTAAAAATGTGCCAATGTAGCAAATTTGATTGTTTTCCTGGTTACAATCATACTTATAAAATATGGGGAAAGCCAGTGGAATGCAGACCAGTGCTTTCTCAGCTTACAGATGGTTGGAGAGGGACATGGATAGGAAGACAGAAGTACCTTGAGAGCATTAACACATGTGCATTCTAGAAAAAAGCCCCACAAACCTGTTTTCCCTTCCTTTGATCATTTAAGATGGATTTTGGTTTTCTGTGAACTTGGGTGTTTCATCTGGATCATTGGTGGTGCCTTACGGGGCAAAAATCCAGTTAAATTAATGGAAACATTTTTATTAAAACTCATTGGCTCAAGGTGAAGCCAGTTTAGATCTGGTTTAGATATGGATAGTAAATAATAATAACAATGCTTCCAGACTTGTTAAAACAAAAAAAGAGTTAACTTCTGAATCCACTTAGTTAACCTAGTAAAAGAAGCTCGGTAATGATCTGAAAACTTGTTTACATTTTAATCACTGGTTTATATTGAAACCAAAAACTGTAGCTTAGTTCTTTACAGAAGTTCTCCATTCACTGTTATGATGTAAAAGGCACTTCTTGAATGCTGTAAAATGGTAAGAATGTGTGTTTTGAAATGGTGTGACCTTTCCCTTTTACTAAACACTTGTGCAGTTTTTGTACTTGAGTACAGCAAACTTTAACGTAATGTACATTTTGTATGTAAAGACTTGTCTTTTAAGTAGCCTTATCCTATTTAAATAAATTAAATTAAAAACAAACAAAACAGTACTGCCTTGTTTTTGTGATGTAATTAAGCTTGTTCATTTTACACAGTTATATTTCAGTGGACTTGAAGTGATCAGCACTTAAAGGGTAAAAGGGTCAGTAGCTACATTGCAGCTGTAGCAGCAGTTAGTATCACATGAAGTGCTGGCTTTTGCACTTGTGTAATAGTCTGATGAAAATTCTGTTTTGTGGCTGGCTTCTTGTCAGTGGTTTGGAGTCTGGGATGTATTTTGTGTAGTTCCAGTGGCTAGGAGCACGTGTGTGTTGGTATGTGTTAAGGAAGGATATGCAAAACTGAACTGGAATTATAGCATGATGCTGCTCTTGCATGGTAGCAGTCCTATTTGCAGGCTGGGATGCTTTCCAGCCTTGTCATATTTCACCTACCTTTCCCCAAAGCTGGGGCCATTTTGCCATCTGTTGTAGCACTTGGGAGGCAAGGTGCAAGCTGTGCTGCTCCTACTGCCTTACAATCAAGATTGGGAAAGACTTCCAAGATCATCAAGTCAAACCTTCAACTGAATTCCACAAGCACACAAAGTTGTATCAAAGCGCTGTGTCTGCATGTTTTTTGAACACTTCCAGGGGTGGTGGGTCACTCTACCATTCCCTGGGAGCCTGTTCCACTGCTTTACCACATCCAGTCAAGAAAATTTTCCTAATACCTGGTCTGAACTTCCTTTGTCAAAATTTGAGGCTATTTCCCATTGTCTTATCACAAGTTGCCTGAGAGAAGAGGCCAAGCTCCACCTTGCTATGATCTCCTTTCAGGCAGTTGTAGAGAGCAGTAAGGTGTCACCTCAGCCTTCTTTTCTGCAGGCTAAGCAACTCCCAGCTTCAGCCCCTTCACCAGCTCCATTGCCCTTCTCGGGATGCACTCCAGCACCTCTGTCCTCCTTGTACTGAGGGGCCTAAAACTGAGCACATGACTCAAGATGTGGCTTCTCATCAGTGCCAAGTACAGGGCACTATCCCTTTAACTCAAAGGAATCTTTCTTCTCTCAGCAAAGTACTAGAGCAGAGCTGCAGTGTGCTGGGGGATTGGCAGACCCCTGAGGAGAGAGTAAAGTGTTTGCCCTCCTTTTGGAGGTGTGGATAAAGAGGGATTTTTGTGGCTATTTGCTACAGCTTTCATGATAGAATGAAATCACCAAGGGATAGAATTTAGTCATTCACTAAGTTCTGATAAGCACAGTGTACGCTTCAAAAATGTCAGCCAGCCAAGTTCTTCAAATGGTGCGCAATAAACTGAATCTGATCTGATACATCTATTTAGATTGTTGAATTAATGAGAGGGGGATGACCTGTGAGCTCTTTGCACAAAGAGCTCTTTGAGACAAACTCAAGAGTGGTGGCAGAAACTGAGAGCAAACTTTCCCTATCCAGCAGAACACAGAGAAAGTATATCCTTAAATCTTAATGTCATATCTGAAGATTCCTGTTAGGGGTGTGTCCTAGGGTGATGTTATGGTGTTTGTATCTCCAAATCGTGTGTTCTGATTATGTTTGGTATTATGTCCTGTGCTTACAGGACTGACTCTGAAAGTGAAGCTTTGTTTTGTCTTGTTATCAGCCGGCTCACCTCCCCCATGGTCTATGTTTAGGAGAGGTTTTGTCTCTGCTGGCTTGCTTGCTTGCTTGCCTGCTTGCTTGCTTGCCTGCTTGCTTGCTTGCTTGCCTGCTTGCTTGCTTGCCTGCTTGCTTGCTTCTGCCTCTTTTTCTTTCCTTCGCTTTGCCCTTGCTTTTTGCTTGTTAGTTAGTTCAGCTAGGCAGTCCAACTTTTTCCCTGGACTGTTTTCTTTTCCACCCCGTCCCCTCCCTCTCCTGGATACCATCTGGACCTGTTCTGGACGGGGACCTGGGAAACCCCAAGAAACACCGGGAGCCTACACTCTGTCACCTGCAGCAGCCATTCCCCAGCGCCGGAGACTGATAATTGGGAGACCACTCGCCGGAGAGACTGAGATTGCCATCCCTTCAGAACGGTGAAAGAGTTTTTTTGTCAGCTGGTGTTGTTGTTTCCCTGTGCTGGGGAGTGTTTTGCTTGTTAAATAAACAGGTCTTTTTTTTTTCCCACTCTTCTCTGAGGAAATTCTTCCCGAACCCGTTGGTGGGGGGGGAGGAGTCGTGGGGTTTGCTGTCTGGGGGCTCCTTCCGGAGGTTTCTCCCCAAATTCGCCCTAAACCAGGACAGGGTGTGACATATTTCTTTCTTCCTTTTTCTGAACACAAATGAATTCTATCTGGATGGTGTACTGGGATTGTACATTGCATAACACGGTCATACTTCTTGCAGTTTGCTTTGGGAAAAGGTTTATCTTCCGTTGTATTGTTTCCTTTTGATGTTCCTCTCCTGCCAAAATGGTGTTGCTGACAGTTGCCACTGTGGCAAGCATGTAGCAGAAATTAAGATACATCAAAGGGTACTATGTATCCCAATAGAGAACAAAATTAAAGCACTACTATAGAAGTTAAACTTCTGACTTTTGCATAGATAGATGTCTTTTGAGTTGTCTTGACCTCCTTGCTTGCTGAGAAGAAAAATATATTGCGCTTGAGTTTAGAGTCTATGAACACATTTTATCAGCTGCAGTCAGTTCAGTGTGTTTTCACACACTGCTTCATTTTTTGTTGATAATTTCCCCACTGACTTCAATTAGTAAACGACTAAGTTGTACAGCAGGGCCCTTCTGAGGATTGTCTAAACTTCACACCTCCAAAAATTGGGTGCAAAAAGGGTTGTGTTTGTATGCATTGTGTTTCTTCTGAATGTAAAAATATTTTTGTAAATATTATATAAATACAATTAAGCCACAATCACAGTTTTGTTTTAAACAATTTTATTTTGAAAAATACAATGTGCAGTGTAATGTCAACTAACTGTAATACTGATGCTGTTGATCAGAACTTGTACCTCACACAATGATCAGCTAGACATGCAATAAAATATGTACCTCATGAAGCACTCCGACTTCCACTGTTTCATCATTATCTCTTTATGGCATGTCACAAATCCATGTACATTGAAACACACTCTACTTTTGCAATCTTTCCACAGACTTAACAGCACACACTAGTCACGTAGCTCAAGAACACTAGGGTTACATCAGCCTTATTGGAATTGAATGGCCTTTGCCATTGATTTCAGTGGGCTGAAGGCTTCACCCTGAATATCCACCTATGAATGTATTGCGTGTGGCCATTTTAATCTTTGAACTGTATCACGCTTGTAACAGGAATATTTTTTAGGAAAAAAAAAAAAAAAACCTTTAAAAAAGTATTTTATGTCAAAACCAGCCAAAGAGTTTTACATCATGAGTTTTGCATTAACTTTTGTTATGGGTAGAAATCTTAAGCGCTGACACTGCTATTAGAGATTTTCAAGTTGTTTTCCCTCCATATTTGGAGAGTATAAAGTAAAAGGTTATGAAGTGTTAATAGTGCAGTGAGACACAGAGTGGCAAAGCTAGCTCTGAACATCCATATGTTTCAGACTATATATTGCAAGTACGGCTTTCCTCCCTTCTTCCTCACCTCTTAGTTTGAGCTTTAAATATCCTTTCCACATTCAGGGCAAAGGATGTCATCCCTTTCTGTGAGGAAGCCACGACCCACCAATGAAAGGGAGCACTTCTTACAGTTAAAGCAATCATTATGCCACTGCCGTTCTTCGAAAGAGATGTACTTGGTTCCTCCGAGTCCTGTTTGAAAAGCAAAATCATTCTGTTACAAGAAAAGAATAGCAGGTCAGCCATCAGGTCATGCAGACTGACATGGAGACCCAACATACAGCAGTGAAAAAATGTCATTGTGGCAAATCTGTGTTGCTGTGCTAATTTAGCCACCCTTAAGCTATAGTGACTAGTATTTTCATCCTCAAATACTTCTGTTGCTTTTCAGCAAAGTTTATGTGCAAGGCTGTTAACCCGAGTGATAATGGCAGAAATTAACTTCCAAGGGATGGCCCTGCAACATACAGCAGGAGAAAAGCAAAGCACCTGCTTCTGATCAGAATTCTGGTAGCTTTTTACAGTGTTTTATGGCACCTGAGTATGTTAATTTATGTTTTGTAGAGGTGCATTTAGAAAGCTAAAAAAGAACTTTGTCATGTGTCATGACTTGATTCATAACTCTGGAGGAAGAATGCCTCAGGAAAAGAAGCAGGTTAGTAAGAAAGCATTCCAGAGTTTGAGGCTATAGCAGTTATCATCAGGTGTACTGGAGTTGTACAAAAGAAAAGAAAAAAGAAAAAGAAAAAAAAGGAAAAATGTCTCTTAGTAGTAATTGTCTTTTGCTTAATCTCAAAAATGACTAGGTGGAATTCCATGAAAAGATTCAGTTGGGCATCTCTTGTACCAGGTCAGACTTTTTGTTTCGTTTTGCCTTTAATAGCAACTCAAATCACAAAACTGCCTTTACAAAATGTAAAGGTACCAGCCACAAGAGACCTACCACTGATTGGGTTTGTGCATCCAGCACACTTTTTGGCGTAGAGGTTGCAGAAGCAGCTCAAGCAGTATGCGAACTCATCTCTGGAGGTAAAGCGCTGTCCAGACAGCTGCTTCTTGCACGCAGTACACACGAAGCACTCCTTATGCCATGGCTGCTCCCGGTAGGTGACACCTCCTGTGGTGATAGCCTGTTTTAGGAAAAAAAAAAAGACAAAAAAGTGTTTTCTTAAGAGCACCAGGTTTGTATTTTGATTTGGTAAAGAAGAGGGGTGATAATATTTTAGTGGGTGGGAGGAGGGGAAGAAGGCTTAGCAACAGCACAATTATAATTTTGCTTGGAGCTGAGCTTGAGAAAATCATGCAAGTGCTTGATTGTAATTTCCTTATTTATAAAAGAAATTCCATGCTAAAAGTACTTTAATCTGCATATATTGTAAAATCTCACTCTCAATTGTACTCTGTTTTTCAAGCTACCCTTTGTATGTTGCATTTGGTATGCATGTACTAGAGCTTGTCTCATCACTGTTCCTTCACCTGTCCCTTTCTTCATGGTGGAGGAGTTACCTGATGTGTTTCAACTTCCCTGTTACTTTCTTTGGGAAAGACTGGTTTATTTCATATTTTAGATGAAGTATTTACTTTCTGCTTCTCCAGACTTTGTCAGGGAGTTTTCTCTTACAAGTAAGTGGAACAGAAATTATATCATGTCTTAAAAACAGTTAAATCTTAATCTTTTTGCACATACAAAATTTAGATATTCTGCCTACTTGGATATAAAATTGAATGGACTTCAATCCTTTAGGTTTCACGTAAGCAAAATAAAAGTACTACCTTCTTGCACTGGACGCACTGCATGGCAAACTGCTTTTCATAGCAGGGTACACAAAAGTTTTGATTGTCCTTAGGGATGAAGCTCTTTGTCCCAATGGGCTGTTGGCAGCGGTAGCAGATAAAACAGGTCTCGTGCCAGCTGTTGCCCTTGTATTCCATCTTCCGAGTACCTGCAATGAGACCAGAGCATCAGCTGGACCTCTGGATGAGACAGACGCCGTTCATAGCTCTCGTTTGCCTGGCTGTCAGTCCAGAAGCATTGCAGCTATGAACTAGAGGCTATTTCATGTTCCTACAAGCTTTGCACTATATTTGGTACAATTTTAGGTTTTTTCTCCAAAAAAGTGGTTCTTCTCCTGCAAAGAAGAGAAATATTTATTGCAAATAGCTATAGCCTAGAACAGCTTTTTGTGGTATTATTAGGCAAATAATGAATTCCAATGCACAAGAGGATTCAAGCGAATTGGACAGACACCAATAGAAGCTGCTGCTAATGATGAGTGGAGGTAAGGCCATTCCTCATTAAAGACTGACCTCATTCATTCCACATCTGTTTTGTTTCCTTTTCAAACAGCAGCAAGGTACCTGGTTAATTACAGACTCATAGAATGATTTGGGCTGGAAGACACCTTAAAGATCCTCGAGTTTTAAACTCCCTGCCATGGACAGGAACACCTTTCATTAGATCAGGTTCTCAGAGCCTGATCCAACCTGGCTTTGAACACTGCCGAGGATGGGGCATGCAATTCCTGGCAACCATCTTGCCTCCCTTTCCCAATGAAATACAGTCACTGTCTGAGACAATGGATTATTTCATATCTGCTCAGGAGCCTTTTTCTTGTTCTCATTGAGATGTATTAAAAGTTTACTATTGTTTACAGTTTAGAAACACCTATCCTAAATGTTTTTCTGTCTCTTGAACCTTTTAGTAAGAAAGAAGCTTTCTCTGTTTTCAGCTGAATTGAAAATATGGTTGAAATGTGGAATTTAATCAATCCTTTATTGAAAAGCAGAAAAGTGTTATGGTAGTTAGGAAATAAATGCACTTCTCTAGAACAAAGTTTTAGGGTTCAGATAGCGTTTTTGTAGATTCAGACCACAGTATGGCAGGTGGACTCTGAGCCCTTCCAGGAAATGCCCTATTATATGGAAAAATTTCTTTGCACAAGGTATGATTTCCTATGTACCAGTTTGAGTCAGAATATTTGATACTGGCCAGAAGGATAAACAAATGTTGTTCCTACAGTTCTGCATCACTCTTGGGGCCTGTGCCAGCAAACACAAAGTCAAATACTTGGAAGACTGACAAGCTGATCAAGTTGGCTAATGATGAAGAACCACCCTAATACCTTTGATGCCAATTCTGCCCACCCCTATTACTGCAGGGTGAAGTTTTACCATTTTTCCCCTTCTCAAGAATTAATTCATCTTTGTTTACTATTTTTCTTCTTTTATGAGCTCATTAAATTCTGCTGAGAGGCATACTTCAGGATTTATTTGGTGGGGTTTTTTTAAATTTACTTGCATCAGTAGTAAGTTAAATGTTAATTACCTTTCTTTCTGATGCTTACATTCTTGAATATTTCTGCTCCACTTTATTAATAGACACCTTCTATAAATTATGCCCTCTCTATGCTGGTAACTTCCTGTATCATGTCAAGGAGCAAATAAATCAGTCCTTGAAAGAATAATGTTCAGAAAAAGGAGATGTGGAAAATTTTCTTTAATAGTTTAGAATTTTATTTTAACATTTTCAGCTCTGCTCTCTTTGGGATGTTATTGTTGCTGAAACTCAAAGCAGGGAGAACCCTGTTTTGTTAGCTGCTAGACTGAAGTCAGCATGACTTGAGTTTGCAAAAGTACTGAAAGACCAAGCTTGTAATCACTTAAATAGGCATATCATTATAAAGCTTCATTAAATCTGTATTTTACATTTAGTGGCTCAAAGCAAACGTTAAGTTTAGTATTAACAGTCTCCACAAAGGGCATTGAAACATTTGCTGGTTCTTTCAAAATGAATTATGCTTTCACTGGTAACCATACTCCTCTGCTGTAGCTCCTATGCTACCATAGTGTGCTGTGTAAGTAGAAAAAACATGCTGAGTGTACTACTCTTCCAGTGTGGTGACATCTCAGCTATCTTGGGTAAGCAGCTAGAGACCAGTGGGTAGCTGTAAAGCTTACAAAAATTAATTTCTTCTCTTTTGGGTTATAAGAGAAGAAGGGAGTTTGTGTCACTGAATCCAGCCTCCATTACTACATATCAATGTATAGCTGGCATAACAGAAAAAAAGAGATCCATTCAGTAAATCACTGAAATGGCAATGAATCCAATGAACAGTATTAAAAATATATACACATGAAATTATAGAATCATAGATTCACAGAATAGTTTTGGTTGAAAGGAACCTTTAGAGATCATCTAATCGAAGCCCTCACAGTAAGCAGGGACATCTTCAACTGCATGAGGTTGCTCAGAACCCCATCCAAACTGGCCTTGAATTTTTCCAGGTATGGGGAATCCATCACCTCTCTGGGCAACCTGTTCCAGTGTTTTACCTTACCCACTCATTGTATAAAACTTATTCCTTTCATCTAATCTAAATCAACCCTTTTCTACTTTAAAACCATTACACTTTATTCTATTGCAACAGGCCCTGCTAAAAAGTTACTCCACGTCTTTTTTAAGGTCCCCTTTCAATACTGAAATGCTGCAATCACGTTTCCCCAGAGCCTTCTTTTCTTCAGGCTGAACAATCCCAACTCTCTCAACTTGTCTTTATAAGCAAAGTGCTCCAGTCGTATTTGTGGTCCTCCTCTAGACCTCCCCCAACAATTCCATGTTTTTTGTGTGTTGGGGTTCCCAGAGCTGGATGCAGCACTCCAGGTGGAATCTCTCAAGACCAAAGTTATGGGGCAGAATCACCTCCCTTGACCTGCTGCCCATCCTGCTTTGGATGCAGCCCAGGATACAAATGGCTTTCTGGGATGTGAATGGACTTTCTGTGTCATTTAGTTCCAGCTTTAAAACTAGCACTGCCTATTCCCAGGCATGTCAGTTTTTATTGCTGTGTCAGCAAAATGAGTGCACATGGAATAATAGGAAATGCCTAAACTTGGTCATGAATAGATAGGGTCGTCTGCTTTTAAGTATTGTTGTCCTATTTAATCATCAAGCATTCATTTTTACATTCCAGGGGCAAAATGTTGTGGTTTCCAACATTGGAACCAGCTGACAAAGTAACTACTAATCGTTATGGAGTGTGTACAAGGATTCTTCAAATCACCTTTTACTATTTTATTTCTGCACTGATAACACTTCAATGTCAAAGCCCTCAAATCATCACAGAATGCTATAGTATTGATGTGAAAAGACCAAGTTTTAGCAATCTCTTACTGTAACCTCATGTTTCATGTTGAAAAAGAAAATAGCTCTTTCCTTTTTTTTCATTTCTTTGTGCTCAAGAAAGACCTCAGAGGCACTCAGACCAATTTTTCATCTATCTGAGAGAAGCAAAATTTAGAGCAATTGCAAAAAAAGTTTCACATGAATGAAAGTTCTTCCATGAGCCATTATGAACATTGCATGTTCTGGTCATGGAAGTGGCCTAGAATGCACCCTCACTAGTTTCTTACACAGTTCAGCATGACTTAGTAGAGATAGTCAAGAAGAAACATTTCTCACAAATATTGCTGAGTTTGGTTTTGATATTTAGTCCAAAAAGTGAGCATCCTAACCTGGCATAATAGTCTTCTTGCACTCATTACATTTGGAAGAGTATTCGTTGGAGTAGCAGTCAGTACAAAGTAGATGTTCTTCTTTTGCAGCAAAAGGTTTGTCCACCAATGAATTCTTGCACTGGAAGCAGTGGAAGCAGTTTTCATGCCAGTGGCGGTCCTTGTAAGACAGATCCTGTAGAAATCCAAAACCACAGAGTCAGGGGAATGAATGCACATTCCACACTTACACAACTGGAAGCTCAGAGAATGCAAACACATCCAAATCTGAACTCTAGCCAGGAGCTGGGGGTAATTTGAAGAAAACAAAATGTTCTGACTAAGGCGAACTTATTTTGCTGTGAAAACCAAAAGCAGTTCATGTCAACTATCAACCCTTTTTCAGTTCAAGGTAACCCTTTTTGTATGTGATAGAGGAGCAGCTAATTTCTCTTAGGTATTTCCTTGGAGAATAAAGCCCCGCCTTTGAGTTGGATTAAAACTTGTTAACCTGATAGGTATGGTAGACTTCCACTATTTGCCTTAACCATTACTGATTTCTAGTTCATTTCACAGATATTTACTCCAGAACAGAAGTATTTTTTTCCAATTGAGTTCTGGTATTTTTTCGAAAGATTTACGCCAAGGGTGGAATGAGTCTGATCTCCTTGGGTCTTTTTCACTACAACAAATTTTTACTGACTCTTGTGTTTTGATTTACCTATATTTCAGATGTGGATTTCAGTGAAAGATATGAGACCATATTGTACCTGTATCCAGTGATCCAGAGTACTGGCCAAGGGATTAGTGTGGACAAGTTAGTACTTAAAATACTCTTCACATTGATTTCTTTTTTAAAAATTAAATTAAGGTGGCCTGTCCATGTAATACTTGAACTTTGGACCTCAAATAAAATAGTTTGGATGATTACAAGAAACGGTGTCTACCCCAAAATATAGAGGCTCTGTTTTGGGTTGGGAGTGTGAAAGGCTAGAATTGTCATATAGGGAGTATAAAAATTCAGCTGAAATAACTTCCCAGGTTCTAGCTCAAGATCTATTTTGTATTTATTGCAGGCTAATGAACTTAATTGGGGTAATTGAAGGAAGAGAGAGAGTGGTAGAATAATGAATTTCCAATTTTCCAAAGTTGTGTGAAGCATCACAAAGGGTTCACACCTGATCTGGCATAAGCTGTATATGTCAGTCAGTACCGTCACAGATAACTCCAAATGTGCAATCTTAGCCCAGGGCAAACTAAAGATACCTACCACAGATTTAGGTTAAACTAAAATAATATTGTGTCTTTGGGAGCCTGATTCTCATAAACAGCTAGCAGGAAACACTGAAATAGTTTCATCTAGCTCAGCTAGATAATAATTTCTGTCAGAATTTGACCATGCAATTAAGCATTTCTGTTTGGACATCTGTGCTACTCACCTAAATTTTTTGAATCATTGTGAGTAACAATTGACACTCAATGTGTCTTTCATCTCTGTGATAGAATATCTAAGACTTCCACTGTACAGCTTTCAGTTGTTTATTCAGCTCATCTGTTCATTTCAGCTAAATCCTTTTGAAACAACACAAATCTCTGACTGTAAAATTTTGATATTTTTTAATAGCAAATTCAAACCAATCTTCTTTGGAAGTAATTTTTTTTTCTTTAGGTGAAGTCGAATAGCCTAAATCTGGTCTCACATTATTTTTTCAATAGAAAAATACAATATACAGTGCTTTCCAAAAGAACTGAAGTTTGCCTCCTATAAAGTAGAACAAGAGATCTGATTTTGTTTCTCTTGTAACATGATGCATTCAATTATTTTTCCTCACTAGCTGTCATTTCCTGTTTTTGCAATTTTCAGCCAGCTAATTTTTAATATTCAAAATTCATGTGCTGATGTTTGCTTATTTTATCAATGGAATTATACCCTGAAGAAGGTGCATGCCTTCTAGAAGAGGAGTAATGAAGACAAAGACTAGGTGTCAATGATGAAAGATTTGATTCCTGAGTCTGTTATGATGGCAAGATTTTATAGGCAGTAGCTGAGTAAGTAACAGTAGATATTTCATCATGATGAAGCTATGAAGCAAAACTACGACAAAAAGTACCCAAGATAAAAAGTGGATTGAATAATCTTTAGCTACTCTGGATTACTATAACAACTATTGTCATTGAAAGTAGAGAGTTCTAAGATGTCTGGCTTTAGCAGTAGAGTATTAGATGATGAAATGGATATTGTTTTTTCTCTCTGAATCTGTCTCATCTGAAAGCAAGGAAGTCCAAGGTACTGATTAAACCATTTATGCATCATGAGTATTCTTAGGTCACTGAAAAGGAGATTTGGTCTATTTCAGCATGTTGTATATCTTACTGGAGCCTTTGACTTGTCCATAAGCTGTGGATATATTGATCTGGAGCAAATTTTACGCTGGAAAAACATCTGCAAAAACTGACTTAAAGCTTTCTGAATGTCAGGCTGCTCCTCTGTTAGGCTGAGAGAATATCAGATTTAGTCCAGGCATGTGAATTCTAGTTTATGCTAGCTGATTGTAACCCAAATAAATCTGTTCCAGCAGAAGGTACAAGTGATATACAACTAATTCCTGTTGTATTTTCACTTTTTTTCATTATGACACCCAGAAAGAGAACTTTGACTAGATAACTGTTAACTTTGGCATGATCAAGTTTTGCAGCTTCTCCACAGCTCTGTAGAGTAGTTTTGCTCCAGCATGGTTTATTTGGCTTCTAGGTGGGACTGCATGTGACTTAGAAAAGTGTGGTTTTAAAAAAACCCAGAAGAGCCCCTTAGACTAGGGTTACCAGTCAGCTGGGTTAAACTTGGGCTCCTCATACCCTGCATTTATGTTGTCTTCACCTCAGGGTTTTTAAGTCTAAGTAAACTGAAGCCACTAGGCAGTACCATTTCTCTTGAACAGGGTTTCAACAGACACCCAATAGGAAGAAGGAGATTAGAGAGTTTATTACCAGAACAGTAACTGTATATGTTGTTCATGACTTTTTTGTCTGCCACAATGGTCTTTTCAGAAGGTTGAATGTAGAAAATGGGCTATGCCAACTAAATATCATGCAGATTTTAGCTACATATACCCTGTAGCAAAACACTAAAGTATGTTAGACTGGCACGCACCTATAAAATTATGTTGAGAAAAGGCAAAACCAAGCGATATTAAGCTGTACTCAGTCCCTTACATGTATGAGAAGATATTAAGGCATCCACCTCTTTTGCCATTTCACATTATAACTTTTGCTGAGATTCAGTAATGTGCTAGAAAAGTGTGCCATGTTGGGACAGGCTTTAAATATTAAAAATGGGAAAAATAATTCTTTTTTCTTTTTCCTGGTCCTCATTACTGGAGGGTTGTTGGGGTTTTTTTTGGTTTTGTTTTTGGTTTGGTTTTTTTTATTTAGTTTATGTGTGAGAATGACCCTTTTGAGTAATTTTTGGCCTGTGTGCTGACACAGTAGCTGTATCTCACAATCTACTCATAATTTAATTTTCACATTTCACAGAGAGAGTTTTCATCCCCTTCTGCCTGCCAAGGCCAACTTGTGGACTGCATTAAACACAGGATTACTGTAGGTATTTCCTGTGTTTGCAATGGTTTCTACACCATAGGCTCTGCAAGGAAAGTATTAAAAAAGCCAAAGTCAACCAAAAGTAACCCTTCAGCAGCTAAGCAAATGGGTACAAGATGTATGGATTTCCAGAAATAAGCATGAAACTGTAGGTGTGGTGAGCATCCACCAGGGACTTAGAAAATAAAGTGACAATTTTTTCCAGAAAAAATAAACTTCTCCTGTAACCACTTGGCATATGGATAACGTGTAATAGGTGTGAGAGAAATGCCATTGTGTTTTCATACCGTCTACTGGTGCCTCCTACCACTCAGTATATGAAATATGTATTTTAATTTGTCTGTGAAAGTTTTGTAAGCATCAGCTAGAACTGTTTACAGTTAATGAAATGGCCTATGCCCAAAGGTGTCGTTCAGACATATATTGTCATTCCGGGATTTTTAAGTGGAAAAGACTTGTTTTAAAATAAAGAACAAATTATTTGTTACTCAGTTACATTTAAAGTTATCCATAAACTACCTTAAAAGCTGGAAAGATAGTGAAGAAAATTCTCCCCTGACTTGAATTCAAGGTAATTTTCTCTACAGCATTGTTTGTTGGGTTGTTGTCTTGTGGGCTCTCTGTGCTATAGCTAAAACAGAATGTGAAAATCCAGCTTCAATTTCACCCTCTCAGAGTCTGGTGCTTCAGAATTTGAATATTACAAGTGTCCTCTTCTCAGCACCTGTGGTTTTGTTTTGGTGTAACCCTGTCAGTTATAGAAGGTTTGATTGTAATTGGGAGGGAGGTTAAGAAGAAAATTGAGAGCATCTGGTTCTCAGTGTGGCTTTTCTCAGTGTAGAGAAATAATGGTGGCCAAGAAGGGACTTGCAAAGGAAAATCTCACATGAGAACTACGTGAGACTTTCCAGGGTGTAATGTGGATGTAAGTGTGGACACCACTGCCAGATGCAGAGGCCTGGATGAGACCTTTTCTCATTACACTGTTAGTCCATTAGGTTTTCATCCCAAATTTTACATTTTTAGGCTATGTCGAGCATACAAACAAATTAGAATCTGTTTCATACAGGCAATAAACACACTGGTTTCATTCCCAAACATAGTACAATTTATCTTCTTTGTTCAGGTGAAAAAGTAAATGCAATGTGTAAAAAGGATTATGTAAAAATGCATATATATATATGTGTGTGTGTGTATTTCTTATGTATTTATATACTTATGCACCCATGCAGTTTAATAAGGAAAAGCCTGATTTTTTGTAACTCTTTCATGGCTGAATTATGCTCAGTCATACAGTGCACACACTTCATCTGAAACTTATCTTGTGGCTGAAGCATTTGCAAGGGCTCTCTCAAATGTGTTCTCTAGTGTCTAGTACTGTCATTGAAAAACTACTCTAGTTTTCTTCTCAGTGAGAACATTCATAGGATCTCTTTTTCTCCACAAACACGGTTTTTTTTTCAGAAAACTTACAGGAATTTAAGTTTCAACTTTTATCGGTCTATCAGAATCTGCTTAAAATTGGTCAACAGTTTCAAAAGCTACAGCGTAAGGCATGGATGGGCACAAACAGCCATCACAGAAACAAAAAAGGACATCCTTGTTTCTGGCATGTTTTATAACTCTTTAAGAAATCTTTATTTACTATCTCTTAGTTGTATTTTCCACATATAGTTCTGGTTCTTTACATAGAAAAACATATTCTTAGGTTGCAGACAGTTGGGGCTTTTTCTTTTTTTTTTTTTTTTTCTAGCTGATATTAGAGTGTGTCTCACTTAAAAGTAAAGAAAAGCAGTATATCGGATAACACCCACACTCCCTAAATACATAAATCTGGGTTGAAAAGTTCAGCCCGATTAATTCCTGAGTACTTTGACCAAGATTTGTTGAAGCTGGTCCAAGTTTTTAAATTCTTGACTATCAACACATGGAAATATCTTCTCAGGGGATTAGAAAGAGACCTTAAAACAAAAGCTCATTCTGGAATGAGGCAGGAATATTTTGCTTTTTCAGGTCAGGCCAGGCCAGCTGTATCTCATCTCTAACCTGAATATTTATGAGCTGTAGGAAAGCTGGCAATTTTATACCTTCCTACAGATCATTGCCAGTTCCCTGTCTTGGTGGTGAAACATTTTTACCTTTTTAAGGCTTCTGAAAGGGACTTTCCTACTGATTTGCCAATAGGGTGTTGTAGATCAATTTGGAATATGAGACATTTATTTTTTCCAGTCTGAGTAAGCATATATTTTTGTATCTTTGAACTAGTAATTGAGTGATAGTAACACTAATTTTTCTTTCTAGAGGTATGGATCAGCAGTGCGAAATCAAAAATCAGATCTCCTTGGGTCAATGAAGAATCCTATGGCATGCAATACAAATTGCAGTTCTACTTCAATCTCACGTTGTCAGTGAAAATCTTGCCAACTTTGAACAGGTCAATTTTATGCAAGGAGGATGTATATCAGATGAAGTCTGCTGGTAGCTGTATAACAGACACTTCATTGGATGACTCCTCTGTCTTCATTGAGGCAGTTGAAACTGGCATGAACTCCAATTGTTTTAATTAATTTGTGATAAATACAGGTGGTCACATCTAATCTGTACCAGGCAGGTGTTTCCATGTGTTGTAGCAGTGCATAACTCAAGCAAGGATGGCCTCTGCTCTGTCCATCCCATTCTATAATTAGACTCCACTATCATTACTCTGTATTTAAAAGGATAATTTTTCTAACTCTATGATTTATTGCTTGAGTCAGCATTAGCTAGATTTCTGTAACCTCCAAGTTAGCACCTTAGCTTGAGTGTGTGTCTCTTGATGATCACAGAAGTGTGGTCACTGCAAAGCCAGCAGTGGCTTAGCTCCCTCTGACCCAAAAGTAGGCACAACCAGCTTCTGTCACCCTTTCAGATCCCAGCTGGCCCCAAGGAAAGGCTCTCACAATGAATTAAAGAGAATTTCTTACATCAAAGCATCAGATCATTCTGTGCTTTACAGGAGTGCATTTCTATTAAGGTGCTGGGTAAAGAAGGGTATGCCAAGTGATGACACAAAACAGATACAGGGGTATCTTGTTACACAGGCTGCTCTGTCAAGATTTCTGAAAAAGACACAAATCCAACATACCTTGCAGTCAGCGCCAATAGGTTTTTTGCATTCCTCACAGGTGTTGGAATAAAGATTTTCATAACATTTCACACAGTAGGGGCTGTCCTCCTTCAGGATGTACTTCTTACCAAAGAGAGACTCTTGGCAGTAGTGGCAATCAAAGCGTTCAGTCATGTTGCTGTCTGGAGTCCAGTGATCCTGCCACAAAGATGGGAACAGGCACACGTCAGACTGAGCTACACTTGATCCAATCCCCCAGGAAAGGTTTATCAATTCTTGTTAATCACATTGTACCTCAGTTTTAACCCAACTTTCAGTCAAATAAATGAACACAATAGGAAGAAACTGGCCTATAAATTTTGAAGTGCAGCCCATCTAAATTAGCCATCTGTTGATCCATCTTTGGCCAGACCTAGTGTTAGAGATGAGAGGGAGGAGTAAACCCTGAGTCTGAAGAATTCTCATGGGATTTGTAAATGGAATTGGACCTATAGGTCTGCAACAAGAAAGTGTTTCCCTAGGGGATGGAGGGAGTCAAGTCCAATAAGAAGATGAGCCAGCTAATCTTCAGAGGCAGCATCCCCTGCATAAGGCAAGGGAAAAGTTTACATTGCTAGCAGACTTTAGTCATGCACAGCCTATCAGGGACCACAGTTATGTGCTCCTGCACCTTCCTTCTCTGCATTCTCAGTAGCCAGTGTCTGGCAATTATTCCCCCACAGGCAGACACCAACCCTCCATCTCTGCTCATGCATGGGACTATGGAGACAGAAGGTGTAGGATTGGTGACTGTGTATCCTCTGATGCAACTGAAGGAGTCATCCAACAGCTGTAGTGTACTGGGACACAAATGGGAGTGGGGTACCAGATGTCCTGGCTCAGACAAATGCCAAACAATGATTATGGAAGGGAAAAAGCAAGTAGAAGAAACTGTATATGATCTTTCAGCTTGTCTAATTAGGGACAATTGATGTTTGTTCCTCAGGTTTTATTACATCTCTATCATTTTCTGGATGCACACACAAGCAAAGATGACACAAACACCTTTGATGAATATTTATTATTGCCTGGGACAATTTATTTTGCGTTTCTTTACAGTCATCACCTTCCTTTACCTGAGGCTTGTAGCATGTGTTGCACCTGAAATCTGTTTGGAGGTTACAGCTGGAGCAGGGCATAGCTGTGTGCTTAGGAAAGGGAATTTCCCAAGGAGAAAGTGCATGCCACCTGGACTGCATGATCTTCACTGCCTGCCAGGCTGCATCTCCTCTTTAAGCCATATCTGATCTATAAATCCTTTAATGTTTTGAGCACTAATAGCCTAAGTGGCTACCTCTGTCTTTCATGCACAAGTGACATTTACAGCAGCTGCAGTCCTTTCGCCAACTTCAGCTCTCAGTTTTAAACAAAATGTTACTTGCTTAGTGTTCTTGGCACAGGTCACTGATTTCTGGAGTTTGTCCTCTCCCTCTGACAGTGGGAGCCACCCATAAGGCATTCTGAAATCCTGAGTTCTCCTCCAGGATTTCAGTTTTTGTTATTATCTTTTTATTCTGTCTAGCTGGGATAAGATTAAAGTTTTAGGGCTGTCTGAATCGACAAAATTTATTTTGATGACTAGAAAGCTTTTTTTTTTTTTTTTTAATGGTCAATTCACTGCTGAATTTTGTGGAGATTAGCACAGACTGAGGGGTGACTGTTTTTACATATGTGAAGTACGTAAGTGATGTCTCAACTGCTGGAAAGTCTGAATTCCAAGTAGATACTAAAGAAGAGAGACAAACTAGCAAAGCCCAAAACGTGCTTGAAGGAAGCACAAATCCTGGCAGCTGGTTATCTGTGCTTCTGACCACCACTAGCAGTGCAACTACGTTGGCCTTAAAGACGGTCTAGGAACTAAATAACTTTCTTATCCCAGAGGGGAACTGGGAGTATGTAGGGTGCTCTTTTTCTCAAGGACTAGAGAAGATCATAGGATTCATAAGAAGACAGAAATTAAGAAGATGTGCTGGAGAGAGAAGTGCAATGACACCCAAAGCTTCCTCTAGCCCATTTCCAACAGCAGCAGCTAGCAATGGAAGGCAGGAGAACAGGAACAGTACAAAGGTACCTTTCCTTAACAATTGCTTCCAGCAAGTTAGTCTTCTCTTAAAGTACACCTGCAGTCTGTACCACAACATTTAAAGGATGATCTTGGATTTTCCTCTCTGTTCTGAACCAGTTTACACCCCTAACCTACATAATAGGTTTGGACTTTCCTGGGAAAGAACTAGTCAGGACTTAATTTCCTTCTGAAGTAATCTCAGCAAAATGAATGGAGTCAGACAGAGGCATGCTGAGTTTTATGTGTAGATGTATGACTAAGTCTGAGAGGAGTGATAGCTTTTGGTCAAATAGTCTGTATTTAGAACAGAAATCTGAATATTTACCAGACTATATTAGGTTTTTTTTCCCAAATGATAGGATTTTGTTGCCCATTTAATGTGCATTATTGCTAAGTTCAAATGTGAGCAGAAACCACTTATGAACTTGCATTTGTAGCCCATCTTCGGAACTACTTCTTTCTAGCCCTGATTTAAAAGTAGATGTGTGATACTGAAGAGTGAAAAGTTTCTCTGTTGTCATGATGTGTGAAAGCAAAAACTACAGAGTGTGATTCCTTTACAGGTTTATACCATTTCTTCTAAAGCTGCTAAATGTAAAATATAGAAGAGCATTGCGACTGGAAGAAGGACTGTTCCCTTAGAGGTGGATGTTCCTGTCTCTTGGTCACAAGACTTTCCCTCTTGAGTGCTATACGTCTTCTGGGTGCATTTCACAGGAGCAGAGGCAAGCATTATGTAATACAAATATTTAATAATTTATATAATGGCATAATAATTCAACAATTCAAAAGAATTCAGCAACTATTTAATAGTTGCTGCCTCTATTTCAGAAAATACCAGGGCACTGCACTCCTATCCTTAAAGGGATCTAGTTTTATTAAATGTGCTCTAAGATTGTCCCAGCAGATTGTCCCCCTCACCCCTAGCAGGGAGAGGCAGTTCCCATTTCTACATCTCAAACAGATTTAGGGATGAACTCTGCTCTATGAAGACACTGCAGGGGCAGCTCTGGATGAGATTTGAGGAACAGCTCTAGAGATTTGGGAAACTGAAACACAAGATCTGCATTTTGGCATTAGTTATGTGAATCTTTTATTGGATCTGGAGCCAATTTTTGATCCAATATCTCTTAAAGTTAGGAATTCAGGTTCATGTGGTTTCATTCAGTAAGCTGGAATTAAGGATGAAGCATCCCAGAATTCCAGTCTGTTTAAATCCATGCCTTGGACTGAATCTCATTACCTACTATGTGGTATTTGGAGCATATTGTACAGGGTTTTTTCTGCTTCAGAGATAATTAAATATGAGGTAACGATGGTGCCTATCTACTAAATACTAGAAGGAATTACAAAAAATAAATTCGCTGTTGTCTTACAATCAAGAAATGTAAAATCATACTGAGCAATATTTTTTGCCTGTCACCTTGTACACGTGGTCCTTTACATCGCCTGTTCATTAATTCCTGTTATAAAAAATCCCTTCGTGTTCAGCTTACTGTAGGCTTTATGCACTGTTTTGGACTTTAAGGGAAAAAAAAAACAAATCAAGAGACTTGCACAGCTGTGGAAGGACACAAGTTGCAATTCAACCTCCTTGCTATTGATCTATTTCTTTCTCTTGTATTTGATACTTGTTGACCGTAAAGTGTTGTGGGACAGAGGCTCGTCATTATTACAGCTCTTTGTGGTAAAAGGTCTTCAGATTTTATCACTGTAGTCATTCTATACTTATGCTTTTTCAGATTGCTCTCAACATAATCATGATGGAGAAATTGATTTTTTTCTGCCATTCAGTCTCCCTCCTACAGCATCAGACATAACAAGTACATCTCCGAAAGGAAAAGAGCTTTCTGTTGCATGCCCAAAAGAGAAGCTATAGCTTATGCCAAATGTTAGTACTGCCCACACTGTGTCTCACAGGAAGTAAGAATTGGCAGGAAAATTACCAAAAAGTTAGTAGACTGACTCAAAATCTGTGCTTCTTTCCTCTTCTTTCCCTGTCGTCTCAGTCTCATTTTAGGCAGCAATTCCTAAAGTTATATTACCACATAAATATTAGGGCTCATCATGTCATTAAGAAATTATCCAGTGTTCCCCCGTCCCATGACACTATTGACTATTGAAAAAGCAGACCTTGCCTTCTTCTTCATCTATGCCTGCAAGCCTAATAAATGCTGTTGTGTCCATCTTTTATTTCAATTCTTCTTAGGGTGTGTTGAGTACTGAGAGGTGCAGATGCACAAGCACAAGAGAAAGAGCTGTTGTAACAGCATCTGGAGACACAGAATTAAGCCCCTGCAGATGCCAAAGGGGGACTTTGTAGCCCCAGTAGTGCTGAGGCTCTCTCTACCTGTGCCCCTGGATCGATATGTTGTGTTAGCCACCTGCGCAGGAAACAAAGAGCCTTCCTTCAAGATGTACAGATATTTCTCCCACCTCACTATTTTTCCAGAAGAACAGTACGCATGGAGAATTTTCTATCTGTTTGTTTCTCTTCCCCTGAGGAAGGAAGATTTGTGTCTGGCAACTCCAGTGACATGAGCCATGCAGGTCTAGAGCGTTTGGAAACAATTTATGTAAACGCTCCAAAGGCTAAAATGAAAAGATTTATTTACAACCATGAGCTGACAGTTCAAACTATGCTGCTCTTCTGGCAAGAGGTGCCTTTTTTTCCTGTAACATAGCTGCTCTTACCACATTCATTATCTATCGTATTGTTGCAGCAACAGGAAAACACTCTTGGAAGACCTAAGCATCTTTCCAAACCAGACCATAAGGCCGTGAAAGGGGAAAAGAGGGAAACTTAATTTTATTTCTTTTTAATTTACTTTAGAAAAATAAGAAATTACCATTTGCTTGCAGTACTGATGAGAGGTGGGGATGGGGGAAAGTTGTATATGGTCAGAATTCACCTGAACCCCAGTGTGAGAGAGTTAGCTGGTGTAGATGTATACCACAGATTCCCAAAGCACTCCTGTATGTTTAGATTTATGAAAACACATTAAGGGCTGGTAGCCCTCTTTGTCTGGCTGTCCAGGTGTATCTTACCCTGTTCACTGAGTGCCCACAAACTGTCACGATGGAGCAGAGGGAACCTGAGTGCTGGGAGGTGTTGCTGGCCATAGGACAAGTGTTGATGCTTTGCGTTGCTCGGAGCTGTGACCCTTCAGCAGCAGCTCCTGGCCGGGGGTGGCAACCAGCTGATGCACAAAAGGCAGGGGCCACAGAGGGACATTTGCTGCCTTACACTAAAGGTGGCCAATGCAAAGGCTAACCAGAGTATGAGGGACAAGTGGTCTGGGGTTTATTCTTAGCTTGGAAATGAGACAGGGATGTTTAGGCAGATGTGGCTGCACTCCTTGTCTTTTAAATTTTTAAGATGAGAAGAAAGCAGAAGCTTTTTTCTCTTGCTGCTGCTATTGAAGAGCAATCCTGAAGTAAGCACAACTAAAAGAATTTGGCACCTTGTCTTCAAGAAAACAAGATCCTTACAATTTCTCTCCCAGAGCAACCCTGTTAACAAACTCAGTGCTTTACCAGCGTTCACATCAAGGCTGGGATATTAAAAGTACCCAGTTACAGAGGCGTTCATTGCTGTTTCTTAAGCTCAGAGTAGATATTTACACATGTCTTAGAAGCTCCTCAACAAAAGCCAAGAAAATTTGGTTTAATATTTGAAAATCATAGTAATAATAATAATAATTTAAAAATCGACCCCAAGTAAAATACCCCAGTCATGCCTTCAGATTCTAAATTTTAAAATCTATTTAAAGAAAAAAAAGTTTCATTTTTAATGAAGTTACCTTACAATGTTCTTCAAAATTATATTAGGATTTTTCCAAGGACTCACCTTCCTTGTAAATAGATGACTTATTTTGCGTATGGTATAAAATTGTGATCTCTTTTTTAGAGTTTTTAAAAATCTCTTTAGAGCAATTTTCTGACCAGACAGACTGCTTTAACATATGCAGATAACCAAAGCATGCCTGGTTCCTGTCTGCATTGCCCATCATGAACTGGAAAATGGATAGTGTGCTGATTAAGATAGTACTCCTTAGCAGAACATAAATAACAAAAAAAACCCCAAAACAAAGTAGAATATGTTTCTTGCGTGGCAAGGTTCCTCATGCATCTGGCTAAAGTAATCCCAGTTATAGCAGTGGAGAAGGAACACTTCACTTGTGGTTTCTGTGTGGTTTATTGTGTTTGGCAGTCAATAAATATCTGCTCCAGTCTAGAGCCACTCCAGCAGTGGTAGAGCAAGAGCCAGTGGTAATATCTACAAATGCCACAGAAGAAGTGAGCACTGACACTTTTGAAAGTGTACCACACAGAGTTTGTTCTATGGTTACTCAGGCTGATACTGAAATGACTGGAGGATCTATGTCTTACCCATATTCCTGCACACATTTCAGTTACAAAAGAAGCATATTGAAATAACATGGAGCATGACTTAAATCTGCCACAGCAAGGAGGAGCACAGCTCAAGGAGAAAGGCTGCTTTTATTTTCTATTTTAAAGCCTTTTGAAATTGCTGTCCTCTTTCTTTCTCCTGCAAAATAAGCAAACGCTTGCTCAAAGGAAAGGTCAAGTACTTGATCCTACTTAAGCATAAAAGATTATGCTTCTTATAAGGGCATTTAAGCACATAACAGAAAATGATAGAGGAGAAAAATAGTATAAGATTAATAAACCTTATTATTATTTCTGGCACTATCCTGCAAAAGTAGCGTAGAAGCTAAATGTCTGAAGACACTAAACTCCAACAAAGATTTGTTTTTCCAGAAAAGGGTTGTTTTCTTTTGTTGACAGGGACACTGCTAATCTCAGAGAAATTAGACTTTAAAATAAAAATACCCAGAAATGCCATGTGCTACCATGCAGTCGTGTTTCCAATTTTTTGTATATTTTTGAAATCCTGCATACTACTACCCAGGACAGAAAACCAGAACAGTGTCCCAAATGTGCTGTGCTTCCTTCTTTAAAGAAAGGATAGAAGAAAAATTGGGATGATTGTGTGGAAGTAGAATGCTTTGTTATTTGTTCTGGCCTCTAGCAGCATAGCTCTGTTTCTGTTTATGGAGGTAAGACTACAAAGCCCCCCTTGTGTCTAAGATAATTGGCACTCCTGGTTTGGGGATCAGTTAATGCACGTCTTACAGCTGCACTATAAAACTGCTGTGGCAGTGATACCTCAGGGCTCTGAGGTATCCACACCTTCCTGCTCAGCTGCCATGCCCATGGCTTTCCAAACCATCACAAAGGAGGCTACTTAAGCCTTGGGGGTGCCCATTCAGCTGGGCACAACTTAGCAAACCAGATGGATTGCACCAAGGTGAAACCAGTTAGCCCAGTTTTGGGGGGGTTGTGCCTGGAGCCTGGACATAGAGAGCAAAGAGAACACCTACTAAGGTTGAGCCAAAATACCTAAGGTGCATGAGACGTACAGAAGAAAGCAGAAAGACATAGAGAGCCTGGTGACATGGACATAGGCAATCTTTTTGTGGGCAAGATTATTTCCAGCTGAAGAAGGAAGTTGTTGAATCCACCATGGAGAGCTTCATGGCATAGTATGGAGAGGTGGAATTCATCAAAGGCTGGTCATCCTGGTCTCTGAAGACACTTCTGCTCTAAATCTCAAGGGTGCTTCAGAGCAATGACAAAATATATCTATGTAAATGCTTACAGGTATTTCATGGCTTCATGCAATTTGCTGCTTTTATTATGCAAGATGAAGTGAAGAAACAGTGGTAGGTTTTGAGCCTTTATGCTTGCTGAGGGTCTAGAATTAACTCACACCATCAGAGTGATACCTTACACCTTTCTCTGCAATGATTGATATATCTGAAACTTTAAATTAAAAAAATTTTCCATCAAAGGGAGTGGTGAATATGCTTATATCAGTGTTATGCTCCCCTGTATTCCTCTCATGGCACATTATTATATGAAGAGTAACCATTCAGCATCCTAGTTGATATAATCCAATCGAATATAGGTGAAAAGGAACAAAATTAACTTTTTCACCCGGCATGAGTATTTTGATGTTCACCTTTAGGAGAAGGCTCTAGCGGTTTATAATCAAATTCTGTCTATATATAACTAATTAATATTGTTGAGATGTTAATGCATCAGTGGCTGTCAATGTATCCAAGATTTATTTTCACAAAACCTGTCATTATCCTGCCATTTCACACTCTCACTTGGGGTGAATCTGCACCACAAATAACTGTGCATATGTAAATGAAATATTAAAACTACACCATTAGAATTAATCAGTCTAAAAATGCAAATTATGAGATTCCCCCAGTCTCTGAAGCAGTACCCAAGTGAGGGAAGATTATTTCCTACAACACTACACCATTCAGAGTTTGTCCAGAGATTCTCAGGACAGATTTACCCATCAGAGAAACATGAATGAGACTTAGACCTGAATGTTCCTGGTCTGTGGGGACCTTGACATGCTGGCCAGCTGCAACAGGTATTGCTTGTGGTCAATGGCATTAACCCTTATCTGTCTTTCCCTTAACTCTGCATATCCTGGCCCCTGTGAGATGAAACAAGCAGGGAGGTGAGGACATCAGCAGGTAACACATTGCTTGGCTCTGAGGCCAGAATTCAATGCCCTGGAGAACTGAGCCAGGGGTTTCCATGAATATAGCTCTTTGCAGCCCTCCTCATCCCTTTCTTTTGGGATGAAAGCTTGAATTTGCAGTCTAATGCAGCAGAAACTGTCATTAAACCATTATAATTATAGGAGTTGTACTTTCTCACAAATGTTTTGGGGTTGTTGTTTTGTTAGGGTTTTTTTGGCTTCTGACATTCAAAGCAGGATGAAATCCTGGCAGACTGTGTTGTGTGTGATCAAAGAAGTTGTCTGATCTCTTTTCTAATGCAAGGTGTGCCATCTGGGAGAGCTGGTGTCTGCATGAACAGCAAAGATGTGATTTCAGGGAAAGTGCTACTCCTAGACTTCTCTAAGAAGTGAGAAACAAATCATTATTTGTACCTGAGTTCTTCAGTTGGGAATCACCGTTTCATGGTCTACACGGTAGGAACTTCACATGGACAAACAATATCTGACACAATATAGCCACTGCTGTGAGATAACAGTGATTTCACAAAAACTAGTAATATTTTCCTGTAAATCCAAACCACCTGGAAGTGATTACTTGGTGCTTGCATATGTAGCACTGCTGATTTCTGTAGGAGCACATTTGGCAGAATGGTGAGAACCAAAAATAACTATATTTTATCACAGCACTTTATCCATCTTGAGCTTTTCCAAAGAACCATAAGACCATAGGAACTGGTCCACCCCCCAGGCTCAGGTGTGCTAGTTAGATGGAGATGTCAGGTGAGAACCCCAGGTAATTTTTACAAATTTGATTCCTCAACAACATCATTTTATGTCTTTTCAGCTGTTCCACTCACCTCAACCACATGTTGGTTCAACAGCAAGAGATCATTTTACCCTAAGGCTAGCATAAAATATAGTTTTATTGGTGCTCTGATCAGATTTTGATAGTAATGCTGTTGTGTGTCAGGAGTTTTCAATACAGCAACTCATATCCTTTTTTTAAAATAAAAAGTCTCCATATGTAACCAAGAATTGGTCAGGTTCTATTATAAAAGCAACTTTTAGAATCCATCCTTTCCCAATTATGTTTACAGGTGCACAAAACAGACACATTTTTTGTAAAATAAACATATACACACATATACACTTTTTTCCCCTTTTTTTCTTTCTTTTTTTTTGCCTTCCATATCCAAATGCCTGAAGCAATCATGTTAAAAGTTTACCATCTGGCTGATAAAGGCACAGAAGATTTTGGCCAGAAAGCTGTGAGTCCCATAAATTTAGGAACTGATGAAAATATGGTTCACAGCAGAAACCCAGAGACAACCTTAATTGTAGCATTCTTTCACATTTGGATGCATTTGTGTATCTAATAATACAGCCTTATGTTCATCCTTTTTAGAGCAATTCTTATTCAAGACAACATATAAATGCACATAACCATCAATAAATGTTACAGTTACTGACCCTGGCAATCTCAATGTCAATTAGCAATCTTAGTTAATATACCTCTAGATTGGAGTCAGGGGAGTGGCAGTCACAGACTGACTGACTTGCTGGTATATATATTTTATAACATTTGCTCTCTTGTGTACTCAGCAAAGCTGTGTGTGCTTCTGTACACTGCAAAGCTGGAATATGCAGGTATTTGGTCAGCTAAATAAAAGCTACATCCCTTGAGGGCAGTGAAAAGTTTGGAACAGCCATCAATGCAGACAATGAAAGTTAGTATTTCCTTTATTATGTACATGGAGAAATCCACGTTAGCATACAGTAAGGACCGGGTTATTGCGGCTGCACACACATGCACACAGAGAGAAGCACAAGAAGAGGGAATGCAGAGCTATTAATTGGTATTTGTATTCTAATTTATTCTCTCCACATAAAAAGAAGAAATACGATGCTGACGGCTCCCCGTTTTTCCCTTTCACAATCTGTGCACGCTGTTTCCCTGCAAAGAGCAGAGGCTACCTTTGTTTCATGTGCATCTGCTCTTGCTACAGTACAAAAATACTCCTTTGTTGAGCTCGGCAGCAGGAGTGCAGGGAGGTGTAAGGAATCTAAGACCCCATCTTGTACTTTTATCACCTCCCCAGTGGATTACACACGCAGGACAATACAGTCATTACAAATAGTTACACATGAAAACACCCAGCGCCTCATCAGCTCGCTGATGTGTCACTTTACTGACGGACATGCAGCAGGAATTGCCGCGATAAGAAATTTGTCTTTTTTGTCCTCTTCACACCCTTCCCCGTGCACTCAGGAGAAAGGGGGACCGGCAATCTCTCTCCTCGCATTCCCAACAACCCACTGGGATATTAAACAACCCTCTCCTCCTCTCTGCACCCTTTGTTTAAAGAGACACCTCCAAAGATGTGTTCTGTGGGCAGTGAGAGGGAAGGGGAAAAAAGGGATATTTACTTACAGAGCAGTAGCGGGCAGTTAATGCCACCTCCTGGAGCGGGGACAGGGGGTCACATCCATTAACAGATGTGCAGAGAGCACCCTGGCCTGCTTGCAGCCAGAGCTGTACACCAGCCGGGGCTTCCACCGCCTGCAAGGAGCGGCTCTGCCGGCTCCAGCTCTGCCGGCAGTGCTGTGAGGAAAGAGCTGCTGCCTTCCCCAGCCCAGTGAAACCCCTCGCTATCATTTTACCATATAAGGAGACAAAAGCCTCGGAGACTCTCATTCTTTGAGGCGCTCTGCAGCTGGCATTCGACACTTTCTCTGTTCCAAGGGTGTCAATACTTCCCCCTCCTAAACATCTTGTCTTTCTTGGCCCCCTTCCTAAAATAAGGCTCCCTCTCCCCTCCTCCATTCTTTGTTTCTCTAAACCCCTGATGCTTATTAATAACACGGCTTTGCTAAATCCGAGAGCTCGCTCTTTACAGAAGGAGAGGCTTTACAACGACTCAAGCCCATTTGTGAGGCTCTTCACCTGGCTGAGACGATAAAGTCCTTGGTTAAAATTGGTACGAGGCTTTATTTGCTTTGGTTATTTTGCCTGCTGAGTGTCTTGCCAAAGAAGAACGAAACAACCTGTCTCTCTTCTCCTTTCTGGAGAGGTGCACATTTTTACAAAGACAAGTGTGCAGACATTTCTTTATGAGCATTCAGACCCCAGTCTAGTTTCTCTCCATCCTTCTTTCTTGCCAAGTTTCTCCATAATCAGGAGGGAAATGAACAAAAGCAGGGAAAATCAATGAAACCAAAACCAACCATCTTTTTATAAGAGAAAGCCAAAGGAACAGATTGTGTCAGCACATGCTCAGTACCCAGTCGAGAGCCTTGCCAGTGTGCACATGGTAGGAAGAGGGGGAGCTATTAATCCTACTATAATCAGGATCCACTTTTTCTGCTACAAAATCCAATTTCATTTATCAACCATTCTAGCAGAAACACATTCTGCTAATCAAAACAGTGAGGGCCTTGGGAAACCTTCCGGAGGGAAGAATTTGGATCAGAAGCACATGGGAGAAGTCTGCTCTCTGCAGCTTGAGGGGTAGGCTGGGGAGGCATTCAGGGTAATTCTTCAGTAATGACTGGTGCTTGCCAAAGGGAGGTGCTTTAATATGAATGCTTTCGACCTAAAGGGAAACCAGAAGGATTAATATGTAAAACCCATTATCCCGAGAGAGAGTCTTGCTGTTGTTTTACATCCAGAAGGTGCCAGGTAGTCCAATTTTGGGTACAGGGTTCTGGCACATGTCTGAGTGGTGGTGTAGATGTACCAATGGGTTACATAAGGGTTTCTCCTGCAAAACAAACTTTTGCCAGAACCCTGCCCTGTACTTGTTGTCTTCTTATGCATCCAGATGCAGTCAGATTTGGAATGGGGTTGAAATGTATTAGTTGGTCTCAGTGCTACTCCAAATCTAGAAAAGCACAGAATAAAATGGTGGGAAAAGGCCATTCCTAGTTCTTCTATCAGAAGCTATCTCTCCTTTATATATGTGAGTTATTTTGATGACCAGCAATGATCTGCTTGTCAGCTGATCCAGCCTTTGCTGTTGAGTTTTCAAAACACAGGCACCATGCCCTGGACGATTGACAACAGGCATACAGGATTAGGAATGCCATGGCAATTAAATCTTACTTAAATCAAAGCTGCTGCACTCCCCAGCCACATGGGGAGTCCCTGACTCTTCCCTTGAATTTCCAGTGGCACTGTAAAATGAATTAAACCAGAGAGTGAAAAGTTTTCATTGAACTCATGATTTGCCTTGGAGCTGCACCTATATCTTGGGAGATCTACTGGTCGGGTTTACAGTCCCATCAGTGATTTTCTGGATGCCCTTGGACAGGACATTTCATCTTTCTGTTTATTAGCTTCACTGTCTGTATAGATAAAGCTCAGGACAGCCAAACTCATGTGTAAGTTGCTAGGAAATTTACAAAGGACTAGCTAGGGCATAAATATAATAGGAGTCATAGTTTTTCTCTTTTAGGTTAAACTATCGCACAGTGGCAAAAAAAAATTATTTCCATCTTAGTTACTGCTCTTACCTCTGATTTAGTAGTGTACATAGTAAAGGAAAAGGGCCTTGAAGGTGATTAGAATTGAGCTATTTGATTACAAACTTTCCTAAACAAACTAAATATTCTGAATGTGTTAATTGATTTTCTTTAATTTCCATGATATATTTATTTCCCCATCTGTCCATTGACAGCTACTGCAACAAGTTTGACAGAGAACCCTGTGGTCATACAAGACAAATGTTTTCCACAATTATGAGTTTAAGTATATACTGGCTCCAGCTGAAATGATTTAGTTTATCGGTTGCAGGTCTGGATTGACTTAAGGAAGATTAAGGCAATTTTTGCCTCTGACTCCTTGAAGGCAGAAGAGCCTCTGCCAATTTAAAACCCATTGATCTGTGGGCTAACTATGGGATTTGACACTCAGCAGCCACATCAGAACTGTGTGGCGCTGTCAAAGGGATGAGGAAGGTTACCAGGCAGCACCTTCCCTCATCCCATGATGAGGTGTATGCACTCCACCAAACACTGCTAGGGAAGGGATGGGGTGGGGAATGTCAGACCTCTTACCCTCCTTCAGGACCATTCACTCCACGTTTATCTGGCAAGTAAGTATTCATCAGTGACTGCAGCCCTCCCCAGCCTGTTTCCCAACAGAAGCAATTTCAACAGGTGTGGGTGGGTGGGAGAGCCACAAATTTCATTAATTTTCAGAGAGATGGGGAGGAAAGGGCAGAGGCCCTTTCACTAACAAATTAATTATGTAACCCACTTCTTCTTCTTCAATATCTAGATTTTATTTTTTAATTTTTACTTCATTGGTTTTCTGAAGAACTCAGCAGAGTTCAGGCATCTTCAAGGCTTCAAAGGAATCAATGCAATGAAAACAGGGGCAGTGCTTCCAATGGGGGCCTAAACCAAGAGTGGAAATGCAAGTACTGTACAGTGATTTAGAAATTTATCCTAGAGTTTATATTTTCCTCATGTATATAGCATTTTCATCACATATATTGCTTGTTTTTCAGCAATCTGTGCGTTTTACAGGTTAATTCTCTGTGTAGAATGCTGTACCTCCATATGGGGAAAAAAGGTGGAAATTGTACCATTTTCATAGCAGGACTTCTCAATGGTTTTACTAAGCCTTTATAAGTTTCACTTCAGCTACTGGGCTGATGCTGGAATAGCTATAATTTCAGAACTTATCTCCTTTTCTGGCTGAAAAGAATGAACAAAGAAAAGTAGTGGAAAGAGACAGCTGGAAGTAGAATATTTTTATTTCCCCCAGTTTGAGACACAGAGAAATATGTCTCTGAGAGAGCAGGGGAGGGGAAAATTTACACTTTCAGATTTGAAAATGGCTAAGCTACTGTCTTATTCCTTACTCCACCAATTTATCCTGGAAACTGTTAAGTTACTCTATCAGAATTCAACTAATCCCCTTTTTGATGCTTGAATCTGTGTAACACAAGCTGCAATTGAATATGAGAGGGTGAGTTTAGGAGAGCTGCTATTTTTGGCACTACTACTTAGGAAGGAGTGCAGACTAATGCAGATGTTGCATTTTAGTTCATTAAACCTAAAATAACAGCTAGGCAATATCAAATCTTCCTGAAATTTCCTTCTCATAAAATGCTCACAGATATGTACTTTCCCCAAGATTATGAGGAATTTGCAAAGGATAAAAAGATATTTTCAGCATGTGTTCTCTTTCCCAATTCAGTTTCCAAGTCACAAGGCTTTTTGCAATATTCTGATCTTCCTTTCTTCCCCTAGGAGACTCGAACCTCAAGTAGAAAGATACATCAGGTAAGAAATATCAGAATATCGATGTGGAAACATTAGTGGTTTAGAAACTCCAATCTAATATAAAAAAATACTTCCACATTTACCTTCTTAATATGTTTGAATAGTTTCCACATGCAATATTAAACCAGTTTTTCAGTAATTTAGAGAAAGGCGCCATGGTTCAGTAGCATCAAAGAACTTCTGTTTTTCATAGGAAAATTTATCTTTAGAAGGATAATATGATGCTATGTGATAAGACAGATGATTTAGACTCAGATACAAGTGTTTCTCTGTGATAGCATGGTCTGGGATAGAGACAAAAGCATTTTAGACCATTATAGTCAGTTTGGACAAAGATTTCGTTACTTTTTCTGAGTTAGTCAGGACTTTTGGTCTAGTTAGCCCCAGTTTCATTCAGAGAAATCTGTCTCCTGAAAAAGATGTCCCAAAGTGAATATGGCAGTGAGACACCTGTCAAAATCTGGCCTGTCATTTTCTGTTGCTCCCATAATTGCTCCTATACCCTTCTCTCTGTGGACAGTAGAGATTTAAGAGAGGGTTTACAATGGATGACCCAGGCAAAAAGACAGCTGTGTCCTTTTTTATGCTGCTTTCCTCTCTCCCAGCTGAGTAGACAAACAACTTTTATTGATGACGTGCATAGGAAAAAATTTGATCACAGAGAAGTGTAGTGTTGCTTGACCACTGAAGAAGCAGACAGAACACCAGAGGAAGCTTCAAGGATCAACCCAGGGCTTAAAGGAATGGGATTTAAGGGAGATCCCTCTTGTTGACAGATGAGTTTCCAAAAGCTTGGAAATCTGAGGCACCACGTTACAGAACTGACAGGTCCTTCACCAGACAAGCAGCATTGTCAGAAAATCTATCCCAAGGCTTCATGGATTTTAAAAAAAGCCATACATGCCATTTCAGGATAAAGGCAGCCCATCAAATAACTCCCCAAGCAGTAGCTGGCTGTACCTTGAACAGCCCTCACAAGGCTGAGAACTGCATGAAGAAATAATGAAGATTTACAACAAAGAGAGTGGAAGACAACAATTCTTATGTCTTTCCCCTGTATTCTTATGGAATACAGTCTTTCCCCCTAGCTTTCTTTCCCTAGCATTCTTACTCATTCTTTCTCCTCACTTGGGGATGGATGGTGCCTCTATTTTTAAGGAAACTAGTCTCTGCCATCTTCACACTTTGGCTTCTAAGTGTTCGCTAAACCATTCACCTCCACAGTTTGTTCATCTGTAACCAAGGGCAGAGATCTTGGTGGCAGGTCTCCAGAAGTGCACCCAACAACAGGTGAGGGGTTTTCATATGACTCTAAGTTTTAATAGTGCAGGGAACTACGCAGAGGAGCTCTTGATTCTTTCCTTTTCTCTGGATTCAACTTGACTGCCATGTGGGGCCTGAATATGGCAGATGGGAAGAGCCTTTTGGGTTTCCTAGCCCTGCAGATGGAATCTGGGATGTCAAACTACTACAGAGGTTGCAGTAATTGCTGGTCTTCTGACCTGGCAAATACTACCCCTTAATTTAGGATTTATTGATTTTAGTATAATCATGATTTATCATTCCCTGTTCCAGACGCATGAAACAAACACCATGACTGTTCCAACAACTAATCAATCTGTGTTTCTGACAGCACCAGAGACTTGCTATTCTGTAAAAAATAGCTCCCATTCCCTCTGATGTTCCCAGCAGCACACCAGCATTTTTGGGCAATCCCCTTTCCATAGTCTTTTCCTCTCCCACTGCCCCACTGCTCATGGCTTCTTCTCCAAAACTTTACTTCTGTGTGTATAATTTGCTTCTGCTCCCCTTAGCACTTTTTCTGCCTGCACTCCTGATAGCTGTTATCACCCTCTGGAAATAACCAACAGCAACATTTGAGACTACCATTTCATTTTATCAGACAGCCAGAGGCCTCAGGAACCTCTGAGCAAAGACAGGTTTGAAAAACTGAGCAGTTGACAGACACCTTAAGAACTTACCTAACTTATTTCCAAGGCAGAAGTGACAATGTCTAAGTCATTCCTGGTAGATCCTAGTCTAATTTGCCCTTCAGGATTAACATTAGGACTCCACAACCTCCAAGAAGGAAGGAAGGAAGGATGATTTAGACTAAAGTTTTCAGTCTAACATTCATGCTTGTAAAGGATGAATAGTGTCAGGCATTTGTAGTTATTCAGATCACACCACAGCAATATGAGAATCACTGAAAGCAGTGTTCCTCCAATTTGTTATGCTGATCTTGGGAAATGTCTTGGGAAGAAAGTGAGAAGAGAATGTAATGATATCTCTTCATAATATTCTGCCAGCCTCCAGCAACTTTTGGCTTGGGGATTTCTCAGCCTGGAGGCAGTATCCATACTGAATATCACTTTCATGAACTTGTAGTTCCCTTCTGATTGCCTGAAAGGAAATTCACAGTTTCCAGTAACAGGTAGCTCTATTCTGTGTTGCTGAAGAACCATCTTCTTCAAGTTAATTTTGAACATATTACCCACCAGTTTCATCTGAGGCCTCCTAGGTCTCACCTTTGGAGAGATAATGAGAAACTGATCTTTATTCATATGCTACAGGCTGTTCATGTCTTTGTCAATCTTTATCATATCTCCCCTCAGCCATCTGTCCTAGGCCAGGGAGTCCCAGTCTACCTGTTCAGTCTGTATGAAAGCTACTTCTTGTGCTTTATCATTTCTCCTCGAATTTTTCAATATGACAATTTAGTTTTTCAGGTGATGTGGCCAAAACTTTAACATTCAGTTTGCATTTTGGCTGCTTGTGTTCTGTTGTTTTGGAGTTTCTTTGTAAACCTCTATATAAATTTCTCTAAACCTCTAAATTTCACACCCAGCTAGACATCTCAGAACCATTACTTTATGGCTAAAATTACATTTTCCCCCCACATTCACTGTTTTATGCTCATCTGCATTCAGTTTGAGATGCTGTTCTAGTGCCCACTCATCCTGTTGCCTAAGATCCTTTGCTCTCATCTTAGAAGAATTTCCACTAATAATCTGCTATTAATCTCTACTGTAAGACCTGTCTATCTTTCAATTGATTCTATGTGATATATGCAAATATCTCTTATCCTACTACTGTTTAAGTGTTTTTTAGGTTTTGGGGTGAGGGGTCTTATTGAATACATGGAAAAGAACAAATAGGCAGATGCTCTCAACCAAAGATCTTCATCTCCATACTGTTTATTATCTTACAGAAGCCTGATGGATTTGTAGAACATGATTTCTCCTTACCAAGCTATATTGAATTTCTCCCAGTGTATCATATTTACCCAGCTTCTCTACCCTGCATAGTGATTTCTACTAAATTTGTCAGTCTTATCAGGCTCTATTTTTCCCATTTTCTCTTGGAAGCATTTAAAAAGGCTGATGCTGTATTGGATACATTCAGGTCCTCAGTTCTAAGACTGTTTTAAATAAGAGGCCATGGACTATTATTATTTCAGCTAATTCGTCCTTCAGTCCCTTAAATCTGTTGTACGAACACCATCTGGTTCTAACATTTTCTTCCTACTCTTTCGTTTATTTGCTCCATGCCTCTTATACAGATACTTCAGCTTGAAATAGATCCTCTGATGATACCCATAAGGAAGCATTCTTCAGCAGGAAGCTCTCCAAGTTCCTCACAATGAACACAGGAGCAAAAAAAAATATTGTTTTGCCTCTTCTGTTACAGCCATCTCTTCCTCAAGGGTTGGTTATCTGTTGGGCCTACCATTCCCCAAATCCTTCAACTTGCCTAATATTCAAAAGAAGCATACGGTTGAAAATCACTTCCCAAATTACTTCAGACTCATCATATTTTGATATAAGTAGAAACAGCCACCTTCTCCAGTCTGACTGTGATTGGGGACATCCTGTTTTGAAGAAAGATCCTTCTGTATGGCAACAATTACTTTTCTTCCCAGCTACTGTTTGTATACACTACAGATAAACCGAGAGGGTCAGAGATGTAGGCTCAGACATATATTATGATTGAGTATATGAGCTTAGATTGTGCACTTTGAAGTAGAGTCCTTGCTGCTGATCCTCTTAGGCCTGTGCTTACTTTGAACCCTATAAGTGCTCAGGTCCTTTAAATAATAGGATTAAAGTAATCATTTGGTTGCAGATGTGAATTTCATGTCTACCACTTCACATAGAGCTGAAAAAATATACCATCCATTGTCAGCCTGATAGGCATATGGATTGTGTTTGTCCCCGCCAAGTTTATATTCCTGTGGCTGTCTAGTTGAGCTGCTCTCTTAAAGTGAATGAAATTCAAATGTGAATAAAATAAAATAAAGACTTGTAACAATGGCTTGTCTTGAAGACGAAGTGCCTCTTGCTGGAAGATAAGTAATTTTAGAGAGGAAGCAGTGAATTATGAAGCTAACATCTAACCTAAAGTCCAGGGAGTCCTGGCAGGGTTGCTACAAAGTAAATGCCTTACATGACTGAGCACTGCCCATCTGTCTGTCCCTGAAGAGCCTGTCCACAATGATGCTGGCTCTTCCTTTTATCCAAAAGGTTTTCCAGGAACCCAGACTCCTCATTTGCAAGGAATAGTTTCTAATATTTGAATATCCAGCAAAAAATGTGAGGAAGGGGCTGGCTTGTCTGGCAGCAAACACAGCACTGGCAGGTAGTGGGAACTTCACTTGCAGGAGACGGCAGATGAAGACCTGTGAGGAAGGCAGACTGCTCTGCCAGAGTGCCTACAGCACTTCCACAGCCATGCCCACACTGCTTCTCCTGCCAGCTTTCTCTGTGAACTTGCCCTGGACCCAGCACTGTTTGCTATTTCCTTCGGTAACCTGCAGATCCACCCTACATTTGGATTAATAAACACAGGGCAAAAAAGCAGAATAGAAGCATGGCTGCCCTCAGATCTGGTCTGTAGAAGACCCTTACTTCTTTTTTATGAATTAGGAAAAAGTGCTATTTTTCTTCCCTAAAAGGATGTTGAGAGAAGAAATACTCGACAATGAAATGCAGGCCAGGCAAGCACAAAACAAATCATGTGTTTAACCTGTGTTCACACAAATCCCTGAGTGGGGTTTATGTGGTGGGATTGAAAAGTACAACAGAGAGAGAGAACTCTCTCTGTTCTGAGAACTGCCTCTCTATTATTGTTCTGTCCCAAAAGTGTCATGCTGTATCTCTCTCTGTGTATTATAATTAGAGTTCTAAGCCCCCGAGTGTCCTGCTGCCTTCTACACCCAACGCTGGAGGCTGGGAGATGTGTTGCAATGGAAGCCAAGCATGGGCAATTAGGAAACCAAGCATTTAAAAAATGGGATAAATAACAGAATAATGGGCTTCTGTGTGATGGCATCTATGGCTTGCAGGTATTTCTGTTTTCATATGGCATGTTGAGCTTTGCTTCCCTAGCCACAGACTACTAAAAAGGAACACTAGTAAATGCTGTCCATGCGTCCCTCCTATAGAAAGCATGCAAATTTCTAGGAAGACTTTGGGGAAAATCTGTTCATCTTGACAGGGAATATGCTGATCTGAAAGCCCACTAACTTTGTTTATGGAGTGTGTGAGATAGCTTCTGTCCCCACTTATGTACCCATTTTATTCTCATATCAAAGTACTTATTTTCCTTTTTAAAGGAGAGTTTTGCTCTCATTTGTTGTGATATGGGAGTTCCACAGACACTATTATAAAAGAGAACCTGTATAAGTGGCTTCATAAAAAATATTACTGAAAATACAAAGTAAAACTGAGGGAATTTTTTTTTCTTCTAACTCTTTCAGTTTCACTAATTCTTGGTAAGTATGTCTTCAGAGTAGCCAGTAAATCAACCTGCAGGAGAAACATTTTGAGTTTTATGAAGCTGATGGATCCCTTTAAAATGTCTATGGTAGTCCTCCTTCCATGTTTGTCAGAGGGAGTTGAGCAAAACCAGGCAAAATTGCTCCAGTTGCTTTCTGAAAAACTAGGACTCTGTGCAATATGACCTATGCTTCTCAAAGCTGATCAGCGTTGGATGATGAACATTGTTGAAACAGCCTGAGATTTATCAGCATGAAACTGTACTCACTGTGATATAAAGCCAAAGATAAAATATTGCAATCTGTAATAATTCATCTCACTGAAAAACAACTGTGTCAGAGTGTCTGTGGTTTGGTTAGACAACACACAGCCACAAAGAAGGAAAAATGGTGAGAAAAAATATGCAAATGCACTTTTGTGGTACAAATCTACACAAGTTTGGCACTACTAAAATTAGAAGGAAAAGAAAGAGGTCTGAGTTTTGTTAAAATAATCTGTGGATGCATCTGAGAGAACTCCCATTGATATCTGTGGGACCAGGATTTTACCCTCAAGTCAGTATTCACAACCACTTCCTTCTTTGGTTTTCTTCCCTGTAAAATAGCCTTTTACATTTTCTGTATTAAAGAAGTGTTTAAATGAGGCTGCCCCCTCACAGCCTCTTGCCAGCTGCAGTCAAAGGTCTGCCTTGTTCTGATGGCTTGCTGTTTGCAAGGGAAAAAGTAAAGTTATTCATCCATTAATCATATTTTTAAATGCTAGGTAAGAACAAAGTATTATTGTTGGAGATTGCCTTTAGAACGGCTTCGCTTTGGAAACAGGCTTTGGGTCTTTTTGTTTAATTTCACTTTCAAATTCAAATCCCTTGAAAAATCACAGCATTAGTATGTATGTTCCTGTATTTTGTTCCAGCAAAAGACTTTTGGCCAACACAGTTTTTTAAAAAGCTAATGCTTTGCTGTACATGATTGGAATACTGCTTCTGCTTCTTGTTTTTAAAAGGGAACGCTGTCAATACACCAGTGGCTGCAATATTTTAACACTACGTGCCCAACCAGGACGATTTTCTCATTTTTATTGTTTTAGCCTGAGGCTTGGAAGATAGACAAAGAATTTGAGGACATGAGAAAATTTCTAGTATGCAAGAAGTGAGACTACTCTATTAATAATTACTGGTTTTGTACACGAGATCTTTATTGCACAATTTACTGTGGAAGCACATCAGTTTAGCTTAATAGCAAGATCTTGCAATAACCAGATGAGTGAAGGCAGCTGCCATGTCCCACTGGTGTCCCTCTGAAACGTGACATTCTCTGGTGGGACACGCCACCTTTGGGTTCCAGGTAAACTCATCTCACCATAAGGGAGCAGAAGATTGGAGCTCTGTGCAGATCTGACCAGACCACGGTGTAGTGGCAAGATGGTTATGGCTGGAGAACAGGGAGATGTGTGCAGGTGCTGGCATCCATGTGGGGACAGCAAGCCCCAAGATAAGGTAAGTGCGTGTACAGATAAATTGGTATTTTGCATTACTTCATTCTTCCACTAAAAGTTATGTGTTGCTCTTGACATGAAAGGTGGAGCAAACTTATCCCTAAGCACGTTGTCTCAGCACTATCTACACTGACTGTCACAGCCCCCACCAGCATAACCCTGGAAAGCTATGCCAGACATGACATATTTCCTGAGGACATCAACCAAGGCAGTGCCTGTCACAGGTGAGGTTGGATACATGGGGGCAACCTCAGAGGCCATGTCTTTACTCATAAATCAAACAGGACACCAGGATGCTCCCAGGCACTGAGATTCAGTCACCTACGCTGGTCTGTTGACCAGATATGAAGGGCTCTCCCCCCTGGGCATGGCCTGAGAGCAAATCCTATCCCTAGGATATGTTTTGGATGTGTTCACTTGATTTCAGAGGCCATGAGTGTGTAATGGCCCAGGGCTGCATTTTCTGCAGGAGCACTGCCCAGTACATGCTGCCATGGCAGAGCCCAAGAGACAGCCCTGGGACCAGACCAAAGTGCTGCACCAATTGCACAGATGTGAGCACCTACCTCTCATCTTAAGTCAGTGCATCTCCAGCAGCTTTAGACCAAGTAATCATCTGACCTCCTGCCTTTGAACTCCTCACATAGGATCTGACCTCAATCCCAAACACTTTGGAGTGGACTGTCCTTTCCAACAAGGACTGGCTTTGGGTCAGGTCTAAGGAATCTTGCATCTTGCCCCTCAGAGTACCAGGGACCTGAGATCCTGTCAAAGCCCATGAAGGACTCAGCATCTGAAAAAACCTTTCTTTCATTTAAGTTCTTGAATAATGGAATAGTAAACAAACTCTAGTGCAATGTTTGATAGCTTTAGCTTTTAGGCTAAAAGTAAATGAATATTTCTTACCTTTGTGTTGCATTTTGTGGTCCTTGGATTTAAAAGCCTTTGGTTATAAGAATATTTATAATAAAAATGTATCTGTAAATGAATCCAAACAAATGTATGCACATGCACAAATAATCTTATTTTCCCTAAGAGGTGTTCTTTTATTGGCTTCATTTGAAAAGTAATGCTCTCATGAGATGAGATTAAAAGTTATTTAATGTAACAATATCCTGATAATTGGCATTTGGCAGTTATTGCTAATGCTATATTGCAGGCTAATTTTGATGAATTCCTGCTTTGATACACAGCTATGATTCAATGCTTTGCTTTCTTTTCCCTTTTCCCTCAGCTGCTGTAATCCATAACATGTAAGTTTTTAAAACATGAAATCAGCAAGCACCTGTATTTTTTTTTTCTTTCATGGCCACTAGAAAATGGTCTGAAAGACAATAAAAAAGTAAAATGTTCCTTCTGCCTGTCCACTTTTTTCCCCAGTATCTATTCGTTTTCCAAACATTCAACATAAAGAAGAAAATGCTGATAGAGGGGGAAAAAAAACCTCCAAAAACTAATTAAAAGCTTTCTGCCTGATGTAATTCAGTTTGCTATTCAAACCAGGGAAGTGTCTATAGTTAGATATAGTTGTGTTCCTTGAGAACATAAAAACATGACAGTGTATTATTAGTAGAGAAACTAAAGAGCAGCTGTTAGTTAGCACCTGGTTCCCAATAGCAGACTGGGAATACAAAGAGAGATTCTCTGTGTGTACTCTGGCAGCAAGAGAGGAACAAACATCTTAAAGTCCACTCTTCTGCTGAGAAAGCAGCACTCCCCTCAAGATGTCTGAGCAGAGCTCTGAGAAGTGATGGCAAACAGCAGGTGGAGAGGAGAAAAGGGCTCAAAGGACAGTAAAAACCAAAATTAGGTGCTATCTTACCTTGCTGCAGCTCAGTGCTGCCTCTGCTCATGAGTCTGTGAATGAGAGAGGACAGGCCAGACTTGTCTCTTTACTGGATTGCCCAAGTTATATGTTTCGTAATTAGGCAGTTGGGCATCCGTGCTTTGGGTGAGCTATAAATATAATATCTCCAAAGCAGCAGCCATGGGCAGGAGATAAGGGCTGCAGCACCTCTGTGCTAACCACCTTTTAAGGCATCACAGCTAGAGGTGCATGAGGGCCCCGATGGAAAGGGCTGTTGTGCTCTTGAGTAGTGCCAGCCCATCCCATTGCTGCATTTGGGAGTCCTTTGGGAGGTGCTGCAAGGCACCCCGAGGAGATGGCAGTATTTCAGGGCTCAGTATATTGTCTGAGATATGAGCAGCTTTTACTTATCAATTAGATTGTTTTTCAGGCCTTTGGGATTGACAGAAACACCTTAAGAAGTGCTGACTGCTCTGTGGATGTAACAAACTCCAACACTCCTTCATCTGTCCATCTGTCCACCCCAGGTGTGCAGCCCTATTACAGGGTACTTTGTGTCTTGTATCATGCTTTGTTTTTGCCCTGCACCTCCTCATGCAGGAAGCTGTAGTGCCACCTCACTACAAAAGACAGCAGCTTTAGAGATTAGCCTGAGATCACAAAGTGAGTCTGTGTTGGCAGCAGGATTGTAGCTCAGGGGTGAACTTTCTGCTCAGGGCTTGTCGTGCCCTTCCTGCTGCAAGGTAAGTGCGATGCTGGGTGAAGGGGACACTTCTACATGAAAAAAACCCAAGATATTTGAGGTGGAAAAAAGCTCTTCTAGTAGCTCCCATAGGGACAGTCTTGCTGGCTGGGGGGGAAAACCTGTCCAAGCAAGGCTCAGTGTAGAGGTGGGGTTACGAGCTGCCTACCTCCTTGCCAATATTGGGTCCATCTCTGCATTTCAGCGTTCTTCTGCAGACAAAGTTGCAGCAAAGACACGATCCTTGGTACAAAGTTGAACTATTTTAAGGGGAGGAAAAGGAAAACCTCTCTGTAAGATGGGGTAGTGAAGAAGTAACATCGGGCAGACTATGTGTGCAGGCAAATGACTCCACAGCAACACACTCATCTGAGGAAGTGTGGTGCTGTTGAACTGAGGTTGCTGGTTGTTCCTCTCCCTGGCTGAAGCAGCAATACTTGACAAGGGATTCAATTCCTTTGCTGATTTATTTATTACTTCCATGGTCCTGAAGAACATCTCATTCCCTTCATCTCTTGCTTCTCTCTCTTTTTGTCAGAGCTCTGGTTTAGCAATAGTCCTTAGGAGTGAGCATCACCTCCCAGCTTGTCTATGAGCAGTTTGGACAACAAGTGTAGGTCAAGCTGCAGAGACTGGATATTACCACAAACTATGTGCCAGGCTTTTGGCATGACAAACTGATTTATGGCTTGACACGGAGCCCAGTCAGGTTTTATGGTTTTAACTCCAAACCAATGAGAAGTTGGCATCTGAGGCATTCATCCTACCATTAAAAAGCTCGCAACAGCATGTCCTCAGCCTCTGCAAAGCAATATGATTTGACAGCCTGAGTCAAGCCTCTGGCAGAAAATGACTTTCACACATCTCCTTTTAGCCCTGCAGAAATGCCTAGCTTCCAAGCACCATGGATGAGGAGTGTGGCCTAGAGACTTTGATTACGGAAATAAGAGAAATATCCCTCAGGTTCCTGGGGAAAGTATTGTTCATCCTAGATCTAGTGGCCTTTTGCCTCATATTTCTTTAGCTACCATGTAAACAGCCCTTTCACATTTCCCAGAACAATAAACAGTTATGAAAAGCTGTTTAAGCAGCAAAAATGGGGTAGTTAAGACATATGTTTGGACAGCTCTGGAAAGCCTCAACCTTTCCATGTTAGCCAATTTTTTTGTTTGCATGATTCAAAGGTCCAGCTGATGTTGTAGAAACAACCTGGATAAATGACGGTTGTCCCCTGCTCCAGTCCAGGATGTTCTGCACACTAATGACATCTTTAATCCCCAGGTGTCAGCCTGACTGCAGAACATTTTTGGGTCTGGTGTGCACATCCAGCAACCAGGGACCAGTTTGGGGTAAATGTTGCCTTCCAGAACACTTAATCTAAAAACTTGAGAAGGTGGATTACAGATCTGCTAATGCAAACTTTACTCTTTCTCTCTGATAAGAGAAAATGTTCTCTAAAGTTGGTTACCCCACTCTGCCCTTCTAGTTAAACTGTCCCAGTTTCATTTTGGGTGTTGCTTTACTCTCGAGGACCCTCACCAGGGAAAGGACTCCTTGAAAAAGGATGCTGCCAGTAAGCTAAATCATCAGCAACATGTCAGGCTTTGATCCTGTGCTCCTGGCAGCAGGTGACAGCTCAGCTACTTCCTTGAGATGGACAGGGGAATGCCCCCACACTCAGGGGACCAGCACTTCCAAAGTAAAGAAAGGTGACAGGCTGACAGTAGAGGAGAGGCATTCCTGTGGATGTTGTCAGGAGTAGAGACAACTCCAGGTGTCTCAGCTATACAGTGGTATTGGAATTTAGCCTTTATGAAAAGGGATGGGGGCTGAGGCTCTCTATCCCTCAGCAGTGATGGCATTGCTTGGCACAGGCCCCCTTGCCCTTTCCACGGGGCTGTAGCCCCACACCCAGCCCTGCTGCTTCCCTGATTGAGGCACAGGCAGGAAGCAAAGCAAGAATTTCAACCAGTTCTCTACTCCAAGGCAATGGGATGCGTATGTACAAGAAGAGTTGCTTTACAATCACAGAATCATTTAGGTTGGAAAAGACCTTTAAGATCATTGAGTTCAAATGCTCTTTAGAAATGGAAATACTGCAAGCTGTAAAGCACACCTCCCTTGGAAACTATACCAAAGTGTCACTAGCCATCCATTGCACTAAGGTTAGAGATTTTACCACTAACTCCTCACAATCAGGATTCCCGCTGCCATTCTCTGCAAGTCACAGAAGATGCCAGAGTGTGGGCATCCAAGAAGAATGTAAATGTTCAGGATAGATCTAACCGGCTTGCCCTGGTAGTGTGTTTACTAAAAGAAGAGCTCTACTACCAGATATTCATGGGAATCTGCCCTTGCTGTTCTGACATTTGTGTTCGTGGTGGGTAGCACAGTGATTAAAACTATGTTATGATGTTGTTGAGCCTTTAATCTAATTTGAGGGATTTAGACGTGGGTTCTGTACATATAATATTGACTGCCAGAAACTTAGCAGCAGAGCCAGAGGGGAAGAGGGCACCTGTGGAGATTGTGCTGGTAGTCAATATTTTGCAAATACTTCACATTCAGGTTCTCGCAGTGAGAAAGATGGCATTAGTATTTGCTGTTATGAGCAGAGGGTTCAGCTGTGTTAGCTGTGTTAGCCTGTTGGCTTCTTCTAGCCCTTCACAGCCACAGGTCACATCAGTGCCTTCCAAATTAGACAACTGCTCATAAAACTCCACACCCATCCCATATGAAGCAGCAAGGCACAATGATGTCCAAAGACCTCATTTCTGCCTGATTTTCACTCCTGACCTGTGTTTTGAATTGAAGCTCCAAGAAGATGTCATTGCTGCAAAGATATGCTCAGGCCTGAGGTTGAAACACTGAGAGCCCTGCGACCTGGGTGTTTTCCATGGATGCTCTCATCAGCAGATCACCTCTCACAGTTTTTGCTATCAAAAGCTGGCATCTGGTGTAAGCCAGTTATCTGTGTGCTGTCTATGGGAGTTGGAGGTGTCTATCTCTTGCTGCTCACTACCTGGTAAGAGAAGATGGCTCACACCAGACTTTCCTTCACATACATTTTGTCACCAGCTAACTTCTGGTCACTGAATTTATGTAAACTATGCCTCACTCAGCATGAGATGCCCTTGCTTTAAATAGTGTGCCACAAAAATGCCTCAGTTGGGTGAAATGTAGGTTAACCTAGCCTATTTTCTTACTTCCAGCCTTGTAAATATATATATACCAGAACAATTGTTTGAATTCCCACAGGTTTTGGGTTGGGAACCCTCTGAGATAGAAGCAAATTATATTTTATGACTTTGATGCATTTTTTTCTTTTCTTTTGGTTAATCTTCTGCTGTTTCTGATCCCAAACACATGAGGTGTGTTTTCTGTCCCATACCCAGTCTCTGCAGCTTGTACCTTGGGCTTGGTGTCTGTGAGAGCTCAGAGCACAGGCAGGAGCTCTTCCTAGCACAAACAATGCCACATTTGGGTAAATGATGCAGATGAGATTGAGTTTGAAAATTCAGACACCCAACTCTCTCCAAAACCTCTAAAACCAAACTTTGCATGCAAAACCTAGGGAGAATTTCCATTTCTCCCCCTCTCCATCCTGTGTCCCACTCACACTGACTGAGATTAATCTAGCCCCCAGGCTACCTTTCTGTGCCTACTTAATGGCCCCACGTCTCAGGGTTCACTTTGCAGACCTGATGACACAGCACTGACAAATGCCCTGAGTGAAGAGAGAAATGAGTGGTGACTCTTAAGTCAGAGGGAGCTCTGGATATATTTTCAGAGTACAAACAAAGTTGGAAAAACAGAAATCATTTCTTCTTCACTCCTCCACTTATCTGCCCATAAAATATCACAGCTCACAAAAGGCCACAGCTCTTAGCAGCTGTTTCATGGCCTCATCTCTGCCCTTTCCCATTTTGGCTGAAATACTTGTTCAGTATGCTTTAGCTGCTGTTTTTGGATCATGCTATGGCTTCTTCAGTCCAAAACTAAATCTACCCTCATAATCCACCTAAATAAGTCCTTACAAAGTAAGCAAGCTTCACTTAACAACAATAAAACCTTTTGTGGTTTGTAGTGGTAAAAGGATCCAAGTGATTGCCTGAGTTCATAGCAGATGAGATATCCAGTCCCAGTAACACTGAATTTTGGTGCCCTGTTTGCCCACTTATTTGCCTGTTTGAACTAATGCCTTTACCCCACTCTACCTAACTCCACCAGTAAATATATGTGCAAAAAATTCTTTCAGGGCTCCTTTTAGAAGAGAGGAATTTTCTCCTGAGGTAACTCTTATCTCAGAGAAGCACAGTGCTGTGACCCCAGCAGCAAGAGTCAGGAGTTGCCTCTAGCAAAATGAAGAAATCAAGAGCCCAGCCTGCTTCGCCTGCCTCCAAGTATGAGGCTGCTTGTATGGATCAGGAAGTTTAGACTAAGCAGATTTATTTTGGCATGCACAAACACAAAAGCAGACTTTTGTAATAGAAACTGCAGATTGCCTTAAGCACAGGTATAATCACCAGCCTGCCCATAATTAGTGATAATAATCCCAGCTCTGACATTAATTCATGGTGTGGCCTTGGACATGACACATCCATGTTATCCAACCTGGCCAGTAAATGCAAGTCCCAGTGGTGGACAGAGATGGCACAAGTGCCAAGCACTTTGAAAAAAGATCAAATTAAGCTTCCAAGGGCTCAGGTTTCCTACTTGTAGGGGAAACTATGAGAGAGATCATTACCCAAGAACAAGATCTGAAAAATGCACCGAGATGATAAAAGCCCCAACCCTCTGTGGACTTAGAGTTTTCCACACCTCTACAGCTAGTGAAAGGATCTTTCTCTCAGGAGCCCATTTCAAGACTAGCTGTGATAGCTCTTTCTCCACATCTGACTCAAGTTTTATGCTGAGTGAGGAGTACCTGGTCTTGAATAGAGGTGCTTTAGCACCTCAAAATTATCCTGTCTTCACCCATTACTACATTGCAATCAATAAGCTTTTCTTACACTATATAAAGTAGGACTTCAGATGTAAAATTCTATGACATTCTACTACCCTCAAAGGCACTTCCCAAAACAGTGTGCAAATAAAAACTAAGATAATGCAGCTGGAAATGGTGATAAATCTAAAATTTTGCACAAAACTGCTTAAGCCTTGTATCGTGCCTGCACATTGTGGAGTAGGGCAGAAATCCCTTTTTTTGATATTGCCCTAATGCAAACCTGGTGGCTCAGGTTAGCCTGATGAAAGGCATCAAACGCAATTTGAAACAAGCCCAGTGACATTAAAAAGTTGTGTTTATGAAGAGCAGCTGTTGTTGTTACAGAATATATCCTTCCCTGGACACATAATCAACAGGAAACTCAATCTTTGCTAGAGCTCTGCTGAAAGAAGTGCAGCCTAGGGCTACCCTGTCCCTCTTAGGCTTTTTAGCACAATGTGGAGAATTTCACTGTAGAGCCTAGATTAGTCTGGATGCAAGTGCTCAGATTAATGTTAAACTTGCCACCTGCCACTGCCCCTTACCCAGATACTGTATGTGACTACAGTAAACTTCAAATGCTTCTTTTCTCTTTATGTTGGGTCACTCATTTTCTCCTCCATAACAAAAACTCTGAATATGATTGAATTAATACTTATCTGTTTCAGTGATGCCTTTTTTGAGAACTCATAGTGATTTCACTGATGGATTGAAAAATTACATGTATTAAAACTGCCATTAATTTTATGGTTGAGTTTAACAGAGAACGTGACATTTACCAGAAGGACAGCACTTGATGGCACCTCAGTTAAATAATAGCTACTTCTGACATCATTTGGGCTGCTCAGATTTTTCAAAAACAATTCAAAGACAAATTATCAGCTCTATGGACACACATTAATTTGAAAGACTTGACAGATATATTCAGCTATTAAGTTGTTGGAGCACAGAAATCAAAACCAAAGGAGATATGACATATCTCTGCTATATAGCCCTTCTCAGCCAAGATTAGCTACATTTTGACACACTGATCAAAATGCACAAATATCTCTCTGATTTTCAAGTTGTTGGGGGAAAAAAACCAGTGTCTTTTTTATGCTTTAAAAAGATGCATTTACATTCGATATGACTGAAGGACAGTGAGATTAGAATCTATATCATGCAAAATCTGCATTCTGTTTTGCACATATCCTGACTATGAATTTGCTGACCTTTTTCTAATGATACCTGTATGCATACCTCATAAAACCATCATCCAATGTAATACTAGACCACCTTAGTATTACCATAATTTTCTATACATTTCATTCCATATTCCACCACCTCTTTTTCTCTTACGTGTTATGGCTGGCTGACCACATCTCCCCTGCTTCCTTTCTGTCCCAGGCATCTGCAGTGTCAGCAGCGTGGTGTTCCAACCTCCCCTCTCCACTCAATCCACGAAACCTGCAAGGTAATCCTTTGAATTGTTGCCTCCTTCGTGTTCTTGCCACCACTTCCTTCCCCTCAAGGACTAACAGATGTTTCCTCAAAACATCTGCTCTTTCTCACTTCCCCTCATTCCCCTCAACTCCCCATTTAACCTTATTTCCCTACAGCACTTTATCACTCTTTGTTTGCCATTGGCAAATGTCCTTGTGGTATTCCTCACCTATCCAGCCCCGCACCAGCGTGTGCCTGGCCCCGTTCTGGCAGGGTGTGCCAGGCCAGGGCAGGAGCTGTGGCCATCTGTGGCAGCTGTTGTTCCTTGGCTCCTGGCCGTGCTGGAGCAGCCCTGTCTCTCAAGCAAGAGGGCTGCAGAGAGCAGCTCAAGTCAATAAATCACCCAGACACACCAGGTATTCCTAGTGACAGCAATAAGGGCAGATGCTGAGCACAACCCAAGCACCTCTTGGAAAACTCTTCTGTAAACAAATCTGCCATTGAATTTTTGGGCACAAATATTAAACATTCTGGACAGTACCCTGAAGAGATGGAGACGAGAGGTTCACAGCTCTCTTTGGTCTGTGATCATGCTAAATGTGGCTCCTGCTCAGCAGACAGCAATGCTTCTTTCTGTCTTTCAGGAAGAACCTGCTCTTTTACTAGAGTGTATTGAGAAGGTGTTTTTCTGAGTCTCTGCATGAGCCATGGGTGTCGCCTCTAGTTTGAAATTGATCTTGGGCCTGAAGAGATTCAATAGTTGCCAAATCTAAAGAAATATGAAAAGAAAGACCTCCTGGCATTGAAGAGTCTAGAACTAAGGTAAATGAACAAGTAGAAAGAAAGAGAAGTTATCTCTGCCTTGCATGCTGAAATGCATTTAGAGCATTCAGTTCTTCATATCATCTCAACAAATCCTAAAGTAAGACTGGATCCCATGCCTGTGAACTCTCTGACTCTGATCCTGCTCTGGTCTTGATCTTCTGTGTCAGGGTCCCTCTGGAGACAACTTTGCCCTCTAGAAATCAAATTTTAAGAAAAATAAATATTGACTATTGACAGGTATTGATGATGGTATTGATGACGATGATGAGGAGAAGGAAGATGAAGGGTAAGAGGAGAAGGAGGAGAAAGTGTGGCATGGAAAGGTCAGGGGATCCCAGAAACACAGCTCTCAAAGTACCCTTTCTGGCACAGTTGTGTTAAAGGACTGAATTGGGAAGCCTTTCACATGTGGGACCTTTGCTGCCATGAAAAATGACTTGCATTATCTCAATGTGACTAGAGCAGTTCTGCTCCTTTTCAAACATGTCAGCAGCTCAAATCACTCAGCTTTTTCTTGGTAGTTCTGTAAATATGAATGCCAGGATCTTATTGAGGACAACCATTCTGTATAACACTGTTTACCCAGCATTGCTTGTGCAAAAACAAAAGTTATTTTCTAAGTCAAAATCATTTTTCACAGAGATGTGATCACGTTAATGTCAAGTAACCCAAGATTATTCCTTCTGTTCATGTGACCATTGTAAGAGTATCTACAGTCCTTACAAAAAAAGTAAAAATTTTTGCCATCAGTGACCACTTTTGAAACCAGTTTTGAAGCAAGTGAGGATTTTCACCACTGTCCCGTATGAAAATTAAACACAGGGGCTGCTTGATGTGTCGGCTAATCTCCTGGATTTTGGAGAATAGATGAAAAATAAAATGGTGTTAATAGAATATGGAGTATGATAAATTACTTTTGGTTTTAATGTATTTCAGAAGTCTCTCATCCAGTACATCAACACTTTTGAAGGAAGAGGATGCCATCTTGGGGTACTGCACGGACACAGTCCATGCCAAGCATGTTTTTGTCATTTTCACCCTGAAATAATTTGATGGCCATTAATTCTTGTCTCAGTACAGTCAAGATCTAATTAACTACATATATTATCACTGTTTATATTTACTATGATTTTTAGCTTTTTCATATATACCAGCTGGTGTTTTCACTATATAAAAAAAATTAATACAAGGAGGCCTGAATCTTGATCTGCCTTTCAGGAGAAGCTCTCCTTCACAGCCAGCATGCATTAAGGTAAGCACCAGGATATTTTGTCTGGGCAGAAGAACCCACCTATTCATCAAATATCAATGCTTCCCAGCTCAGGCAGTGGCATGACGGTGTGATGAGGACCTGAAATAACCCAGGGGAGAAAAGAGGTGTGCAAGGACATGCATAGCCCTTAATAAACATCCCTTCAATGAAATACATGCTGAAGACCAGGTCTTGCTTAAGACAAGTTTCAAGCTGAAAGGTATGTAAGCATGCTGAGAGCATTTCAACAGGATGAAACAGATAACAGAATAATCTGTCTGCAGCTGTAAGTTTTCTTTTCTTTATGCACAGCTGCCTCTAAATAAGGAGATTGTAATGTTGATCTTTGGATTCCTGAATAAATTCATTCCTTACTTTATCTTCAAGACTGTCTGGTAGTAGGAGTGATTTAAGTATAACTGGCAAGCCACCATCATTCCATTCCCATATAAGCCACAATTCTGTAAAGGGGTGGACTGTTCTCCTAGAAAAGATACAAAGCCAGAGGTTGCCAGATGCTTCTCCACAAGTTGCATGAGACATTGTGAAAACTGATAATAAAGCTTGTAAAGAAAGTCTTCTCGGGACACAGTCTTTATCTCTGGAAAGTTGGAAAAGTGCCTCAGCAAGGATCTCCATCAAGTTCAAGGTGCTAAGGCTGGCTAGCACCAACTTAGGATGTAGGTGAGGCTGCTGCAGCTCTGTGTGATTGGGTCCAGCCTGTAGTGAGGCTGAGCTTGTATTCCTGATTTATCCTCAGCATCTTTGCCTCACATACTCCTGATCTGAAATCACTCTAATTGCCATAATTTAATCAAACTATCAGTTTGAAACGTCTGAGTGTTGCATTGAGACTGCATGGAAAGTATGAGTGCAGATAATTGTGCTAGCCAGGAATAATCAAGCAGCTTGCAGCATAAGAATAGGCTGATGTTAAATGTTATCCAAGCTGACAAATCCTGAGGCTATGGCATTAGGCTGGTCCTGTTGTGGACTGCTGAAGAACTGAGGCTGTAAATGTTTATTTTAAAAACGGACATCCAAGGGTGTGTTCCAGATGATTTGTGACTCCTTACTGAGGTTGTGTGTATTCCCTCAATAACCACTCTAGATATTAGCCCAGCCAGTGCTTGATACTGCATGAGCAAAGCCATTTGTAAGAGGGAAAGCACAAGACCTGGGCTTACTGTTGGCAACACCTAGATCATGGAGATTCTTAGAGACTAACCACGGCTAGGGAGGCTTTGATCTCTTCGATTTATACTCAGATGGCTTTTTTCTTTATTGGCATTATGTTTATTTTCACCTCACTCAAACTGAAGAGCTATCCTGTGAGAAAGAGGAGAGCTGTAAGGGAGATCATGGCGTGGCATGACATTCTCCACCTCTGAGAAAGGTTTATCAATCCACTGTATCCCCTGTGGTGAGCTACACTGTGGTTTTCTCTGAGCTTTCCACTGTGCTTTAGCAGCAGAGAATTCTGCTGACGGGACTGTAGCAATAACCTTCTGCTTCATCTTCCAGGCCACTTCAGCCCTACCAAGAGGTCTTCCCACCCTCAGCCCCTCCTGGCAGCTCCTGCCCAGGCAGGTGGGTGACATTGCAGATCTGATATTTGAAGTAGCACAGCTGGAGGTGGCTGTTAGTGGGGAGAAAGCAGCACCACTATGTTTTCGTATCCCTTATCAACGTACTTTGAATAAAAGACCATAATCCTGGTTGTTTATATTGACACAAAATAAAAGAGCCTCCACCAAGAGATTGGGAAGTCATCTTCCAAGGCAGCTAATTAGTAGAAAAGCCATTAAAAGGCATTTTATCTTAAAAGTAGCAAGGTGTGAAAACTCTTTTTTGTTTTCAAGACTGATCAATTATGTGTTGTCAGTTCTAAGGCATGATCATAAAGCAGGCTGCTAAAGGCAATCACTACAAAATAAAAATCTTGATTTTCCAACTGTTCTGAGGATGTTACTTTTTGGGTGTGTGTTAAATGCATCTGTGTGCTTCTAAACCAAAAGATGTGAAACGAAACAAATGTGAGACTTGTTTCACATCAGCAGCTTGGCTCACAGGGCTTTCACAGCAGGAGGCAGCTCTTTGGGCCTTCTCAAAAATGGAAAAGCAAAGCTCAGTTCGGCTTGAACACAACCCAGATTATAAAGACTGACTTTGGACCAGGCCCAGACTAAAACAAATCACAGCTCTCCTTAGGCCAGGTCAAACCTCTGCCCTTCCTGTGATTTGCTCACCAGCCCCTGGGGCAGTCACAAGGGCTGCCATGTGTTTGTAAACTCCCCTGAGACTGCGGGCTCAGGGCTCACCCCATCCCTTGTGCTGCTGCCCCAGCTGCTGGGCTCCTTCTGCCCCTCATGGCAGCATCAGCCCGGCGTGCCTCTGGGCAGGGGACATCTGAGACAGCTCTGCCACCTCATCCTGCCCCAGAGCTTCCTGCTTTCCCTGGCCCTTCAGGAGCCCTGGCTGACAGCTGGGTCGTGGACCACATTTCTCTGCAGGAGCTCCTGCTGCTCCATTTCAGCTGCCTGACAGCCCTGAGGGCTGTCCTCCTTACCAATCAAAACAGGAAGGGAAATGTAACATTATAAATAATCCAGGCATTAGACTATGAGTTGCTATGGGGAATCAAAACCCAAATAAACAATAAGAACAACAAAACCCTCAAAACTCCCTAAATGCCATAGTATCCTTATTATCTCTATTGAACTGTTTTCGTGCATCTCTCCAGGAGAATGAGTCAGTTTATCTTTTTACCCTTCCAGGCTATTGGGTAACTTTTGGACGTGATCCAAACTCCTCTGAAGTCAGTGAAAAGTTTCCAAGGTCTCTGAATCAAGTCCCAGATGCAAGGCGGTAAAAAGTGTGAGTATCCTGCCTTATACTCCAGGTGAAAATACACACATTCTATAGGTGTTAGACATCAGAGCTCAGTAAATAGATCTTTATCTTTCCCTGTTTCTCTAGAGCATAAGCAAATGTCTCTGATAGAGTAGATGAACCTCTTCTCAGAAAGGAGGACAGGTCTGGCTCCTTTTTAGCAGTGAAATTGCTATTAGTAGTGGAGCTTTACATCACAGGAGTGGTCCTTCTCCTGGTCCTTGACTGTACAATTTCACACAAAACCCTGTTTCAGTGATTTTGTCACCATATGAGACACTTTACCTGGTAACACTGTAGGTGTCTGAATAATAACCCTCTGCTTCTGGTCAGGCTGAAGAATTGTGCATGATCTCTGAATACTCACCAAACTGTCCGTATGGCCCAGGCCATCTATGTTTTAAAGAGTCGACCTTTAAGTTACCTTCTCCAATCAGCAAACAACCTTAGATAACACAATTTCAGTGGCAACCTAAGACATGAGATGTTGACTGATGCCACAAGCAGATAAACTTCTGCAGACTGATCTGACCCCTTGCACCAAGGTTTTTAAAGAGGACAGATAAGGCTCTGGCCATAAAAATAGTTCCACAAGCAGAGAGTCAGAGGATAAAGTGATGGGAAGCATTTTTAACCCTCTAATTCATTCAAATTGCTGTGTGTTAGACCAACTCTGCTTGCAAAGAGTTGAGGTAAAGGGAAAAAACTTACTTGTGGCTTTATAAGCTCTGTTCAGTACACTTTGTGCCAGGCACAAGGACAAGGTTTGCCAAAGCCTCTTGTGAGGGTCCGTCATAAAGGCACTGAATTTTGTAGCAAAACACACACTCCCCTCCTCACTTAGCACCATCTTCTAGTAAAAATGAACATCACAGACATGTAAGGATAACCCCACATCAAGCCACTACTTGCTATATCAGCTTGATTTTTCCAGAAGCAATGCCTCAGGCAAGTTTCAAAATTTAAATTTCTGCTATTCTTCACATTTCCCTAAAGACATTTTTTAATATTTTTTTTCCTAATCTGTTACAACTCCATGAGAAATTCAGGTTCTCTGTGATTTCTTCCAGCTTTCCTCCTCCTGACCCTGGGACTCACTGAACACCACAGAGTCACAGAAAAAACAAAGCTGGATCTTTTGCCTCTGGGCAAGATCAGCTGCAGACATACAATTTCTGACAAATGTCCTGACAAAATGTTATCTTGTTCTTATTCAACAGCCTTTCTGAACTGTGTCAGCCTTTTTGCTCACACCTGACTCAGATCTTTAGCTCAATACATAAATAAAACTTCATGAGTCCTTCTGCAGTCAGTGGAGGCCTCCAGAAGGTGAGCCAGAGGTGGCTCAAGTAGGGGCATAACCTGTGCCCTGGACAGGTTAGGTTGGACAACATGAACACCCTGCTGTGTGCATTTCTGCAATGGGCCAGGCTGATTTGGAATAAAACTCTTGCAAGGTTTTCCTCTCAATCCTTGTGTTCTGGTAAAGGTCAAAGGGGTGAAAAACATCTGGCCAGCTGTGCTGTAGGTACTCAAAGAGAACAACCAGTGGTGGCACCATAGATGGAGACATGCAAAGCTAAGATAGAAAATATTTATTTTTTTCCCATGAAAACTGGCAGCAATTGTCAAAATTCCTCTTCTTGGTACCAGTTATTTTGAAAGTTTTGCATACACACACACCACAAGACAATGAGAGTGATCTAGGGCTCGTCCTCAATCACCTCACACTTTCACTTCCCTGCTGAGGGCAGCCCATCCCACATTGATTGATTATTGCTGTCATTATTGTTATGGCTATCACGATAAAAGCTGCATACAGTGGTAATAAATATAGCACCTGGTTTAGATTGGCTTCTATCAACATCTCCCTTTTTAGTGGAGTGGGGTCCCTGCTGAAACTTCTTCCTGCCTACAAAATATTATTCTGAACCCTTTCTTCCATCATGGTCACAACAGACACTTTCCAAATACTCTTGTTCACCAGTCACTCCTTGGAAATGTCTTTTGTGAAGAGCTCCTCTTTTTAACAATAGATTGCTATTTCAAGCTTTAAAGTAAATACTTGGTGAGTCTTCAGGTTTTGCCAGAGGGTCCTGGCATCTTTGGAAAAAAAGAGAATATTTATGGGCAATGCTGATGGGTGGAGGAGTGTACATCAAGCATGTAAAAAGCATACCTTGTGGTTTTAGTGCTGCATGAATTGTAATCACTGAAGGTAGTGAGGTTCATTCCAGTCACTGGGACAAAGATAAATACAAAGATTTGCCTTCCTAATTATTTATGGAAGCCTGGTGTTCAACTATGCAATGCTGTCATGGATAGATTTCTTTTCAGAAATGCACTGCAACATTATCTGCCTCTCAAAACATCCACTCAGTCATTTTTGCATAGATGAATGGTGACACGACAGAACTCCTATTTGTTGTACAGGTGGGACTGGAGTGTAGGGCACATGGGAGTGGCTCTCTGTGCTCCCCAGGTACATCATGTTATACCTCAGAGACTCCATGAAACAGGAACATGTGTAGCTGCCCAAAAATGAGTGTTTCAGCCACCATGGGTGAAACTCCAGACGTCCAAGTCCTCTCCCTCCTGCTCTTCCTTTTGGCTTTTCTCTCTTCACTCCAGATTATGCTCTGGTCAGTTTTATCATGTCATCTGCCAGGCATCTTTTAGCTAACTCTTATCAAATGGCTTAGATAAATACTGCTTTGTCCTGGTCTTGGCTGCTCATTATTACCCATACCCTACCTCCCCTGCTAGGCTGAAATAATTTTTTTCAAAAATTTGTCTGTTTTTTGGCTGAGTGAATCATTTCAGGCACTATGTACAGCCCATGGAGCCCAAAGCACACCATTCAGCTCACCTGAAAGTGTGGGGACATCCTCACTTTTTAAACATCCTCATTATTTTAGACTGTGAGCACTGCTAAAGCAAAACAAGACAAAACCTCCCAGATATTAACCATAAAGACTACTTCAGACAAAGAGTTGCCTCAAGTCAACCTTTAGGTGGAAATCATCCCTGGTGGAGCTGGATTCAGAGAGGGAAAAGGGCAAGAGAGCCTGAAAAGCTAAATTTTACAGTTTTCCCCTTTTGCCACTCAGTGCTTCCCACCCAGCTGCAGCAGCACAGCCCTAAAGGAACTATGACTCTGCCTGCTAAAACAAAGCTAATCCGTGCACATGCTGCTCTGAGCTGACATGGGCTTGCAGCAGAAGGTTTTAAAGGAGATCTGCTTAAAGCCTGGTAGCGGCTGGCAGGTCATTTGCATGTCAGGGAACACTCTCGATGGAAACAAGCAAGCATAAACACCTACCCTTTACAAGACTGCTTTCATACTTAGAGAAACCTGATGCTCAGCCATGTGGAGAAAACATTTCTTTCCTCTCCATAGAATAAAGTTCACTGAAATGGAAAGCAGCTCTTACAGCTGAGTGCTCTAACTGGAATTAAGTATTTTTAATAACTAGCACAATGATGCATTCACTTTGTCTGTTATCATATAAATATTCTGTACTAAATACACTAAACCATTTTTTGCAAGATTAGCAACTTAGACACATACAATCAGAATTTTAATGAAAATGTTTAGGTCTGAAACAGGATTTAAATATTATTTCTTATCACTTTAGTGCTTTGTATAAAGGTAAATGTTATCTTCTATGTTTAAATGGCTTAAAGCATCCAGCTTAAACTGCATTACACAAGAACTTCCATGTTGCCATTAATAGCTCACACTCAATTTGAAGTACAGAGTAAAAATAATAGCCAAAACCTGAATTTCCAAGCATTTTCTAGTTCAAAGAAATCTCAATCTCACTTATATTAAAAAAGATGATTTGTTTGCTAAGTTAGGAGAATCTTAAACAAAAAAAAGACACTAAAACCAGAAGTTATAAAGCATAGAGTTTACCTGGGCTGCCTCGAGGAGTCTCTCTATAATGCACGCTTGCCTGGGCTCATCCTTTAAAACTGAGTTAATAGGGATTTAATAGGAAAACAATGCCACACACTTACCAGACTGGCAGCCATGACTGTCTGCAAGGATGTCCTCGTTCTGTGTCCTTGTCAGTGCTGTCCCTGCTGTCCCTGCAGACAGTGGTGGCCTCTTTCCCCACACAAGGCTCACCCAGCACCAAAGCAGTACCAAGTGGGTGGGAGGAAATGTTTTCTGTTTGCAGGACAAGGAGACCACTATATTTTTAGTACCTGGATCCTTGCCTATCCCACTGCCCCTCTGGGATCAGCTCCTACCTTGGTTTTAGAGCCTGTGATCTGACAGTCCCAGGAAGAGACAAAAACCTGTTCTCAGCACTGAGAGCTGTACATGCTCGTGGAATGTTTCAGTCAGTGGGCATTCACACACATTTAAATCTTTTTCTGGACCAGGGTCTTAGGCACGTGCTAAGACTTTAGGAATCAGTTCCAGGGAAATCAGTTTCATAATTTGGAAGCCACTGCCCAGCAAAACTCAGACATTTGTTCTCCTTGAGCTATTGACACTCAGCCTGAGGACTCTCCAGTAAGAGTTTAGGGTGGTCTGAAACATGAATCTGTGAGGGAGCCACTGAGTTATTCACATTTGGTCACAGCTCCTTTCCTTTCAGACCAGAGGCAGGTGGCTCTCCACAGTGAAGTTATGCTCCCAGCAGGAGCTCTTCAGCACCTCTTCACCTGTGGGCATGATTTAACAACCCTCAGGCCTCTGCTGGAGGTTTTCGTGTTTTGCTGGGGATTCTTGTCACCCTTCAGTACATTTTATTTTGAAATAAATTAAACCACTTCTACCTATACGCTTCAATGATTTTAAAATATGATTTTACATTATCTGAATGGTTAGTTAATACTGTACAAGACTTCATATCCTGGAAAAAGTCTGTATTTTTCACCAGCCATCAGCCCTACAATGACTAACTCCCCAGAGCTGTGACACCATTTTATAAGCATAAGTAAGGAGATAAGTCTGGCTCTTGCAGCAGGAGCCTCCTGCATCCCTCTGTTCTGTGACCCTGTTAAGGTATGGCAGTGTGCCAGCAGGGAACAAGCATTATGGCTGGGGCCATCCCTGCCTGGTCTGCTGGTGGCCGAGTGTGCCCTCACAATCCCTTCTCCAGTATGATAAATAACCCTCTTTGCAGTTCTGCTCTACTGGAGAAGATGATTCTTGTTCTACCACCTTAAGTCTTCTATTAAGGGATGGTACAGGAGAGCAGAAAATCTGAACTGTGTGAGTTGAGCATGGGTTGCAATGGCCACAGCTGCGATGGAGGAGTGCCTGCTTCAGAAACAGGAGCCAAGCATGTCTAGCAGCCTATAAATAAACAACTTGGGGCCCAGGCTTTTAGACACTTGTATATGTCACAGAAATGCCTGTTACAGCTCTTCAGCACGTTAGAACCGAAGTTATTAGCTACAGGCACAAGATGTGGAGCCAGAGTGTAGAAGACTCGAGATGTATTGCAGGTCACATATGACATTTGTAAATTATGATAGAGCAACTTCACTCACACTGCCAAATGAAAGAACTACCAGGAGTTTATCTGTGTCCCATGTCTAACCTGTTGTGCTACATCTGTCTTATTTTGGGCCCTCAGATAATCCAAGATCAGCTAGTCCAACTATTAACCTAACATCACTATAATAACCCCCAAAGCATATCACCAAGTGCCACACCTCCTATTTGGTGCATCTTGATTTCAAAAAGAGAAGAAAGCTTGAGGAATTTTTCCTGAAGCAATTAATTTGCCTTTTTTCAGTCTCGTAAAGCCATTCCTCTGCTTACTGACAGATTCATTTCCCTTCACAAAGCAGCATTCATAGGTGGCAAATCTAGCTGATCTTTTCAGTGTGGTGAGTGTTTCCATGGATAACTTTCCCCATACCTACACCACTGTCAGCAAAAACCACTCTATCTCTCCTCCTGCATGAGCCCCCAGACACCCACCTCTGCTACAACACAGGACAGAGCTGGCTCAGCTGAGTGAGTACAGCCCTGCCTGGGTCTGTACTGACACAACTGAGCCACCTCAAAATACTCTTTAAAAAATAATGATATAACCCAGCTTGTTCCCATGCTTGCTTGTGCACCTCCAAAATTTAGCAGCACAAGTAAAGTAGGAGCATGGCATTGGAAACTACTGGTGAAAGTGGAAAGGTTGGCAGAGGATCTTCTAGCTGAAGTCACCATAGAAATAAAATCTGTGGTATCACAGAAAGCTTCCTGCACTACTGGGAGCTGTCATGGTCAGAAGGTTTCAGGCTAAGTCTCTGTGTTTCCAACCATCTGCTTCCAAGAGAACAGGAAAAAACCAGTACAGAAGTTAACAGAGGTGGCCAGAGAGCATGATGCATATCTATGGGTTTTTCCCCTTCTTGTCTAACACCACACAGAGCCCATAACTTACACTATAGAGCAGCATTATTTGGTGTGGGAAGGTGAACGAATCACTCAAAATAAACAGGACAGCTCAACAGAAGCCTTCTGCCACATTTGGGGTGCAAGACGATCCATATTTCACATTTTTTTCTCTTGACAAGAAGGCATGAAATCTGCCTGAGAGTGTCAAGTAACAAGAAGAGTTCAGTCTCATGATTAAGGGAAATAAAGTATTGGGACCAGTTTGTGCATGGGGAGCAGAACTATTTTGAGCACAGATTGGAAGAGTGCTTATTCAGTGCCATGGTTTAGGAATAATACTCCCCAAATCAGTACCCCCCACCAGGACTCTCTCAAACAACTGCTTTCTCTTGATCGCACTTCCCCTCCCACTTCCCAATGTGGTGGGATGGAATTGAGAATTGGAGGCACAAAACTTGAAGATAACAGCTTGAGTTAAGAACAATTTACTGGAAACAGCAATGAGATAAGAAAATAAACAGTCAGAGAAAAATATTAATAACAAAATTATATGGAGACAACAAATAATGTGCAAAAATGCTCACCACAGAGACTGTGAGAATAAAGAATACCAAAGGGAAAAAAAACTCCCTCATCATTTTAAGAGAGGCATATAACAGGAGACATTTTTAAAACAAATGCAAACACAGGGTTACTATAGAGTTTTATGATCTGATTATTGAGAGATGCCTCTACCTCTATAAATGAACATTAGTTATCACTTAAAATTTTCCATATTAGCCAGTTAATGAATTCCAATACTCCTTATTTTTTCCTTCAATATCTTGTGCTTTCAGCCATCAACAATGGATAGGGCTGCATTAAGCTGTGAAGCAGCTTTGTGCCTTTCAGGACCTCTGGCATCAGTGGATTGTTATCCCCTTTCACATCCTGACAAGTTCAGTTTAGGGAAGTGTATCATTTTGGACCTAGACTATTATTCTGCTTGTCACCATGGTATCTGAACAGCTGGCTATTACTTGTTCTTGTGGTCAAGCCCTTAGAATCCCTACAAAGGGTCAAAAAGCCAAGACCTCTGGTTGCTAAACTTGAAACAAAAGATGAGTCCAGAGCAGTGAACGTTCTCCCAAAGTGCTTGCAATCCCATTCAGAAGAGCAGGAGAGTGAAGTCGTCCCTTTTCATCCTGAGTTCATCCTGGGCTCTGCTGTGCCATAGATCTGTATCTTACAGCAGCCCCCTCAGCAGGAGAGCAAGGACTTTGGCCCCTGAAATGCCACCTGGCTACTGCTGCAGAGCTCGGGGCTGCTCCTGCAGAGCCAGCTTTTGCCATCCCTCCCCAGGAGCTGAGTTTCTGAGAGCACTCCCTGCTGCCTGTCAGCCCCACTTCAGAGGTGACGAATTGCTGTTGATAGCCCTCTTCAAGTGAGCCAAACACACCGGGGGAGCCGTAAGAAGCTTTGACTTAGATTAAGGCAGGTAGTGGTTATCCACCATCATAAGTCTGTCATTAGCTATTAATTAAACTAAGTAAAAGATAAACATTGGCTTTAGGAATTATTTCCAGGTATTAAGGGTTTGCCCTCACTGTATATTGATACTCTAGCACTGGCTAAAAGCAAGTTAAGTAGCTCTTAAATTCTTTGGCTGTATGTTTCACACAGTATTTGCTCTTAATTTTAGAAATGTCATCCTGCTTTTGGAATGGCTGAAACTTTATGTAATGTTCAATTTTTAGCAACATGCCTACTGTCAATCTACACCAATGACAGCAACCAAATCTGTCTGGGAGTCTGAGGAGGATTTCCAGGAAAACCCTTGATAGGATGATACAATGCATTATTCAAGTTGGTGCTGGCCTATCTTCTTGGCTCTGAAGCCAAATGCATATTTTGGCTGATATAGGGCTTCCCCCACAGCTGCTGCTTCTCACCCCTTCTGCAGCACATATGATGGCTCCTAGCAGTCCCTAGGCTGTGGGAATCTGTTGGGAACAGGCTGGACATGTGCATGCCACATGAGAACCTTCTAGCCCAGCTGCCTACTACGCTGAGCCTGACACCTCTGATCCCTGCAGTCCCCAAACACAGGTGTGCCCATGGAAGCAGAGGCTCAGCCAGGATACGTGGGTGGCAGTGCTAGCACCACATGGACTTGCTGAGCTGCCTGGATCTCACTCAGCCCTCAGTTAATGAGCCTCAGATCATCCATCCCAGGAGTTAGTGGGTGGCTGAGGTGTTTTTCCAGGTGAGCCATCACCATATGATCCATCTGCCTGCATCCAGCCACAGAGGTGTATTCCTAGTCAGAACTTAGCCAAGGGCCTGACTTTCTGCTGCTATGTCAGTGGGTTCTGGCTCCCTTTTGGTAACACAGGCCATTATTCTAAAGTCTAAAAATCACACATCTCTTTTTGTGTTATGTTGTTTTCTTCACTGAGACATCAATATCAAAGTCAGATAGGGGGGAGATGGACCTTGTCCCAAAAAGCAGAAATATCTCCTGTTGTCTGCTATTTAGACAGCAGTCTCAGGTATTTTAACCTTAGTCTCTGTTTTTGATACAGAAATTCTTGGAAAATTCCAAAATTGCAAAATTTGTGGAAAGCTTCCTATGGAAAGGAAATAGTTGCTGGTTAAGAATGATGGTTTGTATTCAAATAAGGGCTACATTTTTCAGGAGTCAACAGAGGATAATGCCATTGCCTTAAACCAGAGTAAATCTGAAAGAGGATACAATAAGATACACTTTAATTGCTGATGAAGGTCATCACAGAAATCATCCTAGTGATGCCTCTAAGGAAAAATTCATCTGTGTCTTCCTTATTCTCTATTCTCATGTCCTTTGCCTACTAATTACTAAACGTTACTAGAAGTCTGAAGAGAAAAAAAATAAAGAATAATTTTATTCTTTAGACACTGCTCTCCTTTCCATTCCTTTGGAATCCCCATGCCTTATTTCAGCACGTACAGTCAGTTTTTTAATATGTTTAGCAAATAGGAAGAAAATATTTATAACACTGAACCTAAAGCACATCTTCATTTCTATTACCTTGGCAGAGTCAAGATACCAAATTTTGTAAGATACTAGATTTTGAAACATCTGTGCTCTGAAGATCCTTGAGTCCCGGGTGTGAAAGAAGTGAAGCTATAGCTTCCAATCTCAAAGAGGTTTAGCAAAGATTATGTTCAGAGTTTTTTCTTAGCCTCTCACCTCATAGACCTTTTTTTCCACATTCGTCCATCATGAAAAAAATTTAAGCTGCCACCTAAACTAGCATTACATCTTTGTGGATCTGTCTAAGGCTTGCCAGATGAAGCAGTGCTTGCTCAAGTCTAGCAAAGTCTCAGCAGTAGGTATGAACCATTTTGCAGTGTGGGTTCTGCCTTAGAAGTGAAGGAGTGAACTTTCAGCATTGGGGGTTCATTACTGCTGAGGCTTGTGCATCTTCTGTGCCACATTTTCTCGTGGTGCCCTGGAAAGCAATACAGCTACAGGGATTTTGAAACAAAGAAGTAGCATGTATTGTTTTGCTTGATAAGTAGGTGAAACTTTGATCTAATGTATCTGTGCCTGTCTCAACACATGGTATCTAGCCACCACAGTTTTCCCAGCTTTGCCTAGACACTCCCCTCCGAAACAATTCCTTTTTAGAGTGTCTCCTTGCTTTGTGCCAGGCACTTTGCTATCCGCCTGAGCAGATGGAAATATGCACGCCTCTAACAAATGTGACCTTGTTAAGCTGCTCATCCTTCATGTCTTAGCAAGAGAGAGAATAAAAATGTTACACCCACTACCTTCCAGGGGGCAGAAAGCCTCCGACGAGGCGCGTTTGCTGTGCTGTGAGGAGTCTCCTGGTAACGCCGCCTTGATATGATCAACATTGCAGCTACTGCTTCTCAGCATCTCAGCGTTGCTATAAAGCATATGCCTGCCTGCACACCAACGCCTGCTCTCTCTTCACCTCCTGGGAAATGCACCTGGGGGATAAACGTGGGGTGCTGGAAAGGAGCAATGGCACAGCAGTAGCTGTCATTTTGGCAGTCATCGAGAAGGTAACGTGAGAGACAAGGACAAAAATAGAAAGGTAATGTGTGAAAGGAAAAAGAGGATAAATAGAGGTTTGTAAATAGCTTTGCTCTGTGACCTGATCCTAAAAGAAATTTCTAAAAAATGACTGCAACTGCTGCAGCATAATTGGGGTTTGTCTCACTTCCTACAAGATACAGAAAAGTATGAAGTCTAAAGTCTGTGAGCATGACCAAAAAGTAGAACATGAACCTCCAGAGAGTAATTTGTGCGACCTCTCTTAGGTGCTTAATTGTCCTCTGGAACAGCCTATTCATTCCTAGAAAAAGAAATTATATTATTCTTAGCCCTTGAGGGCTCTAGGCAGTTGCTCACAGGCAGCTGTTTCAAGCTACTGGATATACTCTGGGGTCTCTGAGACACCTGCACAGGGCAGGAGGGAGGACACAGGAGCTGGAGGTGGCCTGTGCTGTTGTGGCTGCATGAAGAACCCCAGGGCACCACACAGGGCATGAGCCAAGGTGTGGGTAGCAGAATGAACTCCCTAACCTTCAGGTTCTTACATCAGGGTTGACAAATCTTCACACAAATACAATACCACCAATAACCACTCTCAGCCCATTGTCTAAATAAGGATAAAAAGTGTGCCTGTTATTACTCCATGAACTTCAGGCAACCAAGCCCCACCCCTGTTCCTCTGCCAAAGTGCTCTGTAGAATGTGAGGTCCAAGAACTGCTCCCAGTGTGAATCACAACTGGGGGCCACATTCCAGTGCCTTACAAGTTACCTTCTCACCTTAAGCATCGTCCTAGTAGTGGAAGATTCCCGAAAAGTGGCAGGGGAATCCAAGGGAATGGCTGCAGAGATGTGAGGTTGGAGAGTGGGGAGGAGTGACAGTGAGCAAGAAAGGAGTTGCAACGACCTCTGGTCCACCCTAAGCCTTCTCTTCCTTCCTCCGAACCTCTTTGTAGCTTTCACACCCTCTTCATCTACTACTGGCATTTCTTTCCAAGTTTTGTAGCTTCTGAATACAAGGGAAGGAAGAATATGCAATTAGAATATATTAATAGAATATACCATTAGGGATACATAGGAATTTTTGTCTCTATTCACATAAGGTGCATCTGGCACTACAATAATTTGAAATTTAATAAATCTAGCCCCTTCCAGCATATTTAAGACTGTTGAAGCCTGACAATTGGCAACAGAATAACTTGGCTTTCATCTTTCACCCTTTGTCTTTGGTGGCAGGATCCCACTGATGCAGTGGGATAAGGAGTGAGCCACCAAAACTTCATGTCTGTTTTTCAGACAGGGCAATGTGGGTGAATGACAACAGCTCTTAAAAAGTATTGGCTCACTGAGCATTTGTTAACAATAAACAAGAAAGTCTTAACAGCCAGACAGCCTAAAAATCAGAAACAAGTTCACACTTGGGATAACTTAAAAGCAGCAACTGATACCCAATATCTCTCCTTTGTTGGGATGGTGAGGTGACTGCCAGCCAAGTGTGTGTTCTCTCCTTTTAGGGTCTAGGTCCCTGCTGTCGGCAAATTGTTTTCATGTTTGGTAAACCAGCCAACTTGTGACCTATTAGCTGCTGACAAGTGAAGAGTGTGCTCCCTGGTATAATAGCCAAAAAATAATAGGCCAGATTATCAAAGCTGATCTGGTGCTTCTGTGGTGCTCAGGAGATGAAAAAGAGCGGGCAAATAACCAGCTAAAAATGCCTCTCCCGGTCGCCCCAACACACAAGAAGAGCAAGAATTGAGAAGAAGCAGGTAGAGATGTTCCCCATGCAAAGCTAAGCTTAACCCAGGTCCCTGCATCACTGTAAACGAGGTGTCTTAGCTCATAGTTGTGAGAAAACACATCTGGACTCATCCTGGTAGCTCTCACTTCCTGGGTCAACCTAGAGCAGTCTGTGGGTCAACCAACAACTGACCTCAGCTTTCTGCCAAGCAGCATTCCTTGGGGTAATCCATGGTGGTACAGTGCTGTGCCTGAAGAAGGGCAGAGAAATGCTATCAGCAGCTTCTGAGTAATATTTCAGCAGTGAAAAAGAAAGAGGAATCTCTTTTCTCACTCTCCTAGACCAACAAAAAAGTTATAAACTTCCACTTTTCCTTCCTTCCTTTTCTCTTGAAAACACCTCTCCTAAAAGGGGCATGAGATTTCTGTCCTCCTTAGCTGCTCTCTCCATAGACAAGGGAGGAAAGGCAGCCTCAGAGTGGTTCCAGAGATATCTTCAGGCTTCACTGGAAAAAAACAGAAAAAAACCCCTTCTTTTCTGGCAAGGAAAATGTTGGCAGTGTTAATCATTGCCAGTGCCAAGTGTTAAGAAAAAGACAAACAATGAGGCAGATTTCAACAAACATGAGATTAAAAGCAGTGCCTCTGGCTTGTGTTAATGGCCTCCTGATACTCGAGCTTGTGGTGTTAAGGAGAGGTTGCATACATATGGGATGGGAAAGATTCGATGTTACCCTTACAGGTTTGCTTTATCTATCACAAGTGTTGAAGGTGTGTTTTTAAAAAATGAAATCTGGGATTCTTACTCAGCCCTGTGTTTTCAGAATGTGAGGCTTGATAAAAAAAATCATTGAACAAAATGATAGATGGTCAGTATGTGCAACATGTTGTGGCCTTTTTTTCTTGAAAGCATTGGTATTTCTGATCAAAGTATCATACAATAATCCTCTACCACAACTAAGGCGTGGGAGAAGCATGTAGTGATTGTCTCAATCTTAGATCTTGTGGCTGTGTAGACTCTTGTTTCCTCTGATCAGATACTGAAAAACACCACAAGCTACAGGACCAATACTCTACTACCACTGTCCTGGTTCCATCAAGACAGGTTTAATTTTTGCAGTAGCTGGCATGGGCCACGGCCAGTGGCTGGAGTTTGTTCAATGCCACCTCATCATTGCCAGGTGTAGGGAGAAGTGACTTTCTCTTCCAGGGAGAAGGGCTTCCTTCTGTTCAAGCCAGCATGGCAGAAGGAGCAGTGTGGTACCACTGGCTCTGAGCCAGAGGGGCAGCGGGGGTGGCGTGGAGGAGGGGGCAGCTGGGTATTGTACTGTCAGGGGTCCCTGTGGACAGCAATAATGACTGTTTTCTTCTACCTCTGTCATCGGTATTGCTGCTCTTACTGTTTGCTTTCTTATCTCATTGTTGTTTCCAGTAAATTGTTTTTATCTTGACCCATGATCTTTATTTTTTGTGCCTTCAATGCTCCTCTCCAGCCCATCGCAAGGGAAGATATAGAGGGGAAAGGAGGAGGGTACCAAGCAAGTATCAGTGTGATTTGGAGAGTCTCAGCAGGAACACTGAACTGGGGAGTACCATTCCTAAACCATGACGATTAGTCCAAAATCTTCCTTCAAAAGTGTTTTTGGTGAAAACCAATGTAACATTAATTTTCCCAAATAAGTCTTTGCTTTCCAAGACGAACATCTAATTTATTGAGAAAATAAACATAATTAATTGCAACCTTGACCCTTGGACCTTATGAAAACTGTGGTTCAGTGGTTCCCCTGTATCAGCTTGATTCATAGCATGTTCCACTGCTTCCCCAGGGAACATGACTCTGTAGCAGCAGAGTTGCAAGGTCACAAGCATCACTTGCCCAGCAAGCCTGCTGTGTGGAAAGGATGGGGATGTGAGAGAGCTAATAAACAGATCACAACAGTCATTGCAGAGACATTTCTAAAATACCTTGTCTCTTGGTGGAGAGATTTTTTAAATTTAAAAAAAAAACATAGAAGTTTCTGCTTGTTTGTTTGGGGTTTATTTGCACACAATCAGATTTTCCTTGCAAAGTTTGGAGAAAGCATTTGTTTTCTCTCAGCTGGTGCAAACTATTTTTGCACCTGTGTCATTTGGCACTCAATACATTCATTATGTTTCTGTATTGTCATAGTGCCTGAGAGCCCTGACAGAGACCAGAATTTCAAAGTAACCAAAACATTTCTGTTTTGAAGCTGAGGTAGCAGATTTCTAGCTGACAAGTAGCAAATCCTTAAATTTGTTTGACAAAATTCTTAGTACCTTTCAGACCACAAAAAGAATTTAAAATACAGACAAACTAAAATAGGGATGTGTTGAGATTTCTGTCTGTAAGATGATAAATTTGAAAAATTACCAGTTTAGGTGCAATATGTGTACCAGACACAACTAGAAGCAGAGAATTTTTAGCAATTAAAAACAAGGGCAGGGTCCTACTGTTCTATGCAAATAAAAAGTTGAAAAACAGCTGTTTATGGATTAATTTATTGTGGATTTGTGTTAGATTCAGCATTATCAAACAATACCTAAGTTCAATCCAAAACTTCTCCTTTGGTGTCAATTCTGTGATGTCTAATGAGGAAATAACCTCAATCCTATATCCTTCTAGGCTTTTGTTTCTCTAGTTAATTGCTTATTTTCGTGAGAGTTCTGTTTGAGAGCACCGCCCTTCTAACAATGTATAAGAAAAATATCACGGTCTTCAATGGTTATTGGGTGATACACACACACAGTGACAGGACAGAACGACATCTGCAACAATGTGCCCAATAGTATGCTCTCCCTCTTTCAGAGTTTTGTGGTGTCCAGCAGCCTAAAACCCTTTCTTATCAGGCTCCTCTCTATCAGTATAAATAGGAAAAGCATTTGAAAATTAAGTTCCTATTTTTTCCTTTGTGATGGTATCTCAAAACTTTCCCCAGAATCATCTCTCGTGTTAAAGAAATTCCTATGTGGGAGGAGAGAAATAGTGCTGAGCAAGACCAGGAACAGCATGGGAAGGCTGTCTGCCAGATTTTGCCTCATCATCATCAAATTCAGTTCTGAGGGAGTCATGAGTCACTCTCATGGATATAAAAGTAGAATATTTGCAGAAGTCTAAGTAAAGATATGGGATTTTACTTCCACTTTTCTGCTGTATTCTCAGCTCTATATTTTTCTTGCCCACTTTTCCATTTAATCCTTGGATTTTCTCAGCCCTTATCTGCTCAGTAATTCTCTGGTTTGTATCTACAGCCTTGTTAGTCTAGTCACTCAGATGCTGCAGGAAAATACAGAATGCTGATATTCAGAGGAAAAAGAGGAGGGTGGGTAGATCAGATCATACCTCTGCTACATTCATACCTGTGCTGTGGCTGACCTGTTATACTGTCTGGGGTTATCTCCGTGCTGGGTACCCCAGAGAGTCCCAGCCACACCAGAGGAAAGACTCATGTCTCTGACAGTGTGCATGAGAGAGGTGAGGAGAAAAAGGAGGGAAGTCTTCAGGCAGAAGAGAAAATGGAATGGCAGATTTTCCTGCTTCTGGCAAAGGTTAAGGCAAGTCCAGACAGGGACAGGAATCTCATTAAATTGTTGAGAGAGAGATATGAAAAAGAGTAATACTTAATCTGATATAGTTGTTTGTGGTCATGGGGTAAGGAAGGGCCAACAGTTCCCAGCGCAGGTATAGATGGGTTAGGCAGAAGCTTGGGCACTGTTGGTCAAAAACTCCTCAGTCATCAACAGACCCCAAGTCTCTTCCATGGCCTGGGAGAAGGGCAGTTCTCTTCCACCAGTGCCATTCCCTGCCTGTTTGACTTTAGAAAAAGAGTGGCTTGATCCTTACTCATTGCCTTTTTAGATAATAGCATAAAGGTCACCTCTGGTTTTGACAGCCTTTTAAAATAAAAGAGTTAAAAGGTCACATAGACTCCAAGATATGGTTAAACTCTGATCATTCTGCAGAGCTTTGCTGTGTCATGGGACAGAAAGAGGAAATGGCTGTTGGCCTTTTCTCTTTAAATTCATAAGGGAGGAGATGGAAGTTTTTTGCCTTCATCTACAGAAATAAATGATATAACAGGAAAGAAAATCTGTATAGAGATGGTTTCAATGTATAACTGGATCATATGATTAATCTTCTGCTTTTAACAGGTATTATTTCAGGTTACAAAGCATGGTAACTGAGTCCTTTTTTTGTTGTTCTAGTTCTACTGATTTATCTTTTCCTTCTTACTTCTTCCTCGGAGTTTACATAACAGTCAGTCATCTGCACCACCTCACCCAATTGTATGAGAATGTCCAAGTCTTTTGATAAGGAGTAAAAGGTATTAGGGCATATTCAGGGTATTAGGGTATTCTGCTTATCTATTACTGATACCCATTTTAATATCTTCATAAACAAATTAGAGGGAATACACTCAAAGATCAACATGGAATCCAGAACTAAAGCAATAAGTCAACAACACATTTGAGGTTTTCAGGTGGTCTATAGGACTGAATTTTAGTCAGTAATTTCATTTAAAGAATGGTAGCTGATTGAAGATTATAAGCTAAGTGTAGGTCGTAAAAGTTTCTGCCACACCAGGGCTGCTCATTGTAAAATAAAACCTGTTTGATCCACACACATTACTACATCAGGATATCCATCTGGGAAATGTACCCAGGGAAAAAGACTTATATATTACTGATATAAAACTACAGCTGCTCTAGGAGAAGAATATTCCACAACTACTTATAATCAGGATCTGTCCTTCTTGCCATTATTTAGCAAACAGCTTTCTTTTGTGGGGAGGAAGCTACAGTGACATGATCTACCTCCTGAAGTGTCTGAAAAGAGATATATAGACGCAAGTACAAGAACAGTAATCCTCCCCCATAGTATCTTCCCAGTATCCACAAATGACTACAAATGACTACAAATGACTACAAATGACTATCACACTGATCTTTAAAAAACAAAAGGTATAGTATGTCTAAACAATAATGTTTTAAAGAGTGAAATGATGCAGTTAGTTAACTTTAGAAATGTTGCACTGTAGAGTAGCAGCAAGAATGACAATTTAGCAGGAAATACCCCTGTGAGTTGCAGTATTGTGTATTTCTGACTACAGAAGACGAGAAGGAATAAAAAAGTCTGTTGGAAGAAGCCTGATTGGGATTAGATATTTATAGCATTCCAAAAGACACATCTCCCCTACCTCCCCCTCATCCTACAGCTCATTTCAACAATCAGAAGGCAATACCCAAGCTCCTGCTGGACAGTCAACAGTAAGCATCATCCCCCTGGGCCTGCAGAGAGGCCAGTTCCAAGTCAGTAAGCACATCTCCAGGAAAAACATCTTCATTTTTTTTAGTGTGGCCACTGTTCCGTAGCCTCTTTTTTGAAGTTCATTGCTTTCAAGGGCTGTGAGCTTCCAGATGTCTCTCATCTCAACTGGGAGAGCTTCCTGAGCAGTTTTCCTTGCCTGCCCTTCTGCAGTTCAACTCTGACATGAACCATCTTTGCATGGGATAGAAAGTCACTTCATGAAATCAGTAGGACAACATTTCATGGATCATTAGGCAGCCCAGCATAGGAGGATTGTTTGGAAAAACAAGGGAAAATGGAGAGTATTTTTACTCGTCATATACCAAATCCTGAATGTTTGAATAATTTATGTTTGTGCACAGATTCCTTAGTGAGAAGACAAAACAAAATCTGATAATGTTTATTTTAAGCAAGTCTCAACAACATCATAGTTCTTGCTTGCCAGATAATGAAGCTGCTGTTTTTCCTTCTCTTTTTTGAAGGCATTGTATGAATTTTTGTAGTCTTGGGTTATTGCCCTGGAGAAGGGCCCATAATTTGAGTGACTGAACATACTGTCTTTTTTATGACCTTGAACGGGGTTCATTCTAAAGAAATCATGAATAACAAGAAAAAAACACAGCAAACAAATACAGAAGCATCCATGTGGCCAGACCAGACAAGACTAACCTTTTGTATCCAAGTAAATCATGTGGTGGGAAGTGGATCTGCTCACATTAAAAGTGACAATTAAAAGTCCTGGTAATGGCTGCAAACTTTGCATGCCTATCACGATGATGGTTCATGTGCTCCCTTGCACTTTTCATAGTGGGCTTTCTCAAGCAGCAGAGAAACCCTTGCCTCAGAAGGAAGGTCTGAGAAGTTCAGAAGAGGAAGCCCCGTGAGGCCTTCAGCATGAGAGCAGGGAGCTCATGGAGATTTGTAAGGCATTCAGGCTTATTCCCCGCCTGGAGCAGTGAGATGAAGGTGGCCCAGGGCTAAAGACAAATTCTTTTGGAAAAGTATCAGCAGCAGACTATCTGGCAGTTGTGTAGGCACAGGGTTATGCATGTATTGAGACAGATTCAATTTTCCCAGCTGGCAGATCCAACATCCAAAGATAATTTGTGGGTTGCCATCATTTCATGTCTGTCAGTCAGACTGTCTTGTTCCAAACACCCTTCACGGGCCAGCTGGAGAGCATCTGCACAGAGAGGTGCTTCTCTTGGCCACCACAGATCATGCTTCTTGCCACCACTGCATGTGTTCCCAAAAATATGGCATGCAGGCTGTGCAGGTCCTCCAAGAAAGGACAAAGACATGGCTCCATATATGTTCTGGCCAGCTTGAGGGACAGCTTCCCAACTTTCCTCCTTCAGTTTTTATACCAAGCCTGGCAGCTGCAGAGGGAGAAGCTCCAGTGGTCTCCAGCCTGAAGACACTTCTGGAGCCAATGCCTGGTATGAACAAATATTCAGGGGATTAAAAAAAAGGTTACTGTAGCATAGAAAGAAATATTTCTTCATTAACTTTGGTCAAGGCCTACAGACTTCAAGTGAATAAGAGTTTTATCCCTGTTTTCTGCTTTAGAACTGATCCAATTAGGGTTCAGACCTTTTCCTGGTTTAAACAAACCCTGTGCTGCAAATCCTAATGTGTAGGCGATGTGCTGATATGTGGGAATGAAGGGATGTGCTAAAAATATAAATACACTTAAGGGGATAAAAAGGCAGGGGAGAAATACAGGATGAAATGATCATTTAAATGCTAAAAAATAAGCAATGATTTGGTTCACGTAAAGTAGGTACAGAAAATACTTGAAGTGTATTTTTTATCTTCGTTATGTTTCTTTCAAAACTATGAAAGTGTTTGTAGCTGGCTGAAGATCCTCTGGGAACACATGTACATTCTAGCAGCATTATCTTCTCAGTCTGCTCCTATGACTTCTGTGTACTGCTGTTGTGACAACAGATTAGTTGCAGCTATTCCAGTTTCCAATTGAATTTGGATTAATGGGTCATTTTAAGGTCTTCTCTAAATCTATTGCTTATTCCACATAAATTATATGAGAGCTGGGGAAGTTTGGAAGTAAAAGAAATTTTTTTCAAAAGCCCATATATTGCTACAGGGGTTTTTTTTAGCCTCATGCCTTTGTAATTTTTCCAATGGAAAATGGAGAAAAACGTAGTCCAGGACAATGTACAAACTTTCTCTGTTTAGCTGTATGGTGTTAATATTTCATTCTAGTCCTTCACAGTGTATAAACTTGAAGCTCAGCGAAATAAATGGGGTAGCTGGAATTCACAAACATAGCTGCAAATCCTATTAGCAGTTAAACACAACAGGTCTGAAATGCACCCTAGTGTGCATGAAATCTACTGTGCAAACACAAAATAATCACTATGGGTTGAGTGACATTTGCAACTTAGAGGTAAAAATACTCAGAGAAACGAGTGTATTTAAGCAAGTCTGCCTTTTCCTGAAAGTGTCTACTCAGTCACTTGAAACTTAACATTTAATAGAGAAGAGAGAAAAGCTGCCAAGGAGATGTCCTGGTCTAGTACAAGGTTGGATTGTGACAATAGATGGGCCTGTTACGTGGCAACTAAAGAAAAGCAGGAGAGTGTTTAGCTTCCAGCAGCACTAAAGTAAACAGGTAAGAGTGCAAGGCTGGATGGGGATGTGCCTCTGTTATGCACTGGAAACTGCTATCCACGATATATAAACACATTCCTGGTGCTCTTCCAGCCAACACCTGTGTCTTACATCCCTGTCCATGTCTAAGACACTCGTATAAGTAACCTTGTTCTAGTTGCTGTAACAGTCAGCATGCAGGAAGAAATCCAGTCCATTTTTAAAATTAGTAATCAGTCCCAGAGGCTCAGCAGGAGACCCTGCAGTGACATTGACTACATGGCCATGAGGTGCTGCCTTTGTAGGACCAGATCTTCCATTCCATCCTGATGTGAGGAGGTAACTTCTTAATCTGCCTCACAAAGGACACACTGCAGGATCTTTCTGGGGAAAAGAGAGGAGAGGAGAGGAGAGGAGAGGAGAGGAGAGGAGAGGAGAGGAGAGGAGAGGAGAGGAGAGGAGAGGAGAGGAGAGGAGAGGAGAGGAGAGGAGAGGAGAGGAGAGGAGAGGAGAGGAGAGGAGAGGAGAGGAGAGGAGAGGAGAGGAGAGGAGAGGAGAGGAGAGGAGAGGAGAGGAGAGAAGAGGAGAGGAGAGGAGAGGAGAAAAAGAAAATATTCCCACCAAAATACTTGCCCTTACTCAGAGACAACTAATGATGGCAAATGTAGGATTTACTTTTGTAACTTATTCCAGCAATTAACAACCTCACAGCCAAAAATGTCTGTTTCTGGTTTGAATGCGCTTGGATTTAACTTCCAGGTATTAAAATATTCCCCCCTGCTCCTCACAGGAAATTACACACAGGCACTCATTCTCCCTCTAGTCTGTTTTTGAAGAATTAACAGATATTTCCTGTATCAGAGCACACAGCAGTTTTTCCAGCCTTTAATTAATTTTGGTGACTCTTTGCTGCAGTCTCGGTAGCCTTTCAAGTCCCTTTAAAAATGGGTACACCAGAATTATGTACTGGTATCTGTGTTGACAACCGAGCTAAAATTATCTCACTGCTCCTCTGATTTTATACTCAGGATCCCAGATATCCTGGGTGACTGTGCTGGTCCTTCTAAGCTGTCACCTCTCAAACTGCTGTTAGGAGCTGATGTTTCTGAGGATACAGTTCCCCAGGCTGAGAGGATGGTCTGGCTCTTTTCCAGCTGTGGTTCTTCCAGATCTGATCCCCACTTAGCACTGGCATCAACGCATGTTTTGGCTGTGACACCTCACCCGAGGGAGGATACGTCCAGAATCCTCATGGATGCCCTAGGCTGGAGGTAGATATTGAACCCCAGCTTCCCTGAGTGACCAAGGTCACCCAGCATCACTGTTCTTTCCTCACCATTGTGTCCTGCTTCATAATCTACACCTATTTCTAGAAATAATCTTATGTATGCTTCTCAATTTGAAGTGATGAATAGAGGTAATACATTCTAATACAAATAAATACCTGCGGGACATGACTAGAAATGATCATTTATGAGTACCCATGGAATAACCATTTTTGGTGTCTCTCATACAGACAGTTTAGGGCATTTAGTGTATTATATTGATAGCACTAGCTCATGTGTCAGGTGGGATGTTTTTAAGGAGAATCTAAGTATACCTCTTATTCTGTCAGGCTCCTTTATGCCACAAACTTGTAGTTTCATCAAAAAAGAAAACCAGTCTTCCTTTATGAACAGATCAATTTTCCATAAGGCCATGTTGATCAGTATTAATTTAATTCTCTGCCTTTGTTTCTTCTTTAATTTTCAGTCTTTTATTATTTTGAATTTGCTAATGACTAATATCAGGTTCAATATCAGCCAGAGTAAGTCTGCTGCTGGCACAGAATCAGCATTCTCCTACACTTGTGGGATTTGCATGGGGCTTCAAGACCTCTATAAAATTAGTGTCAGGATAGGCCATCTTGCTTTTCTGCTAGCACTAATAGAAATTCTCAATAAATTATCATCTTAAATAGTTTACCATTGCCCTGTAGCAATTGGCTAATATCACAGCAAATATTTTACTCCTGGTAGAATTGAAATTCCTCTAACAGTCTGTGACTCGGGTAGAAGATAGGTTATGCCACTGATCAGAGAGGCAGCTAGCACAGCACTAGCTGCACACAAAAGCAGATGCAGAGGAGAAGTAATAAGGACAGGTAAATAGCCCTAAGTATTCTTCCAGCAGCTAGCCAGTGTACTTGTATTTTCTCTTGTTTGTCTACACTGTATATATTCTAATTTGTATTAGAATATTTTTGTATTAGTTGTCTCTACATTCCTTATATTCACCTCTTTATATATGCACAGGTATAAGTTCTCTCATACATATGTTCCTACCTTCACTGTTAACAATTACACTTTGATCAAAGCTCTCTTGATTGCAAAGCAGATATTTTTTAGCCAAGTCTAAAAAAACCTCTGGATATGCAACTTCTTTATCTGTTGATGGGTCTTCCCTGTACTGACTTAGCTACTGCAAACCCCAGTTTAACAGAAATGATTAATTGTCTCCTGTTGCTGGCTTCTTTAGGGGTCCCATTCACACAGTTCCCGTTTTTTCTTCCCCACTGAATGGGTGAGAGTCCTTAGAAAAATATTGCAATAGCACTGTGGAATATATTGCAAAATGCTCCCATTAATGTCTTGACTGTGAAGAGGTCTCTTAAAAGGAAGAAGATGACTAATAGATGATAGGAATGGTACTTATTTTATTCACTACAATAATCTAATTAAAGCATAAATTATTATATACTTGTAGACTAAACATGCATACCAAAGAGAACATGCAAGAAGGTCTGAGATGGGCTTGCCATTTAGTGAGCACACTGTACAAGAACATGTGTCACTCATTTAATTTAATGTATGATTAACAACTTCTGAATATGATTAGCACTTCTCTAATTGTGATTGATGTGAGATATTCTGCAATAGCCTTTCCACAAGTGCAAATTTGTAGATTGTTAAAATGGAAAAGCATTTTATCATATTTTATCAGCAGCAACCCAACATCTTGGAAAGTTCCAGAGGCTCTTCCAGCAATGTCCCAGTAAGTCTCTAATTATGTCTGACACGAGTGGCTTTAACTATGTCCCTGTTTTTTTCAGAGCTGACATTCACCTCCGAGATGTTCTCCAACAGGTGGCCTTTAGCTGGATGGTTACCAAATGACAACAATATTCTGCCCCATACATAAAATACAAGGGATGTGACAGTGTCAGGAGATATCATAAAGCACAAGAGGAAAGCTTCCAGATAAGCTATGGCCAGTTCTCTTTTTTTCCCCCTACTTTGCCTGTTTAGAGATGAGCTTTCCTGACCTTTGCTCTTTAAAACAGCCTGGGTTTGCTGTTCATTTCCTTGCTTCCACCTTTCTCCAAGGGCATTTGGAAGGTAAACACTGTATTCTTTTCTGCCCTCTCCAAAAGACTCTGGAAGCTGAAAGGAAAATATTTGAAAGAAAGTGTCTTTTCTCTTTTGAAAAAATAAATGCTTTTGGCGCTCTTCAGAATTTCTAAGTTCATTTTGGATTTGGACCACTCGATGGACACAGTGTATGTCTTCATGTCATTGTATAATACTTTATGGCTTGTTTTGTTTCATTAAGTTAAATCAAAACTTTATAGGAGAAGAGCATAATCCTTCACCTTGGCTGAGTTGCTTACATTCCTCAGGAGAGTTCTGCAGAAATTGCCTGGACTCCTCTGGCTGTGTGGTGACCAGAGAAGCCAGCAGTGGTTTATGAGCCAAAGGAAAGAGGTACAGTCTGTCCCTAGGGAATTAACAGGCAGCAGACAGCTCTCCTCCAAAGCAGAGTGATGGCCATGGATTAATTCTGGGAATTTAGGGAAGTCCCTTGTCCTCCACAGGGTTTGAAGACTTCTCAGTGAATGAGACCTATACCCTGGGTCTCCTGAGGTGGCTGGTCCTTATTTCAGTGCCCAGAGCAAGCCTGGGAAGGGAATAGCAAACACTCTGGGTTCAAACACACTCTTTTCCTCTCAGGAAGGTTAAATTTGGGAGGTTAAACCACAATCAGGCTTGCCAGCATCAAGTGATATTGCAAGGTAGCAGAGCAGAAGGGACAGCAAGCCACCCATGCTGGGGGGTCTGTTCCATGCCATGCAACATGATAGAGTCACACAGCCCCCAGTCTGCATTCAGGCCAGGGATATTTCCTCCATGTCCAAAGGCTTCTAAATGAAATCGTCATAATTAGTCAGCAGAGAGGGGTGGAAGCTGGTACCTGAGCTTCCAACACTGTACAGGGCAAAATGGAGTAAAGAGTGTGATGAGCAGGGTAAGAAAACCAGGTGTGAACTTTGCTCCTTCAGGCTTGAAAGTCAATTGCAAGCCAAAAAGTTAGGTTCAGTGACCATGGTGGCAATCTTATAAAGTAACATTTATTACTGTGTATTTGTTAACCCCACGGGCATTGCTCTAAGCAGGATAAAAGGCCCCTAGACCATGCTCGGATGGTATTGTCTATTCAAACGGAAAGCCTGCCTTACATCCATGCTGTTCCCGTGCATCCAGCCCCAGATTCCCAGCTGAAAGCAGAGGTTACTGACGAACAAAGAACAAGGGATTGCTGATGGCAAAAGGAGAAGCAGATCTGCCCTCTTGTGTACACGGCATCTACTGCAACTTCTTCTCAATCTGAAGCTAATTATTCCTTGTAGTAATAAATACGGAAAAGATATTAATGCTTTGAGTGTTTTAACCTCACCATAAAAAGGAGAAGAAGAAAACAAAGGATTAAAGATTGGGTTATTTCTTCTCAGGAATTGTTTTGTGGACCTGAAGGAAGCCAGTGTGAATAGAGTGATCAGGAGAAGCTGCTCTAACACTTAGGCTATCAAACTAGAGACTATGAAAATACAAGTAGTACAAAACCCCTAAGAAGATAAATCTGATTGCTAGGGAAACTCAACCATCTGCAAAATTATTACCCATTAAAACTAAGCTGTTGTTTTTGGTTTTTGTTTTTTTTTTTTTTGTTGTTGTTGTCGTTTTTTTTATTTTAAATGAGGATGCGAAGTAGCTTGAGTGTTTTCATAGTATTCATCACAGCAGGAAGGACAAAGAGAGAGGATTTTGGCTGAGGCAAGCATATTTGGCCAGTCTAAATTAAACCAGAGAGGGACAGAGGGCAGCCAGCTTCATAGGGTTGGGAAGGTCAGACCTTCCATGTTCTCGTCCTTCCAGCCATTTTCTTTTGAAGCTTCACGGCCGGTTGCTTTACTCCCTAATATACCCAAGTCTCATGTATTAGACATGACTGACACTTTTAAGAAATTATAACCTGGACAGCTTCTCTAGACACACAGATCAAAAGATCAGACTCTCAGCAAGGAGAAAATATAGCACAGGTTGTTTCAAGTGCAAAGCTCAAGGTTATCTTACCAGAGCACTGGCAGATCAACCTGCCAGTTTATAAACAACTACTCATTTTCTGTTTGAAAACAACTTACTAATGTCTGGGGGTGAAGAGTAAAGCTTGTTCTGGATTGGACTTCTAGGAACAGGGTGTCGTTTCCTCTCTTCTCTTCTCTTCTCTTCTCTTCTCTTCTCTTCTCTTCTCTTCTCTTCTCTTCTCTTCTCTTCTCTTCTCTTCTCTTCTCTTCTCTTCTCTTCTCTTCCTTTCCTCCCTTTCCTCTTTTTTTTTCTTTCATTTCTTTACTGACAATGATGAAAAAAATAAAAAAAAAAGCCAGGGCAGTACTACAGAAGAACCTGTCAGTAGACTATGGATTTTCAGCTGAACAGGCCAGCTGTAAATGCAGTGAAATCCGGATGCAGCTTTAAAACACAGACTACAGAAGAAGATGCATTTTCAATTTCTCATCACTGTTCTGACAACATGCTAGGTCCGATGGCATCAGTTTTTCTCTTCTTTACAAGGAAAAAGCAATTATATTATGGGCCTGAGGATATAGTAATGTAGCCGTGGAAAGGGGTTTTAACCCTTTAAGTACGGCAGAAATAAGATGCACAGCTACATGGTCATCTTTCATGACAGGAAGAAAGAGACAAGTTTATTCAGAAACACACTTGGTTTTATAGCATGACTCGCAATTTCAAGAGTAGAGGAAAGGTGATTGGTTCAGAGAGAAGACACCCCATTCCCAGGGCCTGGTCACACACCACAACAGGTGTTCTAGCTTGTTATTAATTCCTTTTTATTTTGACCACATTATCACCCTGGGAGAAATTCTCCCTAGCCTTGAGCTGGACCAGCTTATCGGCTGGGAATAGAGCTGGAAAGCTCCAGCCTGGAATATTTTTCAGGCTGTAATTTTCTTACTTTCTCAATATGTGTAATATATATATATTGTAATATATAACAAAATAAACAAATTCCTCAGCATATAAAAATTCCATCTTCCATAAAAGTGGTAAATGCTGTTTAGGTGCACTTCCCTATAATTTTCACTCTCCTGATTCTTTTTATAGTGTTTTGTTTTTATTTTAAGAGTTCCAATGAGATGAGTAATAAAGCAATCTCACGTGAATTAGCCTGGTTTTATCTGAAGCAAAATTACACCAGCAATAAATGTGACCTAGTGGATCCTATCTAATATAATTTTGTTATAAAACAACAGTGATATCCCTCTTTACCACAGGACAAACAAGAACAAAAAGTAAAAGAAGTAATTTCTGCCATTGAAATAAAACAAATTATTATTATGGCTCCTTCTCACTCTTTACCCTTTGCCTATTTCAGACTCATTGTTGAAGATCTGGGGATTTGTGGCCTTCTATGCTTTTTGTGCTATAAAGTTGTGTCTAACATCTGGACTTGCAGTTTGAAATGGTACTGGGGGCAAAACTATTTAACTGCATCATGAAGCAGGCTGCAAAATATTGGATGACGGGCAGATAAGGTATTTTCTGTTAATTATTTCTCATTTAAAAAAGGGACAAAATAAATATACCTTATAAGTCCTCTTTACCAAAAAAATATTTGAACACTTTGTTTTTTGACATCAGATCCATTCTTTAATATTTCTTCCTTTCCAGAGGGTTGAAATTCATGCACAAGTAAGGGAAAACACACAATATCCCCCTCCTTGTTTCTTCTTAGGACATGTCATGCTGGTGGATGTGAATAATCAGTTCCCAGAGAGGGGATGCCCTTGAATCCAGGAGAAGTGGAAGAATGTGGAGATACATACTCACCTTCTTTAACTGGACATCAAACAGAAGCCAAGACATCCTCAAGAGATATTTGGGCAATGACAGCACTGACCTCAGTTTTTGCCGTTTTTGCACAGATGTCTGTCTCATTACAGTGTGGATGTTTTAGTGTAAATTTTGAGGTCTATATTTTAAAAGTTGAAGGAATCTGCAATAGAGTCAGCAACTGGCAATATCTGAATGACTAATAGCCAGCAAAGTTTAATGTCCCTTAACTTCCTCACAGGCCATCAACCCCGAGAGCTGATCATTAATTGCCTGCAATAGCCTGTGCCATGCTCATTACTGCTCAGTTATTGAGATGAAATGAGTAATACCAATTTTAGGACTTCCATTTTCATAAATGGAGAACTCAGGTTTTTTTCCCCCCAACACATTCCAAGTCCAATCTGACATTATTTTTCTCCCCACTTTGATAAACAATGTTCCATGCCTATTAAGCTTTCATAAAAGTAAAGACATTTCCTATGTATTAGCCTATAGAGAAGACAAATAACTGTATTATATTCAGTTATTGATGCATCACTGAAAAAATAACCACAGAAATCAATCATGGTAAGTAATAAATGAATGAACAGGAAATTATAGGAAGAGCTGCATCCAAACCTCAGAGCAGAGGCAGCGTGTGACTTGGTCCTACTTTCTGTTCCCCAGCCACAGGGGAACCTTTGAGCTCAGACTCCCGGGCTTTCCTTCTGAGGAGCTACAAGGCGTGGGGGAGCTTTGTTTCATCAAGGTACATCAGTTGTAGAGGGTATCCTTCCAAAATCCCCACTGTTTCATCCTCCTTGATTACACTGCAATGTAATTCATAAGCCCAAGTTACTTTAAGTTTGTCTTGATAAGACAGTCTTGTAGAGGGTCTCAAAATCATGTGCCCTCATTTTTGCCCCGGAATCCAATAACCCTACTTTCTCCACTAGTTTTTTTTTCTCAACAGAGGGAAATATGTAAGTGCAAAACTGTGGTGAGCTCCAGCTGATCCCTGCTAAGGATGTGTCAGGCACTTGGTATCACAATATATCTTTTCTTCCCAGGGGAAAAGTTTACAGTAGTCTTTGGGAAATCAAAGCTAAATGCATGTATACTTGTTTTAGCACTCAGGGAAGGTATTTAACCTCAAAATTACTGAGCCACAAAGTGCCAAATTCTTCCCATGCCAGATGAAACTTAGTGCAAGAAATGACACACCAAATCTGCCTTGCATGGATAACCACAAATAGTAATTACAGAATTTCCTCCTGGACATGTTTTGTATGGTGAAACTGTGGTAAGCAGAGTAGAAGAGGTCAAACTTGTCAGTCATAAAAGTTTCTCCTGCTTTGAAGATCAGTGAATTTTCAGTTATAGAGTTAGGAGAAGAGGCCCCAGAACCAGCCCAGGCACAACAGTTCACAGGTAAAGATTCAGAGAGGTTTAGATCCATGGTCTTGAAATACTTCATCAGAGGTCACTTTCAGCTAATCATTTTCCTACCCCAACACACACCCAGAGTCCTGAAGCTTGTTCTGACAGTGTATAGTTCAGTGTGTCAAAAATTCTTTGCAATTTGATTGTCCATTATAAAGTACTGTTGTGACCACGTCTACACCCACTCTAAAGCAAAATCATAAGACAGCCCTAGTGCCTCACCTCTGACAGCTCTTTTGCCTGAGGCAGGGTGGCAGATCAGCACCCAGGCTTAGGAAAGAGTGTGGGGAAGAAGGGGGAGAAGAATGAGAGTCATCACTTCAGCTACTTTTGTTATGATCACCATTCACTCTGACCACATGCCTCTGTTTCTGTTTGTATACATACAAATCATGGGTTGACTGTGGTGTGCATCAGACAGAATTTGTCTTCAAAGGATGCTGCTGTCAGGTGTTTTGGGAACCTTGGCCTCATGTGTTTAAGACTGTCTTCTTAGTCTATTTGGAGCAAGTACAAGCAGTGTTCTGCAGAATTTCACATTACACAAGTCCGCTTCTCAATGCAGCACTTTCTGCAGGTTCTGCTGCACAGAGTGATATGAGGAGCTCTCAGTTTCTTTGCACAGCTAAGTGCATGAGAACTTGTTCAGCAAAAGCAAGGACAAGAAAAAGCATTTTCTAGGGAAGGGATGCAATATGAGCATGTTTGCACAGGTAAATTAAACAGGGCCAGGCCATGTGTTTGAGCACTGTTCCTCCATATGTCTGTGAATCTTATCAGTGCTTTCTCTGAACAGATTAGGGCTATGGGCAGTTCTCAAGACAATGCCTAGATGGAACTCAGAGGTTAGGATGTGAAAGGATCACCCCAGCATGCCTGGATGTGACCACACTTGGGATTTTTGAAAAGGAGTATAAAAAAAACCCTTAAAATTTTAAAGATTTTTAAGTAGCTTAAAAACTGAAGGAGTGCAAATTGCAGAAATCGTTGATCTTGAAACTCCTCAGTTCGCTTGTTTTGTCTGTTATTAGTTCCATTTTGCATACTCTCCAGTGATAGAAGCAGAGACCCTGTTTAAATGAGTTCACTGAGAAAATGAAGAAGCAATGCGAAGAAAAGAGAAAGAGGAAGAAGAACGTCCTGTGTCTATTTGGTCACGAGCTCTTGATAGGTCTCCTGCATACATATGTATGCATATATAAATACATACATGTATATTAATATCTATATATATAGATACATAGATATGTCCATTATGGTTATCTTGAATATCTAGCATATTATTGTTATCATGTTACTGCACTACTTGTCAGGTCCATGACAGATGTGAGTTTTTTGACAGGAAAGGATGAGAATGTAAAAATCTTTCTCTGGAGGTCATTTCATGCATGGAGAGGTGCATGGGAAGGCAGCAGAATGAGAGTGGGAAACGGAGAGTGAAAGGATGCCAAGGGCATTATCAGGAAAAAGTGATAGGAAGAGAAGATCAAAAGATCAGGGACAGAGCTACATAGGGTCTTGATAGTAAAAGAGAGATACATGTATTTTTTAAGCTGTGAAATTGGAAGATGAGGGCACATCACTAGTATGTACAGTGTGATGTAGGCTAATCCATTCTTAGAAAGGGAAAAGCAGCTAAGAAAAAATTTTGGTCCAAATGTTTAGGTTCTTCCTGCTTAACAAATACTGCAGCTGCTGTTGAAAAAACCCATAGACTGTGTGACTCTTAAGATTTGCTGCTTGAAGATTTTCTTACATTAAGAGTAATTGTCCACTCTTGTTCACACAGTCAAGTCTCACACAACTCATCTCTCAGCTGATCCAAAGACAGAGGTAAAGCCATGAATCTGGAAGTGAGGAGGTAGCACTACAGATGGCTCCTGTCCAATCAAGCAAAAGCTGCCCACATCTTACATCATCTAATGTGTCATGTTACAGATGGGACAGAGTTTCGACATGTCAGGCAGGTGTGTATCACCCATACTCAAACAGGTCCTGACTGCTGGCAAACTGAGCCCTGTGGCAGCTCAGCATCCCAGTCCCTCCTGTGCCCTGGAACCTCTCCTTCCAGACATCACTCCTAATCCATTATTGTCCCTTGTATGGAGTAAAAAGAAATTTGACAGTATAAAGAAAACAGAAAAACTTTAGTCTTCTGTCTTCTCTACTGAATTAATCATCTCTGGCAGATTTGTGGCTTCCTATGACCCTTGAGTTTTATTGTCTGCTAGCACATCAGGCACTGATTTTCCTCTCTTTTCCCCTACAGCAAGCATTACAGTGATCTTCTCAACACTGACAGGGACAGGGCTTATTTCCAGTAAAAGGGCACCCTACTTAGCTGTGCAGCGTAAGTGAGGTTAGGGGATAGGTGCATGGGAATAATAAAGGCACAGAGGGCAGCAGACTTCCAATGTTTATGCAGTTAAATGTAACAAGTTCAGACACTATCATTTATTTTTTTCTACTGTTCACCAAAAAAAAACCTCTTTATGTTGTTTTTTCTCTATGAGTGCTTTCCTATTTTTCTTAACCTCTGCATTGCAGTACAGCTAGGCTGTGCACACGAAGATATACTCCCTGCCCTGGGGAAGATCCAAGATAAGCAGAGAAGTGACACACAAATGGCAAGGGGGAGAGAGCGATCTAATCGACTGGCCTCAAGCTTTGTACATTAAGATAGCAAAAGCATACACAGAAGAGGAAAGCTGGTTTCTGCTGGGAGAGGCATGCTTCTGTCCCCCTTCTCTTCTTTGTCCTTGTCTTTTCACTCTTGTCTCCCTTGTGCCCTTTTTGTACTTCCTGTTCTGAGATGGTGTTCGGCTTGTGAGGGCTATGCACATGTATTGGCCACTTAGTTTGTTTTCTAATTTAGCTTGCTGCCTGTCTCTGTCTCAGCCCATGGCCTTCCGCCTGGCACAGGGGTGTCAGCTGTCCTTTGCTAAAATTGGCTCCATTCCTCTTGCTGTCTGGTGAATACCTAACACCTGCTGATCGTCTCTGAGTTTGAGAATTTGCCCATGTCTCTCATATTACAAATAAAGATGGAAAATGAGCTATTTTTCCACTCCTCCCTTTCTCACACCTAAAAAGTCTTTTCGGGTGTCAAATCTAAATTCAGCAACACCAAAAGGCTTCCTGCACTTTTATTTATCTATATTGTTCATTTTTGAGTGGAGATTTTGAAACTCCTCCTCAAAACCTTATGGCATAGTGGCACAGGGGACATCATATAGAGTTCCTGTTGGTGTTACAACACACTTGAGCTACTGTGCAAGGTACTTGTGAAATTGAGGCGACCAATTCTGCTCCTGCACCCTGTAGAATGCCGTGGTATGTGTCCAGGAGGAAGTAGGACCTACCTTCCATCTCATTACAGATACTTTAAACATACAAAGCTTGTGAATCTCCTGGCACCAAACTCTAGTGGGGTAATGATGCTGTAGAAGACTGCAGAGCTCTAACACAAACACAGTGAGCTTCCTCTACAGTGAATATCTTGGCTTTAGAAGTTCTGGCCAGGGGAAAGATGGGCATTTGACTTGGCATCTCTGCTCTTCTAATGGCTTTTTTCATCCTCCTTTTTCACAGACACTTCTGAAAAGAGCTGTCAGATCACAGCTGCCTGTTTCACACCTCTCTGAATGAGCAAGGACAAGGGCAGTGGAGCCAAGCACTCATCCCTGGCTGTCACCCAGACAGCCTATGTGCACTTGGGCAAGTTGTCAAACCTCCACCACCCCTCCCCACTGTAGCAGTCATGTCAAGACAGACTAGACTGACACCATCATTAGTCCTTTGTTAAAAACTTTTCAATTCCTTACTCAGTGGACTTCTCTCAGGCAACTCTGACTCCTTTCCTCACAGGCAGCTCCACATAGAAACTTGCAGAGAGAAGGAGGAAAGGAGTCAGTGCTTTCTTCCCTCTGCATGACTGGCTAACCCCAAACTGTCCTGGCCACCTAACCCTGACTGTCCTTCACACAGCATCTTCTTACCTTATCTATCCCTTACACAACCACACATCCCTTACCTCCTCACAGCACAGCCAGCAGACTCCATCTCAAACTGCAGCTACAACTTATCTTGACCAGCTGACCCACTCTTCTATAACACCCATCCTCATTGGGCAGGCAAGGCTGTCTCCACTTTTTGGCAATCAGTACAGCTGTAATTCATTGAGGAAAATTGCCTTCTGCACTATCCTTACAACTTATCTTCCCACACCCCACCATGCCACATTTAACAGAGCTCATTTTTGAGCTGTACCTGATGTCTCCTCCTTTGCAACCACGGTAGAATCATCAGACTGTAACTGATGTTCTGTAACTTCATGCATGTAACTGAAGAGCCTGGTAAATATTCCCATCATCACCTTTCTTTGTGGTCACTGGATGATCAGAGACAGGTGCTTCCAAGTGAGATATTTAGTGGTCTGGAATGAGTCTGGACTGCAACTCCCTTTTGCTGAGTCCACAGCATCTGGTGAAAAGGTGCTGAGGCTGGGGCATGGATGTTTCAACATGTCACCAAAGTGACTTCTGAGCTGGAGTGTGTTCCATGAAATGTCTGAGACATGATGGAGACTTTATATCCATTTGCTGGTAGGACTTTGTCTGCTATCTGTTATAAAACTCTTCACAAATGCAGCTTAATTGCTTAGCCTTATAATAAATTGTATATTCCCTGACTTTTCAGAGAAGAAAGTGTGTTTCTTCCTGTGGCTGCCACAGGAACAGACACATTGATACCTCATTTCATTGAAAGTGATATTGCCTTTCTGAGAAAACAGATAATGTAAGATAAAGATTTGTAAAGTAACGTCTCAAAAAAGGCTACTTCAAAAACATCTAACCTCATTAATACAGACAGAGAACTTCAAATAGCTGTCTTTGCTGACTTAGCTCATAGAAATGTGGAGATTTAAGCAAAGGAAAGGTCCCAGTGAAGTCAATGGGCTTAACACTAAGGACAGACTAGCGGGATCTACGTGTACACAGGGCTAAAAGTAGGCTGACATGTTTTGGCAGGGTGAAGCCCTGCTGTCAGGCTCACTGCGGTGACCCAATTTCTTTGCAGGTCTCTGCAGGGGAAATGCTCACTCCTGCAGTTCATCCCTTTCCTTCAGTGTCATTAGTTCTTATCCTTCCATGTCAAGCTTTGCAGAGGAAGGATTTTGCTGCACTACTGAGTGTCTGGGAAATGGCGGCTAATTTTTGCTTGTGGTTTAGAAGAGGCTTGTTTGATTTTAGGAAAAAAAACCTGCCCTGAGTTTTCCCATGCAATTTAAGGCTGGAAGGGAGATGGGGCCCTGCTTTTTCCCCTTCTCAGTCAGTGAGCAACTTCATTGCTGTGAAGTTTTGGGTAACTGCCCCCCAGGAAGGTGATAGCTTGAGCAAAAGAAAAGCTGTTCTTCTTTTTTCCATCAAGTAAAGCTTCAGGCTTAATCCTCTGGACAATAGACACACAAGGATCTACCTCCATAGCCTAAGCAGGTGATGAGGGCAACAATTAGGGGTGGTACAGAGGCAGAAAATGGTTTGGTAGTTGCTTTGAGCTGCCAGCTGTCTGAAGACAAGATTAGGTTTCAGATATCTTGGCCTGTATCCAGCACTGCCTTTCTTATGCAAATGTCTGTATGTTATTTGATTTCCATTTTCCACAACGTCCCTGTCAGTAACATGCCGTTAATATTTATATATACTTAGCTAATGCACAGTTTATATGTACACACTTCACTGCGGTTCTGCAAATTGGTTAACCAAACTCTGCTTGGATCCTGCTTGTCTACAGATTTGTATAGCTGCAAACAGGTTCACAATTCTGGTGCAATGTGCTTGAGAAGTGAGAAATAAATTTAATTTTACAATTTTAATTTTACAATTTAATTTACAATACTTTACAAGCAAAGTATTCAATGCTAAATAAAGCATGTATTTTTTTTTGTACATTACTTTAGAGAAGGAGATGGAATAAAATAAAACACCACAGAGCAAGGATACTCTTGGAGAGCAAGCACTCGAGAAGTAAGTAAATACAGGTCTCATGTCCCCCCCAGCATGTCTCTGCCAATGACACTGTTTGTGTGACAACATTCATTCAGTTGAATCAATATCATGCAAGGATGCACTTACGGAAAATTCAGTGCTTGATAAGAAATCATGCTCAGCTAAGCCACAGCCTAATTCTTGATAGGAAACAGTGTCCAACCTGATTTTTTCATGATCATTTTTGATGCAAAGAAAGGAGTTGTAGAGTCTCCCTTTTACCACCAGAGGTCATAAGCAAAACACCGCAGTCACTCAGTCACTCTCCGGGAGGGAAGCACCGGGGAGAGTCAGCAGAAGTATTCCCACCTTCTTGCTAAGTAAAAGGCTGGCGGTAATCATAAGGATCTCCATCAGCTGTGAAGGAAGACGGCCGGGTTAGCGGTGCAGCCATCCGTGTGCCAGCATGGGAGCTGGGAGACAGACAAGTGCAGGGACACTACTCACACGCTGCTGGGTGTAACACAGATTTGTTGGAATATTTTGCCCTTTTGTACTTGCTGATTCATGAACGCTAATGCAGGAAACTTTGTGTTTTGCGAGAGGAAAGCAGATTCTCAAATCCCTTTTGAAACCTGCGTGAATATGCAAAACGGACACTTGCAGCTTCCCTCAAAATGAACTTTTCTTATTTGCAGACATATTTCAGGAATACTAGAAAAGCATCTGGGCATAATCAGAAACTAGGAAAGGGAATTTTCCTGACCATAAAGCCTGGATCACCTTGTGGACAAGAAATAAGAGCATGTGTTTTTTTTTTGTCAAGCCATAAGACATGAAAATTGGATAGGCAGCAGAAAGCTTAGGAAGAAAATCAGCTGAAGTATGTCCACGTTGTAAAACTTTAAACAGCTATTAAAGTCATGGACTGTAAACAGTGTGCACATAACTTGCAAAAGGAAATGTGCCTTCAGACAAATTATTTACAACAAATACCTTCATCTCTTCCCCCAGCCCCTTTGAGCACAGCTCTGAGTAATGTATGTTGGAAGGAAAGGACTGGGGGTGGCAAATAAAAATTGACATTTTTCTAATTCAGAAAATGTCAAGACAAGCAACTGTGTTGTGCTGTAAAGCACCATCATGTCCCTTCTGGAGCTCTGTGTGCTCTCAGCTACTGGTGGCCAGGATTAGCTGTCTTCTCAGGAAGAGAACACATGAGGAAAGAGAAATGGCATGAGGCAGAAGTAATGGTACTGATAGGCAGAATTTCCCAATTTCCTCCACTGTCTTACAACTCTACAACACACATATTTCCACTATAAGCAAAAAGGAGTAATTATATTAATATTAAAAGAACCCTACCCTGTTGCTCTGGAAAAGTCTCACAGTTTGTTTTTACTGAGAGATAAGACTCTTGAAAAAGATGAGGCTTATTTCTCAAAATTGGTAAAGCACATTTCTGAGGAATGACTAAAAGTAAGCTTCATTTTGCAGTGAGTTATCACTTACAACTCTGACAGAGAAGTTTATTACAGCAGTCTTGACAGCTCATTAACTATCTTACTGAAGAACACTCATGCTATAATAGAGCTACCATCACTCCACCTTTGCAGCCAGAGAAAAAATGAACAGGCCATTTACATATTATGTTCAGTCAATAGCCAAAGAAGTACAAGCATCCAAGTCTCAAGTGAGTTCCATGGTGGGGTTTCAGTGTGCTGTGGGAAATGCCTGTCTACTACAGAGGAAAGCCACTAAACCAGGGCTATTCCTCAGCTGCCCTTTGCCCAGCCCATTCGAGATCTTCTCAGCCACTTCCTCAACCCCTCTGGGTTTCTTTTTGTTTCCCTGTAGCAGGGAGATGTTGGGTGAGCAATGGTTTCTGAGGCAGTTTTGCTGTTTCTAGCACCTCTCCACAGAAAAGCCGTGGGTCCGCTTTCTGCTGCTTTGATGCTGTATTAACCATCCCTTTTTGTAGAACCTGCTCCCAAAAATCTCTCATAAAAGGCTCCAGGATTTAAATACATCTCACTGATGCAAATCGAGCAAATTATAATTGTGTACTGCCCTTAGCAGACAGGAAGTTTGATCTCCCTCCCTCTCATTATAACCTGATAAGCTGGAGGGTTTGTATGGGCTCCTGCCCTCCCTTACCGCTTACCCTCTGGGTCTTCCCCATGGTAAACACAGCAAAATTCTCTAATTTATACAGAAATAATATTTTGTAGCTCTCCTGTCATTTTTCTCCTCCACTCTCTCTGCAGCTTGTCATGTCTTTCCTTAAAGTGTGGTTATCGGCCCTGAATGGAGTAACACTCTAACAGGAAACTTATCGTTATGGATCAGAGAATGTTAAATACTTCTGGTGTCTTGCACATGACATTCCTGCCAGTGAATCCAAGAATGGGAGTTGTCTTTTCTGCAGCACCATCACACACACGTTTTTAGCTTGTGAATCACAGCAACTGCTGAATCATTTCCCACTCTAATGGTGACTTGCTGCTAGTTCTCCATAGTGCATTTCTGTATTCACATCTTATGACTAAAGGAAGCTTTTTGAATTTCTTTTTACTGAACACCCTGCAGACCTTGGATCACTTCTGCAGCTTGTCAAAATAATTTAAAATGTTATCCCTGTCCTCTAAAGTACTTGCATCCCTTCCCAGTTAGCTGTCATCTATGAACGGCAGAAAAATTTGTTTTTCAGTTCTATTCTACAAGTTGCTTAACATGACAAAATCTATGGTAAATCCCTACTGAACATTATTTGAAACACATCCATGTTTGACAAAACCAAAACCAGCTCTAAGCATGTTTTTCCTTCAGTGTGCACGTCCTCTATTGAGCTAGATATCTAAGCAGCTGTTACAGTGGGGGGAGGTTGGAGAGCTCTTTGGCTCATCGTCAAGTGGGCAATGAGTGGCCAGGTGAATTTGCTTGAACTGCACAGACAGGGCAGCCATACAGGGCTAGCAGATCTGACACAAAGATTACTTTGGAGATTGGTTTGACATGATTCTTCTCAATAACTCCAGGATTGCTGGGTTTCAATCACTCTATTATCTTTTGGGTGCTTCAGCAGTGTTCGCTTAATAAGTTTGCTCAAAAACTTGTTCTACACAGCAAAGTTACATTCCTTGACCTCTAGCTCCTCAGACTGCTCTCCACCCTCTAAAAAGGTATGCCATATTGCCACTTTATCCTTCTCTAAGGCATCCCATAACCTCCTGAAGACAATTGATAAAGACAAATTGCTTCAGCAAGATCCACAAGGTTGCCAGTGTGTTTCACTGGGTGTTACCAATTTGAATAATTCTACTTATCTAAATGTTGTCTACACTGTTCTTTGAAAGTGCAGCCTGCATTTCTAATCCTTTATTAAAATAGTGATAAATATCTAGTCTTAACTAACCTCTTTTAGTGATGAGTGAGGCTGTTGAATGCTCCAATCCTCGTTATTCTTCACCTTTGTAAGTTGGTGGAACTCTGATTTTGTTTGTTCTCCTCTAGCTTTCCCTTTGTTCCTTAAGGTTCTCCTTGCTCTTTGTAAGGTATTTTACAGCTTGCCCATTCTGAATTTAATATTACATATTGTGGATGTGAGGACTCGTGGAGAAAAATTGTTTTTCCTTCCTGAGAAGCAGACGCTGGATTCAGTTATTATTAATATTATCTAACAAGAGTATTGAAAACCAATGATGTCAGGTTTTGGCTTTAGTGTATCAGTGTTATATTGCTTCTTGATTACTTCAGTCTTATGCATGAAACGGTGTATGATTGCTTTTTTGCAGGCTGTTTTGAACTAGTCTTTATGTAAAAACAGATGATATGAGGCAAAATTGAAGGATACAGGCAATACCCCATATATAATCATATTTAGCTTTGTCTTTACTTCCAGCATGTGCTTTCAGGTCACTGAGATAATTTTGCTATCATGTTTTCTCTTTTACTCATCTCAAATAGGAATCTAGACATTAAACTATTAAACAAGGTCATTTAAGAAAAAATATTCGTTGTGGGGTGGGTTTTTTTGTTGTTGTTGAGATTTTAAAAATATTTTTGCTCAATTACAAACATTTATTAAAATTGTGGAATTTCTGGACTCACTGAGAATGCTGAGCAGCGAAGGGGAGACACATTTGCTAATGGCAAGTAGCCCATCATTCAGTGTGGTTGTGATTAAAGCTTAAAATGGTCTTGGATGCAATCTTTTGAACTCCAAATTATGGTTCACATGACAGATTGATTCAGAAAAGGTTTACACTTCATTATGCTGTAAGATGATGGATAAGCTTGCAACTGCATTTGATCAGTGAAGTGTAGGAACAGGTCAGATGAAGTAGCAGATGGAGCAGGTTGAGAAATGAGGATAGAAAGTTAATTGTGGCCAAGATTAATTTCCTTTATTTGACTACGTGGGAGAAAGGTTTGAAATGGTTTCAAATGTGTTTCTAATTTCAGAAGACAGTAAAAGTATTTAGCACTGCACATGACTTTAGGCACTAAATTTAATCTGTAGATTTCAAAGCACTTCACAAGCACAGCTGTTAATCTACTTCCTTGCATCTAGAAGAAGAGGCACAGACAATTTAGTGAACTGTTACTCCACTCCAACTTTTCCACAGCAGGTTTGATGCAGTGTCTGCTGTCCCCAGTTAACACACCCTCAGAATACAGACCAGACCTAGAAAGCCAGCTCCTCTCTTAATGTCCTTGGAGAAAATTGTAAATGAGGTCTGTTCTTCCTGGAATATCCTTTTAAATCCCAAGTGAAATCTGCAAGCAAATGGGTGGAGACAGGAGTGTCTTCGACCACAATGTGGTGCCGTGTCAGGATGACATCCTAGTACTTAACAGCTAAATGAACCTGGTGGCACCTTCCAACAAGAGCCCAGTCTGGACAGCTGGTTTGCCAGGATCTTAGAGGCATGCACATGCACCTGGCATGCAATTGTCTTTGTGCATCTGCTGCATGCAGAACATACAGCAATTTGTACAAAAGTACAGTGAAAAAAAGTTAATATTTCCCATTAGGTATATGAGAACTGGATAATTTCTGTGCACTTTTCCTAAGTTATGTATTGCCTTCTTCTTGCTCTTATACATTGCAAGGTTTCCTGCATCACTGGAGCTCTCCATGCTTTCTCCCATAACTGCATACGCAACGTCCAGTCATGCCAAGCAAAGTTTGCATTTGTGATCCTCTATGCCCCTTAGGAATCACAGACTGATTTCTCGCCCATTGAAATCAAATGCCAAAATCCTGTAGACTTCAATGACATCAATGCTTTTCCCCTGTCTCTGAGATCCTTAAGCAGAAGCCATTTGACTTTAGATACTGGGTGTGTCATCATTCTGAATAAGCTGCCAAGAGAAAAAGAAAATGAACAGTTTTTCAGTCATTTCAGTTCTTCAGCAAATCTGGAGTTGTACACAGACCTTTCAGTTTTCTCAGTATGTGTCCTGTCAATTTGTCTCCTCTTAAGAGAGTCCAATATCGTAGGTGTCACAGTCATATTAAAAAACCAGCCATTTCACAAAATAACTGATTTCACAATGTGATTGAAACATATTAAAAATACCATTTGCTGTATTTACAAATCCTGGCAGCTAACAGGGGCACTCACAAAGCAGATGGGAATCTCTTCAACTAGTGTTTACCAATTTGGGGTACTTCACTGAATAAGAGATTTTTGTAAAGGAATTTTTTATGTAGGGGTAGCTGTGTACTGATGCTAAATAGGAGTGTAGCTTTTCTTGAGCAACACAGTCAGACATAGTCCTGATCATGACAACTAAATAGCACATCTCCTGGCACTTAGTAGCAGTGCAAAAATGGCAGATACTTATTACATCAAAGGAGCTGGAATTGGTACGAGGCACAGATCCTGCAGATGTTATATAGGCAAAATGGCAGTGAAGTAAATAGGAATTTTGGCTGAGCTGTGCCTCTTGTCATCACATGGCTTTGAAATCTGAAAATGTAGGCTTGAGTCCAATCATTCACACTCATGCTCAGAATGTGAAAATACATGAACACATAAATAATGGTATCATCTAATGGTATCTCCTCATATAATCTTGACTTCTCTATGCACTTCAGGCTTGTCCATTTAAGCAAAAGAAAGTGTAAAAAAAATTCAGAGTATTACTGTATCTAAGCCTGAATTTTTAAAAATTATTGAAGGTATAGTTATTGTTGTAATAGCATTATACAGCAACAGTTTTGACAACGCTGTTGTTATAGAATGTTACTACATCAGAGAACAGAGTAACCTGCACGATGTAACAATACATTCCCGACTTCTTCCATAGCACTTTTCCCCCAGAGATATCAATGTGCCTCACACAGAAGAGCAGTATTAGTATTGCTATTATAATTACTATTATCACTGGCCAACAAGAAATGTGCATGTCTGCACAGTGCAGATGAGCCCAATCAATGTATGTGTACAGAACAGAAATGCCTGTAAATATTAATCTGAAATATTATTTCAATAGCACATTTCATTGCATATCAACACAACTGAAGCTCTTTTTAGAAGGGCTAGGGAAAATTCTTTTCTACCAATTTATTCACTCAGTACAGATGACTGGAGAAAAGGACAATGACCATGAAACTAGCATTAATCTTCATATATAATTGATGATTTAATTGTAGTAGTCTTTCATGAAGCTAAATAATCACTAGTTGATACAGAATTGTTCTCAAGATTTACAGAGTAAACACCCATCACATTTTAGACATCACACAATAGCCCAAGCTATAATTATCAGTTCATCATTAGTATTGTTAAACATATCACGTAGACACTGGAAATCAATCCCAAAATACCAAAACCTCAAGCAGCATCTTAATTGATATAAAACAACCTTCATATTCAGGTTATTGACTGATTTAAAATTAGTGTATTTAGCCAGAACTCTGGTTCTGCATTTAAAGGAGAAGCATGACCCAACATTTTGAGGTAAACTATCGTCTTGCTATGAAGAAAAACTGTCAAGATAATAAAACGTGGAAGATAACAGAGAGATGAACTCCAGCAGTGGCAGTGCTAGAATATGTTATTAATTTTGGATTAGATGTTAGTGATGGGTTTAACATTTGCACTAGAGATCAGGATGGAAGGATTCCTTCCTGTCCTTCTTTATAAAAAAATGGCTCCCTTTATGACCTCTCTGAAGAGTGATATGGGAACAATTTATAACTATACTATATGATGCTGCAAAAGCTCAGGCAAATAACAAAGGTTGTTGGCAAAGATAAGTTGCAGCATGTCATAGAGAAATCTTTGTCGGGAGTTAGCCACCATTTTTCAAAAGATGGTGGAAAAATCTTTGTTGAAATGGGAAATATATTTGAGAGCAGAGCAAGTGATTACCTTGTTTAGCCAACATCTTGCCCATAGTGGAGTTGGTAACCATCTGCCTTTGTACTATTTGTCTGTGGCTCTGGCTGTGCCTGACCTACATGTGACACTTCTGAGCAGATGTGCATCAGGATACAACAGATGAGAGAATGCCAGCCTCTGCCAAAAGGACTCCACACATATTGGGAAGGATGAATACCAATAAATCAGGATGAGATGGGATGCATCGTATGGCTATTTTGGAATAGAGAAACAGTGAAATTGTTTTATCTATTAAATGAATGGATAAAGGATTTAATAGTAATGTGTCTTCCTGATGTATATGTCTTAAACAGTAACATAACATTTGTGTCCATCCACAACCTTTTATTTTCAGGGCATTAGACACTGAAACACAGGTTTGCTGTCTGGAAATCGAGATCCTCCAAAACGACATTAATTCCATCCTATTACCTTCCACTTACCTTCCATTCATACTTCATTTAACTTGTATGACTGACCGAGGCATATTATCAGAGTTCACAGGCTCAGAGTATATATTTAAGATATTACAGGAAGTGGATGGGGAAGAGGGGGAAGAGAATACTTAAAAGGGTTCAACAGAAATGAGTTGAATGTGAGTGCATTGGAAGAGGGGCTCATGAAATCTATGCAATAGCCAAGGTAGGAAAAGTGCTGTGCTGTCAACAAGCGTCATGGAGAAATGGAGATAACCATGTGCTCAGCTAGTGTGCTATATCTGTCTGATACAAAGCAGACTGGAACCCTTATTTAAATTGCAGGAAATGGCATTTTGTGCTAGACACTTGTCATTTGGAAGATGTGTGCAATTGGTTAGCCAAGGAGGGCTCATCGTGAGGAATTTTTGAGGGACAGGCTCACTGGTGTTGAGAACAACAGTTAGGGCTACGCATGGGACTGAAACATCAATTTTAACATCTTTTCAATATCAGCTTTACAGTTCTGCTAAGTTCTTCTCAACATAGTAGGGTCTTTAATTACTACAGTATTTTTAATGAAGCCTCATCTAAAGATCTGTTTAAAACCAGACAATGCCTGTTAAAAATACTTTGTATAGTGACTTCTTTATACAAAGAATGAAAATAGCTTTCTTATTTAATGTCTGCATGTCATCCATCATCAGTGGATATATCACAGGCAATTTATAAGCATTTGTAACAATGCAGAGAACTACATGATTTGAAATGCCAGAAACTTTTCTTAAAAAGAACAAATGGGCAAAAATGAGAAGAAAAATTGATGAGAAAACAGAGTACATTTGATTTAATAAGGGCACATACATCTTTTCAAAGGCAGATGAATAAATTTAGAACAGAGGTATTTGTGCCTTTTTGTATTATGATGATTATTCATATCAATAATATTAATTTATCTCTATGTTATTTTAATCCCAATATGTTTTCAGAATCAGAGATAAGTTTTAGAATATCCTTGAATATACACTAAAGCTGCATATTAACAATAACATTTTCCCGAGGACTGACTTTCTCACAACATGCTCTTAGAGATCTCTTTGTTCCCAGCTCCCAGTTCAGTTTTGCACCTGTTGCAGACATTACTGAGAGCCAGAAATCCAAATGCTGTGATCTGAATGATGACTATTCAATAAACTGTGTTACATTATAGTAAGCTGAATTAGGACTCTTTCCCTGAGGCATACACTTTCCAGGGCCACCAGGTTTGGTGTGTGCTTTCAGAGTCCTTCCCCAGTCATGCATGGGAACTGAGGAGCAATGCCTCTCTCCATGCATGTGTTCAAAGAGCAGAAGAGCTTTGCAAATTGTGTTGTTTAGCTCACACCCTCTTTATCTCTCTGAGTGCTGGCTGGTCATGCAGTTCTGGTTTAACCTTTCTGTTAACGGGTGACTAATATGCAGTTAATACTTGAGTAACACCACAGGTACTTGATCCCAGTTGGGCAAGTGACTATCTCCCAGAGGCTTAGCTCTTATAAAGGGATAAAACCAGGCCCTCTAGAGATAAGCCTAGGGTGGCACACTGATGTTTGAGGGACTGTGTTCTAGAGATGTCCTTTGGTCTGCCATCTCAGTGGAGGTAGGGGATGGAGATCCATGTGGCAGCTAAGACACAAGGGACATTGATGTGTTAAAAACCATAGAAATGCCTGAGAATGGTCATGTAAGAATTAGGGCTTCTCCTCCACAAAAGTAGCAGGATCAATAGCCCAAATGAAGTGCATTTACACAAATGCACACAGCATGGGCAACAAACAAGAGGAGCTGGAAGCCATTGAACAGCTGAAAACCATGACATGGTTGCCCTCATGGAGACATGGTGAATGACTCACACATCTGAAGTGCTGGATGGCTACAAACTGTTCAGAACAAATAGGCAAGGAAGAAGATGTGGTGGAGTAGCCCTGTGATTGTCTGGTGTTTAATAATGGCAATGAGAGGGTTGAGTGTTTGTGGTTAAGGATCAGGGCAAAGGCCAACAGGGCAGATACCTTGGTGGGAGTCTGTTACAAACCACCCAACAGGGATGAAGAAGGAGATGAAATATTGTATAAGCAGCTGGGAGTCACCTCATGATTGCTGGACCTCATGATTGTTTTGGCAGGGGACTTCAGCTTACCAGACATCTGCTGAAAATACAGCAGAGAGGAAACTGTCCAGGAGGTTCTTGGAGTGTGTGGAACTTCATAACTTCCTGCCATAGCACGTGAAGGCCCCAGCTGGGGAAGGTGCCCTGTTGGACCTGCTGTTCATGAACAGAGGAGGACTTGGAGATGATGTGATGTCTGGAGGCCATCTCGGGCAAAGCAAAGGAAGGCTCCCTCAGTCAGTTTGCAGGTGACAACAAATGAATTAACTTTACCTTCTTGGAGAAGTAAGGAGGGAGGCCAGCAGAACTTCTGCCTCAGACTTGTGGAGTGGCAGACTTTGGCCTCTTTAGGAGATGGATGAGGGAGTCCCTTGGGAGGCGATTCTGATGGGCTAAGGAGTCCAGGAAAGCTGGACATTCTTCAGGAAAGAAATCTTAAGGCACAAGAGAGCCCATCCCCATATGCCAAAAGACAAGCTGGCAGGGAAGAAAACTGGCCTGATTGAACAGAAAGGTTTGGCTGGAACTCTGGAAAAAAAGGAGAGTGTTTACAACCTTTGGAAGAAGCAGCAGGCAACTCAGGAGGATTGCAAAGATGTCATGAAGTTATGGAAGGGAGAAAAGTCAGAAGGGCCAAAGCCCAATGAGAATTTAATCTGGCTATTGCCATAAAGGACAATAAAAAATGTGTCTATAAATACATCAGCAAAACAAGTAGGGCTAAGGAGAATTTCCATACTCTGCTGAATGGAGAGAGAAACATAAAAAGGATAAGGCTGAGATGTCCAGTGCCTTCTTTGCTTCAGTCTTTAATAGCAAAACCAATTGTTCTTCAGTCACCCAGCTCCCTGAGCTGGAAGACAGGGACAGAGAGCAGAACTCCCGTAATCCAAGGTGAAATGTCAGAAAGCTGATTCACCACTTACACACACACAGGCCTATGGGACCACGTGGGATCCATTAAAGGGATATTTAGTGAGCTGATGGAAATGCTCACTAAGACACTTTCTCTCATTTATCAGCAGTCCTGGCTAACCAGGGAGATCCCAGATGTTTAGAAGTTGGCAAATATGTTGTCCATCTACAAGAAGGGCTGGAAGGAGGATCTGGGTAACTAGAGGCCTGTCAGCCCGACCTCAGTGCTGGGAAAGGTCATGGAACAGATCATCCTGAGAGCTGCCATGCAGCACGTACAGGACAGCCAAGGGATCAGGCCCAGCCAGCACAAACATGGATTTGTCAAAGGCTGGTCCTGCTGGACCAACCTGATCTCCTCCTATGACGAGGCAACCCATTTAGCAAATGAGGGAAAGGATGTGGATGATGTCTGCCTGAAGTTTGGTAAAGCCCTTGACACTGTCTCCCACAGAATTCTCCTAGAGAAACTGGCTGCTCATGTCTTGGACAGGTGCTCTGTTCTTTGGGTAAAAAACTGGCTGGATGGCTGGGCCCAGAGAGTGAATGGAGTCAAATTCAGCTGGTTGTCAGGTGCCAGTGGTATTTCCTACAGCTCAATACTGAGCAGTTCTGCCCAGTAACTCTTGATGACCTGGATGAGGGGAGCAAGTGCTCTCTCAGTAAGTTCACAGATGACACCAAGCTGGGTGGGAATATTGATCTGCTGGAGGGCAGGACAACTCTGCAGAGGGATCTGGACAAGCTGGATTAATGGGCCAGGGCCAGTTGTGTGAGGGTTAACAAGGCCAAGTGCCAAGTCCTGTGCTTAGGTCACAACAATCCCAGGCAGTGATACAGGCTCAGGGAAGAGTGGGTGGAAAGCTGCCTGGCAGAAAAAACCCTGGAGCTGCTGGTCCACAGCTGCAGAACAAGAAGGCCGTGGCAACCTGGCCAGTATCAGCAATAGTGTGGCCAGCAGGACCAGGGCAGTGATTGTCCCCTGCACTCAGCACTGATGAGGCCAATCCTCAAATCCTGTGCTCAGTTCTGGGCCCCTCAGTACAAGACATTGAGGGGCTGGAGTGCAGGAAGTGAGTCCAGAGAAGGACAATGGAGCTGATGAAGGTTCTGGAGCACAAATCCTATGAGGAGCAGCTGAAGGAGATGAGGATGTTTAACCTGGAGAAAAGGAGGTTAGGGGCAACCTTACCACTTTCTACAACCACCTGAAAGGAGGCTGTAGCCAGGTGGGGGTCAGTCCCCCCTCCCAAGTAAAAAGTGATAGAACACCAGAAAATTACCTGGAGTTACACCAGAGGAGATTTAGATATTAGGAACAATTTCTTCACCAAAAGGGCAGTTAGACATTGGAACAGGCTGCCCAGGAAAGTGGCTGCATCACCATCTCGGGAGATTTTTGCAAGAGATATAGATGTGGCACTTAGGGACAGGGATTCGGGCTGAACTTGGCAGTATCATGTTAACTGTTGGACTCAATTATAATAAAGGTCTTTTCCAACCTAAATGATTCTAAGATTCAATGATTCTAAAAGGTGAGGTGAGAGGAATAAGAGTGTCACATTCAAAATTCCCAGGCACTTTGCAGCTGAGACAGGACCTCTCATCAATATTTTAATCCTGTATTTTTCACAAGAGTTACAAGGTCTTCTAGTTAACTTGATTTTTAAAGTAAGTAGCAGCAATATGCAGAACTCAGGAATAAAATTACAGCAGAATGACAATCTTTAAAGCTGAGCAAGGAAAAATTATAATGCTTTCTTCTGCACTAATGATTTGAGATGTATACCTAGACTTTCAGAAATAAGGCTACAGAAATTAATTTTTTAGTGGTTTTTATTGGTGCAATCTTCTTCTAAGTTTTTATTATAGCATTTAAGCTCTGAGACTTCATTTAAAATCACAAAACAATAGATTAACCTCAGCACTAAGGAAATAACCCTTTTTTTCCTGAAAGTTTTTTAATAGGCTAACTTTTATCCTGTTAGGAGTAGTACAGACGGAGAAAACAAAGCCTTGCCCTAAGAGAAAATCTTTAACAGAACTCCAGCAACAATGGTCAAACTGTCTAAATGGTCTCAGAAAAGTGGGTAGTCCTTGACATTTTATGGAATTAATGCCAGACACTAATTCTTGATCTTTCAGAGGCTGCAATGCTTCTCACCTAAAAGTAGGCATCTACAAAAGAGATGTCTCCATCTGAGTTATTTTTTCTTATCAGCAGAGAGAAATGAGCCCTTCTCCCTTGTGATTCATCTTGTCCTGAGGTAATCATCCAAACCAGATCAGATGACTCATGAACTTGAAATGTATGTTTCTATCCATTAGTCTAGGAAGGAAACCCTGGTCTAGCTCAAGTGGAGACATCTACCTGGCAGATGCCTCAGGTTAGGAGAGATGAATGCTATCAAGTGTCTCTCCAGCATTTCTGTCCTTGGTAGAGTAGACAGGAATAATTTGTCATAAAATTATTCAAAAGAAGCATTCAAAACAGAATCTTTCCATATAATAGTTTGCTGCAGGGCATTGTCCCTTTCTGAAAGAAAGGAAGAGCTGAAATAAGGCAGTTTTCCTGATAGTGGTAAAACATAAAAGGCAGAAGTGGTCTCCATAAAAATTTAGGGATGCAATGAAATTGTACTTTGCTGGTCTAACAAAGGAGCCATGTTTTAGAATTCCAGAAATAAGTGAAAGGCAGCATAAGAGAGAACAAAGATCCCCCATACTCTTCTCATCACTCTGCTCAATTAGGGGGTGGGGAGTGGCAGGTTCATCATCAACGAGTGTGTTACTAGAGGGACCAGGAAGAAAGAAAAGAACAATAAGACATTAAAAACTGATTAATAAATTCTAGGTGTATCTTTGAAGAATACAAAAATACTCTATTTCCTTTTGTTTGCTGTACATATCCTATTCTAAAATAGGTCTAAAAGGGAAAACAAAGCATAACTCCATATTTATTGCATTTCTGGAAATGTGCCTGTATTTATTAGTGGCATCTGCTGTTAGTGACAGATCTTGAGTAGAATCCAGAACTCCTGAATAACACTTGGCTTTCTTTATTACAGTAAAAAAACCTGCTCTTGCAGGCTCACTGCAATTAGCAAAAATTGTATTTTGTTCTGCATGCCCTTTACTAGCAGTAATCCAATATTGAATTGCCTCAGAGGGTCTCAGCAATAACTAGGTCAAACTCTCTCATAACTCTTTCCGCTTGACCTGGAAAATTGACACTTCTATAGGAGTGAACAGTATATATTTATACCATCGAATCACCATGTGTGTTTCAGTCTTGCACTCAGTTCGTTTATTCACCTTCCTTTTATGATTTATTTGAAGTTTGTCCATATCTCAATTTTCTTCCCAACCTATTTAGCGTCTAGATAAAGACCACTTAGCTGCTAACAGGAGCAGAATTCATCTTCATACAGCATTTATACTGAGCATATTCTAATTAAGTCAGTTAAAGCAGCTATCTGCAATTCAGCATGTCTGAGCAGCTCTCCATTCATCAGTGATCTCCTGTAAACACTTAGGACATCTTGACCTTGACTGGTTGTGAGCATAGAAAAGGAAACATGACTGAGATTCACAGGCTGCCTCTTGGCAGTAGGGTGGCAGCATTTTAAGCTGCTTCTCCAAGTTGTTGTTAGTCATGAGAGCAAAGAACCAGGAGGAAAGGTGGCAACTCACGGAGGCCACTGAGGCACCATGGCAGGAATGCAGGGTGTCAGGACAGGGAAATCTCTTGGTGGGATCAGAGACATGATGTGATATGATGTAGATTTTCTATTTAATACTTATGCAAGAAACTGGGTAAACCATCTTTTTCTCCAATGTGAATGAAACATATTCTTACTTGATTTTGCAGAAATCCGGTACGTTAAAACTAGGCCCAGATTCAACTGACACAATCTTTCCCCACCTACACTGCTTTTTTTCCTTTTAGCTGACTCTCAGAAGCTGGTACAGATATCATCAAGGCTTCCTCATTACCATGGTCTGAATGTTTCACTAATTCTGTGTAAGAAGCCCATAAATATTTTCCATTTTGGAAACTCCATACGTAAAGTTAACATTTTAGTAAATGTTAATATCTAGCCTTTTGAACCTGCAGAACAGATTATACTGAAAAAATCTGTGGTTTGCATGCAGGAATCCAGGAGAGAGAAGTATGGCCACTCGTGTTCCTGCATTTTGCCCAAAGTCCAGAGATTAAAGCAATCCTGAGAAAATGTGAAATCCAGTTCTTATTCCCATCATAACCAAAGAGGATCTGAGTCTACACTTACCTCCCCAGAGTGCCTAAGCACCAGGGTGTGTAATAAAAGGATCTTCTGTCAATGCCACTCCTCTTCATATTTAAAAGGTTATTGGGGTAGGAACGGGTATTACAAGTCCTGAATGAGTGTCCTGACCTCTACTCCATCCGTCTTTCTCTCGTGCCTCTGGCTCAATTTATATTTAACCACTAAGCCTTTGTATAAAACAAGCACTACATTCTTTACTTGCTTCCCTGCATTTTGAATGCCGTCTGTACTTTGCACTTCATTTCATGAGGGATTAAAATGCTTGAAATAGATTTGATATGTTTTCCTTCAGCCTGAAGTGATAATTGATATAATTTTCTTCTACAAGAGAAATTTTTTAAGTTTTAATTTTGGCTCAGGTTTCAGCGTTCCTGTTTCTAACGTTTTTCAGTTTGAGGGATGAGCTAAAGAATATTTTTTTTTAATCCCAGTTTCTCTTTGTTCTGTTCATTATACTATCTGCTATAAACTGCCTTGAGGTTTTGGTAAGGTTTCAGACACTGAATGTCCTTGCCAGTGGAGACTAAGCTTAATAATTTAACAGCATTTTCAGTGTTCAAAGCTGGGAGAGTTTGAGTTGTTAAGCCTGCTAGTTCAAGTCGCTCAAAGTCCTATTACACAGTATAAAATGCTCATAATTTTCAATCTATTAAACCAGTTTCATTGCATTTTGCTCTTATTCCCCAATGTTAAAAAAATGTGCTAATTAAGCAATCTGAGTGTGACTCCAGTTTTATTTAAGGGAATTTACGCAAAATTCCTTTAAATAAATTTTCTTAAACTACCCCAGATTAAAACTTCAGAGGTGAGGTAAAGTGAGATAAATTTTAACTCTCAAGGAATGGATAAAGATATAATCAGGAGCTATTATGACCTAGATATTTTTGGCATTCATATATAGATAGCAGATAGGTTTCCTGTATGTCATCCCTCTAGCAAAAGAGAGTTGAAGACAGGTGGATTTTATAATCCTATCCTTACTCCACTGCCGGAAAGCTAAGGATCACAGTGAACGAAACATATTTTTCCTGCAGAGAAATCACAGTAAGAGACTTCCTCTAGCAGCATGCTTTGCCTCTCCTCAATTGGCTAAGGATACATCTCCCCCTCAAGGGGTGAGGTTAAGAAACAATGGGGATCCAAAGAGAGGTAGCAGCTTCAGGCTCTTCTACAAAGGAGCCCTGATGAACATCCTGTGCTTTGCCTATTTTTATCTTCATTGTGCTCAAAAATTTCATAAAAGCCCCTATTAAACTTCAGCATAAGAGCAGCTACAGGCAGGCACTGAAGGTTTGATGATATTAGGCTAAAGTTATGACTAGACTGGTGAGGTGAGGTAACCTGGACAAAAAGTGAGCCTTACACACAAAAATAAGAAACATGCATGCATATGAGGCCAAAAACCCCTCACTGACAACTATTTGCATAAGTGGGTTTTTTCAAAAGAAAGAAGTGATGTGATTATGCTTTTGATCTCACTGAGAAGTAAAGGCTTTGTATCACATCCTCTAAATGCAGTAAGAAAGTAGAAACACATTCCCAAACAAACATAAGATAAAGGCCTGAATGAAAAAGACATGGTTCCACCTAGAAGCATGTCACTGCCAAAGGTGGCATTTTCTGCTGCCCATGTGGCTAAGATCACATCCAGGGCATGACCACTGGCTACTAAGGAATTGACAGTCTGGCATATATGCCAGGGGTTTTTTTGCCATCTGAGAAGCCTGGAGACCCTCAGCACCTCCAACTGCTGCTCCAAAGGCGCATCCCTGTGTGATATCTCCCCCATTTTCTATCCATACAAACGATTCCAACAGTATTAGACACTTGCATATAGTAGTAGTTCTGGAGAGGCAGAGACCACTACTGGCTGCAATGGTACCTGTGTGTCATCAGTCACCTACTTGGAGACCCCACAATGCAATGGTCCTCAGGAATAGTCCAAACCTACTACAACCCTTAATCAGTTCTGATGAAGCTAAAAAAGAACAGCAAGATGTTAAGGGAGCTAATGCTGATTATAAACTAAAGGGAATCCTATTTGACAACTAAATCCTATTAAAGTAAGGCGGTGGATTACAAACAGCACGGTTGATAATGAAATGGGCATGTGGAAAATGTTGTAGGCTAAAAACAAGAGAACACGGAACAAGTTCTTAACACAGGATGAGTGTCATGGCTTATTAACAGTTCAGTTCAGTTATTGTGATGGCTGGTGCTGCACATGAACATCTGGGAGAAATGACACACATACAAAGCAACCAGTCCTTGTACGTGCTTTAATTTGCTTTGTGATGGCAGGAGCCTGCCCGTTAATCACCAAATGTAAGACTCATCAAATGCCCGTGCTGCAGACAACTGTATGTGATCTGATCACCCTGTCATAAACTGACATGTCAAGGACACAAGCTCCTGCACTTGCTTTAGCTTTTCCTCTCAGGGTGGAAAGAAAGAGGCCTGTTCCCTTCTGGCAGATATATTGGGTGGTCTGCTAAGGTAGGCAGAGGGCTCCCTCCTAGAGCTACCTGTGTGCTTCCCAACTTGGTATCCTCTTATTTTGGCAAGCACCAAATCCAACTACAAAAGATGGAGAACTGAACCTTTATGCTAAATAGGAGCATCTCACAAAATTTTGAGCTTAAGGCCTGCATATTTTGGGCTCCTGTCTCTCAAAAGCTGGCTACGCTAGGTGAGCAGATCTGTAGAAGTGTTCACTGGACCTACTTTGATCCAACCAGCTCAGGCTGTGAGCATATAGCTGAAGTTTGGTGTGGCACTCCAACGTGTCACCATGACATTTCAGGTTGCTGGAGGCATTTTCACTGAGGAGCAGTGCTGGCTATTCTGTGGTGAAGACCTGAACATGTGCCACCTTCCAGGGCTCTGTGGTGTGGTGAGTGCACACTTGTGTTCTGAGTGATACCACCCTGTCACAAGCTTTACAGACACCATCTGTCACAAACTATATCGTACTACTGCATAAAAACCAAATGCCACCTCCAAGTCATCAGGAAAAAGAAGCAAACCCCAAACTCAGCAGCCTGACCTTTTTACAACATCCCCACTTAGAAGCATGCAGCAGTAGATGAAAAGCAGGCTCAGCAACTGGTATTAAAGCAAAGGGACATTTGCAATGCAGTGGGAAAGGAAGACAGATGGGATGTCTCACTGTGAAAGGGCCCTGCTATGACAGCACAGAGCCATTTCACCGAGACAGACATCAGATGCTGAGGAGGAGGAGTTGCAGTCAGTGAAAGGGAAGTTACTTGCTGTGCTAGAAGATATTTGTTACAGTATTTCCTGACTCTGTATGCACAGAAAGCAATGTTACGGGAAAAACTCATCCTTTCAAATTATCTACTTTTCAAACCAACAGAGATTCAACAAAGATGGAAATAAATCCATAGTATGTGTATTATGTATCTATATTCCAAATCAATATTAGAGATGGGCTACCAGTGCGAAAAGCCAGAGATCCAGGCCAGAGATACATGCAGTATTACAGGGACAGAGAGAAATCTATACGCTCAGTGTATTTCTCTACATTCTATGCCAATAGTCAAGCTAGTTTACTCATGTGAAAAACTAGTGCTACATAGTTCAGAGGGGGAGAACATATCAATAATTGTACTGTGGAAACGTGTGTTAATCACAAAGATCGCCTTCATGCCATGCCTATCGAGTGCATCTATATTGTGCAGAGAAATTCTACAGTCCCCCAAAATATTTAAGCTTAGCAGCCTTTTTTGAAAGAAGAGTATTTATGTTTTCCTGATAATTTTTTTCTAAACCTCATCAGATGCTGTGAAAAGTTACTTGCTCCACCTTGGTGTTTTCTACAGTGCTCATAATGGTAGTCAGTGGCCTGGCTCAGCCTAAGTAGTGCAGCACTGAGGTGTCTGTCTCCGCAGGGGTCCCCTCTGTGTCTTGCTTCCTTCCCTTGTGATCAGCAGTGGCTTCCTCTTTCCACACTCCACTGCTCACCCTGCCTTTCCTCCTTTTTATGCAGAACCGTTGGGCTTTGCAGTTTTGCGGTGCATGAAAAGGAGAGGCAGGTGAAGCCTGATCCACCATATCCAATTCTATGGGATTTGGTTGTTTACTACTAAAACCTTCTTCTTTTGCCAGCAGTCACAGCAGCATAGCTGGCACAGAGAAGGCACAGGGGAAAAAAAGGTCTTCTCCTTACACAAGGCTTGCCTGGTCGCAGGTTTCCTTATCTCTGACCCTTGCACACATGTCGATTTATTGCCACTCTCACAAAGGCTGCCTTCTGTGAGCACCAGGCTTACACAAGCTGCCCTGCCCTGCTGGTCTCTTTTATCCCTCTGTCTTTGCAGGCATTTTCTTCCTTTTAGCTTATCAACACCAGGAGGGGCTGCCTCATCTGAGCATTTACTCTTTCTATGGTTGCTGTCTCACCCCCATCAACACCTGTCTCTTTCATAAATTAATTCAAAATCGGTCAATAACCCCATCAAATAAGCCACATCCCTTCTTTTGCACACACTTTTATCTTGCTCTGATTAATATCCCAACAATGAGTCACCAGCTGTTTAGACTAATTTTGGGAACTCTGCAATAGACCAGCCTGTTCAAGAGTTCACCGTTTATTTTCCATGTCAACAAAGGAGCCATTTCTTTAGAAATGAAAAATACCCCAATGCCCCACTCAACACATTCAGGTCCTGATGAATAACTGTACCCAAATAAGGCCCTTCCTTGTTAAAGTAATATATAATACGAGCATTTGAGGGCTGCTTATGAATGTTCCTTGCAATCTTGTGCAACACCAGTAAATCGCAGAAAATCTGTAAGGGAGACATATTCAAGCCCTGGGAAACATTTCAGATATATTTTGTTGGGCATATGATCTGGCCCTACTCCTGAACTTGAACCTGATAAAACTTGCTAAAGGTTCAGGTAAGGCTCTCCCATTTTGCCCTAAAAAACATTCTTATGCCTTTAAGAACTAATATGCAAATGAAAGTAATCAAACCTCACTGTCTGCATGGCTCCTCTAAATCCTTTTTGCAATTAATTTCTTCCTGAAAGGACTGTCAGATCTGTTGTCTGGCAGTGTTGCAACTGTGAAGCCAGGAAAACTGATTTCAAAACTCTGGAAGAACAGACTGTTTCTATGAGTGTGGGGAGATGTGATAATTTTTGTCAAGAGCTATATGTAACAGGTAGGTAGTAGTTTATGTTTTCTGCCATAGGCACTGCAAGTAGAGAGAGGGATTTTGGAAAGTGCCAGACTCATATATTACACTATTGGAAACGTGGTGATGAAGAAAACATACACCACTCATATCCGGGAAGCATCTTTTTGTTTGAAGTATGTCTTCTGATTTCTGCCTTATCTGACCATACATATCAGAAAATAGTTCATTTTTGTTTTGTTTGGAAGGCGTGTGATGGGTTCAGGCACTGGCCTGAGATCTGAACTCCTGGAGAGTAATTTCATGTCAGATTCTCATACCTGGTACCTCTGTGGCTTTGGGTGTGCCTGATCCTACAGAGTACTCAGCATTGTGCAAGACTCAGGTGCCAGTCCACCAAAGATCTTAAACATATGATTAATTTTTAGTCCCCTCGACTTCACTGACTAAACTGCTTAGATGGATTCACTCCTGGGCACTTAATCTTCCCACTTGAATTTCAATATTAGCAAAATGAGGATAATTCTTTCTTTAACATAGATGGGTACAGTGAGTATTAATTAGTTAATATATGTGGAGTGCCTTGGAGATACAAAGGGTATCTCCATGTTAATTTATGCAGATATTGGAAGAAGTAGAGGGAAATAATTGCTGTCTCTCACCTGTGCAGGGTTTCAGAACAGCATTCATTCCCTCACCTGCTGTAGAACAGAAACTAAATGCTGAGACAAGCCCACGCTTAGGAGAGCACGCTTATCAGATTTAACACACTTTCCCATTTAAGGGAACGCAATCAGCTCTGTGTTTGCATTTCCCTTGCAAATGAGCCTCACTGACTCCTTCAGCTGGCTTTGCACTATCTGTTTCTCATGTCTCAGTGTCCTGGTAGCCAACTGCTTCAGCACTGTAACATGCTTTCATCTCTCCTGTACTTAATAACAAACCTGACAAGGAGGCTTCAGCACTGGCAATTGGCAGATTCTCACTTGTTCTTGTTTTGAGACACTGAACTTGGGCCATGTGAGATCTTGGTTTGGCCAAATGCTTACCTTGGATCTATAGATAGACAAATAAAGCACATAAAAGGGACTGGTTTATCTCATGTCATTAAGTTGTTCATGCAAGGTTTTTTCCTAACAAGCTCTGTAAAGTGGCTTTGGTGAAGATGCCTTTGCCACTGGCTCAGGAGGTCTGTGGATAGTATCGTTATCTCTCCAGAGCTGGAAAGCCTCGGCAGCCCCTAGCTCCCTTTCCCACCTGACAGAAGTAATAAACCACTGCTAACCGTAGATCCAAGCCTCTTCTTTTATCAGCTGGAGAAAAGCTGAATGGCAGAGACTGTGGAGTTTCCATCAAGTCTTGGTGCTGGGATTTCTGCCTGGTATTTCAAGCCCGCTCCATCTGGCTTTTACATATTTGGTTGTTTTTCCACTGAGAAATTATTTCCCCAGCTAAAAATGACACATAAACTTAAATGCAAGGCTTTATACTCAGCTCTTTATCTACTTGTGGAATTGAGGAAAGCAGGAAGAGACCTAAACGAGGCTAAATAAACTAAAGTAAAGAGAAAAAGTACTCTGGGCAAATCCCTTGGAGATAAAAATCTCAAAAAACTCTTTCTAATCTTGATGGAGTTAAGCCTGAAAGTACCTGCTGCCTGTCAGCTAAGAACCAGCTTGAAATGTGAGGTTGGGGGATCAGGCCTGCCCCATCCATCCTGTGGGATCCAATCACTCATCAGGGGTTCTGGCACCTAGGGGAAGCCCAGAGCTATGACTGACATCAGAGAGGTCTGGCTGGAGGAGTACAGGCTACAGTGAGAGCCTTTCATGCATCTCTGGGCAATGTGACAGCTCTCCTGAGTGCAGAAATAATTATAAAATTTACCCTAAGTAAAGCTGCTACTGCCTGGGAAATGTTCCTGATATGTCAGAACAATATCACATAACACATAAACAGCAACTGTAGGTACCCATAGTCTCTGATTTATATCTTCTCTTTTCCTAATCAAGTTTTATTGCAAGGAAGCTTGTGGATAATAGAAAACAAACACTCTGGATGAAAATGATAAGAGTATGTTTTTCTCCTTTTTTTCTCCCTTGTTTACCAATTCACATTAGGTTTTGAGTAAACTTTTATTCTTTTCTAAGGTGAATGCCAGCTATTCTAAATTACATCAATCGTGTAGAAAATTACATGGATAATGCAGAAAATATATGAAACTTCTGACTGATACCTTGTGGCTTCCTGGAAACTTGGACCTTGCCAGGAAGAGGGCTGTCACCTGTGAGGCAATTGGCATCCAGCTCATGGAGAAAACAGCCACATGTCTGTTATTGGGATTATTGCTAACACAATAATTTTACCTGAGACAGCTCTGCTGACTGTTAGGAAACTCAAGTTTTCAGTCTCTGTGCATAGGACTTTATTCAAATATTTAAATACAACAGAGCCTACAACTTTAGAAACATTATGTAAAAATCCATATAGTAACAGCATAAGAAAATGCCAGTTAGTGTTTGCTCTGCAGCCAACCCATTACACCGTTACAATGAGCCAGATTTTCTTAAAATTTATGACTGGCTTATCAGAAGCAAAGCACTTCAGTATTGTTTGTTTGGTTTTGGTTTTTTTTAACACAGAAGCTTTCAAAAACTCAGCTGCGTATTTTGTTTTTGTTATGGTATCATCCATAGGCTCTGCTTGAGGTTGCTGGACATAGTACAAACAGAAACAAATCAAATCAGAGACAATCAAATACAGACAAAGAGAAATCAGAAATCAGAGGCTGCTTGTACACTGCAGAATTTATACTCTCAGCAGGTGAGGCAGATAGAAGAGAGAGAGATAGGGTAGTGCTGGAGAGGGGAAATCCATTTAATGATGGAGGAGCAGTGGCACAGACAAATGAATTGACTTTGGCCAAGGTTGTGTGAGAATCCTGAGCAAGCCAGGAAATGAGGCCAGAGCTCCCGAGACCCTCAGCCACAAGCTAATCCTTCCCACTCTGTACATCTTTTTCTTCCTCTCTTTTTAAGGCAGAAAATGTTTTGGCTGAACATCTGCAGTTCCCCAAATTCCATCTACTTCCTTCTACATTCCGTCTTTGCCAGTCTGGGATTTTGAATCCAAGCACCCCCCTCTTTAGCTGGACACACCGTCATGTATTCTGCTTGTGTTCGACAGGTTTATTTTCAGGCCCTGTCCTGATGATAATAATCATGACAGTGAGGTTTTCAAAGCAGGGATGAGAGAATGACAATTTATTTGGCTCAGCTTCTCTGCCTAAACTAGTGAACAAATACTATCATTGTAGATGTGAGTAGGAATGGGATAGTCTCCCGTTATGCAGCACACAATTTCCCACCACAGAGACTGCTGCCTTTGGCAGGCTGCATGATTTCTAAATTCCAATATAAGTGTCCATCACTGGGCCAGGTGACAGCGGAAAGCAGCTGGCACACTGGGTGGTGGGGGAAATGCACCATCCAGCACAGGAGGGATATTTTCAGCTCTGTTCATCCCTGCAGTGTCTGTGCTTTGTGAGCTGCAGTCCAGGCACAGATGAGCAGCTGATAGCAGAGCAAAGGCATCCAGTTCTGGTTGACAAGCCAAGCAGTGCCCGTGCTGCGGTGCAAATGAAAGAGGCAAGCAGCCACAGCTGGGAAGCCTGGAAGTGGGACCAGCTGAGTGAGGCTGACAGGTCTAGAGTTGTCTGGGAGCAAACCTGCACTTCCACCTGATGCACAGCAGTGATGTGGGAGCAAGATGTCACCCAACCCAAACCATCTTGTAGATGACTTCTCAGCTTAGCTAAGCAGTTCAGAGGGAGCAATAGTGTAATGTAATTATAGTGATTCTGGGATCAAAGCTGAGTTGCACCACTGAGACATATCAGCTTGCAGCTGGGAGAGCTCCAGCATGGCACAGTATGCATTGGATAGAGCAATCCCTGTCTTGCAGAAATGCATATGTATGTATGCATAGTAGATGATGCTGTGGAGCAAACCTTGTGAGTACCATACATGCAGCCAACACAGCTCTGGATCCCAAACCGTGCAGGTGGTGCGGTCATGTTTCAACATTCACTTTTGGGATAATTAAAGGCACCAAGTATTTCAGCAACTTGCAAGTGACTGCAGACAAAGCCATTAGGATTCATGTTACTCGTCTGTTCTAAATGCAAAGGGATGTGGAGGATCAGCTCAACTAGAAAAGCAAGGCATTCTCCAGGGACGTGGGGGGAAGATATTCTAAATAGGGCTCGATAATATACAAGAGCAGGAAAAAATATGTTTACATGAAATAACAACTTACAGTGATGTTAAAGAAGAAAAGAAGCTTACTTCTAAATACCATATTAGCAAACCTCTCTGAACAGTGTTGTGTACAGGTTTGTTATTGATATTTGCAGTACAGATGATGAAGGATGTCAAATTGGATATCTATTGATCCAATATTAAAAACCAGTGGAAATGAGGATCAGTAAAGAGACCACAGTTCTTGACTTCAATTACTTTTGGATGTCACCCTTTTGCCAGCCAGTCGTTGGTGTGCATGTCTGTATCCAGTGACACCTCTGCCAGCCTGTTTAAGCATTTGTGAATGGAAAAGGCACTTCACAGGGAATGGATTCAGTATGGCCAGTAAAAGATTTGGGACAGTGTGGTTGAATAAACTCAGCCTAAAAGAATGTAAATTCTTAGGAATGTAGAGGTTCGTTTGCCTCATCACAGTATAAGCGTGTCATTATAAAGACCTCTTGGGTTAGTAAATGTGACTGCTTGGGTTCGACTTTATACATAGCACTCTTGATAGAAACCTGAAATCATTGAGGCCTCAAGCCACCAGATGAAGTCCTTGCACAAAATGACAGTCAACAGGGGCAGGAAGGGCACATGACCATGAGTTGAACAAGGTTGTTTGCACTTCCTCAGTGAATCACCTGAGCATCCACAGCTTTGCACACAAGCAGTCATTCTAACGAAATCTCACACTTCACAAGTCCACAGGCAGCCCCAGTAGACTGCAGTTAATTAATGCATTGCTGTCAGCATTACTATCATTTTGCTTCTCCTCAAACATAAGATGACTTGCTCAATGATGGCTGTAGGATGGGTGACAAGGCTGGTGAGCTACACACAGGAAGTTTCTGTATGTGCTCAGAGCCAACCAGTAGTCATAACTCTGCAGCCTGTTCTGTGGGACTGGTGCACACTGCCAAACTTTCAGAATTACTCTTTCTTTCACAAATTAACTGTATGCAACTTTGCAAACACCTGCTTTGCACAGAAGGGATTATTTTGATACCAAATTTGAAGCTTCAAAAGTCAGGATGTGTCTACATAAACAGGTGTGGATGAATGCATGCGCTTTGCATATTCTCAAAGGCAGGTGCAAGAGGAGCACATCTGCCTGCACACAGCTGGGCTACTTATTCTTAGATGTGTTCAAACCATCTTCTTTCTCTTTTCCCTTCCAAAGAAGGCTGACAAAATCACTCAGTCAATGCTAGGTAAGTGGTTCACTCAGTTTATTTACTATTTCACCATCTTTTACCTCAAAAACAGCAATGGGTTTACATTTTTTCCTTAAAGCCTCCTCAAAACCAAAATCAACTTTCAGGTGAATTTTCAGGCCTTTAAGGGAATATAACTGCAGGTGTTTGTTACACATACAAAAATGGGAAGTTGTCTGGCAATTCTTTTGGCAGCCTTACATTTTTACTGTAAGAAACAGTAAATAATGAGACAGCTGGTGAACTGTGGGGAATCTGAGGCTGACAAAACTTGGGTGCAAGAAAGCTGATTAAGTGATATTTACAGTGCTTCTAATTTTGACAGCGGCTGAAGCACAGCAGCAGGCTCACCTTGGAGCATGAGCCTTCCATCAGTGGTGACAGAGCAGCATTTCTGGACAGGTTATTGCCCTATACTGCATGTTCAACATGGATGGGGGATCTTAAAGTGACTATTTGGTTTCCTTGGTCAGATAAACTTGCAGGGAAATTACGCTCATTTTCAATTAGGTATGAAGAGTGAAGTATCATATGATGACTAGACTTATTCTATTTTTCAGGAAAAGAAACCTCACATTAAAAGGTGAGACAGGTTCTATTAACAAACCCCAGTGAGAGAGATGATAGAAAGGGAAAGATGGATAAATACAGGAGAGTGCCATGCTTCCAACCTGTGCAATAGATTCTGCTTTCTAACAGCTTACAGTTTTGGAGCAAGCTATATTTTGAGGTCTTTAGTTGAGACTATCCAATAATATGGAGGACAAAAAAACACATCCTGCTTTACACAGAAGGTGCAAGGAGATACTATGAAAATCCCATGGGCAAGGTATGATTTTGCTGCTGGGCTGCTTTTACTCCTGGGTTGTTTTTATTCTGTCATTTCTCTGAAACAAGGGCCGGGTACTGTGGTTCCATTCAGCTGCTGCTGAACTCCTTACTCCGCTCACATAACACAACACTGGGACACATAACGTGGTGCACAAGAGAGGGTTCTCACAGTGTCTGAACTGGATGAGGATGGCAGTTTTCAATCCTTAGATTGAAAACTTCAGTTTTGAAATGAGAATGTGGCTTGAATGAAAGAAGCAGGACCAGACAAAAGAGATTGTCACCTTCCCACCATTGCTTCTGAACACCCAAAGGTAGACTGGTGCAACCTCTTCTCTCAATGAGCTGTGATTGCAAGGGGCCAGATGGGCTCCCTTTAAACCTGTCTAAGTAAAAACTGAAAAGTTTACACTGTCTCTTCAAGTGCTGGCAAGTTAGGTACATTCCCAAAAAGTATGGAAACTATAAAATCAGTCAAGTTTCATTATGAATGGGTTTACTAATTTAGCAGACTATGGTTGAAGATTTTCCAAACTAATGTAATATCTTCTCTTAGGTCAAATTCTGAAATGTATAAAAACAGTGATTTAGAAAGAAAAAGTCTATTCAGAAAAGACTTCAAGCTACTGTACTTCCAACTGGTAAAGGTAGGGAAAACATGGAAGCCTTGTGAGAAAGGATTGCCTAACAGAACCAGTGAAATCCTTGTGTAGATGTGAAATAATGCTGAGTGGCTGGAGGCAAAAAAATGAGAGGAGGAAATGCAGGGCTATTGCAAGGCAAGGACTGCCCATCTGCATCTTCATGCCACTTTTTGAATCACAACAGTGCCTTGGGGGTTAAACCAACAAATATATCTATGTGCTTGTGAGCTCAGTTGGCATTTTAGAGCATGGCTACAAGCTTGCTTCCAACCCACACTCACAAATATTGGATACTAAAGCCTGTCACATTAAATGTGTCTCTGGATGTTCTGTCCACAACATGACCCGAAGCATTTTCTTCAGAGTGGCTGATACATTTCAACTCAATGCTGCAGCCCTCGGTGCCATGCTTGATTGAACAACTTGTCTCCACTATTAAAATGCAGAGAGAACTTAGACAAGCATTTAGAAGCTTTGTCATTAAATAGTTTTCTTGTCAATTGATCTATCTTGTAGGGGAAAGACAACTACTAGATCCATCAATTGCCAGCAAAAAAACTAGGAACAGGTCTTAGTCAATTAAATGGGCAAGTACTGCTTGACAGCTCCCTTCGGGAGTTGGTTCATTTGGGGCCTGACTATTCAGCAGGATTAGCAACTTCAAGCACTGGAAAGCCAACCTTAACTGAAGGTGAGCTTGCATCTGTAATGTGTCTGTGGAGCAGCACTGTGCAAAGGAGTAGCACAAACCTCTCTCTGCTCCCCTGCTGAGGACCGTAAAATCTCTTTTTTATGCCTTTTTTTCTACCTCCGAGAGGTTCATGCTGCTTTTAAGTGGTACAATTTTTTCTTAAGCTTCAGTCTTTTCCCTTTCTGTTGATTTTTTATTATCACACATTTTGTGACTTCTGGTGTTCATCTCAAGCCCCTGCTGGTAGCTCTTGCTCCTCCCTGGGTGCCATACCTTGAACAAGCACAAGTGGTTGGGGAGATGCACTGAGATGGAATTTGGCACAGATACACAGCTCACTGAGTTGAAATCACTCTTCTCACTGATGAATGGCCAAAAATGACTGCACACAGAGTGCAAGGGGAACACATGTTTACCTAAAGCTGTGTCACACAGGGGCATCTCATCGAGCCATTCCCTGCCATTCCTTCTCCTGATAGGAGTTTTAAGCTTTCACTGTATGCTGCCATTTTTTCCCCAGAGTCTCGGGTCTTCCAGATGTCCCAGGACACCTCTATGTCAGAAAAGCCTGGCGTGGTTGTCACAGACTCATCCCTGTCCTGCTCCTTGGGAAGCTGTTTCCATCTCCTTCAGCATTAGAAATTGCTTGCCCTGACATTTCTAATGGCTTCTGCTAGCAATGCTGCTCACAACCCCTGCTCAGCAAAGCCTCCTGGCTTGAAGGAGGAGCAAATATCTTTCACCCATTTTACAAGTGAAACTCCCTAAAAGTTTCTCCATCTCTTCACTGAGTACTAAAAACTTGGTTTCTTCGTGGGATTAGCTTGTGCAGGTGTGTGCAGAATGTACTCAGAAAAAGCCAAGTGCTGAGCAGGACTTCTTGATGCACAAATACTTGTAATATTTTCAACCCTGTCATCACTTTGCAGAGCTTGCCAAATCTGTTTTGCTTCTACTGCATGAAAGTAAAGTAACTCTCTCTTCCTACCTGAGCTATGCCCCAAATGCTCTCAGTGCACAACTACACTAATTATTATACTTAGAAGTAAGGCAGCAGACAGTTGGATACTGTACTTCAGGCAAAAATCCCTGTTGAGATTCAGCCACTGCATGGGGACATAACAAAATTTAAAACGTTCCCAGTTTATCAAAGCTACAAATTAATGCAAAAACTCAGATGAAGATCATGCCTATTCAGAGATGTTAAAGATTGATAAATCATATTTGCCACCCTTGCAATCAGTTTGAGTTTCAATTTAAGTAGAACTGAATCACCCAAGCATTTATTTCCATTACTGACTAGTAGATTCAGGCTATAAGGTTTACATGTCCAGATTTATTTTTCTCATGTTCTGCACCAATTCATTCTCCAGACTAATAAAAGTTGCAGAAAATAGTATTCACAGTGGATGTGCTCCAAAAAATTTGAAGCTCTGATGTCCATGAATACAACCAAATAATTTGGAAAAGTGATTTTCTATGCCCTAAATTAAAACTAGATTGGTGATGAAAGTTCAATTGTCTTTCACTTAATGATGTCATCTCAGATACCAAGGGACATGCTCAGCCACTAATTACAAACATTGAGTTTACAAGGAGTCTATGTGGAGCTGAGAAATGCAATGGCCACTCTGTGGAAGGAATCACTGCACGTTTTCCCATTGCATTTATAGAAAGTGATGCCAATAAATTAAGCAAAATGCAGAATGCTTCACTGCAATTAGCCCTTTAACTTGTCACAGTTGCAATAAATCACCTTTCAGCCAGGGTAGCATCTTTTTTTGTGTTTTTACCTCCTGCCCAGCACAGTGTGGCCATGATCCAGCAGTGTGACACTTTCAGCAATACCTGGAAGGGAGCAGCAGCTGCCAGGTGGCTGCAGCACAAGGGAGAACTTGGCTCCCTCCCACTCTGCACCTGGGGTGCTGCCAGAGGGATTCTTCCCAACCCTAAGGGCACAACACTGCCCAGCATGAGAAGTTTTGCTGTACCTATGCTGAGGACTGCTTTTTAGAAAATCTCTGAAGGATTTTGGGGGGTTGTTGTATTTGGGGGGTTTTTTTTGGGGGGGGGGGGTTGTTTGCTTGTTTTGTTTTTGGGGGGGTTTGGGGTTTTTTTCGGTTGTTATTTTGTTTGAGTTTTGTTGTCTGGGGTTTTTTAATAGAAAAAGAAGGCTCAGTAGCACTGCAGTCCACGGTCGGGAGCTCTGTGGAATGTGATTGCATTCTTTGCTCAGGGATGCCCAGGAGCCCAATCACTGAATCTCATTGGATGGAGAAGATTGCCAGGCTGGGCTCAAGGTCCGAACTAAAGACACTGATGCCTCATTTTCTGCTGTCCTGCTGTTGGGATGTGGATGAAGGGTGGCTTGCCACCTTTCTACCCATGGGGAGAAGTCCCCAGAATGAACCTGGCAGAGGCAGTGCCCCACTGAGACATTGTCTGTCAAAACCACTTCAGTCCTCAAGACCCATCTCCCAGGAGCTGCACATCCTGGCTGTTGGCAGCAGAGGACCCCCAGGGAGGCTCAGTCACAGAAACATAAATGTTCCTGCTTCTCATTCAATGTAAAATAATTGCCTGAATCCATGTGAGGAAATCCTCTCCCCGCAGCAGCTTTGGGGATATGACAGAAGGCATGCTCCACTTCTGGCAGAGATAAAGCAATTTATCCTTCTTTTTGCTGTAGAAAGCCCTGAATTTCTTTCAAGACATGACAGTGGTGTATACTAGTACATGATGAGGAAAGAAATTGCAAGAAATTGTCTGGGGTGGTTTGGTGGATTATGTTTTTTGGGCCACCGCGGGGCATTTTCTATCTACAGAGTTGTGTCAGCGATTTCTGTGAGTTTATCCCCACTCTGTCGTTGTTGATGTTGGTGGTGTTGTAAATCTGCCTGTAAGGCACTGCTTGCAAAAGCAGCATGTAAAGCAGAAATTTGTCCTTTGTATTTTGAGCAAACTAGAGGCAGAAATTACATAAGCTGGCTCCCCAGTTCTGTCAGACAGTCTGCTTCATTGGTCTCTTCTCCTTGCAAAAGTTTTGGAGTTGTGGTAGTATTTATATATCCCATATATACACGATAATTTATGTGCATTGATACAAGCATGTATAAAAATACAGATATATGAATATATATATGTGTACACATATCTCTCTATGTATATATGCTTCTGTGTGTACATTTATGTATATGAGACAGAGGTTTCAGATGGGGGCTGTGTATCTATAACTATCTAGACTCTTTCGGTGAAACTTATTGAACATATCTTTATTGCAGAGAAAATTACTGAATGTGTATTTTACAGCTTTTCTCCTCTTTAATATCTATCTTATTTTTGTATTTTATTCCTTCTTTTCCTCTCTGTTTTCTTTTTCTCCTTTCTGTCTAAATGTATTGGATGATAGAGTCTAAAATTGGCTTTGCCGTAATAGTTTTCTGGGGTCTACTTAAAGAGGAAAAAATCTTCTAAATAATTGCATGTAATGAAGATGCATTTGAATATATAATCTGTCTTTCACCAGCAGTGTCCATCTCATATCTGCAGCTTAATGTAAAGATACCACTATGCTTACATGATATGTTATGGGAGTGTGGTATGTAAGTACATATAGAAACATACACTTGAAAAGAATGAAGAAAATAATATAAATATTCGTCAGCATATTTAAAATTAATGCCTATATCTCAACACTAGCATGTTTCTGTATGGGTGCATGTGTTTTGTTTCTGTATGTATCAGCCAGCCTTCCTATGAATGCATGTGTGTGGGAGGAAAGGATATGATTATGGATTTGCGTAACATTCTGCATGAATGTAGACTGAAACAGAAAACATGGTGGAAATTATAGAAGCTATTTTTAAAATCTACATTACTGCAAATGTTGCTTCATCAAGCGCTTATCACTACTGATTAATTATGTAGAATGAATGAAGATGAGTTCTGCCTTATCATCCATGTCTGCATTGGAGAAGAAATTTAAGCAGGGTGTTTTGGTACACTTGCAAAGAGGTGATTCAGCAGACAGGGGAGTACCATAACCTTATTTTTTTGTCCCCTGGACATTCCAGTTACTGGTGTCTCTCCTCATGCATGAGATTATTGATCTCCATGGTAGTAATGAAAGACAAAAAGGTCATTTTTAAATGTGAACAGTAGGGACCACTTGCTACTACAATGGCTAATGTAGGCAACCTACTCCCGTATCTTTTGCAAAGATCTCCATTATACCAACAATATTGATGTACTGTGAGAAGATTTTGCTTTCCTATCTTTTTATCTTCAAGCCACTTCTGCCCAGCATTTCCATAATGAAAGCTTTTATAGTTTTGATAGCTCCCTGCTCCCTGCTTCCTTCTTCTTTTCTAGCATGGGAGGTACTTGTATTAAGCCACCTGAAGCACAGCTCTTGGCTGTGCTGGTGCTTTCCTGATGGCTGCTGGAGGAGGTGACCCCTCTGGAGAGCACCTTCCCCACTACAGCACTGCAGCCCCTCCTTGCAGCCCCTGTGGCTGCTCCTGTAGGGGGGCTGTGTGGATGCAGGCTGCACTGCAGGAGACAGCAGTGGGATAGAGAGCACTGATGTAGTTTGGTGTAATCAGATGAGGGAAAAAGGGAGCAGGATATGGGGAGTTAGGTTATTATATTTTATTATTTAGGGAAAATTAAGAATGGGTATCAAGGATGAGACCCCAACAAGAGAATCTGAGAAATCTCAGGAGTGTCAGCCCCACATCTTGGGAATACAGGGACCAGGGAGCATTCCACTCTCATATCTGTGGAATGACAGCTACAGGTAGTGCAAATATCAAGGCATTTCTAAGCTGCAGACACAGCTGCATCATGTTTTAGATAAGAAACAGATAGAGTGCCTCAGTGTTGTCATCCATATTTCCTTCCTTCCTTCCTTCCTTCCTTCCTTCCTTCCTTCCTTCCTTCCTTCCTTCCTTCCTTCCTTCCTTCCTTCCTTCCTTCCTTCCTTCCTTCCTTCCTTCCTTCCTTCCTTCCTTCCTTCCTTCCTTCCTTCCTTCCTTCCTTCCTTCCTTCCTTCCTTCCTTCCTTCCTTCCTTCCTTCCTCCCTCCCTCCCTCCCTCCCTCCCTCCCTCCCTCCCTCCCTCCCTTCCTCCTCCCCTTCCTTCCTTCCTTCCTTCCTTCCTTCCTTCCTTCCTTCCTTCCTTCCTTCCTTCCTTCCTTCCTTCCTCCCTCCCTCCCTCCCTCCCTCCCTTCCTTCCTTCCTTCCTTCCTTCCTTCCTTCCTTCCTTCCTTCCTTCCTTCCTTCCTTCCTTCCTTCCTTCCTTCCTTCCTTCCTTCCTTCCTTCCTTCCTTCCTTCCTTCCTTCCTTCCTTCCTTCCTTCTCTTTATTCCCTCTTTTTTTCCTCTTCTCTCTTTTCTTTCTTTTCCTTCCTTCTTTTCCTCCTTCTTTCTCTCTTTCTCTCTCCCTCTCTGCCTTTCCTCTCCTCACTCTTGCATTGGAAAGTATAAAAGGATGCCTGCCCCACATACTGAAAGAACGGAACCAAAAAAATCCTAACTTCCTTCCATGTTTTCTTGAACTCCCATGTTTCTTTTTAAAATTTTTTTAACAGTATCACACAGCTGTAGGCAGGAAAATTGATCTGCAATTTTCTGTTTTTTTGAAGATTTAGTGCAGCTGGTATTCTGTCAAGGAAGATACTAGCTTGGACTTATTTCTGTTCAGCAAGGGGATGCATCAGGTATGTGAGAAGAATAGGAAAGTTTGATGCTGGTATTTAAAACAATTCAAGTTCAAGTAAACAAACCCAAAAAGGCATTATAGAGGAGACTCTCACTTATAACCAGAAGTTTTGGATTAGATGTTTAGTACAGGAGGTAAGAGTCACAGAACAGTTGGAAGGTGTGAAGAAAACTAGTCACTATGATGCACTGAAATACATCAACAAACAAGCCAACCAATGGGAGTTTCTGAGAAAGCTGGGGAACTCAGAAAGAAACGACAATTGCATCATGTCTGTCTACATTTCCCACTGCTTTCCATCCCTGAAATAGAAAAAAGAATAGAGGAAGAAGTGAGTGGTGTGCCTTTGGAAATCCTGCTTGTCAGGCTCTGCTCAAGTCCCTGGGAAGAGATAAAACTAGCAAGAAAACAGAAGAAGTGAAGGGCAGCCAAAGGGGCATCAGATAAGGTGAGTTCTGTGCTTAAAGGAAGCAGACCCCATTTTAAAGAGAGAGCTGAAATAAATTGCTGTGAAATGGGAATGATGCAGAACTATATTTAAACATTGTTTTATGTAAACTAAAATGAAGATGGAGTGCTGGCAATTAGGAAGCATAGACAAAACTTTAGCTGTTGATAAAAAAGCATGTGAGACAACATTTGGTAAATTAGCTGCCTGACTAAATGAATCCATAATATTGAAGGGATTAATATTGACTTGCATATCATTTCTCATGTCTCAGAAAAATGGAAAAATACATTAAGATGGGGAAACAATATAAGGAAAGATTCAGCTTGCTGATTTAAGACACCAGTATCTGGGTATATATAGATATATGGGTATGTAGATACCTCCCAGTATACTGGGAAGTATCTACAAGGGATGGAAGCATCAAATGTCCCATTATAATTGGTAGCAATTTAGGGCTTTGTTCAGTTGCTTACACATAAGCATGGCCTGTTGGCCCCAGGGGACAGCACACATGCCCTGGGGACTAACAGTTGTACGACAGGAACTACAGGAAACCCATGTCTCTTTGGAGCATAGGACTGGAGGCCAGGCAGGAGAGGGCAAGCCTTGGGCATCTCAAAATGAACCAGGCACCTCTGGTTCACAGACAAATCAGGAGCTGGGAGCAGGAAATAGGTCCAACTTAAGGCTCCAAATGCCCATTGCCACAATTTAACTAGATGTTAGATTTCCTACTACATTCTCCTAGTGAATAATAGTTCAGTATAGCTATTGGCATCTAAACATCATAACTAAAGATTATGTCAGCTGATCTAAGGTTTGGGGACCTAAAGCCCTTGAACAAAAAGAGGCAGCAGAAAACATCAGCCCAGCAGCTGTGTGATACATGGTTACCTTCACTATCCTGGTATCACTTCAGACCTGTCCTTTAGAGAGGTTTATGATGGAGCAAACTCCCCCTCCCCAGCTAATGAAGAGAAAGATGTATGGAGGTGAAATCCTTCTTGGCCCAAAGCAGACCTCTAAAATAAAAGGGATTCCCTTTCTCAAGTGCTTGTTGTTCATGAGAATGATTTTTCTTAGCATTTAGAGCAACAAAGCCAGGTTTCTGGTGGTGCATGCAAAAGGAAAGCAGCTCTTTTTCTTCTCTCTGGGATTTGGAAGTGATTTCTCCTGAAGATGCTAGGGGGGCTCATTATATATAGCAAAATCAAAAAAGAACTGCAACATGCCTAATGTTTATACATGGTGTGTTGGCAACCATGCTGCAAAGTGAGCAGAGGCCATGGCTCCCCTCCCTGCAGAGCTGGATCTCCTACAGAGCTGGATCTCTGCCCCAGGTGTAGCTTGTCCTGACACTTGGGGTCCCATGGGGAGAGGCACCCACACCCATAGGGTTCTGCATGGGTTCTTGGTGAGCATGGGACACCTGGAGTGAAGTGTGACACCTTGAGTCACAGTGATGGGCCAGACCCAGGAAATTACTCAATCACTCACCTTCACTCTCTGTAGCCTGTCAGGGCCTCATTAGGTACAGGTAGCTTTATTTGAAAACAAACCCCTTCAGCATGTAAATGCATCATAACACCATGGCACAGCAGCCCTTGCCCACGGCCTCCTCCATTTGCTGCCTTCTCGGGGTGAAATTAATCCCAGATTCTTCCAAGTGAGAGCTGAAGGAACTGTGCCCACAACAGCACAGCTGGATTGGGTGATGAGCTGGAAAAACAGAGAGTAATTTTTCAGAGGGGGTGTTGAGAATACTTCTTGCTGACAGTTTTGCCCTGATGAAATACAGCATCACATCTCTACAACTCCAACTGCTGAAGAGGGCAAGGAAAATGCCAAGGGAAGGGAGGGGGTTCCTACAACATATATGTATATATATCTCATGCAACTGGAAGAGATTCAATTAGCAGAGATTAAGGTGAACATTAGAGCAGAAATTCCATAAAGATGACGTCTACGAAATTACAGAGAGCAATTTGAGAAACTGTGCTTCTTAAGCACTAGGGGAACAAGAGTGCATTGTGAGGCACAGGATCTCTCACAGTTAATAGCTGTATTACAGTGATGCAGTGTTCCTTCTATAGTTTAACGTGAATCACAATGCTGACATGCATAAATACCATATTATTTTATACAGGCTATATATACACGGTGTCTATGACATTATTTTTATCTGCCCCTTTAATGCAAGTTTAGAACTTCCCTGAGCTAGACCATAAGCATATGTGCAATACTGGGCATAAGATTTATGCAGTTTAATTTGACCAGTGCTTAAGGAATGTGCTAATTATTTTTTTTTTTGCATTAGGAAGTAAATAAACTTCAGAAGTTTCCCTTGATAGTAAGCACAAGTTTATCTTCAAATGGTTTTGGACTATAATGCATACTTGCAAATGAAACATAGGAGTTCTAGTAGTTATCTGGCAAATGACACAGACTAGGGTTAAGAATGTGACCATTTACTATGAATAGTTCTCACTTATATCTTTAGAATGTGTATTTATAGAACTACTTATTTTATGCTTAATACATTTAGTGGTGGGATCACTGGAATTTGTTCCTGGGCCCACTTTCCTCTCAGAAAGCAGCTTACCCTGCTGTCTGCTTGGGGTTTGATGAGAGACAGTATTTAACATTTATCTTGTTTACACCTAAAAATGAGGAAAGAGAAAGTCTGGTATGTATAGATCTAAGCTTTTGCCTATCCATTTACCAGCTGAACATTCAATCACAGAAGTTGCACAAACAAATTAGGCATACAGCTATACAAACTTAGTTTGAAAAATTGGGCCATGCGTGGGTGTGTGCATCTAAATATTTTACAAGCTAAACAATTACCCTGGAGTATTTTAGGTTAGAGACAGATAAATGATATGTCCATCGAAATTTACATCTAAGCAAAGATTCAAAGATGAATATGCATAAAACCTTTCAATTATCAGGTTTTCAGGTGTTATGGGTGTCCTTCCTTCAGAACAGTGCTGGGGAGAGCTCCATGCTTTTGCAATTCAATTACCTGACACAGAAGTAGCAATAAGGCTACTGCCAGAATCCATGTTAAGAAAAAATATTTCCAGTAATCTATTTCTCTGCTGCAGTATAGCAGATGTTAACAGTGATGAAAGCACTCAGAAAGGTCAGCCAATGGAGTGACTGGGAGAGGGGATGCCCAATTTTGCCATGCAGCCACAGTGGGGAAGGCTCACTGACAAGTTCAGGAGTTTGGGTAGAGTTTGTTGTCTCTCCATAGCATTACTTCAGTTCAACCCACAGGTCTCTATGCAATGCCTGGAGCCTAGTGGTGGGGGGCTTCCTGTGGATGGGCAGTCTGGAGCCTTGCCTTTATATCTCAAACCACCTGGGAGCAGGCAGCAACATCTGCTCCATATTATCATCCACATCCTTGCATGGCTGGACTTTGTCTCCTCTCCATGGTTTCACCTCTTCCTTGATGAGGGCACAGCTCCAGCAAGAAGACTGATGAGCCTTACCCTCCTGAAGTTACCCTACCAAACCATTTTCTTTTCTGAATCCAGTACCTCCTTTTTAAGTTTCTTGCTATAATTACAGAACCTGAGCTACTGGCCCATGAAGTGGTCTGTCAAAGGCAAGCCCATGGCTAAGTCATGAGCGGAATTTGGGAATGGATTAGGAAACGGGCACCAGCTTAGACCAAAGGATTTGTTTGTATTCCAGCAGCTTAGTCTCACTGTTCAAGGGTGCTCCCAGGATTTCCCAGGTGACTAACGTTACCTCCTGGCACCAAAGGCTTCCCTGCTGTACTCAGTGCTACTACAAGGCTCGTATCCCATATTCACTTAAGTTAATTATTACTCATATTGAAACACTCCCTTTTAATTAATGGGAGAGTTGATGATCTCATATGTTTATCTGTTAGCAGTTTTGTTACTTTTTAATAACTAGAACCCTAGAATGACACAAACCCACTGCATCAAATGATGGTGGCTGATTGTCACCTCAAATGGTAGAGAAGGCTGTGGTTTGGGGAAAACCCTGCTATTCAGGGCCACATTCTTCCATGTGGTGTTTGGTGTACACCACCAGCTAACAACCACTCTGAGAGGTCCAGCAAGTCCCTTTGACGGACAGGCAATGGAAAGGGAAAAAGAAAGTCAATAACAATAGAGTAGCAGCCTTTTACGTGACACACCTACAGGTGAGCAGTCCTCATTCCCAAGAGGCTGGCAGATTACCACAGCTATTCTTGCAGCTGACTGATCTGTCAAAAATTATGGTTTTCTCTTCTTTTCTTTAATGGAGATCTTTTTATTTTGTCCACTGACTTGAAAAAGCACCCCAGAAATAGATTTCCATTTCAGTTTCTGCTCATCAGGATGGGGATGCAAGTGAGGGGAAAGGAAAGAAAAGGCAAACAACTCCCCACACATATTTCCTGGTAGTGTCGCCTGAACTGGTACATGCCAAGCCCAGAAATGCAGAAGGCAGAGCATACCAGAACTGCCTACAAACTATCGCATTTACTACTTTTCCGGCAGCATTGCCAACATTACATTTCTCTTCCCAGGATGTTCCTGAACCATCAAGACTGGGAAAAGCTGTGGGAAAAGTAAAGAAAGTCCAAGCTACCTTATTTGCCACAGCAATCCCTATGGACAGCACCTGTGTGTGTGCCTCTCCTCCTTCTCCTGCCCTGAAATACTGAGGGTTGGTGCCCATGGGTCTGGAGAGACCTGAATGGGCACTGCAGACAAGGCCCAGCCCACTTCTGGGTGTGGGACAAATGCAGACTGTCCAGAGAAGATCTCTCCTGGTTCAGATTTCAGAAAGTATGTTTTCTTCATCAGTAAACAAATAATGAGTCACTGGCTGTCACATGGGAGAAAATGAGATTACAAAGGATGTATAAGTAAATAAATTAGTTCCCGTTAGTCATGGCAACAGCTCAATGTTTCCACCCAAATGTTTTATTCCAATTTATCTTTCTGTCTTTATTTTTGTAATATTATTACTCTTTTACTTTAGGGAATGAAATTCTAATAAGATTCTCTTGTAAATACAGTTTTTAAAAATGCAGTTCTTGTGTTAGACTCCTTTTGAGGACACAGTCTTTATTTTTTTTCTTTATCAGGTACAGAGATGTGGGAGAAGAAATGAAGCTGTACCCTCCTCTGCCCTGATAGTGCTGCAGGTCTTGCATGTGGCCATTTGTCACTCAACCTGCAAAAGGAGCTCTTACCATACAGGCATCTGTTGCTCAGCTCCCTGCCACAAATGTGGGTGCATTACACTCTCTGTTTTACAGATGCCATCCAATAGAGCTCAGGAGGTTTGCTGACCCTCGTCCCCAGGCAATGATGACAGAATATTGTGATCCAAAGAACTCTGTCTCTCTGAGGAAATGTCAATTTTAAAACATGCTTCTTCTCCGCTCCTTTCCTTTGCATCTGCATCTCAGAGTAGTTGATTAAAACTTTTTGTGTTTACCCCAGATCCTTCAGAGCTGGAAATCTTGTAGAAGAGCTATGTTTTCATCAGTGGTTTTAATTATTATTTTTAAGACCTTGTTTTGCTATAGATGTTAAATAGTCTACAAATTACATAAGATGTTTTAAATATGTATTTATGTATGTATTTATTACAATTCTTATAATCTCAGTCCATGCCAAAAGCATGCCCTCCAAAGTAGGTGAAGCTGGAAATTGTCAGAGTCACAGCTTAATTTAAATGTCACAGTTCTCATCTATAAGCAAAAGTGGTTGTTACCGTTTTCACTAAGATATGAAAAAGACTTTAGAAATTATTTCGGAGAACTGAATTATTTAAGTATTGCCATTATTCAAAGTTTCCCCTAAAACTATTTTCTGACTGGTTTTGTCCCTTATTGTAAGACGTAGGAGGAATTTAGGGAGATGGTGCCATTTCTGGTACATTCTTCAATATGTGCAACAAAGAAAATCACTTCCTTTAAAATAATATCAAAAAGCATCTCTCTCCCTCTCTGAGTTCAACTGTTCTAATACCTGCAGATGCTGTTAAATATATCTATTCTAATTGTGAAATTCATTTCGAGCTATAAAGGTGATGGCATTTTCTTGGGGCAGCTGCTCAGGGGAGACTCAGGAGCCACCCAGCAGGACTAGAAGAAGTATGCTCACAGCCAGCATTAGCAATATATGTCTCTTCATACTATAAATGAATCAGTTTGACTTGGTTTGAATTTTTAGGTCAGTGGACCAAAAATGTACTTGGACCCTTAGTTCCACTGTATTTCCTGTATTTTCTAGGACAATACTTTATTGAGACTACGGTCTTTAGTCAGCCAGAAGAGGTGATGAGTGAGGGAAGGAGAGGAGGGAAACCAGTGTGGAAGGGACTTTGGCCCCTGTATGCACCAACAGGTGCTGCAAGGTTTGTGAATGCATCGTGTAGACAGCCTGGAGACGTCTCTTTCCTGCTGTTTATACAAGGACTTTTCTTATTCCTGTCTTGTAAATATGTTTAGGCTGCAAGAAATTGAAACTTCCCAGTCAAATTCTCAAGGCTTTCCAAACTTGGAGGCAATGTTAGCAAAAAATTAAAATAGGGCCAACTTAAAAGGCTATGAGATTTTTTCCAGTACAGCAGAGAATTTTTTCATTATTGGTGGTAGCAATAATCATAAGCTGAGGCCTGTGATTCAGTTTATGGTGTTCTTAATTTATGATGGAAGACTTTATATTTAACAACAAAAGTGAGAGGATGGCAAAATTCTGTTAAAGGTAATTAGCTCCACAGATGCAGGGCTGAAGGCTGCTATAAAGAGTGAAAAAAACCCCAAACAAATCTATATGGGTGATGTATTTTATCCTCTTTCTTTCCAGCAGGTTAACTTTGAAGTACCTTTTTTTTTTTAAATTGACACTCTTAATGAAACTATTTAAATACTACAAAACTATGTTTAGTTCTGCTTATTGCTGTTGTCACAGACATTTCTACATGAAACCTGAACAAGAATAGGTCAGGTGGAGCAATGTGTGGGTGAAAGCACTTCCTCTACACAAAGTAAAGCAAGACAGATTGTATGTAAACAAGTACTGATTCATGGTCTTGTCTTTGAATGAAAGGGACAAGTTTGTTCCTAAATTCTCCATCTTCACTTCTGACTGAAGAACTGATTCTCTGATGCTGGACTGAATAAATCATAGCTTGTGTTCTGCTATTTTGATTTTTGCTTTTATTTAGAGGGGGGCTTTTCCTTTCAAGAATGGAAAGTAAATATATGAGTCTCACAGAGAAAAAATAAATTAATTTCTTTCAAGGCAATCCATCTGATTTGAGTTGTTCATAACAGAGGAAAGTGAGGTTGAAAACCAACTCTCCAAAGGCCAGCTCTGACAGACCAAGAAGGTAAGAATTTACCCATCTCAAGCTGTCAAGAGCTGACATTATTAATCCCCACACTGCTGCATAACAAATGTGTAAGGTAACAATTAAAGGATGGATATTTTCATTCATTTAGATTATGGGTAATGTAAGAAATTCAGGGCTGGATTTATTTTTTTTTTTCAATACTTTTGAGACATCAAAAGCACTTGAAGCAAAATAATTTTGATTCGTATTTTATGAATATAAAAGTATTTGTATTTTCTTGTTGAGACAGTGGGTGGGAGCAGTGGAATCAGGAGCTTTGTGTTGAATTTCAGCTCCGATAATGAATTCCTTTTTGATCAAAGGCAAGTCTCCTAACAGCTGCACGCTGTAATTTCTTTGTCCTAAATGTAGCTGTATATAAAGTATACCTGCCTCATGGGATATTCCAGCAATGAATAGAACTGTATATGTTGAAAGTACTACATAATGCCACTAGAGCTGATATTTAGGTTGATGCTTTACAGCTTAGGTGCCCTAAACACTTTTCTCATTACCTCATTATTTTCTTTACTGTTTTTATGTGGCTTGTTCAGGCAGAACCCATTAGGCAGTGATAAGAAAGGAGGGAAAGATGCTTATAGTCAAGTCACCAAAAAGTCCAGAGATTTTTTTTCTTTATATATTTGAAATATTTGCAGCCAGAATTGGAGGGGGAGCGGGGAGGATGGAGTTTGGGGCTTTATTTGGGTTTTTTTAAGACTCTGGTATCTGCAAACATTTGGAAAGATTTCATGGTTCCCAAGAGTTGCCTAGCTCAAGATGATACATAATATGTAAATGAACCATCTATTTTCTGAGATTCTTGGGAAGTCACAATATAGACAAAGGTTACCACCAGAGTCACACTGGAAATGTAAAAACTTGTGCACCCCAGAGTATTTATTTAGGTAAGAAAAGTTTATGCAGCTTATGGAAGAATTACTCTGCAAGGAAATTAAATTTCAGTAGCTCATTTTTTATCTCATTTCCTCAGTTCCTCTGTCATCCCCCGAGCTCAACACTTTCTTTAGAAGCCCTGAGTGGGAAAAAATGTGTTGAATTTAATGGCTGGCTTGGGAAGTCTTCCCCAAAGGACTATTTGTCCATTATAACTGGCTGCCTGCTGCACTTATTTTGTTTTACTGGCTATAAGGACACGAGTACTTACATTTGCTCTCTTTCTCAAAATATTGTCGTTTGGCTGAGTGGTTTAGACTAAACAGAAGATATATATCAGTGCTAGAGAGGATGGTTTATTTTGGTCGTCTTACCTGTGTGTTTTCAAACTCCATCTGTACTGTGAGTATCGGGCTGTGTGTGGGAGTGGTGCTGAGGCAGGAGGATGTGCAGAACGCTCATTCCTACACACACAGACACAGAGAAGGGTTTTCCCCAAATGCTCTGCTCTGTTGTAGGGGGGAATTTGAAGATGGAAGCAAGGTCAGGGACCTCTGCACAGAAAGCTCGGTGTGCTGGAGAAAGGCAGACTTCACAGAGACTTAGTACCACATCCCCCACAAGCACTGTGCAATTTAGCTGTAGGCAAGGCAGGGTTGACCACACTGTGACTTGCATTAATCGCACCACCCAGACTGAGCCAGAGGGCAGACTGCAGTCAAGGTCAACCAGGGCTGTCCTTGCAGTCACCCTGGCCTCACCCACAGTACAGAGGAGATGCTGAAGCGGCTCACTGCCCCTCCAGCTCGGCTGGGCTGCGCTGCTGCTCCTCAAGGACACCTTTTCAGCTGCACTGCCTGGCTGTGCCGCTGTTCTGCTGAACAAAGGGACACCTACATTTCATCAGAATCAGCTTGGATAAAACGTTTCTTCCGAGGCTCAGTCAGTATGCCTGGGCCCTCGGAGCTCCCCGGTGGCTCGGCCTCCAGCTGCAGGCTGTGTGCTTTGGCAGCCTGTCCCCTGGAGCCCTGGTGCCAGGGCGCCTGCTCGCCCACGGACAGCTGGGCTCGGCGCCTGAAGAAACCTGCTCGTACTCTGGCTGCAACGAGTCCGGCAGCCTGGTGCTCGCTCCTTCTCTGGGAAAAACTACACTTCAGAGACCGGCAAAGCAGCCCTGAGCACGCTCCAGTCACGTGCAGAAAGGATTTGGATGACAACTCTCCAGCTGCATGAGCAAACCAAGCATTCTGGCCTTGTGCAAAGGCTTTGCCTATTGATCTATTTTTTCCTCTCCAAGAGGATGTTCTTATGAGACAGTTGTTCAGAAATTAATTTGTGCTGCACTAGTGATTGTATTGTTGTTGCTCCCATGTGGCTATGGATATAGATGATATTTTACAGGAAATCATGAAGAAAAGACTATTGCTTTGAGCAAGGCTGTAATTTAAAGTTATCCAGAGAACATGACCCATGCTTGTATTCTCACCTCTATAGCATTGAAGTGGTACAACAACAGCTCTAGTCCAGGTGATGTTCTGACCTAGGTTTTCAACATGACCATGTTTATTCTAATTGATAGGTTTAACATTTTAGACCTAGTTCATCAGCCTAAAGTATGAATTAGTGAGCACTTAAACCTGAGGCAAAATTTTCTTATATATGAATAAGAGATGCAGGAGTCCAGTATATGTACTGAATTTAGAAATGCCTTCTCTCTTTTCCTGCCTGGGATGCATAAGATGTGTCTGCAATTCATGGTTTTATTTTATAGAAGGTGTATTTTATTGCCTCAGACTTCATGAAAATGAAAAAAATCAGTGATCTTACTCAATTAGTCTAAAGAACATCACTTCATCATTTGTAACAGGAGACAAAATAACCTAAAAATATGCCCATGTAAATTGCTTCTTGCATACATACTATTTCTTTTATGTCGTTCTAGTGTGAACATCCCCCTTGAACACTTCCCTGTATTGGACGTACTGAATACACTGTTCATTTAGCAAGCAGAAAATGAATGAAAGCGCTATTAAATACACCAAATCATTTGGATCAGAACATACCCACTTCCTTGAAAAATGAAGGTTGGGAAGAGCATGTAGGAATAACAGCAAAGACATAAAATTAGAAGATGCAATACAATCTGGGAGCTGAAAGTGGAGGTGATGCTCCTGTGTCTGGCTCTGCCTGGGCTGGCAGCAGCAGCAGGGCAGGCTGACCTCTGGGGCCAGGGATGTAACTGGGAGCAAAAGAAACTGAGTGCAGGGGATAGGATTACTGCCTGCTGTCTCTCCCAACCAGAATGAGAGTCAACCACGTTCCACCGATTTATTTGTGGGAGAGGAGTTAGAGGAATTAATTTACTAATCCTACACCCAGCCTCTCTCTTCCCTGCTGCAGTCTTCCACTAATTTCCCAATATAGATTCTGTATTCCTCTCTGCAGCTGTTTGCTATTTGTAATTTTTAATAACAAAATGCTATTTCCTAAGACTTGGAGACTTTTATTTCTTCAACAAATCCACTTCCACCTAATGTACATAAAGGACTTGTTCCTAATACATAAAAATCTGTAAATGAAAGCACTTGTAGTAGATTTTTTCTTGTCTAAATACATCTGTCAATTTAATCTGAAGAAATTAGACACCTGCTCTAACAGTAAATGAATGTTCAAGAAACTTAGGGAGAATTAGAAGGTCGATTCTTCAATCATTTGCAAATCATGAACATATACTTTTTTAGTAGCCCTGAAATAGCTTGCAGGAGTAGTTTTTAGGTAGCTAAAGATGTCTCACTGCACTCCTGTAGTTGTTCAGGAGAGACAATGTAGGGGCAGAGGCTCTACATGACATTGCTTCAGCTTCCTGACTGTATGACTGCAACTTAATGAGCAGCTTAGGGCTGGACCCAATGAAAAGTTTACGTGACTAAAAAAGGGCTTATGTATTATTAAGATTCCTGTACTCAACATTGCAAATCCGTACCTTCCTGTTTGATTTCATAAGTCTCTAAATGCTGCCAGCTCTGCACCTGCACGTGTCTGGGACCATCTCTGATACTCTTGTCATGTCTGGGTGTCATTGCAACCCAAGAATACATCACTTGTTTGCCTTTAGGGCCTGTCACAATAGGCTTGGCACACAACCATTGGATGGATCCAACACAGGAAACAGCAGTGGTTATGGAGCAGCTTTGGCTATGAATATGCTCCACCTTTGTTTTTGAAGGTAAATGCAAATTCACAGGGCAGAAGAAAGGGTGTGTAGTGCCACTGTGTAATATGTCAGGTACTTACATGGAAAAGAGGGAGCCAGTAAAATCCAGAGATCTCTATTTCCTAGTCAGCAAAGCAAGTTCAGGATCCCTTCATCCTGGCCAGAGGAACAAGGGTGGGATTTCTAAGAGATGCTCATGCACAATGTTTCATGGTGCCAGGTTGCTTCCTGCAGAAGGTGCTGGCTGAGAATGTTCATACTATGATCCCTTTGTCCCAAGGATTTCGTATCACAAATCCCAGGGAGTCAAATAACCGCTTTGTGACCCCAAAAACTGAGGTCCCACCCATCTCTCACACTCCTGCCATCACAGGGTTTCTCTCTGTATCTCACAGTGACACCAGCGCTCACGTGTTGGCTTTGTACTTGAGTCACCTCAGTTCAACAACCTGGAAGAAAACAAACAACAGCAAATCCTACATAGCTTTATGCCACACTAGTGAGTCAAAGGGAGGGTCCAGTCAGGGCCAGAACTGGTATAAGCAAGATGCAGGACTGGGAAAGGAGGAGAGGCACATGTTGCCTCTCTTCTTTGTCCTTAGCTGAACACTTTGTTGTCTGCATCCACAGGCTCCATGTGTGCTCTACAAGGAGCACACTGCTGAGCTTTGGGTTTGGGCCCTGCTTGCTCATAGTGAGCACTTCTGCTGGTGAAAATATTAGCAATGATCTGAGAAAGAAGACCAGTAAAAATTAATTAAAAAAAGATTAATATAAGAATAAGCACCTGTACAAACAGTCACATACAGCTCAAATAGTGGCTCCTGGGATATATTTGTATTAGATACATGCCCTCATAGCTTTGAATAAATGTCTTCTCTCAGAGCATAAACATTCATGATTTAATCTACGAATTACCGTTAGAGACACCACAAATGTCTAGGGTAATGTTAACCTTTGTCTCAGATAATCAATTGTTGTTGGTCAGCAAATAATTAATCTGATTTAAGGAGTTCTTAGGTGACACTGGTCAAACCCACACACTTCTGCATTGCTGCAGGCAAAGAACTGTGACCAAAACACAGTTTTAGATGCAACAGGTTGCTTCATCCTTGGCACTAGCTCAGCTGACATATGTAAGCAGCAGACATCAAACTTATCAAGACCCTTCTGCCCACCCTGCCCTTTAGAAGGCAAGGAACTGCCAGATGAGGGCCCATAAGTAGACTACAATTTGATATAGAGATACATAAAACCAGTACAGCATTCATCTGGGAGAAAATAATTGGTAGATATATTCCTCAAGCTGCTTAATTCTGCTTATGTAGAATGTTACTTTGATTGAAGACATAAGCAGGAAGTACCTGAGAAATGACAACTAAAAAGCAGATTTGCTATATCTCTTAATTTTTCATTATAGCAAGAAAGACATACAGGCCTATTTGAGATTGAAACCCTTTATTTATAAGGATATTATTAAAGAGAAAGAAAAAGAGAGAAAGAAGAAATTAAAAGGAAAAAAGGAAAATAGGAAAAGGAGCGAAGAAAAATGTCTTTTCAGAGTTAATTCTTCAGTCATTTTCATCTGTTTTTGAGTTGGCACTCTATGACAACATTTCCTTTACATGATGTCTCTGGTCTATTGCTATCAAAGGATACAGGACTTCTCTATTGAGTGGAAAATTGGCAAGCCTTTCTTGTTTACAACTGCAAAGGTAACAACTCCCGATAAAGTAGTGGACATAATTACGACACCTTTAGCCAAATTGTTGGAAAAATAACGTTACGTTCCTTTAGCCTGGCCACTGCACCTGAATGTGTTATTCTTAACATCAACACTGATGTTGCTTGTTAACAGCATCCCTGCTCAGAGAAGGCTGTGTGCACTCAGTGACCTCCTGGCTTCAACAGCTCTACTTGCAAGTGTAGCTCAAGGATTTTCACAGCAATTGGTGCTCTCAATAGCACCAATTCCGCTCTGCTTTGGAAGAAGAGTGTGAGATTGACTTCTAGAAGCAGCAAGTGAAGTTCTGGGCTAGAAGGAGACTGGGAAGTTGTATCCATCTCAGCAGAGTCCCTCTGCAGTCCTTCCAGACTCCACAGTGGACTACTACTTCTTCCCAACTGCCCTTAAAAGATCAAGTCCTATCTAAGGCTGAAGTATAAATGAGCAGATGTTGCACTGTTGTAGTGACCATGCCATCCCCGTTATAAAGATTGACAAGCAAAGCAGTGTAATGCAAGCCTTGTTAAGAAAAACTCTGAATGCAGTGTAAAGTAGATCTAGGCTGTTTGGAAGCACTTAAAAAACCACAGGATTACTATTCATAGAATCATAGAATCATAAAATCATAGAATAAGCTGAGTTGGAAGGGACTCACCAGGACCATTGACTCCAACTCCTAGCCCTCTGCAGGACATCACAAGAATCCCACCATGTGCCTGAGACACTGAGGCCCTTCGTCTGCATCTCATAGTGCCTCAGGTATTGTAGGCTCTCTCACCAACCACTCCCTCCACATCCCCATAGCTCAGGGAGCCGAGCACTGCAAACTTCCCTGAGCATCAAGCTCCAGGTTCTAGCAAATCCCTTGAATCCTCATCTTCTTAAGGAAATTCCCTAGCAAGTGGCCTATTCTTTCAATGCTTACCTTTGTGGTTCTCAGAGCACTTTATGAACATTCATCAAGCTTATGTTATAACACTTCTGAGGGGTTAAAACATTGCTACTTTCCCAAGGGTGGGTAATGAGATTTTTGGACATCCACATGGAGATGTGTGAAAGTTTCAGAGATACAAAACACCCAGAACTACCAGCATCTGGTATACATAACTTGTGACCCAAAATAAGCACTATTAAAAACGAAATGGTGGGCTTGCTTTTATTTACCTCCTAGTAAAAAAGAGTTTAGAATTTCCAAGTGTGCCTCCACAGCTCTGAGAGCAAGAAACTTTTTATTTGCTTGTGCTTTTTTGCCTGAAGGGAGCTGAGACAACTTAACTAAAGATGCAATTCAGGCAGTTTGGTCTGTAAGTAAAACAAAGTACACACCATATTGGATGACTCATAGTGAAATTGCAAGAGCAGATTAAATCAGTGGGAGCCATGAGCTTTTCTGTAAACAATTTCAAAGTTACTGACACCAAAGCACAAGGCAGTGCAGTGTTAGGCACCTGTTAGGGGAAGATACAACTAAAACACATGACATTGTGAGGTGATGTGTTGAACAGGCAGTGTGGGGACCAGCACAAAACAGTATTTGTAACATCTTGAGATCAATGTGAACAACAGCATGTTGTCATAAAGGCACATTTCTTTCCCTCTGGATTGGATACTTCCCAGGAATTCCCCTCCCGGGGGTATTTCGGTGGAGGGCCCAGTGACTAGGAGGTTTGGGACAGGAATGAGGAGAATGCAACCACTCCCCGTTATCATTTTTCCCACCCACCCTCCCACGATGAGGAGCTTTTCTCCCTCCCAAGGCTTGCACAGGAGCTCTGAAGCAGCTGGCAAGGGGAGGCATGCCAGCTACAGCTCTGCTGGCAGGGGCCCTTAAGGGAGACTGCAAAGACAACTGACCCCAAGCGATGACCATCTGCAGGGTTCCCTGTGGTCTGCTGGGAAACTCCTAAAGTAAATTAAACTGTTCTTTGGGGTGAGGGCACAGGAAATGGTCTTTCCCTGTGTGATCTGCAAAAGGACTATCATGACCTACCAGTATCAATACAAAGTAAATGAGCTGTGATTAAGTTTGCCTACACAATTCGTCCTGTCAGCTAGGGACTTCACCCATCAAATTTTAAATCCCATGAGAGCAGGTTACTGCAGTATTGAGCTCTACAGAAAGTCAAAATGTAGGTGATTTCAAATCTAGAACAGACATGATTGTTAGTAGTGGGTGAAGTAACTCATTGACTGCTACTTTTTCATTTGGCAGCTGAACAGTGCTGTGCCTCCTGCCTGGCGTGCATTCACAGCTATGGTGAACAATCTCCACTCAGGAGAGGTTTGGCATTGAAAGAGCTGCAATATTTTAAATTTGGATTTGAGGAACCACGTAGACCTTTGATCTGGAATAGACTATTTCTTGCTAAGTAGAAATTGGTCCTGTATTTGGCAGATGGCACTGACTCAAGTGTTTATCCAGAGTGCTCTGATGCATATGTCCGTGTATGTTCACAGACTACAGATAAATACGTAGTGCCTTAGGTTAGCGTCACAAAAGTGTTTGGCTAATGAGTGTCAAAACTACAAACATAACTGATCCTCCCAAAATTTGTTGAAGAAAAAAATAGCACCTGATGTATTTCCGTTGGGTACTGGATTTGTCAGCTAAATCAGGACTGACTTTGCTGCTGCAAGCCTTAATGCTAAAATATACCACTTGTATAGGATGCCCTCTGTGCTTTACATCTACAAATTATCCCTTCATCATCACAGCAAACTATTACTATAATTGTATAAAACCCAGGAATACTAAATTAACAAAACTTTCCTGATTAAGCCAAAGCTATGCAGCACTTGGGCAACAGTGACAGTTGAAAAACAAAGAATAGGAACACTGACTTCTGAATTATTTTTCCTGTCTCTAGACAATTTTTCTATGTAATAGAGATCAGGTAAAACAATGGTAGTGATGCAGATCTGAATTTACATATGCTCAGTTGTTATTGCCATGTTGCTGTCTTTGCAATAGCAGCTTAAAAATGGATTGCTTTAAAAAGCTCCACCCAAAACTAAGACACCCCTAACTATATTTTGAAACCTGATAATTTTTTCATAGCTCCATTATCATTACTAAAAAGTTTGTTCCTTAAAATAATTAATTGTGATACAATCAATATTTAAAATAAATTTTACTTAATTTCAGTTAACAACCCATAACTATGATTTTGTATAGTTAAAAATTTTCTCCATCTCTGATTTAAGAATTCAGTGTTTCCAGATTTTTTAATGTAATATTTGTATTTGATCAATGATTTTTATAATGCTGTCTGGTATCCAGTTTTTCTATTATGTATAATCATTCAGCAATTTCAATTATGACTGATGGAGTCAGGAAAATTTCACTTTCAACCTTATTAGTTCTTCTCACTATTTTTCTCCCAGCTAATTCTAATTTTAATTAGATTGAGCAGCAATTGATTGTACTGATGTACAATTCAATTAATTCCACAGCGATGACTGAGGTTATTTTCTGAGTGACAGCAAAATACCAGAGTACACCAAATTTTACAATAATTATAGACCAGTTCTACTGGAAACAGTGGTCCATCATTTTGTATACCCAAATTCTGATTTTAAAGTCACACCTACTTATTGTTGTGTGCCCATTGTTTTTTGCCTCCCATTACAGTAGATCATGTAGATGCAGGGAAAATAATCTAGTGATCACACTACTTATGATCTTGTCTTTTAATTCTGGATTGAAAAGTAAAATACAGACTACACTTCTGTATTTTCTGAATCAGAAAAAAACCAGGTTAGACTATGACCACTATAGATGATGTTTGATCTGCATGGATTGCACTTCTGTCCAGACTGTAGACTAAAACCTTGTGCACTGATCGGTAAGAGTCTGCATTACCCATTCAAATGGGAAATGTTGCATGAAGGTAAAATTCATGCCAGCATATAATAGCAGCAAATGACTTACACTGTCTGACCTAATTCAGAATCGTCAACCTCAAATATTCAAAAATTCAATCACAACACCAATCATGGAACTAATGTAAAATCCTGATTTAAAAGCACATTGATTTTTCTTTTATCTACAGGTTTCTAAGTTCACAGAGAGCAGGCTTCCAGACTTTCCCTGGCAGTCAAAAAAGATAAAAACATTGTTTTGAAGGTTGCACTTTTTGTGTACCTTCTTTCACATTCTTGGGAGCAGTGCTCTGAGTGATACAATATATTTTGTATAACAATTAAAATAATTGGCAAAACAGTTTTCAAAGGCAGGGATTATGATTAGTCACCAGTTATTAGAAAATAATTGGGAAGGTTAATGAGGAGCATTTGTTTCCTTCTCTGCAGTTAACTACAGCACTGTCAGTTTGTGAAACTGACACCAGTCAGATGTCGAAAGGGTGAAGTCAGCTCTTTGATATGAGGTTGGTAATTAAGGCTGTAGACGCATAGTACAGAGCCAAGTAGGAACTTAAGCCCGAGTCAGTGTGATGTCACAGGACTGTTGAGCTGCCTTCACTCATAACCTGCAGCTGCTTTTTCAACCTCTTGGCCCAACTCAGTCCCACCATCTCTCTGCTTCATTTGCCCAGGCTCTTGGGGTGACATGGTAAAGTAATGTACCTATGGATCTGCAGCACATCACTTTGCCACTTTTCCAGACCATGGGTGCTGTACCAAGCTGGGATGGGCCAGAAAAGAAGTCCTGTCCAGGCACACAAATGCTGCAAGGTTGTGGCTGTGGGTCCACAAGGAAGCTGCCATGGAACTTGGTCCATGGAGTTTGAGGGTCCATGGGATGAACTTCCCTGCATCAGTAAACAGCTACATACACTTGGAAAATATTCCTCCCGAGCAAAGAAAGCCCTGGTCTCTGGCCTTATACAACTCAAATTGGTCATGCAGCCTGCTGGATCTCCAGGTAAGATAACCTCCTCTGTTTCTTTTCTGTTGCCTCTGCCCTACAGATTTTTTCCCCATGGGAGGGGAGTATCAGCTTGCAGTCCTGAGCAAAGTCCAGTGTGGGCAATCCCATTTTGCTGACATAATCTACCACTGCAGTAGCTTATAGCACTGGAGTGCTATATCTGCACCACTGGCTCTGAACTATTGCACAGCTGTGACACGTCGGGGGTTGTGCTCCTCCCTTGAAATGGCTGCACCTCACGGCTGGAAGATGCAATGCCTGTGTCTCTGCACTGTGCAGAACAGCCAACTCTGGACACAATTTGATATTTAAGTGCAAAATGGAGATTACACAGCAGAGTCAAAATATTTAACAGCAGTATTTTGAATTTCAAAACTGTATGAAAGATCACTTTTAACCTTTGAATAGAGTTCAAAAGATGTCCCTCAGCACACTTCCACTTTTAAATAAACAGGAGAATCAAGGGCCCTGACATTTCCAAAGCCCAAAACACCGGTTTGTTTTCCTTACATAAATATTTTGAATCTCAGCAACTGTCTACAAAAGATAACGATAGAATTTGTCAGAGTTAAATGTGATCTGCTGATAGATTTAGCTTGCAGTTTTACAGCACCTTTGGGGAGCTTTGGTCCATTGAATAGAAGAATTCAGATGTATTGTGAGCTCTAAGGACACGTTCTTCCCCTCAACGTTTTTCATAAATGTCATTGAAGATGCAGCAGCCATGCAGTAAGTGAGAAAAGCAGCTGCCTTACAGTCAAGCTGAATTAGAATCATAGCGCAAATATACTTAAGTGACTCAGCAGTAACTAAGTGAGTATTTCAGATCTATTCTTCCCTGGTAGTGGTCATGTAATTCCCCTTCATCTACATGGGAATTGAGCACATGTTTTAAGCAGAAATTAAATGCATAGTGATGTAAATCCTTCAAGATTTTTCTTGAAAGAGAAGACACTGACAGAAGTTTTCTGTTATCTTCTGTCATTCTGTTGTTTGCATTATTACAATTAGCATTTTTTCCAGATTAAGGAGAATTAAAAATTAATTTTTCCTCCCAGAGTGCCTAGGGTTTTTTTACTTTTCCATTTGTTAGTGACACAGTATTAACAACCCCACGTGTATAAATGGAGTTTATTAAACTATTGATATCTTCAAAGGGCAGTTTTGAAAATCAGGAGGAGTGGCTTTTGAAAGAGCTTAATCACAGTTTCACAGAATAAATTAGGTTTTGGAAAAAACTTCTCAAATCATGGAGTCCAACCTATATTAACTTAGATTAGGTATATTTTCACCCCAATGGACTAACACAGAATGACCAAACACCTTTGCTGTCCACCTCTGAACTGGACAATGTTGTTTTCAAGATTTTCAACTTACTACTCCCTCTGTCTCACATCCCTGCTAAAATGGAATTGAGTATTAGCTCATACTCTAGATAGAGCAGCTGGTGAGAAAACCTGATGCATCTGGAGAAAAGATCAGGTATTTGCACAGAAGGCAGCAGGAGCCACCTCTGGGAGGTGGTTCTTGTCTCCTGCCACAATGTGTGTAAATACATTAGTGTGGTTTGGATCTGCATGACTGGGATCCATATGTTTGCATGCCCATCCTGTGGAAGCCACTGCTCTGCCAGGCTGGTGGTAAAGCACAAGCAGCAGCACATAGGGGACAGAAAATGGGTACTCATGAAAAAAGAAAGGTGGAAAAAAAATAAAGAACTATAAGCTAAAATACATGCTAGTGATTTTTCAGCCTTTTGTGCAAGACATGAAGATTCATCAAGATGAATAGACTGCTATTATGTAATTGCAAAACAGGTCTATCACAAAACCTCTGGGTCTGGGGTTTGCATGTTTGAAGCAGCAGTACGAGGCATGCTGTTTCTTAGCCAAAGACATAGATATGTGTTTCTATTACTTACCCATTTTTTTCTTTTTTTTTTAGAATATAGTTATGGCCTTAGGCTGAGAAAAATATTTATGCTCTTCTCTCCGGTGTATGTATTTTCTAAGGACAGCACCACTCTTATGAATATGCAAAAGTGCATGCTTTACATATTTACTTTCTTTATACAAAACAGTGTGCCTGCCACATCATGTACTGCTTTCACTTCTGTGCATATTCTCCCAGATTTATCATCTTCTCATATTTAGAATGTAATTCTCACTCAAATCACAAGCAGCCAGCTCTTCTTAATAACAGTTATTTTAGTGATAACAGCTAATTATGACATTTTAAAAGGCATACATTAATATTTCAGTAGGCTCAGTGTTTTGAAATACTACGCAGGGCAACATCTTGGTTGTTTTTGCAGGGGAACCTAAGGATCCAGTCAGCAAATAGGCAGTTAAAACATCCTTCAGCATACAAACACTTGCAAACACTTTCTACAGTGTCTTCTGTTCATCACAAGCCACACTTTAGAAAAAAAAACAGCTTTAATGTATCGCTTCTTAATATAATTAAGTATATTTAACAACAGTATGCTTCAGAGTTCTTAAATTAGTCCTTTGCCTCAAGACAATATATTCATCCAAATCCCTCCCCAAAACATTCTTATTCTGTAAATCCTATTAGCATTAATCTGCTAAAGTTAGGTGTGCTTTATCATTTTTTTTTTCAGATACCTGGAAAGCTTTGAGAGCTACTGCTCATTCAGCAGCTTATGGTTCCTTCTGGAGGTCTAACTTAGCCTGGAAACTTTGAAGGTTTCATGCCAGCTTGCCTTGGACTTCCTCAACTCAACAGTGCTATAGAGAAAAGAACCAAGTGGAAGATTTATTGCAGGATGGCACTAGCAAGGGTGTGGTAAGAAGGGACAAAACTGAGACAGAAACCTAACTGTACTATAAATGCAAAGGAGATAAGTAATAATTCACCTCTCTTTTATCACTTCCACTGTGCATTTTGTTCCAGAAACAACAGAGACTTTTATCTGAAAGTCCTTGGATGACCGATCCCATTTAAATTCAGCCTAAGCCTCTGCAGACTGAAGTGAGGCCTGACCATGCTGTGAGGTGGAGTCAGCAGGGACCCCAAATATTTTCCAGCTCTAAAAAAGCATGGCCAGATTATTGTTTCAAAAGGAAGATTAACACCTCTCTGAAGTCAAATGCATACACAAAAAGCCAGGAAAGGGGATTTCTGTTCCTCCCCAAAGTGCATGCAAAGTCTTTCTTGGAAGAAAGAAGTGGTTGAATTTTCCTTTCAGGTTTATCTCACAGGCACGTGAAAGGCAATTGGGGCTTCCCAAACCATCAATTAAATGCTGTGAGAATTTGTACAAGTTAACAAGGGAAAGAGGGAGTTATCTGAAGATTTTAAAACCATTTAAAGTAGGAGCATGGAAAGATTGCCAAACTCACATTTTAAAATCATCGTATTTCAAGCTTCTAAAATCTTTGTCCCAAGATCTCACTGCTAGATTAAGCTCGGTCACAGAACACAAGACAGCAGGGCTGCTGACTTTAATTAGGATTCAGAAAGAGTGGTGCTGCCTAGCCTTGCCTCCCAAGCCAGGAAATGTCTCCTGAGAAGCAGTATGGCTAACACTCCAGCCTCCTCTCCCTCGAAGCTGCCATATTGTAAAGGGTTCACAATATTTTAGAGTGGCTTTCCCCTTCCCTCCTGCCCACCCCAAGGGATGATCTTTCCCCATAGCCCAAGGACAGTACTGGGGGGAGTGTGCCAAGGGGAAAGCACTGGGGCTGGCAGTGGGCTATTCCCACTGGAGACCAGGGCCACCATGGGGGCTTCTGTCCTCTGCCTATAACCACTCATGGAGGTTTTCCCGGGAGTGGAGGGGCACAGTGGCTGGCATGGACTGGACATACACCCAGCCACGGGGCTCTGTTTCGGAATTGGCTTACCCCAGGGACCGGCTTGAAGTGTGTCAGGGGAGGTTTAGGCTGAGTATTAGAAAAAGGTTCTTCACCCACAGGGTAGTTGGGCACTGGAACAGACCCCCCAGGGAAGTGGTCACAGTACTAAGCCTGACAGAATTCAAGAAGGATTTGGACAACGCTTTCAGCACATGGTGGAATTCTTGGAGCGTCCTGTGCTGGCAAAGAGTTGAACTCGATGAACCTCGTGGGGCCCTTCCAACACAGGATATTCTCTGATTCTGTGGCTTGGGAGGGCTGCCGTGCCCAACATCCTCAGCCGAGGGCTCAACATCCCCCGATTACCACCCGACCCGGCTGATACACAGAGCGCTGAAGGAGGCTGAAACTTCGGCCCGGGCTGGCAGAGAACAGAAGGGCCGGGAAGACCTGGGGCTGCCCCGCCCCACGGCTAATGGGCGGCGGCGGAACAGCCCCGATACCGCGGCTGGAAATGCCCCGTCGGCAGCGGCCCCGCGCTCCCGGCCCGTGGCAGCCCCGGGGCGAACTGCGGCGCGCCCCTCCCCGCTCCGGGGCGCTTCCCCCGCCCAGCCCCGAAGCGTACGCGTCTCCCATCCCCAGGTTTTTCAGCATTCGCCAGTACTTTTCCCGGGCGCTTCCACTCCCAGGGGGGTAGCTTCTCCGGGAGCGCTGGGTCTCCCGGGGATGGAAGGGGGAGGAGGTGTCAGGGCGCTCCTGCAGGGCAGGGCCCCCTTTGCCCCGCCCCTCGGTGCCGGAGAGGTCCTCCCGCGGAGGGGAGGGAGCCACCCAGGCTGTCCCTGCCTGTCCTTCCTGCGCTGGGGCGGGGGAGCAGCGGCCCTCCCGGCGGGCAAGGGGGAGCCCAGGGAGCTCCTCCCGCGCGATCCCGGCAGCGGCAGCGGCAGGAAGGGCAGGGCGGGGGCGGGGGCTGTGCCTGTGCCGGGGGGGCGGTTCGCGGAGGAGGGGCCGCCGCCGCCGCCGCCGGGCGCAGCAGGCAGAGGGAAGGCAGGGAGCGGAGCTGCCGCCGCCGCCGTTGCCGCTGCCGAGGGCCGGGGCCTTGGACGCGTCCGGTGAAGAGCGCAGGAGGAGAAGGAAGGGGAAGGGGGGGAGCCAGCCGGCCCCTCTCGGAGGACGCGGCCCGCATCCGCCCGGGGAAGGGCAGAGGGAAGCGGAGGGGGAGCGAGCGGGCGCCGCCGCCGCCGAGGAGACAAAGAAGCGGAGCCCGCCTGGGCTGGGAGCCTCCCCGCCGCCACCGCCCGCCCCGCTCCGCTCCCCGCCGGCCGGCCGGAGGTGAGCGCGGCCGCGGGCGGGACAGGGATGGGGCCGGGGCGGGGGCCGGGGCCCGCCGCAAACTTGTGGCGACCGTGGGGGACGACGCGGGGAAGGGGTGTCGGGAGCCGGGGAAAGGCGGGTGTCACCTGGGCGGCCGAGGCTCCGTGGCCGCCCCGCGCAGGAGGGGCCGGTACCTGCCGGGGGCGGCATGGGGGGCCCGGAACGGGAGGAGGTGTTTGTGTGCCACGTCCAGTTGCGGAGGGGGGGCGGGGGGGGCTCGGAGGCGGCTCCTCGTCATCCTCCCGAGTTGCTGCTCGTTGTGTGTGTGTGTGTGTGACAGCCGCTGCTTTGTGCCGCCCGGCCGGGGGGCAGCGCCGGGCCGGGACGCCACCCCCCGGCCCTCGCGGGGCTCCGGTGAATGGAGGCGGCGTATCCGGCGGCCGCGGGGCAGCGCCGGGGGAAGGCGGGCAGCGCCTCCCGGCCGGAGCGCGGCGCAGCCCGAAAGTTTCCCGAGCGGGAGCGCCGCCGCCCCGCTCGGGGATCGGCGGGCACACCGGGCTGCGGCGGGCACATGGCCCTCGGCCCGCTATGCTCTCTTTGCTTTCCGTCACCGACTTTCGGCTTCAGTAGGGCTGAGGCCGGGGCTGTTCTCAGGGAGCGGGGTGCACTATGGCCTCGGTCGATGCTAGTGTAGATAAAGAATATAAAGGTAAAATTACATCTCATGTATTGAGTGTTCAGTGAAGCGCATCTCTACGTGTTTTGGGAAGAAAACTACTGAAGTTTATAAGTCTTCTCGTCATGTTTTTAATTAAAAATGCGCCTAGGCTAACAGCTACCCCTTGCTGACGGGTAGGCACTTTGGCCTATCTCAGATCAGGTTGTCAGATCGGGATTCAGGTTTGTAATTCAGGTCTGACCTGCAGCTGGCTGATCATGAGGGCTCTCGGCTCTAGTTCCTGTGTTTTATCTTCCTATGTTTTTTAAAAGTGAACGTGGCCCTCTGCGTGCCTCAGGGTTATTCCGTGAATTCTATGTAGTATTTCACTCGTAACTGTCATGTTTTTGTAAAACAAAGAGAAACCTTTTGTAATTTTAAAAGTTGAATGGTGACTGAAAGTCGGCAAGAATTTAAAGCATTCTTCAGCTTGAACAGTGTTTCTTCCCATGAAGCATTTTTGTTTCTGTGGAACATATTGCTGCTGTTTTAGCAGCTAAACGTGGGAGAATTAGACTTCTCTTTCATGAAATGCGGTAGTAGCCTTTGTAAAAACAAATTTTTATGGCCTAACCATGCGTGGTTTGTATCATCGGGAGTTTGGACTGGTAACTTAATATGGAGGAATTTGAAAGGACTCACTGGGTAGGAGATTATGAAGAATTTCTCTTTGAAAGTACTTGTTTTACTTCCATTACTTTTTAGGAATCTGAAGCATTCAGCACCACATAGATGATGTTAATGATACTGTGTGTTCATTTTTAGGATTATAATTTCTGATGTAATGTTGCTTCTCTGAATATTGATTTCACAACTCTGGAAATCAAAAGCCTCTGTCTCACCCAAGTGTGTTTAAGAAGTTAAGCAGATTGCTTTGTCTTTGTAACTGACTTTCTTCTTGTGACTTTGAGAGAAGATGTCACTTTTGGGAACAGTGAGTAAATGTAGCAATAGAAGGCACCTGTACCATGAAGATCAAGGCTGTAATTAGCAAATATTTTTATATAGGCCATGAAACAGATACAGATTCATTATAATGTTAGATCTTATTGCTGTTGTTCTGTCATTGCAACATAATCTAGCATTCTATTAGATTACATTTCCGATTGCTTTTGTGGAAAAAAAAAGATACACAAAATCTCTTTTGCTGTATTTTCCCAAAACTAGCAGCAGATAGTCTTCTGATAGTCTGTATGATCCTTTTTATTACATCCTGGCTACTGAACAGATGATAAATTCAGAACTTCAGCCTGTGCCTTGTTGCCGTACAGAAAGGGAACTTACCTCCCCTCTCTCCTCTATTTTCCTGACTAGCTGTCTGAAAGCTTAAGGAAAGGTGTTTGCTCTCTTCCGTGTCACCTCACATCTTCTGTTAGCTAAAGAAGAGGAACAAGGTCAGCAGTGTCTGCTGCTTTTCTAGCCTTTGTTTTTTTTTTGTGCCTTGTGTTGCTGTTGGTATGTTAATCCTTTGCAGTGCTCATGGCTTTCCTCAGTAGAAACTATAAGAGTAGCAACTCGAAAAGTGATACCCAGATAGCTCTGTTTGCTGGTCGTGGTCTTGAGCAGCGGCAAAACTACCCAGAGTATCTGCATTTTTCATGCTTCTTGAGCATAAAAGCTGCTTCCAGACTCATGGAGACAGGTGCTGTATCAATTTACTTGCCGCTGGTTTGAAATCAAAACCAAGGCATCTTTGAATGTAAAGCGTATGTTCTAGAAAAATATTTTCTGCTTGTATTGAGGGACTGATGGTTTCTAAGCTGTGGGTATTCCCAAACCCCACTCCCACTGTGTTTTGAGGAAGGAGGATTGCTGATGTGGATTTATTAGAGGTGTTTGAGGGAGTTTTTAGATAGCTGGAAACTGAAACCAGATGCTGCCATGTTTTGGTTAGTTTAGGGAGCCCGGGGTGAGGTGCTGGGTGCTTGCTGGACACCCTGCTCCCCCAAAGTAGGTCATCTGGCATGTTGGAGAGGCCGAGAGTTGAGGCACTCTGCAGGAGAGCTACTTTCTGCTTCTCATGAAATAATACACTTAAAGGTAGTATGCTTTGTCCTTGTATTTACTAAGTATACAGAAATATTGTAGAACAATAGTTTCCAGGGAGTGAAAGTCAGGAATTCTTACTAGTCCCTGAAGTGAACGATGTTTAGAGAGCTAGGATGGTGTTTGTAAAGTGGGAAATAGCATTGTTTTGTTGTCCTGAGGTGAAGAAGTGAGGCCTGCACTAATCATTTCACCTGTGCAGTCCAGTCTTTACTACAGGAGATTTTGGTACCCCTTTTGAGAAATGTTTTCTGTTCATTTTGCTTTGCAGATTTATGTATGTTGGCCCAGGAATCCAAAAGTTATTTCTGTTTTAGGTAGTTCCAATTTAAATTTTTCCTTCAAATTAATTAGGCCCATTAGTTTTCTCATAATAATGTAGTCAATGGTGTTCTGCCCAATTAAACTGTTGCTCTGTTCAGTGGAGGGTAAAGTAATTCTTCCAAATGCTAAGTTTTTGCTATTTTGTTTTTTTTTTTCCTTGAAGTAATCTTTTTCCCCATCATAAGAATTCTTAATTGTTTCATAAATGCTAATGACATGAGTAAGTTAAAAGTGCGTTAAAATATGAAATATATATTTTTATATTGAATTAAATATATGTGACAAAACAAATCAATTTGTTTCTCGCTATTAATGGAGTTCATATTTTAAACCCAGCATAAATAATAACTTTGTGTGCAATGAGGTGGCCTGACAGTCTACATTTTTAAGCTTTCATAGAGTACTGCAAATTTTAAGAATTCAGGTGAAGAGGAATAAATCTTGATTAGAGAATAGCAACCCATTGCATTTTAAATTACTGTATCTATACACAAAACCCTTATGTCAGTAAAGTTTTAGAAATACTCATGCTATGAAAAACATTTGTTAGAGTGGAAGCTCAGGCATGCTGATAGAGCCTGTATTTGTTCACAGTTGTAGAAACAAACTTTGTGGCTTAGAAGCTTTATTGCTTTGTAGGTTTGCTATACTGCTTTTGGTCCTGATCTCGTTAGCCTGTATTAATATGGTAACATGTAACTACTATTGATTATTTGATGAAGCAGACAGTGTGGTAAACGTGGAACACTTGGCAGATCCCTGAATTCTCAAAAGTGTTGCTTCTCTCTTACAATTGTGACAAAACACAGAGGCAAAATAAAATGCTATATGGGTGTGTTTTTACCTTACCCAGTTTTCCTCAACTCGTATCAGTTACTGTGTGCAGAGTACACACAACCATAGAAACAGATGTGAAAACAGGTAGTGAGATATACCACAGACAGATCGTAGCAGAAATTTTATTGGACAAAAAAGATAGATGCAATATGTTTACAGAATCAGGTAGCAACTGTCTTAGGCAACCTCCTTTTAAAAAATTAATTAAATTAAATACAAACTTTGTTTCAAATAAGATGTTTAATCAGAAAAAGGAATATCATTAGGTAACCTATTGTGTTTCAGCATTTGTGCTGTTTGGATAGGTGGGGCATCAATAACCAAGAATAAATGAGCAGGCCTTCAGTTTATTACCTATTGGATAGAAAGGGAGATTTTAGCCTTCCAAGCTCTTTGAAATTTCTGCATTCCAGAAATGATCAGAGTATTTATGAGGGCTTTAATAAAGAGAAGTGGCACAAGTGTGAAAGCAGGTACTGAAGTTTATGGAGAAGCTAGAGGCTGTGGATACTCTTCCTGATGCAGTCCTCCGAGTCTGGGTCACGTCCTCTTACAGTGTGAGAAGCTGCTTTTAGCTGACTGCTGTCTCCTGCCTGCCTTTCCCTACGGGTTACACTGGATCAGATCTGTGCAAATACAGAGGAGCCATCAGATGCTGCAGGAGGACAGGAAGAGGGTTAACAAAGGCAGGTGCTTTTTGTTCATGCTGGGGTGGGATTATTGGTTCTGCTAGCGGTGCATCATTTAAAAGTATGTGTTTTATTTTTAAGAAAACAAGCAAGCTCTTAGGGAAAAAAATGTCAGTTTTGCTTCGGATTTAACTATATTGTTATTATTTATATTATTTTTAAAAAGCTATTAAAAACTGTCTTATAACCTTTCCTTCAAAATGAGATTAGATTCTTGCAAGGGTGGGAAGGTTTAGAAAGGTATGATGGTATTCATTAAGCATATAAACTATAAATGAAACAGTAGGATTTTCTAAGTCATCCTTGTCAAATTTAAGTTGTCTGAAATAATGATTTTTGTAAACCAATTAAGTATTAGTTAACTGTATAGTAAAATAAAACACTTAATTCCTTCAGTCGTTTCATAGGTTTGGGAGAGAAGAGGAACACCATGTCCTTTTAAAACTTACCCTGTATATGGAGAGTTAAACTGGTGTATTACTCTAAATTTTTTTAGTGCATTCTGGACTAGTAAACGTTTCGAGGAACAGCAATAAGTGAAGCCTCCTGTTTAGCAAAACCTGGCACTGATACCAAAGAAGAGTCCCAAGCATTAATCATACTGACCTCTTGGTTTTAATGCAGTAAGAACCCTCAGCATACCATGGCTGCAAGGTTTTTCCTTCCTGTTCTTACAATAGCAGTGTATCCATCACATTTGTTTTCTCCCACATCCGTTGTGTGTTGGACTTGGCTCCCAGTGCCATCCTGGGCCACTGCTATTTCAGAGGAGCTGACTTGTTAGTTGACATCCTAATGATGTTTTGGATGACAACAAAGAAAGTATTTTTCAACCTTTTAATGCAGAAGGAGAGATACGTGGCTCTATGATATGCTCTTGGGCTGAATTTTGATAGCTGTCATGACAACAAATGACACATTCATTTCCCTGAATGGATGGTGTCCTTCCAGACACACACAGAATGTTATCAAATTTGACAGATCTTGAATGATGGCATGTCAGGGATTCTGGATTCCACCACAGGAGACTGGGCTGCTGCAAATGCACACTGCCACCTGACTTAGCAAAATTTACTTTAGGCTTTTTGTTGAGTTTTTCAGTTTGTTTTTACAAGTATCCTTTGAGTTTTCATTTTAAATAGATTTAATGTTGGTTGAAAATTTAGTTGATAATTTTAGATTGAAAATTTGTTTGCTAGATAGGATGAAGTCCAACTACCTTTTTTTTCTTTTCTACTGTCACTTTAAAGATGCATGTGTTTTAAATGCCTTCAGTATTTTTAGTAAAAATTTCAGCAAAACCAGAAGGATAGGTTTTGAGTATTTGTTAGGTTGGAAACAAGCACTCTGTTCACTGATTTTTTTTCATTTTGTCTTAGTGCTGTCAGTCAGTGATGGTACAAACACTCCATGGTAGTTCAGCTGTAGAGTGCAGGGCCAGGAGCTGACACCTGTGTAGATGGGCTGCAAACAGGGGCAGTCAGTGGCACAGATGGCTTATTTGGTTTATTTATAGGCTTGGCTGTTGTTTATTTGTAAGGTTGCAATCTCAGTTGGCCAGGTGTTTCTGGTTTAACTGGACTGAAGAAGTCCTGTAAGTTGAGTAAAACCCTATAAATGCTGATTTTTGTGTGTTTTGTATTGGAATGTTAAACTGGGTTACAGTCTGTCAGTATCAAGTGCTCTGGTAAGTGACCCAAATGACCTGCAGACAGCAGTTTTTCATGCATGGTGGTGTATTTATTTATTTATAGTTATGAATTGCTTTTGTTAGCAGTACTGTCTGGCTGTACCTGTAATATAAGTGAAATGATAACTGGTACCACTTAGGTGCTGGGAAGAAGGTACCATGTTTGTATCTTTAATTAGTCCTTCCTACCAGAGCTTGGAATTCTGTCTGTGTAGCAACTTTGGAAATGTAAGTTAAGAGATAGCAGGGACTTTGACGAAATTTCAATACTCACTGGGAAAAATGCTATTTTTTCAGCTTTGTGGTTTTAATTAAGAATGCTTTTGTTCCAGTCATAAAAGAAGTTGGTTATGGTGTATCTTGTTCAATTGTGCTTTCCTTTAATCATTGCTTGTTGAATGCAAAAAATGTAGGTGGCATTTATAGGTATAAAGGCAGGTATTTTTACATCAAAAAAAGAATGAAGCCATTTAGAGTATAAACATCCTGAGCTTTACCTTTCCTGTCTTTCAGAAAAAAGATGAAAAGAAAAATTGATGATCAGTCTCCTTCCTTTACATTTTCAGGTCTGTAGGCAGTCTTTCTTCTAGTGCTGCAGGGATAATATAGAAATAATTATATTGTGGACTATTCATAAATTCACACTGTTTTGAATTCCATTTAATTCAAATAGAGAAAGAAATTAATGCTAATATCCCAAGTAATTAATGCTATAATAAATGATCTGCCTTCCACTTGACACTAAAGGACTTATGTTCTGTTGCATCAAAAGAGCTAAATCATTTTGAGCATTCAATATTAAAATTCTAGTTCATGAATATTAGAAATTTAATCTGATATCTTAGTAAGGGCTGTGTGGATTGTATTGAGTTTAAACACTGGTAATCACAAAGCCTGTGTTTAGCACAAGTATCAAAATATGACACATCATTTTTATGAGCTTTGAGGCTCTTAAGGGATGCATGGGGAATCATAATGAACTGAAATGTGGTAGACTTCCTATAGCAGAAAACTGCTAAAGTCTGGGTAATGTCATTACTGTGACAATGTATGTCTTCCTCTGTTAGTCTTGTCTTATAATAATACTCTTGGTTGTATTCCTTTAGGATCTTTTCTGGTTTTGCTGACAGGAGATTCTGGATGTTTATTTTATTCAGGTATTTCTTTCACCTCTCTGGAAGACACAATGTCAAAGCTTTGCCAAAGTTTCATTCTTTGTTTTGTATTCCAACTTCTCCCTCCAATGCTGTGGCCCTGTGAAAATGCAAGCAATGTGCTCAGGGGCACTAGTGGTCCTATCGGAGTGAACGTCTCTTATTTACAAAACACAAAGCTGAGCCATGTGCACATCTTTTCCAAGACAAGAACCACTGTTACATTGCAGGCCAATTATTTTTTTTGTTACACATTCTTTACTTGTCACAACATGTATATTGAATTATGGAACTTCTGCTGTAGTGTCACACAGCCAGCTTCTTTTTAGAGACAGACATTACGCCCATACATTGCATATGACATTAGTTTTCCAGCAGTCCCATAAAGTCAGTGTGGCTTCTAGTAGTATAGGATTGTTTATTGAACAGGTGTGGATCAGGCGGTGCTTGATATAATGCCTGTTTAATTGATGGAAAAGGAAGTTAGTCCCTCAGGAGGGAAACAAAGAATTTGTTAGTTTGGTGTTTTGTTTAAAAACATGAAACCTAGAATTGAAAACAGAAAACCAAAATGAATGAAAGCAGGAAAAAAATGGGAAAACTAAAATGTGATGCAAGAAACGCTCTTAAATACATTCAGGGTTGTAATTTCTGGTTTAGAGGAACCAGGGTTTGAAAATAAGTATATGAATGCAGATCATGGAAATTCATAACTTTTGAAATGCTTTGCCCCCCATGTTTTAACTGTATTAGATTGTTTAATGGTGCTGCTAGACCTGATTTCCATGTTCTGTTATAAAAGTCTTTTCAGCTTGCCCTTGTGATTTGTCTGTTCTTTGGTATTTTTTTCCTTCTTTCCGGATAGATAATTTTAGTGGTGAAGTAGTTGGTCACTTGGATTCCTTTGAGTTAATGTAAGTGATATACTTGTGATTAAAAGAAGATACCATACATAACTGCAATCTGAATTAATGGCCATTGACTTACTCTTCTGCAGCAAAGGCATACATACCATTACTGAGTGTACATAACATTTGAAGCAGCTTGGTATTTAGTAGATTATACTGTGCTTGCTAAGCAGGTAGTAAAATTCTAAATGCTTCATTCTTCAAAAGTAGCAATCCTGAATCTGATGTCGGTGAGTCATGAATGCAGGTGAGTCAAGGTGGAGTTGTGCTAGAGAGGAGGTCATTTTTCCAATGCCACTACCTTGCCAACTCTGCCTGCCTGTTGCCTACCTGACTGGTAGCAGCCCTTGGCTCTTGTTCCTGCGCCGTTTTCCTGCCACAGCCGTTTTTGAATGTGAGGGGTGTGCCTAGTTTTCAGGATGCCTGGCGTTAAGCAACTGGATTTCAGTGGATTTTTAAATTGTTGATACTGTTATTCTAAAATTGTGGCACCTACTAGATATTAAGAAGACTCCCCACAAAACCCAACAGCAATCAAAACTCCGAATCTCAATATTAATACTTGCACGTGGTATCAATATAATTCATAGTTTTGGGTTTGTGTACATGAACCTTTAGATTTTCTTAGGGAAGTACCATTTTATTTTATGAATCTGTAAATACTTAATTCAAGAAAAGTTTGATCTAGTTGGTGCATACCTTGATTATTGTGCTATCTAAACTGATGATCACCTGTGTCTTTGCTGTGTCTTTTCCCTCCTCCTTTTCCATTGCACCATTTTGTAGATAATTAGGATAGCCTTGATTGTGAGACGGCAAGCTTTTGGGTTGTCTGCAGTCCATTCATGTGGCAGAAATATTTAAGCAAAGAAAAGAAAATATTAGATAAAACTAGAAAAAATGTATTCTGTCTAGTGTGATTACACACATTTGGGAATGGGTAAGATTTGACTGGAACATTGCAGTTACATGATGTACAGAAGTAGAGTTGATGAGATTTTTGAAATGAGGATATACTTGAACCCTTGCTTAAAAGATTTCTGTATAATTGTGTTTAACTTCTTTCTTCTATGAATATATTCTGAGATTGTGTTAGGGTATTGGGGTGGGCTCCCACATGTGTCAGTCAATACATATCTTTCCTTAAATAAGAAGACACATTTTGACATTGAGAAATATAATAAATAAATGTTTTGCATTGTTTTTCTAGATTTTTCAGTGACATTGATTTGAAGTACTGTAAATTTATGAAAGGCTAAAATGACTGTGTGTAACTGTTTTGCAGAGAAATCTGTTTTCCTGCAGCTACTGTGTGTGACTGATCATTGTACGTTGTCTTGCATCCACAGCCCTTTGCTCTAATACCTTTCAAAGCATCCAAATTTGCCTCCTTTTCCCATCTTCCTTCTGCTCCCTTTGCAGCACCAGGGAGCACCAGTCACTGCCTCGGAAATCCACATCCTCTGGTTCTTGCTCTCTTTGCAAGCAGCACAGGGCTGTCAGGTAGCTGAATGGTGTCCAGCTGCTGTGTTATGCAGCCCTTTGTCTAACGATGTGCTGTTAAAGTTCCCGTGGAGGCTATTACTCATGTATTCTTCATGCAGGAAGAGCCTTTCCATTAAATTAACAGCTATGAATAGGATTTGGATGAAGATATTTTTGTTAGTGTTTTGTTGGCTCTCTGTTCCAATTAAATATGTAGTTGCACACAGTCACAGAAATGAGGTTGTCTGTTTGCTTATACCTGCTCAGGGTAGGAGAAAGTATAGGATGCTTTACAGGTTATTCTGCTCAATATCATATTCTCATTTTCTATCTTGATATGTATATGCTCGCTCCTTGGTTTCAGAAATGATTAATTAAATCTGCACTTAATGTGGTCCAAATTGGGGTAGGATTTACCAGTATGAACTGGTTTTGGGCTAAGATGAATTGTATAAAAATGCTGTACTTACTTTCACTATACAGCCTTCTCCTTGTCCACTCTTTATAATGTGGGAGAAATGCTATAGAGAAAATTGTGTGATGAGGTTCAGCGCTGGATCCCAGTGTCATAGGGTGTTGGGGGAATGGAGGAAGCAATATTATTTCAGTTTTTTCTGTTTTCCAGTAGTTGGATATTCTCTTTTTTGTAATATTTCTTTAGAACATTGCTGTTCTGAAAAGTCTGTTGTTTTCTACTGAAATGAAATGTAGCCTGGGGTTTTCAGCTTCTAGATGTGCTGTAATAACTGACAATTGCTGAGTCTGAGGACTTAGTATGCAACACTGATCTGAAACTTACACATTTGAAGGGCAGGTAAAGGAAAGAATTGGAAAATAGAAATCTTGAGTTCAGGAAGAGTTAAACAAAGGATATATGATTTACAGTTAGTAGCCTTAAATGTGTATCTACATTTTAAAAAGTTTCATGTGGGCATACTTCCAAGATTGTTTTTTAAAGTAATTGTTTTATGCTTATCAGCTTTTGCTGCAAAGTGGATATAATGCAGGTTGCTGAGTCATTGACCCTTGTAACCAACAATTTGTATACCTTCCCCTTGTTTAGCTTCATACCAAGAAGCAGTAGAAATGTGATTTTTGTATAAAATCACTAGGTGAATATACTTGTTCACAAAGGAAAGACTTAAATTTTTCTCCAGTATGTCTAATTTTTTATCATTATGTGTGGACTTACAGAATGTGCTCAGCTGCGATTGATCACTGGTGTGTGAAATGACCAAATTATGACAATGGAGGGTTTTGAGGTGGGTAATATATTTTCATATGTAGCTTCCAGCAATGATTTTAATGTACTGAAGGCCACACTTTCAATGCTTCTGTTATTGAAATGTAGTGCTCTGATCGTTTCTCTGCTGAACTTCAATTTAGAACTTCATCTGGAAAACATCCAAGGAAAAAGGCATCAAAGCAAAATAATAATTGTCTCGGAATGCAGGAAGATCTTTAAGTATAGAATTAAAATAGGCAGCAAGAGCTTGAAAAAGTGTACTGGACACCTTAAAGGCTAAGTCTGTAAGTAAGAAAGGAAAAGACTGGCATGTATCTTGATGCTGTAATAGTTTGCTAACCTTGCATACAGGAAGTAAACTTCTGCATTCTTACTGTGTATAGCTTCGTTTCCCGTCTTGAATCCTTTGGCTTTGCTTTACCTAAAGGATTGTTACCACTTTACTGATAGATCCTCAGGGAGTCTGTTGCCACTCACAAAGCCCTGAAATAGTCCTCTGCTGCACTTCAAAGCCACCAGGTGAACTCTTCCAAATATTTAATCAACCGAGTTATGATACTCAAGCCACTTGTGAATGTGTTTAGTTTACTTTTCTGAGGTTTGGATTTGGGACTTTGTAAAGAAAAGCACATATGGGAAGACAAAAATGATGATTAAAAGAAGTGTATGCATAGTTGAGAATTGATTCTGGCTCTTTGGCATTTTAGGTGTGCCAGGGTGAGAATAGTTTCTCTAGTTCTTCTGTCAGTGTAGTAATAGCTGTGGGAGGATGGTGGTGTGTGTGAGACTTCAATAGCTGACAGCTTTTTTGTTTTCTACAGCTACAATTAAAAGTACCATAAAAGTTGAATTTCACACTGCTTTTATTGGAAGAATGATTAAAGAAGAAATGTAATCTGTATTATCCAGGAGCACCTGTATGTATCATGCTGAAGTAATTCAGGTTTTCCTTTCATTTCAGTAGGTAATGGTCTGGACCTGTCAAACACAGATCTTGGTGATTCTTGAATTGTTCCAGCAGCATCAGCACATGGTTTCAATGCCGTCTGCAAAATACATGGAAAGTTGTGTAAAGTTCAGATTTTCTAGGGTTTTGTTTGGTTTTACTATGCTTTGCAGTGAATATTAAAATGTTCAGAAAATTTAGCATCCTTTATCTGCTGGGCACAGTAAAATTTTGCTGTAGCATGTGGAAGCTTCTTTTCATTCCACCCACAAGCTCAGTGTACCTGAAACACCCTGTCCCTTGACTGTGGAATGTGTTGGGGAGATCTGCTCTTCAGCCTAAATCTTAGCAGACATGGGGATTTTCTTCACCTCTTGTATTACAGGGGACTCTTCTGCCTGCTTTAGTTTCTACATTGTCTTTTCAGCTCAGCCCACGCCTTTTTCTTGCTTTTCTAGGAATAGCTTCCCTAGATGGCAACACCAGCGGCTGGCAGCTCTGTGCTTGTTACGCCTGGGGAAAAAGCCCTGGCTTTCTCAAAGCCCACTGCCTCTAGCAGCAATGAGCAGATACACTCATCATTAGGAGATGTGAGTGGCAGGTATGTGGTAGTCTTGTCTCTGCATGGCTGAAACCCTCATCAGCTGCAGCAGCTGAATGGATCCTGGTCTGGGATGAACTTGATGGATTAGTGTAGTGGAAGAGGGTCTGTGCTGTGTCACACATCCCATTTGATGGTGCCATTAGTTGTTTCAGGTGCTTGCAAATAAACTCTCCCTGATACAGGTGAAATGCTCTTGATTATCTTCTTCTTTATTCATAGAAATGTTGCATTAGGTCTGGATTGGACTCTGATATTAGAATCACCTGTTTTTCCTTGCCATTTTTTTCCAAGTCACCTCTGCATACTTGGATAAATAGCACACATACACTGTTTCCATAGCAGGTCTTTCTATGGAGTAGGCACATGGGACGTTTGTTACAGATTATAGGATCCACCCCTCTGGAGTAAGATTATTGTCTTGATTTCTCTGTGTGTTTAAAAACATAGTATCACCTGTAAAGCACGCCTTGTCAACAGTTACTAGTCCCTGTTAATTTTTATCTTTGGGGTAAAAGGATGTGTGTTAGGATAACTTAGTTTCAAGATGCAATACGAGATTTAAAGAGAGGAACTGTGTGTGCCTGCAAAAAGGAGAATGATTCTCTGTTTCTCTGTATCAGTGATTCCATCCTTGCAAGAAAAACGCTAGGAGGAAAGTCGTTGTGGTCATGTAATGTTATTTGATTTCAGCTTGCTAGTCTTGAGTTTTCTTTCTGAGAAAAGAAAGGTAATTTAATCACAGATTGCAAATAGTGGAAATTAGACACCCCTCGAAAGTAGAAATGATAGCAGAAGGACGAATTAGTTGATTTCTACCTACAGCACAGAATTCACTCTCTTTGGCACCAGCAAGATGTTTAGTTCAGCTCTGCCAATTTTTTTTGGAAGTCTCACTCTAATTTGCTGAGTATGGAGACCGTGTGATTATTTCAGCCAGCAGGAGAGCCTTATTTCTTTTGTCAGTTTTTTTCTTTTTTTTTTTTTTTTTTTTTTAATCTGTTTGCTAATTCTTTGGGGTTTTGTTTTGGGGGGGTTTGTTTTTTTTGGAATGTTACTTCATCATGTGCACCATTAAACGTTTTATGCAGGAATGAGAAGTAATTATTTCTTCTTCAGTTGGTTCACACTGGAATAGCCATAAAATCCTTGATCCTGATTCTTCACTGTTACGCAGCTTGTAAATCATTTACTTTGTGCTCCAAGTGCAATGTGTTTGTATAAATCTACTATTGATGTTGATGTATCATTTCTTCTTCAGTCTCACTTAAGGCGAGTGTAAATAACTTTACAGAGTTGCAAAACAGTGGGAAAATAAGCCTCCACAAGCTAAGGCATCAGATTTATTTTCTGGGGCAAATGAAGAGGTTCTTTGAAGCCTGATCAAAGCCCAGGCTCTCCAGTTGTGCATAGTATAAAGCTGGTGGCGTTTGAGCAGAATTTGTTGGCTTCAGGAGTTTTGGTTTTGTTTTCTTCTCTTTTTTAAATTTTTTTTTTTTTATTGGGGCTTTATATCTTTGGAATGCATATTCAACATATTTCTGGAAATGACAAGTATACTGCCATATGGCATACCAGATTTCAAGCCACTCTGAGGTACATGTGTGAATTTTAGAGTGCCTGGAAGAAATGAATGAAAACCACATTCTCAATTTTATCTATTGCTGAGCTCTGTAGGCAGAGGGATGGGAAGGCTTTGAAGTAAATTCTGCTGGAGGGATTGTGTGCTTATTTCTGAGACACCATCCTAATGCAGCAAGGTGTAGATGTAATTTATATTTCAAAATATGCACTAATTTCAGCAGGGCTGTCAGTTTATGTGCTGCTCTGCTATTCTGGGAGATGGTAAGAAATACTGAGCATCTTTTTGCTAGTGGCAACTGTTACCATTTTCAATTCTTCATTTCCAACCCTTTTTGTGTCTAAACCTCTCTTTCAGACTTTAATACCTGACCCTAGTTCTTAAGTATTGTTGAACTGTTATTTCTGTATATGCTCTGCTTCCTTAAAAGGTTCTCTATTGATTATACTTTGAGTAGATTTCTTAAGCTTTTGTTGGTTAGTAAAAGCTGAGGAAGCATTACTTGAAGGTATTTGTTCCAGGGTTATTTTTCATTCTGGAGACTTTACATAAACTTTTTAGATACAGAAAAGATGTTTGGGAAAGTTGTGTCAGGTTTTGGTTATAAATCATCTCTTCCATGCAGAGGGCAAGCTATTAAGGTAGTTCCTTAAGATCAGTTTGTGATCAGCTTACACAATTCTGTGAATTTTCTTCAGAATCAAAGACAATTAATTTTGAACGATTTTTTTAATGTAGAAAGGGAGAATAAACGTACTTGTGAGATAGCTAATTTGAGTGATTAATATTTTACCACAATAGTTGCTTAGCTGGTAGAATTTGGTAAAATTAATTCTTTCTCCCTCTAACAGTAAGAGAGTGTTCACAGGGGAAATCATGTTACATTACTAAATCCTTTCCCCCAAATTAAATTTTTCTTCTAAAAAATGTACCTTGATACAGTAATTGTTCCTGACCACTTCCAGTGCACAGCCTCATGCTCTTTGCAGAGCTTTTCATAAGATTCTGAGTTTCCTCCATGTTAGGACATCTCCATGATCCAATTTAACTTGCTGTGTGCCAGTTAATTGCTGTTTCTGACCTTGAATGAAAGAATATGTTGTGTGTTCCAGTTGTTTCAAAAAGATGATGGCAAAGGAATGATCTTGCAGTGATGTTAAGCAGCAGTTTTACAGGTGTTTATAGTTACCAACATTTCTGATGTTCTCACACTCAGGGTGGAAAAATGTTTTCCTTCTTTCTAGAAAATACTGATTTGTTAGGTCTGTGTTATTTAATAAATCAGTTTGCCAAGGTTGGATGCCTTGATGAGTTGAGAAGCAGGAAGCTGTGGTTCTTGCCAGTGGCAGCAGGAGGGCCAGGAGCTGCCCTTGGGATCTGTGTGTGTGCAGTCCTCCTCCAGCCCTTGGGACAGCTCTTCCTGGTAGGAGGTCACAGTCAGGAGCTTGAACAGACACAGAGTGAGGGGTTGCTAATGCTGAGAGCATCTCCTCTTGGGTGACAGTGGGCAACTATTGGAAAATTTTGGAGTTTTCAAGGAGAAGAAAACTGTATCCCTTCTTTCTTAATGTTTTCTGGTTTTGTTTTTTTTTTCCCTTGGTGTGTGATATGTTTTCAAATTATCTTCCTCTTTCTGACATGATAGATTTTTTTTTTTTTTTAATAATTTAAGCAAACGTTTTTCTTTAATACAAAATCTTAGTTTTGGGGAGTTCTTAGTTCTGGAGTACAGAGATCCCCACAATAGTTATTTGTCATTGTTCTTTGCTTTTGAAATTCTGCCACTGTGTGTAGCACCAAGTATATATTCAATGAAAATTTTTTATTTGAAATCAAAAATTTGGAATTCCTGGAATGCAGTTTCTGTGTGTTTTAGTAGGAATAAAATAAAGGACATTTTAGTTTTTAACTTTACCTGCTTTACAAAAAAACAATTTTGAAACATAAGGTTTTGAATGGCAATACACTTCTCAAATTGCCATCCATATAGAAACTGGTTTTGGAATGGTTTTAGAGGGGTATTAGTACACTGTGAATTTATTAATTAGTCCTCTTTCTTCATACATTTGTTTCAAAACTCTTCCAACTTTTCTAGAAATTCTGTTAAAAGAAACCTAGGTAAGAAACTCTTGGAAAAAAATCACAAAATGGAACATGTAGTCAGCCTTTTGAAGAATCCCTGTATGCTGAACTTTTCGTCATGTGTCTCTGACTTGGATCAGAATTAGCAACAAACCTCTCCTCAGTTCTTCCCTTTCTGAAAGACTGACTTGAATTTGTTAGCATTTTGTTTTATCTTTCAGGATTAGAGTTTAAGCTGTCGAATGCAAACCCTAGGTAAAACCTGAGCTCTTTAGGTGTAATAGTCATTGCAGGTGATATGTTTTTCCTTTATTGTGTATAAATGTTCGTAGATGTATTATCTCTGAAATTTCAGTGTATCAAAACCAGTGTTTATTTCGAGGCTATTACCAGCCAACCCTTATTTTCTATCAAATTGTTCTGAATACTGTAACAATTGGTGGTTGTTTGTCATCAGTTGAAGTTAGGCATAGGTGGTCTGTGTGTTTTTCCTACCCTGTCTGTGAAGGGAATTGCTATTGCATAAAACCTTTCTACAGCCCTTTCAGTGTCCCTCTAACATTTTGACTGTTCTTGTTTCTTTGTCTGCTTTTTCACTGCTTGACCTTCTTATATGAGTTATCTTTACCAGCCACTTACCACTTACTACTACATCTGCTATCCACGTTCTTGTTTTGAAAACATCACCAAAGAGCAATTCTGAAATAAATTTGTGATTGTATATGCATCCAAGCTTTATTGCTTGGGAGGTATTGCAGGTAATGGCACTAAGGAAGATGTGAGAGCGAGTTAGCAAACATGTAGCCTGGTAGATTTGAAATCTCGTTTGGGTATTGATACTGTTTGGAGAAGTTCTGTAGACCTGAAGCAGAACTGTTGCTGCCCTTAAGCCATCGATTTACACATACTTCTGGTTCTGCAAGTTTTCTTTGACATCATAGATGTGTGTAGTTGGCTTGTTTTGTTTTGTTTTGGGTTGGGTTTTTCTAGTGAAGAATTGTTTCATAACATTTGATGGCAAATAGCCTGAGCCAGTCATGCGAGATGAGAGGGGGAAATCCTGCCCGGCTGAGAATCACAGAAATCTTGATTCTGATTTTTGAGGACCTCATGATATCATACCATTTTTTAGTAAAGCTTTTGTGTAGGTACACAAGATGCCATTCAAAGTTTGTGGATGTGTTTGTATTAGTCTAATGGCTTATTCTTTAATTTGATATTATACATTTGACTGATTAGTATGTGCCAATAACTTTCCAAAGATGGCACTTAAGCTGGGATTACGTACTCTTGTGCTCACCAGTGTAAGCTGTCTTCAAGTAGCAGGTCCTCCTGCCTCTCTGCTCCAGGGAGAGCTCTGACAGGAAAGAGAAGGGTTTTTTGCCTGTGAGGACATTGAAAGGCTGGACAAAGAAACAGTACCACCCTCCTTTGAGGTGATTCTTCCTTCAAGCTTTATTCAAACAGAAGGCATTTTTGTCCTGTGACAGTTTAGAGTTTGGTTCTCAGACCCGTAGTGCTGATTTTGAAGCTCCCATCAGGTTGTATTCTGCAGAAAAGAGGAGTCATGTTTCTGTAGTGAAGACAGCTCGCTTTTTTAGGAGCAAAGCTAAAACTGGCTTCTGAAACACAAGCTAAGTGAAGTATGTAATATTTATCTTTGCAGTTTATATGTGTGGTGCTATCTACTTCAAAATTTTGTAACATAGGCATAGAAACCCATGCAAGAAATTTTGGTTGGTATGTCCTCTGTAGGGTTGCTCTTTTGTTTTCTGTTTCCTTTGTATCTCATGAAGTAAGACTGTAATATGCCTTTAATAAAAATAAATTGCCCTGAGTTGCTTTTTTTCAGATATTTTTTGAAATGTTGAATACTGATTGCTTCTCCTTGAACTCCTTAATGCCTGTCATAAGCAGGAAACATAAGAATACTGACTGGAGAAAGTTTGCACATGTAAAGTTATTACAAGCTGATAAAGTGCAAGGTGAGAATAACTTTTTTTTGCAAAGGAATGATTGAATGGATGGTGTACCCCATTTATGGTTTCAGAACCAGTACTAGATGATGTATCATGCTTTTTACCAGTACTAGATGATGCATCATGCTTTTTATCCTTGATGTTGTTTTGTCATGGTAGGTTTATTTCTGATTCCTGGAACATCACCAAAACTTTGAATCCTGTTCACACAGCATGTCTGTTCCTGAGCTGATTTTTTTTTCAATTTTTTTTTGTTTGCCATATGTCAAATGCACTAAGAACATGAAGTTGTTGTACTGCTTTCTTAAGGTACTTAGTGCTTCTAAAAATTCAGTAGCTATAATTTGAGACTTGATACGTTCACAGTCTGTAGGTAGGTTCTAGTTTTGAAAATACTCAATTCTTACTGGGAACTGCTACTTTATATTTGTCAAGAAGAAAGCACTGGCATTTGTGATATTGCTGATTTAAATGAAAGGTTGCTATAACAGTTGTTTTTTTTAGAAAATCTGTGTATGCTTTAGTAATTAACAGCGAGTTTTTGAGACTGTTGCTCTTAGGGTTCATGTCATACACTTTGTATTCTGAAGCATGTGGGATGCTTGTGCTCTTTTGCAGTTTGAGACATGTAACTTTCCTAAAGGATATATTCTTGATATAGGATCCATATTTGCCATCATAGTCAACTGAAAGGAATGATAAATTACTAAGAAAACCAATATAATCAAAATAATGCAGAAAGGAGAGGAAATTATTCTGCCTCATTTAAAGTTAACCAGAATTTTCAAAACTATTTAAGTATACAAGATCTTATTGAGTGTTTTCAGATCTTTATTAGCTTTAAAAAACTCAGCTTCATTTTTAGGCAAAGATGTTTGGATCATTAAGCCAGTGTCCTCATATTTCTCTTAGTAAAGCTTCTGTTCCTACAGGTCAATAAAGCCGTTTTAAAGTTTGTAAAGAAAACCCCATGTAAATACACCAGAAAAGCCCATGTGGTTGAGTAATATGCATGGAAAGTGCCTCCACCCTTTGTTTCCTTTTGTCACAGAAAGGAAAAAAAAAAGCCAAACCCCAACTTCATGTTATTGTCTTTTAATCTCCACTGCACAGAGAAAGCTCTGGCCCAGATCTTCCCATTTGAATTGTGGAATTGGAGTACAGACCTTAAAAATTACTTAATTACCCTCCCTCCCCCATCAGCATCCTCTCTCTGTCTGGAATTTAGCTGTTTCTCAGGTTGTCATTAGGCATGTAAAGGACAAAATTTAATAAAACTATAACTATAATTGTTTAATGAAATTACTGAAATATTTAAAAGTCTGTTCTTGAAACTTTGAGCCTTTCTGTACTAGAAACAAAGCGTTTGGTATGTATGTTTGAAAGTGGAAAGCATATATTTTATTGGCTTTTGATTTTTAGCAACAGACCATGTGTTTAAATGGCATCATGACATTTTGGTTTCAGGCCTGCATGAGGAAGATGTTGTAGTCAGGTTAGCTATTGAGAAAGAGCTGTTCAGCAAGGCTTTTGTGTACCCTTCAGAGAGAGCTTTGTTGTGACTGCCTGCTACAAATGAGGGGTTTTTAATTGGTTTTCTTTCTTTTTTTATTCCCAAAAGAAAGGACAGACCTGGACATCTATAAATGTTTGGGGTAGTTGGATGAGCTTGGAAATAATGTATGAGGAGAGGGACACGTGATTATTATATATCCGTAAATAAACTGCAAAGAAGTGGTGAAGTATTCAGACCTTCTGAAAGTTGTCTAAATTTACTTTGAAATATTTAGCAAGGATAGTAAAATCCAGATAGAATAAGAGCTTATTTAAAGAAATTCATCATCTTTTCAGTACCCTTCAGATTCGTGACATTTTGCTTTAATCTTTCCATGTTTTCCAACATGAAGAACCTTCTGTGTCAGAAGGTTCCTTACCCAGGTGATCTTTAAAAAACAACAGACAGACAAAATAAAACAGCCTCTAACAAACAAGAAAATGAGAACTGGGACAGTAATTGTTGAATTCACCTGGTGGTTGTTTTTATGGTTTACATACATTTTAAGCATTGGGACCAGGACAAACTTCTGTGCTGCAAGCAGAAGGAACAGTTTTTGAGAACTACAAAACAGCAGCTGACTTTTTCAGGGGATGGTGGGAAGACGAGGCATTTCCCAAGTCTTTCTGAAATGCCTGGCACAGAAAGGTAGCTCTGAATTTCCTTTCTTGTAAATGAAATTTTATTAAACTGTGATTGCCATCTATGTCATACTATAAAGATGGTTGAAAAATGTGCTGATTCTCATTTCATTCAGTTTATTGTCATACCGTATGGGATTTAAATGAGACCTAATGGAGTAGTAATTGGATTTGATTGGATTTGCAGTGCCTGTGTGATATGAAGGAGAATTCGTGGTACTGTGCTCAGTCCAGAAAGCAAATGCAAAAATTAAATCTCATACAAAACTGGAAACAAAAAGATTGATTGACTATATCCTTAAGCTTAAAAAAACCCCCAAAGTTGAGGAAAATTGTAGCTGAAGAATTTCGTTTTAGGCTTTGTCAAAATGTTTCTGACAGGTTCATTGACTGCATGATTCAGTTGGGAGATATTTTCAATTAATTGTATATTTTCATATATATTAAGTGTGTATTTTCAGTATATTAACTTATCTTTATGGTATTTACGTACAATATAATTATTAGTTTAGAAGTTTAGTTAAAATTGTGTCTGATATTCTCTGTTATGCTTTAATAGTAGAAAACATATGGATTAATGATTTGAATTTGGTTCAAACCAGTAATATACAAAATTGCTGCCTTGCAAAAGATGTCTGTGAATACCTCTAAAGAAGGATTTTGAGACTAAGTGTCCTAAGAAAATGGTAGCTGCTCTTCATTGGCACTGCTTTTGAATTAAGGCTATCTTGAGTTCTGGAGTGCAACCCTGCATTTGTGTATTAGGTGTTTCTTTGAATTTCTTTTTGAATTAGCTCTATATTCTAGAATGTGCCAGATTTTGACCAAGGAAATTTCTTAATTTCAGAATTTTCTGAGTATTGCTAATGACTGTATTCAGGAAAAACCCAAACAGAAATAAAAATACCCACCTCTAATTGTGTGAGTCTTGGTGTGAGAAACACAGGCTTGGAATATACAGTCCTAAATATAGCCACATTAATAAGGAATGCTTTACGCTTTCCTGAATTTTATGCTGTCTTGATACCAGAAGCACTTGCAGTATATATAGAGTGAGTTATATCCTTACCACTGATAATGTTCTGGACAGATCAGGATTAGAAACTTTGTCTATACCAGTCTGCTATTTTTGATCATCATTTACTTGTATTTAAAAGTTTATTCATCTATTCATAATAGAAATAAGACTTTCTAGGTTGAATGTATTTACTTACCAACATATATTTCTCCAGTTATTTGGCATGTGCAGTTTTTTTTCTTTACTTCCATAGAAGTCTCTTGAATAGCTTCAGCTAAAAAACAGATAAATTGATCTTTTAATATGCCTGCAAAGAAAGAAAAAAAATTCCTTATATTATTTCTGTGTTGAATTAAAATGCTGTTTCCCTTTCTCCTTGATCCTTATCTGTTTTAAAACAACAAATAAACAGAATCCTGTTGCAGGGTTAGTAAACTGAATTTGCCACACAATTAAGCAGTAACATACACACTTCCAAAGAAAAAGGGAAATCTGCAGTTATAATGTCTTAAGGAAGACAGCAAGAAATCATACTCTTAAATTAAAATACCATTTATCAATGAATACCATTTGTCAAAATGAGGGAGAATATTATTTTCTTTTATGTTGACTTCAGGTAAATTTATTTTGTGCTTCTGGGAAGTTGGCATAGTATACTACTGCTGTTAATATTTTGTTGGGAAAAAGAAGTTTTGGGAAAACCGAAATGGTAGTTGAGGATGAAGAAATAAGCAGAAATCTTTGTAATTACTTGAGTCAATATGTCTTTTTTCAAAGAAGTGGACCTGCAAGCTAATATCTTGGGGGGCAAATTTGGACAAGGTAATTGGCTTTGACCTTTTGCCAGATGTCTAACAGTTCCTTTTCCCCTCTCCATTGCATCCAGATAAATGTCATGTCTTTAGGTTTTTGTTCCCTTGTTCTGGTTTGAAGAGTGGAGCTGCTTATGTAGCTAATCTGCACTTAAAATTATTTCCACTTCTAACCCCAGTAGGACTCTCTTTTGGGGTATTCAGACAAAATTGACATAATTGGATTTCTGCCCAGATACTGTATTTAGATAGCTTTGGAGATGTCATTAATTTGGCAGCTGCCATAGGAAATCTTTGTTTTGACTATTGTTAGAGGGCCTGCAATGTTTCTATTGCATTTTCATTTGTAGTCTGCCACTGAATTGCTGTGATTAAAATGAGTAGAATAAGACACTATCAAATCTGTACAAGACATGAAAGGGAGAAAATCAGTGCTAAAAACCTCAGAAGGTAGGCTGTTGCCAAATTTTATTTGGGTATGATGAGATTCTGGAATACCTTGTTATCTTCCAAACACCAATAGCAGCACAGCCTGCAGCTAGATCTGCTGAGTGCTGTTATGGAACCAAAGCTGTGTTAACATTTCTTTTGTTGCCAACCTAAAACAAGGTTTCCGTGTGATTCAGGCAAAAACTGCTTCAGCTGTTTTTCTGATGGTTAATTTGGAAGAAAAAGCAGGTTTTTGGGGGGGACTGTTCTCGTGAAGTGGCGATCCTAGCAGCTCAGCTGTTATTTCCAAAAGGAAACATGGATCTAAGGATCTTTGTCCTTTACAGTGAAGGTGGTGATTTTGGGGACTACCATGTTCAAAGAGGATGGTCACTGTACCACCTACCAAGTTGTGTAATGGCAAAACCACTTTGAAGTTCTGTGTGCTTGTCTTCCAGTTCCCTTTGGCTCCTAGATGTGAATCTCTAGTTTGATGGTTTTGTACTTGAACCTTATGCAGGTTATTGCAACTTGAACCTTGTTGTTTTTCACCAGTTACGTCATCAGAGGAGACTCAGAAAAACTTCAAATCTGAAATACCGGTTTTTCACAGCCTTTGATATACAAATAGACTGTGACAAAAATGTCTTACTCCTCCCAAAGAAGATAATTTTCATCAGAGCATTACTGAATATTAACACCAAATATTATTTGAGACTATTCTGGTGCCAGTAGGGATTTTGTGTTGAGTGGTCTCCCCCATCTCAATTTTACTATTGTGTTCTAGTTTAGTGTCTGTTTATGTGAGTTCTTCTGCCCTGTGCTTTTTGACATTGTAAGTAAAATACCATGTTTCAGTAAATAGTAGATCTCTGCTTTTCTTGATGGTGGTGGTTTAGAGAGGTTTCTTCAACTTGCTCCCTCAGCTGAAGTCATTATAGATTTCTTCACCTGAGGGCCAGGATGCCTGGACTTCTTTCTGCTGTCCTGTCCAAGTCAAGTGGCTCATTCATGCTGACAGTACTTAAGATGCCGTTTGCCTTAAGAGAATAGGGCAGAGCTTGCAAAATCTTCAGTGTCAGATACTCTACATGGACAGTAAAGCCTAGAGCATCCTTATTCCTGGTGGCTGAGCATCTGGAGGAGGGGTAAAAAAACCCAGACACCCTCAGCAAACAGGCTCAGCTGTGGGGAACAATGGCTGCAATTGTTGGTGATGGCAGCTTTTGCTGGGGAGTGCCCAATCCAAGTTGTGTTCTGTCAGTGTAAATTATCCACTTGCCACCTTGCAGTTTGAGTTATAAGGAAGTTTCTGACAGTGGTTTCCGTGAAGACATCAGTCACAATCTGCTCTGTGCATTTCTTCTAGTTCTCTGTATCTGCCTGGTGGCTTCAAAGACAACTACTAACCTTGACCTATCTCTCTTAAAATCACCATTGCCATATATTTTAGCACCAAGACAGTAGTGGCAATATTGTTTTAAATTCAGACAGTGCTGTGTTGAATGTACACATAGGAAAAATTTTCTTCAGACTAAGAATGAATAATTTACAGGAATAGAAGCTCTAATAAGGATTTCAGTCAGCTTCTAACTTTGAATTGCCAGAAGGCTAAGTCTGCCGTGCTTGACTCTGTAGTTCCTGGTACAGTCCATTTTCTTAGATCTCACCCCGAAGCAAATCATCTCAAACTGTGTAACTGAGATTTATTTGCTTATTTTAAATGTTAGTCATCTTAGCCATGAGTGGTAACCAGTTGTCTCTGCCTAGTGTTTCTCTGATACCGAGTTAATGTTACATTCTTCTTCTGTGGTAGCTAATTCATTAGAATATGTGATTTTCATTTCTCCAAAAGGCATCTGTGAATCTTTTTCCAGTGGAGGTGTTAATATTCAGTAATCTACATGTGCAGATTGCTAGATTACTACAAAGAATATATTAACATGCTGTTTGTAGTCATCTTTCACAGTCCTGAAATACAGAAGTATTGATTTAAAAGCTTTGACTCTAGTAGAGCAGTTTGTAAGAACTGGCATAATTCAGTGAGTTGTTTACATCTTTGCCTTTAAAATGTTTTACATAAGGATGCGATAGGAAAAACAGATTTGTGAAGGAACTGCTTGGGGCTGGTAAGTTGCGAACCACTGAGGTCATCCTCAAAGATTCTGAGCTGATTTTATATTTGTTGTCGTACAGTTTTTGCAAACAAAGCATTAAATTATTGATAAGAAAAAGGCTGAAGCTCAAATGGAACCAATTATTAAAAAGTATGTACAAAGCACTAGTTTATGAAATTGTTACTAACTGTAAATGCTAAGATATTTCAAAAAATGGTATTTGTAGTTTGAGAAATAAAGCATCCTGTTAAGGAAACCAAAATAATTGTTATGCTCAAACCATGGCCTGAGAAGCTCACTTAGTGAAGTATTACCTAAGGCTGAAGTCTAATCCTTTCCTTTCCCTGGAGACACTGTGAGACAAAGTTCAAGAACAACCTTTGTATATATAGTTCAGTTTCTCTTTGTCTATTGGCAATGCAGGTCTTTCAATGTACATTTGTAAGGGTTCTTGAAATGGTTAGAGCTGTCCTAACCGTGAATCAAGACCTTTGTTTCATCTCCTATGGGCTTTAGAGATATTTATCCATATCCTTGCAGAGCCAGCTTGTAAACCCTTAAAGAAAGAAAATAAAGGTTGCAAGCTCTGTTTTCTTACTGCAGATAAAGAAGAAAAACTAGGGCATTTGTATAAAATGGAGTTGGAATAGTTTGAATAGTTTACTTTTCGCTGATAGTCCTTGAATAGGAGTGCTAAAAAAAACCGGAGTTATGATGATGGCACAGCACCTTTGTTGTGAGCTTCCTTCAGCTTGCAGAGTGACTGGTCACAGCTTGTACTTATTTTAGTGCTTGATTTTTGGTCTGAACAACGGATGTGTGGAGTTTTGGTCATGGGGGTTAGTTGGTTTTGGTTTTAAGACTGCACTGTTGCATGCCTTCTCAAAGAGTTTGTAGCCTTCCTGTTGGGGAAGCTTTCTGGCCACCTATTCATGGTTTTTCCACTGTGCTTCATGGGGTTTTTTTCTCTCTCTCATGCAGGGGCTGCCATGGAACTTTGCAGCTCCACATAATCAAATATGAATCAGATCAATATCAGCAAGTATCAAGATAGACAATCCTGCTTAATCCAGGAATTAAAAAAACTGCATATTACAATGAATTTAGGTAGTAATTGATCATCAGTATTTGGGGTTTTTTAATACTTTTTTTAAAGACTTTTGAGGGAGAGCTAGAGACTATAAAAAGCATGTGATTTCTCTTAAATAATGTAGATTTGTACAATATATTTTGTAGAAATCTCAGCAGATGCATCCACTAACAGATGTAACCCTCCTTATTTCCTTCCAGTTTAAAAATATGCTAGTCATGCAAGTGATTGGAGGGTATACATGCAACGAATAGAAAGCTTGCAGTGGCAGGTTTCGAAAGACAATATTTATTTTAAATACTGATATTATTTAAACAGCCAACTACCTGTGTGTCGTGAGTAGATCAGGTGGTTGTGCAAATATATGTAAAAAATATTCCTGTTTTTTGAAAACAGATCATATATATATTCCAGTACAGAGAATGTGCATTTGACTGCAGGAGTTAAATGAGAATACAAGTTCCTATTCCCCCCCCCAAGTATATGTTTATTTTAAAAAAGAGAGTTGTTTGAAGGGCCATTGATAAGTATCTAACTGCTTCCTCTTTGAACAGACAGCATGGCCAGAGGTGCACGACAGCTCTTGCATCCAGACAGGAACACAGAGAAGATGCACAACCTCCTGCCTGTGTGCTGTTCAGTAGAGACATGAATTTCTTAGAGTAACTTTTACAGCCTCTGGTGATGGTTCCAAACCTGGACTACTTTAGAAAGCCCATTTAAACATAGAATTTTCTCTTTGCTTCAAGGGCTAGTCCCATTTTTATAGCTGGCATACAAGCTCAAATCTTCCCCAGTGTTTTAAGTATCTCATGCAAGGCAGTGAACCTATTCTTGTGCCTCATTTCACTTGCTTCCTTGCTGTTAGGGAATCACAATCTTAAGAGAAGAAAAGCTTAGTTGTATAGATTATATAGTAAAAAAGGATTTTAACTCTTGTTTGTTTTTAAAATTTTACACACATTGTAATGCAGTGTTGTAATTTGCTGCCTTTTTGAAACCTTAAATATGATGTAAATCCACTTTTCATTTTTCTTTTCTTTTTCTCCCTCTGTTTCATACTGACTCTGGAAGTGTATTGCTATATATGACTAGGAGGTTTAAAATACAAAGTATATACTAGAGTAGTCAAAAACTTGTTGGGTTTCTTTTCCCTAAGCAAATTCAGGCATTGGGCTTTTGAGTGCTTAGGCTGATCTGTCTGCTAATCCATGGAACTGGATTGTGCTTGCCCAATTGTCTGCATAGTTAAAATATTTTGAACATAGCCTGTTTTAATGTAACTTCTTTTGAAATATCTGCCTAATGGAGAAGTCTTAATGGAATACTTTAATAGTCCAAAGTGGTTACCTGCAATTGCTCCAGTGTATTTCAGTCAATTACAAAGGAAGGCAATATTTAATGTTGAAGTGAAGCTAGATGGTGTAATGAACTGGCAGATTGCCAGCTTGATCTTCTCCACAGGAGAATTTGTATTAATGTGATGCTTTTCATTTGTTCTCCAGAAGGTCACCAGTAATATGTCAATTGGAGTTAAAATTCCCACTCTGTGCAGTACAGGTTTATGGTCAGATCATTCTTGTATATTAGCATATTAAGTATCAAAGAGATTATTTTAGCTATTTCATGTCAGAATTTAAATAGGAGGTGGTTGGGTATTGGGAAGAGAGCCTGAGAGAATTGTCATCGAAATTGTTGCTGTAAGGCTGAATCTGGATTTTAGCCATGGAGATAAAGAAAATGGGGCACATTAGAGCTATTAGTGAAAGAAGAGGTGGTTAATAACTGTGGATGTTACCTGCAATGTAATCGTTACAAAACCACTAATTTATTCTGTTAGGTAGTAACCTTTATATAAGGTTCTTATTATATTAGATGTTACTGATATTTACCTTCTGGTGCTCGTTTGCAAGCATCAAGTTCAAACTTTTATTTCTGACTATTGACAGGGGCTTTTTACCGTGGAACTTTTATAGGTCTTGTGTTTGGAAGACCTTGATTTAGAAAGCAAATGAGTGACTAAAGTTACTGTTGAAGACTAGATAAATTTGTCTTTTTGCTTTGTGTGTTTGTACACATGTTCATCCAGTTCCTATATTCTGCCATTCCTATTCCTTGTCATAGTCTTGTATTCCTCTTCTCTAGGCCTCAAGGAAAGTGTAGGGTATGGAGAGACTCATGAGTGGCAAGGAGCTGTGACATTTTACATGTGGCAGGGCTGACATTACTCTAGTAGTAGATGCACTGAGTCAGGTACATCAAATGGACATTGTACTAAGTTATACAGAAGTGATGGGCGCTGGGGACATCATAGGAGAAGACTGCCCACCTCTGTGCCTCTATTTGCTTTGCTGACTTACAAAAAAAGTTGTTGACTTGATTTCCCGAGTTTTCCAATGTTTCAAGGAACATTTTAAATATAAGTGAAATATTTGAGGTCTGGGTTTCCACCCTGAGTTTGTGTCACTTGGCAAATCGCAGTGTTTTGGGCAAAGCTTTGGACTGTGGGGGTGTGTGATGGAAATTGGCTACTCCTCTGGGGAAGTGACTGTTAGCGTGACTCCTCGCAGAAAACTTCCTTTGGCTTTTCCAAAGCCAAGTGAAGATTTGTATCATGAGAAAAATAGAAAATGGAGTCATGATGCAACAGGATTGAGCCCAAGGAGCACAGAGACCAGTCTGCATCTTATGTGTCTGTTAGATTAACAGAGTTTTATTCCAATCTAGGTGTTGTTAGAAGTGGGGTTTTTTTACATCTTCCTATGACGATTTGCACTATCACCATTAACATTCCAGTGTGTGTTAATTGAACTGCCAGAATAAAACCGTTCCTGCTGTACAGAAGGAAGTTAGCATTGTTATGTTGAGATAAACACATGACTCATTCTTTTCTTATGCATTTAGATGAAATTTGGACTCTTTCTTTTCCCAACTGTACTTCCCTATTTGACTATATCTTTTTAAAACCAAGACAGACTAATAAATACTGGGCTAGTTTTTCAAGTATTGATGATGAATAGTGCTGTTTTTCAGCTCACTTTCAAATACATTTTCTATTTTCAAGTGTGCATTTGTGAAAGTGGAAGCAATAATTGAGGAAGGTATTGTGTTTTTCTTTAAGGAACGAAGCAAAAATACCCTAACAAAATCAGAGCCTTGGTACTGCGTTCAGTGATAGATGGTAATGAGTAGTAGATGATTTGTAAGGTAGAACAAGGAAAGACAGTACTACTCAGATCTTGTACCAAAAAAAGGAGGAGATTTTTGTTTTCTCATTTTTACCTCTTATTATTAAAAATATCCTTGTATTATTGACAGGAGAAAAACCATGTACTACAAAACATTCAGTCAGCAGGAAAATACATCTGTTCTTCCTCAGAGTTTTAATGTTGCTTCATTTATTAAACTGTCTCTCCCATTTACTTGATATCTGTCCTGCAATTTCAATAGAGCAATTTTCAGTGGGAAGACAGTTAAGATCTATAATTGGATAGAAAAATTGATACAGCAAAGTGTTGTTGCCTATGGTCTGAGTCTGCAGAACATGGAAAACCCAGGTGGGGCAGCAGCTATTCCAGCTACCACTTGGCAGAGGAGAAGGGATTGATCACCTTCCAGTCCTGTCTGCTTTCGGCTGTCACAGGCAAATCTTCATTCGGGTGGTGAACTGTAGCAGGAGGCTCTTCTGTTGGAATAACATTTCCTCATCATTTGCCATCCTCTGTTACTCATTTATTTTTTTAATCTTGTGTGTTTTTCAAGAGGGCTGGCAAGTTTGTTTCCCGTTGCAGCTGCTGGGGAGCAAAGCGTGAACTTCCAGGAGCTGAGGGTCAGGCAGTCTTGTGTTCTTGACCCCCTAACAATATGTTTAGGTTTAAATGTTTGTCAAACTTTTTGAACGACTTTAGTAATTCTGTTACTCTACCTATTAATGAACGGGAGAGTAAATCTCACTTTGAAACATTTGTGTAAGATATTTATAATACCATTGTCAATACTTTTTTTTTCTCCCCTCACTTTGTAATCGTGCATGGGACCACTGGGTGACTTGCTCCTCTGAAGTTAATTTCTTCCTGTGATGCTTTTGTGGAATCACGACTGCTTGGAATCTGTTCAGAAAAGACTTTGAACAGAAATATTTGTGCCTGAGCGGCCTGGGGTTGTATAGGAGTTTTAACACATCATTCTTATGAGGTAGAGGCTGCAGCACAAGAAGTTACTGAGAATTTTTCTTCTTTTTGAATTGGATCTTAATGGGTTTACACTGCTTGAATTTGTTAGACATCCCGTGGAGTTAGAAGGGCCATTAGAAGACAGAAACAAGTGTTTAAATATTCTGACCTTTCTCCTGAACAGTTACTTTTGTGGCTAGAAATACTTAACAGAACAACGGAGGCCAGGAAGGACCTCTGGACAAGATATGGTTCTGTCAGGGCTGAGGCTGCACCTGGGGCCATGTTCAGTAGAATTTGAGACTCTGTCAGGTAGAAGGCCCATCACTTCACAGAGAGTGTGTGGCTGTGCTTAGCCAGCCTTGTGCCTTTAAATCCAGCCAGAATTTCCCTGAATGTAGTTTTCTGACCCTTTGACAAGCTTCACCACTGCTGTCAGAGCTCTCTCGTTGGGTCATCATGTCTTGTGCCAGAAGGCTTCAAGCCACACGTGGTATTAATCCAGCTGAATTACACATCTGTATGTGTGAGTGCCTTCTGCATGGAAATACTTCACTGCCTCACAAAACTCCTGGCTATGCTTTTGTTGCTCTACCTCTTTTCCTCATGTAGAAGCATTTTCCTTTTCTTAGAAAGTACAGTCAAGTTAAACTGACTAATACAAGAGTGAAGAAAACAGTAAATAGTGATGCTTTGTAAAATATAATCTTTCTAAAACTAGAATGAATTTTTAATTCAATTTGATTGATTTTTCTCTGTATTATGAAGCCTTAATTTGTGCATGGTTTGGATTGTTTGGTGTTAAAATCACCTAGTATTCATTGAGAGAGAGGAGTTAAATCTGAAGATGGGGTCTGTTTATGCTAAACAGGTGGATCAAGTTCAAGCCATTCTGCCTGCTCTTCGCCGTCTCATAGGAGGTTTTGACAGCCTGAAAGCTAAATCACCTATTTGGAAGTGTTCTAAGTTTAGTGCTAGAACTAAAATATGTTTGTTGTTTCAGGCGGTGGTGTATATAACTTTGTTGGAGAGTCCTGCCTTTCACTGCCTGGATCCTTTTAACAGTGTGTCAAAGGTGAGTGGTTCAAGTTCAGTGGTTATTGTAGTAATTTAAGATAACAAGTGAACTGAATGTATTGCTTGGTTTTGGCTTTTATGTAATAGCAGTGTAGTTGGTTTGTTTTTTTTTTTTTAACTGCTGGATGAATAATTAAATAGCATGTCTTTTTCTGTCAGTGAACTGGGGCAAATCAGTTTTAGCTCTTTCGGGAAAAAAAAAGACAAAAAAAATTATAGACTCAGACTATTAATTAAGAGCTAGATATTGCTTCCACTGTTTTATGGCTTCTATCTCCTGATACCCACTGCTTTGACTTGGGCTGTTTTCGCCTGAAGGTGCTGCCTGAGGGCACAACATGATGGTGTGGGAAGTATGGAGGAGAGCAGTCATCCATAAGCCATGGTGGGGTAGGCTTTGTATTATTCTTTGATTGAATTAGAAAAACTAAGTAATAGGTTTGAAAGTGTTGAGTACTGAAAGTATTAGGTGGAAAGAAGGTTTTTGTGTTTTCTGTGAGAGCCAAAGAGAATTGCATTCAGTGTATGCAGAGCGTCTTCCTAGGCTGGCTCTGAAGACCTGAAATAATCTAATGAAGCTGATGTTCCTGTAGAAATCTTCTTGTGGTAGAGTTTGGCTAAGTTCTTTCTTTTAGTTTGTGTACCCTGTTGTCAGTTTCTGGTAGCTGTAGTTGATCTCTGTGGCTTAGTAGGAATTTCTTAACAGAAACCTTTAATAAATGGTACCTCATTACAACTGTACCAAAAAATAAAAGCAAAATGGCAGAACACTGAATAAACATTCAGCATTGTAGTAGCTGCAGCATGGAATCTTGGCTTTATTCAGTACTTTACCAGGTGGATTTATTATTACTTCTTACTCAAATTCTCTGTTTATAGAACAAAAGTAATGTTACCTTCTTCGGGAGAAGTTATGAGGTCCAATTACTGACATTTTGGAACTTTCAAATGGAAAGCAATATATTGAGTTGTGTGTGCCGTGATATTTGCTGTGAGTTCTGTTAAATACTTGTTCAATTAAGTGTTATGAGATGTTGAAATTAGATCTATTTATTTAATTAAGTGAAGGTGAACCAGTTAGAATTAAAAGTGCAATCCAGTCTTAACTATAATATCTCCGTATGTTTTTGCAAATGATTTATTTTCCTTTAAACTGAAAAGGAAATTTTGAAGTAATACTGAGATAGTGGGCTTTTGCACTACATTTTCAAGTTATCTGACATGTGCCTTTAAATGTAGAGAAAAAAATTATAACCTTGGCCTTTCTAACAGATCATTGTGACCTTGAAGTTTTAGGTGTTTAAAGACTAATAGTGAGAAACCTTCTGTACCAGTTTTCTGGAGTAGAAATTGAAGTAAGTTTTCTTTAATACTTTTTCTATGTTGTGCAGGTAGAAAAATCAAAATGTTCTTGAAAGAACTGTTAATGTGAAAACAAAATAAATACACAATAATAAAACAAATAATTCATCAAACTGTTGACATAGTCATTGTGAAATTATTTTTCTGCAATAACTTCTCAGAATTAAGCTGGTAATTTATTGATTATGAGCTAGATTATGTATTTATTTAAAATGTGTAATATAAAACACATCAGAGTTTTATCTTTGGAATCTCTTTCTTGTCCTTTTTAATAATAGTTCTAGGTTAAATGTTCAGTGAAATTATTTTTTAAAATAGTCCACTGCCCACTTAAAAGAAATAGGTGCCTGAAATCTTGGTTATGTACTTAGTAACTTTTATTTCTTGAGCTAGTTGCTGTGATATATGGCATATTGAGTAATTTTCTTTTTACTCTTTAATCCAATAAATGTGGAGGGTAACTAGACATGCCCAAAGTGGAGTTCTTTACATCAGATGAAGGTTTTATGTATTTCACCAAGAGGCAGTAAATCCATAACAGCTCACTGAAAGGAGGAAGAGCCACTTGGATATGCCAGTTGGTGGGGGGTGTAAGGAAGTGTCTCTCTCTTTGTATCTTTTTTCTCCCCTTTTTTATTGAACAGTGAGTACCCAGGGTATTTGCTGTGTGTGATTAGACCACACTCAATTGCAGTAACAAAATGAAATCTAACTATATTAATATTTTACACCTTTTTCCATCCTTTGTGTGCTTGTTTCTGATGTGCTATATTCAGCTCGGTAAACGTGAATCTGCAAAACCTGGAGCATTCTAATGCTGCTCCCAAAAGGACATGAATGTGTAGGTGTAGGTTCAGTAAAGCCTACATTTGTAATACGTTGTTAAGCCAGAACATAGTAAACCTTTTGCCCTTTCAAAAGGAAATGAACTTGGCAACAAAGTAAATTTTCAGAAATTACACTCCAAGTCCTTAAACTTCACCTAACTGCAAGCAATCATGTATCCTTACAGGATTTTGTTGTGGTTATCAAGGTCTGCCAGGTCTTCTTTTATGTAGCTGGGCAAGCTGGTTTTTTTCAGTTGTTTGCTTTCCTCTCCTTCTCCTCTAACGTCATATTTTATGTAGTAGTATTCTGTACTTTTGAACTGGTCCCTCATTCACTTGCAGTAATTAAATTAAAAACAAAATCTCATGTTGTATTTTCACAATAAAATATTTTGAGAAGGGGTTGCAATATTGTTATGTGCATTGAGCATTTTCTGTTTTAGATTAAAATTTTCTGAGAAGTGTTCTGTGATTTTTTTGAGACTTGATACACTTGTATGGAATAATTGGTTCTTTAGGGTTACCTCTGTGCATGGGAGGGAGATTATTTGATGAGATCAGAAGCAAACCGGTATGAACAAAGTTAACTGATGTCTTCATACTCAGCAGTTTTGTCAAGGCTACAGTACCACAGCATAGAAGAGAAATCCTTGTCTGTAAAGATTCTCACAGCAACCATGGCAGAGATGAGCTCTGACAGACTGATCCTCGTCTATTCAAGAGCAAAAAGTACCATAGGCATTTTAACTTGATGGAACTGTTTGTGATGCTGTATCAGAATATTGGTATTTTTCTGTGATTCAGCATGTTTGTAGTTGTTAATTTTGGATATTTTTTAACCCAAGGAAAATTATACCTATTCTCAGTGTTTCCTATGAGTTAGTTGTGGGAAACTTTGATTCTGACAGTTATGAAGAGAATGAAAGGTATGTGCTGAGTGGATGTCTGGATTCCTTTCCCTTAATTGGCGTAATTACAGAAATATTTTTTTTATCTCAGGTGCCCAAAGTGATTGTAAGACTTTGAATGCAATTCCAGTGTTACTTAAATATTTTTACAGGCATTTGGTATAATGAATGAATTTATAGAATACTGCCTGTTATGTTATGCTAGTAACATGACACTTTCTAACCTATAATTGAGGACAGTGGGGAAGAACACTTTCAGCCAGCTCTTACACTTCCATTATTAGAGGTACACACCCAGAATAAATTGATCTTCCCTGAATTACATTATTTTAGTATTTTTTTCTAGATTTTTCTTTACTGCAATTTTGCTGTTTCTCTTTGTAATAATTGTAGTTCTTTGCTTCAAACATAGGTATGTTTTAATTTATTAATTATATGAAAGTTAAGAATCAGTTGTCTTAATTTTTTCCAGTTTTGATAGTTTCAGGTGCCACTCATGTTCGTGAGTATTAGCAGTATGTGTTACAGCCCACAAATGTCCTTTGCATTGTGCTTTAACTGCAGTCCATATGGATTTGTCATCAGAGAGCAGCTTTCATCAAAACAGGAAAATTAATTTCAGTAAAAATATAACAGTAACCACATTTTTTTTGTCATGGATGTAGTTTTGGTGTATCATAGCCAGTGTGGACTTTGTCTTGTCATCCAGCATGTCAGTTTTTCTGTGCCAAATGGTTTGATGCTAGATGTTCTTGATATCTAGATGTTGAAATTGGTGAATTTCACAGAAGAGAAGAATATTTAGAAGTTAGTGTGGTATATTTCTTGTGGAATTCTGTTTCTAATAACTTGATTAATTAATCTTGGATTACAATTACTGTTTGAACTGCAGTAACAAAGCTCCAATTGTACTAAACAGAGAGAACTGAGAAAATGAGCTTGTCCTGTTATTTATTTTTTAAGCCAGTAGCAGCACACAGCATAGAATACCATGCATACAGATACAAACCTTTCACAGTTTTTCTTTCCCTGAGTGAGTTTGAGAGCCTTATTTTAAGACATCACAGGTTCCTTGCCATCTTGTGGATTTAAGCCCCACTTTCCTTTGTACTGTCTCTTCACACCCTTTTGTTTCAGGGATCTCCTGCAGCTCTCATCCTACCTTATTTTGGAGGCTGTTGTTTGTGTCAGCTGCTCTTATTTGTTCCCTGAAATTGATCCTTGATGTAGCCTATTTTCTCCTTTCTTTTATCCCCCCACCTTTCTTTTAAATGACCCTTCTCCTGATTTTTGATTCAGCAGCTCTATGTGTAATTCTTCCAGGTGCTATTGTTGCCACTCAGACTTTTTTTTTTCCCCTCACTGGTTTTGGTTCTTGAATTCTTGTAGCATACCTTTTCCTCGTGACTTTCCTTGTTCCACCTCTTCCTACTAATATTAAAAATTTACCAGTAGCCTGATTTTTTTTATTTTTTTTTTTAAATGCTCAATACCATCATCTTAACAGACATGTTCCTCTGTGTGAGCTAGAAATCTGCCTCCTGCAAGCAGCTACAGCAGGTGATGTCAGAGGGATTATTTCCCTGAAGCAGCAGGTAGTTGGGGGTATCCAAATTTTCCCAAGAGGCTGATTTTGAATTCTCTATCTTGCACCAAAATCCATAGCTCTTAACACATTCCCTGATAAGCTCAGTTGTCTCATACCATTAGTTCTCAGGTTATCACATACCAGCCCCAAAAATGGTGTTGAATCACAGTTAGACTTCTCTTTATATTTGATCTCTGAATTTGTTTTTCAAGCTTAAACAGTCAGAGTATTAGTTTTCCTTGCTTAGTTATCCCTGAAGATTACTGAATGGTATTTTCTGCCAGCCCTGGATTTGCATGGGATATGGAAAGGTCTGTTCAGTTATTGCTGGAGAAGAAGGCTCGTTTATGATAGTAAAGATATGGATGCATGGTAACGTGAAACATTTATCTCAAAATGAAAGGGTGTTGACATTACTTGAACATTTGGACTAGAACTGCAAAACTTGTCTATGTATGTTTATAAAATTGGTTTTGGAACTACCTCATAAGCAAGGCTTTGACAATTGTGCTCCACAGAATTTGAATTTACTGTCAAAGGGATGATGGAAGCTAGCATTCTCAGCTGCTGACTTGCACTTCAGACACTTTGGATGCATGGCTGCTGTAACATACTTTCTGACTGCACTAAATTACTGAAACTTCAGGAGGTCTTGAGCTGTGAGCTGCAAGTCTTCTTCCATGTGACTGCTCACACATCATTATGTGGCCAAAATGGGGTGTCCCATTTGTGTGCTGGGCTTATGTCCATTGTGTGAAGAGCAGCTGCTGCTTTGTATTCTTCAGGAAAAAAAGTAGTGACAGAGAGATCAGAAGCCTGCTGATTGTTGTGACCTGCTTCCTGCCTGTGGTTTAGGAGAAGGGGAGAAAAATGACAGCACAAAGTAGGTCACTGGTCAGCTAAAGATTCTGGCCTGTAAATGGTGGCTAGGCATTTTGGCATTTCTGCCCTGCAGCATTCTTGAAAATAAGAGAAACAAAGCTGAGAGCAATATTTGATGAAATGACATAGTGCTGTTTTGCTTTACAACTATAGTTTGGTTTCAGGGTGGAGTTTTTTGAACCTGAATGTATTCCATACTAGAGGAGCAGGAACAAGGCATCAAATAACAATTCAGACCAATACCTGTTCCTCAGAGTTCAATTTGCAAGAAGCTACAGAACAAATAAAATAAAAATACTTGGTATTAGTCACTTGAAGCAGTCAGGGATTCTGTGTTAGAGGAAGGGAAAAGGGACATCTCTTCTATAAGTTCTCCCTGGGGTCCAAAGAAAGAGGGGATGAGTATATCTTCCTAGTTGTCCCTATTCTCTTTTTTCTCTATTTTCTTTATATTCTATTTTATTCTGGTACCTTGAGGTGATTTGTGAATTTTTACATGCTGGCTCCTATTTCTGTTTAGTCCTGGGATTGTAACTTGCTGCTCCTTTAATACACTGCTCTAAAGCTGCCAATATTTGTATATCAGTTAACTTCAGAAAGCCTCTCATTGAGGCTTGATCCATATTTGGTAACACTGTTGTCTTGTTTGCATAAGGTCAGATTCAGGTAATGAAGAAATTGTCTACTTCTGTTGTAGCATTACTTTTAGCAGGGTTGTGGTGTGTCACTCTTGATATTGACTCCAAGTAACACTTGGTACTTGACAGTGTCTTGTATTTTATATGGCTTCCATCTGAACTGGTGTTTGAGAGCAATGGCATAGTCATTTTTATTGAAAATCAGTAGCAGTATACATTTCTAAATTTGTATTAATCTAGAAGGAAAAAGAACCCTGTGGTTCAAGTTCCACATTTCAGACCTGTGGTTTTGAATCTGCTTTTTCCTTTATTTAATCTTCATCCTTGTACAGATGTTAATCCTCACAATCTCTGTCCATATTTAGAAATTATTTGGCTGCTATTATTTCGCTTTCATTTTTGTTGATGCATTTTATTGTTATCCAGCAGGAATAAGGAAGAAAATGTGTCTGTGAGTGTGTGAGGGTAGCATGTCTCATCAGTGCAAGAGTACATGACATTTCTGGATGAAAGGGAATGTGAGGTAGCAGCCAAACCCAAATGTTTAATTTTAAACCAAGTTATTGCAGGGAGGTTTTATTCAGGAAAAGCAAGCTTTGGAGAAATTTGACAGAAGATAAAAATAATAGGAGGAGATTTAAAGGCATTTAGAAGTACTCCATTTTGGTCAAGCACTGAAGGTGAGAGTAGGAATAAAGGAGGATGAGAGTCTGGCATCATGAGGCAATGTTTGTCTCTCTTGAATGTATATTTTGCTCTTAGAAATGCAGACTTTTCTAATTGCTTTTTTTGTTTGTTTGTTTTGGGTAACTGTTTCTATGGAAAAAATCAGATATTCCTACAGTGAAAATTTATTTTCAGAAGCTTATCCTTTTGAGCAGCAGATCTGGTGCAATGGAAAATTGTGTTGGGATAATAGCAGTGGAATAACTTTTGAGACTATCTGTGTAAGCTGTCTTAGAGCAGCTGGCACCTGAACTGCAGCATAAGAGCTCAGAATAAGGAGCATCTTTCTAACGTACTTAGAGCAGCATGTGTTCTCTGGAGCACTCCTGGGGTTTTAGAAAATCCCCTTTCATCCTCTCCCCTCTTCTGTAGAAGGTGTTCTTCTCTTGGCTTTGTGTCCCTCTCCATCAAGTGAGGAATTAGCAATAGCTAGCTGCTGTAATTGTATAACAGAGCACTCACAAGTACAATTTTTTGGAAGAGGTCCTCATTTAAACTGGAGGAAGATATGTAAGAAATAATTTGATTGAAGTAAATGAATGCTACCAACAATACAGACCAAAAATGTGGTCATGGCTTTAAATTTAAAGCATTCTTTAAAAGTTATAGGACAAGTAATTTTGAAACCTGTTTTGTTTAGAGGGATGTTTTTTAATCTGCATTTGTGTTTTGGGAGTAGTAAGAGAGGATTCCTGTATTGACTCTGAAGTGCTGTTAGATGGAAGAATAAATAATTTAAAGGGGAAATGGGGATTGCCATTTTTTTGCCCAGGCTTATACTTTCTTGGGTAGCACAGCAGTCAGTGTGACTGACGAGAGACTTGTGAAGCTACAGCTTTCACTTGTATCTCATAAAATATCCAAGAGTGTTTCTTTATTTAAATTGTGCTTTTGCTGGGTACATGTCCTATCAGGAAATTAAAAGCATAGCTTTCTGAATAACAATCTCATGTTCCAGTCTTTTTCAGGAAGATGTACAGATTTATACAGGAATAAATTTAATACTATTAGCTGTCTCTTAATGAAATCTAACACTCCATCTTTCAAGCTGCCTCTTTGGTTACATGCATAAGCACAGAATCAAGAATGGTATCTTATGTCCAGTGATTATTTTTACCTGTACTATTCAAAGACTCTGCTTCCAGGAAGTAACTTTTTGCCTGAGAAACCTTCCTAGATATGAGAAATAGGTGTTCATTAACCCAAATTCAGCTTTGGAACTTTGCCTTGAGATTTAAATTCAGAAGTATCTTTTTTTTTTCCCCCATTCCCCTGCTGCATATGCACCCTTTCATAATGGATAAAAATTTTGGTCCAGGTGACTTGGTAAGAAAATCCAGAAATCTAAGAATTTATTCAGAATTCCAAATGACTATAAGCTGGAAAGTTTATGGGAGCAGAGTCTGAACAGGACCCTTAAATTACTTAGTGCTCTGTGAAGTAGAAAGTTTAAAATATTATAATAATTAAAATTGTTTTCTCGTTTTCCTACTGTTATGAGGTAGATTGATATGGAGCGATTTTTGGAATAGTAAATGATATATTGCTTAAGACTACAGACTGAGTGTTGTCTTCCCCCTTAAAAACTTTGAAAATAAATGAGTTTTTGAACTGAGCAAACATCTCTTCCTCTTTCTAGTTAAAAAGTGAATATATGGTTTTTCCATTGGGGAACAGAAGGTCAGCGGTTCAGTTTTATTTTCAGCATTTTATAGACAGTTTAAAGTGAAATCCCTTGAAAAGTAGGTAGCGGTGTTTCAAGGGATTAGCAGTAAAACGTAGCAATCCGCAGTGATTCTGAGCTTTGTCCTTCTGTGCGAGATCAAGGTTAAACTTCTTATATCTGAGGACTGTTCTTTGTTTATACAATACATAAATGTATTAATACTTCCAGTGAAGTATAACTCCTGCAGACCATTGAATGTTTGAGCTGTGGGAAAAGAAGCAGTGGTGGAAGCAAATCTTCCAAACACTTTATTATTTGAAATCTTGAAAGAAATTCAAGGATGTCTCCTTTATAAAATGTCATGGTGTTCACCGTTCACTCAGGTGTTCGCTCAGGTTCACCATGTCCTGAGTGGCTGGCTAGTTTAGTTTCAAGAAGAAAATTTTATTGATAATAAGGATGAAAATCTGTGAACATGGATACACTTAATTTGTTCTTTCATAGGGCATATATCACCAGTCTATCATATAGCTGCATTTACCTAAATGTCCTCTCGGTAGAGTGTCTGTTTTGGGCTTTTTTTGACCTTAAGTGCTTTGTTCCCTCCTACTCTGTTTTTATAAAGAACTGTGGAGAGGTTGTCAGGTGTGAAATGATTGGTAATTTTGTCTTATGTAGACACCTAAGGTATGTTTTATTCTTCCTGGACTTTCCCTTCTCTTTTATCTTGTTTGTTTTTGGTTTCGTGTGTTTCTGAATAGAGCGGTAAACTTAAATGCTGTCTGCTGAGAGGAGTGGAGAGAGAGCCATCCAGAGCAATAGCAACAGACATTAAGCTTATCTGTGTTTCTTTGCAGAAATATCAAAACACCCATAAAGCAATGCAGAGATGTGGTCATTAATCATTGCTGCTGTTTTAGAGGTGAGATGAGGTCTCTTTTCCAAAAGTTTTCTTTAGGGCTGCAGAGTTTATTAATGGCATCATTTTTCTGGAACTGCTTTTAAAATAATTCAGGAGAAGATGATCCAATGCTCTTTTCTGGCCCTCTTGCTATATCTAAATGTGAGGCAGTTTGAGATTCTGTTGTGTTCATACTCTGCAACCAAGAAAAATGGAGCAGGAAAGCTTCCACCTTCCTGTTTGTCTTGTTGTTTGCAGTCAGAAGGTCTGAAGATGTTCTCTTTGCACAGTCTGGGTTTCCCCACTGCTGGCTAGAATGTACCATTGCTCTTTATTGCCTTCAAAGTAAAGCAAGAAGATTTTTTGCACTAATAGTGGAAACAGTCACGACAGGTTGGAGTCATTCACAGTCGCTGCATCTGCTTTAGGCTGCTTATGGAGGCAGAAAAAAAACTTGCAGCTGCTGCCTGTACTTGCCTGAGCCCTGCCTGCTGCTGGGGATTGCAGCAGCAGGTGCTGGAAAGGGAGGTTGAGGGCAGATGGTACAAGCACAGGGAGGGTAAAGGCTGGAGGAAGGGCTTGCTAGGAAGAGGGATATTAGCCAACTGTCTATTGTTGGAGTTGCTTTGTATTCAGACATTATTTTTTTCTCATCTTTCAACAAATTAAAATCAGTAACGATGACAGTTCACATTCCTTGTGTTTTCTGCTAAGTATATGATAAAAGGACATGAAATTATGTATAGTCTTCAAGATATGAGGAAATACCTTCTTCTAAAAATACTGTCTGAGATAAAACAGTAAAAATCATCTAACTACAAAAATCCTCTCTCTTAGTCTGAATGACATACAGATACACATTTCTTAAAAACAGCACGCACTCCAAACAAACTGAAACATGTTTGTTTGGTTTTCTTAGCCCCTTAAGGTTGTCATCCCATATTTATGGAAAGATTTGAGCTAGGTTTTACTTACAAGTCCCCTGCCTTGTCTGTTGGTGACTATAATAAGCTTAGTTAAAGACATGATGAGGTGTTTTCTCTGTAATTTCTATTACTGTTGTTGTCTATCTTCTAAGCGTAGGTAAGTTATAAGGCTTGTATCTAGTACTGTATAACTGTAACATGAGCTGCTATAATACCAGCTTGTTCCTGTAGGATACCAGCTTTTTATCCTTTGAAATAGAACTTTAAATTTAATCATTTGTCAGAAGCTGAAAATGAACCCTGCCTACTTTATAACAGACATACTGTTCCAAAAAATGCTACAGAAATATCCTTTTCAAGTAAAACATCAAAAGAGTTTTAAAAACTCAGCTTCCTGAAACAGCAGAGTGCTTATCACATAAATAGAAAAGATTGTACTTAGTATTATGTATTTTAAAGTCTGCCACATTGATTAAGCATTTGTATCTTGAAATGCCCCAGATGAGGAAATTTTGTGGTATAGCAGTATTACTAAGGAAAATCTTTAAAAATACTGAATTGGAAGGGTTAGCTTGTGTCAAAGTCACAACATGAAACAAGAGTGAATAGTACATAAAATTAGAGTGGTATTGCATGATTAGTAGGCCAAAACTCAGATTTGTGTTCTGATGTTGTAGCAGCCTACCTTATAACAGCCTGGATGGCTTTTTTTTGTGCTACTGGAGAGTTAGTAGCCTAAAGTATCTGCTACTTTTCATAGCAGCATAGGGCTGGAAGGCACCTCTAAAGGTCATCTAGTCCAACCCCCCTGCAGTGAGGAAGGACATCTTCAAGTAGATCAGGTTGCTCAGAGCCCTATCTAATCTGACCTTGAATATTTCCAGGGATGGAACATCTTCCACATCTCTGAGCAATCTGTTCCAGTGTTTCACCAGTCTCATTGTAAAATCAATTTCTTCCTTATATCTAGTGTAAATCTACAGTCTTTTAGTTTAAAACCATTACCCCATTGTCGTATCCCAATGGGCCCTGCTAAAAAGTCTGTCCCCATCTTTCTTATAGCCCCCCTTTATGTACTGGAAGATTCTATAAGGTCATCTCTTTTCCAGGCTGAACAACCCCAACTCTCTGAGCCTGTCTTCATAGTAGAGATGCTCCAGCCCACTGATCATCTTGGTGGCCCTTCTTTGGACCTGCTCCAACAGGTCCATGTCATCCTGTGCTGAGGGCCCCAGATCTGGAATCAGTATTCTGGGTGGGGCCTCACCAGAGTAGAGTAAAGGGACAGAATCACCTTTGACCTGCTGGCCATGGTGCTTTTGATGCAGTCCAAGATGCAGTTGACTTTCTGTGAGTAGACATTGCTGGGACATGTCCAGGCTTTCATCTCTATGTTCCACAGCCCTTCTCTATAGTGTTGCTCTCAATCCCTGCATCCCCCAGCCTGTACTGATATGGAGTTGCCCTGACCCAGGCACAATACCTTGTACTTAGCCCTTTTGAATCTCCTCAATGCCCATGGGCCCAGTTCTTGAGGTTGTCCACGTCCGTCTGGATGGCATCCCATGCTGCAGTTTTGTCAGCCATAGTTTGGTGTTAATGTAGACTTGCTGAGGATGCAAAATACTCAATTCCCCATCTGTGTCACCGATGAAGACATTGAACAGTGCTGGTCAGTGGCAAGTGCAGTATGGACTCCACTTGCCACTGATCTTCATCCAGACACTGAGCCATTGATCAATGTCCAAATCCCTCTGGATGTGACTATCCAGCCAGTTCCTCATCCACTGAGTAATCTGTGCATCAAATCCATATCTTTCCAATGTAGAGAGAAGAATGTTGTGGGGGACTGTGTCAAAGGCCTTCCTGGAGTCCAGACAGACATCTGTAGGCTTTCCCTTATCTGCAGTTGTAGACATTTCATCATAGAAGGCCACTAAGGGTAGGGCTTGCATTTGGTGAAGCCACTTTCTTACGTAACCATTAGCGATTTTATTCCTATTTGATATTTTCCAAAGTCTTATGTTGTGTTTCTAATTGCAATTTTTGATATTGTATGCCTCAAATTATGAAGCTGTATTAGTCTGAATAATGGGCAGCTGTGACTATGAGGTGACTTTGGCTTTCAAGAAAGGAAGGAAAAATGTGAGCTGGAAAATTGTGCTCATTGCATTCACGGTGCTTGGCAACCTTTTCATTTGAGGGCATCCTCACTGCTCTTGTACAACAGACACTTGTGCTACACCTTCCTGCTGAAGTGGAGCTCTGAGAGCTGGAAAAACCTATAGCCATCAGATCACTAAGACATCTGGACTACAAGCAAAACATAAGTGGGTCTTGCTGAGGAGATGAAGCCTTTTTGTTTAAATCTATTTCTTTTCCTTAAATGTTGAGTTTACATTTTAAGATATCATTTGAAGCAGTGCCTGCTTGCATATTTTACCTGAGCAGACTCATTCATGTGATAGACATCATGAAAATTTTGCATGAGAAATTTTTTTGCAAACATCTTCTTTATAAATTCTTAGATAAACATGCAAATATTTCATTTTTTGTTGAATGGTAAAATGTTGTACTGACTTCTTAGTAGGAAGAATGTATTTCTGGATGTTTCTAACATGTATTCTCCTTTATTTCTTTTTCTGTCTTTTTAAAAGACTTTCTAAGCTGCTCTATATGACAAATAAAAGTTCTTAAGCTCTGTGTTCTATTGGAACTATGCAGAAATTCGTTACCACTACGCTAGTCTTGAGGTTTCCTGTTTGCAATTGTTCTGCAATGTGAGACACAAGGTGCCGGTGCACTGGTGTTCTGCAGTGTGAGGTGTAAGGTGCACATAGCTGCAGCTGCATTAGAGATTGGGATAGCAGATATATTGGGGGCTGGGAGAGGCCAACCTTACCTAGCAACTGTCAAAAGCATTTGGCTGCAGAAACAAACCCCAGCCCTCACACCACTGTGCCCATAAACAGTGGCAGGCCGCGCCAAGGGGACAGGGTCTGCAGTGTGTAGGTAGCAAGGTCAAGTTAGTTAGTGTAGCTCTAAATTACTGGTTAATTATAAGTGATCCTTCACTTTTTTTGGAGACTCACTTTTTATGTTAACAGGAAGTGTCATCTGAAAGCCCCATCCTTTCCAGGGCTGTCCTGCCTGGGCGCACAGGCTATGTGTGACCCGAGGCACTCCTCTGGTGCACCAGCCTGGATCACTCTCACCCTTTCATCTATAATTATGCCTTTCTGGTTGTTTTTTAAATTTCTTTTCTCCCAAGTGACTTGAAAGGAAACCAAGCGCTTTTTTGCACTTTAGAACAAATGTCCTGGTTCTGCCAGCAAAGCTTATGGCACCTACTGAGCCTGCCTTAGAGTCTTCCTACATTGTGGCTGGGGCTATCCCTCAGCTGATAAATCTGTTCAGCTTGGGTGGATATGTAGACCTAAACCACAATCTCAAAAGAAGTGGGAAAAAATATTTAATGAATAGCTAATATTCTGTAACAGCTTTGTGGATGTTTCTGATATCTTGGGGTGCATTTGAACATTAAAGGTGTTTTAATTTCTCTTGCTACTTTTATATGCTAGTTAATGACAAAGAAGAAAATGGTTGTCTCTGTAAAATAATCCCATATGTAAAAAAAGTATTAAACTTTTTTCCTGTATCATGTGCAGTCAACTTAATAGTCTATCTAATTCTGTACTTATACTTTTGCTAATATTTAAACTATTCCAATGCAGTTTAAATACATTTTTTACAGCTCTTGATGAGCTGAATTTTAATTCTTCTGATACTTTAAGTTTGCATTTCTGAACTTGAGCTTATTGCTATCAGTTTTTCCTTTTCACAGAGAGATTGCAAATTGTAATAAAACATTCCTCCTTTACAGTGGATTAATTTATTTACGTCTTTGTTCATGTTTATTTTGTATAGCCTACCACTCATCTTTGCTTTCAGCTTTGGAAAACTGGCCCCCTAAAATACAGACAGCAGCATCTATTGATTATGACTGTGTCTTCAGTTTACACATTGAAGTAAATTAAATAATAATTACTTGCACTTACTCAGCTATCACTTTTAGTTCTGTAATCAATGCATCCTAATGAGACCTAATAGTGAAACACCCCAAATTAATTGTCAAGCTTATGCTAAAACAGTCAACTATTTTAGGTTGCCTGGGTGTGGGGGGCTTTTTGCTCAGGTATAGGTTTGACACCTCACAACCACATAGCTGGGTAATGAATGCTTGCTCACTACAGCTGTTTAGTTAACTTCCTTTGAAAGAAGGAGCTAGTAATCTTACAGCAGTTTTTGATGCAGTGACCTCTTTCCAAAGAAACGTGTCTCTTGGCGTGGGTTGACACACATTATTTAAAATATTAGAGTGTTAAACTGCAAAAGTAGTTAGACAAAGTGGCCTTTATGTGATCCGTCTCTGTTTGTCCAAGCACCAGCAAATAGCCCAAGTAACGAAGCATGGAAAGGGTTTTACTGGTTATAACAAAGGTTATAATTATAACAACTGGTTATAATTTGGGTCAGTTTGTTTATTCTTTTTATACCTCTGCATTTTGAGGTTTCCTTGTAACAATCATTAGAAATATGACTTCCTTGGTTTAGGTTAATTTTGGCCTTTGAATGAAGGAGATGATATTTCCCTGTTTCTTCAAACATGTTGCACTGGAAGTAGTTAAAAGTATATCCAAAAGGTGTATTCTTTTTCACAAGTGTTTATTTGAATTCACATTACTGGTTCTTTTTTATGCCTTCTGAGTTCTGCCTTTATGTTAGTGTTTTACTGATCTTGAGAACTGAACAAAACAATTTCAAATGTAAAGATGTGTTTTTTGATATCTTTCTATATGTCAAAACTATTCATCTAGGCTGATGTAAGAAAACTAACCACACACCCACACATGCAACAAAGAAAAAAACTAGGTGAAAACAAAACTTCAAATTTCCTGAAACTGTTGGCAGGCTAACCAGAGATTGCATCATCATAAACAAGAAAGCTTCAGATTTAGAGTGTATTTCAGATGAAGTGATCTAATACAAATTATTAATTGCAGAATACAGTAATACATCCAGGTAGTATGAAACAAGTCTGTATGAACACAGACTTTTAAAAATTTATTTTCTGCAACTATATTACCTTAGAGGACCGAATATTGCCTATTTGCCATAGCTGATGAAGGATTAACCAGGTGGCCACCTGATAGCTGACCTGTCAGCAATAAATGCTGCATGGTCCAAAACAGATTTTGATTTTTCAGAGTTTGGGGACAGGTGGAGAGGTTGTTCAGCCTTCAAACCTTAGAGAAAACCATGGTACATCATTAGTAAGTTTTCCATTCTTCCCATGTAATTAACTAAATATCATATAGTAATTATATTTTACTTAATATTGTACAGCAATTAGGTGTTTTATGTGTAATGTAGAAGCCTCTGTATCAATTCTGTCCCTTTCTTTCAGTGTGGCTTAGGAAGACGTCCAATTCCAGAACAATCTATTATATCAGTTGGCACTGCCTATTAGAATTTTTGCTTGTTCCCTTGGTGAGGGATTAAATTTCAAGCATTACTGTCAGTCATTTTTCAGTCATGTTCTTTTTTGCAAAACAAGTTGTGAGCAAGGAAAGCAACTGCTTCCTTTCTCACTGCATCTTTACCTCCTGTTTGCATGGTCCTAACTAACCCTGACATAACTGTGAGCTTTTCTGTTGAGGGCAAGAAAAGATGCTGCTTTTCTACCCACTGGACCAGGATATTAAACTAGTCCTAGTGTTAACTTGTGTCAGTCTATAGGAGAAGATTCTAGTTCAGGTGGCATGCTGATAAGAGTTCTCTCCTATTTGTCCCTGTTTGGGAGAAATATATTAGTCCTGTATGGGGAGGGGGAGAGAGTGAGGATTGAAATCCTAGCCCAGTAAAAAAGAATGGGATCTGCATAACAATTCTTCGTATTTTGATATTTAAAATGACACCAACTGAATAAATCTTTCACCTAAAGAATTACTAGTAAATGTACAAGCTTGTTGGGGCAAATTCTCTTTAAGTTCCTCTATGTTTAAGTTTCCATAATCTGAAATATTACTTATGTGGTTCACTTTAAGCACAGCTTCAAAATGACATAAGTATTTCTTTGTTTAGTTTTTTCCCTGTCATTGCTAAGTTGTTGGATTGTTGAGAGTTTGGTTGTTGAGTTGACTCATGAAGTCGTACAGAAGCTACAGTACTAGATATTCCACCAATGTCTGCATTTATTCTGCCGTATGATTAGTTAATGTTCCTTACCTGTCTGAGAGCATTCAGTACAGGCATAACTGTTAACCTTGGCTGAGTTTTTATTTATTGCCTTCTTGGCTGTGCAGTTTTTCAGTTTTTGCCCTCTCTCCCAAGGACAGTTTTGTGTAGAAAAAGTGTTATGTGCTTCTGCAATGGGGCAGCTTCCATTGAAGACAGAATTCCTTTCCTAACAAAACCTAAGATGAAGGGAAGTAACAAAGCGGCTGAAAATACATGAGCTCAATCGAAACTATATTAGTTTTAACATTTCAACAAAAATGCAGAGTTGGTAAAATAAACTAGTTTTTTAAGACTGATAGCAGCAAAGAAATTGCTGGATAAAAAGGAGTTAGAATTGTGTATTTGTATTATAAGAATTGCCTTTTGAAGGTCTGGGTTATGGAGTTCTGTTTGCTCTCATTTAATGTGGTGTCTTTATTTTGGGTTGTTTTGATTTTTTAAGGTTGGAAGTTGTATTGCCATAGAAGTAAAGCAAATGACCACTTGATATAATAAGGTAAAAGTCAGGGTCATGCGAAAAAATATTGTATGGAGGAAACACATTTCATTGATTGTATAGAGAAAAGACTCTTACAGTTTCTTGCAGAAGTATTTCAAAGCTTTTCGCTGGTGGTTTCTAAAGCGTGGAGTGTTGTCCTGTCGGGTAGAAGACCACACAGTATTTCACCATGAGGACTTTTGAGCTTTTTGAGAAGGAACTCTCCAGAAAGTTGAACACTTTCAGCAGTAATGGATTTTCATTTTCTTGGTGTGAAGGAATCTTATGTTGCCATTAAAACATTTGGGAACTGTGGTATCTTTTATTTTGCCGTATGTAAACAGTACACTAAAGAAATTTCATGCTTTTAGTCCATGTCAAGTTTTTACGGTACTTTCAGATGCTTCGGGAGGCCATGTTATTGTGTTTTCTTTTCGTTTTCCCCCAAATCTTGTTGTCTGCTTATAATCCTTTATTTGGCACATGGCTGTGCTGCAGAAGCATTTCAAAACTATTACTTCTACAGTCCCTCTTCTGGGAAACAAATGTGTCCTTATTTACATACCAGGAAATCTTAGCTCTGCAGATGTCACAGGAAGAGCCATATTGTCCTTGATGGAGACAGATTAATGATGTAATCATAAGAAAATTGTAAGAACTTTAATGTATTTCTCTACATTAAAAACAAACAAAATAAAACAAGCAAACAACCCCAAAACACAAACCAAAATTCACTCCCTCCAAAAAAACAAACCTAAAACTAAAAAAAAAAAAAAAGAACCTAACACAACTAAATTGTATACACACATATAAAGCTTTAAATGGAAAAGCTGCAATTACATTATTACATTATGCATTTTGACTCTAAATCCTATTTCCACTTGGGAAGGAAAGCTTTTACTAAACATTTACTAAAATCTGGACTACTTTACTGAAAGGGCTTAAGTGTGAGCATGGTGCTAGGAAGACTGGCTTCTCTATATCTGAATATTTCTGCCAAAATTGCATCATGCAAGGGGCTTTCTTGTGAAATGACAAATCATTTCTCAGGCATAGTGACAGTTTTACAGGTCTACACTAATGGGAATTTAAGAAATCGAGTAGGCTTGAGCGCCCTGTCCTGGTGAGTTTCAGAGTACTACAGTTGATGTTGTCAGCCCTGGTAAATAGTTTCTTCCTGTGCTTCTTGCCCAACACCGTGGGCAAGACTTGATGACTCTTACAATAGAGGTCAATTAAAATTAAGTTTAAAAGTTTTTTTTCTTCAGAGGTATAGGAAGAGTTTAATAGTTTTCCACCAGTCACTATTCAAATATTATTCCTAATGTGGGCTTCTTATTATTAATATGCTGTAATATTGATCATTTTTATTTGCCTGTATTGTGAAAAAAACCTTTTTTAGAAGAGGAGAGTATGTAGTGGCAACATCAACCAACTGCATTGATGATGTCCTATTTCTTCATGTTCTCCATGTCCCCAGGAATAGTAAGAATTGACCATTTTATAATTGCTGAGATAAAATAAACCAACCTAAATTGGAGAGATAGATTATATTGACAACACCAGCCTCCAGAACATGCTTGACTGCTGTCCCCTGTGGCTACATCAGCTTATCGACCTGTAGGCTCTCTGTCCATTTTATGTCAGTCAGAAAGCAGGGCAGTTTATTGAAGGCTGAGGTCCAAAGTTCAGGCTCTTCTCTGTCATTGTCAGATGGGATTATTATTTTAGGGGGGAAAAACGGTTGAATGGTTACTGACTTATTTATTGTAAAACCATCAGTTCCACTGCATGACTCACAGCCTGTTTCAGCTGTAAGGATTGTGCTTCTCAGTTATTCAAAGCATCATAGTTCCTTTTTAAATTCGTCTTGGGGGCCTCAGCCATGCAAATGCATATTTGAATAATGTTTTAATTGTTGTATGTTCTTTCTGGTTTTTGATTGGAAAATGAAAACTTAAGCCTGTTCAACTCATCTTCAGATTTTCAAAAATCATGTCCTGCTTTGGCCATGAGGGGTAATTTTGCTGGTGCTTGCCAGAGCTTTGCTGTCAAATGGTTTAGCAACCATAGCTCAGGCCAATATGATGTTCTCCTAGAAACAAAATTAATGATAAGAGGAGGCTATTAATTTATAATAGGGCCCACTATTATGTTTTATGATTATAGATTAAATAAGGAAAGCACTTTTTTTTCCTAGAGTAAATAAGCCAAGTTTTCTGGCATGCAGTTTTCACAGTTTGTACTGTAGCTAAAGGGGGAAATGTTTGTGTGAGTTTGTGTGTGTATTTACAGACTGCAGAAGGAACCCTTTTAGAATATAAGTGATATAACTTACATGCTGAACGGAATTTCTGAATGAAATCTGATTTTTAATTTCCTTTCTGTCACATAAACAGCTAGGTATCAGAGAAGATAGGGTTGTGGACTTACAAGACTTAGGCAACAAAGTCAAATATTACAGAAGTCTTTGGACATTAATAGTTTGAAGTACTTTTGCACCTTTTTCTACTAATCTGTAGTTTAAATGAAATCCACACCTTTTATTTAAAAATCTCAGAATCTACTACATTGATTTTCAAATATGTTGTCACCTCCTACTCTCTCTGTCCTCCTTCACTTCCCTCTCCCCCTACCCCCACAGCAGTAATTAGAACGTTTTAGGTGACTTCTCAGAATTAAGAAGGTAAAATCAACATGGCTCGGTTGGCATTATAATATATTTCAATGTCATTGGTACTAGAATTGGACTTTTCCTTGCACACTATTGTGCTGCCTCGCATTGTTCCTGGTAATTGCTGGGATGCGTAGGAAAACGTGGAGGCATGCAGCTGCCTTTGTGCAGCTGACAAATAGCTTTGTAAAAGATCATTGTTCTTACAGGTAAGTGAGAGAAAGACAACTCATTCAGTCTTAATGGAGCTCTGGATATGTTTCAGGTAGGGAAGAAATGAAATCCAGTGGGTGCTCTTTTCCACCCTGCTGACTAATGCCTGGTGCAGGACTGTGCTGAGCTGGGATCTTCCTGGGAACAAAAGAGGAAGTGAAGACTTAAAGGCAGTTTTGTGCTGCCTGCACAAAACGGTGAACAAAGGCTTGCTAAAGACAGTACCCTCTTATTGATGGCAGATTTCCTTTCTGGGTTGCATTACTTCTTGAATTATTTCTTAACTTTTTAATTAATGAGGATGGACAACTTTGTTTAAATGCAGAAAACTTATATATGTAATGTTAGTATGAGGACATGGAACTAGTGTAGAAAGAAAATACATTTTTGGAATGTTGCTATTTTATTTTTTTCTCAGAACTTGGAATGCCACATATGGGATACTTTTATAATGTTATATGCAAAAATTAAACAGATTTTGTAAATAAACTTATGTTAATATATATCTATATAATATTTTATATACATTCTGATGAAGTGAAGATAATAAATTATGACTAGAATTTAGTATCAATATGTTGCCATATTTTAGTGGCTGAAAAACTAAGAAGTCATTATGACTTCCCTTATTTTTAAAAGAGGGTTTTCCCTAAATGGCATTCTCATTTTCCCCTAACTTTTTTCTTGCTTCTTTTAGAAGAATTCAAAAGAAAAAATGAGTAATAATTATATTACATAATTTACTGAGGATAACAGTTTAATATTTTGTTGCAGAAGGACTCCATGAAAGATGACAGAAGAAGTTATTGTTATTGCAAAGTGGGATTACACTGCACAGCAGGACCAAGAACTTGACATCAAGAAAAATGAGCGTCTTTGGCTATTAGATGATTCTAAGACATGGTGGAGGGTAAGAAACGCAGCCAACAAAACGGGATATGTGCCATCAAATTATGTGGAGCGAAAAAACAGCTTGAAGAAAGGTTCTCTGGTTAAAAATCTAAAAGACACATTGGGTAAGTAATTTTGTATTTTGGAATAAATTTAGTAGACTTGATGAGTTTCAGGTTGGGAATGTAATGTGGGTATAAATATTTCATAACGTGTGTTTGGATTGTCTTTATGCTTGGTTTGAAGTGATATGATGGGCAGATGATTGAGGGAGGGAGAGACAGAAAGAGTGGATGTGGGTGTAGAATCACGTGTAAAAATCTGTAATGTGTTTCCTTGCATCACATCCAGAAGAAAAAGATGTTACTTTTGTTTCAGTTTGTCAAAGGTTGTGTATTTTCAGTGGCTGAAGAACTGTGAGTTTCATACACATGTCAACTGCTGAATCCTCTTTTCATGCCAACTCCTCTCACTTGAAAGATGAAGGATGTAAAATGGATTGTTCAGCATTGTATAATAGCCAAAGAGAAATCATTTATGAATGGGATTTTACATAGTGTGGCTATGTACAGAGCCAGGGGTTAAGTTGCTGTGGTCTGAGATTTTCTGTTGACTTTCAAGTCCTTAAATATGTATTCTATTTTATACTTGCACATAAAGTCTTCACAACAGTATCTCATACATATAAAATAATCTAGGTTCGAAAAATTTTGTTTGCATTTTAAAGAAATGTATTTGAAAGTTAAGTGAAATGTTTTTCTTTCTTTCTCTTCGATTTTTAAAGCGTTGATTAAAAAGCGCTTTGCATATGCCTAGGAAAGGTTATAGACATAATGATAAGTTGTTGTTTTATGCCAGGAAAACCTACTAGTGGTATTTTAGAGTGTTATGAATAAAACAGAAACAGGCACATTAAAAGTGTTTTGAGGGGTTTTCTTTTGCTTCTGTTTTGGTTTTTTGCCTGTGTTTTATGAAGTCTTACATAGGGAAAATATGTTCTGTTGCAGACTGCTGTCAACAGCATGACTCTTCAATAGAAAAATTAGGATTTGGGATTGTACTTACTGGAAAGTTAAAACATTCACTTAAAAATAACATGGCAATAACTTATGTGGGATTATCCTGTGCCAATGTTGTTTCTAACAGATTTTGTTTCTTAGTCGCTCCTTCATTACCATGTCTTCCATTGCTGAGCTGCCATAACGTACATAGAAATTGGGGACTAGAGGATGGGTGGCAGGCAAACGAGGTCATCATAAAATTTACCATGCTAATATTTAGTACCACAGTCCTTTCTACAGATACTCTTGGAATATACTGATTGCAGTGCCAGGAAATGTGATTATGCCTTTTCAAAGATTTGCGTGGTTAAAATCAAAGTCCCAGTTGTGACATTAAGCTCTTTTTATATAGATTTATGTTGTTTAAAACATAAATTAAATGTATGTATTTTGTCTGAAAGGTACGTTAGGAAAGGATTGCAGTCATTTTGTAATAATACTTCAAGTGTTCATGTAAAATGTGAACAATAGTTGCTTGATGTAAACACATTTTTATTTATGTCCAACAGAAATCTATTTAAGTGAAGGAACAGAGGTGTGTCCTAGCCTATGTGTGTGTTTATTTTTAAAAAGCTGCATGCTATGCAGGGTGCTTCCCTTCACTCTGGTGGTGAATGATGAAAAGGTGTGAGAAAAAAGCTTGATGGTTTAATGGCTGAGCCGTCCCTAGGTGTCACATCTTCCAAGACTCAGCTCTTTGCACACACCTGCATGGGGTTTTAAGTTCTGAAGGACTGTTAGGACAAGTTAGGCATTCCCTGTTCCCTTTCTAATGGTTTTCTCGGTGTGTTTGTTCAGCTGAGGCAGAAAGTGCCTTAGGATGGGGTCTGGCTTTTTGTGTGCTGTCACCACACTTAGCTGGTGAGCATCCAGAGTGTAAAGCCTCTCATGCTCTTTTAAGCTCCTACATCCTGTGACACTGAGAAACTGCCTGAGGCATACCTAACTCACAGATGGATTCAGAATATTCTTAACATCCACCCAAAAGAGCTGGTGCTTAAGAGTATTCTTTTTTTGTAGTTTAGGTGCTGTGAACTCTTTACCGTAATGAAACATGTATGTGCTGTGCACCACGTATCTGTACAACTTTTTTTACCTCTCTTGAATCAGAGTCCTCAACTAAGCTATAGTCTTTAAGCCTTTCCTGTCTTGCTGTAATTTCTCATTCAGAACGAGCAGACCATGTGTCCTTTCTTAGTGGATCCATTGTTTTGAGAGGCCATCAAAAATGCACTCCTTTTTAAACAAAGGCTTGCAAATTGCAAGACTGATGCTTCATCTACTGAAACAGCTTTTGAAAGTTTTGCTTCGCCCAGTGAAGCAAGTTCTTAAGTTCTCCTTATACAAATATGTCTAATGTATCATCACTCCTGCCTCTCAAAGGATCACAAGAAAAGTCTCATTAAAATACCTCCTAACCCAACACAGTTGGGAATGGTGGTCATGAGTATTAGTCCTTAAATCAAATCTGTTTCCAACTTTGGTCTTGAAGCTACTGCCAAAATATCAGGTACTGAACTTTAAAAAAACCCAACAAAATGTCACTTAATAGTCTTGTCAATAATTAATAATGAATCTTGTGAAATCTCAAGAAACACCCAACTCATAGCTGCTTCCAGTGACGTACTTGCACTCCTTTTCATACTTGTGTCACTCAAGCAAATGATTGTTCCCATGGAGATGCACTTTTCCCTGCCTCTTTTTTAATGGATTACATTTCTTTGTGTTAAAAAATAATTAATCTGAAAGCATTGTTATCAAACAAATGATGTCATGTGTTGTCTGTGTGATTATCTACCAGTCTTGTGCTTATCCATGGTAATTACCAGTGCTTGATTTTTTTATATTCAATAAATATGAAAAGTGCTAGCCATAGTTCAAATTGTGGCAGACCCTGTAGGAGCTATAACTATGTAATTAATAGTTCCCCTCATTTGCTGTTGAAGATATATAATCTGAATAGTTATTCATCTTTGGCATTAGTCTATGTTCTAATGAAACTTTATGCCACGAGTTATGCTGGTGTTTTGTACACAAAAACACATAAAAGTACACCATGAAAGTTTACTATCTTTTCGAAGTTGCTTTTATCAGGAGAACTTATAATCTCATCAGAGAATTAAGTCATGCCTGTTTGATGCTAAGAACTAATTTTCCCAGAACTGTTGACTGTCATTAATTATATCTCAACCCTTGAATATTTTATTAATAGTCCTATCAGCTTTAACATTTTTTGGCTTGGGGTTGGTGGAAGGTTAATGGACATATGGGTACCTAGAGTAGGCAGCTTGATGTTTTAAAATATCAGCTCATTTTTAGCAGGCTTCTTGAATTTCCATTTTATTTCAGCATTTTTCGAAAAAAGCATCAAATAAAATGTGTTCAGAAACAGCTCTCCTAAATGTTTTGGGTGCTTATTAAAATGATTATTAACTCTTGTTTAGCATATGTTCATTAAATTCGTTCCTTGTGGACTGGAAAACAGCTCACCCAAAATCTCAAATGACCCCCAGTAATTTCTGAAGAGATATTTTGGAATCATCCTATGCCTTTTTACAAAACAATAGCCTTTTCTACACTGCTCACTTTGTGTTTAAGTTTTTAAGGGCTTGCTCTGTTCTATTGTATCTTCTTTTAGTCCTGACATCAGGGAATTTTCTGTAACTTTTAGCTTTCCTTAAATTACTTGGAGGAACTTTGAGTCTTGTAATTCTTCAATTGATGGATGTGTGGTTTTTGTCATTTTTCTGTTTGATATGTGCTGCTTGTGATCTTCTTAAATCTCTTTCTTGAGTGAGGTCTAATGAATACTCAGCTACAATGGCCTAGTTTTAATTATGGAAGTACAGTGTATAGGCCACCTATTGAGTATTTTAAATGATTGATCTTCTCATCCCCTCTTTTGTCTTAACTGAATGATACTGCAAGTAAAAAGTTAATGGTAATCTGAGCATTTCAGATTGCTGTCTTCTGTTTGCTCATACTGAATGAAATCTGGTAATTATTACTATTCTTAAGGCAAAAGCCAGCTTCCATGCCTGTGATTAAAATTTCATCTTCATTCATTATAATGAAGTTTAAAATAGTTTCCTTTTACAGTATTTCATTTGTGGGGAGGGTATTTTCTATACATTTTGAATAAGTCTTACTAAGCAAGAGACCTTCAGCATGCATCTTTTAAACTGTAATTTTCTATAATATAATTCTTCCCATGTGCTGGGGGGGTGGAAAGGAATTCCCATATCCATTTGTTTGGAGTGGGTGTTTGCCAGCACCACCCCCAGAGCTGCCTCTGAGTGCAACTCCACGGGTTTCCCCGTCTGCAGCAAAGATGATCTATGCCTGCTGGCTCATCTCTGTCATGACAAACAGAAACCTTATCTAAAGGAAGCCAAAATAATTGAGAAGTCAGTTGTTTGTGTACTCAAAATAAAACTTCTACATTTTTTCCATCCCTTTGCAAGTCATTTTCCTGGCAGCAGCACAGCTCCCCAGGCAGCAGCGTGCCATGAGTGACTGAAGCGTGTGATCCAGCAGCAGGGTGCCATTTTCATGGGAATCCATGATTTTCTGAATGTTACTGCTTTTTACTTCATAACGAGCACTGTATGTAGGCTTTTCTTACAGGTTTCTGGTCTTGTTCCCTTTAGTGAAAAACTACATAAGAAACCTTGAAGACTTTACTGCTCTGCTCTTGGTGTGGGTTTTTGAATAGATGCCCTGCAAAACAAAAAAGGTTAAATAAAATGTGTATTGAAAGGGAGATTGGACACCAAGAAAACAGGAGAGGTATTTGCAAATCTGTAGGAAACATAGAAATGGATGAGTTTTGGTGGTGATGGCAAGTAACTGTAACCTTGATAACATTTCACAGACACATTTGAGTTGCATGAGAGACTTTTTAAATGGCTCCTTTATTAAGCTTCTGGAAGTCTGCAAAACTTTTCAGTAACTTTTTAGTTTTAATTCACTCAATATGTCAGATTTGGAAAGGAAGGATTGTTAAGCAGGATGTAATGTAGAGAATCTTGCTTGCATCAGTGTTCCTAGTAGGTTATTCCAGAAGTGTTATCCATCCAGGAGTATTTCTTGTGTCTGTCAACCCCTGTGGTGTATGTCTGCCTGGGTCAGTCTGTAGATCTGCAGCAGTCCCTGAATGCCATATATACTGATTCTTCCAGGAATGAACAGTTTTATATCTCTCTCCTCTCCTCGGCTATTTTTATGAAAATGCTGGGGGTTTTTTCAAATTTATAACTTCATATTTTCCCATTTGAGAACTACTTGGTACCACTTTCTCAGTGCTCATTTGGAAACTGACAGGGAAGTTAGCCCTTTTTTCTTTGGGAAGTCACTGCCTAGTAAGAAGCAGAAATGAGGAATTGGGCATTCTTCAATGCAATCTTTTTTTAGCAATGGAAAACTGTTCCTCTTGGTTGGTTAAGAGGCTTAGTGTACTTCCTTTTTACATATAAATATTTCAACTCAGATTTACACAATTACCATCTGTATAACATGGTTATAAAATCTCATGATCCAAGTTCTGGTGTGTGTGTTATTGGTCTTTATTTTTTTGTTTGGTTGGTTTGGTTTTGAGGACTTCTTCTTTTTAAAAATATCTTAGTGATCTGATTTTGGTAGTTCTGATGTGATGTGTATGGCAGATTTAATTATATAAGGTTGTATTTTGACATTCATCAGATTGTTTCTAAATCTTGTTTTAAGTACTGAAATTTTATTACTGAAATCTTTCACTGGCTCTAACATTGTGGGTTTTAGCTGAATATTTTCCAGTTCTTCCACGCTAATTTTTAAAAGTGTAATCATAACAAATATGCACAGTATTTTTGGCACAGTCAAAGCACTAAATTGACTAAAGTCAGAGTCTTCATTACTCTTGATGAATGTTTGTTTGTCAGTGGCCTGTCTGATCCTCATCTACAAGATCACAGAAAACATATTAAATTTGTAATAGAACTAAGTCCCAGTTTGAAAATATTTGTTAGTTCTTAATTAGTTATTTCCAGTTCTGGTCTTCTCTGGACACTATAAGGGTATAAAATTTGCTACACAATGAAAGAATGGTGGAAATAAAAATAAATATGGTATCACTGTATAATAAGTATATTTTTGTATAGCACAGCCTCTTAAGCCTTATATAGCTCATGTTAATAAAAGCAGGTCTACCTTACAAGACAAACAGAAGTTATTTTAATCTCTTTAGAACTTCAAGCTCCCAATGGTTTTGGCCTTCCTTGTCACAGACTTGTAAGAAACGCTAGTCTTTCCATTCAACAACCAGCATGTAATAAAGTTGATTTTAAAAGATAAATAACTTCTTAAAGCATATAGCTACTTGTCAGATTATTTATCACGTATTAAAATTCCTAAGGGGGAATTCTATCATGTTTTTGTTTAGCCAAACATCTCTAGCTGAAATTAGTGATAAAATCAATCCCCTCATAGGAATTCAGCAAAAATAAAACTATTTTTTCTGTGTCACTTATTGTTGCTTTGAAGTTTTCTAGCTTGTCAGAAAATGTGGACATAATAGTAGTGGCATGTCTGTTGTGCCTCTTGGAGAATTGGATGAGGGTAAGTCATCTCTGTTTGCACTTTAAAGGAGTTAGCACACAGGAATTAAAGTTCAAATTTAGGGAGAGGAAGTAGTAGAAGTGTTCATATACAGCACAAATCCTTGCTCAATTTCCTAGAATCCTAGAATAGCTCATTTCATGGTTGAATTTGTTCAACTGAAGCACCTTCTCTGCTGTGCATCATCCTGCTTCGTAGTTGCATTGCTCAGAATGTTTGTTTGTGAGACACTGTGGCAATGGTGGTGACTCTTCACCAGTGGCGAAATTGAGGAGAACATGGTTTTGTGGTAGTGAGAGAAGTGATGGGAACGCCTTTTAGATGTGGTGTCTTGAGTTTCGGGGGAAAAATAAGCTGGAACAATTGCATTTCTTCCATGTTCACGGTAATAATAGATGGTTGTGGTTACATAGATTGCTGAGAAAGGATAATGGGAGATGTTCACAATGATTTCAAACGCAGGGAAGAGATTTCTTCCATTCCCATCTAGAACATGTGGAGTTAGGTGGTGGCAGTGCTGATGCCACTGGAATGATAGCAGGTGATTTGTATAATATGTAATTGAAATACTTTTCTGCTTTCTGGAAATACGTTTGCCTCACAACTGTCATTAAAACCTAGACTTAAAGTAGCCATTTTCACTTTATTGATGATCTTTGAAGATATTGTGACATACTCAATAGCAATAGTTTTGCATATGGAAAATGACACAAGAACATACTGATGACGAGGTAGGGTCTGCCTTCCCACTGCATCATTGCAAAAAATACGTTAATTTTTAATGAGTGTCACTATAAAACGTTGAAATATTTATCTAGAATCCAAAACAAACTCATGAATTTATGGTTTTGGACATGTTGTACGCCCACAAACATTTAAATAATTTTAATATGTATATCAACTGTGTCCACTGAAAGTAACATTAAAGGAATCCTAGTCTCTGCTTGGTGAAACTAAAATCAGACTTTCTAAAAAATACTGTGTTTTAATTTCTAAAGAAACATCTGCTTGGAGAAGGAAAAAATCTGAAGTTGCAGAGCAGACTAATGCAAAACAAACAAACAAACCCACAAGAAAAATCCCCAGTGAAAATTAAACACAAACTTGATGCCTTTTAAAGAGCTAAAGGCAAAGAATTTTGGTGAATATTCTGGAGAATTCGTGGTTGAGAATAATGCTTCTTTTATTGCTTGATAAGACTTTCTCTGCTAGATGTGTGCACCAAGCCCTTTATCTGCTCCAAAGTGAAAAGCCAAAAGCAGCAGTGAATGGAGAACCTGAAGCTCGTTGCAGTGCTAGCTTGTAATGGTTCAGAAGTTTGCTTTTTTCATGTTACAACTGTATATATTGTATTCTGTTGCAGTTTTAGCTTTATTGCGGTAGATACTTTAAAGGATGTGCTGCTTCAAGAATTTAAAACAAATATATAATGGATGATGTGTGCTACATTTCAGCAGATTTTTCTCCTGTGATGGTTGCAGTAAAATGTTGCAGGGCTGAAGACATAAAGATACCCTCCTGTTTTTAGTCTATATTGAGTAAATAAATGTGTTCATTGTATTAGAAGTTTTATCTAATAGATGGATTTTTGTCCCCCCTTTCCCATGCAGAATGTCTGCATGTGCTTGGAGGTACATTGACGTTTACAGATCAAAGAATGAGCCTTTATTTTATTCATAATTATGTGTGGAAAGATAAAAGGATCACCTTAACTCAGTGTGGCTGTGCGTACTTATGTCTTTGGTATTATTTCCCTCAGTCTTCACCTTGGAGGACCCTTGGTTTTGCCCCTCTCTGAGCCAGTTATGTTTCAACCTGTAATGTCTGGCCTTAGAGCAAGCCCAAAAATTAGCTCCCAAGGTAGTTTCACAACTTACTATTAAAGAGAGTCCCTCCATTGCCGGTAGCTCTTCCTACGCCCTGTTCCAGCTGTGGAGGCAGTCTTTTACTTTCTTTGCATTAAACGTTTGTGTCTGAACCCTCAACTCTTTTGATGTTTCATTTTTTACATAGAATAAAATACTTCAAGCATTCTGCTAATTATGTCTCTTCTTCTGAACCAGTGAAAATAGAGTAAGTTTTGTTTGTCTTCTCCCCCCAAGTACTGTCTTGTACTGGATTCATTGCATAGTGTTCTCTTCTGTCTTCCCTCAGGTTCCTGAAGTTGGCTGAGGCAGCAGAACTGGGGCTGCAGTGTGAGTCACTGCATTGCACCTATGTGCCTGCGTTGGGCTTTTTCCATAAGCACATGCTTATAGGGGCACATGTGTTTGTGTGCTCTGCATACTGTCATCCCCTTTGGCTTCACATATTAGCACATGAAAGTGGTAGCAGAGAGAAGAAACAGATGACGGTAGCTGAGGTATTAGAGGTCTAGTATACCTTGTTTGGTGTGTGGAGCTGAGTCACCATTCTAAAACCCAAGCTAAGGTAACTGACAAAAATCAATAGCCTCTATGTACTCCCATTTTCCAACGACTTGCAGGGACTCAAAGGACAAGAAATTTTTCAATATACAGGTGGCAGTGGCTGTTCTTTCTCCCACCTTAGAATCTTTGGGGAGTTCTTTTCCTTCAGATTTGGCTGTTTTCTTCAATATGCAACCTTAAGTAATTATGTTGGTATTACTGGATGGGTCTTTTGTTTTGTGACCTTAGGCTGTCTTGAAGTTTAATATTACAGGGTATTTTTAAGTATTAATTTGTTTCTTCTTCTCTATGTGTTTGCACTTGGGTTCTATTGCTTTCTGTTTGTCAGGTTTTTCTAAGACCTGAACGATAGGTGGCTATTCTGTGACACGTTTTCATACCATGCAAACAGAATTTGTAAATTAGCATTCACACCTAAAGAAACTGGGCTTTGTCTTACAATGTGTAAGGAAGGGTTTCCTTCCATTTTCTGAGTCTCAAAAGTGTTTTGTTTTGTGGAGTCTGTTCATAAAACAGGAATTGACATGTGTGGAGTGTATGTGGACATGAAACATAAAGTTGCAATGCTGGAGAGAATGCCCACCTCCATTGTTTTAAGGGGAAAGGTTCCAGCACAGATGGCATTTTATGAGCATTGCTTCAGTGGTGAATGTGATTGCTTACTGACAAGTTATTTTTGTGGTCTCAGCAAGTTCATTTGGATGGACATCTCTCTTAATGGCTGGTCAGCTTGAACAGGTGGACATTTAAGGGTGCTCTTTCTAATAGATGACTATTTGTAGCTGTATTTTGCACTCGAAATTGATTTAGAACTTAGGCTGTAAACTGTCTAAATTGTATGCAGTCATTTCCATCTCTCCTGTTTGCAGTCTTTGAGGCTTTTTAAATTAAAAGAAATGGAAAGTTAAAGAAAAAGGAAAGGAAAAATGTGTTTTGATATGGTGATAAGGTTATTCTTCTTGTATATGGGTTCTACCAGTTTACTAACCAACCTGTAAGATTTTTTTAAATTGTTCATTCAGGAAATTGTTCTCCAGAACAGGAGATAAATGTATTACTTTATTGTTGCTCTATAGTTACTGCGTTTAAATATACAAAAGAAATTGTTCTGGTTTGTGTGGGAGTCCTGGGGTTTTGTATTTTGGCTGTGAGGACTACACTTCAGAGGAGATGGGCTGTTTTGTTAAGTGAGCCATTTCATCCTGTTCCTTCCCCTTCAGAGATGGAGAGGCCTGGATTTGTGTATGTGATTGCAAATAACCTGAGAGCCCTTGATTAACGAAGCTATGTGCATTCAAATTCAGAGAGGAATTTAGTACAGAAAAGATATTTAGTTTGCATTCCCCTTCCTAAAAGGAGTTTGCAAGAAAACTGCAGTACCAGGCTTCTAAGGATTTTTGAGGTCTCTAAAGAGAAAATGTAATAAACATTTTGTATTTTCCTGTAACACTTATTTAATGTTGGAAAATGTTAGTATAGTATAACATGGGCATTCTGGCCTTATTGTAGAATTACTAAGGCTTAACATCATGCGTGGTGTTGGTATGGGTCAACGAGTAAAACACAGTAAGCTCAAAGAGTGGATGACTCTTTCAGGAGAGACTGTCTTGAGCTTTTTAATGCTGAGATACTGCCCTTTAGTCAGTATTCAGATCATTGCCTTCTAAAGCATTTTTTTGACTTGAGAGGCTGTATAATTGCTGCTTTGTAGTTTCTCTGTTCAGGTTTGGGCTTGGTGATCCAAACTTCAGTCTCTATCTGTAACACCTGTTACATCTTTGCTTTTCAGATACAGAATTCAGAGTAAATTTGAGCATACAAGAAGTGAAATGACTAAGTTAGAAATATAGTTACATGTGTCTAAAATGGAATAGTTCCATCTCAATTATTTGGAAGGGTCTTTAAATTGGAGGGTTGTCATCTTGCATTCAGGATAGTCTACTTTGTCCTTGCTGTGGTTTTTTTTCCTCAGTTTCTTTTTAATTGAGTGGGTTAGTGTTAGGAAGTCAGATTTGTATCCTGAGCTGTCCTGTGAGCCTCTTTTACTTGATATCAATGTGAGATAGCTAAATATAAATCCTCTTTCTAACAAGTGCTGGAAGGGGAGAAGGAACATAAGCTGTGATATGCTTCCTAATGGAGTATGCATTGAGGTAGACAGTTTGGATCATCTCATGCATATTAGTGATTTCTTTTATCAATATTCTCTGTTAGTGTTTGTGAAGGAGAGGCAAAACAGTGTAGCTTTTCTTCTCTTCATCAAGGGAACAGAATGCAATGGGAAGTCCTGCATGGCTACTGTGCCTTCTCCCCACACTTTATAGATGTGTTCTTAGAATTATAGGGCTGCCTTAGACTTAAGGTATTTCTGGTTATATTCTCTTATTATTCATCTTTCAAAATCAAGATAGCATAATTTATAAGGTTACAAATTAGGTGGAAATACTTTTATTTGTATTTGAAAGCAGAGGCTGCATATTTAAAGCAAGCAAGCTTCAATTTTAATGTGTAGAAAGAAACCCCATTCATTTTATATGCCTTTAATTTGAGACCAAGGCAGCTGTTTTCCTGTTATATAGAAGATTTGAAATCCCAAGACCATTTAAATTTGCCTAACGAGTCTTCTACCTCATTTTGCCGCTGGGGTAGGATCATACATGAGCACTTTATGGAAACCTCCAGATCGTGCGTTTGTCTCTGTCCACCTAAGTCCCTATATTACATCTTTATAATGTTAACCTTTTGCTCTAAAATGCTCTGGGTACAGAAAACTCAGTACCTGATACTGAAATTTGAGTGTTCCTTTCCTAATCACAAATAGGCATGTGTAGCACAGTGTAAATTACAGGAATTAATGCAGTAGTCATTTTTAATATAGATGTTTTAATATAGTTTATTTCTTTACAGAAGCCTCCAGACCAAATTGTGTTTGATGCATGGAAAACTTTGACACTGCTTTTTCCTGTATTTGAAAAGCAGCCTGGTTGTCGAAATGTCAGGGTTTCACTTTGACATTTAGAGAAGAGTTTCCATTTTCTGATTTGTTCTGGAGTGGCTTTTTTTATATATTGAGCTTCTTAGAGAAGATACAAAAAGTCATTAATTGAGCTGTAAAACTTCATTTCTGTATTACAAATGCAGTTGAAGATTCCTGGAATTGATGGCAGTGTCCTTTAAAGAATGCTATTGATGGATATGTTGTTTCTAAAACACTGGCTATCCCATATGGATCTTAGCCTTTGAACATTTTCTTGGAAACTGGACGTGTAGGTGGAGGGGGAACAGAAGGAGTGGGAGGTTGCAGTCTGAAAATGTGCAGAAATGTTTGGTTTTTCTTTCTGTGTAACAGAAGAAACTTTGGTCTGCTGAATTCCTTAGTAATAAAGAAGCAAAGACAAGTTAATTTGAAATTATTAAAGCAATAATAAATAACAAAACTACATGAATGGCTGATTTGAATATTCCAGTTGACAAGAAGTTCTGTTTAGCTCTGTACTGAGTGGATGAATTACTTAATTTACATTGCATTATGGTGGAGTTTTTTTCTGAAAAGTTTTCCTGAAAAGCTAATTGCTTCTTTCTTAATACAATTTTTAGTTTCTTTTAAAACAGACACTGTACACTTTACACTCTTACTAAATATATGCATTAATATGCAATATAATTCATTGTCATAATATTCAGAGATAAATAACTTATTTGTTAAACAAGAAAGGAACATTGTTTTTAACTGCAACTGTATGAAGTCAGATGGAATTGCAATTCTGTTAGAATACACAAGAAAAATAATTTTAAGTATCTTAAATAAAAATTGGCTAAAACGTAGAAGAAATATTACTTCTAAATAAAAACGAATTTTGAGAAATTTGCTTGTTTCTGCTGCATCTAACAGAAAACACTACATTAGTAAATTAAATGAAAATTCCTCATTGCATTGAATTTGAAGATTTTTAAAACAAGTAGAGCTGTTCTGTGAAATTTGATTTAATGTTTAGGGGAACTAAAACATATCTCAATTTTGGCTGAAATTTATTTCTTTTTATATAGCTCTGAAATTAGCAGCAATTTTTTTTTCTGGGTATTTATATTGGGAGTTCTCCTAGTCCATTTGTTTGACTTCCTCAAATTTATCAGCCTCAAAATTGTTTATCGTGAATCTTTCAGCTCTTTAATGGAAGTAGTTGTTTTAAAATATAATAAAGTTAAATTTTTCAGCACTCTGGAGCGCTTTGTTTCAGTTTGAATTGGAATGGGGTTATTTTTAAAGAACAAAACCCATTGCTATAAAAAATTAGTTAAAATGAAAATATTTCCGTTAAAATTGTAGTGTATTCATGTTCTTTGTGTGGCTTCTATGATTTTATGGGGTTCTTTGGGAGTTTTTTATAACCACAAAGCAAGTTAAAAGCATTTTACTCCAGAGGGAGGGTGCCTAAATGAAAATGCATTAAAATTAATATGAAAAATTTTACTTGTAATTTCTTTGTTGTTTTGGGCAGTTTTTTGTTGTGGTTTTTTTTTGTTTTGGTTTGGTTTGGTTTTTTGTTTGTTTTGGTTGGTTTTTTGGTTGTTTGTTTGTTTGTTTATTTTGGTGGTTTTTTTGTTCATTTGTTTGTTTTTTAATTCAGAGGGTAATGGTCAGTAATATTTTTAAAAATTGAGTTACTAGGTAATTAATATTTGCCATTAAAGATCTTTTTTCAAATTCTTTTTTTCCCTATAAATAAATTTTCAAATATCCATGTTAAATTTAAAACCCATGCTTTGACAGCCTATGTGAGAGTTGTAGGTGTACATGTGTCCTTTACAGCTCTAGTATCAGTTCCTGTGTTTTGGTTTGGTGATACAGCATATTTTAGTTTTTTAACTGGGGAAAAAAGCTTGTATTTGTAAATAGACTAAGACAGAGATTACATGTTGGTATTTGATGCACTATTAATTCAAGATATCTTTTTGACTCTCTTCTTGCCCAAGTTACTTTTTTGCCAATTTACAGCTTTATAGTAATATATAATAATTGATCAAAAACTTATTTCAAACACAAAGGGTTGAATACATTATAGAAAAATTAGTTCCGGCTTGTTATGATTAAAAAATCTATTAAAATACGTAAATATGGCAGTAGATGAAAATATACAAATAGTTGGCTTCCTGATTGCCGTGGGGAGAACTAACAGCTTTACTCAGCAGCATCCATTTTTGTATTTTCAGCTGCATATTTAGACTTAAAACTGGCTTCTGCAACAGGAGAATACAGGATATTTGAAGAACACCATTTAGTAGAACTCTAGTCCCTAAAGGAGGAAGTAGTTTTCAAAACTCAATTGTATTGAGACACTTTTGTTAGTTTTGCAGTGTATTCTATAGTTTAAAAGTCACTTTTGGAGGAGAGTGTCCTTCCTTAATTGTTCTTGATATTTGAATAAGAAGCTATTGGAGGATTCTTAAGCAGTTGTATCTATTGTATTTAGTAGTATTTGGTCTTTTTCACCGAGTTCTGAATTAAGGAATTCTCTTTTGGAAATTTGGTATTGCACTTACAATTTCTCATACCAATAGTTTTCTTGTACTGCAACATTTTTTTGAAAGAGTTTTTGGGGTTTTTTTGTCCTGTGATTTTGATTTGATATGCAGGTAAGCTGCAAAGAATATTTTTGCTTATCATTTGTATATTAAAATTATGTATTAAAATCAGAGAAGGTTTTAGAAAAGGTGAATTGGGAGAATTCAGATGACACTGATGACTTGCCAACAATTTCTCAGAAATTGTCATTTGGTACTGAATAATGTTTTTTGTATATGGAAGAGGGAAAGATAGAAAAGACATTAATATCAAATCAAAAGACAGTAATAGCAAATCAACTTCAGAAAAAGTCAGGTATCAAATCACACTAAAATTCCTTCAGAAAAGAAATGCAACTGTATTTAGTTTAAAGTTAAGTTACATACAAGATTTTACAGATTTAGGAAGCAGTCTTGGAAAGGCAATGCTAGAGAATTTAACTGCAAATAACTTTAATATTTGGTTCATGTTATTCTTAAGCAGAACTTAAGAACCATGAGTGTGGATAAGCATGTGGAGATGTTCTTTCATCTCTGGGGATGATCAAATGCAATTAAAATACAAAACGTCATCACTCATCAGTTTCAGACAAGGCTACCAGCTTGCAGGAACATGGAAAGACTTGTCAAATAAACCTTTGTAAAATTAGGAAGTTGTCTATTTCGTAAATAGATTTATTCTAGTAAAGGTAGTATGGAATATCAATCTATAATTAGCAAATGGAATACAAACCTATACTAGTGGCAAAAAACCCCTTTCTATGCAAGTGTTATGTATGTGTTTGATAAGGTATGTTTTAAGATCATGTTTTAAATATAATTAAACTTGTTTATCCTGTGAACCAATTTTCAGAGAGGTTGTAGCTCTGCAGCCTTGTTTCAGTGCCATCACTGAAGGCAGAAAGAGAAAGAAATCCTGTTGTTTTTAGCAGGAGAAGACTGGGCAGTTGGGGCATCCGTGCTGAGTGGCAGCCAAGCTTTGGCCCAGGAGTGTGACCAGCATGGCAGGAGACACATGTAGGGGTAGGGGAACTGGCACTGTCCCAGCATTGGGCCAGAGGAGGTTGACCAGAGGGAAATTCCACCACTTCGAGCTTTGGGCGTGGGGGAGCTCAAGGGAAGTCTAAGGAGGTTGAGGTGGAAGGCTGAAAATGCTGTGGGGAGAGGGAATTGGAGGTGCAAGCTCGAGGAATTTACAGGTACAATGGAAGGGCTGTCTCAGGGACAAGCTGGTAATGAAGGGGTGCTTGCACAATGGAAACTTAAGTGACAGGAAGCAAATTCATAGGAAACTGGTCTTCAGCCTGCTGCTCAAAAAACAAGCTATTCTTTGGAGCTGCAGCTGAGCTAGGAAAGGAAGACAGCACGTAGTGATGCGACAGGCACGTTTCTGAGTTTCCCTAGGACTAACCATGGGGCCAGAGGATTTCTTTCACTGCAGAGAGAAGGAGGATTTGCACTGGGTCCCTTCTCTGGAAATGTTGCTAACCAGTTGATCCTTTTTTTTTTGTCTCAGTAATATATCCTAAGAATTATACCAGCTCACATCACTTGGCAATGTATTTATACGAGTGAAAATGAAGTAATTTACTGTGGCTTACTTGTAGATTGTGAATAGTAGTACTTCCTACAAATTGCAGTAACAATAATTTCTGCTGCTTTGCAATGCTTCTTTTACTTCCGTACTTTTCCTCTCACTTGAAAGCTAACTTCTTGCTTTAGATTATTCCTTACAACAACTGTTTGTTTTACAAAGGATTATGGCTTCCACAGGTTACAGATGAACTGGAACCACTGAGTCAGAATAGGAAAAGCATAGTTGTAGTAGATAGGTAGATTAGTAGGTTTTCATTAGAACAAAGACAATAAAGCATGCCAAAACTATGACTGCAATTGCAAGTATATTCAACTTTTCTACATGTGCCTCCCAAAGTGCTTGAATAGTTTTGTTTTTCCATTAAATCCTTTATATGGGTTTCATTCCATTGAGATATAAGAATAGGGATCCCCTTATGAATTGTAGTAAGTGAACATTTCTGTTAGTAGAGTGGTAGTGTTTACTCTTCTAGAGATGACTCATGTAGATTGTACTTTCTTTAATGGAGTTGTGTTTTTTGTTATAGATGCATATACAAAGTTTATAATTGTCCTGACTTTAGTCTTGCTTAGCTGTGATGAGCTATCCCACTAAACTGTATTTTTAGACTTTCCTAAGGAAATGAAGCTTACGCTAGTCATGCTGTCACAGTCAGCTGTCACAGTCCGTCCATCTGTCCATCCTTGATAACTCAGCCAATTTTAGGCAAACTTGACAGACTGGCAGAGATAATCTAACTAGTTTTCTCCAAGTCTGTGCCTGGGAGAGTCATTGCTGATGTCCCTCACTGGAGGAGAAGCCAGACCAACCCCAGTTCTTTGCCCAGTCCTGGCAGTGGGGCACCAGACACTGTGCTTGACTGGCCAGCCCAACAAAGGTAGGGAGGAGGGCAGCACCAGGGGAGATGGAGTATGCTTTGAAGGCATTTTGGAGATGGCAGTGGGGAGCCAGAGATACAAGAAGGACCTGAGGATGTGGAAGCAGTCATATGGTAGGGGGACTTAGTGTGAATCCTGCAGGAGATGGGGGAGGAAGAGAAGGAATAGCTCAGCAGGAGGTATAAAGAGAAAAACAGGAACATATTTCCTTCATTCTGCTCATGGAACAGCTTGTTTCCTCTGCAGTCATAGATACAGTTGTGAATGTTGCAACCTCACATAAAAAATGATTCTTAGATAATGTGCGTGCCCTTCGCTGTGCCTGACTGCAGATGGGTCTCTGCATAGTTTTCCTTTGGTCAAACCAACTGGAAAGTCTTTGGTGCACTTTGATGCTATTGCAAAAGGTTAATCATTACCATGCTGTCAGCCTTAAAACGTTTGTTCACATGAAATGGTAAGCTTAAACTGAAGAATTCCAGTGGTCTTTACTGATAGAAATTAGAAGCTTCACTATGTTTCTTTTTTTTTTTTTCCTAAATTTGTAATGATTTATGTTTAATGGGTGTGATAGGAAGCAACATTTGAAATGTCAGATGCACCATTGGAAGGTCTGTTAAAAAAGAGAGAATATATGAAACTCCAGAAGAAAGAAAGTGCTTGAATGATAACTTTTTCGTAAGTGTTTGGATACCTATATCAGATTTCAGAGGATTTTCTTGAGAAAATTTGGGGTTTTACCTGTTTGTCAACAGTTTTTTCTCTAGATACTTAAATTTATGGCATTTTCTTGTCACACTACATCCCCATTTCTCAGGGTTATTGCTGTGCTCTGAGTTTCAACTAGTTAGGCCAGCTACTTCACCATCTACCATCTAATTTTTTCATTAGTTCTGCTGTAATTCGGGGAAGTGAGCTGCATATCTTCATTAGTGAGCCGATAAAAGCCTAAGTTTTTAATCTGGAAGGTTCAGTCTCAGTGGAGGACTTTATGTAGAGTGAATCTATTGAAATGAAGTTACTTGTTTTCTATCAATTTACAACAATTTCCCCCTTTTCTTAACAGAACTACCTTTAAGTTGTGTTTGTTTATATCACTGTAATTTAATGCTCCTTAGTTCTGAAACGCCCTTGTCTTTTTGGTTAAAAATTATCTCTAAACTGATGAAAATTTCCAGTCTTGGCAGAGATCAGAGCCTGACCACCTTCTGATTAGTACTTGCTTGTACACTCTTTTCCTGTGATTGTCTCCCCTAGTACAATAAGCTGCCTCCCTCATTTTGCCTGAAAGTGCAGCCACTGGCTCTTGGCTGAAGTGATATAGTTAGAATGACATTAGGATGTAGCAGGCTCCAGCAGGAAACAAGGCCCTACTGGGGAAGGTCAAGAAACACTTTAGGATCATCAGGATTTTCTGCCATCTTCTGAGACCATAAGACCATGTATTAATGTATTTAACTCTCCTAGACAGTGATCCCTGCATGGCTATGTGTGCACTGTTAGTCTGTGCTGCTCAGATAATGGTGAAATAAGCATGAAGTTTTGTGGTGAACAAGCAGCTTTGCTGAAGATGCCCACTGGATATGCAAGTACATGAATATCTAAATATATTAAAATACACTTTATGGCAGCAGAGTGGCTGGATTGAATAGGCCTGAATTGTTAAAAACCTTATTTCTCCTTATTTCAAATTATTCAGAGAAACAAAAACAAAGTGCCTTTATTTATTTTCCGTACACTAAGTATTCTATAATCAGCATGTATGCTCTTGTGTCTCAACTAAATCTTTCACCTGACACCCAGGCTCTAGGAGCATGGAGAAAAGTACAAATGCTCCTATTTCTGTTTTGCTTTCTATCCCTTGCATGACTTTTTGGATGTTGTTTGGTTGTGCTATGCTGAGACGTAATCTTTTGTTTTCCAGATATTTTATAAGTGAATTTCAAAAGAGAAGGCTACTTGTTCACTTTATTTATTATTTTGTTTATATGTAAGCTTAAGCAGGGGTTGCTGCAAAAGTTTTAAAAGTACACCAAGTGTGTTGTGCAGTTTTCCTATATTTCAACATTATTATGGTTTCTGTAATTTAAAAAAAAAAAAGGTGATATGTTCAATGTTATTGTTGTTTCTTCTGTACATTGTATTTAACACTATAATTAAAGCCATGGCAGGACATCAGAATTTACAGGTTATAGGGAAACATATGCAAATGGTCTTCCTCGTCATCAGGTTTCTCCTATTACAGTACGTGATGAAATGTAGGTGAAAGAGGTGTGAGTTTCAGAAGGGGAGTTGCAGTTGGAAGGAATTGCAGCTATGCCTGTGCAATTCCTGTGCCTGCCTGGGTATTGCCAGAGCAAAGAGAGCAATACAATCTGCAGAGAAACTTCAGCTTTTATTTCTGTACTCGTTAGTTTTTGTAGGTTTTCTCTCACTTTTTGTTTGAGCCAAACTGAAGTCATCTCTAAAATTAAAAGGCATGGTCATTTGGCTGGAATTTAAAGATATATAACAGCAAGCTCAGAAACGTTTCAGTGATTAGCTGTGAAGAAATCGTTATGTTTAAGTGTGTTTCAACTCTGCTTCTTCTGAGAAGAGAAGTCATTATAACACAAACTGTTCTTTACCTAGTGGTGCATCAGGTGTATGTTAGGGAGAATCTCTTAAATGTGTTGCTATTGCCTGCCTATCTAGTGCTACAGAAGAGATCTCCATTTTAGCAGTGTTGTTGAAGTGAGGGTACAGCATGTCACCACGTCCAGCTCTTGCAGTCTGGGGACAAGCATTCCAAGTGACCACTTTGCATTTCTGTCTTTACCAGGCTTGGGAAAAACCAAGAGAAAGACGAGTGCGAGAGACGCCTCCCCCACTCCGAGCACAGACGCAGAATACCCTTCCAACGGCAGCAGCGCCGACCGGATTTACGATCTTAACATTCCCGCCTACGTGAAATTTGCCTATGTTGCTGAGAGGGAGGACGAGCTGTCCCTCGTTAAAGGGTCCCGAGTGATTGTCATGGAGAAGTGCAGCGACGGCTGGTGGAGAGGGAGCTACAACGGACAGATCGGCTGGTTCCCTTCAAACTATGTGGTAGAGGAGGTTGAGGAGGCAACTGCAGATTCACCCAGCTTTCTCAGCCTAAGGAAAGGCGCTTCCATGAGTAATGGCCAGGGCACCAAAGTACTCCACATCGTTCAGACACTGTACCCATTCAGCTCGGTCACAGAAGAAGAGCTCAATTTTGAAAAAGGGGAAACGATGGAAGTCATTGAAAAGCCAGAAAATGACCCAGAATGGTGGAAATGTAAAAATTCCAGAGGTCAGATCGGTCTTGTCCCTAAAAACTATGTAGTAATCATTAGTGATGGCCCTTCCATGAACACTTCCCATCCACCTCAGATAAGCTACACGGGACCATCTTCTACTGGACGATTTGCTGGAAGAGAGTGGTATTACGGGAACGTTACCCGGCACCAAGCAGAATGTGCCCTGAACGAAAGGGGAGTGGAAGGAGATTTCCTTGTTAGAGACAGTGAATCTTCGGTAAGTGGTGCTCGGCCTGCAGGTTTGTAAACTCCCATGCACGGGTTAGCAAGCACTGCACTTAACACATTCCTTGTCTTTTCATCCTTAAAGAAGCGAACAGGGCGTCAGCATTACCAGCTAATACCCTCCCTGCTTGTGAGAATCAGTCTGTCAGTGAAATGCAGTGACATTTACACTGAAGTTTAACAGCTGTGGTCTGTATTATCCAGGGGTTTTTTAAATCTGTGGACGATCAAGTAAATATTTTGGTTTTCCATTTAGCTTTTCGTGTTTCTCATGCAGTCCTCGAATTTAAAGCATTACAAGGTAAAATAATTCTTGTTGATTGAAAATTTAGTCGTTGATTTGATCTTAAATCTATTTTCAAATAGAATCTTTGCATTGGTCAGTTCTATTCTGCTTTTAATTGAATAATTGCATAATTTCTTTATTAAAGTCACATTTTAATGTATTTTTTATCTACCTAGATCATTTAGGTTGTAATAAGGTAAAGTTATTATTGTATCTAGTTGTTAAGGTTGTTATGTACAGCAGATAGGGTCAAGTCAGCCAGAGAATTTGCAGTTAAAGCGCTAAAATTTAATTATTCTTTGACTGTGATTTTGAAAATGTGACAGATTTTAATCTTACATCATATGTAACATTGTCAAAATTGACGAAGTACAGTTTTGTAACAGTCCCAGATATTTTTATCTGAAGACAGTATTGTCTGATTAGGTTTCAGGCACCTCTCCTTGAAGAATTTGCTCTGCAAAAAACATGATAGCTATCAAACTACCCTTTCTTTGAAGCTCTGTGTCACTGAATTCCTATTTCTGCTTAATTGTAATCACTAAACAAAGGCAAATGCAAATAAGCCACAGGAGAACAGGAAAAAAATTAAGAGATTAAGTAAAAACTAACTAGAGGAAGATAGGAAGAAAAGTAGGAATTTAGAAAACATGACTGGTTTACAGAGGCTGAGAGGAATCAAGTTTTAGTCAACAGAAGAAAAGACTGATGTGGGACACAGTCTTCTAAAATGTAGAAAGGCACTGGAGGATTATGGTAATCATTAAATTACAGTAGTTCCTTTTTTCCCCCCAACATTCTTTTTCTGTCAACATCCTGTCTGATCGGGGCATACTGGATGTGGTCGATTCCTGGCATGTCTGTCCAGCAGGTAGAAGCTCACCTTCAGATCTAGAGGCTGCATTGTGATTTATCCTGAGACTGCAGCTATCAGTTTCCTTTAACCTCTTGGGAAAGTGCCAGGAGGAGAGTTTGAAAATGAATACATTAACTTAAAATACAAAAGTGCTTACCCATTTCTCAGTGCATGACATGTCACAGTGACCACTATGCTATGGTTTGGTTTTTTGCTCTTAAGAGTCTGGAGTAAACTAGCTACCTTGAAAGAGCACAGTAACCTTTTAATTTAATGTGACATCATAATATTAAATCCTTGTATTCAAAGCAGTTTCAAACTTTTTGCCTGCATTGTTGCTGGAGAAATAATTCCTTAGGAGTACAAAAAGAGTACAAACTATTTCAGTATCTAACACTTAGTGGCATAACAGAAAATTTATTCAGTTCATATCACAGCGAGTTTTTTGCACACCTGCAGGGAAAAAAAAAAGCACTCAGTTGAGGAACTTACCTTTTTTCCTTCTTTTTGTACTCTTTATCTGGTCTTGCATACCCTATATTTGAGACTCTTTTAGCAATGAGAAAACTATAGTTATGCATGTAAATGTCTCTCTTATATTAGAACTGCATGAGAGTTTGAGTTTTTATTAGGTTTAAAGAAATAATTTACTGCATCTCAAACTTCTGTCTGCCCTAATCCTTATGCATCATTCCATCATATAGTGTGTTTATGTACATGAATTACAAAACACTGAGGATTGCTATTTTTTTCCCTGGAGTGCCACAAGTAATATAATAAGTGAATGGACATACTTGATAGCATTCAGAAAAGGATCATAAAAATCTATTTCAAACTTATTATGTATGGAATAAGAAAGAGTTTAGCAAGAACTCATACATTTCTTACTGTTGCTGTATTTCATATGTGTGACTACAAAGGTTGCTCATGCTGTGGCTAAAAGTCACCAGGAGTGTCTTTACAATGTGAGCAGATGGGCTTGATTAGAGAGAGCAGACTGAGCAGAGCCAGGTTGTCAGCTCTCTGATTTGCTCATCTGACCACCAGACCAGCACTTCCCATTACACTTTGTTAGCTCACCTATTAAAGCCGTGGATGCAGGGGTTATTCCTTTCTAGAAAGGCCCATAGATAAAACTGTGAGTCATGTTGCTAATCCTGTGCCTGATTTTTGACTTGTCTTAGAGTTTTCTGTAGCCTTCCATCACCATAGTTACAATAATTGGTCTGCATAAAAGTTTTCCATATATTTCAATTTTGTTCTTGTTACTGAGCTACGAAAAGCTCTCCTTGGATAGATGAAGATTTGTATTATTCTGTATTTGCTTGATGGGGCTGTCATGTTTTTGCATTTCATGTGTTAGTAGTTGCAAGATTTATTACAATATTTCTCTAGGTTTAACTTACCAGATTTTTGTTTGACAACTAGATTCCTTTAGCCAAAAATATGCTCCTCATTAACACTTAGATCTACAGGATGCTGCCATAGAAGAGAACAACCTGAAATGAACTCTGTAAGGTAGCTAGGAGCCTGATTATCTTCATTAATTACGAAATACTATTATTAGAAGCATAAACTTGTTTGAACCATTTAAGCCCATAGTTTATGTAACAGGCACAGTTACCTACTGATAACATTTTTGCCAACTGTGTTATAGTTAGGTAATGTCACCTTAGTTTTGGAGATCTAAAAGAACTGAGCATGTGCCTAGTTAGAAATACTGCTTACTAGTTGTTCTTTCTGTTGCAGGCTGCTAGGTTAATGAAACTTGCAGTTTGTCTCATTTAAGTAACAAAACAATGGGAAAAAAAATGCAGACTTAACATGTACTGTCTCTGCAGAGCCACTTTTTGGATTGCAGGCTCTTCAGTGGTCAGATTTTTTCCTCTCTTTGTGTAGTTACTAACCCAAGACAAACAGGTCTGGCTGATACTGGTGGTCTTGGTTGGGTGGGTGATTGTCATGCTTTGAAGGTCTCAGATTTCACTGCGTACAGAAGCAAATTTGGGTGAGAAAGAGTTGTTTTGTTCAGATTCACACCAGGAAACAAGTGTGCCCAGTAGTGCTGTAGATAACAGGAAGCAATAGTGTGTCACCTCCAGCTTCTGAGCAGAGCCTTTGCTGCAGACACCCTTAAACTTCAAAGGCAGCTTCTGTCAGAACTTGTGGGCCCCTTGCAGTCCTCTGCAGCTGGGTGTGAAACTGGCAATCAGGCAAACACCAGTGCTTTGTAGTCCTATGAGTTCTTCTCATGAAGCAGAGAAGGTGTTATTTTTCTCAGACTATGAGTGAGTTATGCAAAATTTTGGATGATTTCAGGAGCAGTTATTCATTAGGAAATAATGGCTACCTTCTGCTGGTAGTGTCACAGCATTCAAATTACAGTAACCTATCCTAAACAGGATTGCAAGGTATAGTTTTAAGATGATACTGATGATTTTAGGTGTATTAAAATGATTTAATAGTAAGGATTGTACGTGTGACTGGATTTGTCAGTTTTTTGAGATCATATTTAGCGTCTCTGTTTTTTGTCTACCAATAATGAAAATAGAGGGAGGAGTCAGAGGTTGAGTGTTTGTATGTTTTTTGAGGTGCTAATTCTGTAGCATTCAGAGTGTCCCATGTTTTCCTGGGATTTTAATCCTACAACAATCCTGGATAGAAGCAGTGAAATACGGCAAGTGTTTAAAAGTAAACATCGGTCATGATCTGTGACATGCAGTGATTGATAAGTACAGCAGACATGAGGAGAAAGTTTTTGAAAACAGGCGTAAGGAAATATCCTAGTGACTTATTTTAAAGGGAAGAACAGAAATCTTACTAGAGCTATAGTTGAAGACCAATGAAACCAATTCGTATTTCTGACCTGTGTCATATTGATTTTGGAACATGAACATTACATGGGGAGGAGAATGTTATTTGGTTATATCCAAATGAAACAGAAGGGGTAGAAAAAGGAATTAACTCTTCCAGATGGTTCTTTCCAGCCTGACCTTACATCTTTGAGCTATGACTTCGAGTTTTTTGGCTGAGTGATTGAGGAAGAGGGAGAAGTGAGGGAAGACTTGGGTATGGAAGTGGAAGGAGTTTAGGAGCCCCAGGACAGGCTCACTGAGGGGAGCTCAAAGGGTCTGGAATAGTTTGAAGAATGAGTGCATGAGAGTGTCTTTTTTGGAGAAAGGGCATTTGCAAATGGAATTGGACTGAAAGGGAAAATTTGAAATAAGTTATAGGATGGGTAAAAGACTTTCAGAGGGAGCTGTTTTTCACAACTTTGCCATTTATAAGTGATAAAATTATCATTTCATTCTCAAATTGAGAGTGTGAAGAGGGAACTCTGGTTTTGCCATTTCACTTGTTTTTCCTTATATTGCTTTATCTCTTGCTTTGGTGATAGTTTTCAGTTGGGTTTTTTTTTAAAGATCATTCAGTTCCTCACTGAAGCAATAAAGAAAACGACCTTTCCTACCTTTTGTTCTCCACATGCTGTAGGCATCAGCTGGCTCATGGTCGTCTCTAGATATAAGCAGGTGTTAAAATAAAGGAATTGAAAACAATTCAAAGTACTGTTACACTTGGACTGTAGGTGCATTTAGAGCTAATCTTTAATTTTCTGCTTTAGGAATTGATTTAACTTCAGGTTAGATTTTTCAGGTTTAGATCTTTCCAATTATGATGGTGCAGAAATATTCATAGATTCACTGCCACAAAGCTATGCTCTGTAACTCTGTTGTAGAATCATCAACTCTTCTATAGACTTAAGGGATTAAAGCTTACTTCTGATATGCCTTTATTTGGTGTATGTGACTCTTTTATTCCTGGACAAGTTAGTATGTAAACATCCAAATGTAGCAATTAATTTAAGAGGGAGAAGAAAGAAAAATTGGCCAGCAGTTAAAACAAAATAGCTTAAACAGTAAATAAAATAAACAGACTTGGAGCAAATCCAAGGAGGACAGCAGGGAACCAATTCAAACTGCATTGAACCAGCATATTTTGAAATGGTAGTGTTTAAGAGCAATAGTTTATTTAGATTTTTTTATAAATAGTATTTTTAATGAATTTGCATTTGTTAGGGCAGGAAGGAACCGAAATAAAAACAAAAACTAGTCCAATTGCTTTTGCTGTTCATTCTTCAGTCGTATAGAAGTTACTAGTCTGAGACCAATAAAGGGTTTCAGGATTTTTGCAACAGCTGTTTGAGCTCTTCCATCTCTTTGCACCGGATGATGACTCTCAAAAGAGTTAGATCAGCCTTTCCGCTTTCTACATTTTTTAAAATTAAATCAGATAATGAAAAGAATAAACTTTGTAACATATTCTGCAGAAAATATGATAACGTCTTCTAGTTATGTATCAATCTAACAAGCAGGCTCCAGGGCTGTGGATAATAGACAATAGTTCATAAGAAATGTTCATTCACTAAGGTTATAATTAAACTGGCAGAAAGAGTATTTAATGTATTGTGTGGATCACCTCACAAAGATAGAAGTCTGGCCAGTGGCTGGGTCATAGGACAGTAGGTCAAAGGTCCAAGATCTCTCTGTGTGTCATTAGCACATCCTTTATGGTCTAGAAATAACTACTCTTAACAGATACGAGGAGCTTTGAAAACTCAGAATTTTGACATGCTAAAAACAACTGTGCTTTGTCAGAAAATATTAAAACTTTTTTTGAGAGCAAAGTGATTATTTCACTTATTTTTTAACCTTTGCCATAACATTGTTTCCTGTTCCTAAAACAAACAAAAAAATGTTTAGTTCAGATCATGAACTTTCCATTTGTAAGTTCTTCTGTTTTAATTGAGGGCCTTTTGGTTGCTGGTTTTGTTTGGTGCAGACATCACCCATGGAAACAACAGAACTTAGTCAGCAAGACTTGATACTGTGTTTTGAATCTTAACTGGCTAAATGGTACTTGCTGCTTCAGTTTGTCCTTAGTGAGACCTGCCTGTGTTCAGGACACAGTGATCATCAGCACACTGCCCAAAGCCCATGCCCTAAATTCCTCCTCCATGAGCCCAGGGTCCCAAAGCTTCTGGAGAGGTTTGTGCTGGCCTGTGCTTTGTTGCTGTTTAATGGCTGCTGCTTAGAGCTATGGAGATTCCACTGGAACCATAGCCTGTGTGGCTATGGCTGCTGGCAGATTTGTCTGCACTGCATTTAACCACAGCCAAGTGTTTGTACAGCCAGGTTAGCTTTAACCCAGTGGGGTAGGTGCTGAAAAAAGCCAGTCTCAGTGTGAGTTCTGTGCAGCCTTCTTTGTGATACTGCTGAGGCAGGGGCTTAATATCAGAGATAGCTGGCTTAAAATAGCAGTTTTTCATACTTGGAGTTAGGGATAAATGACAGGGCACAAAATGTATCTTGGGTGGAGTGTTTGAAATCCCAAAGATACGCTCTTATGCACATTTCTTTCCATCGTTTTCTCCCACCCTTCCCAGTCCCCTCTTGGCAGTCACAGAAAATATTCCGTGTATTTTGAGCCAGTGGCTATTCAGTGCCAGAAGAAGCCTTCCTGATGGAGCCTATGCTGACCTGGTCAAGGCCCGGTGACCCTGGATTATAGATAGAACAAGTAATTGTCCTCTGAGTGTTACATAAAATAATTTTTAAAGAAGTGATGCCTGTTGATCTGGAATGTAGTGGCTTGAGGTAGAAGAGGGTTAAGCCAAGGGTGTGGGGAGGTTACTGCTGCCTTTAGCAGTACAAAGGAAGAGTTGCTGCCCAAAGCTGAGCCTAGAGTCTTAAGGAGTTGGACCAGAGCCAGATCAGCAGGCATGGCAGGAGCTTTGTTTGCTGTGGGCAGGGCACATGGAGTCAGAGGGAAGACAGAAAAAGCATTAGTGCTAAAACAGGTGAGGGTGAGATGCAAGAGATGAGATTTTGGGATAGGCAGGACGTGAGGGGTATGTGGGCAGAGACTCATTTCATTGCAGGAACAAAGACAGCATGTCTGAGAAAATGCTGTCCTCCAGCTTATTTGGGTATGTACTTTGTGTTTGACCCTTTACAAATGCAGTGTAGAGGGCTTGAGGTATGGTTTTGTGAGCTGAAGTCTGGTGTCAGCAGTAACATATGAGGGCTCCTGACCCCTCCACTTGGTCCTCTGCTGTGCCACAGCTGTGCTCAGGATTGTTCCTAAGGGAACCAGGTGGGTTTTGTTCAGGCTGGGCAAGCACAGGTTTGCAGTACTGGCCCAGCCAAAGCAGCAGCATGGTTGGGGAGAGGACCAAGGGACACAGGTTGTGTCAAAAGCTTGGCATGTGTGTCTTCAGCAGTTTGTATTTGAAGCCATGCCTTCAGTGGGCTGAGACACTGCAGCAGTACCTCCACAGTGGCACCAGACATTACTTAACTCCATTAAGTGCTTGTTCCAAACTCCAGTGTGTGCTTTTTATTATTAATTTTCCTATTGGTTGGTGGCATGTACTTCATACACCTCTCACAGGTCAAACCCATGCTCCCATCTGTCATATCCCACTCCTACCTGGAAGGGAGCACCCAACATTCATCAAAGAATGGCAAAAACGACAAGGGTCCCAAAAGAAGCTCATGAGGTTTTATTAGCAAACTACACACTTGGCATGGAAATTCATGTTTTGGCCCTACTTTCTAATAGTAAGAGGAGGGAAGAAAGAGAAAGTGAAAGGGAGATCAGGTTGCAGAGGAAAGGAGATCTGCAGTCCTGGATCCAGGATCAATCCAGCCAAAAGGGTATCCAGGGCCTGGGGGGGTGCAGCACCAAGGCTTTGTGGAGCTACCTAGTTAGGTAAGTTTTCCCCTGCCTGGGATTAGGTTTCTTGCTCTTCATGTGAATCAGCATGTGTAGTCTTCTGGATCTTGATGGAAATGGGGGGAGCTTTGAGGGTCTTTTGGTGGTCTTGATCCCCCTCTACTGGACTTGTCTGCTCCTTGACCCTATTCCCATGCCTGCACTGTTTTGTGTTGTGTGGTCTCCATGGACCAGAACAGGAAAATTGGCCCCAGAAAGGTGCTGCCCTACCACTGCAGATCCCCCCCTTTCCAGCCACATCCTGTTCTAACTTGGCTGCTCCAATGGTCGTCAGTATTTTGAGGCATAGATAGCAGCATATTAAATCCTTATTGCCCAGGCTTCTACACCATCTCTGTGGTCAGCCAACAGCAGTAGGTGGCTGGAGACAGAGTTCAGCTGGAAGCAAGGGACACTCTGTCCTTTCTACCCTCCTATGGTGACATGTGGTGAAGAAAGTGGAATGGTCTCATTCTGGCTGTTTCTATGACAGAGATCTCCTTGTTAAAGCAACTGATTGCCAGGATGAAGAGGTTTATCATTAGAAATTATGTCCTGGGTAACTTAATTAGTGCATATATTCTGTCTTTTATGGGTGGGAGTGTGATGGTGTGATTTGTACGGTGTTTTTTCTTCTATAGCTTTATCTTTTCTTACAAAGAAACTGTACTCAGTGGGAGAAATTATTCCCTATACATGCGGTAATGAAGATAAAAGGTGCATGTGTTTTTTGTCTTTTGCAATGCAAAGCAAGAATGGCCCTCTAGTGGTCACGGCTTTAAAAAAGCGAAATGGGGAATTTTCCTCATCTCGCCCAAGCAATATTGTAGTAATTGTTTTCTCCAGGGCACTCTAGTGAGGAAGACATGCATGATGAAAATTGTTCCCTTCTCCTTGACATTCTTGTGCTTCTAGATTGAGTAACTAAGATAATATTTGCAATTTAGTCATGTAATTGGCAACTTCAGACTGTGCGTCTAGGGAGCTTTCACTTAACTGTCTTAACTGCGCACATTAATAACAATGGCAATTATTTATTGAATAATAGGCTATTGGGTTTCTTAAGTAGCTAAAGCACCGAGCTGTGGAACAAAGACTAAATGTAAATTACTGTCAACTATATGACACAGTTTGTTCCTGAAACTGCAAAATTATGCCATCATTTTGTTCACTTTTATGTAATTTTTTTTCTTTTTGAATTCTTCTCAACAGCCCAGTGACTTCTCAGTATCTCTAAAGGCGTCGGGGAAGAACAAACATTTCAAGGTGCAGCTCGTGGACAATGTCTATTGTATTGGGCAGCGACGATTTAATACTATGGATGAGTTGGTGGAACACTACAAAAAGGCTCCCATCTTCACCAGTGAACACGGGGAAAAGCTATATCTTGTGAAAGCACTTCAGTGACGTTGAAGATGGACTTGGCCACCTGGGCCTCTTATAACTTACAAGCCTTAGGTCCTAAATTCACTTTTATAGAGCAGAGCAATATCTGAAGCAGGCTTAAGGAATAGGCTCTTACTAAAGTGTTTGCTCTGTCAGTTGCGGTTTGTCCTTTTTTTTTTTTTTGTTTGCCTCTTTTTGTGTTCCAGTTTTGTTAACCTCTGACCACCTCTCTTCAGGTTGAGAGTTTCCCTTGGGTGGCCATGGGGAGCACTCACCTTCCTGGCAGAGTTCAAAACGCCCCTCTCCTGTGTACGTTTACATAGTTAGCTCAGATCGAGGAGGGGCGTTTTCAATTCAAACCAGTGTTAGTTAATCTGTTCAGACTGCTCCTGCAGGCAGAACTCTCCGTTCAGAGACATCGGGCACAGTTTGAATGCACTGAAGCTGCAGCTGCTTAAGTGAGAGTAGACATAACAGTTGTTGGCTGTGAGTTCTGTAGCTATATCGCTTACCGAGTAGGATAATACAAAATCTCCTAGTTCCTAGAAGCACTCTTTACACTGTACTCTGCTGTTACATTGCCTCTCTGACTCTTTGTAAAGAGTACACTAATTAAAAACATTTTGTAATAGTACTTCTTAAACTACTATGGTAAGATTGTAGTAAAAGAAAACTAGTGTATTTTGGTCTGTAATTGCAACAAAGAGAAATTTTATTTGAAAGTTGATTACTAGAGAAAGAATAATTGAATTGTAAAGGCTGAATGTTTTGGTAATCTACAACCAAATGTGCCATCCACATAATGCTTTTTCCTCTTGCCCTTCTGCTTGTTTGAATTAAACGATTATGTATTTAATTCTCAAAGTAATATGTATCTGTAGCTGATTGTTGACACTAATACAGAAGATTAATAAAAACTGATCTTGGGACAGGGTGGGGCGGGCTACCAACACTATATATATATTTGCTTTATGGAAAGAAATCTTCGGGTTTTACAGAGGATGGCGTGGTTGGTAGGAAGAGACACACAGAATGTTTATGAAGAAAATGCATTTTTCTCTTTTCTTTACATTTAAACTCCTTTATGGTTTAAATATACAGTCTTTAGATGGCACATTCCTGAGATTGAAGAAGGGATCATGAGATCTCAAAATCTTGCATACTCAGTTTTTTGAATATTGTAATAAAAAAGGTATTACGTCATGATGGAGTACTGGATTTATCCTTGGGTGGTAGTTCTGGTGTTACTTTAGCAAGGTGAAGTAGAGTGAATAATGAATTTGTTTGTCTTGGAATTTGTGTGGCCTAAAAAGAAATCATCTGTGACTGCAGAGGACAGTTTTGATATGAGGCAGTGTCTAATGAGCTCTGTGTTTCTTGTTTCTGTGATAATTAAGTCCACTCATAGCTTTAATGAAAACTGCAAGATGGACCTGTTTCCTGGTACCTCTTTGCTATTAAAACACATTTCTTACTTATGCTGTGTTTCAGCCAGTAGTAGTGCAACTACCTCTGTGTATAACTCTAGAGCAGTTAAGCAGATACCAGCACTGTCTGACTTGCTTTGGGGTAAATCATGCCACTGCCAGGACACTGCACTGGCACCTTTGCAAATGAACTGCAGCCTTGCTCAGATCCAAGAGGCAAGTACAATTTCTGAAGTTCTATGCACATACTGCTTTTACACCACTCTTGAAATCTTATTTCTGTAAGGTTTTCTGAATTGACAGCTTGTATTGGAACTAAAAAATGTATTTTTCTGTATGTGCATTAACTAAAAATTGAGCAGTGACGCTTGTGCTTGGTAAAGCTTAATGAAAGAAAGCAGTGATTCAGAGCAATCCAAAATGATCATGCATTATACTGAAGCGTACCTACCCACGACTGTCTTCTAAGAAGATAGAAGTTTTCCTTAGGAAGTTGGTGAGAAGTACCAGTTGTTTACAGCTTACCTACAGAAGGATTCCACAGTGGGCTTCTTAAACCTCATGAATGAATTCTGCAGAGAATGTAGGGATTTGCCTTCTAATACCTAGTTTTTTCTATAGGTGAATCTAAGCATGTAGCGGGTATGGCAATAACATTAAGAAAGCTATATGTTGTATGAGTATTTTCGGGTTTGAGTGAATTGGTTTTCAGTCTTATTGTCTCTTGGTAGTATTTACAAAAATTATATATGGGAGTGGCTTACCTTTTCAGCAAACTGATTGCTCTAATTACTATTTCATGCCCTGTGTTCATTTTATTCCTGAAATATTCCATATGTTTCTTGTTTCAGGAGCCTTCATATGCCTCTTGCAATCTTTTTTCTAGAGTCCATTTTTACAAGCTCTCTTAGTTCCTAACTCCTTTCTAGTCTTAGTAGCTTAGAACTAAATCAAATATCTGAATGAAGGCTTTACTATATGCTTTATATTTTAAGGGATTTATCAAATTTTCTTTGCTTGTTTTTGTTACCTCATCCTCTGTAAACAGCTTCTGTGTCTTGAGGTGTGAATTGTAAAATACTTTGTTTTGGAAGCAGTTAGTTAGTTTATGACCTGTAAATGACCAGCTCAAGTAACTTCTTTTTTTTTCGAGTAAGTTTCACCTTGTTTTTTTCCGTGCTATATTTTATCAGCATGCTTTCCATTCATTAGGCTCATTAATACCTCTTCAGCTGTTCCCATCATTACTGAGATATGTTCATATGAGTTTTGCCACCTTTTCCTGCCCTTTTGATCTCATTTATTTGACTTAGCTTAAGCATTAATAATCTTCAGTACTAAATGCTTCATAAAGGGACAATAGACATGGATTTTATTATTATTTTCCTATTTTATACACACCTTTCAATTATTTGACAAAATCTCACTTTTATTTTTTTATTACTTACAGCCTCTTTGTCAAAGCTTGCGATGGGATTTTTTTTTTTAATGTGAGCAGAGTCATGGTGACCTGAATTTCTTTGCTTGCAGTATTCATTAAAGGCTCAAATAATTTCTGATGGAGTAGAAGTTGTGATTTTTCTTTATGGTGTTTAGTTTGGCTTTTGCTATCCTACCTGATTCATACAGGTGCATAAGTACTTTTAAGTACTACTCCTGCACAGCCGTTAATGTTTTCTTGCCTTGCTGGTGTCTATGGAGAAATGCAAATGACTTGTGAATCCATAACAGTTGTTGTACTTTGCACACAGTGGCAGAAACTTTTGATCCATGTTAATAATTTTAGCTCTGGGAACTTCATGACAGGCTCCCACTTGACGTTATCTGGACTGTTTGTGATATCACCCTTTGTGGTATCACATATTAGGTGGGGACAAATTAGTAAAGGATTTAATGTAAGAGTGCATTGAAAACATGCCAGGTAAACTCACATGGACCTACTGTGTTATAAAAGCAAAGGATTTGCTTACTCTTTGCTTTTGAGAAGAGAAAAGGCAATAAAGGTATGCAGTTGGGTATTTAATGTCATTGACTGCATGAACAAACTCTGAAGTCCGACACTTGAATGGTTCTGCTTAGTGTTCTCTATTCAGATCTTCGTGTCTCATAAATGTATATTAAATCCTAAAAGTTTACAACTGTTCCCTCAAACTTTTATTGTAGCTTTTCTGTACTATAAAGTTTGGTGTCTGGTTTAATGGTTTCACTATGGGGAAATAGAGACCTTCCCCATTTAGAACAATAGCTTCTGTTACAACACAAAGTTGAAGTACTTTCAAAATGCCACCATACAATTTCACCTATAAAAATGAGTCAGATTTTAGCCTAAATTGTAAATTTAAAATGGATTACAGGTCCTTTGAACCAGGTCTGACAATTTACTTGGCAAAAGCTACTAAATAACTGTAAGGGTTTTCATTTCTTCTTGGTCTTAAGATAGTTTAATTGAGTGCTCTAGGGATAAATGAAACTTGGGCAATCTCTACAATCTGAATCTTACAGGTTCTGTTTTCTTATTCCAGTGGGATGTGATGACTCATTTTTAAATGGAAATGTGTTAACCTATAATAAGCTGTGAAAATTGTATTGCTAAAGTAACACTGATCTCTTAAAATGCTCTAGGAACTGTGAACCTTCCTATTCCTTTATTTTCAGTACATTCAAAATTCAGTGCTTTTTTTATGAAGTGGAAAAGTGCAAGCCAGCAAGAGTACAGCATGCACAGTCCTGAAGAGCATCACAGATTGCCTGTACCATGTGAATTAAAGGATGCAAGTAAATGCTGCCATTCATTCACTATTTTGACAAACAAGTAAATCAGTTGTGCAATACTCTTCTAGAAAGTATACTGCAATTGCAGCCCAAATGTGCACCAGCTTTAGTATGTGGTAACAATGCCTAATGTATGTTCTTGTGCCAGCGTCTTGCAAAAGCAATAGCTTTCTGTCTTTTTCTCTTTTTTTAGGTGGGCATTCATGTTGTTGGATATAGTTATAATTTGTTGGAGAAATGAACACATAATGTTTTTTTACCTAAATTGACTTAATGTGAAAAATAACTTCTATATAGTAAACTTAAAACTAGTACTTTCTGGTCTTTTGCATGATGTTGGAGCCCTATGCTCTTTTTTGTGTTTTAAAATGTAATTTTTTTCTGGCATGTTCTTAGTGTGTCTTTTCTTGGTAGAAAATAGGCTGTTTCCCCTGTTGTTACTTAAACTATCCACCCAGGCTGATAGAGAAGCTGACTAATAGAAGTGGCATGTAGCCATTGACACATTAGACAAGTTTTTCCTTGCATTTTCTTTCCCATGTGGTAATATTAAATGGTTTAAGAGTGGGAGGTTAAACAAAAAGAAAGAAAAAAGAAGACTTTCTAACTTGACAGATTATCTTCAGCAGTGGGAGTCCACAGTTATGAGGAAAGAATAACAGGTAAGAAATGTTCTTTTCTATTTTCCTAAATGGATTTAATTTGGAGTTTAGCTTGACATCCTGTGGCATGAGTGCAAGAAGTAACAGAAAGGTTAACAAATTAATGCTAATTTAATCCATTTTATTGAAGGAATGGATGAATAAAGTTGTTGATCTCAGTGTCTTACTATAGAAAATAGTCATCTTAAAAAGGGGAGAACTGGGATTTTGGGGAGTTCCTTGTTGGTGATGGGGCTTTTTTTCATTTTTGAGGGAAGACTTGAAAGAGGTGTCTTGCTCCAGTTTTCAAGACAGATTTTTGCTTCTAAGCTTCTTCCCAAAAAACATCTCTTGAGTGTGGGCCAGGCCACAGGGAATGTGTTAAGAGGAATTATTCTCCCACCTGTAATTGAAACTAGTGGTGAATAATGGGCGCTTTTTTTTTTTTTAATTTTGATCTCCATTAGATTGGATACATACATCTATATGGTAATTAATTAGTGGGTTCTGTGGGTTACTGACTTAGTTTTTCACCTGGGTTCAACTCTCTCAAGTTGAAATAAGCTTGATGACTTTTTTTTTTAATTCCTTTTTATGTCACAGGACCAGTAGTGCATTCAGTGCAATTATAATTGGTAATGCAAAGAAGCCCTTCAGTTGTGGGCAGCTGGTATGTTTGGAATACTAAGACCAGAGATGATGATGATAATACAGCCATAAAGAATTGCGAATAAGGGCACCAGCAGACAGAGAGAACAGGCTCTGGAATCATTAACCAAGTGTCTTTATCATTTCTCTTTGGAGAATTAGGATGTTTATTTTCATTTGAATATACATAGCTAATTCATAGAAGTTAAACTTAACGCTTTTTTGGTGTACAGTGTGTTTATATGTAAGTAAATTCACAGGAATTAGCACTACAGGAGAGAATGTCAATGTTAAGGACCCAGGAAAATTAAGAGTACTGGTGTTTAGGACAGCTTTCCTAATGAAAATCCTTGCAGATTAATGTCCCAGTGAAAAGTGGGGTGCTACTTCATGTTCCTTGGTTTTGCACTGGCATTGGCCTGACTTTGTGCTGCCACAACCTATCTCCAAAGGCAGGACAACTGTGATTATGTTAGAAGAGATTTCCATAGTGTAAGGGCTCTTGTACAACTAACTTGGACTAAGCACAGAGTGCAGTGTGAAGAGCTGTTGAAGAACTCACCAGGAATGGGTGGGTGCCACAGAGAACTCATTAAACCTAGATTTGTTTGTCCTTTGCCCTTACTAATTCAGCAGTGAATGCTGACGTTATCAGTGTTTGATGTTTTGTGTTAGTCTCAGGGTTGTTCCTTGTGCTAACAGAGATCAGATGTGCCACTTCTCTGGCTTGTCTCTGTGGAATCATTCAGCAGTAAAGTTCAGAATGGTTTAAGAGAAATTGTATCGTTAGCTGGCATTTCTGGTGCGGTATATAATCACATCTATGTTGTCACCCTTCTAATACTCTTTAGTATTACTTTTTCTGTAAAAATTAGGAGTCTGAGCATGTTACAAAAGTTATCATTTTCAACTCAGTCCTTTGCCATGTGATGAGCATTAGATTACCTGTCATGGACCCCTCCATGGCGACATCCCATATTGTTTAATAGTGGTCTTGGAGACTTGTCTCCCTAAATTAACATCACATTTGGTTCGGTTTTTTTTCTCTCCAGCTTTTTTTTTTTCCTTAGAAATATATGTACATCTGTCTTTGCAGTCTTGTTAGTTCCTGGAAAGTCTTCTGGTCCTTGGCTGCTGTTCTGGAACTTCTGGATCATTTGGAACAATGACCTTTCCATCCAGTGTTGACTTCTTGAGAAATAATACTCTTCATGATGAACTGTGTTATCCTGTGTTGGGGAAATAAGAGCCAAAGGTGCTTTCCTACTTCATGGTAGTTCTGGGAAGCACTTTGTCCTAATAAAATGAACTCTGGCCGTTCTTTAGAAAAGAAAAAAGAAAGAGCAGGTTACCCTTGTGGTTTAAATCAAATGCTCTGTAAAAGCTTGCAAATCATTCTAAAACTGTAATAATGGAGGAGCTCATTATATAATGCAATGTCAGGAACTGCTTTGGTTACTTATGAAAGGAGGAGATTGCTTTCCTCGGCATTAGCAGGATGTTAATTCTGCAATAGTCTTAGAATTTCTGAAGAACAAACCCAACCACCTTCAGGAATGTATCTGAAATCAAGCTGTGCATATTACAGTTATGAATCTTTGAGGGTAGGGTACCACACAATCACCTAGCTTGAATTTTTACTATTTTACAGTTAACTGCAATGATTTTACTTTTATGATGACTCAGATGAATAATTTTTCTTGTGTTCTTCCTAGTGCAGCTGCATGTGGTCCAGCATAATTTTCATTTAAGCTGGTTGAGCTTCCAGGAATCCTGCTTGTCCTGTGCTTTACTCATCTGCACTGCCTTCCTGCCTCATTTGTACTTGGTCTCCTACTCTGCTTTTTTGCTTTTCTCACCTGTTTTCTCTTGTGCCTTAGAGCTTCTTCAGTTATTCATCTTCTTGTCTTCAAGTATTTCTACTCTCCCTTCATTTACAACCTTTACTGTTTAGACCCTGCCTAATGAAGAGGAATGATTGCTTTGCTCCACACTTCTCCCTTACACTCCCAGCTTGCAGAAGGAGCAGGCCCACTTCCCTGCATGGAGTTGTTTTTGTGCTGTGGGAACTTCAAGGAACAGATCATCAAGCAAATAACTATATGACCTGAGCAAACCTGTTCTTACTCAGAGAGGTGGTTATTGCAATAGGTGCAATGCCCACTTGAATCAGCAGCTTGACTTTGGAGCTCCAGTGCATGTGTTCTCACTGTGGAAGGTGCTCAAACAGGCTAAACATCTGCAATTCTGAAATGGGGAATGGGAAAATACATGGCCAGTATTTCTGCATATTTACCACAAATGCTACACAGCATGCTCATCAAAACAGGGGAAGTGAAATTCTTATGTTGGTATTTGGGAGTGTTGGCCCATCCCTCCTTTCTTGCTTGCTGAAGTTTTTTCTTTACCTACTGGCTGGTATTTTCCAGCACTGAACAGAGAGAATAGCAAGGATTCCTTCAAGAGAGTTGCAATTCAGCAGTAGCAGCTTTTGAGATGTGATTTGCTTGAATTGCATCGATCCATATTTAGGCTGATATAGTGGAGTCGTTACATTGGCATATAACTATAACATTGTGTTATAGCTGTAAATGCCAGTTTGTGCTGTTTATTGGAGCTGTTATAATTATGGTGTGTGCTATAAAATCTTCATTCAAGACCTGGTATCATAAACAAAGCCCTTTAATTAAAAAGAAAAAATAGCTCCCAGCTCACGTACAAAAGGAAGGAACAGCTCAAATTGAAAAGAGGAGCCAAAGTAATTGTTATGCACTGTACACTGGATAATGGAGAGCAGACAAAGAGCATACACCAAGGAGCCATGGAAATGAAGCAGCATAAAAGGACTGGTGACAGCACCATTGGGAGTGTGCTCACCCACACGAGGAGTGTGTGTGTTTGCACCAGTGAGCAGGAGTGGAGTTCAAAATGATCGCATGAGGCATTTGCTAAGGGACCAGGATCAGCAGACCCAGGCCAGAGGAACTTTCATTCTAAAGATGTTCATGCTTTTTCTCTCGAGATACAGAGGCAGGATATAAATAGCAGTGGGCTTGAATAAGCAGTCAGCCTCTGCAGCAGGAAATGAAGACATCTAAGAAATCCCCTTTGTCCCAGATAGATGTGTGTGTGGCATGTTTACTTTCCCTCCATTTAAGACTGCTTCAGATTTGATTTGTTTCAGAACTAACTCGATTCTCCTTTCAGAATCAGTGCAAGCCTTTCCACAGCAGATTGGTCACCAGGGAAAGGTTGGATTACCCTTGAGCATGAGTATAATCCACGTTGTCCTAGGCTGCACATGGTTGCCTTAATCCTTGGTGAGCTCAGGACCTTAGGAAGGGAGAACCAATACTTCAACAATTTTAGTACAGTATATAATTGCATTAAATCTCCTCTGCTCTTCCTCTTTCACCACCATACCAATGGGCTGGGAACACATACCCCTTTGACTTCTATGAGATGTTTTGCAGCCCTGATATTTGAGAAAGTTGTTTTAATTCTGATACTTGGAAAAAACCACCTTGAACCTGCTTCTCACACCAGCTTTTCCCACTGAATATGAAAAATATCTGCACTTACGTAGTCCTGTCCATGCCAGGGAACCTCATTGCCCACTGCTATAAGAAGAATGCATTGCCTGCCATCAGTACACAGAAAATACAGGATTGCTCCATTCCCAGTGGAAGAGCAGTATGAAGCTCTCTGTCAATACTGTGTCATTTCACATCAGCATGGATATGAGTTGGATTGGGAGCTGATGATACATAAAACTTGATGAGGGGAGGTAAGATATGCTGTGTGTCAATTCTGAATCATCTCTTTTCATTGAAGAGATCTTAATGTCTCTGCTGGCCCTCTTATTTATACAGTTGTAACAGTAGACTTAGCAGTACACATACATACATTAGGGGGATGCAAGACCTTAAAAACACTGACTGACTGTGATGCTTCTGTTTTTAAAGCAAGAGAACATAATTGTTGCAAAAGCAGTGAATGAGCTAAAATACACCTTTCTTGTTAGTGATAGTGGCTGACCTGGTCTCTTTGCTGGTTCATCAGTCCTTGTGAGGCCTTGTACTTTTGGATGGGACCCATCTCCTCCCAGTCAGGATGGATGCAATTTAGCAGGGTCCTCTTAGCTAATCCTCCCCTGGGCTTTCAGCTGCTGTGCTTCCCAGTCATGAAAGCCGTCTTTTACTGGCCTGAAAAAGAAAGCAGAGAGATTTTTCCAGAAGGTTTTATCTGTGTTAGCAGACAATAGGAGGAACAGTCTTGAAATTAAGTCATGATAAATTGTGATCTAGAGAGCTATAGATTTTTATGCTCATCTAAGATGATAGACAGGTACTGAAAAAAAAATAGGGAAAGTTAATGAAGACATTTCTTTCTCTGAATGTCTTTGACCCTTCCTGTAATCCTTATCCTTTCCAACTGATAGAGAAGTTCAACAGTGCTTCCCCCGCCTCTGAATTTCTTGCCCTAGAACTTCCTAGAGGAAACTGGCCAGTCTTGGTACTGTCTTCTGGTAAATGATTACAGTTTACACTCACCATATGTTTTGAATATACAGGCTTGTTAAAGTGTTCCAGCAAGATTTGTGTGTCATTATGTGAGCACAGACAAAAATCATTTTTTCTCAGTGATGCTGCCTATACTGAGAAGCACACAAATACATTACCTGGCATCCTGATTGTTAGTTTGAGAATGCTTTTTCTTTTAATGGACAGTGGCCATGAACTGAGATGCAGAAAAAAGAAATTATTTGCAAAGAACCTCGCAACATTATGCAATAACCACAAAGAGCATCAACACTTACTTTACATGTTCTCTAAGGGCTTATACCAAGGCAGGCTGAAATTTAATGGAAATATCAAAATGACTAGACTTGGCTTTGGATCAAACTTTAATACAATTCATTTCTTACTGGCTTCTGTTTGATATCAGAAGGTATTAAGGCACATTTACTTATGATTTTAAGAGGCCTAATTTTAGAAGATATGGGGGATCAGAAATGTTTACTTGTATTCCAGACCAGCTGACTAAATTATATATCTGTTTTCTAAACTGTCTTAGGCAAGGCATATTTACTTCACCAGTCTTGCAGAAAGTATAAAAAAATGGAGATGGTGCCAAATCTGCAAAGAGAATGTCATATGAAAGGGGATTTTGTGCTTACTTCAATATAGACTATTGCACTGTTCTTTATCTGAGTCTTCCTAAGTTTTCTGCTGTAGAATTACTGTGGCTTTTCTCAGATTTTCTGCTTATTAAAATTCAGCCCTCCAACTTCTGAGCTCCCTTGTCCAATGTTATTTGATCCTACCTAGAGGAATGTGTTTTAAGTGTTAGATATTTTTAATGGATAAAACCTTAATAGTAAGAATTTAAAGAATATTATACTTTGGGAGTTAAAAACCTCAAGTTGGAGAAGAAAAGAACATTACTTCCTTTCTCAGTTTATTTCACCTTTGTTCCATATGGAACTGGAAATAACGTTCCAGCTCTTCAAGGAACACTATGATATTACTGTGCCTATGCACTTGGACCTTACGTTCCCATCCCATAGAGATTTTGCAAGTTTTCTTCATCTGTAATAAGCTAACATTAAAAATAAATTCTGATTGTCTCATAGAATCACAGAATGGTTTTGGTTGGAAGGGACATTAAAGATCATCTAGTTCCGACCAGGGACACCTGCCTTTAGACCAGTTTGCTCAAACCCCATCCAGCCTGGTCTTAGACACTTTCAGGGATGGGGCATCTACAACTTCTCTGGGCAATCATTGACCAGACCACCACCCTCACAGGTAAATAATGTCTTCCTAATATCTAATCTAAATCTACTGTCTTTAAGTTTAAAGCCATTTCCCCCTTGTCCTGTCAATACATGCCCTTGTGAGAAGTCCTCTGCAGTTCTTGTGTCAGCTCCCTTTAGGAGCTATAATGTCTCCCCAGGCTGAACAACCCAGTTTCTCTCAGCCTGTTTTCCTAGGAGAGGTATTCCAGCCCTCTGATTGTGTTTGCAGCACTCCTCTGAACTCCAGTAGGTTCACATTTTGTGTGCTGGAGTCCCCAGGGCTGGATGTAAGGGCTCCAGGGCTCCAGGTAAGGTGTCACAGGAGCAGAGTAGAGGGGCAGAATCCCCTCCCTTGCCCTGCTGCCTACACTGCTTTTGATGCAGCCCAGAACCATCAGCTTTCTGAGCTGCAACATGCATATTAGCAGGTCATGCCCAGCCTGTATTTGTGTAGAAACATATTTTCGTCCAGTCTTTTGGAATTACAGAGGAGACAGTGCCACATATATTCCCAGTTTTGGGACTTGTCTTTGAGATGGTCACTTGTTGCACTATGGTAGTGAAAAGTTTTTTCAGTGTATGAAAGAGCTTAAAAAGTAGATTAGGAATGATTGCTTTAAATTCCTTTATCTCATGGATTTTGATGTTTATCTTTGTGATAGTATAGCAATGCAAACAACTGCAGCTGAAGTTCGGCAGTTTGTTCCTCTTGAGTTCTCTTTCAGCTTCTCTGTAAGAAAAAGCATTAAGCTTGCTGCTTAATGATGTTCCTTTCTTCTCTACTGGTTGGAACAGGCTAGCTTCACAAGCTTCATGTTGCAGTAATCATTATAAGATGTTTAGTATTGGTGGTTGGATACTTAAAAGAGCAGCAAGTTTCCAGGCAGGGATCAGATCCTAACAACTGCTTGCAGAAGGATTTAGTGAGGTTACACCTGTTTATCTGCTGCAAACTGGTCTTTTTTTTCTTTCTCTTGCTGCCATTTTCCCATGTCTTCAGTGATTCACAGCCTCCTACACTGCAGTCCACTGGGACTGCCAGAGATGACTTTGTTTTGAGTTGATGTTTCTTGAATGACCCAAGTTTTCCTTGTAATCTGATTCCATCAAGGGGATGGTGTTAGGCCTCTGGGATTTTTAGGAATGACTTTCATTGCACACACTTAAAGGAAGCTTGTTCAAAGTGACCTACAAACTTTAAAGTCTCAAAGGAATCGCCATTTCTCAGTTCTGGGCTCAAAAACATGCCTTCCTCAAATGCCTGCGCTCTTTTGGACGAGTGTGCTTGCTGCATGCCAAGCTCTCTGTTTCCCTTTAGTCCTAAGCTCCTCTGTGCAAGCAGGGTCACAGTCCTGCTTGGATGTGGAGCACCCATGTCAAATGACCTCCTATGACCCCAATGCTTTCACTGTTGTGCCCTCCTCCTGTATCTGTGTGCTCAGTATGTGAGATTCCTCAATTATATAAGAAGCTGAAAGCACAACCTTGGGCCCTGCTTATGAAACACCATTTAAAAAGCATCTATAAACTTCAGCTTGTCTTGAATGTGTGAAGATTGCAACACAAACTTCTTGACAGAGTGGTACATTTCCATTTTCTATTTAAGAGAATAATCATGAATCACAAATATTATAAGATTACTTCTGTGCACTGTATACATGCTTTGTAGATGCTTCCAAAAATAGAGAGAATTAAATAAAGAATTAGAAAAAATGGTACTGTGCACTTTCTGCCATTGGCTTGTTCAAGCTCCTATTCTTCCACGTGCTTTGCAGCACTGAGAAGTATAAACACATCTAGTCTCTTCCTTTTTCAGAACTGCTTAGACAGTGTATCCTTCTGCTATTCAAATGTATTGCCAGAGTTGCCAAGTGGCAAATCACATGGATTCATCACATGAATGGACCTTTGTTCATGTGGAATTGCTTTGGTACTGCAAAACAGTTTCCTATAGGTCACTGGTTTGCTGTCATTCAGGTGCTTGGCAATGTTATTCATCATTTCTTTTTGCTGTTGATCAGAGCCATACTTCAGGCTGTGAAGAAGGGTACAGAGGATATTCAATATTAATCTGAACTGTGCAATTCTCTCTTAAGGTACATGTTGTAAAGAATGCAGGGAATTAATTCCCCTGCTGCTTCTGCCACAAGAGGGATTTAAGGTGAGCTAAGGAACTTCAGCTGATGTTCCATATTTTATTGTGTGTCAGGCAAGCCCAGAAACTTTATTCGTGAGGGCTGTGCATGCTCTTGACTGCTGAAATATTTCACCCGCTTTAGCTGTGGGAGGTTGTTTAATTAAAGGGAATAAGTAGCATGTACTATATCAAACACTTTAATTCTGAAAACTTGGAAATGAGAATTAATAGATTCATGCAGAAGTGTGCTTACAGGGGATTAATGACTGTTGTTAAGCTGGCGATTATTCATTTCCATTTTGAATACATTGGTCTGAGAATATTCTTGGGATCCAAAAAAATTTTAAAATGGAGATGCGGGGCCTTGGGGGTGGCAACTCTGGAGCTGAAATGTGTTTCCCTTCAGTGCCATGGCATTAAAACCCACTGGCTGATGCTTCAGGTAAGTGTGACTGTCGTTTCCACCCTGTATGTGGCCTTGAGACTTTCTGCTCAGTTTTCAAGCATGCCATGATGCTGAGAGTAAGGTTTAAAGAGAGCAGTGAAAATAAAGGTTTGAAACACTAGTAAAAGCCTAATTTCATGCCACTGGTTGAGGGGAACCACAGTGAAGGTTTGTATGATGTTCTCATGGGCTTTGGTGTCATTCTGCTATCACTGGCATCCATAGTCCTCCAACAGTCTCTGAGACTTGAATCAGACCTAGTTTGCCTGAATTATCAGTGCAACCTGTTTTCTCCCATCTTGCTTCATCCAGAATAAAAGAAACTGCTTTACAGTTCTAGGACTGGGATTTAAAACAAACGGGCAGTATTAAGAGTATGTCCTTTTTAGAAAGGTGCCCTGTGGAATGGTATTTGAAGAAAAACTGATCATGGGGAAGTACAAGAGAAAGCCGAAAACTCACGAGTGTGAGTTTTTTGTGCAGCAAGCGTGGGGGGTGAGCTAGAAAGATCAGGATGAGGAATGAGCCTCCACTGATATTCACACAGAAAGGGAAGAGCATTAAATCAGGTCTATTGATTGGCACTGATACAAAAGTAATGCTTTTCTCTTAAGCACAACTCTGCTGTCACAGCTTTTTGGTTACTGATGTGTGCTCCCAACAAAAGACATTACCTTAATGCAGAGAGGTCGCTGTGAGCTGCAGGCATAACTGAGGCTGTGGCATATTCTCAAGCATGATTACGCAGATATTTTTTTTCCAGTGCATTTTTATGTCTATTTTTTTCTCTCCTGAATGCTTCTGTTGATAGTCAGAGTTTCTCAATTGTTATTGCTCACATTAAGTGGTAGGAAGAGGGAAGAGTAAAATCCTGAATGCTTATAATGTCCCTCATTGTTGCAAAATCATTATTGGCAGCATGTGACATCAACACAGGGGTTTAGAGAAGCACAGAAATAGTACCTGAGGGGTTAAAAAGACATTGTAAGTGGCTGTGAAGCATCATCTTCCCTTTCTCAAATAAAATGCTCTCATCCACTAAGTCATCTATCTCAGTCCTCATTAAAGTTAGTGGGAGCTTTCCCATTAACTTAAAAGGATATTGGATCAACCCCAAATCCTCCGTGCTGGGTGTAACGGGCACAGTTGTTAAGCTCAGAGGTGAAGAGAGGGAATTTTATGGCTGAAGAGTCAGTGTGAAATTTCAGCCCTCCTGAATCCACTGGTGAAACTCCCATTAACTTCATTAGTGCTGGGATTTTGCCACTAGACTCAGCATGGAGTGAAATCAATGTAGCAAGAGATGGCAGGATGTTTGACAACAGAGATGCTAGCTGTGTTTTATCCATGGCTGGAATGCTGAAGTGTAAATGCTGAAGTTAAAGTTTCATGCTGCCATTTCAGTGGCAATAGGAGAATTGAGCCTGACTGCAGCTGCCTGTCTTGTAAGGAGAGAAATTCTGGCATGGCATCTGGCATGAGCTTTCCTTCAAAAATGCTCCCTGGGGACATTTCCAGTTTATCCAGAGGTGGCTGCATCTCATATGCACCAGATAACTGGAATATAGTACACTTCCATCCGGCAGCAGAGACCATGCCCATAATCCCTTTCCCAAGTAGAAAGCATAAAGCTAGAGTCCAAATAAAAATAGGGAATTTGGAAGAAAACAAGCTTCTTAGAAAGTAATGAGCTGTACACATCCAGCTGTGCTATCTGCAAGGAAATGATACATTATTGAATTGGAAAGAGATGTGTGTGTGTAAGAAGGAGGAAAAAATGATTGAAAACACATGATAATGGAAAGGATTTTCACCACATTCTTCCCGAATGTGAAGAGAAAGGTGTCCATTATAATAATTTCAGTGTAAGCCCCAGAAATATGCTGCCGTGTGAGGCCAGTTCCACCCCTGGAGGGCTTGCAAGCAGAGATGAATATAAAAAGTCACAGGAGTTCAGGGATAGGTCAATACAATGATTTCAGTTTTTAAGCAGCTAGTACAGGGTTTTCTAGAAAGGGCTGGAAATCTTATTTCCCTTAAGCAGTTGTAGTTGAACTCCAAAACCCAGAGCCTCTTAAAACACTAGTTGCTTTCTGAAATGTTGGTGGTTATTAATGTCTAATTCTAGCCTGTTTCCCAATCTGGGAAGTATCACTACTGAGAACTTCTCTGTGCTCCTCTCTGCCCTATTCTACTCCCTGAGCAGGCTCTGAATCAAAGGGTTTGTTGTAGGCATGTGCTTCACCTTTTACTTCTACGTGCTGTTGACTGGTATTAGCAGTACCTTCCTCAAAAGAGATGAGGATGATAACAAGGTGATGCTTAATTGAGGTCCCTGAAAGGACTTCACTGGCTTTAGGCTCTGTCTGCAGCCACCAAAGATCTGTCCCTGGGGAGAGCACATAGGTGCTGCATTGTAGTGCCTGCATTTAGATGTGCTGCCTGTAAGTCTGACTCCTTCTGGGGTTAAATGGTTCATTCTTTCAAATACTGTCTTATTGGTAATGCCAGCATGTCATTAATGCAGTGAATCATTAAATAGGGAACATTTTTCCTGTCTGCTTTTCTGTGTGGTAATGTTAAATGTGGTCCCCCATTCCTACCTCCAACACCCACCCTCCACATCCCCCATCCGATTTCTCTTTCTGGAGCATTCAGAGTGCATGACTTCATCTGCCTGATTATCTCGAGCCTTGGGAATGCTGGCTTTGTCTCTGAAACCACCAGAATGTGCTGAGCAAACACCGCTCCCAGTCAGGCTGCATCAGGGCTGGCAGCTAAAGCCTCCCATGCAAGAAAACTTGCTAGGAGCTGCTTTTCGATGAGATCATCTTTAATGATAGGGGGTTGTCTTATTTTGGTGAGCTGGATTGTACACGAGGGCAGTATCAGGGCCAAATAAAAGAGCTCTTGTTTCTGAATGTTTTTGTAGCTTTCTAGGATTGCATTTTTGCACAAAAGTGGGCATTCGTTCTTAGTTACGTTGCAGTTTCATCTTTCGTACTGACAATGTGGTTTCTGTCATTGGCAGCAGTGCCAGTAAAATCTACAATGGATTTTTGAAATGTAATTGGAGAGGGAGTGCTTTTTCTCTGAGAGGCATGAAGAGCTGTATCTCTGACGATGTAAACTTCTTAAGAACTATACTCTTCACTCAAGTCCGTCTGGCTATAGAGCGTTGTTGTTCTTGTGCATCAAGCAGCAGGAGTAGGCTGAAATAATGGAAAGGGAAGGATTGCTGACACGTATCTAATGGGAGCCATTTCATGGGAACTCCCATGATTGGAGTGCAGGAGCTCTCTGTGCAGCTTCTCCAGCTTGTTGAGGGGTATATTTGCTGCCACAGGTGTTCTGATGGGCAGAACAGGAAATTAGGATGGGTTAGATATTACTGGGATACAAGGAAGAATATTATGTTTCCATGTTAGCTGATAATATCTGTGCTATGCAAATCCAATCTTTCATGGTCTGCAGACATTTCCTTCTGCCCTCCGTGAGGAAGATAAGTTCTTAGAGCTTGCTCAGAACTCAAGCTGCAGCATTACATTGTCAGAAATTATCCAAAGGAGGGGAGGTAGTGTGTGGAAAAAAAAATGGACAATGTGAGTTGCATATCCTGACCCCCCAGTCTGTGAAGCATGTCTTGATATCTTGAATTTCCTCCTTGAACATTCAAAAGCTGTGGGCCTGCCACTGTTTTTACACAGCAGAGACAAATAATGCAGACAGCAATTACAGCCACTGTTCAAATCTTAGTCAAGCATGTGCTTATTAATTTGAACAGCGTCAAGGTCCCAGCTTTCTCCCTGTCAGGCAGTACAACCCCCACAGGTTTAGGAGCTGCCAGTGCATGTGAGGACATTTGATGTTTTCTGTCACTGCTCTTGCATGTATATGAAGTTGAGTGTTATCCTGGTGTTACAGTGATTGCTTCCAGCATGGCTTTTTGGGGGAAATAAATAATGCTAGTCAAATTAGGAAGTGATCCAATATCTTGCTCATAACCCAAATTAAGTAAAACAAAGCTTGTATTTTATTCTGGTTTAGAAAAGGTTTAACTTTTTGACATTAAGCCCTCTATACTCTCTTCTAGTCCATCACACAAACATCAAAGAAATTGTTATAGCTTGACTAGAAATGCTTAAAGATGTTCTAGAAAAGAGCTTATTCTCACTGAGCTGAGAAGATAAGCTTGTGCAGAGCTGAAACCAGCTTTCAGGAGCTTTGCAGGTGGAAGTTTTAATGTTCAGCTAAGAAACTGGCTCAATTTTGATTGTTTCTATTAAATTAGTGCTCAAGACAGTTTTGCATAGCCTAATAAATAGATGTAGCTTTATCACAGGTGATTAAATTGGAGTCTTTTCCATTGAGATAGAAGCTAGAGAAGGTTACCAGGGACAACTGCTGACCCTGAACATTTTCGAATTCTTAAATCCAACAAATTTGTATCCGTGATATTTTAAAGGACTAGACATAGGAGGTCTGTTGATCTCTGTATTTTGGTTTTTAGTCAGTGAATGGAAAAGGTATACTGCTAACAGACTATGAAAATTGAGTGCTGGTGCTACGTGTAGGTCTATCAGCTTGACATTGATCCAAAGCAAAATAATGGAACTACTGAAACTGGAGTCCTTTATTAACGAATAAAGGGAACAGCACTTTGTTAGCATCTCTTTATCTGAGCCTAAGGAAAATGGATCTTGTCAAATCAGCCTGATGTATTTTACTTTACCAAGATTACAAGCTTGCCTGATAAAAGATGCCTAGTCACCTAATTGGGCCTTCTTCACATCTTGACCCAGAGAGAAAATGAACAATGTCCAACAGAAAGTGGTTTTGATGCTGATGGATCTCCAGGTGGAGATGGATGGAGGGAATAATCTCTGAGCTGTTGGTGTATATAGTAAGATTCCTCAGGGGTCGTATGCTGGGTTTTTGCTGTTTAACACTTGTGTCAGCAGAACATGAAAACATGAAATGATTGCTGCTACTGTTTGTAGATGTGCATGCAGACTGGACACAATTGAGGGAATAACTAATCTCACTGTAAGAGCCACCCACATTATTTGATAAACTGTGAGAACGTAAGAAAAACTCATATATTATTTGCCTTGTACAGGTTCTTCTATTTAAACTCAAGACAGCAGGTCTTGAAGGGGCCTGAGGCTTTGATCCAGCAGAGCAGTGAGAGGCCCTGGTGGATGGAAAACAGAGTATAAATCCCAAAACCCTGCCAGGCTGTGGGGTTTGATAAGGCACCATTGTGGATGTGGAAGGAAACATTAGAAAACTAAACTTAGTATTGGTAAAAAGGAAGTGGGTTGTTTACAAAGTCACTGTACGTTGGATAAAATCCACTTTTGTGCAGAGGGCTAGCACAGATGATATCAGGGATTAGAATGAGATTTTCATCTTGGTCTGCATTTCAGTGCAGAGGTGGAGTTTAGCCTCAGTATGTTATTGTGCTACATCAGGACTTAAATTCCTTATTTACTGTTTTCTGGCAAACATTTAGGTAAATGTTGCATTAAGTAGACATTTATTTTTAATAACATTCACATTTATCTTGCTTTTCTCCTGACATTTTTAGCGTCTTCACAGATACCTGCATAGCTATTTCGGTTCTAAAATTTGCAGTAATTAATTGCTTTTCTACATATCTGTGTGAGCAGCTATCAGCAAAGAGAAAGGGAGGTGCTCTAGTTTCACATCCTTTGATTAAAGGTAAATTGAAATAATTGAAGGTGTGGTATTTAATGTAGAGGCTTTAGGGCTGAAAACCAGCATCCTGATACCTGCTGAGAAATACCTTACTCCACAAATAATCCCTGTTCTAGTAACTCCTGCTGTGGCTAAGGCTAACATTGGAATGTGGCCCACGGTAATTACTGTTTTGAGACAAAGGAGACGCTTTCTGTTCACCCAGAAATAAATCACTTTGATTGCTTTTCTCCTATGGCAGCGTGCTGTATGTATAATTTAAGATGTACAGCACAGCGGTGGAGCCTTTTAGAACTGGATCATCCCACCGGTCAGCAGTAAAAGCTGATGCAAATGATGAGTGAGCAGATAAACACGAACAGTTTTGGGAGCTGCCAAGTGCCAAGGATGCTGCACGTACAGCTAAGAGCACTGTATGTGTTTCAGTCTCTGCTATCAGCCTGTCTGAAGGTGAGACTCAGCTCGCCTGCTAAACTGCAGGAATGTCTCAGGATTGCTCTTGGGGGATTGTCTGAGTGCTGAGTGGAGCTGCAGTCGTGTCAAGAAAACCAGTCCATCGTGTCAAGTGCTAATAACAGGAATTAAGTAGTTCTGTAAACACTTTTTATGAACAAGTATAATCAGTTTGGTGTCTCTTAACAGGCTGGTATGTGATGACGCTGGAGAGCCTTGGAACAGCTTTAAGAAGGGGAGGCAAGGCAGAGCATCATCCCCTCTTAGAGGGCATTCTCTGAAAGTGAGGCTTTTTTGTGGCTGTGAATGGGGCTGCTCCATGCACAGCTGGGGGCTGACCTCACAAACACAGAGTTGTTTTTTGTTGTAGTAACCAGACACCTGGGAAAGGTTTCTAAAACAGTTCTTTTTTATTACCTGGTGAGCACTCAAAGCAATTATAACTATGGCAGAAATTGCTGATGGGCTTGTATCAATTTTCTTTTGATAGCTGTCTTTTCTTTCATTACTCTGGGGTCTGAGATGCTTTTTGTAATACCAGGATCTTCATCCCTCTCTTCCATGGCTTCAGCTCCTCTCCAGGCTGTGAAATCAGCTTCAGTCTGCCTTTGTCTCATCCTGCTGTGAAGTCCTTGGACTTTTAACCAGTTCTGTAGTTAAATAGCCCCTTCTCACAGTGCCACGAAAGCACATCTCTCTCTACGTGACCCCAGTTTCTGTACTGGAGGCACAGCAAGAACTGGAGGAACTGCCTCTGCCAGCAGCCACCCACCTCTTCCAGGGCTTCCACCTGAGCAGGCAGCTCTTGGTGCTTGGTGTCATTCCTGCTCTGGTTGAGAGGAGAGGTGAACAGTGAACACCAAGGTTCTGTGTCACAGAGCATCTGGCCAAGTCAGTGAACCTGGGCTTGATACCATGCTTTGTCTTCTGGCTCAGCTGAAAGGCTGACACAGAAATTTGAGTAAAACATGTTAAGTAGGCACCCAGAACCTGCTACATACAAATTCATTTAATTGTCTTGCATGTGTTCATCTGAAAAAGCAAATACATGTAGTTTGCATGTCTAATGCAACTAGAAGAGACAGGAAAAGATCAGAGAAGAGGTTGTTCTATTTAATTTCTAGACATTCTACTTTTGTGTAAAATCAGCATTGTGATTGAGGCATTCTTATTACAATTTTGAAGATACTTGTTTGCAATGGGAGACATTGCCATGTGGCATTCTTATACTCCCTTTTCGTTTTGTCCTTTATGAAATCTTGTGCTTTCAGTTCTGAGTAAATTAAAGGGGTTGGATTGGCAGTTCCAGATGTAGATGCTCTGTTCATAAAGCAGGTCCTGTACAGTAACAGAATTAAGCTGCCAGTTTAGCACCTCTGATTTGATCTGAAGAAATCTCCATGCCAGCAGAGAAAGTCAGCAATTTTGTCTTCAGCACCAGCATGAACTTTGATGATGCAGAAGCTGTGCAGCTGACTGAAGTAACCTGACTGGTGGTATTACTGCTCTTCCATCCATGTCACTACTTACTGATTATAAAACCCTGCCTCTTTACTCCTGTTGATAGCAGGTTTTGTACTTTCTGCATCTGCTGGGCTTCAGTAACATATTTGCTGAGAAAATGTTCTGTTGTCCAATCTTGAACCTGTTTTTTTTTCCTACATTTTAATTATATTAAAAAGAAAAAAAGCAGGTGGAGGAGAACTTGGATCCTAACAATATTATTTAAGCAATGAGTTCATCTTGGAGGCTAAACCAGACCTTTTACTTTTGAGTCATTCTGTGGGTGGTGCTGCTTCTGTACAAGCACAAGGTGCCCTTACTACATTTGTAATTCAAAATAATTTCCAGCAATTTGAGTGCAGATGGAGCCAATCATTGGTGCTTATTTCTTTCTACCTTCTCATGGAGAAAAAAAGTCTTTCTGATACTCTTTTGAAGCTGAACATGATGCAAAAATCAGGCAGACCTTTCATCTTCCTCTCTCCTGATGCTTACCATCTTGTCTGTAGAAACATGAGGACAGTGGCATGTGTCTGGCATATGAATCAAGTCTCCCATACACAGAGTGGAGACAGACCATGGTTGTTTCTGTGGAGGGCCCCAGCAAGGTGCTGGTCCCAGCCCCAAACTGTGGAACAAACAGTTTCCATGAGGTCTGCACCTATCCCTCTTGCAGGCCTGGATCCCCATCTCACACTAGCCCCAGGCAGAAGCTGGGTGGGCTGTGCTCACACAAGGACAACAGCACCAGGGCAAACAGCTCTTGTCTGCACCAGCTGCTGTTAAAACGTGGGGGAAGTTCCTTTCCCAGAAGCCTAATGGGAGATGTTTGAATCTCTTCTAATTGAGCGGTGCTGCAATACAAAATGCTATTTGAAAATCAGTGTTCCTTTGTATGCAGCTCTTTTGTTTCACCTCTCTCACCATGACCAAGGCATGGAGCTGAATTGCAAAACCTTCAACATCTGGGTAGTGGCTGACAGCAAGCCATGTTCACAAAGGGCCAAAACTTGGTCTAGACTGGGGAGTGGGTGTAGGGAAAACCATCTCCTTTAAGGAAATCTGGCAGCTCCAATAGGCTGGCACAGTTCCTCTGCCCCTCATCCAGATCATGGTTAGCCACTGGTCTGACACACTGGCAGCATGCTCTCCACACCCATCCTCTCTCTGCCAGGCACAGTCTGTCCCTCTGTGCTGACCACTGGAAAAGCTTGTAGGGGTTATGGAACAAAGGTTTGCCTGTCCAGCTGGTGAAGTGAGAAGCACTCGCTCTTGGATGGAAACGACAACAGCTTTTTTTTTAACCAAATTATTTATTTGAATAGATGGAGCAGTAACTGTGCACTGTATTCAGAGTAATTTAAAACCAAATTAATGCCATGCACTTGTAAGCCAAGGCATAGGGAGGCAAGTAAATCCTTCTTCCTAGTCTTAGGGGAGTTGTTTTTTCCCTGCAGCACAGGAGAAGGGCTCATGCATGCTTAAAATGCCATGTATCAGTTACAGAGCCTGTGCTGCTGTTCAGATGACACCACTGGTTAGCGCAGAGTTTTCTTCCCTCTTGACCTTTTAATGTGTGTGCCCTCTCATCATCATCCCCCATTTTATTTTAATAGGGAGCAGGCTACACCAGCAGCATAACAATTTGTTTCACAGGGTTCTTCCTCATCTGAGGATGATTGTTAGAAAAAAGCTGGGGTTGGAGTGACACATGGGAAATCGTTATACTAAAGCTGGAGTGCATGAGGAGTCTGGCCTAGCCCATCTGCATTCGAAGGTAGTGATGCTCTTGGTATTTTAGGATTTTTGGATGGAAAAAGTCAAGGCTGGGTGCAGCAATGCTGCTCTTTGCAGCTGGAGGTGCAGGGAGAGGTTTGCTGATCTGTTATGTGCCATCTGCTGTTGGGCTGCTGGAGAAGCTGGCAAGCAGCTCCAGATAACCACCTGGGTAGGGTATGTTTCAGAAACGGCTTCTGGGATTGTCCTCAACCCAAAGACCCGTTAAAATCAGTGTTAGACTGATGAACAGGGATTTCTGCTCATTGCCATAAAGGCTGAAATGACTGGGTAGAGAAAGATATCAGTTTCCAATTCTACTTGAGCAGATATTTCTGCCCAGGATAATGCCCCTCTGGGGGTGGAGAATGAATGGAAATTACTTATAGGGAGTTCCAAGGGAAGGCAAAAATGAAAGCAATTTAATCATAAGGGAAGTCTTTATGCTGCAGAGATAACTAATCGGTATTGAGCAATAAAGATCTTAGGATAAAAACCAGAAAAAATAACTATTTTATGCATGGAAGTAACTTGAATAAATTCTGAATACTAGATTGTATACTGGAGTAAATTAGTACCATTATTTCTGTGCAGAAAAAATGAGATTTTTGTGAGAGAAACAGTAGCAGGACATTGTCTCACAGAGAGAGATGAAGGAACAGGGGCTTTTTCTCACCTTACATTTAAATCCAGGAAAGTTTGGTTTTCTCCTGTTTGCATCTTGACCAAAACCCCAAACATTTTTTTTAATGCTTACTCTGAAGGCTGCTTTGCACTGTACTGCACAGAGTAGGGGAAAGTAATTGAAAAAGACTGATGGGGAAAGCATAAAAATTATTGTACAAAGAGAGATTGTTTATATATCTTTATTTAGCAAGTGAAGTACATTGCCAATAGGAAGGAGAAAAACGAAGGCTCAGCTGTTTACCAAGGCAACAGAAATTTTCCTGAAGTGAGGCCAGCTTTGATATGAGCTATTAATTTTGCTTGATTTTTGCAGGGCTACTTCTGAATAGGATTGGAATGTCATGTTTTTGTGTGAGGGCATAAACATTTTGCTTTCAGTTCATGTTAGTTTTGCATCTGTGTTTCTAAAAACTGATGGCTGGTCTGGCACTTGAAGGCCCATAGCGTGGCTGAGGTTGTAGTATGACCTGAAACAAGTTGTGCCCTGTGTGCTTTTGGGAAGGGCTGAGGTCCTTGTGGCACCAAAACAAGGCTGTTGAAATTGAGCCAAGTGCATTGTGTTAATCCTGTATTTTTTGCCCTTCTCTTCTTCCATCTCAGCAAAGCCTGTCCTTGTGGCCCTGGTCCAGCAAGCCGTTTAACTGTGTGCAGGTGCAGGCAGGGATGGGACCTGCTGGCACATCTCACTGTGTGCTGAACTGTATTTTCAATGAGAAAACAACTACAAGGTAACTTCTGTGGCCACCTGCCCCTGCCAGCCCCAGTCTTTGTTCGTGCTGAGTACAAACATCTTCCCAGAGCACCAAGGTCAGGGTGACAAACCAGGAAATTCCAAGTGAAGGTACGAGTACCTACATTTCCCTCTCTGACCTTTGCAGATGGGTGCAGCTGCCAGGATTTACCTGTGGCTTTGTCCATGAGAGCAGCTGTGCTGGGTGGCACAGCAGGCTGTGCCTGGGTCTCCCTGCTCCCTGAGCACGCTTGTTTGAGCACAGGCTGGCTCGTCATGCAAGGCCACCTTGCAAGGCAGCTCTTGCTCCACCAGTGATCCACGTTGTGCCAGTTGTCAGTGGCCAGCGCAGGTGGTGATGTCCTGGAGATTGCCATCTGTGAAACACTAGAGGGGGGTGAACATTCTTCTGCAGGGTTTCCTATGGATCACGTTTTTTACTCTTCCCTAGGCACGGCTATTAGTTGGTGGTTTCGATACCAGCAAAGCTATGAGATGTCAAGTCTATTTCTGCCTTCGTCCTGCCTCAGATAAGTGCCAGGCATGAGTGCCAGTACATGGATGTCTTTTCTCATCCCACTAGGCCACTCACACTCCTGACCCATTGAGCATAAGCCAAGTCTTGCTCCTTGGCCCCTTTTCTACTGCAGATGTGAGAAGGGGCTCTGAGGGATCTGTATCTCACACCCACACTGATAACTACCCTTCCCCATTAACAGGAGCCCTCAGCCTTCTCTTCCCCACTGATACCTGTCCTCACAATTTCATCCTACTATTCCCCTTTTTCCCCTTAGTTTCTGCCAAGAAGAATTTGTTTAGCTTCAAGTGTTTTTTAGATCTCTCACTGAACTCAAATTGCAGTGCCTCAGAGTGAGCTTGCCCCTGCTCATCACCTTCTTAGCAGACCCAGGTTGTAAGAGCACACTATTACTTTATTTCCTTCCACTCCCTGGGTGAATTTTGTGGGTGTTGTTCAGGTTTTGGGCATGGTGAACTGTCCCACTGATTCTGTTGAGAAGAAGAGAAGAATTGAAGGCTAGAAATTTTCTTGACCTGCCCAAGCGTGTGTACTGTGACCCACTTGCCTGAGCTCTTGCACGTGTGACTGCCCCCTAAGAGCTTGATTGTTTTGGCAATGCAGTGTTGAATTGGCCATATCCCAGTAGGGAATTACTTAGTGCTACTTAAGTGGAAATGTCAACAGGCAAGTATGAAATTAGGACCAGAATCTGCTTTAGAGCAAGTTCTGGTAGACTTCTATCCACTTCAAGATTTGTCTGTGGATCATATCCCCTGGCTTGACTGAGTAGAGTCAGTCTCATGGAATTATTTACGGTGTTTACCTCATATCAATAATATTTTTCTCCTTTTGAGCACTGGGAACAATAATTTTGTAAAGTTTGTCAAGTTTGTGAGATTTGGGAGATTTATTTCAAAGGACTTCTAGGTAACGTTAAAATAAGATTTGATTTTAACCCTGAGGTTAATGGGCATGACCAAATTCTCACTGACTTAGAAAAAAATCTGTGAACATCCTTTGACAAATGGACTTGAGTGAGGCTTAACCAAGGACCCTAAGCCATGGGCCCAGATGAAGAGGTTCCCAGAAAAGTCTGTGCAGCTTGGTCTTTCCTTTGGCAGCCCCAGGCTTCCTAGGCAAATGAGAGCTCTAAACTTTTTTCCTTTCCCGACCCAAACCCTAACCCTAAGCACAGACTAAACTCTTTTCCAAGGACCACAAGCTATAGCAGAAATAAAAAAGCTATCATGGGAGAAATATTTTTACATTCTCCCTTGTCAGCCACAGCCCAACTGGAGTTCAAGGGTTTTCCCTCTCCTAACCCTAAACATTGGCCTTGGCTGGTTTATCACAAGCCACACCAATGATGAAATTTTCAGAGACGAAATCCTAATGAATCCAGTCCCTCCCTCTGGGGGAGCTCCTTGGCAGCTCGACATCACATGCAGTTCTAGGCTTTGACATTCATCTGAGCTAATCCTAGCCCTAAACCTTCTGTGTGAGCTGAGCATTTGCCAAAGAGACTAAGCCATGCCAAGATAACAAACTTGTGAGGGGAGAAAGCTCTTTGCAGCCTCTCCTTTGCCTTTGGCAGTGCATTAACAACCCCATGCCAGCTGAAGCTGTAGGACCTCTAAGAGCTCAAACTGTAACCTAAGCCCAGATGTGGGCTGCTTCACAGGTAAGAACACTCAGCTGTGGCTGAGATGGAAAGTGTAGTAGGGAATTAAATTTTTTCCTGTTCATTCCAGCCTTTTCCAAACCCTTTGCAGACCTTTGCCATCTGGCTTTGTCCTTCTTCCATCCTTAACTCTAAAGCCTGAGGACAGCTGATCCTCAGTCAAACACACAGAGCAATGGTCCAGATGAAAAAGCAGTCAGAGGAGAAGTATTCCTGTGACCTGCACTTCCCTTCAGAGGTCTCTCACCAGTGCCATGCTAACTGTTGCTGTAGGCTTTTTCCTTTTCCGAATGCTGAACTCAACTCTAAGCATGGGAATAACCCTTTGCTAAGGAGCCAAAGTCCAAATCAAGCAATAGTCAAAGGAATGACTTTCTAGGAGACTGCTGCTTCTCCTGGCAGTGGGAAATGCAACATCTACTGAAGCTTCAGGGAGTCTCTTCCTCCTAAAACAAAAGCCTGAGCTTGAGTTAACTATAATTAGGGATAACTTGCTGTGGTCCCAATGAAGATGACAGAGGAGCAATCTTTCAGGAAATCCAGACCTTAATTCTAACACTAAATGTGGAATGAGCCCTGGGCCATCATTTAAATGAAAAAGATGTAGGGAAGAAACATTTTTCTTTCCTCCTTCTTACTTTGGAATTTCCTTGGCAGCCCCGTGTCAACAGAGCTCCTGTCCCAACTTTCTCCCTGTTTCTGTCCCAAACCTAAGCCTGCCCCAAACTCTCAACTCAGCTTATCTAGAGCCCAAGGAAAAAGGTTGTCCAGAGGTAATTTTTTTTCAGCCTATTCATTGCTTTGGCAGTCCAGTACTAACTGAGGCTTTAGGCTTTGTCCCATTCCTAAACAATGTTACCATAACCTGAATTTTATCCCTATCCCTAAACTGGCCTCTTCAAGAGATAATCATGTAACACTGGTGTTGAAATGCTGACAGTCTCTAGCCTTCTTTCCAGCTACGGTGACTCACTTTTACTGTTTGGGCCCTGTGCTCCTTTTACTCTTGATGCCACTGCCAGGCACAGCACAATTCAAGGTTAGTAACAGACATGTATTGCTAGTGTGTTTGTGAGCCCTATTTAGAGTTCTGCCTCTCCTGAAAAAAAAACAACAAACCCAAACACCTCTGCCAGCTAGCACTGCTGTGTCTGTGGTTAATTATGGGAGGATTGAAGACCAGATGACATCCTTGTGAGATGAGCATGTTTGTCCTGTGTGTACTGTGTGATGAAGTGAGGGGGACAAGAGCTTCACACACCAGCTCTCTTCCTGCCTGTTCTGGTACAGGCCATGCACTGTTTGACCCCATGTTGAAGACTCTCCCCTGGCATCCAGTTGGAAGAACAGAAGGATCAAGCCAGCTCTCTCTTCTTTTGCATCCTTCTCTTGCTGTTCCTGCCAACAGCACCCAGAGAAAGACCATGTGTTTGTTTTCATGTAGTGTCTCCCACTCATCAGCTGGAGCAAGGCATGGATCCCTGTGATCTAAATCCTGCAGGCATTGCCCTCTCCTTCCACCCCCTTCAAATCTGTGTGCACATGTTGGAAAGTCACTTTTTAATAAAATAAAAAGCTTCCCATATTAGGAGAGATTATTTCTGTAACTTCTACTTATGTGTTCCAATATTCTCAAGGACTTCTGCACCTTGTGTATTGTGCTTTAATACTGGGAAGGATAGGGCATTTGCTCCCCCCAAAATATTTTCCATCAGGAAAAGGAATGAGTCATGTGAGTCTGGAAAATGGAACAGTGAATATTAACAGATCCTCACCCTGAGGTGTGCTCTCTGGTAATGATTGTTTCAGATGGCTCTGGACTAGGGTTAAAAAGCTATGACTGTGCCACAACTCAGAGCTGTAGGATTGAATTTAGACTGGCACAGTGGAAATCAAGGTAAATGTGCAGCATGTGCAATTGCTTCTTCAGAGGGTTTGAGGGCAGAAAGGGAGAATGACTCTGAAAGTTGGAAGGAAAATGGAAAGAGCCACTGATAGGAAAGAAAATTGCTGTAGTAAAGATTTCTGTAGGCAAATACCAGGTCGAGTGCTGATGAATGGTGACTGCCCAAGGATAACTCATGAGTTATTGTGTAGTGGAAAGTTATAGACTACACTGAGCATCCTCGTTCAGCAGAAAGAGCCCTGCTGCATGTTCATGTGATACACAAGGGCTTGCCTATACAGTTTTGATAGTGCTGTAACTCCATCTGTAACAATTAAATCAGGACATCCCTCTGGCATGGGTTCAGTTGGAGATGGGATCCAATTCCATCACCTTTAATAGAGAAGGCTGTGTGGATGTGAAAAACTCCAAGCTGATAGGGTCACCACCTGCACAGAAGTTTGTAGCATTGTGATGACACTGGCACTGAGTCACAACTGTCTACCCAACAGTAAAGTTCACAAATCACAAAAAAACCCCCAAACCCAATCCCTGTGACGTAATTTAAAAGAAAAGAAAAGAAAAGAAAAGAAAAGAAAAGAAAAGAAAAGAAAAGAAAAGAAAAGAAAAGAAAAGAAAAGAAAAGAAAAGAAAAGAAAAGAAAAACATTGTTTTGCTGCATATTCATCTTTCCAGCTCCTTGGCACCAAAGATCAGAGGGATACATGGATCTGCAGGCAGAAGAGGTGAAAGGCTGGGTGAGCCAAGGGTGGAGGAGCTGTCCTGGCACAGCACACTGAAACTGTGCTGCCAGTACCTCCCACGGGACTGCTGTTGTTGTGCAGGGTAAAAACCAACAGGAGCAGGGTCTGATGAGGCTGGAATTGCCAAAGGGCTCTCCAGCTGTAGGAGACAGCAATGGGGAAGGTGCCCATGGGAGGAATAAATGGTGAAGCAGGTACAAGGTTTGGTAAACCCATAAATCTTCAGCCCTGGCACATATCTGGCCATTTCATGTGCTCGTTAGGTCAGTGATAAAAGACTTATTCATCAAATCATTGTAGCCTGAAATGTGTTGCATTTTAGTAGAAATAGCACTTTGAAGCAAGATAAATAATTTATTCCTGACCCTTTCACCTCAGCCAGAACACTTTTTCATGCAATTTAACTGAATTAACAAGTAGGCTGTGATCTGATGAAGCAGTGAATTCTGCAGTGGTGCTACAGGACAGGGCTCCCCTGTCCCCTGGGCATGGGGCTGTGACACCAGATCAGAGCAGCAACTAGGGGAAAAAAATTAAATGACTTTAAAAACGTTCTTTTTTTTTTCTTTCTTTCTTTTTTTACTGGGTGTTGAGGTGATGTGAATGGGCAGGCTGGGGTGAGGTCTTTAGCTTCTCTTGTCATGATGTTTTCAAGCCTGAGTCAGTGGTTATGCAAAAAAGAAGAAGCAGCAGAAATAACAATTTGCCCATATTTGTTGTGAAGTATTTTCATTAATCGTGCTCACAAAAGCTTACAGAAGATCACAACCAGCTCGTGGGACCAAATTAAGCTGAGGAACATTTTTTTTAGATTTGAAAAGAGACTGAATTTCTTAGATTATATATCCACAACAAACAAGAAGTTCATTCTCATTCCAGAAATCAGGAAGTGCACTTCCAGCAGGAGGCATGAAGGACATGCATGACCACCACTCATGCAACAAGATGAAAATATGTTTTTAAATTATGGACCTCTCTGGTCACAGCATTTGGGGTGGCATTTAGAAAGCCCAAGGAAATTTGTGGGCCTCTAAAATGACTAGCTGCATGGAGGTGGATTTTATCCTTCCTGGATAAGTGATTATTGCTTCCTTTGGTTACTCTGAGTGGGGGTTGTGTTTGGTGTCAGGGCAGTGCCTTGTTGCACACCCAGTTCCCCACCTCAGGATCTTTGGCAGTGCCTGAGGGGGATGCATTGAATGAAATGTGTTTACTAAGTCTTTCTCAAAAAGTACACCAAGAGAAAGATGAGGACCCCCTTTCCTTAGATAGTGCCAGGATTAGTCCAGGATGTGGTAGATAGGGATTAGCTTCCTCCTCTTTCCTTCAGGCTCCTTGGGCTCATCTCACACTTTCCTGTTCAAACTGCTTCTCTTTGTTTCAGTAGTCACTTGGCTACAGAAAAAGAGACCAAATACAAGGCAGTTGCAATAATAATATGGGTAGTAACAGTAATAATAATAACAATAACAATTTACTCTTGACAGCTGCAAGAATCACATTGAGTTCTGACCATTTTTCTGATTAGATACTTGTACCTCTGAGAGGACAGGAGATATAAAATTTGTTGGCCCTGCTGTCCATATGTGAGACAGAAGGACACTAAGGAAGCAAACCTGTGTCTGCTGTCTGCTCCCTTCCAAGCTCTTCTTACTCTCCAACACAGCCAGAAATGTAGGGTTACTGCCTGTTTGGCTCTGCCTGGGAGAGAATGCAGCTGATCCTCAGAAATCAGGGTGAATAATTCCTTTTGCACGACAAAAAATTAAAGTGTAGGGAAGTGACGAGAAGGAAAGAATATACAGAATTGCTGAAAATTATTAGTATTGGCAGATGCAGAATTTGCCTAATCAGGAAGGTAAATGACTGGGGAAAAGCGGAGCCTGAGCTTGAATGTTAATATTTTTCTGCTTTGCACAATTGCCACTTTGTATTTAAGGAGAGATCAGTCAGGGAAGAACTTGCAGTAGTGATTGTCATATCTGAAAGCAAAGCCAAAGAGCCCTGTTATAAAAATTAAATTTTGATCCCCATCCTGCCTTTACTCTCCCTCTCAGATCACTAACCATTGGTTGCAGCTTCTCCAGGCTCAAAAGGGAAAATGCTGAACTATTATTGCTGGACAACTCTTCCTCCTCCAGGACATTTATTAAACTAACATCTTTATTATTCAAAATATTTGAACAAGTGGTGGCATGGTTACCTCCCTCTTTCAGAAGTCTGCTGACGCCAGCCCTAACACAGCAGAACAAAGCAGAGACTTTTGCTCAGCACACCATTTCTCCTCTCCCCTGCTCTCCCTGCACAAAACGACCCCTGATGAAGGGCAGGCAGAGGCCTGAGCTTTAGAGCAGATTATTTTGTTCAACCTTGGAATTAAAAGCAAACACTCCCAAGTCTCCTTTGATGCCAGCTGACCTGAATCAAAGCTTGCAGACCCCTGGCTGATAATGTTTACCAGATGCAGCAGTGAAGAAGGGTTTCCAGTCTAGTTTCTCTGTTTCTAGGCATCCATTCCAAAAATTAAGTACATGGGTAGGAGTTTGGCATCTGTCTGCTGTGAGGGAAGGCTTGTTGCAGAAGAGAAAAAGCAAAGAGAAAGTTATCTTTCTGCATAGCCCAGTACATTCAGGTCAATACAATAGCTTCTAATAATCCAGATAAGAGCAAAAGTCCTGTTACAGGTTCTGTGGTGGGTGTTGCTGGCAGCTGGATCTGTACTAACATTTGGGGGAGCAGGGGGAGTCCTGTGTGGCAAACACCTTGGCAGGAAGGCAGAACTGAGTGAAGGGAAGGAGCAACAAAAGCAACATTATTTTTGCTGACAGAAGTGGAAGAAAATAGAAAGTGTCACCTGAGGGGCTCTCAGTGGCAGATACAGGCACTGGCAGGGCCTGATGGTGCTGGGGACACAGATACCTTGGTCACCTGCCACAAGGACAGAGAGATGGTGACAGATACCTGATCACTACATGTAGAAGAAAACAGTGATGCAAGGCAGATATTACTTCATAAGCTGCAATCATTGTGTCAGAGAGCTCAGTCCTGCCAGCAGCTCAGTGATGGCAAAGCAAAGGTGCTTTGGTACAGAGGGAGAAATGAGGTTGTCACACAAGAAACTCACAAATGCTCGACTTCCAGAGGCCTAATCTATTATGTGAGAACTCCAGCTGAGCCTGTTGAGAATGGGAGAAGGAGAAGGAAAGGGGGAAAATGTAAGCATTCATATTTCAGAGGCCCAGCTGCTCAAAAGAAATCCAGACAAAAGGCACTGTTGTTCTACTGCTGGAAATAGCAGCAAGATCAGGCTTTGGAGCAGCAGCAGAGAGTCAAGCATTGCATGACAGGACATGTCCACCCCTGTGACAGCTGCTGTGCTGTATATACAGCTTTGTATATGGTACAGAAAAATATTAAACAAAGGAAGAATATCCAGGCCTCACAACTCCCTGTGTGTCCTTGTATACCATGGAGTTGTGCCTGTGCTCCCAGGACAGGACAGCTTGCCAGCACTGCAGTCACATCAGTTCCCTGGGGCTCCTGGGAATGTGCTGGCCATCCTCAGGGATGGACCCTCCTTTCAGAAACTGCCTTAAAAAGCAGCAGCAGGATGGGGGCAGGGAAAGCAGCCGGAGGATGTAAACCTTGTGCAAAAATCTGTGAAACAAAGGCTGGTGAGCATAGCCTGCATGGAGGAGCACAGCTTCTCCAGGGCTCAGGGCAGTGGCAGGAGATGTGGCATGGCTGCAAGTCCTGCACACAGGGAGGGAGAACAGGAAACAGAGCTAGATCTGAGTCCACAGGAATGCTCTCCCCTTCCTCCTCCTCCTCTGTGTGTGTGTGTCTGTGAATTGCTGGTGAATTACCATCCCTGACAGACCATATTAGGGTAGCTTGATCTTGGTTAAGACCCGTCATCTATCTTTGCTTTTTAAAGAATTGGGGCACAATCAGCTCCTGTAGGCAGTGAGCTTCACACTGCCCTCCTTCATTGAGGCTTCACTTCTGGAAAGCCATTAACTTGCTCTCAGCTCCATGAGCTTCCCTAAGTGTGACAGCCAGAAGGCCAAAGAGCGTGGCATGGGATGTGTGCATCCCCTGCAGGGGCTGAAGCAGCTGCTGCACAGTATCTGGTCTCTCCATCACCTGCCAGACCTGCACCAGATGTGTTACAGCTGCTGGGGTGTTCCCACACCCCTGTCCTTCACACAGGAGCCATAGCCTCTTCTCCATTACTAGTCCCCAACAAGTCCTACAGCCTTCTCCCAAAGATGTTTTGCCTGAGCAAGACCCTGACATTTCATGATTCAAGCAATAAATGACACATAATTAAAATACATACATGACTATTATATGCTGTTACCCCTTTCTTCATAAGAAGCAGGTAGCAGCTCTCCTCAACAAGTCTCATCCCTTGTCTCCCAGGTGCTTGCCTTCTTGAATCCTCACCTCATTTTAGAGCTGCTAAAACATCAGTGGGATGTCTGAGCCAAAACCCCACACAAGGCTAAATTTTTGTTCCTCAGCTCCTTTGATGCATCCTGCTGCAGCCATTCACTTGCAAGATGCGAGTCAAAGGATGGAGTAAAATGAACCCTCTGCACAGTCTGGTCCCTTCCTGGGCAGGTGAGAAAGAAAGTAAGGGCTCTCCCATGTCTGATCCTGAATCCTGGGATGATCCTGCCTGGCCTGCCTGTGTTTTACTGTATTCTCATTCAATATGTATGTAGTCATACTGGGAATTTCATTCTCAAGCCCACTATTAGCCTGGCCTGGTTCTGGACTCTCCCACACCCTCCTAGTCTGTCCAGTCTGGTTGTTTCAGTCTTAGACTGAAGTCAGAAGTGATGTAGTCAGTCTCCCAGACAGGAAACTCGGGCTCAGGACTGGCAGAGGCTGCAGGTCTGGGCAGTGCAGGTGTGGGGGCTGCACCCCCTGGCCCTTTCTCCATGTCCCAGCAGTGCCAGCAGCATAGTGCCTGCAGCCTTTCCTTCCCCCTTTCCTCTCAAAGCACTTCAAGGATGCCACCCTGGCACAGACCTGCCTCCTAACCACAGGAGTGCTTAAGATGACATGTATTTATATATTATTTAGCATGTGGTTTGCATGCTGTCTAGTCTTTGCTTGAAAAAGCAGTGTATAGGGAGACAACCAACAGAAGATGCTTTTTTATAGTCCTGGAAGAGCTACAAACTCAACACCTCCAAAGTAACACAAGCCACTGATGAAAGGAAAAGTTGGTACCACAGGTGAACAGCCAGGCATCTGCTTTAACAAGGAGAGTTAAAAGGCCCCCAGTGAGCACACCCTTGCTCAAGTTTCTATCAAACAGAAATTCAGTCTCAGGAGGATTAAATTATTTTTTCCTTAAAATGTTCTCCAGCCATATGGTGCCAGTCTCAAAAATTCATGTCTGAATCATTTATTTTTAATATAGGTAAATACATTCCTTCTGTCTCTCCTTTATTAAGGTTTCCTTAGAAGGAAAGAACAATTTTTTTTTTTTCTTTTTTAATAGAGAATGAGCCTCTCTGTCTTGTTGCCTTGGATTTGTGGAAGTTTTTCCTTGAGAAGTTTTGCCAGAAGGGGAAGGTGGCCATACTTGTCCCATCCCATGGTGTGGCTCAAAGAAGTGCCACTGTCACCTCATATGCAACACAGGCAGCTGACAAACATCCCTGCTGTGGTGGGGAAATCCCTCAGAAACTACGTTTATGTGATAACATACTTTTGGTACAATATATATGTTCAGTTCCTTTTACAGAGTTCATTGTGGTTTTCTTTCTGCTGCTGTATTCCAGCACCTTCAGAATCACCTCAGTGGCCCTGTTGTTCTCCAGGGTGTTTGCCATCACCTCTCACAAGCTGGAAATGAAACCTTTTATCTCATGCAAGGCAATACACAGATGATGTGTGTGCCTGGATGGGTGTGAGTTTAAGTGTGTCTCCTGTTGGGGTGCTTTAAACTCAGGAGCTTTGCAAGAAAACCAGCACTACAACTTCCCTCTCACTGGGCTTCACCATCTCAGTGCCAAAATATCCTCCCAAAAGTAGACTGACAGCAGTGGTGGGAAGGTGCTTCTATGTCCAATCTGTTGCCCTCAGTCTGGGCTATGGAAGTGCCTGAATTACACCCTGCAGCTGGGTTGCTAACTGCAGTGATTAGATATGCACTAGCATGTGAAGCAAGTGGATATATCCAACTTTGGGAGAGATTTTAAATAGTCAGCTCTAGCAGTCCTCTCAGTTTCTCTCAACATGAGGATTTTCTGCTTTACTGGTTTATTTTTGGATATGCAGGCTGTAGAAAGAGGAATTTTGTTAATAGAAACATGCAGTCTCGTTTGTGAAAATAACTTCATGAGTATGGGAGAACATTGTGCTGTTTTACTTAAATCTGCACATGTTTTGCTGACTTAGTAGTTGGTACTGCATTTCAAAGACTAACTCACTAAGCCTGATTGGTGTCCTTTATCTTTTGATGTTTAAGAAGTTTTTCTTTCCAAAGTCTTCTTTTCTTTCAAGGCACTTCAATGAAAAGTCTTCTTTTCACCCACCTTCAGAACTGCACGTAACATCCTTCAATTCTCCCTGATTTATCTTCTGTATTCTCTTGACTCAAGGCAGATTCGCCCTAATTTATGATCTGTTTTTTGGTTGTTTTTTTTTAATTTCAGTTCTTCATTTTCTGAGACATTTATTTCACCCTAATGAAAAGAATGTATCTACTGGGATATTCTTGTCCATTATACTGTGGTGTCCTACCATGGCAATAGGGACAAAAAACGCATAAACTGGAAGCAGAATCAACTCATTCCTTCCTGATATTTCATCAAGTATCTGGACCTTTTTATTTTTCCCTTGAACTACTACTACTTACATGTTCAAATGCAAAAAAGTGTGTTTAAAAATAAAGTGAAGGGTCAAACTCTGACCTTGTCTTCTGTGGGAACTGCACTGATATGGTGTTTAAGACCATGTTCTGGTCAGAATTCCAGAGTAGAAAGAAGAATCTTTTATTTTCTTTTGAATTTTTTTTTTTTTTTTTTGGTGCAGCAATAGCTACAGGCTAAAAGACCCACTTATGTCTTGTCTGAAGGCTTTAAAACAAATCACAGTTTTTAGTGACAGTTCTGGGACTTGTGTATCTCTTAATTTTTCTACTTTTCTTCTAGCTTTTTGTCAACAAAGATTTTTGCAGGAAAAGAGGATTATTATTATTATTATTAACTTTAAAGAGGTAATCTGCTCCTGCTTCATATCTCTCTCTCCTTAAACTATTATTTTTTGTTTGTGACATCAGATTGTTGCTGTGGTAGCAACTCAAAAAGTAGAAGAACATGACATCTTGCAGGGAAATAACAGCGTATCTGGGGAACTTTTAAAGAGGTCCTCATTTTCACTTTTTTCCCCCAAACCCCGATTTTAATCTGTTTGCTTGATAAAATAATTTTGCAGACAATCAACCTCCTACCTACCATGTCCCTTGCTAACATGTATGGCTATCCAGAGTTTTCCTTTTCAATATGAGATATTCAACATTGGCTAAATATTTAAACTTCTAAATCAGAGTTTATCACAAAAATTCAGCTAGATCCTCAGCCACAGATTCCCTGGCAAAATGCTCCATTGATTGGGACTTCTGCCAGGATGGGATAAAGATTAGTTAATTCCATGCTCCTGATGGTCCTTTGTAGTACCCAGGGCACATCCTGTCATTCTGTAATGCTCAGTTTATCTGAGTAGGGGCAATAGGGAAGGTTTGGACAAGATGTGGTTCTTGGTGTCTCTCCTCCTCCTGGTGTTAGAGACTGGCTACAGCAGGAGGGGAGAAGGTGGACAAGAGACAAAGCTTCTCCAAACAACCTCATGTATGGTGGATCATCTCTGTGGTCCTCAAACTCAGAACTGAGACAATCACCAGGTTAGAAACAAGAATCAAATCAAGAACCAATGAGTTGCCCCCAAAGATATAATCTGTTGGGTTTTTTTCTGACATGCTTCTTACATTGTCCTAGGACACTAGGACCCTTATTGCTACCTTTCTGTGGTCCTTTGGGGTGGCAGTTGAATACTTGATTTCTGCACCAAAGATCTTGGTTTTCTCATGGATTAATGAAGTGTTTTGTGGCAAAGCAAGGAAAGGGTGTGTGTCCTTCCTTTGTAGGATTGCCTGTGACTGCCAGAGACTTAATTTAATGACTCAACTGGCTTCTTCCATTTGTGTTACTGATACTAGTGGTTCAGGCTGAGCTTGCAGGAGAATTTGGATTATTGCCCTGACTATGTTTTACTTGCATTCAGGCCTCTGCTGGAAGCAGGATTCTTGTAATGGATTCTGAAAATCACTTTTGACTTTCTGAGTCACTTGTGACTCAGAGGAAGGAGCTGAAGGGAGCAGTCTACTGCCTGAAGTCCACAGATGTCAAGAATTTGAAGCCTTTTGACTTTTGCATCCCCAACTCTTCTTCTGAATTTGATTTTTTAGATAAAGACTTTCTCATTCGTCATGAAGCAATAGAGTCTCTTTGCATATCATAGTCTTAAACTTGCCTGAGGCCTCTTGACACTTTAATCATGAAACAGAAATTCAAGAATCAACAGGAAAAACTTTTGACAGCTACCACAATCCTGCAGATACAGTCCCTTCCTTATTTTTTCTATGAGTTTCCTGCAGAATTTGGCTGAATTGGCTATGGGACTATTCCTTCATTGCCCACTTCTCTGCTGGGGTTTTGAAGATCTCATCACAGTTCTTCTTATCACCCCCTTCATGCTCCTGCTGCTTTGTCTGTTGTGTCTCTTTCATCATTTTTCATCAGGCAGGATCATGCAGTCTCTCAGACACTGGACAAGTAGAGGCATCCTCAGCCCACAGCCATTTAACAAATCTGCATGGCTGCATTACTATTCTAGCCAGGAGGCATTGCCCTGGCATGGGAACTGGAGAGAAAACAATCAGGACACATGAAGGGACTGAGGGAGAGTTACCAAAGCTGCTCTTCAGTGCTTCATCATGGATTCACATGGCCAAATGGGTCTGAATGCAGCAGCAGCTATGACAGACCAGAGGTCCCTCCTGCACTGCACCCTCAGTGCCTCTGAGCACCTCAATGGCTTTTCTTTGAGGAGGGGACTGTGGTGCAGTCTTTTCAAGGTAGCCCCATGGAAGGTCTAGGGAGATGGGAAGATCCATGCTGGTCCCATGGTAACGAGCCCTGCATGGCTTCTGGAATGACTTACAAGGAAGTAAGCCACCTCTGTCTACAAAGAAAGAGAAGAAAATATGAGTCAAAATGTTGCTACAGCAATGTTACAGGCCTGCCTAAGAGCTGTCTTGATAGAAAAAGCAGGAACTAAAACCACACAGTATAATGGGAAATAGATGGTTTAGAAAACATCTATTGTGCTGCAGAGATAAAGAGATGTCAGTGAATGTGTTTTAAAAATGGGAGATTTATCCTCATCTTTTTTATTTAATAGCAAAGCTGATTGCATTCTCTTTCATATGCATTTCTCTTTCAAAATCATAAAATCATAGAATGGTTCAGGTTGGAAGGGACATTAAAAATTATCTCATTCCAGCCTCAGGCAGGGACTTCTTCTTCTAGACCAGGTTGCTCAGGGCACCATCCAACTTGTCTTAAACACTTCCAGGAATGGGACATCCACAGTTTCTCTGGGCAACCTGTTCCAGTGCATCACCAACCTCACAGGAAAGAACTTCTTCCTAATATCTGATCTAAACCTGCTGTCTTTCATTTGAAGCCATTATCCTTTGTCCTATCACTACCTGCCCTTGAAAGGAGACCCTTTCCTCCTTTCTTGTAGGCTCCCTTTAGATACTGGAAGGCATCTATAAAGTGTCCCTGGAGGCTTTTCTTCTCAAGGCTGAAAAACCCCAATCTCAGCCTGTCTTCACAGGAGAGATGTTCCAGCCCTGTAATCATCTTAGTGGTCCTTCTCTGCACTCATGTCAACAGGTCCACGCCTTTCCTATGCTGGGCCCCCAGAGGTGGGGTGCAGCACTCCAGATGGGTTCTCAGCAGAATGGAGCACTGGGGCAGAATCCTCTCCCTTGCCCTTTGGCTTTCTGGGCTGCAAGTGCACATTGCCAGCTCATGTCCAGCTTTTCATGCACCAGTACCTCTAAATCCTTCTTCTCAGGGCTGTTCTCAATCCATTCTCTGCCCTGCCTGTATTTGTGCTTGGCTTACCCCAGTGCAGGTGCAGGATCTTGCATTTGGCCCTGTTGAATTTCCTGAGGTTTGCATGGTCCCATGTCAATGACAGATGTGCCAACAGCACCAGTCCCAGTATCCACTCCTGAGGAACACTGCTAGTCACTGTTCTCCACCTGGACATAGAGCCATTGACCACAGCTCTTGGATATGGCCATCCACCCAATTTCTTATCCACCCACTCGTCTATCTATCAAATCCATGTCTCTCCAATTTAGAGACAAGGATGCCATGTGGGACATGAACAGAGGTATTTAAGATGGGCCACTGATGAAGATGACTTACTGGCTGGGGTGGCAGGAATTCCTTTGTGCTGCCCTTCAGATGCTCTCCTGATGATCTGTGATCCTTCTCCAGGCTCTAGGCATCTCATGCTGGCCCCAGCATCAAACTGGAAGGGATGAATTGAGGTTCTCCTCCCTGAGAAACTTTATTTTAACAAACTTTAAAAACTTTGTTAAGCTTCAAGTTTAATAAATTCTTTAGTTTAGTGAAAAGAAGGGAATGGTAAATTGTTAGCTGCCTATTTAAAACAAGGGAGCTGCAAACAGTTTTTCCAAAGGCACTTGCTTCATCCTGCTCACTAACTTGTAACTCAAGTGGAATAATTAATTAATTTGAGGCACTGTGAAATGTGCAAATGCGCTTCTCAGCATCTCCTGTAATCAATCACTCTACAGGGAGACAATTAATTTATCAAAATTAGGAATTACTGATAGGGCTGTTTCACAGTTCCTGTACCTGTAGAGAGGAAAACAAAACAAATAATTAAATAAAAGGGAGAATTTCTCCAATGCAATGACTCCCTAGCCAAATAAAATTGAACCTCTTTTGGTAATGAATTTATTTTGGGCTTGGTGAGGAAGGTGGTGATCTCCAAAGGTGAGCAGCTTCCACAGACACCAGTGCCCAGAAACTGTACAAGCTCTCAAACTGCAGTGTTGTTGCCAGGTGTCAGCATTTTCTCCTAAGCCGTTCAGCAACATTTGAACACCAGCTTAATTTTAAACTTATTGGCTCACTGATTAATTGCTGAGGTGCAGTTTCACCTGACACATGGCTGCAGGTACACGTACAGGACATCTGGGCAGCTGCTCCCTCTGCCCATTGGTGTCACCTCCAGGACGTGCTGGAGGTCACAGTCCCCACAGCAGCTCTTGTGGAAGACTTGACTTTTTCCTTGGCCTGGCAGAGGGGGAGCTACCAGACCTGCTGAGGATGGCTGCAGGGCTCTGCCATTTCACAGGCTCCAGCAGCTGTTAGGTGCATATTAATTTACAAAATTTGATATCTCGATGCTTATCTGGAGCTCAGCTCAGAGGAACCCCAAGTCCTGGGCTTTTGAGTGTCCTACAATGCAAATATTAGATAATAATTTACAGAAGTAAGAATAGGAAAATGAACTAACCAAAAGCTTGCCTCAAACTCTGTTGAGATCAGTGAGGCTTTTCTTTTGAAGCCATTAGGATTTTGATTTGGTTCTTGAGAAAAATTATTTTTTCCATAAAATAAACACTAGAATTATGTTTGTTGTTCCTGCATTCAAGTGTAGGATTCTTCCACATTTTCTCTGCATAATGAAGAATTATAGATTTATTCCTAATCAGTTAGCAGCAAGGGGTGAAGAACAGATCCTACACACTAGGCTTTATCAGAGAGATAATGAAACTCACATGACATTTCAGGGTGAGCTTTGAAAGCCTTTTCCTTAGATAAGCTATCATCTGCTTTGTAAGCAAAATTGTTGTGACTATGGGTTCCCCCCTCCTTGATTTTCATTAACATAACCATTTGCATAAAAAGCAAGATCCTTCTTTCTGAAAAGTCCATATTCTCCTGCTGCTTGTTTCCTCCATGCCCTTAAAGTTTTGATTCTCTGTTGGCAACTTGATAAATCACTTCCACTAACTCAATTATGGTATCACCAACACAGCTTTATCACTTCAGGTGATAAGAAATAAGCAGCAAGCACAGCCTCAAAACCTGCAGGAATACAGATTATGTTTCCATGTCATTTGCTCCATTAGCAGCTTGTATGGAGTGTTTGGAAAAAAAAGAAGGAACAAAAAGAAGGCATGATAGAAAGAGATTATATTCTTTACATATCTCAGATGCTTACAGCCCAGGTAATGCATAAATTATGAGCCTCGGGTAGGGCCTTTGAGAGCAGTGGAAGGACTTTCATCAGCGTTAGTGAGTTTCAGATAGAACAATGCATTTGGAGTGAAGCAGAGTACCATTATGGAATGACAAAAATTGGAAAGAGAAAAAAAAAAAGAAGCAAGTGAGAAGAGAAAAAAGGCTGCAGGCATTTTTGCTGACTTGGATATGAAGGTTCACAGCAGAAGCCGAAAGAGATCCATATCTAAATGGAAATGAGGAAACCACTACATCTGAATGAGATTTTGCTGATCCAGTTTAATTAACCTGGTAAAAGTTCAGATACTTTAGTAATTAAACTTTAACTTTAGAAGCTAAATTGCTTCTAAATAAGCTCCTGGGATTTATTTTTGGCATGCAAATCAACAGTATTCTTGTCTTCTACACTACAAGAGTCTGGAGCAGGATTCTGGCAGCCATCATTATAGTCCAAGCCACCACCAGAAACAGATTTCAAGAGGAAGAGATCCATATTTAATTATACTCCAGAAGAGCTGTACAAAAAAGAAAAACATTAAAGAACGGTGACTAGCAAAATTTCATTTTTTATTTGAATTATTAAGTGCTACAATCAACTTGTGCTATAAGATAAAATGCATTCTGGGAAAGTTTGGGGATGAAACTACAGTGATAATGACAGCTTACTGAGAAAGAATAATAGAATGGTTAAGAGTCACCATCCAAAACATGTTTACATAATTCTAAAATAAAGGCGCATTGCAGTTTGGAAAATGTAAGAAGTACCTGTAAGACAGGAGAATCTGTCCCAGGCAGGCTGTGAGAGTGATTATAAATATCCTCCTCAACACAACTTCACGGGGCAATGTTGCACAAGAAGAGGAGCACCAAACAGAAGCAGTTACATTGCTGTTTGTCTGTGCAGCATGCACAAGGCCAATCTGGAGAGAGATGCCCAGTTATGTGGTCCATGCTGCACAAAGAATAAGGAAATACTGGAGAGAGCTGCAGGAAAACAGTGCAGGTGACCCTCAGCCTGGAGACCAAGCCTTCCCGGGTATGACTTGAGGCAGAAAGGCAATCATTCCCACCTAGGAGAAATCTTAGCAGCCTTATGTTCTTACAGACAGGAAAATCTATCTGGTAAGGGAACGGTGGGGTGGTATAAAGTTACAGACAAGGGGATAACAAGATCCAGTGGGTAGAAATTTAAGTCAGGTGAATTCAACCTTAACACAAGAAATAACCTCCTACTGCTAAAGTTAATGGGATGTTGCAGAGCCTGAAGAGGAAAGATGAGTGCCTCTGTCAGTTTGTGATAGCACATGCCCTTTACAACATACTGCTCTCTTTGGATCACCTGCACATAATCCATACAGAGTCATAGAGTGGCGAGCAGGCAGGGGACCAAGGCACAGGGGATCAGGTGCAGAGGGGATATTGGGGCAGATTAGGTGTGGTACAGACACACACTTGCTATTTGCACTGCTTCAGGTGGCTGTATGGATGAAAATGCAGTGATTCCTCTCTGTCGTGATTCCTCTCCTCTTTGCTCCACAGAGAGTCTGGGGAATGCTACAGGTCCAGGCAGTGCCAGCACGTGTTGATAAGGCCATTAGTGCAATGAAACTCCCTGCAACCAGGCTTCATGCAGTTGCCTGGGAGGTTCTGGGGGGGTATTTTTATCCTGCCTACTATATATGTATTTCAGAGAAAGGGAGAAAGAGAAAATTTAACTACAACAGGGCACAGTAAACCCAAACAGGATGGACCACAGCACACCAAGGGAATTGTTTGGTGGTGGGTGATGATATCAAGACCTCTTCTGCATTTTATTTAGCCCATTTGCAGATACAGAATTGGGCCAGAAGAAACCTTTGGGCAACAGCTGCTTGTGTCCACCATGCTGAGAGGCCACCATGGGCATGCTGACTCCTGCTGCCCAATCTCATCTGACACCACTACAGCCCCCTCAGCTGATGGAGCTCATGCTTTGCTTCTGTCTCCAAGGAGAGGGTCAATGGGATGGAGGGGGTCAGCTTGGGTTTCTTGCCCTTTGGGTGCCTGAATGCTGAGCAGAAATGAAGAGTTTTCAATTGTGAGCTGGACTCCTCCAGCTTTCTGCTAAGACTGGGTGCAGCCCTTTAATAATTGCATTTGACAATTGTGGGAAATAATTGCATTTGACAGAGGAAGGGGCCGTCAAGTAGTATGGGAATAATTAATTTTGATTTAGCAGAAGTAATTTTAACCTGAGGTGTCCTGTAGGAAGTAGGTGCAGATATGAAGCCAGCATTTCTGAGAGCAGAATATGTTGTCTTTACAGAAACATTCCCCCTTCACTGGGGATGTGTCCTATTTGGACAATGGTTGAAAGACAGGAGATGAAAGGCTGCTGAGCCTGATGTTTCCTACCAGTTGGCACCACTCCACCTCCCTGATGCATCAGAGGGGTGGCAGCACCCAGTGGGGTGGGATCTGCCAGGGCACATTTAGGCTGGTGTTGGACCTGAAGAAGGCTTAGGATGTGCAAAACCTCTTGACTTATTTGCTTATCAAAGAATTTAGGGTTAGCTTTCTAAAAGAAGCTGGCACAGACTGAGCTCAGCTCAGCCCCACCAATATCCAGGAGGAACTGGGCTCCTCAGTTCCTGGACCTCTTTGAAAATCCCAAACTTCCTCTCCCCTCCTGCCCCTGGGGGGCTGGCACCATCTCAGAGTGCTTACTTGTGACTTATTTCATAATGTAGCAAAATAATAATGATATGGCAGATTTTAAACTCACTGAACTCCAAAAACTAGTGTAACATGTAGTTTGAAGGGCTGGCGATCATAAATGGTTAACTAACAAGTGTTTACAGTGCCTCATGATAGTTGCTGGCAAGGGCAGTAAAAAGTGGATTAGATGAAGATAAATGTGAGACACAGGCAGAAACAAGTACTCTAGCAGATGTGTGTGGAAATTAATGGGGTGGTGATAATAACAAATTCTGATTCGCCACACAGTAAATGTGTCTCTTGATAATTGGTTTCCAGCAGAATACCAACCGGGCATGCAGGAGACAGAAACCTAAATGGGGTGACATCTCCACATTGCCAATGCATTGGATGGACACAGAAAAGCTCAAAAAAGATCGCTGGAAAAGCTGGGTTTGTTTTGTCCCCTGCAGTCTTCAAGATTTCATTTTCTGGATCTGTGACCAAGTCTCTTGACAAATAAATCCTCAGGGCTACCAGGGAAAGATTTCTCCCAAATCGAGCTGAGATGTTGACCATGTTCCAACCACTGCTGCAGATATCCTGTATCCTGTCTGATGTGGGGTGGGCAGTCACCACTGACCCCACATGTCTGCTCATCTACCAAACTGGGATGTGAAAGCTCCCACACAGCACAATGCTTTGCCAGATGTGTTGTTGAACTTCATGTGTTTATGTTTGTGAAGAGAACATAGGATGAAAGGCACTGCAGAAATGCAAGATATGATTTGTTATGATTTAAAAGTCATTCTGATTTAGCAATGCTACTTTCAAATATTTGCATCCTGCAGGCATTTCCAGATAAGTACTCAAGCCCAGCTTTTCTTTTCCGGTACCAATTTAAAAAAAAAAAAGCAGAGTGGTTTCCAAACCCTTTGAAAATGGAACTTTGAGCTTGCCTGCTCCTGTGACCACAGGGGCCAGGCTGTGGCTTCACAGGCATGGAGGCATGGAAAGCAGTCCTGTTCTTGCCTCTGTTGTCCATGTGAGCAGACCCCGTATCTCCCCCAGCTTTACCCTGCACACCCATCCTTGCAGCATTGCTATGTAGGTAACAAACTGAGCTGGGACATTTTGCCAGTGTGTGTGGAGTTGGGGCTGTAGCAGGGCAGGGAGGGCAGGAGGGCAGGAAGCCCTGAGAGTGGTGTCACCATGGCAGTAACTGTAAAAAGGACCCACCACTGGTACCCGGAATTTCTTCCTACTTAGCTGAAGTGAGGTTTGCACGAACGCAAGAATAAATCCTGCAGGATGTCTCTGAGCCCCTGCTAAAATCCAGTAATTTGAATAAGTGTAGGGGACTTAAGACAAAGACAATGGAATTTACGGATTTCTGTCTTACATTCTAAAATAAATATTACATTTTCCATTCCCAGTGGAGGTAGCAAGTACCTCCCTGCTCAAAGTCTTGCTGCTGAGAACACTGGCCATGTGTGATAGTGCTGCTCAGATACTCTGGTCCCTGGCCCCTTTTTCCTTTCCTCCCCACATCCAGCCAGATCAGTCCTGGGCCTTGTTGCCTCGGGCTCAGGTAGTCAGCAGCTGACTACAGTGCCCAAAAAAATCCCCAAAAGCTGTGAGAGGTGACCTGCTGACTTCAGGCTATCAACAATGCAGCCCAATCAAATGCATCTAATTTCCCAGTCACCGCTTCTTGCACACATGACCTGTTAAAAGGATTAAATTAAAAGAATTCCCAGAGCTAATCTAGTGATGATATGATGAGAGACAGGAGCTCAAGTATATCCCAGAGGTGACTGATCGGGTTTCCTAGGATGTATTATTTATGGGGCCATCTGCTTTAGACAAGCATTCAAGTCTGAAGGGGAGGAGGATTTTGATGGAATTCACTCATTTAACTGGGACAGGGTGATGGTGGAAGAGAGATATGGTTTCTCGCCACTCTCTCCACCCCACTCCAAAAAATGAGGCTGTAGTTATTTATGGAATAAAGCTGGCAGCAGGATACCTCTGTGTCAATGCCTTCAACAAAACGCTGCTGAGGTCTGAGAGCTCATGTGTGTCCTCACAGAAGGAGCCATTCATAGCAAGGTCCATTAGCATAAGGGACAGAGGTGCAAATATGTTCCAAATATGAGCTATTGGTACTGTGAAAAATACAGGAGTATAAACAGAGCCATGACTGGAATGTGAGGAGGTAGGGAAGTGGCCAAAAAGAGGCAGAGTCAGCAGGAGAACAAGAGGAATTTCCCCAAGATAGATGATTTAGTTACTATATAGCTCAGTAACTGCAGGATCTGTTTACAACAATTACAGACAACACAAAGCAAAATCACAAATGTAAAAAAGGAAACTGTCTTTCTTCCTGATTTAGGCTGATGTGCTATTTAAATAACATGGGTCAAGCAATCTGAAATAAAATGTGTTCATGAACAGAATTCCCTTCTGTCCATCTCCCACAGTGCTAAAAGTAGCCACCTTCTGCTGACATTTCCCCATCACATGTGTGTTTTCAGATTTCTAAATATTGAAGCTTCCTCGGGGTTCTTAGTGAAAGTCATGAAAGTCTCAAAGCTTTGGTTGGGAAAGTTCTACTAAACATTTACACAGAAATTTGCTGGAAGCTACCTGTCAGTTTGCTGCCCACTTTCCAGTAATTCAGACTAATGACTCGTTAACACCCCCTTTTCTTTGTCTTTTGCATCTGTCTAGAAGGAGCTTTCTGCTCCAGTTACTGGTTTAATAACACAAGGCTATGTACCGAGGCAAAATTCTCACCCAGTCTTACTTGATTTGTCTCATGACTTTTTTCCTAATCCTTATTTTTTAGTCATTGAAAAACATCTGAGCAGCTAGTTCTAGGATGTAAAGATTTGTATTTCTGAATTGGGGTATTGCTTCAGAGCTGTTCTTCTGGACACTGGGTTTATGCAGGAAAGTTTTGATTACAAAAAATGCAGACTTAGAGTCGCAGGCTATAAGAAAGGTGGCTGTGAACAACATCAGAAATCCTTTTATGCAGTTTTTGCTTAGCTGAAATTTTGGTTTCTGCATTATGGAAGGTTTGTCCCAGAGTTGCTGCCTATCAGTGTTTTACCAGACAGACAGAGTATTAGATTTCTGTCTAGTGAGTCGTTGTTATCATCCATGTGCTGAATGTCCAGGCTGGGAAACGCAGCCTGCAGAAGGAGCCTGGATTAGGCCATTTGGCAGGATTGCTCTTGCTCATGAGCTTCACTGAGGTGCCTTTCTAGTGTAGCTGCCATGTCACTTCACCCTTGGCAGAGGCACACTGGAGCATCATCGGGCTCTTCTGGTTGGAGGACAGGCATGGATTGTCATGGACGGTCATGGATCATGTCAGCCAGGAAGAGGGAGCAGCAAAGCTCCCCCATGAGTGGCCTTCAGCCACAAGTGTAACATCAGCTACATCTCCATGAAGGCCTGTGGCAAAGGGCTGGGTGCCCTCAGCATCCCCTGCTCTGTGGCACCTGGCCACAAGGGTCAGGGTGCTACAAGCTGCATGTGTGCATGGGGCAAAACATCCATCAAGGCAACTCCTTGGCACATGCTTCAGTCTCTAAAGAGCCAGCAAGGTGTGTGCAGACAGAAACCTGCATGAAGATGAGTGCTTGGGGAGGAGCAAGGACATGCACTCTCTTCTTGCTGCAGAAGGTGGAGTCAGCAGGATGATAAAAAGCAATCAAGCCACTGGAGTCGCTTTTTATTCCTGTTGCTGTAAAAATAATACTAGTGGCAGATTTGTTTCTCCACCTCACAGCCCAAAATTGTCCCAAGGACTGGATTTCTCTCCCAGATTACTCTGATTGGCAGCCCTTCACCTACTTCAGGGAAATTACTCACAAAAGACAAGACCTTTGGGCTGGATGGAGGGATAGGGATTTAAAGCCCTTGCAGGACAAAATAGTGGAGGGGCTTGTCATCTGGGGTGGCTTTTCAGCAGGTGTCTCTGCAGACACTTCTTCATTTTCCAGGAAAACAGGCTGAAATGTTATGAGAGCTTCCTAAGTAATACCTACAGCAAGCAAGCCTCCCTCTGTGTTGGTACAGCATCTTGCTGCTGTCACTGTACAGTTAAAGCAGGGGTGAATCCTCCATTACTACTGGGTTAGTTTTTGCTGGATTATTCTTCTGCCAGATTATTCTTCTGGTGATTTAGTGAGTTAAACTGTGCAGGTGAAGACATGATGTTGGAGTCACGGTGGTATGAGAGTAGCTCCTGAAAGGGATGAAGGGACAAGAGAGGCTCTTCTTGGTGGTGAGATGTCACAGTGTGTCTCAGTCTCATCTGACTTGACTCTCAACACTGCATGGTGTTTCCCCATCCCCTGCGCTGTGTCTCATTCAGTCAGTGAGAGGGTGAACCAGGAGATCAAGCAAAGTGATGGGAAGGTTGTTTCTCTCTTTTCCCTTGGGATATTTGCTGCCAAAGCTGCTTTCCTGATCTGGACCACTGCATGAAGGGCTGTGTAGGCAGACACAGCAATGTGGGGAAAAGCAGGGCAGAGTTTGTTTAACCCAGTTTTGCTGTTAAAAAACCATTCACTGCATCGGAGCTTCACAGATCAGACCTGAAGCTAAATTTTATTTTTCTAAGAGGACATCTCCTCTAGTAAGCACTGATGTTTTCTATGGAGTCAGCAAAGCAAAGCAAAGGGTTTTGGTGGCTTCCAGGTGCTGTTCATTTAGGTTTAAAAATCTGTGCCAGGTGGACTGGGTTTTGCTGAGTTAACAGCAAGCCACAGCGGTGGTACTTTTGAGGTCTGCATGATCATATTATTTCCAAGTGGTGGCAATAAGCAAAGCCTCTATTGCCAGTACTACTACCTGAAGGTGGGCATGTGGCTGCCTGCCTGTGGGTGAGCCCCATGTGCAGTGTCTGGGCCTTTATGGACTGCTTACAGCTGCTTTGCCACTGTGTGTCCAGCTATGTGCTGTGAGCAGGAATATTCACCCTGATGTGGCCTGATATCCTGAAGTATGATCCAAAGGTACATCCATTTCCACTGAATGTCTGGATATGTATCTTAGCCATTCTGGCACTAAAAATACATAATGTGCCTCCAGAATACAGCTGTAACTGCGAGTGTTTCTTGAAATTGATTGCAATGTCCTTAGCCATTTGAAACATTACTGGGATATCCCACTGAAAAAAAAAAAGAGTTTTTAATATACAGATGCCACACTCATTTTCTGTTCCTTGTTAAATACATATTCAGATAAATTAATTTGATATTATTGAGGTCCATCTTGTTTATTCCCCCGATCATCTGTAACAAGAGATTGAAACCACTGCACTTGTGATAAAACACAGTTTTGCTGACACAGCCTCGTGAAGTTTTGAGCATGATGGGTGTTTACCAGGAAAATGGGTCTTTATGAACCCCAGCCTTGTTCCCTGCAGTAAGGGGAACCTGCTGGTCTTGCCTTTGACCTCTGGCCCTCCTGCTGACCCCAGGTGTGCTGTCCCTCCTGTGTGTCAGCTCTGCCGTGCCAACACATTCTGGTTCCCAGCACCTGCAAGGAATTAAAGAGCACTAAAATGCTCCCTGGAGCTGGGAGCTCATCGTACAGTACAGCTGACACAAAAGCTGAAATTCCTTTCACATGAGCACATGGGTACATCTGCTTGCAATCATCTTCCTCCAGGCAGCCGGCCTGATCAAGGAGAAATGTGATTCTCCACACTTGGTCCAAGGAGTGCTGTGTAGACGCCTCCAGCCAAGGGGCTGGGATTTGGGAGAGGCAGAATAAACTCGCCTTTCACGCCCGGCATCCCCACCAGTCCCGTGGCTCCCGCGCTCGCAGCCTGGGCCGATTCTTGCCCTGCTTGCAGCAGGCGAGGCATGCTGGAATAAAGAGAAACTTGTTCTGTGGCAGGAAAGGTCATTTCTTCCGGCCAGGCATTCCCATCCTGGGAAGGAGACAGGAAGCATATTGCATTAAAGGTAAACTGATAAAATATTTGTCTGCTAGAGGAAGGGGAGGAATGTCAAAACATGTCAGTGTTCTTTAGAAAAAATTATTGTGGGGTCTTACTCCTTCCCTGACAACAACTATGGGGTTTCATAAAGAAATTATTTAGGCTTCAGTGATCTGTAGCCTCATGCAGGACATTTTCCTTGCTGGAAGGATGCTCTTTGTCCATCTGTGCATGCCTGTGGGTGTACACACTGGTGTGTGAATGCACGCTCTGCAGCAGAGGAAATGACTGAGAGTATTAGAAGTGAATGGACATAGAGAGGATATTAGCAGAGTCTCTGGGAAATCTATTGTTTGTTTGTTATTACTTTCTTTGTTGCAGCTGACCAATGAGAAAGCAACTTTAAAAAAATCACTTCTTTGATGAAATGTGCAGTTTGTAACACAGATGTCTTATGGTTTGTGTACTTCTGTAGATTTGTTACATGCCATGTTAAAACTTGCTTTTCATGCTGCTACACAAGAGGGCTGAAGAAGTAATTTATAGGTACAATTAAGAATGCCATGTTTGGGGAATAAAGGGAGAGTATTTGTAACAAAAGAAAGCTTGACAATTGAGTGGCTCAGCTTCAGTGTGATTCCTGAGAGCAAGCTGAAGGCAGCAGCCACAGTGTATTTTTAATCTTCAAATCTGATCAACAGTTAATATGTTTGTAAAGGCTTGGTTGCCCCACCTTCTCAGGCTGGATTTTACCAGCTCATAGTCCAGATAGCCTGAAAACTTGAGCCAGGTTTGCAAAGACGTTAAAAACTCAGTGATGCAGTTGTGGCTGCAGTGCTGCAAGGGCACACACGTCCCAACCCAGCCACAGCATCCCTACACCTGGACTGATTGAAATGGTCAGAAGTGACAGCTCACCACAGTCCTGCAGGAAAATGCTGTGCTGCAGGCTGGGCAAGAGGACCTGGGGCAAGGCAGCCTGCTCTGTGGATGCTGTTTGGAGGCATGTGGTTAAATCAGGCATGGGCTGCTCCTAAACTCTTTGAACTTTTACTAAAACCTCTTAAGGTCCTCCTAAGTAAGTCCTTACTAAGACCTAAAATGCAAGCTATATTCTTGGCCTCAAACAAGTGCCTAATAAAGAAGACATTCTCATGAATAAGTCTTACTTTGGACTTTTTAAAGAAATTTTCTTGTTTAGGGAAGTTTTGGTAGAGTGGAAGAACATCATCCTTTAACAAGTGCAGGGAACAGTGATGGACAGATGATGTTTAAAAAAAATTGGCATGCAGAGGTTCTGCATATTTTACCACGGCAGTTTATTCACATACATTCATGTAGAGTTTTAAGGTCACTGTAGAATGATCTGTGCTAGTGCATGAAAATTCAAAGGGAAACATCTGTCTTTAAAAAACAATAGGAAAAAGCATTTAATTTAGCACAGACTGAAATACAGAATGTTTGCATGCTGTGTTTGGCTTGATTTACTACAGGGAAGATTTAATGATGTACAAAGGGGTTGTCTGTAAGAAACTGTGTGGGATCTGCTGTTTTCTGGGGCTTCTCACGTGAATGTTCGAGTGTTGCAACACACTGATGCTCTGTAATAATCCACCACTGCATTTTTTAAAGGCCTCATACTCAATGTATTTTTTTAATACAACTTCAGTCCCTGTGAGTACTAATTCAGACATACAGAGATGAGAAACTTTTTGGTGACAGACAGATGGGAGGCCTTTAAGGCTGTGTCAGTGGCCTCTGAAAATATTGATTGCCAAGGGTAAGTACTGAGAAAAGATGCTGAAGCCTTTCGAATTGATCAGTTAGCAGAGCATGCATCACTCCTGGATTTTCAGTTATAAGAAGGATCAGCCCTTATGTCAGTCCTTCCCTGTGGCAGCCAACTCTGATGGTTGGGTCTCAGTGTAGCTATGGGAAAATGCACGTCTATGTTCCTTTGCTTTGTGAAGGCTGTGCTTACAGAGAATATTCTTACCACTCACCACACAGATTTCAACCTCTGCAGGATGATGAGTTTTCATTCTTGGTAGGAGGCACAAGCACAAGTCTTTAACTTTGGAGAATAAATGGAATTTGTCAAGGCCTTGTAAAATCGCTCTTGCCTGTTGGTCTTTCTAATGTTACACCACGTCCCTTTGCCTCTCTGCCTCTTGCAGCCTCTCTGTTCCTTGTAGTGCTGTCATCAGACACCAACCTTTTTCAGGTATTGCCTGAAGCCACTGCTGAGCAATTGATGGGAAAACAATATTGGTTAGGTTGGAGGAAAGTTGGCTTCAGCTGGCATTTTCGTATAAATGTGGAGAAATCTGTTTTATAAGTGACTTGTAAATGTACTAACTCTACACTACTACCTGTCTTCTCCTTCCTTTCACATCCAAGAGAGATGCATTGATTTTAAGGCTAGATGACTCTGGGCTGACCACTTGCATAATTCAGGTCTTCTGACATCCCTGTATAAAAGTCATATTTCAGGACCTGTGACAGAGACTGTCTTTTGACAAGGAGTAAAAAAACTCTCCTTGATTAAGAAAGAGCCCCATAAGTCCAAGACAATTCTTTAGAAGTCGTTAACATCTATCTGATGTTTCCCCTAAGAAGTTAGACTCTGAGCCTATTACACATCCAATTTGGTTAAAAGTGCTCCACTACTTGCACATACATTCTCCCTGCACAGAATTCAGATATCAGTAAACAAAATACATATGCTTCATAAGTCAATAAACTCGGCCTCAGATCATTTGGGATAATTTGTCCCTGAAACTGCCCATATAGTCAGGAAAGGGAATAGGAAGATATATTTTCTGACATATTTGTTATGCAGAAAATATACTTAGATCTCTGATTAATATTCCTAGTTTGTATTGTTTATTTACATATAAGATTTTAGTCCTCTGTAATGACAGCTTATTTTTAAATGAAAATATATGATGTGTAAGTGGAGACTGGAGATGAATAGGAGAAAGACAGCTTGGGTGAAATAAAAGAGTTGGAATTTGTTTGTAATGAAACCAAAATGAAGGTATTCTGTCAGCCTTTGTTTTAATCTGTTTCTTTTTTTAGCCTTGCCTGGAGTCGCCTGTGTGCTTGCAGGGAAATCAAGCTACGCCTTGGGCAGTGGGATCTCTCCATGGCTAGGGAGACTGATTGATTGATTCATGTATTGAGACTGTAGGTTTGATGGGAATTCTATAGGAATGGTGACAGCAGTGGAGATTTGAGGGTTTTGGCTTCCTTACTAAAATACCTTACAACGTATGTTCCTTCTTATCAGATAAAAAATCCTCTCTCCACTGTGTATTTCTATCTTCTTTCTGCTATGTATTTTTCATCTCATTTGTGTATTTCTCCCTTCCTCTTCAATCATCTCAGTATGGATTGTTTTAAGTACAAAATAAAATCAGTAAGTCATGTGAAATTAGTATTATGGAAAAGCTTTTCCATGGACATGTGTAGTAGCTTTATAATAATCAGTGATTTGGTTGCATTTGGTGCTTTTTTCTTAAGTGTAAAATAATTTATCATGATATAGCCAACTCAAACCCCATGACAAAACTTTTCATATGAAATTATCAAGGGTAAAGGGTTGGCTTTATTAAACCCAAGGATAACTATTGTATTTAAATTAGCAGAACCAGGACTTAACTTACCCAGACACCTAAACTTTGCACAGCAGCCAGCCAGGCTCTGTCTCTGAAAATTGTGCTCCCATGATGGGTATGGTGTTCTTCAAAGTATGACTGATCTGTCATTTTCTCTTAATTGAAAAGACTAAATAGCTGAAAGCTTCCTATCTGCTCCAATCTCCTCCCTGCTGTCTGGGGAAGCATTGGAGTCACCATCCCTGGAGGTTTTTAAAGGATGCATGGATTTGGCACTTAGAGACATGGTTTAGTGGTGGACTTGACAGTGAAGATTTATTGTTGGACTCCATGGTCTTAAAGGTCTTTCCTTATTAAGTGTTTCTATCACTACCATCTCTGGTAATGAGTGATTATCAATAACTGAAATTCACGAAGAACTTCTTCACAGAAAGGATAACAACACTGGAGTGGACTCCCTATGGAGATGGTGGAGTCTCCATCCCTGGAAATGTTTAAGAAACAACTGGACATAGCACTGCATGCCATGGTTTAGTTGATCAGGTGGTGATTGGTCAGTGGTTGGACTTGCTGATCTTGGATGTCTTTTCCCACCTAAATGATTCTATGTGATTACCATCTTCAAAGTTTTATTACTGTCCCTGCAACTACATTAATCAACATAAAAATTAAAAGTTTAAGTGACTGTCTTTTGAAGATGTTTCTATTCCAGTTTTAACTCAAGTAAAAATAAACTATCTAATACCACTGTGTGGCATCTCCCAATCTATCATAGGTCATTACTGTGCCTGTGCCATTTGGGAAAGGTAAAAGAAATCCTCAAAGATTTGTCTGTGTGTTTACTCACTGCTGTATGGCTGAACCCTAACCTGGACTCACACATGAGAGAAAGAGATTGGTGGCATCAGGGCATTAGCCAGCCCAGGTCCTCCCCAGTTCCAAATACCATTCAGGAATATGTACTACACTTGCAGCCCATTCTAGCAAATAATTACCAGGTGCAAACATCTTTTCATTGTAGCCATTAGGCAATAACATTACCTAATAAAAAGGCAGTCACTGTCCTTCACAATGTGTTAAACCAGGACAACGTTCTTTAAAGCAAAAATCACTGTGGCCCTCTTTAAAAAAAAAAAAAGAAGTCAGACACAACAATTTGTAATGGCAGGTCTTGAGAGACGTCGAGGCAAAATAGTTTTGTGTTGGTTTTGGTAAAAGTACGTGATTGAATTGCTCATTCCAATTTGAAGAATTGCTTCCTCAGAATTCAACTCTCTGAAGCTGATTAACTTTCAGATTAAAGTTGATATCTAGTCTGGCCCAGAAACTGAGTGATCTGACCCAAACAGTGGCTGTCTTTCCTACCAGGATATTTTTGATTAAAGGGAAACAACATGCTGGAGATAGATGGCAGTATCTTATCTCCTCTGTGCCACCCTCTGTGGCAGGAGCTCCAGGGCAAAAGAGCAATTCTGCCAATGCCTCGAGGAGCAAGCAGGGACTCTGCAGGCCTGCCTGCATTGACAAGTGCAGGCAGGTTCTTCTGCTTGGCTGATGGAGAGCCAGCATGAGTTCAGGAGCTGTGAGTCCTGCTAGCACAGGGAGAGCTAATGTGAGCTGGGTCAGGGCCCAAGCTGTGATTTGGGATCAGAGACCAGCAGCCTTCCTTTCTGTCACTCACCAAACACAGGCCCAGGAGAGCAAAGAGCTGGGAATGAAATGCCCACCTTTCCAGCAGAGCCACGTTTCTGTAAAGCAGCATTTTGGGATATCCGGGCATAGGGTGGGATTTAATCTTTCTGAGATAAATGGGATTCCACAGGGCTCTTGTGATTAAAAATGCATGTGTGCATGAATACTTGCGGGGTGGGTGCCTAAATGATCACAATGGGCAAAACCCCTCCCCTCAAATTTCCATAGCCTGCAGTCACCTGCCCTTTGAAGTCACTGGCATCTAGGGACAGCTGGGTGCAGTGGAGCTTCACAGGGGAAGATTAAAGATGTCACCATCTCTTACTCAGCAGCAGCACAGAGTGAGTACAGAGAGTGCATTCTCCTGGAAACAAACTGAACTGTAAATCAGAAAGGTAATCCAACATCAGATGAGCAGGAGCATGAGCTTCTTCACAGGCAGGGCATTGGTGAAACTGGGAAGCACAGTTATAAAGCAGAGCCAGCAAGAGCAGATCAAGAAGAGGTGTAAGGTCATACGTGATAAAGTCAGGAAGACAAGTGAGGTTTCTGCTCTAATAATCTGAGAATCATGCTCCAAGCTATGATGCACTGCATGCTCCTCAGACTCCCAGGGGCTCATTTTGACCCGAGGAGAGAGCAGTCACCTGCCCTTTGCTGCAGGTGACTCTGCTGTATTTTATATTACAACTGTTTGGGCAGACTTTTGTATCCTGTGGGCCTGCCTTGGGCAGGCTGGCAGTGCTGCTGAAAACTGCAGCCTGTGTGATCCGTACCTGCCTGAGAAGGCAAGCAGGGGAAAGTAGATCGTATTGTTTATGCTGAAAATGCCTAGCACACTCCAGGCAATGTTCCAGCTCCTCACCTTTGAAACGTGGTTTTCAAACTGAGCCAAGGGTGGCAGCAGCTCTCTGGGATGTCCCCCTTTTCCTTCCCCATGAAATTGCACACGCTTTCTCCCATTTCAAATAAAACCCACACGTTTTATTTGCCTTCAGTAGTCATGTGCTGTATCCCTGCAGGTCTCTGAGGCTCCTGGCTGTGCTGGTGAGGCTGCAGTGGAGATGCTCAGGGTGTCCAGCATTGCTGCGGGCTCCTGGCACTGTGGGGACTGAGGACAGGGAGGGAAACCTTGGGCAGACCTACTACAGATTCACCTGTCACCATCTCTGGCTCTTTACTAGCAGAACAGGTTTGCCTTCTGAGGAGCAAACTTCCCTGCGAAGGCTGAAATCCACTCTAGGATATGCCCACATTTAACCCGTGTCATCATTAGGATTTAAGATTTTTTGCATTTCCTAATCTTTGAGTAGGTGCAGCTTGTTTGTTCGGTGGGTCCAGGGGCTTTTTTGTTCTGTTTTCATGAGATTGTATGTGCATTCTGGATGTGAATAATAAAATAAGACAATGAACACAAGTAAAAAAATTGCTCAAAATAAGTGTTAAAAAATATTCTGAAGCATAAAAAATAAGTATCTCAAATGACAGCAGTAAAGGAAGGAATGATTTGAATGAAATCAAGCCATGTCAGAAAGACATGTATTAATGTACTACAGTCCCTCTCCATATCCTTTCCTGTTAAATCTGACATGCAGCCTTGCAATATGCTTCCAGTTTTATCCTAAAAGTATGCTGGAGGCAGTGGAAGAGAAAAAGGAGAAGGATTTCTTAGAGAGAGAATGTTTTTATCCCTCTGTGGAAAGGAAACAGCTATGATCTGATAACGTTGCTGAACTAATCTGCTTCTCATTGTGCTTATCACCAGAGCAGTAAGGTAAATTCTGCAGTGAGGGCAGCAAAGTACTGTCAGTCAATGAAGGGAGGAGGATGGACAGACCAACAGACACCATTTCTTATCTGGCAGGCTCAGATAGAAGATGAGAAAAATATCAGCAGTAGCCAAGCAGGAGGAAAAAAGCTATTTTAAGCTATTTTCTATGAAAAATATGAGCTCTAATATTTATTACAAAAATGGACCAAAGAAATAGTGCAACCAGTTGAGATGCAATGGCTGAAATGTGTCCCAAACCGTGTGCCAAGGACAATGAGACTCACGGCTAGCGACAAATAAACTTTTTCCTAAAGAAAAGGTGTTTGCCCTGGGACTTGGGGCTGGTCCTGTCACTGTCAGGGATCTCTGGGGCAGTGGAAAAAAATAGTATGAAACTCAAAATATTTTGGAAAGAACTGACTGATGATTTAAATATTCTTCCTTCTGTTTGGAAGGAAAACACGGCTCCTGCGGTTTTCTTGGAATAGGCTGCAGAAAATGATTTGGAGCGCCAAGTCTACCCTAAGGCAAGCCTCTACCTGGACAATATGGCTGGGAGATTTATAAAAACTTTATTAGCAGAAAGTAATAATTTTCTGGGTGTTGGGGACACTGTTCAGTGCTGTCATGTTCTTGATCAAATGGATCATTTTAGTGGATTGTTAAAATCTACATGGTGCTTATTTGCAAAAGATGAAGTGTCATCTCCTGCACTCCCTGGCCTATTTCCAACTTATCTATTTGCCCATTAAATTATGCTGATGTTGAGCCTCATTATTTTATCTTGTCTCATTATATTTGGCGGGGGTTGGAGTTTCTTGGAAATTCAATATTGGGAGCCCTGTGATTATATAAGCATTTAATCTACACTGTATTTAAGAATATTACTGTGATGAAATACTTAAAATCATGAATCTTAACAAAGAAAGAGGGAAAGAAACCAAGATTAATCTTTTTAGTATATATTTTCTTGTGCTTGGAATAGCTGAATATCCTTGAATAGCCATTACTGATACTATCTCTTACATTTTAATGAACAAACCACAGTTCTCTCAACAGCTACTGCAATGCAGAGGAGTCTCTGCTATTCAGAGATCTCTTTATACAAAATTTTAGGCAAAATGTAGAATGTTAATAATAGTAATAATAATTATTATAGTAAAACACATAAAAATTCATATCAGTTAAAGAGCCACACATGCCCATGCCATTTCAGGCAGCTTAAGTTTAAACTGCTGGGCTTAGAACCAATACACCTAAACTCAGAGATCACAGAGATGAAATGGAGTTGCCTGAGAAGTCACCAAATCTGCTGCAAGTTGAAGAGATATTTAAAAATCTAGGGCCTTCTTTGCTTACTCTGAAAAACATACACTTAGTCCTGCAGGCTCCAAAGACAAAGCTGGCAAGTAGCAGACTCATCCACCAGAATTTCTTTAGTGAGCTCCTTGCCTTGCTTCTGCCTGTATATTCTTGAAGTCAGGTTCAGAGTGGTTTCCATTGGATTGCTCCCAAGTTTTTGCCTCAGGCCTGCAAGACCATAGCCCTCAGTCTAACCCCATGCTGGGAAAGTAATGAACCCACCAGCTCCATCCTGCTATCCTGCTGCAGGCATCCCTCCAATCCATGGTCTTTGTTATGCTGAGGGACTTGATGGAGTTTACACCATGCATGAAAGGGGCCCTGCTCACTGCTCCTCATTCCAGAGCTGTCTGGGGAACAGTCCTGCTGACAACATTAATTAACAGCTTTCAACAAAATTTCGACATCAAGGGTCTACTACTACCACTAGTGGTGATGAAAGATATTTAACCAAATGACATCATTAGTGCAAACCTGATGCCCTTGAGAATGCTGCCCAGCCACAGCATCAGAGAGCTTCCAGCACTGGTGTGCCAATGCAGGCAAATCAAGCCCTAAAATAAGCCTTAAATTCCTCCATACACAGAATCACACAGAATGACCAGGTTGGAAGAGACCTTCAAGATCCTCAAGTCCAACCCATGCCCTAACACCTCAACTAAACCATGGCACTGAGTGCCATATCCAATCTTTTTTTAAACACATCCAGGGATGGTGACTCCACCACCTGCCTGGGCAGACCATTCCAGTACTTTATCACTCTTTCTATAAAAACCTTTTTCCTAATACCCAACCTATATTTCTCTTGGCACAGCTTAAGACTGTGTCCTCTGCTTCTGTCAGTGTTGCCTGGTGAAAGAGACCAACCCCACCTGACTGCAGCCACCTTTCAGGGAGTTGTTGAGAGTGATGAGGTCACCCCTGAGTCTCCTTTTCTCCAGGTTAAACAACCCCAGCTCCCTCAGCTGTTCCTCACAGGGTTTGTGTTCCAAGCCCCTCTCCAGCCTCGTTGCCTCCTCTGGACATGCTCCATCCTCTCAATGTCCTTCCTAAACTGAGGGCACAGAACTGGACACAGCACTCAAGGTGTGACCTCACCAGTGCTGAGTACAAGGGAAGAATGACCTCCCTGCTCCTGCTGGCCACACCATTCCTGATCCAGGCCAGGGGCCCTTGGCCTTCTTGGCCACCAGGACACACTGCTGGCTCATGTTCAGCCGGCTGTTGACCAGCACCCCCAGGTCCCTTTCTGCCTGGGCACTGTCCAGCCACACTGTCCCCAGCCTGTGACACTGCAGGGGGTTATTGTGGCCAAAATGCAGGACTTGGCACTTGGACTTATTAAACTTTATCCCATTGGACTCTGCCCATCCATCCATCCATCCAAATGTTCCAGGTCTCTCTGCAAGCCCTCCTTCCTTCTAACAGATCAACACATGCTCCCAGCTTAGTGTCATCTGCAAATTTACTAATGGAAGATTCAATACCCTCATCATCAGTGAAAATACTGAACAGGAGTGGCCCAGCAGAGACCCCTGAGGGACACCACTACTGACTGATCCCTAGCTGGATGCAGCACTGTTCACCGCCACACTCTGGGCCCAGCCATCCAGCCAGTTCCTAACCCAGCAAAGAGTGCTCCTGTCCAAGCCCTGGGCTGCCAGCTTTTCCAGGAGTGTGCTGTGGGAGACAGTGCCAAAGGCCTTGCTGATATCCAAATAGACAACATCTACAGACTTTCCTGCATCCACCAGGCTGGTCACCTGGTCATAAAAGGAGACCAGCTTGGTCAAACGTGACCTGCCCCTCCTTGGCCCCTGCTGGCTGGGTCTGACACCCTGGCCATCCTGTATACGTACAGTGCTGTGTGATGACACTCAGTATAAACTGTTCCATTACCTTACCTGGTACTGAGGTCAGGCTGACTGGCCTATAACTACCAGGACCCTCCTTCCTACCCCTTCTTGTGAATGGGTATCACACTGGCCAGCTTCCAGTCATCTGGAATCTCCCCAGTGAGCCAGGACTGTTGGTAAATGATGGAGAGTGGCCTTGCAGCTCCCTCATCACCCTGGGGTGGATCCCATTTGGTCCCATAGATTTATGAACAACCAAGCTGCTCAGCAGTTCCCTGACTGCCTCCTCCTGGATAACAGGGGGACCATTCTGCTCCCTGACACCATCTGCCAGCCCAGGAAGGCAGTTATCCTGAGGACAAACCATCTTCCCACTAAAGACTGAGGCAAAGAAGCTGTTAAGCACTTCGTCCTTCTCATCTGCAGTTACTAAGTTCCCTCCTGCATTCAATAGAGAATCAAGGTTGGTCTTACCCTTCCTTTTGCCATTAATATATTTGTAAAAACATTTTTTATTGTCCTTTACAAAAGTTGCCAAATAAGTTCTAACTGAGCTTTGGCCTAATTTTTTTCCTACATGCCCTGGGAACTCCCTTAAATATTTTCTGAAACACCTGACTCTCCTTCCAAAGATGATACATCCTTTTTTAATTCCTACGTTCCTTCAAAACTTCATTGCCCATCCAGGCTGTGTGTTTGCCTCGTTGACTCATCTTTCAGCACCCAGGGACGGTCTGTTCCTATGCCCTCAAGATCTCTGTTTTGTAGCACACCCATTTTTCCTGAACTCCTTTGTTTTTAAGGACTGCTTCTCAAGGAACTCTTTGAATAAGTCTCCTAAACTGGTCAAAGTCTGCCCTACAGAAATCTAGTGTGAATTTTTTTATTGATGGTCCTCCTTATTTGACCAAATATCGAGAACTCTGTAATTTCATGGTCATTATGCCCCCAAACGACTTCCAACCACCCCATCTCCCACCAGCCCATCTCTATTCACAGACAAAATAGGTCTAACATAGTCTCTCCCCTAGTGGGCTCACTCACCAGCTGTGACAAAAAGTTATCCTCCACACACTCTAAGAACGTCCTGCACTGCCTCTTTTCTGCTGTATGAAGTTCCCAGCAGATGTCTGGCAGATTAATGTCACCTACAAGAATAAGGGCTGGTGATCCTGGTGATGCTGAAGAAGAGAGGTTTTAAAAAGAGCAGCGTCACTGCTGATGGAGAGATCCCAGGAAAACGCTGCAGTATTCCAGCTGTACACACAACAACTCTGGTTTATTATGGTAAATAACAGAAAGGGGCACTGCAGGCATGTCAATAAACTTGGATATTCACTCAGGGGTAAATACTTGGAATAATAATGCAGTATTTGCAAGCTCAGCAGAAAAATATGTGTCTTACTACAATACTAGGGCAACACTGCCTTAAGTCCTTAAAACAACCTGGAAAGAAATAGACATTGCTACTGGGAAAACATCAGTCACCTTTCACTCTTGCCTTTGAAATGAAGTGCTGTTATTTTTTTTTTTTACTTTATGGCAAAAACTTCTGTCCCCTGAACTGAGAAAATGACCTCTTCTTGAAGACACTGCACTCAGTTTAAACCTGAGTGTTATAGTCTTCTGTCAATCACTTCTTCCATTACTAGACCAATGAATTTCTACAATAACCTTGTACTTGAGTCAATTCCTTCTCTGCTTTTCACAAGATTGCATTTTATCCCAGCAGTTTCTTTCAGAAGAGGTTCTGTGCTTTGTATTTCCCTGGCTGAGAAGCACAAAGCACCTGAAGTTCTGCAGAGCCCCAGCTCCCACACAAGGCTTGCTACAAACCAACCAGCTGAACAAAACACCTTTTACCATCACCAGTATAGCAGTAAACCATGAATATTCATGAGTTATTACCCTGGTTTTATATATTAACTCCATGTAGTCTTGCATATGTGCTATTCACTTCGGTCCCTTCTAGCTATATTCTGAAAATAACTATCCCAAAATCTCTGGTGGTTTTAGCAAACAGGCTGTCAGCATAAACCTGATGAAAGAGTGCATTGATTCAGGAGAAGGGGCGTTTGCTCCAACATACGGTGTTGTCTGCTGACACTTGAAGAATGGGAAAGACCACTCTAAAACAGTGACAGAAAAGATGAACAAGTTCTGGTTCACATTTGCATGGGAGTTGAGGTGGGACCTCATCCTCCTATGGAAGAGCTTCTACCACAGGGATCAGGAAGGTGCTTCTCCCTCCTGCTCTCTCTCTGTGGGAAGATGTGGTTCCTGCAGAGAGCAAGAGGCACTTCGGGTGGAGCTGTTGTTCGACTTTGACACTGACACTTGGACTGGGATAACAGAATCATGGGATGGTTTGGGTTGGAAGTGACATTAAAGATGATCTCGTTCCAACTCCTCCCCACCATAAGCAGGGACACCTTCCCAAAGACCAGGTTGCTCAGACAGTCCCATCCACCCTGGCCTTCAACATTTCCAGGGATGGGGCATCCAGAACTTCTCTGGGCAAGCAGTTCCAGGATCACACCATCCTCACAGTAAAGAATTTCTTCCTAATATCTAAACTAAACCTTTTTCAGTTTGAAGCCCTTTTCCCTTATCCTATCACTTCATGTCCTTGCAACAAATCCTTACAAAAACGATGAGCAGAGATGCCCAAGCTTTAGTTCAGGGGTGCTGGGGGATGAAGGACAGCAAAGGAAAAGCTTTGAGTGCAGATATAAGTGATTTTTTTCAGAAGAGGAAAGATGTGTGGGGCAAGCAGGAGCGATTTCCTGAAGCAGCATTCAAGCTGGGGCTGGGACACTGCTGAGGGACCAGCCTACTCTGGTGATTTTTCTGCATTTTTCAGTGAGTGGTGAAGCCAGCCATGGGGTCTGGTCCCACCCCCAGGATCTGCTGTGCCTGTATGGGTTCCACATCTCATCACAGGGAGTTGCCACACCACTGCACAGCTCCCCCACCATGCTCTCGTGGCTATGTGTATGTATACACATACATATTCAATGTACATATTTATATACAATTGCAATATATACAGTATGCACTCTGCGTGTGTGTATGCATTCATCTGCAAGTGGTCTGGAACCGATCCTTCTGCCATAGAGCCAAGGCCCCAGCACTTGCCAGATTTCTCACAAGTAGTTTACAGTGCGAGCCCAGCTCTCCCTTGCTCTCTGCTGGCACAGGGTCAGCAGGAGGTGAGATGCTCGTTATGGTCTCCAGAGTGCTGTGGGTCTCTGCTGCGGGAGAAGAGAGAGGTTTGTGTCTGAGGATGGGTAAGGAATTCATTAGGAATTCATCTGGGGTGTTTCTGGCATCTGCAGGGGAAGGAATTGGTAGAAGATTAATTCACCAAGGGAAGGTGTAAGTACGAATTCAGAAAAGGCAAGAGTAAGTTTAGGCACCATTAGAGTTATGAAACTGCTGAGCAAGGGCTCATAGTTTGTGGACTTGGCTTTTGGTCCCCAAGTTCTTACAGTAAACTAAAACTGTCCATATGTAGAACAAGAAGTTTTCCATATTATTTTTTAAAACTGATAGCTGAAACTGATATTATTTTTTAAATCATTTAAAAAATTTTTAAAACTGATAACTGAAAGCTAAAATTCCTTGGGATTTTCTGTAGGTTTGGGCGGTGGAAGGAAGGGAGACAGAGTAAACCCTGAACTAAGTCACCTTTGGTTGATTCTGTTTATTTTTACCATCAGGACAATCTCTCCATTTCCATGTACTGTTACAAGGATCTGACAAACGGGGTTTATACCAAGAGCAATGCGAAATGATATGCTACAGCCATTTAAATTTTTTTAAGCTCCCCTGTCAGAATAGCCTGCACGAGCCGCTGAAAGGTCTTTACCAGTCTCGCTGGATTGATTGTGTGTAACTACAGAAATAAAATTGCTTCTGGGAGGTGGCCGAGCTCACGGGTGGGAGCCTGGTCCTGCCCATAGGAATCCCGCCCTCTCGGAGCGCGGGGTGCCCAATCCCAGGGGATGGATCCCGGGCTGCGGTGCCGGTGCCGGTGCCGATACCGGAGCGCTGCCCTGGCCCCCCCGGCCCCGCCGCCTCCCCGCCCGTCCCCGCCTGGCCCTTCCCTCCCTCCCGCTCCTCCGTCCCTCCCTCCTCCTCCATCCTGTCCTTCTCCTCCCGCACAGGTGGGACTCTTCTCCTCTCCTGCCGCCCATGCCGCCGCCGTGTCCCCGCGGGGCCCTGCCCGGGGCCCCTCTCCTCCTCCTCTTCCTCCTCCTGCCGCTGCTGTGCGCGGCCCCCGGTGAGTGAGCGCGGCGTGCGGGATGCGGGATGCGGGATAAGCAGAACCCGGCACGGCAAAAAACTTTCCCTGACATCCCGCGGGGGCGAGAGCCTTGGGACCTTGCTCCAAACCTTGTGCAAGTTGGGCATCCTTTTAAAAAGGCGCTTGTTTGCCAGCGGCTGGAGCACTTCGGAACAGCCGAGCGCTTGCAGGTCTCCCGTTGCGCTGCCGGTGTGGGGATCAGCAGGATGACTGCTTCCATGTGCTTTGGGGCAGGATGCCAGGCACAATTTTGGAGCGGTCTGATTGTTAGCACAGACCTCACCCAGTGACCAGGGGTTTTCAGCATTATCATGCTGCTCTGGGTGGTGGTACTGGCATCAGCTGCAGTTTTCTGATGAAAAATATAATAATTTAGTTGGTGAAGAAAGGCCAGTATAGGGTTTCCTTTGCCAAGAGAGCTGGGGAGAGGATGCTGGAGGGTCAGAAGCTCCCCTGCAGTGTATATTGAACTCAAGTGTGGAAAGGGGAGCAAAGAGAGCAAGTTTCTCCTGGAAGAAACTTCTCTGCTTTGCCTGTTGAACTGTAGCTATGACAAAAATACTTCTGGCAATTTTTGAGAAATAATCTTTTGTTGTTGTTATTTCCTTCTCAGTAAATGTATGTGTTTTATTTTAATTTGTCTAGATGTTTCAAGGGGAAATAAGCTTAAACTGATGCTTCAGAAACGAGACGGTAAGTAGAGCCAGCAAAGTGCTTTCCTTTGTTTTTCCTCGGCTGCTGTCAGTCCGAGCTGCCGATGAGCTGTCCCTGCACCTCCAGCTCCAGGAGCCCAGGCACAACAGGAGGCTGCAAGCACAGGGCCACATTCACTACGGGCCACACCAAAACCTCCTGCTCAGGCAGAGCCTCTGCCTGCCTGCTGTTTGGGATGGTGGGCTGCAGGCTCTGCCTACCACAGCTCCCTCTGAAATCCAGGGTTCCCAGCCTCAGGCTGCACGTCTGCCTTTTTCTCTGCACAGAGCACAGCACCGAACTTATCTAATGTGTGCACGGCAGACGTGGCATTTATCTGGGTTATTTGGGGAAGTCACAAACTTTTACAAGGAATTATAGTGCATGGAAATACTGCTGGCTCAGGCAGCAGTATTTCAGGGAAGAGTATGTGCAAACCTGGCTTGCCTATGGCGCCTTGACTTGTTCTTTTTGTCTTCTTGGCTCCACGTGTGCTTCCTTTTTGGAAGACTGCTCTCTTAGGGGAGAGATGATGGCCAAAGGCCCAGCAGTCAGAAGCATGGAATGGCTCGCTGGTTGAGGGAAAGTGGTGGAAAAGATGCCAGCTGGGAACAGGCTGCACCACAGCAGAAGAAACATCCCAGGAGTTTTGGCTAGCTCCCCTCATCCTGGTCTATGGCTGAAGCAAAGAATTTATACCCCCATAGGAGAGACTTCCACTTTCTGCCAGGTTTTCTAATTTCGTACTAGGTTTTTTTTTTCTGGCATCACCTCACTCCTCTGAGTTTACCTGAACTAAAATATATATCCCACCCACCTCTGTTTTCCCTGTGTGCGGGTTTCCATGTCACCATTCTGCAGTGCTTGTGTGAAGATTGGAGAGACCTTCCTGCACCACAGCAGTGGCCACTTGTTTGTTCAGGTCCCCTGGGGACAGGGACTGCCTGGGGAGAGCTCTTGGGGCATGCAGACAACACGGCTTAGATCAGGAAACACTGCAAAATTGATGATGGTAGGAATATGCAGCCTCTTTAATTCCAGCTTTGCTCCCCTGTTCTGGTTGGTTTCTAAAGGGAGCAGTACTGCTTCCCTTGCTGGCAGCGTCCCTTGTGTGAGGGGTCATTCATGGGACATTTGCTCAGCTGCCCCTCTTCCCAGTAATAACACCCAGTTCAAGCTCATGGTGAGTTATCAGTTTCCAGCTCATCACTGCAGGACAGGCTACTGTTTCCCACTTACTGCAACAACTCATCCATCACTTTTATCTTCAGACTCTCCTTCTCTCTGCAGTCCTTTGCCTTCCTCTGTGAGTCTGCCCAGCTCCTACTTCAGCAGTTCCCACATGTCCACCTGTCTACCCCAGTCTCTTCCCTCACATCCTCCAAAAATCCCATGTACACTCGTGTTCCTGATTTCTCCCTCATTGAAATGAACCATCTGAAGGCAAGACTTCTCCTACTCCTACACACTTCTTGTTTCACAGCCAGATCAATACCATGTTTTATCATTTCTGTGCGTGCGTGGCCAGGGGCTGGCAAGTCACAGAATCATAAAATTGTTAGATTTTAAAAGATCTCTAAGTTTAAGTCCAGCCGTTTGCCCAGCAGAGCCACGTTCACCACTAAATCATGTCCCCAAGTGCCACATCTATATGTTTTTTGAACACTTCCAGGGATGGCAATTCCCACCACTTTTCTAGGCAGCTTGTTCCAAAGCTTAACCACTCTTTAAGTGAAGGAATTGTTCCTAACATCCAATCTAAACCTTGTGTGGCCCAGCTTGAGGCCATTTCTTCTCATCCTGCATAGTCCTCTCATCCATGTTTTTGGGAGGTGCATCAATTCTTCTAGCAGCCACAGTAAGCTGCTCTTAGGCATGGAGCAAGCCAGATGGCTCTTCTGGGTCTGGTAGGTTGAGGGCATTTCCATGCATCCCTCATGCAGGTTGCTATGAAAACCTGATGGGCTTTTATTTTCATGCATACAAGGCATATAGCAGCACTCATTTAAATGCTACTTTTTTACACATCATATTCAAAACCTATATTTTTAAGTGTTTCTCTCTTCACTCTTCACTCAGTGTTTCTCTAGCTTCCTCAGTCTTTTTGACTCCACCTCTCTTCTTCAAACCAGTTTCTGCAACTGTAGCACTTAGGGCCAATCTCCTGTTCTCTCCTGAAAGCACAAACACATAGTGTATATGATCATTGAGTTTGGGTGTTTTTATTTAAATTCCACAGTTAGCTGCTGTACTTGAGCTCAGAAATGTTTTTCAAGGATCCAGGAGAATGAGGGTAGCAGAGAAATCCTATTACATCAGTGATTCCTGAGTTTATTACTGTTACTTTGCTACAGGCATTGCACTGGGAAGCACAAAGCTAACGGCATGATGTGAGAATCATTTTCTTACTTGCTGCAAGCAGTATGCTTCAGGCTGACCAAAAATTTCCTGGCATGCCTTTTATGGGGGGAATTAATTTCAGCCTCTGCTGCTGCAAAGCCTGAGGTGTCAGTGAAAGAAACAGCAGCCAAGGAGTTCCTGAGCAGCCTGAGACGGCAGCGGCGCCAGCTGTGGGACAGAAGCCAGCCCGACGTGCAGCAGTGGTACCAGCAGTTCCTGTACCTGGGCTTCGATGAGCAGGTGAGTGTACAGTGGAGAGGGCTTATAAAAAAGGGGGAGAATAGGCAGAGATAGAACAAGGGGATTTGGTTCAAATGAAAAAAAGAAGAGATTTAGATTAGATATGAGGAAGAAATTCTTTACTGTGAGGGTAGTGAGGCACTGGAACTAGTTGTCAGAGCAGTGATTGATGCCCCATTCCTCTAAGTGTTGAAGGCCAGGTTTGATGGGGTCTAGTAGAAGGTGTCCCTGCCCAGATTTCTTCTTCAAAGTGGCAAATATCTCTTACATGTTAAGAGATCCTTTCCTTATTTAATTAGTAGAAAAAAAATTACATTAAGGCCTTGTATGGAGTGTCCGCTATCAAACTTAAGCTTAATAAATCGTAACTGGACATATGAACAAAGTTTGCTTTGTGGATAGAATAGGTGGCCAGACTTAAAGCAATCAATTGTATTTCAGGAAAGTAATTTGTCAGCCTCAACCTAATCAGCTTTTAAACATGCTGAGAAATCCACACCTAGCTGGCTGTGATCAGCACTCCTCAGTGAAATGGCACTGACATTTTGCACCCAATGCACACTTGTGCCTCCACAGTGTGGGCAGCTCCTGACCATCATGAACACTGGCAGCTGTGCCTCCACTCTACACGAGAAAGGAAAGCCCTTGGATAATATTTAGTCAGCTTCCCTTCAAATGAGAAGGACACATTTTATAAAAACACTTTATTTCTAAAAACACTGGAGTGGAATCAAACTCTGCACAAAGCTCTACTAAAGAGATACTGGAATAGGGCAAAAAAAGTGTGTTTGGTTGCAGTCCCACATGTAGAATCATTTCTGCTTTTAATAAGAGGCAAAAATAGTTATAGATGTTGAATTCTTGGCTTCTGCCAGCTGTATGAATATGTTTAATGAGATTGCATTGGCACAGGCAAACTGGAATACATTTTAAACTTCCATGCTATGTGGATTGCTTGGAAGATGAATGGCCTCATTTTCAAAGCTGCAACAATTAGAAAAATAATCCTTTGCTTGAGCTGAAATAATGAAGGGTACTTTTTCCCTAAATTCTCCTGGATATTATGTGGATAAAAGTAACTTCCCAACAGCATGGCTACATCCCCCTTCACTAAAAGGAATAGGGAAAATAGGAAAAGTGGTTTTACACATCAGAAACTGAAGACTGAGGGAAAATACTAAGGAACAAGGACAAACCATGTAGATAAAGTGAATTCTCCTCTGAGTTCCTGTATGCATTTCAAAAACTGAAATGAGGCCTGTTGTGGGATACAATGAATCCACTTAGTAGGTTTTCTTGAGTATTAAGACACAGTCTTAACAATGAAATAACTGTTTGTTCCAGCAAAAGACTTGATCCACTTAGCCATTGTGTATTTGCAAAACTTTTTTTTTTTTCCCCCAAATCTCAGCCAAAAATATTTCCAAAGAGTCATTCAGATGGAAAGGCTTTGACTTGGCAAGTATTTGATATCCTTGCACACTATTTTTCCTCTGCTGTTGTGAGCAGAACTGAAGTGCTTATTGCATTTCCATAGCTGGAAGGCTGCATTGCACCTTTGTTTTCACCCGTGCAAGGTGGGAGTGAGAGATCACAGACAGAAAGCAAGAGCCTGTTGCACCCCAGCCAGGGACATTGCAACTAAAGGCACATGGCAAGAGACTACTAAACCTTTAGATTTTAACTGCAAAATATTGATATAATTTTACAGTCCACCATTGACAGGGTAATCGAAATATCAAAGGTGCTTAGTGCACATTTCAGATGAAGGTGCTCTCAGTTCAAGCATTTTGCAGTGGGCAGGGGGTCTGGGGCTGGGCAGGACAATTCCTGCACTCAGGATCATGATAATCCCATAGAGAAGGTGGGTACAAGTCACAAAACCCCCTAGATCTAGAGATTTCATTTATGACAAATGTGGAAAGGATCCGAATTTCTGAAAAAGGCTCTTGCACCACTTCTGTTTCATCTCATCGCTGTAGTTTCAGTCTGGAAAGCAAATGCTCTCCTTTTTTTCTGGCAGAAATTTGAAGATGACATCTCCTACTGGACAAACTTGGGGCGTGCTCGTAATGAATACTACGGTGGCTACTACCAGCACCACTACGATGAAGATTCTCCGATCGGCCCACGAAACCCGCACGCCTTCAGGCACGGAGCAGGCGTCAACTACGACGATTACTGAAGCCATTTATCCATTTATCCTGCTATAGCTGCTGCCTGTAGGGCTGCACTGGGTGAGGCTGAGCCCTCCCGCAGTCAGAATGACCCCACTTTTTATTCTATTCATGTCAAACAGTAAAAGTAAAGGAACTGCTACACTTTGATGAAAGCAGCTTTTTAAAACTATCATTACTTAGTAGTACACTATATATATAAAGTGTTATAGAAATAAAGCTTTTTTGATAATCAGGTTGCCATTATTTAGTAGACTTCATAACAGTAAATTTAATTCCAACTGTATTACTACAGATTCTTTTTTAAAGTGCTTTCATTTGCTGTCCTACAATCAATTGAAAAATTACATTATATCATTTACTTTGGCATATAGAATACATAATATAAGCCACTACATTTAAGATGTGCCTGCCCATTCACATTTCTATTAACAAATAAATGCAATTATTCTTAGGAGAAAAGAAAAAAAAAGGTTTTTTGTCAATTGAAGTGCTGCCTTGTTGCCTCTTCTGCCGTTTCCATACTTACAGTGTGCAGCCCTCCAAGCCTGACACGTCACTTCAGCAGCTCCAGTTGGGTCAAGGACACTGATATTCACAAAAGCTAAATTCAGTGCAGACGAGCTTGCCTACCTACAAAGCCTGTGCAAGGATCCTCCAGGGAACGGGCTCAAGGCAGGAACTTGACTTCAGTAATAATTGCTGAGGTGCAGAGCATCCAGCCTGAGCGGCCCCAACCCCTCCCAGGCACGATAACCCAAAGGTTATCTTTGCTGAATACTCCCCTTTGTGTCCATTCCACTTAGCGTCAAGCTTTCAGCCTAGCTCAAACAGGGAATAAAACAGCAAAGTAAGCTATTTAAAATTGAGTCAGTGTCAGACAGCATCCAAAACAATTCCCTGACATCATAATTTCCTACTGCAAAATTCCCTCTACCCCACTTCAGACTGAAATATGCATGTTAGGCTGAGCATCAAAATATATCAAAGACCAGGCATCTGTTAGCGAAACACAGTGGATTGAAGGGGGATTGGTGGTGGCATCATGTATGTTAAGAATCCCAATTCTTGTATCACAGCAACATCAGCCTGGGAGGGAGATTTCAGCCGTCAGGGGCTTCAGGAGGAGCTGGGCAGAGGAAAGCACTGCTGGTATTTGACAAATGTAGAGGACTGGGAAGGGGCAGGTGAGGAAGGCTGGCTGCTCCATGACTTCTGGAACTGAAGAATCAGGATAAAGGGAGATTAAGTATGTTCTACCAACTGTAGCAGTCAGAGAAGACAGCATGGATGCTTTAGCTCTCCTCTCTCATCTAAAGCTTACAAGAAATTTCCAAAGCACAGATGATGACACCACCATTCTTAACACTTCACTTCTTTCTTAACTCTGAGTGTATTTCCTAATCTTTTGCCTAAAGCCCTTGTTGTGTGATGCACTGGCCTCTAGGAGATGTAGCCCAGCATCACACAGCTCCCTGCAGGAACACTTCCCAGGAGACAGCTCTTTGCTGAGGGAACCAAACTCAACAAACATGTTGGTCACTTCTCTGCACACACAGATCCATGCTGGCCTAACATGCTCCAAAGCCTCAGCCTTCCCTAGGCTCAATCTCTGCAGAATCCTTGCCAGTTTAACTGGTTTAGACTGGCGTGTTTCCTTGGTAGAAGAGCCTTTATTCCAAATACAGAACAATCACATTCTGAGTCAAGCACAGACTCTTTTGCACAGTTGGAAAACACCTATTCCTAGAAGAATACTTCCATTTTGTGTATTATCCAAGAAGTGCACTGAATTTGGCAACATTTGAACCATGCTGGTAATTTCCATTATTTCCCAGAATTTACAATTGGGAATTCAGACCAGCTGAATAAGGAAGAATAAAGAAAGTGCTGTAAATAAAGACCATCTCTCCCTAGGCCTTTGCAAACTCTGTCCATTCTGGCAGGGCTGACTCAGTCTAGCAGCTTTCTGTGCCTTGCAGGCTCACAATCAAATTGATGTTCTCTGTCTTCTGAATTCTCTAAGAGGAAAAAAAAATCTTTTCCATTATATTGTGTTGCAGGGTTAAGGAGTGAGACACGGTTAACTTTCTACATAACAACATGTATGATAATATGTTTTAGATTTGTGACTAAACCAGCGTAGGCAGAACACAAAAGTTTTTGCTTTGGGTGAACAATGCCTGCACAGCCTGTTTTCCATACTGCCCCCCAGCAGGCAGGCTAGGAGAGTACATGGGTGAGAGAGCTGACCCCAAACTGGACAACTCCCAAGGATGTAATGACTTGGTTAACACTAAAAGCTGGGAAGAAGAAAAAGAGAGTGAGGGTTTTTGGGGAAGCCATTTCTCAGAGACTGGGTGAGCACCAGGCTTGCTTGGGAGAGCTGCCTTTGAGTGGCCTTTGCATCACTTGGGTTTTCTTCTTCTTCACTTATTAAACTGCTCTTACCTCAGTCCTCAAGGGTACTCATTCTGATTGTCTAATTTTCTCCCATTTGGGCAGGAAGAGGGAATGGCTGTGAGGGAACTCTGCTGCTGGCTGGGGTAACTCATCACAAGGCAACAGCTCTGAGGTGAGGGCACCCTCCTTCTTGCAGAGGGGTGCACCTGCCTTGCAGTGAAGCAGTTGCAATGGTGGAAAGCAAGCAAGGATGAGCCAACAGGCTTGGGCAAAAGGAGGAAGAATACTGGGGAAACAAAAATTCATCCGATATGCATGGAGTGCTTCAAAGTTTAATTTCCCTTGACTACTTCTGTCCCCAAACATAGACAGAACTGTGCACCTCCTCTCAGCATTTCCATTCTGCTGTGCAGACAGCACAGAGCACTTCACATCACCATCACCCTCAGCCATCCCAGCACTGACACAGCGTAACCTCTCCAGCAAGACAGAAGAGCAGCAATTGTTCATTGTGGCTCCCTTCAGAGCAGGAACAGCTTGGCCATGCTCCAGTGCTTGCTTCATGTTTCAAAGCCTGATGCTGCAACATCCCCGAGTTTGTCGGTGTCAGCCAGGCAGATCCATCAGATTCACAGGACAGTGCTGCCTCCTTTGCTGGTAACACCTGCCAGCAAACCTTTCTGCCAAAATGGAATTACTGCTGTGTCTTTTTTGTTGTTGTTGTTTTTGGAGGAAGAGGAAGAGAGATCATCATTCCTTTCAAGTTCCTACTTGTGACACAAACATGCTGGAGATGGAGGATTGAGCACTTCTATCCCAGGACTGTTTCCCAGGTGGAAGATGCAGCCTTCCTCGCTTAAAACAGCTTTCTTTGCAGTGGGGTGGAGGGAGCCCAGATTGCCGTGTGTGGCTTTGACAGCACTTAAGGCCACTGTTCCCTGTGGCTTTGTGCTTTGGACCTTCCAGCTGTTTCAGCTCTGGTATGGACCAGAGCATTCAAAAGATCTTGCTCTTTGCTGAAGAGCATGTCAGCATCTAGGGAAAACACTGCAAGAATAAACAAGCTCGTGCTTGTTCTAGGCTGTAAATGGCAACAAACCAAGATGGACAAAGACTTGTCAGATAGCTATTAGGAAATAAGCAAGTGAGAGAAGGACTGAGACAAGGAACAGAGAATCAAAATCCATTTTTTTTGCAAGAAATATGAACTGTTATTTTAGCAAAGCCTCTCTTGTTAATACAGAATTGCACCCAGGAGCCTCCTGCCACAGAGCCCTGCTTTGCTTCAGAACTATTGCTGCTCTTCATGGTAGCTCTAAGGAGTCAAGAGCTGCAAATAAGGCATTCCCCTTCTGCCACTGAAATCCCCACACAGGGTAACGTTCACTACAGAGGAACTATGGATTTGTGGCAGCTACATTCCCAGCAACTTCAGGGAAGGAATGTACGGTTGCTAGGGCTAGCAGTGTTGAGTATACAGTTGCTGTTTACAAAGCAGCTTCTTCCTGTGGACCAGCCCCTGACCAGCCTCTAACAACCCTCAGAGACTTCCTGGCCTCAAGCAGCATTAAACTCAATAACTAGCAAGGCTGGGGACTGGCTCAATCCATCAAACTAATCGAAGCCTTGTTTTGCCCTCTGTACCCTGTTCTCTAAGGCAATTATGCCCCTTTCAACTTTGAAACTCAATTCAAACACTGACAAAAAGTGAAGCCTTTTCCCCCAGTATATAACTTTTCTAAAAATTTATTGAAAAAAAAAATAGATTAAGACACATTAATACCCAGGTGGCAGTGAACTCACTGGCTACTAAACCTACCAGAGTCTATATAGGTTAAGAGAGGCTGCAAACACCTTAGACACAGAAACTACCAATCATTATTTCCCCATACAGCAAAAAGTCAGGCATGAGGTTTCTCTAGACTACATATTCATGAAACTACTTGAAATGCATTAAGTCTGCAAACCGCTCTGTAGCTTGTCTGTAGATTAGCAATGTGGCTAATAATGCTCCTTAGCAGCCTACATAGAGAAATAAAGTACATCATGCTTGAAAAAAAAAAATAAAATCCAACTGTGATCTCATGCTCTAGTAACCTCCAGCAGCAGGAGTGGTCCTCCTTGTGAGAACCAAAGGAAGCAGAGCAGCAGGTGCCTCACACATCTTTCCTTCTGGAAAGCTGGTCTCACTCAGCAGCACCAAGCTGGCCAGTTCCCTCTGCTGCACTGTGTATTTCCTACTGAGAGTGAGGACTTGCACCCAGCACTAGCTGAGCTGCCCATTTGTACAGATCACTGTGAGTAAATAGGCACCTCAAGTTAGTTTTACCTTGTCTGCCTGACCAGATGACAGCAGAAAATTCCAATTCTCAAATTTTCTAGTGGAAAAAAAATCCTGAGAGCATGTCTCAGCTTCATTTACTCCCAAATCCTCTATTTCCAAGCTTTCAGTGCTGTATTCTACTACCCTCCATCAAAAGAGGCTCTTTTGGAGAGGCAGCAGCTCTTTCTTACCTGTGGTTCCCAACACATCTGATGCCTCTTTCTCCCGCTGGGATGTCTAACCCCAGACAGGAGCAGAGCACCAACATGCAAACCTCCATCTGCCTTCCTGAAGACTCATTTCAGATCAGACAACTTCAAAGTACCCCAGACTTTCAGTCTCAAGCATCAGCAGACTCTTAACATGATTCATGCCTTTCGAATCAGCTCCACAGTCATTCACTGGCTTCAAAACCTAAGGGCAACAGCTACCTCAGCTCCTGTTGCTAGAAGACACTATTAAAAAAAAATATGGGAGCTGAAACAGGAACTTCTGAAACAAAACCTAGAAACAGTAGGAGGAAAATAGCAAACTCACAGTCTGGTCGTTCGGGCCAGTGGGGGGCATCACACAGAGATGGGTTGTACTGGTACCAGTGACTTACCCTCTCTTCAATTTATTCCTTTTATGAAGGAAGCCAGGCTGTGAAGTAACCTGAAGAGCTTTTAACTCCTCTCTTGTATCTAAAGGTTCAGACTTCCCAAGGGATTATTTTTTTTGAACATACACATTTTGTTGTGCTTGTCTACAGTAGCATGCTTGTGCCTGTACAAACTCACATCCTTTGTACTGAAGTCACTGGATTAAATAAGAAACAGCCCTGGAAGTAACAGCTGGTAACCAGAGCTCCCACTTACCCTCTGTAATTGCACTAAATGTTGGACCAGGGTTGCACCTGTGTGCCATCTCTTCATAGACTTTGGCATACAACGGCACAATTTGCACGAGGAGTGAAACCTAAGGAGAAAGAGCATCATCCCCCAAATACAATATCCAGCCTAAGGGTTTTAAGGGTTAAAACCACCATGCTGGGAGCTCATTAACACTTCTCTCCAAAGAACTATTGAAGAAGTGGGCACTGCTTTCACACACGTCCAGCTGTGCCTTCGAGTACAGGGAGAGGCTGTGCTTTGTGAGCGTTTCAGTAATGACAGGTTACAGGCACATTTGGAGCAGCACACCACAGTGTACTTTTCAGGCAATTTAGTATGGAATAAATGCCCAGATCAAGGACCTAGAAAAAGGCTTCATACAAAAAAAGTAGATCTCAAGCTGCTCGGCTGTGAAAAGATGGAGGTAATGTATAATATCTAAATTCCACCTCTGAATCCAGACAGGAAAATGCACCCTGGCTCCCCACCTCAGCTGTATGGCAATTTCCAATGGGAGAAAACGTGCACTTGTGAGCAAGAAAAAACGCATTAGTCTTAAAAGAATCCCTGCAGCTCCACTCCAGGCAGGGCACAGCAATGAATGCAGCAACCCCATCACTGGCTGGAGTCACTGGGAACTTTACCAGACAGACTGGATGAGACTCCAAGCCATACAAGCACTGTGAGGCTCTGGCACACAGCTCAGACAAAGGGGCCTAAATGTCACATTGCTCTCTGAGTCTTCCTAGGGCTGGGCATAACATCACTGCTACTGGTAACTCCCAATTTACCATCAACTTGAAGATACTGAAAAGCTAATAAAAATATCAAGCTTTAATGAGATAAAGTCAAGTCACTTTGCTTGATGAGATGTAGGATGTTCAATTTTGAGTGGAGCTAAGCCAAAATACCTTTAAAATACCCTTTAAAAACTAAGGGAATTATAAAAATTAAGAGGAATCAAAGTTCTTTTGTTTGGTTGTTTGTGGTTTTTTTTCTGTAATGGCAGGCATAGTTACTAAAGTTGAAAGCAATTTAGTAACTGCTTAAAACAGAAACACTTCCTCAGTATTTCCTCAGGAAGGCTGAAGTTACGCTCCATGGTTTAAAGAAAATATTGTACTCCTGCATCACTATCAAGTACCTGAATTGGAATAAATCAGGATGGTTTTGTCTGATCTATTTCAACAGACATCCTGCAGTCCTTACTATACATCTGTTAAGAGACAAGCAATGTAAGACCAACGTTATTAACTTCAAGTGGATTACTTACAGACTGTTACTTTATAATTAACACATAATAAATCCACAGATGTGCAAATCCAGAGAAATGCCCACAGTGAAACCCTGAAACTAGTAAACAGAAGTTTCAGTATTTTATTAAAATAGCATATTCAACCACTGTAACCAATAATACATTAACTTTATTCCCAGAGTACGCACAACACAGTAGTGATTCAAAATATCCTTATCCATGGTAATCAATGAAAATATCTCAAATTCAAGTGTACAACTAAAACTAAACTTTGAAAAAATCTCTCCTTGGAAGAATACATAAAGCTCTCATAACAGAATTTTTAAACTCTTCTATATGCAGATGTCAGTGTCTCTCACCTGACAATACCACTAGTTTTTTTCTTATGCATAGTAGAACATCTCATATTTTATAGTACCCATTTTATAAATAAATTGGCATTTTCCATCCCATTTGTGTTTATCATCAGCTTCACAAAGAAACCAGTAAATAAAACTGTCAAGGACAGTCACAACAAAATGATCTCACATCAAGATATAAAACTTGAAAATACTAAAAGATGCTTCTACTCTATTTTACATAAAAAGACAGATTTAAAAAGTGCAAGGCAAGATTTGCAGGGAAAGGGAATATTTATGTTATTTTTAGGCACATCCACTTCTTTAAAGCAAGCTTCAGAATGAAATTCCAGTTCGTTCTTCATGATACCTGTTTTAAAGTCTCTCTCTTGAAAAAAAAAATTAAAAAAAAAAAACATTAAAAAAAATTACATCCGCCAAATGTCAAGCAGGGAATTTCCTGTCCAACTAACAGTCTTCAGTTATGTCTTGTTCTTCCTTTTTTCATCCTTGCAGGTTTTGGTTTGGGAATATACTGATTGTTCGCCTGATACTCAAGCTCTTTACGGAAGTAATGAATTGCTTTATTCAAACCTTCTTCCAATGGGACCTGTTCCCAAAAGTGAGGAGAGAATTGTATCATTCTAGGTTCACATCAGCTCATTTCACAACAGTATCTTTTATAAAACAGCTATACAAGGGAGCCAGGGAGTCCCACTCTTAGCCAATCTAAGCATTAACAGCACCACATGCTGGTTACATCTCCTCACTGCTGATGCAGCTGAGCTAAAAACCAGCACATGTATTTTCTGACATAAGTTGAAAAAGCCAACAAATTTAAATCCCACACATGGTTATGATGGGCCTGCTTAGTATCAAAACAGACATGCATAATTCTACTTTCAATTCCTAATGCATTAAAAGAGACAAACATTCAGCATTTAAGCTCCTTCTGTTTGTAAGGATTAAAGATCCTCTTTCACAGCATGGTATAAAGCTGGCATCCAGTATCTCATTTGATATTCTTAAATCCTATACAAATAATTGTAATCCTACAAATTGCAGTGTTTAAATACAGGCATAGAATATGGAGACAGGAATAACAGAGGAGTTGTTTTCTCAGGAGCCATATGCTCTGACATGCTTGCTGACACCATCACCAGTACAGGAAGATAAAAACAGCAGCACAGAAACTGCTTGCCTTGCTGCACCAACTCTGTACTGGTGCTGTACTTCAACAGCTACTATTGAAGTACTACTGCTCTGTACTTCACCGCAAGTTTTGTTACTGCCTGGGCCAAACACAGAATCCCAGAGATACAAAAGTTAAATCTTCTGTCTTTGCAACAATTTCCTACCACTCTTGTGCTGTCAGACACGGGGTATCAGGTGGCTCTGTGAATCCTTTCAGAAGGGTCTGGATCTTTTTTTCTATTATTAGGCTTACATTTACTAGGTAGGTTCACACGCTTCCTGGAATGATTTTTGTCCGCAAATTTAAAAAAGGCTACAAACCACTGTGAAAGCTCGAATGGGGAGCTGGCTAAGAAAGTCACACTTCTTCTGGGAATTAGATCTTACCACTCCAAGCAAACCAACTCCTATTGCCAGCGACAGGAATGAGGATTGCAGCAACACCAGCAAGCCCATTAGCTACGGGCTTGGCAACTAAGTAACTATGTACCATATACTTCAAATGATTCATCAGGCTTACAGAAAGGTAAACATCTCTTAACACACAAATGAAAAACTTAAAATATTAAAACTGTTCTGGAGATGGTGTTAGGCAGATATTCCAGTATGGGAATGCATTGTTATCATGTGGCCTCCCTCAGCCCCCTCTGCTTCCCAGTGTTTTACCACACAGCACCAGTAATTAATTTGTACATACCACGGGTTCCCAGCCAAGCAGTAACTTGGCTTTTCTGATGTCAGGTTTTCGTTTCTGAGGGTCATCCTGTGCTTCTGAGAGAAACTGGATTTCACTCCCACTGCCTATTAAACAAGACACTGTGATTTATCATTTGAAATTCACTAAGCTTTGCATTTACATCTTTTCTAACAACTGGAGCAGCAGGTTTTTCTGCAGCTCTCTGCTTCATAATTCAGCCACTGAAATGCTTTCCACAGACACAGATGTACTGCATGCAATAGCTGGGTGATCCACCTGCCACACAGCAATATAGGTTCATAATGGATTTCACAAAAATTTCAGCATGGATTCACAAAAATTAAGTTATGCTTAGTCTATAAATCTCCTATGAGGAAATGACAAGGGCAGAGCAGTGGATATCGCCTGCTTTGACTTCGGTGATGCTTTTGACACTGTCTCCCATAACACCCTCCCTTAGTGCTGGGTGAGCAGGGAGGAGGACTGAAAGCTGTGTGGCCAGGCTCAGAGGGTGGTGATCAAATAGAGACTGGTAACTCGTGCTATACCCCAATGTTGGATCAGTACTGCATTGCTGATACACCAGAGCATGTGCTGCCACACAGACCTCGAGAAAGGAGGCTGGAGAAAGGGCTCACAGGAACCTCATGAAATTCAACAAGTTCAAAGTCCTGAATCTAGAGAAGTACAGGCTGGGGGCCAACCAGCTGGAATACAACTTGGCAGGAAAGGACTGAGGGTCCTGATGGGCACCAAGCTGAATATGAACTTGCCTGCGTGTCTGCCACAAAGGAGGCAAATGACATCCTAGGGCTGCCAGCAGGACAAGGGAAATCAGCTTTCCCACTAATCAGCACTGATGAGATCCATATGGAGAACTGGTCCAGTTCTAGGCTCCCCAGTACAAGAGAGACAGGGACATACAGAGCGAGTGCAACAAAGGAGCCACAGTGATGACGAATGGACTGGAGTAAGAGGAGAGGCTGAAAGACCTGGGGCCCTTCAATCTGAAGAAGAAAAGGCTATGGGGAATTTCATTCATGTGTATAAATACCAGATGGAGGGATTAAGAAGAGGAAGCTAGGCTCTTTTCAGTGGTGCCCAGTGACAGGATCAGAGACAGTGGGCACAAACTGAAACACAGATGGAGGACGTGGAGTCTCTACCCTTGGAGATACATAAAAGCCATCTGGACATGGTCCTGGGCAACTGCTGGTTGTAGGCTGTCCTGCCTGAGCTGAAGGGCTGGACCAAATTATCTCCAGAGGCCCTTTCCAACCTCAACCCTTCCATGATTGTTAGCACTTTGGCATTAGAATGGGCATCAGCTTCTCTTTGCCCTTAATCTCCAATCTGATTTAAATAACCAATCACTTGCCTTTCCTCAGAACAACAGACAGAAAGAGGCCAATTCTTCTAACCAAATCTAGCAAATAGTTTACATGCCATTTTAGAACTAAACCGCCTCCCCTAGTGGACTGGAACACATCAAGTTGTTTGTGAACAAACACAGGTGACAATCTATGTGTCTGATGGGGTTGGTGCTGTGATTTTTCCATTTCCTTCCCTGATCTGTGAATTCACAAAAGTTTTCCAGAGGGAACAGTCTTTTATTAGAAACAACACATGCATCAGCTTCTGTGTTCTGTGTTGGAACTCGTCTTTTTCAGATATGTCAGAAGCACTCCTGGAAGGCACAGACTAAAAGTCCTTGGCTAATGGCAGCAGGATGTTTCATCTCATTAGGGAGTCACACTAGAAGACCATGCACAATCATTTCATTCCATTCTTGAGAGCTCTGATTTGCTACAGGTGTCAGAGCAAGAATGAAGAGGAAGACACAGTGTTTTCTTCCCAGGTGCTGTCAACCCTTTCAAGAATCACTGCTAGAAACGGTGAAAAGAACAGAAAAAGACTGTTGCCACACCATGAGGTTTTTAATGGTAGTTGAAGGACCACAGCCTGCACAACTGTGAAGAATCATCTTCCTGAAGTATCCCTATTGCAGCTGAGATACTATGCAGGACATTGTCATTCACATATTTTACATTTCATTTATGTTTTGCCCTTGTGCCAAAACAAACCTAAAAAATTGTCCAAACATTATAAAAATCAATGGGTATAGATTGCACAGATACACAGAAAATGTATTCATTCTAGTCTTCATGCAATAGTTCACAGACAATTGAGAAGATCTGGATTATCCTATTAATATTTAATGATATGATTAAATGCCTTTGATAAAATTATTAAGAAATCCAAAGACTAATTAAATTATCCACATATTACACACACTAATCAAGTAATAATTATCTAATGACAATAAGTACTTAATAAACTTTACAAGAATTACTAATCGTACTCACCAACAAGTTTTTTAATTAACTGGGCAAACTCTAGGATAGTGTGCTCTTCTGGGTTTCCCTACAAACATAAGAAATGCTCATTTCAATAACAATTAAACACCTTAATTTAAATACCACATGCTAGACACGAGATGGTTCCAACAGGGGCATGTTAAACTCTGAAAAAGCTTTAAGCTTTATTCTACTTTGTTTAAAAATAAAAAAATAAAAAGTAGCCTCACTTGAAAATTTTTTCTCCATTATATTCACGCTGGTAATTTAGTGTATGTAGAGAGGTGCTGCTGCCTGAATCTCCCCCGCCAGCCCCCACAACCCCCCCAAAAAAGTAATTCTGAAAGAGCTGGCAATCACAGTAAAGGCCTATGTCACTGAGCAGCCCAGACAGCCACATCATTTGGAAATCTGGATTCAATGACCTTGCCCAGTTGAGGACAGGTATAATGAAGAAGTATGCTAAGTTCTTGGTTCAGAATTAGTAACCCAGACTCATTTAGCTGCAAACAATTGCTTCTGAATCTACTACAGCTTACATAACAATACATAAGTGCTACTTGCTTTCCTATCCAATACTCTTTTTCATTGTTTTTAACCAACTTGCACAAAATTTCCTGATCAACATTTCACAATCAAATGCTGAACACTTTCTGCTAGCATTAGCTCACCTTCATCAGACTCAATTCCCTCCATCCCTAGCTTTCCTTGTTTCAAAACTCTTCTTTACTACATCTTGTTTGACCTCAAGCTGAGCACTTAAGATGTATACAGATTTAAATACTGAGTTTATTTAAATACTGAGACAAAGCATGTTCTAGGGTTTAAACACATCAGCATTTGCATAGAAACACATAGATTAATTCATGGCCACAGGAGGAAAGGAAAATCTAGTGAACTACTGCCCTGCAGAGTTGAGTATCTGATTTGGCAAAAGCTGGCATATACAAGAAATGACTTGGGATACACATCCTTTTTCTATTCTTAAATCCACTACTCAGAATAAGAAAACAGCAAACAGGACAGAACAAAAATCTTACTAGACAAGTTAAGTTTCGAGCATTTTAAACAATATTAGAGAACAATACCATAAAATACTATCACATTTTCCTTGAATCCAGGGGAGTATGAAATTATTTCTAATTATTTAGAGCTAAGTATTCCTTCAGTGCTTTTTTTTTCCACTAAAATCAGTCTTCAATAAATTTCTTGGTGCACTTTGCATGCGTCCCCCACACATTTTCTTTCTTCATGTTCTAATTACATACATCTTCTTGCTAGAACAAATGAAGAACTCCAGCAAATGTATCCTGTTCTTGGAACTGTAAGATCTCAGCATACAGGGGCTTGGTCTTCTTATTTATAAAGAGAGTACATGGGAGGGTACATGGAGTACGTGGTTCTTTATAATGGAAAGACCTTTTTTTGTTCCATTTATTTTTTCTAGAAATCAGTATCAGTGACAAGGAGGAAAACAGAGGTGGTGTTAACCAGTGCATTGTAACTGAAGAGAGTGGAGCACTCATACTCACCAAGTTAACAGGACTGCTGACATTGCTGTTCATCAATGCCACCAACCCGTTCACAAGATCACTGTAAAAGAGGGAAGAAAAGATTGGGGAAATTTCCACTTCTCTATAAATAATATTCTTGGTCTAAAAAGAGAGCTGACTCCTAAGAGCTCCAGTAAAGCAGATCAGGCAGCTGAGGAATGCTGAAATCAGATTTATATGGATGCATGTTCTCTTGAGTGTTTGTACTAAAAAATGATTAATATTTCTTCTTCTCTCTAGTATGCAAACATCTCTGGAGGCTGATTTCCAATGCATTTCAAACAGAATGGATCAAGTTGTAATACAGAGGGCACATAACACTACCATCTACTTTGCAGCCTGTTGTTTGAATTGTCTTCTCATTTTCAAAAATTCTTAAACCAAGTTTGTTAAAAACCAGTATTTTGGTATTACTTTCCCCCAGCAATGTAACTCAAAGTTATTCTGGGTTATTAGCCACAGATGTAGCACCTTGGTCCTAGACACAGAAATCCAGATTCTTTTCATTATTACTTATAATCAGGAAAGGAATGAGTACTTTGACCTAATGGGTTTTCTTTAACATCTATTACTGCTAATACTATTTTCAGCAGAGGGAAAGAACATTTCCAAGCAAAGAATGCTTGGAACCAATATGGGGTTTTTTAGCTTTTTTTTCGTGCACAGCACACCAACCATAGTAATCCCAAGGACACGAGGTGGCAGCATTGCATTAAAATGCAAGGAGTGACAAACTGTTCAGCACTAAAAACTTGTCTGTTACTTGCTATCTCTGAAAGGGAAGAACACGTTAGTATTTCAAGTAAAATTCTAAACCAATTAATGTTTTTCTCCTTGATATTTTAAAAAACCTCCATGTCTCCCTTCTGAAAGTAAAATTGGCTCCTAAGAGCTCCAGTAAAGCAGATCAGGCTGAGAAATGCTGAAATCAGATTTCCATGGGTGCATGTTTTCTTGAGTGCTTGTATTAAAAAATGATTATAAAAAGTAAAACAAATGCACATGAACACAAAGCGGACCAGGCTACCCAAACCATGAAGTAAATTATCAGCCAGAACAAACAAGGCTTACCTGACATACTGGAAAGCTCTTGTCTGAGTTCCAGATCCATAGACCTAAAACCATATGAAAAATAGGAAAGTTAACAAATACAGAAGCCCTCTCTAGCCCAATTATCTTTTTGTTACCATTATAGAAAAACATCTCAAGGAGAAACACTTGAGACAGAAGCTCAATGTTACAGGAATGGAAAAAAATGTACTTGCAGAGCCTTTGGCAAAGTATTAGTTCACTGAAGGTTGTCTTCCTCTTGGATCTGTCTCCAGTAAACATATCCCTAGGCATTTTGTTAACCAGAACTCTGCATGAAGGAAACCTTCTCAGGGGTGTAGGACAGAGTGATGCTTTGTCCTCTCCTGGAACACTGAAAGAAGGTGCAGCCTGCACTCAGCCAGAAAAGTGTGCCAAAAATTTAAAGCAAACTTCAGACTACTAAGATGTGGTTATATGACCAGTTTTGATTTGCTTTATTAACAAAAGCCAGCTTCAAAGAGACCACTAAATGTTAATGGTTTCTAAAAAAATTGTTGATGATAAACAGCACTGTGTTTAAAGCAATCAGGACAAAAAAAAAAAAAAAATCAAAGGTCGTGTGGCTCCAAATACTACTATCTAGGGAAATGGGAAGCAGAGTAATTTCTAGATGATCTGACTCACAAAGTCACCTGTACAGATTTGTATCAAAACCCTATATGGGAAAAAAGAAGTCTCCTCAGGTTATATACTCATACTTTGGAGCAAGTAGCTAAAGTTCAAACAGACATTAATGTATACTTGAAGCATACAGATTGGCATTTGATACTATTATTTTTTCACAGTTTAACCAAGTGCAGTACTAAAGTCTCTAGAACACGAATACTACTGAAGTCTCTAGAACATGAACATTCTGAAAGCTATTAGTAGGCACATTCAAGTGGTGAAAACATTTCAGTTTAACTGGGGACACACACATTTTACCAGCAACCTGCTTCATTACAGAAAGGCTTTTGGAAGGACAGAAAAGAAAGCATGCTTGTTTTTCCTCGAGGACAGAAAGGGCAGTACAATGGTACATAGGCCATCTGTTACTTGGTAAGCCTTGTGCTGTCCAAGGCTGACTCAGAGCTCAAAAGAATTCACATTTCAGTACATATTGGGTAAGATCAGGGGTCTAAGAGTTTACCCAAAAACTGATTCAGAGAGGAATGTACCAGGAGAACAATGACAGCTTGATGGACTCCCAAACAAACAGGAAGCAGATTTATGCATTTATGTAGAGCTTCCTGCATTTAGCTTTACTTTTAGTGTGTGGGATAAGTTTTACAGAACTAAGTATTTGTACATGATTTTTGCAAAGTCACCCATATAGTTATCTTTCCCACATACAGGCAATGGTTGGAAAATACAATATCGTTTCTATCTTCCAATTTCTCTTAATAAATCTTTCCTTTACAATAAGAAAACAACAATTTTCATGTTTGCAGAGGCCACTATTTCTACAGCTCAGTGACAGTGTTCTCTCAAGAGATTATTTACTCCATTTGAACAAGTACTCTGAACTGAGAGACCAAATACACAGAGTTTCTAAAGAGATCAACACACTTGGTATTCCTATCAGCCAAATTCTGTGGTGATATAAGAGTGATTTTTTTTTTTTTTTGGGTCTCAGTCACTGCTTATTGTGGATAAATAATTTTATCTGACCTGGTCAGCTAAAGAACTCTCCCCTTTCTTCTTTTCTCAGATCCAGTAATTTTCAACATCAGGCAGTTATTTCCTGCAGAACAGTGATGTTGGGCAGAACATTCTATTTTAACCCCTATCACAATTATATTATTTCTAAAGTTTAGATAGCATGGCAATTATAGAAGTAAAATAAAAGCTTTCAGTGTCCCCTTCCACAGAACAACATGGACTCCAGACTTCTCTTATGGATGCTCTGAAATATTCCAGGGAGACTGTATGTTTTAAAACAAGATAAGTGCTTCATATTTCCCAAGGCTTCAGAAAACTTCCAGTTAGTGCTCTTACTCTGTTCTTATAAAGGACTGAAGTACTATTGCCAATAAAACTTGAGAAACTATGCATGAATAAAAAAAGAAACTGGCAGGCCACATATGCCAATAGCTTGCTATATGTGCTGGGGACCAAACCCAAAAAATGGAAATACTTTCTGATCTTCTAAGAGCCAGTCAATTTCCTAAACAGCAGAGAGGCTCAGACTTTATGTTCTGGGAACATCAACTCACAAATCAGCACATGGCCACACTCACATTTTGATACAACCAAGTCCTACAAGGATCAAAAGTACCAAAACAAGAAGTTCCACCTTCTTATCTGCTTCTATTTGTTTAGCTCAAATAAACAAGTTTAGGGAGATAGCTGGGTAAGAAAATGAAACTCTTTCTGCAGGAATTTATGCTCCTTTTCTGTAATGTATTGATAGGAAAATAGCACAGGCCCACATGGTTGTGCTGTCTATGTAGTGTTGAAGGGATTCCTATCAAGGGCTAGGCAAGCTGGGCTCACTTGGTTTAGTCAGTTACCCAAGTCTAAGCCCTGAGATCTGCACTCTTAATGCTGACTTATATGGCAGACAGTAAACACTGGCCAGTAAGTTACAGTCAGCATCACACAATGCTACCATACACTAAGCACTAACAGGGATTTCTACAAAAGCGGTAAATCTTGGGGGGAAAAAAAATCTTTAGGAGAGGTGGTGAACACAGCCTTACTGCAGGCTTGTTACTCTAAAATAACCCAAGCCTAAACTGGAAATTTAGCAAAGGCTAGGAACACTAGAGGAGCCAAGATTAGTTGCTAACGACATTAAAAATAGCAACAAATTGCCTAAGTGACCAATCATTGTTAAATAGTAAGCAAGTAAGCAAATGCTGCCCTCCAGAGAAGAACTTTAATCTTCCAAAAATTAGCAGTGAAACGTGATGTGCACTGCTTTGCAGAACCTATGTAATTTGAATTCCTTAAATTTTCTTTCCCTGGAGAGAGTTCTAGATTTCACTCAGTCACTAGGGTAGTATGTACCACCAAAGTTTTGCAGGGGGTAGCCATGCTTTGGCACACTATTTGAAAAAGATTAGTTAGATGAGATTTATCACAGGACACCAAGCTTCATCTTGCTTGGCATGACTTGTTCCCTGGCCTAAACTCTTCAATGATCTTTCCAGTTTCGGATTTTTCTATAATTACAGTTGTGGGAGTTACCACAAAACTTTCATCCTTATTCTCCTTGGATCATCTGCTTCGAGATATTTCTTGACAGAACTCTGGATTTTGTTTATATCCCAAATAGAAAGAATTCTGAAATGCTTCTGCAGATTGTAACTGGTAGCCTTGTTTCTTTCTGGGAAAGAAAGATAAACCCCATTGACAGAATCCATCTCCTGAAATGTCATTCCAGACATCTGAATTTGGTATACTGGAACATTACATTTTGGAGGAGGGGAACATCAGTATTTTCTAAAATCTACCCTCATTCACAACACATCAGGACAGGATAGAAAGATGGACGGTTCTTCCTATCACCAGGAGATCTTCACTTACTGTTAGTGGTTCTCCCTGGAGAGCTTGTAGGATAAAATTACTGACAACTCTTCCATCATTCATATGCATTCGAGGACCAAAGGTGTTGAATATTCTGGCAACCCTCACTTCAACTCCTTCCTGTAGCCAAAGAAAAAAGAATGGTTACTTCCTCAATAAAAGCGTCTTTCTCCCTAAAAGTGTAAACTCACCCCTGTCAAAAAGCTTTTTAAGCTTTCAGCTTTAACATGCATTATTTTATAATAATGAAACACTTAATGTCTCCTCAGCCCTTCTGAAAAATGTAGTGAATATTGCAACATAATTTATACTAGTTCTCAGTATTTGTAATGCAAATCTAAATCAGTGCTAGAACAGCTCATGATTTTAGCACAAGTATTTTCTTCCATGAAGAACTTTAAGATTTTTCAGTAATACCTTTCCAGTAATAACTTACTTCACCTGGGAGTCAGATACTTTTTTTGCACATAAATGAAGCCTCACAATAACTGGATACAGTACCAAGGTAGTATTTCCACAGGTTAAAAAAGTCCATACTTTAGAAAAGTTGAACATGTCAGAGAAGTATCTTTTACAAAGGCCATAAAGCGGTTTTGTAGCCACAGCCACAGTGTATTCTAGTGCCCTTCTTATCCGGCTGTGTAAATGCATGCATTACAATCAAACTCTTCAATGGCATAGTTTTTTTCCAAGAAACATTTTTATCATTTCCAGAAGTCCTTTCTACAGAATATTTTGCAAATCTTCAAAGCAAAATGCAACTAATATGTGAAACTGGAAACTTTCTAGACAAAGCATTTTAACAGTTAGAGACTGTAGAGGGAAGTAGTCTCTCTCAAGTTATTTTGATTGACACATTCATTTGGACAAGCCACAGTTTATGATAAAGCCTACAAGAAGAATGTTTGGCCCTTAAACTTAAGGGTGCTATTAAACAGGATAGTGCTGAGTTCAGAGCAGTATGGTATGCTGTAAGCAGACAGATGCTATCATCTGAGAGTGACAGTCACAAGGTAGGGAAGAAGGTATCAACATCAGTGCAGGCCTATGTATCCTCCTTATACTACCTGGTCCTCCCACCTCCCAGAAAAAAACATCCTTGTATCAGTTACAGGAAAAAAATTGTCTGAAGTAAACTTTGTGTGCTCTGATTCAACTGAAGTCACAACCACAGTGCTGTGGAGTCACAAACATTCCTTGCATAACCATTCCTTCACAGGATACACAGAACATCTTGTATTTTCCATGCATTTTACTAAGGCTTAGACCAATGCTTGCTCTTGTCTTGGAAGAGGGCTTATGTGGAAGAAGTGTATTGTCAGTACATCTGTGGCTAAAAGCTGCAGCTCATACACACTTCACTGAGAAGAGACCTGGAAACACATTTTTCTTGGAAATAAATGTAGCTTCATGTACAAGAGACACTTGCAGGAAAATGGGACCTTCTCCCTTAGGTCTCCAACTGATTCATAAACAAATGAATCCTCAAAGATGTTATATGAAAGCAGCTTTTTACAGGTGAGACAGGCAAAAGGGACATTCAATACATCAGCTATTACTTGGTGTTGAGAAATCAGAAACACCAAGTAGTACAGGTAAAGCCCAACACCTCCCAGTGTGGAGAAAGTCAAACAACATTCAATTCTATTTAGCTGCAGGTAAGATTTCATTTGTCGTGATCAAACCTTGTTTGCAACTGCAACTAAATGGTAAAATAACAGTAACAAGGGAGGTAACTATTGAGCCACGGGAAAAGATACACAGTTTTTGTCCAACAAACTTGTATCCACAACAGAGCCAAAAAACAACCTAACAACATTCACTGTGTCCTTCCTGCTGAAAGAGACTCTGGAAAGAGCTGAAGTCCCTTTCCATACAAAATGCACCAGCTGGGAACATACTCTTTATTTCTTGTTAGCTAAAAAAGTACAGCAGTGTAACATTTCAAATGTTACACATTACAGCAGCACGACAGAATCATTCCCAAAGTCTTAACTGCATTTGTAAAGATATACTCTTACAGATCTGCTCCCTCCTCTGTTTTGCCAAACACTTTATCTTAAGAAGGCCACTGACTCCATCAGGAAGGGGTTGTATTTCACGTGGGCTTTCCAGATCCATTAATAACAAGTGCAGAAAATAAGGCACCTGGAAGCTAGTATTCAAGATAAAAATAACTCATTCAACAATGCTGACCAAAAAGCCTCTCTTGCACTGCACAAGCTACAGCAGTAGCCTTGTTTTCCAGTATTGGAAACTAGCTAGGGATCTAGAAAAGAAAAACAACCCATCCTCTATAGGCACTTATTCATAGAAACAATGAATCCATTATTTCTTCTCCCTTCTATTTATTCACCTCACCCCACTGTAATGTTGTCTTTTAAAATGAGTAACCTTTTATTTATAGTATCATCTAGCAAAAACTTTTTTCTTCAGCCTAGTGCTTTGAAAAATCTGTTTTCTATGCAACTAATTTTTCATTTGCCCCTTTAAAACTGGAATCTGTCTTCTCATAAGAAACTCTTCCACAGACAGAGATCTTGGAGCCAATAACTTTAAAATTGTCATAACTCTCCTTTTTCTGTTTCATTAACATCTCATTTGAAGTGATCCTTTTTATATGCTGAGTAACTCTACTCCTTTTTGTATTAATTGTCTATGTCTTGGCTATGTCCCGTTACTCTGAGTATTTTCAATAACATGTAGTAATGACTGACTATCTCTACTATATTCCCACTATCAAAGTCGATTACTTTCCCAGGTTTGCAGCAGTAAGTCATGTACAGTATTTTATTACATCCTAGAGACAGGAAAAAAACCTCTTTGGCTCATATTTAAACTGCTAAACGTAAGAGAGCTTGAGATTTATCCCTAATGCTGAGATAAAATGCAATCAACTGCCTTCTGTCCTTACAGTTTAAGACAATGCCTTCCCACAGCAGATTGATCAGAAAGAAAATTCTTTGAGCAATCCAAAAAAACAGCCTGAGAGCAAGATCATAAAATGCAGAATTGTAGACTAGCAAAACACTTCAGTTCACTCTATTATTTATCAGCATGAATTTCTTCACAGAAACTGTGCCTGTACAGATAAAAAGAAACAGTAAAGAAGCAGGAAAGATTGCTATGGCCTACGGAGATACCTCCTCTGAGTAAGTACTCAAGATTATTCTATAGCTGTCAGTCAAAATGTAGCATTTAATTATCCAGGCTGCAAAACAAAGCTGTCCATGGTTTTGAGCATGAGTCTTTGCCAGTGATTTAGAGATCCCAGGTCCAGAAACTATCAAGGGTATGAAGGATGCTATAATAATTCCTTAGTTTTAAAAGACATTATTTTAATTTTATAAGCTTTTTAAGAACAGGTATCTCCTTGTATTGACTTCTTAGAAAACAGATCAATACAATTCAAATGCCAAGCTTCTTTTAACCAAAACAATTTGAACATAGTATGCTGTGGCTGTAATTCAAAAGGATATCAGGCATGCTTCTCCTATTAATTACCAGTGCTTCCTTCTTTGCAAAGTCTGTGGTTGTATCTGAACAGCAATGCGTTAGGTCTTCCTGCATAATATATCACAAAAGGAAAAGCTACAAATTTCTGCTCTCCAGCAGACAACTGGAATTAAAAAAACAACTGCTGGGGAAGTCCAGACATTAGTAGGGATATTACTGTGACCTGATACAAATCTTTACCAACGTCTCAGCCAGAATTACTTAGACTGTTGTCTGCATTCCTTGCTCTAATAGTCACTTTCTTACTGATGCATATTCTTTCTCAAGTATTTCCATAGATCATTAACTCTCAAAATTGTTCCCAAATCTCTGAATTGCAATCACAGAAGAATTGCTAGCACTATGTACACTGGATCCATCTATGATGTGTTTAAGCTACAATACTCTACAATGAAGCTGGGCCCAAGGAATTTTATTTATATGTGCCATAAATTGTATAAAAAAATGCCATTAATACTGTGTTACTAATAGCTTTTTAGTATTATTTTGCAAAGACAATGATGCTGAGATGTGAATTTCATAAACACTAAAGCTCCTAAACAAGCTAGGAAGGACAGGCTCAGTCATCTGACTCTATACTTTGGGCATAATGTAGGTCCCTGAACAGAACCTACAATTTTACAGCTGAAATGTTACCATGCTTATAGTTCAACACTTTAACTATTCTAAGGCAATTCCAAAACTATCACTTAATGTGACAGTTTTCACAACAAAGCCCATTTTTTACCACCAAAGCGTTCAGAGTCACATAGCTGCTATAAAAAAATGGATTAAGAAAGAGGAAGGGGAAGAAAAAAATGCCTGTAACATTCTCTAGTGACCTGAAGTGTTGCTTCAGCTCTGGAGAATTTCCTTACAGGTCAGCAATATAAGAAAAGAAAGAAATCTAGTTCACACACACCCTTAATATGCACAGCATTTAAATTGCCTTGTATTTTTATTTACAACACACCTATGCAGATGATGCAAATCCCTGCCATGAAGGCAGTATCAGATTCTAGCCAGTATTTAAATTAATCCAAAGTATTGAAGTAAACATTAATACCTAGCTTTCCAGGTAGCTCCATAATGCCAAATGCAATTTTTTTAAGGTTGAACAGATAAATGAATATTAAATCCTGAACAAAGCACAAAATTCACACTGCAATATTGTGTGCTGAAATTCCCCTCCCACCGCTTTTTTAGGTGACAAAGTCAAGAAATGTTTAATTCATAGGGTCAAAATAAGTGAATAAAACAACACTGCCAGCAGAGTAAAAATGCACTAACAATGCCTTGGTCAGGACTACTGAGGACTCTGATGACAGAAAATAGTTAACTGTGACAGATTCAAAAACTTACAGGCTGTCTGTAAGTGTAATGCAAAACTTTAGTTTTACTTCACATTTTGAGAAACACTATTAGGTATTTATGGTACCTAGCAATATGCATAATGATAGAAATCTTTGTAAGAAATGACCAAAAAAAGCAAAACAACTTGCCTGTTTCTTCTTTTTATTTAAGCTATGTGATTCTGGAAATACTTTAGCCTGAAATACTGCAAATCCTACTGTTTGGGGCTAGGTCACTCCTACTGAAAATCCTTTTAGAAGCACAATGCTTATTTGCATAGAGGAGATCAGACCTTTTCAAAAGGTAAGGTTTCCTCCACTAATAACAGCGTATCAACTAAACTCTACCCACCCTTCTCTTTTCCTCATACCAGTTCAACAATGTTTCAGAATATATCTGAACATAGATAGGACAAACAGCTCATTTGCATCATGAGTTTTTACTTAATCTATGCGTGCACTGCAGTTCCACCTTACAAACCTTTCCCATTCATTGTAAATCCTGCATAAAATTTATGAGATGCTATCATAGCTCATTCCATGGTTTTAAAATACAGTTCATGATTTTAAAAATTACCTACTCATGATCTTCTAAAAGAATACTGCAGTATGTACCACAAACCTGCAAAAAATGCAACAACCTACAGCTCAAGAATTTCTCGTAAAAACTGCAATCTTCAACTGCAAATGGCTTTCCAGACTGATAAGGAATATTTTGCTACAGTGAAATACTGGAGACATCATCCTGAACAAGAGCAGTTTCATCATGTTGGACCTTAAATGATTTAAAAGAGAACAAAAGAGACAGAACCTCTGCCTTCTCTGTCTGGTAGAAGAGACAAGACAATATTACTACTCTATACTAAAATACCATCTCTTTAAGACTTACCACTTAAGTTTGATTCTGTTTTCAAGGTTTATAAAAGCACTTAGAATTTCATAATTAAAAGGTTTAAAATTCTGTACAATATATTATGTTTGATTTATACTTTTGCATATTAAGGCTGCAAATAACAGGAAATACAGATACTATTTTCTTTAGTGAGTCACATTTGCTAATTGAATGGTCTACAGCCTAGATGAACCACAATTAAGCAAGACTTACATAGAGGTAAAGAGTCAATGCTACATTAGTTAATGATGAGTTTCTACTTGCTGGTTAGGAAACAAGGAAACTGGCATATATAATTTCTTAAACATATTTTAAATTGCATTTTTATCCTCATGTTACTGTCTTTGAAAATAGGCATTACATAGTTAGGTATTCATTATGGTCTGTATTTATAACTATGTAATTTTAAGACATTTCAAAAGTGTTTAAAATACATTGCTTCTATGTAAGTATGCATTAAAGACCTTCCTCATTCTTATCTGTATATTCTGATTTTGATTATCTTCCTTCAACATTCCATATTTATCAGTAATGGCCCTATTCAATCCCATTGACTTCTCAGCACACTAAGGTCACTTCAGTTTAATCTGTCTAAAAACTATTTACTATACTGAAAGACATATTATACCTATTAAGAAGACTAAATCACATTTCCTACAAGAAGACTGCTCATCTGGAAACACACAACAGACAGGAGCAATAAAATTTTCCCATTAATGAAAACAGATTTTGCAACAACAGGGTAAGTGTTCCTACTCAAAATGGTCTCTTTTTCCTTCCTACCCCTAAATATACATATTCTAGTCTTGTCATATATCAGCCTTCAATAATTACAGAAAAACCATCAAATCTGATGCAAGTTTAATACCTGCTTCATGTATGCATAACACATGGTCTCTGCAACCCGCTTTCCTTCATCATAGCAGGCTCTTGGACCTATGGGATTCACATGCCCCCAGTAATCCTCATTTTGAGGGTGAACTTCAGGATCTATGGGAAAAAAAACACCTTAGATTATGACATATCAAAAGATGACTACATATGATGAAACTTTCAGTAGAGCATCTGTGTTATACAAGTAAGCACAGCTTCTCTCTGAATTCTGCATTTTAGAAAACCTTATATTTTAACACTATATCTTTAAAGTGCAATCGCTGGAACCATGAAAATGGCAGTGGCAGAAGATGAAAGATAAGTAAAATAACTGAGTACAAGCAAACAACAGCCAGTAACTGCTTTCCCTAAAAGTGTGTGAACAGAGGGTTAAATTCAACTCATAACATTACAGGTTATGTAGGCAGCAGTTATGTAGGAGGCATTACAGGTTATGTAGGAAAGTAAAGCATATTCAAATTTCATAAAATAGGAAACAAAGAAAGAAAAATGGAGAAAATAGAGATGTACTGCATTTCTTAAAGAGGTAAGAGTGATGTACCACAAAGTACTTACATTCCTTCTTTTACCCTAAGCGTTTTTACTAGCTATCACTGGGCACAATTATATTAGACAATCCTTGGGTTTGATCCAGCATAGAAGTTCTTGATTATAAAAAACAAATAACTAAACAACAATCACCTAGGAATCTTGATGGTGTGTGCTTTACATGCTTGAAAAAATACAAACACTCGGTTAAATCTATCCCTCTGCTGTCTTTAGAATGGTATAATTTCTACTGGGCTTGAAGTCTGCATACATTACTACAGAACTTCTAGTGCTGAAAGCTAATTTTTGAAACAACCTTGACAGTCAGTTCTGATTAAACCTTCCAGATTTTATGCTGCTCAGACATGATTATGGGTGAATTTATGCCGTATGAAAGCCACAGAGCAATGGCAAATGCATAGAAGTTTTACAAGATTATAAAAGCCCATAGCAATCTTAAAAAGGCTTGAATGAAAAGATGCTGTGGGAAAGGAGATACTCCAGAAGGGAGTTTGTTCAGTTACAGAAGAGTCTTTGGGCTACCATTTTTCTCTGCAGTGCCTGATCACAGATAATCTAAGGCTTGGGAGGCAGTAGGAATGCTGCACATGCTGAACAATCCAATTCCTATGTGATGGGAAAAAGATATGCATATTTACTATTGAAATGATCTTTCTTCTCAGGTTTTCATTATGGCATCTGGACTTTGGAGTACAACACTCAATTTCCCCACAAGCCCTTTGGAAAAAGATGTAAACCAGGAGACGGGAAAGATATAGACAACACTGCAAGTTTCCTGTCACCTCTCTTGACCAGACACATAAAGCAAGCACTGTAAATGCCCTTCTTACATTTTAAACTGTAAGAAGAATATCTCCTAAAAAAAGACAGTGATGAAAATCTATCATTCTGGTATCTGACAAATCTGTAACTATCCTTTTACACAGTTGTATCTGAAGAGCTCTAAATACTGTTTTATTCTTCTTACCTCCATAAACCTCTGACGTAGAGGCCAGCAGCAGCCGTGCTCCAACACGTTTAGCTAAACCTAGATTTTGGGCAATGGGGAAAGAAGAACATAATTACAGCAAGTGAAAGAATATTTCACTCATGCTAGCTGTTTTAGTGGGATTCTGTTGTACACGCTTTTAAAGAGAATTCGATTCCTCTCGCTAGGCAAATTTAGCTGTAAATCACATCCATAGCTCTCATTTCCAAACTAGAAAACTAAAGAAAACAGCAGAGCAACACCTGCATGTGATGTGTTTGCTGCTGGGACTAGCAGTTTCACTGAATCAAGATTCAAGAACTTAATCTATTCCAATCTAAATAAAGGCCAAGGAAGCATTCCACTTAGGAAATCAGGATCTTGAAACAACATAGTATATTATATGATTACCAAATCCTTCATTATATAAAGACAAGCTATGTAAAAGAAACTTACACAGAATAAGATGTTATAGGACAAAAATCAATCATTTCTCCTTTATTATACTCTTTTAAATTGCTTGGGTAATCCTACCCATCACTTGAGATTATCCTTCATTCCATTTCAATGGCTTTCTGGTCTTCAAGTTGGCATGACAAATCAACCAAACCTCTCACCTGTGCCATTCTGACACCTCAACAGCTTCTGAATCACACAGTTCTCTGAACTGTACTCTCTGGAGTGTCACTCAAATGAGTGATAACGCTAATGCTCAGGAGGAGTTTTTCCAACTCATAACAATTCTTAGGATCACTGACACTCAGATCATTCTGCATGACACCAAATAGCACGAAGATGGGAGGAAAAGGTAGTGAAGGCTTGAGGTCTTCTTTTCACAGACCCATTCCCAGCATCAAAACTAAGAGACAGTGCTGAAAACATTGCCTTGTAATTATCCAGCATGAAGCTAGACGTTAAACACTCTTACAGAATTTGCTAGCCAAGGCATGCACAAGAGGGTGCAGTACTCCTGATGTCAAGTTTAAACCAGTGTAATTCCACCTAGTCCAATGTTTGCTGAGGTGGAAAGGAACACTCATAGTAATGGTGGGAATATTCCACAGTCACCAAAGTGAAAACTGCAGTCATGAACACAACTGTGCTATAAAAATCCCACGCTCTTAATTGCTCCTATTACTTCTGTAATTACTGCACACTCCATAGCCAACTTACAGGCACAAAGTTCTTGTGCTTTGAAAGCCATGTTGTCAGTGCTCATTTGCAGATATATTTAAAGGAAAACAACAAAAATCTTCGAAGAGGGTAAGAACACCCTCAACCTTATTTTGCTTATAGAAACAATTTTTTAAAATGTACAACTCATTTGCTTCATCCTCCTCCCTCCCCAGCAACTCTATCAGGATTATATAATGTGTAACCAAGTTAAGTAATAAAAAAATTCCACTTACCCAGCATGTTTAATGTGCCAATAGTGTTAGTCTTCAACGTTTTTATAGGATTATACATGTAATTTGGAGGAGAAGCAGGAGATGCTAGATGATAGATCTGGTCCACTACAGGAAAATGGAGGGGATAGCATAATTATTCTCCCACATGAGATATTAAATGAGAAAGCACTAAAGTCAAGAAGCAAGTATTCCTTTGTGCACTTCCTAGCACTGGAACCCAGCACTTCCTGTATTGCTACCTACAGATGATATGTACACAAACCTGTTGTAGCTCTAAGAAAAACTTAATTTTTAGTAAAACAAAACCTAGAGCATAATGTAATGTATCAACACTGTCGACATGGATATAGATGCCTGTGTTGGTGCTCATACTTTTCCACTTAAAAAAAATTTAGCTGAGTACTTCAGAAATGTTTAGAAGCCGTAAAAGTATTTGCAACATTCTGTTACTTTCAAGTTTTTAAGTGGCTACAAGTTTCAGAGTATTTTTCTAAAATACACTATGAAGCAAAAATGGTAGAAACATTTTTTCAATCTGAGGAGAACTTTCCGGGAAAATTAAATACTGTATTTTTATTTATAGACCATCTGTCAATAAAACATTAATCGTCTTTGTATCATTTACATAATAAATATAAAAGGCAAGATACAAACATGCAACTTTTATCTTTTTTTTATGTTACGTTTGTTATATATATGCAATGTTTTGGATAATACAGTATTTTAGTTTTAATTAAAAAAAAACAAGCACATAAATCAAAACCCAATACAGAGATTTCAGCACACTCCTCTACTTCCTGTTATGAAATACAATTAACCAAAGAACTAGTTAAAATTCATTGTCTGAGATGATTGAAGGTTGGAAGTATTAGAAACAAAAGACTGCTGGAAACAAATTCGTTAAATTATAATAGTAACAAAGCAATGAAAACTGGATCCATTTTCATAAGCAGTATCTGACACTCAAAAGCTCAACCTGCAAGCCTTTCACAACAAGACTGTTGTAAACAGGTAAAAGTCCTTCTGTCTTCTATGTAACTTGAATCACAGCAAGTCAGAACTATATCAAAAAAATCACCCATGGATAAGAACTGCAAAAGCAAAAATCAAACACAAGCTCAAATGAGATGTTTAAGGAAGAACAAATCCCCTACACCAAGGTCATTCAAGAAAAGCAATCAAAAGGTGAGGTAATAATTAGAATGGCTTGATAAAAGAAAGGGAAAATAACTCCTTTGTGTTTCAAAAGAAAAGTTAGGGTTGGTTTGTTTTTTTTTTAAGAAGACTTGATATTGAATCCAGAAAGAAGCTGGAAAAGTCAAGGCTAGCTGCTATTCTGACAGAAGAAAATACTGCATGGCATAAGACATGACTTGCCCTAGAACAGAACACTACCGGCTTTCCTTTTATTTCCTTAGGTGTTTTATTATTAAAAAGCAATGGCAAGTCACAGCATTAAAAAAAAAAAATCTGTACTTTGACCACATATTGATTTCTCTTAGCCTTTGTTGGGGGCTTTAATTTCCACAGTATCTGTGGCACAATGAATTTTTTCCTCCAGTTAAATTACTTTTCCTACTTAAAACAAGGTAGAAGCACCCTAAAAAACAAACCCAAACCCAAAACCAAACCAACCAACCAAAAAAATCTTTTTTTCCCATTTAAATACAACTATACTTGCTTAAACAGCACAAGCTGTATATGAGTTACATCTAGTAGGAAAAAAAAAAGTTCAGAAATGGTTTGAGTTGGAAGAGACCTTAAAGATCACCTAGATCTCACCACACATTCCACTAGACCAGGCTGATCAAAGCCCCATCCAGCCTGGACTTGAATACTTTCAGGGATCAGGCATCCACAGCTTCTCTGGTCAACCCGTTCCAGTGCCTCACCACCCTCACAGTAGATATTCTGTTTCCTATCTGTAACCTAAACCTACCTTCTTACAGTTTAAAGCCACTTCCCCTAGTCCTATCACTATATGAAAAAATATCAACTATAAAGTTATCACCTGCATTCAACTAGCCAAGAACACTGAAATATTAGAGGAATATGCCTCCCGTTGAAGACTTCCTTCCCATTCTCAAATTTCATTTTGAATATACCCTTGCTTTCTGACTTCCAAGATATATATTAAAAAAAAAGCAGACCAGTAAGGCAAGAGCATACATAAGTGGGTTGAATTATCCACGTGAAAGTCATCCCTTACTTTTCAACAGTCTACTGAACAATGAAAAAATGAAAAGTAGGTAAGTCTTCAAAGCACAAGTATCTCCTGACGTTAAAACATTACATTCTTTTTAAGATAAGCATGTGTTCTGGTAATAACACTTTAAAAATAGTAGAAGAATTGGCATGGTAAAATATTCAACCTACTTTCTTTCTGAAATCCTAATGAAATGTGCTTGTATATAAGCCAAATTTTTCTGGATTAACTGTTGTGTCTATTGTCTGCTGGGCAAGCTCAGCTTCTGACTTCTATATAACTATAACATAGCTTGGATAAGCACACACTGGATCATCTGGAGGAAGCATTTCAAAGTTTACCCAATACTGCAGCCCTGCATTATCACTGCAAAACAAGAAATCCTGCAAAATAGCTTTATTCACTATGTCAAGTGACCAAAATAAGGAGAAATTATTTCAAGTCATACCTCACCCCAGAGAACAATTAACTATCAGCATAAATGTAAGATGAGCTCCTAAGGCAAATTTAATGACTGCTACTGCAAGTTTTACTGTCTTAACAGAGTAATGATATTTGGCAGTATGCTCATGCAGATACCACAAAATACATCTACTTATATGTTGCCACGCTCTTTTTGGTTTACAGCTGTTTATAGCAGGGATGAACTGCTGCCTAGAAGATGTCAAAACAGCCCAGAAAGCTTAAAAGAGAGAGTTTTGGCAGATGTGTAATGTTGTTGAATATTTATTTATTCATAAAAAGATGCAGATAAACAAAATTTCATGTGGCAGGTTCTCTGCTATTTGTTCTTGAATTATCAGAAAACAGTACATCCAACCATTATCAACTCTGGTACACCATCAAGAGAGAGCTTGTCACACAAGGCACCTGTAATAGCAACACAAATAGCCATCCAAAGACAATCTGATGCAGCAACAGCTGGAAGAAGGAAGTTCCCAGCCCAGGCTCAATTCCAAGCTCTGCCTGCATTGCTAATTCAACTGAAACTTTTAGGAGTCTGTCTGCAACATGAAGCTAGTTAATTTTTCTGCATGATAAAGTGTGACATGGAATAACTACTCCATACTTTGGTCTTATGCTGTGGAAATAATGCAAAAATGTACCATGGGGTAAATTTTAGCTGGTTTGTTGAACTTCAACACATTTTCTACAGATGAGTTCTGAATATGAATAGAATACATGACTGCCTCAAGTTTTGCTTTAAGTATCCCCTTCCCACAGCATGCTACTGTGTCATAAAACCAAAGACAAGTGGCAGACTGGAAGCTGGCAAAGGGAATGCTCTGTAAAGATGCTGACTGATGCTTGCAAACAGCAGGTAACTCAAGCACAGTGGTGAAGAAAAATTAACAAAGCAATTGCTGAGGTCACCTACAGCCAACTCAAAGCTGAACTCTGACCTGAGTTTCATGCTATTTCTTTCTACCTATTCCTTCATAACCCTTTCTAAATCAGATTTTTGACAAGCTGTGGTGGAATTTTTGGAAACAGAAAATGCCACTTCAAAAGCACTTTGGTCCGTTAGTAATTTACTGCCCAATCCTATTCTGTCAAAGAAGAAATTAACTCTCCTGCCTCCCTCTCCATCCACTTAACTTGTTTTGTGGGGTTTTTTTTGTTTTTTTTTTTTTTTGTTGTTTTTTCTTTTAAATACTGCTAATTTTTGACACATAGCAGCTCCTATAGGAACGGGGGCCCATTAAGGGCATGTGGCAATTCAGCTACAGAAGGTCAAAAACTACCATTCCTTTTGCTCCATAAGGATACAGCTAGGCCTGTGATTATCCAAGTGGTCATATATAACTGTTAGCCAGAAAACAATGCATATAAAATACAAAACCCCAAGCCTCCTTATAATCCTTATAATATTCAAGTTTATTTACTTATTTTTAAACATGAAACTAAGTGTGAAAAACAGTGCTAAAGAAAGATAGAAAGCAGAAAGCAAGCAGGAAAGAACTCTCCTTCTTTTAATCCTTCATTCTTCCTTTGTTTCCCAGCTAGCAATTGTTTTAAATGAAACAAGGAGAAGGAGCTGGTGGGAAAACAAGGTTTTCCTCTCCAGATGTGCAATCTTTCCTGTCTCATTTGTCTCAATGTACTTCTCCCCAATGCATAAAGGCAAAAATCTACATCTGTATGGAAAAGGTTCAGCAAGAGCAGAACTGGCAGAGATGGAAGATGGGGAATTTGCCAAGTGTCAGATGGCCATCTTCTGGATCAGGAGGATAGACAACCAGGCAGCTAAAGGACCTCCACCTCTTGCCTGGGAAGGAATCTTTTATATATCAAGCCTCAGACCAACGAAAAACATTTTTACAAAAAAAAAGAAAAGCCGTTTTCCAAAACATTTGGAGAATGCTGGATATTTCAGCAGGGTGATAAGTTTCTATCACAAACTTTTCATATTTAATCCATCAAGCTGACAATGCTGAAATAAGAATAATTTTTTCTTATTTCACCTTCCCTCTATTAATTGTCAGGTCTGAAAAATACCTACTTTTTCCCCTCAGAATTTCAGCAGGCCAGCAGATAAAGCCATCTACCCACCTTGGCTGACAATCTTGTGCATTGTAGTACAAAGTTATTTAAGAGAACAGGCAACTTAACTCTGTTCCAGCCAGGGCTGTGGAAAGCTATCCAAGCTACAGCTTTTCAAAGGATTAACTGTTTGGGTGCCTGGGACAGTACCGACTGAAGGACAGAAAGAAATACATCTAGTAATTGACCTAAACAACTCCTTCTTGTTACACGAGGTAAAGAAGTTTTACAACATTTAATATGAAGCCTTGAGCTAGTTTTGCAATAAAGTCATAGCACAATTATTTGAAAATAACCACGTGAACAGTTGTGTAAAGTGTTAGCATTAAGAACCACAACAGAAGAACAAATGATAACAATAAATTTCTGCAAGTTTTGTAAGTCACATGGGAGACTAGAACTTTGTTAACGGCAGCAAGCAGTTTACCAAGCACAGGATTGTATACTGATAAAGACGCATTAAACAAATTTTCTATATTATGATTTTATTGAAAAAAAAGGCCAAAAAAATCAAATTCATTTCAAAATACCACAGACATAGAAGCTGGCATAAACATTCAAGCTACGTACACAAGGTACACTGTGGCAAATATAGAAGTCTGTGCTCAACATGAAGTTTGTGTAACATATTACAAGATGAACAACAACTAATGTTTGCCAATTATGCCCTTCTCTATGTGAAAAGCTGAAAAAAAAATCTCCAAAATTTAGCATACATGGAATCTGCAATACCTAAATTTAGACATGAACATTCCATCTTGTGTCTTCCTTAATGCTAAACAAGAATGATCAGGAAAACCACTTGTCCTAGCGTGACTAAGATAAAATACTCCATAAAACTCCAAAATACTGCCAAAATACTACTTTCCTTCATATAATCTTTATTTTCTAGCCCTAATACTACATATGTTCTCCATGCTTCCTAAGTGAATGATAAGGGAGAAACCTGCCACTTTTCCAATGACAGGAAATGACCTTTATCTTCAATGTCTGCCTTCAACATGTCATAGTCCCAGAATGACTGAACAGGTCACTGAGTCCACTAAGCACCTGCATCCATCACTTTATTTGCTAGTCAGGAAGCGCTGAGCAGAAAAGCTTTGATCAGAAGTGTAAAAGTAAGTTTCTACAGCTTGAATGTATGGACTTTTCTTGTGAAAAAAATCAGCTGTGCCAATTTCATTTCTGGAGGTCAGGCCAGAGAAGGTGACACAATGAAACGAGACATTTCTATTGCCCTGAACTAAAAAGGACTACAAAGAGAAGTTCATTTACCTGATACTAAACACGTTGCCTGTAATGTCAGGCAAACTGGAATAACTTCCTAAGGATTTACCATATTGCTCATACTGGAGCAGCTTTGGAGAGCCTTACACGAGAGACCAAGAGCAAGGCACTACTGCACTTAGCTCTGGACAAACAAAATAAAGCAGCATCTGTTACCCTATGCCTTGCCATAAACTTTCCTGACCATACAATTTAAAACCAGCAAGAGGAATGCATTAAGCACAGAAAACAAACACTACAAAGACTAGGAATACAAAGACTAGGAAGGGAAGAACCTAGGATGGAAGTATGGAAGCAGGAAAAAAAAAAAACCCTCTGTAATTGTATTTGTATGTGCTTTAAATTACCTTGGACTTGGAGACTGAATAATTCTGGGACACTGTAAAACACTGTTTAGTAAAATGTTACCATTCTGACATCTGGAAGGCTGCTATTCACAAGAAGTCTATAGACTATTCTTTTGACCAATTTTGTAAGACTTGGTCTTAGCCTTAAAAATCAACTCAGACCTACAAGTCTGCAAAGTCCTTAAGAATAAAAGGTTTTTAGTCTCAGTCAAGCAAATGATTTATTAAAATTCTATAAACACTGTTATTTACCTATATGTGTGTAACTAGCAACTACACCACCTCCTGCAAACTCTGAAAGCCAATATCCTTGTCACTATCTGTATCACCCTGTCTCTCAATTTGCAAAACGTGTTTTTTATTATATAATTTTAAAAGCTTACTCAGTGAGAGTCAAAAGAGCCAAAATTACCTTTGTGGTCAAAATAGTCACTGAATTCAAGCCAACACTGAAGAAATGTTTTTCCAGAAACTGGACTACCGGGATGAAGAAATAAAACAGAACAACAAACGAAGACCAAAACCAAACAGCTTTAGTTAACTGAAGATCTGTTATCTCAGAACATAAGCCATAAAACAGTTTATCATTACCTACCACATACCCTTTACTTCTCTCTCATTTCATATTATATTACTCAGGTAGTGCACGTGTACTTGGTTTTGAATAAAAGTTTTTGAGCATCAGAGTGGAACTACTCTTCACTGCTCTACCCAAAAAGAATTTGGGCAGCAGTTTCAGCTGCCATAGACTGCAATTTTAGAAATACCATACAGTATTTCTCAAAACATACTGTGTATCTTTGATTAGGGAAGCGAAATCTATTCAACTGACTCAACTGTTTCCACTGTTGACTGTAAATCTGTGGCATTTTCAGGCTTGTTTTTGTTTCCAGGTGTGTGAAAGGTGTGGTAAAAACAAAAGAAAACAACACTACTAAGCAACCAAAAAGAAATGCAAGGCCAAAGTGTGTTCCTGTGAACCAAGAAACAGTTCAGCTGAGGACATCTTTCAGATACAGGAGATAGCTGGGTTTAATGGAAATGTGCACCTATCACTTTACAGAAGATTGTTTTAAGGCTTCCAAAAGTTGCTGAGGAAGCAGGAAGAAGAAACGACAGTGGGAGAAGGATATGGGCTATGTACAACTGTCTGGTGTTTTCTTCCAGATTTATCTAAGGGTAGTTGAAAACCAGACCTCAAGACTGAAAAGTGAGAGGCATTCTTTCCTGTTTAAGGGTCCAGTTTGTGGAATGATCATGTTCCACCTTATGACATCACCTTGGAAGCAGCTTGGTTTTTCATGTGTGTGTTTTTGGGGATTTTGTGGGGTAGATGGGCTGTGTACCTTTTTTTTTAATTGTTTCCATGTATCTGTGTTTTTAGGTTGGGGTTCTATTTACACCTATTTAAGTATAACAATATTTCACAGTAGAAATATAGACTTTGGTGGCTTGAAGTGATATAAAACCAAACACTTACTTTTTACTACAAACATAGAGTCAACTCTAATGCAAAAGTGAGTACAAGCAAGACAGCACTAATGCTTATGTCACTATGTCAACCAAGTACATTACTAATAATATATTTATTTAATATAGAATTTCCTTTGGCATTTTTAATGCAATTTTATCTACTACCCTAAAGTGGAGTACATCATGAATGTAGAGAATGAGGCAGAAAAGAAGTAAAGGTGTATTTTTATATTTTATATACGTTTTATTTTATATTTCTTTTTCCTGATAATACAAAAGAGTGTTAATAGATTCTTCTCTTTCCAGACCAGCCTTCAGAAAAAAAACCCCTGTCTTCCTGAACCAAAACAGTGCTCATTTAATAGTGTATTAAAGTTCTGTGTGAGGGTCAGGCTGAAATGAAAATATCTTTAAAAACAGAGAACTGAACTATAATAGGAAAAAAAGGGTTAATATACCTATTTCAGACTTTTTGTTTTTACAATTTTTCATATTTCAAGATTCCTGAACTACTTTCATTCCACTAAAGAATTCAAAGCCCTTTTTCTTCTACTTGAAAAAAACAGCGAAAACTTGTGCATTTCCCATTGACATTAACAAATGTTAAAGCAAATAAAATCCTAGTAGAGGAGAAAGACATTGAGCACTGGAGATAACTGCAGTTAAAAAATAAAATATGTGTCTAGGTGATTTATTATTGTCTCTGGCCAACCTAGATCAAGATCCAAGAATGCTGAGTCCCACTTTGTGTCATGGATCAAAGACAATGACGCAGCCAAGGCAGATTGTGCGTAGGCATCACTGTGAAGCTGAAAGCTACATATCTTGAGACTAAATTCACTTTTCCACATCCAAAGTGAAAGCACTGTTTTTTCCAGACCAAAAATGAGGTCTCTTTCAGAAATAAAGCACTGATTATCCTCTCTGGAACTGAACTGTCAAACAACCTTATATAACCTGGTTTAAACAGGACAGCAAATACAGAGAAATTCTTTAGACACAAACCTACTTTTTACCATGACTACACAGTCATTCCAACTTCTGTTTACAAGTAAAAAGGAGAAACCAGGACTAAGAAAAGAAGTATCTGATCTATATGCCAACTTGCTGATGTCACAAAAACTATCCCCTCACTGCCTCACTGGACTATGAACTCTGCAATGAAATATAATTTTATCTTGTACTTAGTGTATGAAACTTACTTTATTTTAACACTTAACCATGCCAACCTCAATTTATACTGCTGGAAGATTAGAAGACATTCAATAAACTACCTAGTGAATAACATGTAATAATTAGCTGTCAGTACTAATTAGGGAATTGGTGTCTTAATTGCACAGGCCATAGGAAAGGTAGCTGAAAGATCTCTGGATTTCCATTCATTAGTGCCTAGTTAGCTGGGCAACAATATTAGCAACGATGATAATCCCCTGAGAGTCTCAAGTGTAGTCAGGAAGAAGGTAATGCATGGAAAAGATTAGAATAGCTGACAAATTGATCTGGCTGAGGTATGAGCTACCAGCACCTGGAGTTAGTTAATAAGATCCTTGTTCCATTATCCTGTCAGTGGAAGCAGAAGTTTGAAGTAAAATAACAGGCAGTAACAGAACCAGAGCATTGTCAGAACAGAGCAGGAGCAAGTGTTTTTGCAGGACTGTTTCTGTAGTGTTGCCAGGAATTCATCACCAGCAATAATACAAGAGACACAATTACTAGAGCTGTTTCCTGTGAAATTCCATCCACTAGAATTCAGCAGGAATTAAAAAAAACTGCTCAGTCTTTTTTTTTTCCTCAAAATGAACAAGAACATTGGTACGAAGTTTTAAAAGGATGGAACCCAGAAGAACCCACCCACCAGAACTGCAGTGTAATTTGAGCAATGCTTTCACTGACTCATTATAGGGTTAGATACTCCCACAGAAGTCTATAAACGCATGTCTCTCTCAAATACAACCATGTTGATGGTGCCTTAAAATCTATTTAATAGTTTGAGGTTTATGATAGTTCAGATGTTGAGCTACTGCTTTAAAGCAGAACATATTTTAGTTTGTTTACTTCTTTCTTTAGGATTGGTGTATTTCTTTTGTTTTTCTGTTGAAAACTAGGGAAATTCAGTGCTGCTGTTTTCCAGCTTTTCAGGTTGTAAAATGCCTGTACCTAAAGCAGGAGCAATGCTTTCTACACAAGACACTGAAGGCAACTCAGGAAAGTTATTTTCCTCTCAACTGACCATACACAACTGCAGGATGCATGTCCAGTGTAACTGCAGCCCTCAAACTTCAGTTCATGAAATATCTGGACCACAGACTCTGTGAGTAAGTCTATGCAGGCATATAGGAAAGTGGGACAATGGATGGGACAGACAGACCGACCCACTGCCATCTTGCCTTCTCACAAAATCAGACAGATCAGAATATTTTTAAGGTCTCTTTCCTCCTGTCCACTCAGAAAAGATTTTATTTCAAAGACAAAAGTACTCTGAACCTCTTACTCCAGAAAACAGGCTAATAATAAACAAAGCAATAAGATATTACATACATCAACCCAGAACTGAGCACGTAAATTTCATTGCTTTACAGACACACACACAGGTGGAAGGGAAAGGCACAAAAACGTGCAAATACCAAAGCAGAGACTACCTACCTTCAATGTACAGGGGCTCAACGACATCATGATTTATCAGTTCGAAGTTCTCATGACCAATCCAGTGCTCCACATTTCTTTTCCTGCCCGTAAAGAAGTTGTCCACAACTGTAACCTCATGGCCATCCATCATTAGTTTGTCAGTAAGATGAGAACCCACAAACCCTGCTCCTCCAGTTATCTGCATTAGGACAGTTGGTATAAATTTCTTTTTCTTTTTACAGAAACACTAGACAAAGTCTACAAACATGAAGACAGAACAGTAGGTTTCAGATCTTTGCTTACTCCAGGGGAAACAACTCCATTTCCATGTATTTTTTTCCCAAGATTTATAGCTTTTAAAATTTTGAGACATACTTGACATATTTCATAGTTGTCAGGTTAGAAGGTCAGCTACCTATTCACATCAACAAAATCTCTCTTTCAGATTACATTATTTTCCATTTTTTCCTTCAAATTGGATTGTGCTTTTTTGTGACAGCAAAATCTAAAAAGATGTAGAAAGGTAATAAGAGAAATTTCTGAAAATCCCATTTCTAAGAAAAAAAAAAAAAGGTATGAAAGGTATGACAGAATGCCAGATTATTTTCATGTCAGATTTATCAGACATGTCAAATCCAGCTTCTGTCTGGTATACATGAAAGACATGCTAAAGGTGTTCTAAGTAAGTACTGTAAGTTTTCACCAAAAAAGAAGGAAGGGAATTCCCTGAAGACCTTTCCTTTGAAATACCTGTTAAAACCAAAATAATTCTATGTTTTAATGCATCCATAGCTTACATCATCTTGGCCATCTAATCAGTTGGATTAGACGATCTTTGCTGGTCCCTTACAACTGAAGAAACTATTCTATACCATTAGCTCTGACATGCAGCATTTGCCTGTCTTGAAACCCAGATGTTCTGCTGCAAAGAAACAAGCAGAAATCAAATATTTAAAACCCTATACTCCTGTTTCATTGAGGAAACAAGGAAGTTCATTAATTTTTCCCTTTTTGCACCACAGACTTTAACAGTAAACAAGCAAACAAATCACTAATTCGTACTGAAGCAGTCAGCACAATAAGCAGAACTGCAAGTTGTGTGACACATCCAGACCTATCTACAAAAGCAATTATTTTCTCTGCATTTCATAAAAAGTTTTTAAGAACCTAGACACAACAGACCACAACATTCAAAAAGTAGACTTGTAAAAGAGCTGTGTGGTATCAGCTGTATAATATATCTGCATGGTCAAATGCACATTTTGAAAGTGATTCAGCTGCTCAGCTGTTATGTCCATTCTTCAGCTGTAGTGACAACTAACTAAACAATGAAAGGACAAGGTGGAATCAAGAAGGAATCAAATGAACAGATAGTATACTGCAATGACCAAGTGCTATGTGGAAAAGGATGAGATGACTGAAGTTCTTTTACTTTGATTAATCAATGGCTAAACATTTATCCTGTCCAGTAACATGCCATCCACTGTTTTAAAAAGCAAGATTAGCACATTGTTTTTTCTAAACTAGAAAAAAAAGCAAAGGAAAACCTTCAAAGATTGAAAAAGAAAAAAAAATACAAAAACTACATCTGTTTCCTTCTGTAAAAACTTGAGTGTCCACTTCTTGTATTTTCATCTTTCTATTTCTTATTAAAAACTCAGGAGCACCAGTGTGTCAAAAACAACTATAAGTAGCAGTTAATAAAAGAATCATTTAGTTATTCTATTTAGTATTCTTCTGAGTTTGTCAGGGCTTCCCAGCTGCACATTCAACATCTTAGTCAGTTCCCTGAAAAACCCTGAAGGAGAAACAGGATTTCGGAGAAATCTCCTCTGAAATAAAAGAAAGAATCTCGAGGCTCATGTTATGCTGCAACATAACATGAAAAAAAAAAAAGCACAAACCAATTCTGTCTGGAAAGAAGTTTCCAATGACCTTAAACCTATAAGTAGGTTTATGATTAGTCTAAGTTGGCTTTATTAATAGATTGCTTCCATGGATATTAGACAAAAGTTAAGAAATGGTTGAAAAAGGAGTTGAATTTCCCCTGGAAAAGTAAAAAAAAACTATGTAAATTATGTTTTTTATCATTACTTGAGGCAACATTATAAAAAAGAAAAGATGATTTATCAATGAAGTTCTTTGTACAACCTTCCTGTAATTACTCATAAAAGCACCACTTCTAAATATTACTTCCTGTAAATCACAATGACATATTAATCTACATAATCATAGTTGTACATGAATCATATCCATATATAAGAACTGGAACACCAGCACTTGGGTCTTAAAAAGGAATACTTTATTAAGAAAATATTAATGAAAATATTTAATTACTTAGTAGTGCACGTGTGCTTGATAACTTCTACACCTACTAAAAGGCACAAATATTACAGAGGCACTTAGAAGTTGTCTATTTATTACACATTTCTGCTGTCTGCAATCAGATTCAAAACATCATATGCCTCATAAGGAAATTACATTTACTTTTTTGCTTTTATCAGTTTACAATATTCAATTCAGGAAAAACCCACCCAATAGACTGAAATACTGGCAACATTATCTTCCACAATAACAAGAATTCCTTCTCTTGCATATGAAAACCTATTGACTAGTCACTTCAGAGAACTCAGGAAATAGATAAACCATGCACAACAAGGTGAAGATTTCTTTTTAAATGAAAGAGACAGGATATGTGGTCTCAGCTTAGATACCACCACTACTCAAAATCATCTCCAAAGACTTGATGTTTAATAAAAAGTAACTGCTAGAACTGTTGTCTCATGAGGACAATGATGTGGGCATCTCCAGACTGGAGCTGGAGACTACAGTCAGAATTAAAAAAAAAGTTAAATCAAATTAAGAATGCATTCTAGAAGAAGATGTAGTATTAAGAAAATACAAAGTAAAAATACATGATCTAGCAAAATTCACTTGCCTGGCCAGTTCTTGAGAATTTTGAAGCATCATGCAACATTTTTATGGGAACTTCAGCTACTCAAAAGAATATCGATTATTTCCCCTAGGATTTTGATAGCAACACAGTAACAGAAGGGAACTCCCCACATGGGCAGGAGGCCTATGAATGCCCATCCAAGCTGGCAAAAAAACTAGTCAGAACAACCTGCCACTCCTTTTGGCCAGTTTTCTCTGTAGTCATTTAAACTGTCTAAAATACATGGGTAACCAAAAAGCTATTCACCTCCAGGTCAGCTGAAAACACTCCTATTCCAGCTACTTGCCATCACTGTTGAAGCAACAGATTTCAACAAAATATCCAGTATTTTTCAGTGGCAAAGTCTGGAAGTGAACATTTAGAGCTCCACAGCCTGTTAACAGCTTTCACTGATTTTTTTGCTGGAAGTACATTCTCACTTACACAGAAAACATGATATTAAGGTTACTTTATATCTTTGCAAACACATGAAGTACACAATTCAGGAATTCTCAAAATTAAACCTCTATTTTTCTCAGTTTATCTTCCATATTCAACAGGGGCACTGGAAATCTACAGGTTTCCCTCCTTCAAACTGTCATAAAAATGACAGAATACCACTGTAGAACTAAACTAATTTGGAAATACTTTGTGAAATTTTGCAATAGCAATGAAATAGCAGTAAAATAATTTTATCTGCATCTTTTCAATTTTTTTCTTCAAGATTTTGAAGTCAAAGCAAACAAAAGCACCAGCAGGGTTTTGTTGTAGACTTTGCTTTCTACCATGGAAAGTTCATAATCTACTTTACACATTTCAAGTGTAAAAAGTTATACTTTCTCTGCCTTCAAAACACGGGGACAATTTCCCCCACCCAGACAAACAGAAACAAGGAAAAATCTAGGTCACAGATAACTTCAGAAGTGTTTGCAGACGAAAGTGGAAAGCTGATTTCCAGCACAATTCATGAAGTTTAAGAATGCCCTGGACAACTATTTGTCCTGACTTAACTGCTGATGATGCTTCAAAATAACACTCTGCAGAGCAACTTCTTTTCTAGCCTTGTGACTAGATTTTGCCCTATATGGTCACACAACGTTCCCAAGAAGATGTACTTAAAAGGTTTCCCAGTCTCTCCAAGTCTAAGCCATCTGGGAGCACACACAAAGGCTCTTTGGCAATGTGATCCTGAGAAGTTACAAGGAAGAGCAGTTTACTAGTTGGCAAGTCAAACTTCAAAAGCAGAGTCCAAGTGTATTGTTCATATGCTGAGTTTGAGAACATCAACACGAGTAAGTGAAGCAGACCCCTAAAACCTCTGCAACAAATACGACATCCAAGGTAACTCCACCCCTTCTCATGTCTTTAATCCTACAAAACAGATTACATTCCACAGAATTTTTTGGTATTTCCCCAAAACAACCTCTGAGTAAACGTAAACTTACCAGGATTCTTTTACGATCCTTTTCTGATAAAAATTTCACTGGTGGGTATTTCTGGGTGAAACTACAGAACATTTCAAAACAAAGAAGAAAAACTAAGTAAGTTTCAGCCTGGTTTCTTTCACATACCTGTCTTTGATATGTAAGAAACTACTCTGAAAACCTTCCATTCTTAAAGTTCTGTTAAGAGTATATTTAGTCCTCTATTCTAAAATAGAATCTGGGTTAACACAAGACAATGCCTATGCATGGTGGAATATCAAAATTCATCTGCAAAGAGTGCTTTTAAAATTTCTGCCTGGTTTTACATAATGAATCACTTGACTTTTATCTTTTGAGAGCAGAACTAGTGCCAGGCATGACATCACAAGAGAAAAAAACAATATAACATGAGCAGTGACTGGACTCCTTTTTAAAGTTTTAAAAGGCAAACAATCCTCTTAAAAGTTCAGGAAAACAAAGCAAATTTTGTTGACTCGCCACATTGACTTCAAACACGTCTTGAAGTTTCAATGTGAAACTTACAACAAAGTTTTAATTCTCTTTAAAGTTTTACAAAAATCAGTATAAAATTTACTATCAGAATGTTGAAAAAACACATTTTAAGAGATTTCAACAAGACAGCTTATTCAGTATGAAAACCAATCTTAATTTTCATACACGTACTAGACTGCCATTTATTTGATGGTCTTCAAGCCAGTAATTCAATTTTTGCACCTTCTTTACAAGAACTTAATCAAACCAAAAACGCCATAAAATAAAATTACGTGAATCTTAAGTGCTCTCTCAAGCTCTTGATGCTTCAAACCTCAGAATAACTTCTCTTCCTCCCCAGAATGCACTCTGCATAAAGCAACAAAATCCTCTGGAAGGTGTGAACTTTATTTATTTATTTCAGTAGTTAGCCTCACAGTCTTGGCAATTTAATAGCTTAGGTTTTACTTAACTAAATATCAGCGTGACACTGCACAAAAATTAAACTATGGTTACTTTTCTCCTCCAACAAGTCCACATGCTAGATAGCCTGGTGTAGCATGCAGGAGTCAAAAATGGCAAGAGTTACATTTTCTTCTGCTCATCAACAGCTGCTGATTGAACTGACCCTACAATATCAGTGATCTTGAAGCACCTCCTCTGCTTCTAACCTGCAGTACTGGCTCAACAGGAATTCTTCAGCACCAGAGTACAGATGCATCTGTACTTTATCCAATTTTCATCACAGCATGAAAGCTGCTTCCAGTTTCTTGGATAGGGGAAATACGGCAATGGAACCTTCCAATGCTAGACTCACAGGCAGACTGAAAAAGAAGCAATCTACACTAGCCTTACATCACTATACAGGTCACTATCAATTTCTTTGATTTATGCTGAAGCAATAAAAGACAGCAGTGCACAAGCACAATGCAGACATGTAAAACACATCCTGAGACAGAGAGGAAAATTCACTCATAACAGGAAATTTATGGAGTTCAAGATAAGTTTAAGTGCCAAATAACTAGATGCAAGGCAAGTCTCTCTCCTCCATTCCAAAGACCACTATTTTTAAGGCTGTAGTAATCCAGCCTGGAGTCATATTGCTGCCAAAGGGACTTCACAACCATTTTTGCCCCTTCTATTACACCAGTAGCAGTTTATAGGCAGTGGGATAGAGTCTGGCTGCCAAATGATGACCTTTTGGAAACAAAATGGAGTTTATCTTGACGCAATGCTTTTGCTGTGCAAATTCTTAATAAAAACTTTACAGCTCTAGCTTCAGTTAAATAATCTCTTGTCATGAGACTAGCATTAAGGAATTCTTGTTTTTCCTGCTTCTCAAAAGCATGAAGATGGCTTGCTTTCAGGTTTTATCAACTTATGCAGTAAGAAAACATTGACACTAGAATAAGCTTTGCAAGGAGGATCAGCTTTCAGGCATCTGACAGTGAGTAGTTATTTACTGCCACTTCACACAGATATAAAATTTAAAAAATATTAATTGCAACAACCCACATTCAGCTGAACCACCAGAGGTAAATGGCTGCATTACTTGAAAAATAATAAGAAAATAGTAAGAGCATCCCTTTTGTGAAAGTATAATTTCCAGATTGGTTCATCTAGAGGTAAAAAAATATTTTGATTCTTTCTCCTTTTTCCCAGAGGTCTGAAACAAGACTTATCAATACACGTGAAAAGGCAGGAGCATTTACATGGCTTTGTGGGCAAAGTTTTAACGTAACGGCTCTACTCAACAATTCATTGCTCATTTGAAAAATACAACAATTATTAAATAAAAAAGAGACAATCAGGATACTCTCTCACAAAAGTCTTCTGTGGATGGCAGAAGAAAATACCTGAATTACCCACAACTGAAGCTGAAGGCTTACTGGACTGTCAACAAAGATTAAATACATCAATTTAATATTGTAATTGGCAAGATGGTGACACAATCTGCAATTTGTTTCATGTTGCCAATATATGCCTAGTTCAACCTATGAAGTTTATGAGCACATTAAGAGATGAGCAACCAGCTCAGTATTCTCACTGAAATAAATTGCATGTGGCAGGTCACTGAACCTTTCAAATCAATTGTAAAAAACAGAACTGAAGATTTTTCTCTTTTTTTTTCCTTACAGTCCAGGAGGGCTGGGAAGAGGAGGGGCAGCTGCTCACTGACAAGACAAAACTCTTGAACACTAAAGCACTGTGGGTGTCAAGCATACCTCTGGCCAGCAGCAATGGTATTCTGTCTCCCCTCCAGAGGAAGAGCACACAACCACCAGCATGCAATACCCCATGAGGGCCTACTGGTACTGCTTGGACAATCCAGACTTGGCCCTTTGCAATGCAGCACCCTCTGCTTTGCCTGGGACAACAACAGTATCACTTGCAAAACAGTACCACTTGCAAAAGCAACATATCCTTATCAGAGCTGACAGTTCCCACTGCCATACCAGACTTCATTTTGTGATGAAATCATCTGTCCACGAGGACACCCTGATCAGAGAACTGATGTGACACGAAGGCCAACAGGCAGAGTGAGGGATAACACATTCTGTTACAAAGTCTGAGAGAAGCAGATCAGTCAGGCTCATCCAAAGCAATACACAGGCTAAGATGCACAAGCAAATCACTGTACGGTAGCTGAACCAGAGTAACCAATCATAAGTATGGGAAAACTGTCATAAAACATATTTAAGTCTCTTGAAGATGAAACCAGTATGTCTTAGCAGACATAAACCACAGTAATCCATTCATCAGCTGGACTCCAAATAGTAAATTCCTCCACAGGATTTGAACTTTACTGAGAGTCCAGCATTCATGGCTTGATTTAGTAGGATCAATCAGCCTGAATACATCAACCATTACTGTCTTAGCATTCAATGCCCTGTCCTCACTTATATACGATAACAAATCAAAGGTGTTGAAGGTATATACAAAAATTTATTTCAAGTCTACAACTACAGAACTGACTGCTACAGAAAAGAAATTGTGCCTTTGAGCTGCTTCCCAAATTCAGCAGATGACATACCTTTTTTCTAGATCTTTGATTTTCTCCCTTAGAGGTGCAACAGCCTAAAATAAAGGAAAAACATTTAATCTTTGAAGAATAAAGCAGGATTCACATCACAAAACACGCACATAGGGAGCTGCCTTAAAGCAAAAATCATGACAAACAGTCTTCTATGCAGATCTTTACTGAAGACACTCCAAGAAACTTACATTTTAAAGCCTCCTTTATGTAAAAAAGAACCTTGAACCTTTTCCACCAAAAATCAAGTCACCTAGGAAAATGTGAAATGAAATCCCTTACGTACAACTGAAAACAAAACATGTCAAGGCTACAAATACCACATTCTTGATGAGGACATCCAATGTTATGATTCCTATCTGGCAAAGTGAAGTCAAAAGTGACTTGTCTGAGGTTGTCAGAGGTAATCTATATCTAGCAACAGAACAATGGGACAGTAATTTAAACATCAACTATTTAAATGGACAACAGATAAGCATATGGAGGACATAGACACAGAGAGAGGGATATCAGCTCCAGAATATACTATGCAAATTTAATGATACATCATGTTGAAATACCTAAATATGTTCTACATCATGATTTGAGGGTATATTTATGCTTAAGAAAATATTCAAAGGAAATTTGTTAGAAAATGTAGTTCACCTACCAAGACTTTTGTTTGCATTTTCACAGCTTTAGAAGAGAGAATCACTTAAGCTGGCATCAGTTCCAGTTTATCACAAGACCCATATTTCTAACAGACCTGCTGAATTTCAACAGGAGTCCCTCAACTCTTGTTTTTAAGTTTACTAAAGCCTTGTCACAGAATTTACCCTCTTGGGCTTTATATAAGTTGAAAGCTGTCAGAGGTTCTAACTGCTACTAAGTGGCAGCACATCAGCAACCGCCATTAATTTGTTTTATGCAAATACTTCTGGTTAGAGTTAGACAATTCAAGAACTTCATAAACTGAATAAAGCTGCATATTCATGTTAAGAGGAAATAATAGGGCACTGCCATTTATATTCATGAAATATTTAGCTCTATGGAACAGCAAATAGCTCTTGAAACAGTTATATTTATTCTGAGGGTGTAAGACATTATACAACTTTAAAAATAAGATTCAGAAGTGCCCAACTTCTCAAACCTTACATTAACTCTGATCTACACATTGAATTTCAAGTATTTCACCATTCTTAAACTGGAATTTTCACAATGCTTGTTGCAACACTTCCCAGATTTTTTTTAAAAAACCCAAACAACCCAACCAAAAAAACAGAGAGAAGAATGCAAAAGACAAACTAAGAACACAAGCTCTCCATTGATTTTAAGCAATTTCAGTGGGCTGCTCACTGTGTCCAGAGGAACAACTGCTACATAAACCTGCTAAAATGTAAGACACTAGGCAGACCAGACTACACTAGTACAGGAACACACATCCAAATAAGGGGAAGGGATATCAACCTCAAGGACTTTCCTTCTATTAAATACTTTGTTTTATTGTTATTAGACTGGAAGGCTGAAAAAGATCTCTTGCACACATTTTCAATATTTTACAACAAACTGAGGCTAAAACGGAAATTCACAGGTATTGGTACAGCAGTTCAGAACCACTAGTATGTTCAGACCCCATGCCTACTCCAGAAAATTGCCAGGATTTCTGCTTAAAGCCTTGGCACTGCACACCCTCCCTAGCCACAAACACTGCTGTATTTGTTCATTAGTTAAAAACCAAAGCAAAGCAATTTTGGGTACCTTCGAAATTGTAATGCACTTTATATATACTTCTTATTTTTTAAGGCAGTCAGAGGAAACAATTTGTGTACATCCTTTCAGTAATAAATAGAACAGTTCTTGGGAGGATTCTACCATAATCTCTGCAGCAAATGTATCAGCAGATCTATCACTTTCAAGGAAAGTTTTAACGAAAATAAAGTGGAGGCACAGATCAATTAGAGGGAAGAACACAAATCCAATGCTTTGGTTTTAGCAGAATCAAGATTAAAGAAATAAAGCTACATATACCACTTCAATATGAAATTAGTGAAATGCAGTCCTCAAAATAAAACAGATTACCTTATTAGCAAACTAACCTCCTCTATTCTACTTTCCACCTTCTGATCCCCATTTTCTTGAAGAGACCTGTTGGCAAGAAAAGAAGAAAATAATCCACACCTAACCAATAACTACTCCACTGCACCTGAATCATATTAAAACAGCATGCTCAAAGCATCTTGAGTTATTATTATTTCAAAACCATAATTAGAACGAAATAAATAGGATGGTCTAATTTCCATGGAAATCCATCAGTTTGGAAGAAACTGAACCAAGCTCACAGGAAAGAAACAGTACCAATAAAAACGTCATTCATTTTACACAGAAAATTAACTTCATTTTAGAAAAGTGTCTAATTACTAATTTTGAGTGTAACTTTGCTGTGCAAAGGCCGAAAATGTCTCTTTGAGGGTCTCTGCTTACTGTATGCTGACAAAACATTTTCCCTTAGGCAAATGCATCTCACTTTGACTTTGAACTTTTCAAACACATAAGAAACAACCCCAACTGCACTAAAACGTGCCTTCAGTGACCGCCTGATGGGCAATACTGACTCCTCACACAAATATTGCTCATTTGAAATGAGGCCAAGGATGAAGTATGTCGTGGTAACTTGTGAAAACAGAATACTGTCTAAAAGACCAGTGTCTTGCACAAATCTGTGTGGTCTTATTTAGCATCTGATTGTGTAAAGTATCTCAGTTATGTTCACTTTCATATAAACTTTTACAAGTGTAGAATATGTATTTTTAAATTCTACTTCTTGTATCAAGGTTATGCAATTTTCCTTACGTTTGTGTAATTATATATTTTTTTCAATTAGACCTTCTGAAAGGGGAATTATTTATCACACAGTAGTTAAATTTTTGCATACTAGAGGATTCATGGGTATCCAACATAAAATACAGTTCTTTCAAGTGCAAAACAGAGCTCCTTTACTTGGGACCTGAACTCATTACACCTAGAGAAACAGAAGATCCTTTGTTAAGCAGACACACACACATATATATATATACACACCACACTGTTAGAAGTTAAAGCAACGATTTCCTTCATAACCCTCTGTAAAACGCTCACTTTAAAAAAAAGTCAACTCAGTCTATTACTGAGGCAAAGACCTTACTGACCAGATTCATTTGTATCTCTAAAGAACACAGTAAATTCCTACATTAAGACATACATTCCCTGAACCATCTGTTCAAACCACGTTGTCAGTTATTGCAATAGTTATTGCAAATAAAACCCCTGCAGCTCACATAGAATGAATTTACTATAAGGAAGCGATATTAATCTATCCTGGTGGATTTTGAAAATGTTTTCCCAAGTTATAGAAATTTATAAAAAACTGTGCAAACAACTGTGGAACAGATAGCCTTTCCTCTGTCATAAGTGAGCAAGGAAAATTTGGAAAACTCCTCAGAATTTAAAAAGGTCCCCTCAAAAATAGTTCGTACTGTTTTTTTTACTCACAAATCCTGCAACTCAAGGACTGGCAACTTTGCAGTCTATTTCTAAATGAGCATTTCCTCCTAACAAAGACAATCTTAATGGCTGAGGATCAACGTCAGTCCTTCAGAAATAATTTTTCCCCAAAATAGCTCTATAAAGGATATCTCAAATAAAAATTCAGAGACAGGTAGTGGCAGAATTTCTAAAGATAGCTTATCAGGATATAAACAGCCTGGATCCCACACCCTCCTGTCCTCCTCAAACCCCTCTCTGAGGTTCTTGTCCTTTGTTAAGAAATTCTCAGCTGCTCATATAACAGCTGCTAAGCTGCCATAGTTCACTGGCCATGATAACATGGTAATCTAACTGATATCTCCATCTGCAAGCCACAGCAGCCCAGCAGCAGCTGTTTGCCTGACAGCTGAGCACTCTTTGCATCAACGGTGGGAAACTCCAGGAGGAGTAGAGTGGACCACATGGGATAGGAACAGACCCCACAGTTAGCTGTCCTGGGTGAATTAGAACCTGCATTATTATTCTTATTTCGTTTCAAACTTTCCTTACTATGTGGCGCTAAGAGTGGCAACAGAATACCAAAACCCTTTACTAGCAAAACAACATGGTAAAATATTTTGTCCTCTTTACACAATGACTTTGCTGTAGGGAACAAGCTGTCCCCATATTCTCTTCAATTTCTTTTGCAGCTGTCTCCCGGTAAATTTTCCTGCAGGACAAACTCACTTGCAAGCAGAAATGTGAAAATCTGCACATCTTGCATACATATTGTTTGTCTTTCTAAAGAAAAAAACTCTAGAGGACAATGCAGGATTTTCTGCTTTTCAGCAGTTAAACCATCAGATTCTCTACCAATTAACTGTGGAGGAGGAAAAACTCTCCAAAGCACATTTCTGATTCTAGGCAGAGAAATATAATAATGGCAAGCAGTGGAGAATGTGTTACTCCACATTTAAGCCCACATTACTACTGAGATACAGTCACATCTGTGCTGAGGAAAAGCAGAATCCAAGCCTATACAACCATGTATGCCAACCAACTGGCCAAAATTAGAAGACTAATTTGTGTAAAGAAAAGCAGATGAAGTGTGAGTAAAATCCCAGGTGAGATCTATAGCAAACACACAACTATTTTTGAGACCGAACACTTTGAATTTAAAAAAAAAAAAATGCTATCAGCTGCTTAGCAACAATCCAAACAACAGTGTGAGCTGCTGTTTTTCTTCCTGCTTTATATATATTGATGGGAAAGGTAAGTTAATTTTATTAAACATAAGGATATTCAATAAAAAAATTATATACATTACCTCATATTGACAAAGTTTCCCCACACAGCTGGAAAATAAGAAGAGAGAAAACATTACAATGTCATATGGCAGTACCTGAGGTAATTTTTTCCTATTATCAACAGAAGGAAAGTAAAACAATATTAAGTGTGTTAATCACAAATTATCTAACTAAGTTACATATACACTGCCCATATATAAGTGTCTAAAACACAGTTTTGGAGTATGGGTGGAATTTTGATGAGATTACTCGAGACCATAAAAAAATACATAGGAATTACCTAAACTGGAATTTGTCACTGCACACTTGTTTATTAGGAATACCGGAAAAAGTGACAAGAGCAAAAGGAGTCCTGTAGATCTGAACTACATAAATTGGAAACTGCAGAGTGACAAAAGAGTGGCCACTATAGGTTAGAGCTGATCCTGTCCAAAGAGGTGCCTCAGGAGTCCTGCATTAAAGGTAAAAGTGCTTGTGTGCACATATAATTGTGCCTAAATACATAAATATTGTGATGTAGAGACAAAACGTACCTAAGCAATACAACTTAAAATGCCTCAGTAAGCAAACAAAACTCATTTATCACTTTTTGTATGGAAAAAGTTTTATAGAAAGATAAATCACAGCATTAAATCAAAGACCAAAGACGTAACAGATGTTTTTAGGCTCGCAAAAAGATTCAGCTGCCTAAATCACTTTCTACTAGAAAAAATATAATCTTCTGAAACTGGTCAGGGTTTATGTGATTATAGGAAGACTATGAGAACACTGACTTTGTTTTTAACTTTCAATTAGGAAACAGAACGCAATTTAAAGTGAAAAAATGAGAAGCCATAAACCAGGCTACATAGCCAAGGGAAACTTTACAACTTTGCATCATCAAGATAAACAGGGAACAGTTATGTAAGGGACTCTGCTAAACAAGCAATACAGGAAATATACTTCAAGCACCTCCAGAAAATCATTCTGGAGTTGCTCTTTAAGGGACAAGGCTCAGGCTAAGGACACAAATTACCTTGGGTCTTAGGGAGCAGCCTATATGCAGTATTACCATACACAGAGAAAATTTCTCAAGCGTTCACAGATTTTGTAAGCTGTATTGCAGGTCTTGAGTAGCAGCTAGTAAAGTAGTTTGCCTACCTTTAGGCTTTGCACATACATTTCCCTCACCATTACTCAATGAGCTCAAGATGATGATAAGGTGTTACAGAAACCAAACAAAAACTGCTGCTACAGACACAGGCACCTTCCAGGCAGGAGAAATGAAACATTCCCAGGAAGGAAGAGTTGGGAGGACACAAATGAGGATTCAGTAATACAGTTTTTTTTTTGCCTTCAGGGGATGGCAAAGCGACTGAACTGTTTTTAAGTGCTGAGTGCTGCTGAGTAATTCACGAGTAACTCAAAAGAATCCATGACAGACTATGAAATAAGCTGTAGGAGGGCCCTGTGTTATCTGTGGTGATACCATAAAATCTCCTGTCATCTTCTGGGGAAAAGACAGGGAAGCTTTAATATATTAGAACAAATGATCCATAAAATCCAAATGAATTTTTAAATAACCTGGATTTTGTGTTAACTAGATAAAGTAAATTTAACGTGGTGAAAACAGGATACAGCGTAGAGCACAGTTAAATTATTTACCCTCTGGTCAGGATTTTAGAATTATGTATGATAACACTAATGGAAAAACACTTTGTTTTCTTTCAATGATGAAGATCTCTGGCAGTTACAGGTACAGAATTCTCCAGTTAAACATTACTGAGCTATACTTACAAAGAATTATTTTTCTGGACTACGGAAACCCATACAAATAATATAAGTGGTTATGCAGAGGCAGGAAGCATCTGGGTTTAGCTGGTGAAGTAGGAATTGATTGAAGAATAAAAAAAGAGAGTTGCCAGCTGCAACACAAATATCATCCTCCCACTTTTGTTGCAAAGACAGTGAAGCCACATTGCATACAAAGAACTGGCTTCCTAAAGAAAACATGTGACTTGTGTGTGTGCTCAGTGTCCACAGCAGGGAAGGGAAGCTCAAAAAGCCATTCACATCCTTCCAGGAACACTGTTTTGGATATCCCAGTTCTGTAGGAGTACATGACCCTGCATTAAACTTTTTACGAAGCGTATTGGGTACCACTGCATAAAAAAAAAAATTAAAATTCGCAAAATTACCCACACAGGAACTATCATACAGAGAAGTCTGAAGAACCCTGAAGTCTCTCAAGTGTAGAGAGATGTTGCAAAAACTCACTTCAACATACTGACTGCCCTCATAAAGGATTCTGAATGCACAATTCTAAAAAGGATCTCTTTGGCCACTGGTGCTCACATAGAGCTTATACCAAGGTTGAAGGGATAAGAGCTAAGATTTTTGTAGTGGAAATAAGGTTTGGCTGTTTTTCTTCCAAACACACAGCTGTTTATACAACGGGCTTATCCAGCAGCAGAGCCAGAAGCATGACACTGGCTCACAGAGGATTTCCTTGCCCTAAAGGTTAAGTCAAGGCTGGTTTGACATTCAGGTAAGATTGATGGAAACACAGAGGTAAGTAGGTCCAAATCCACAAGCAGAACGATGAAAATGACAAGCCTAAATTTAAGATGAAAATCCTTATATGCATCACAAAACCACTTGACAGGCCCATTAAGATCAGGCCCCAAAAGTTGCAAACAGAGATGGTTAAAAAAGATCTGCCACATCAGCAAGGTCATGAATTGGGCACTACACGTAAAACCAGCTTTCAAAAGCATGAGACTCCTAATGGACCAAATTTAAGCAAACACTAACACAACCCAGAATCTCAATGTAAAAGCCAGTTTTAAAAATTCAAGTCTAAAGCCAAATCTTTTAAGTCAAAAGGTATTAAATCCAGGATAATAATCCTGTGCCAATTCTCAGACTGTAAAAATTTAACACCCTCACCCCCCACAGCCACACACAACACACTCTTATGAAGAACTTCCAACTCATCCAACTAGAGAGCATTCATAAACAGTCTTCCTGCCACCTACTGAAACTGTGCAAAGGAAGAATTCATGATTCATTGGACTAGACAGAAGCATGACGTGTAACCTAACAATTAAGACACTCATCTACAAGAGAAAGAGACAGAGGTTCCACTTCTTCTTTCAAAGAACGATTGTAAACCTCACTCAATGACTGATGAAGGTCATAGTAAGTTGCCAGTGATCAGAATACCTGAATTGTTGTAGCCTGGTTTAATGGCTTGTAGGAGAAGTAAAAATAGGACTACACCTATCTGGTTTTAGGTGGTTTTTTTCCCTTTGCATCCTTTTCATAAAACAATGAGAAATAATTTTATTGTAGCATTTTTGCAAGGATTAATCGCAAGTACCATGAAGAGTAAAATACATTAATCATTCCCACAGACATCACACTTTAAAGAGAAGGCTTCCAGAGAAGAACAACATGCCTTGAGTGAAATTATGAATAACTCTCTAAGTGAGCCTCTTTTAGAAAAAAAAAAATTTGTTTTTTAATGCCCTAATCACAATATTGTTATTAAAGAGTTATTTGCATTTATCCAACTAAACATTAATCACTCAGGGTTTTTAGAAAACACTGACGCTTTTTTGTTTCTTTCCCCAGCCTCTGAGATCAAGCTGTAACTATTTGGCATGCACAACCTTACAGTAAAATTGTTGTGGGTTTTCAAGACTTCTCAAACCTACCTTAAAAGGTAGTCATATATGAGTAAAAAATGTGTTGAGTTTTTTTGTTTGTTTTTTTTTCCTACTGAATATATTTACATTCCTGGACTTTGTTTAGTGTTTCTAGAGAAGCTCTGTTGTGAAATGATGCTGGATGCAGAGGACTGTAATGAGTGGGATACTGTTAGCAAAGGAATACTCCAGCAGCTATCCTTTGGATATTAAAGCAATCCTGCCTACATTAAGTTAAAAAAAACCAAACAACAACTCAAAACCAAACAACACAAACTCCAAAATCTGTTAAATCATACTTGAAAAATATGACAGAAACCCCAAGCACTTGACTGGGGTTTTGCTGAGCATCTACTATTAAACGGACACTTCAATATCACAGTCAGACTTTTAACTGACCAGCTGCACTTCACAGCAGGCAAATGTTATCTTTCCAGATCCTCAAAACAGGAACAGGATGTATGTTTTCATCTGGATATCCTTTGAATTTGTCATCTGCAATAATACTTTTTGTACAGGTTTCTATAAAATACAGATTACTACACTAAGAGAACCTTGCATGCCGTAAAAAATTCATCAATACGCTGGGGAACCAGAAAAATAACACTGTCACAACCTGAAGGTGGGAAAAAACACAATCCTAAAGGAAGTCTGTACCTTTTTCCCTCTTCTCTGGGTCTCTTTAAATGACATTAAAATCAAGCCAAAGACTATCACAGGCCCACAACAGTAATACACACTCAATCTAAAATTATTAGTGACGACACTAGTTTCAGCATCACACAGATTTTGAAACAGATGTTTTAAAAAGCAAAATCATGATCTAGATGTAGAGACCCAACTGTACCAAAAACAGGTGCAATTTATTTTAAAACCATATTATTTCCCAATTACTTTGTTGTTTTCATTTCCAGGACACTATGTTAAAGAAACTTATACAAAGTTTTGCCTAAATAGATTTAGCTGAAAGCACAGGAACTTTTTCCTGTATCACTCTCCTTTCAACTTCTGTTCCTTAGAATAAAAAGATTACAAGATGATGTTTACAAATAGATTTCCTTATTAACAGAAACAGAATGCAGGAATAGTATGAATTGATACACAGTCGTAACCAGAATTTCTAGAGCAAACTTGTATGTTCTGAACATCCAAAGTGAATTGCTTCAAAGTTTCCATTTCAGAGAGATGCAACAGCATTCAAAAAAGGGTTTGTTTTTTGGGTTTTTTTCTTAAATCTGACTCTCCACAGTCACTCAGCAGCTTCGGCCCTGAAGAAATAATGTTTTTGTTTCCAGATACAAACCTGAGAAAGAGGGAGAGCATGCAAAGGGGAATAAAATGCTTTTTAACACAATTGCATTAAAGTTTTAATTTAATTACTTTACATATTAAATAATGTAAAGAAAACAATTTTTTTTTTAGGAAACTATTATTTCTCACACAACACCTTGTGGATAAATTGGAGAAATATGACTTTGATGGACTACTCAAGAGATGGCAGCTGGGTGGCTGCATCTAGGGCTCAGCGCCCAAAGGGAGATCAGTAACAACTGGTCCATAGTGGGGGGTATACTGGCACCGGTACTGCTCAGTATCTTTATAAATGACACAGACATAGCCACTGAGGGCATCCTCAGCAAGTCTGCAGATGACACTGAGCCTATAAGTGCATTGAGGGAAGGGATGCCATCCAGAGGGACAATGACAAGCTTAAGGAGTGGGCAAACATGAACCTCATGAAGATCAAGGCAAAGTGCAAGGTCCTGCACCTGGGCTGGAGCAACCACCAGTACCAGTACAGACTGCGTTACAAGAGGACTGAGAGCAGCCCTGTCAAGAAGGTCCTGGGGTACTGGTGGAAAATTTGGAGATGAAATGGCAATGTGCACTTTCAGCTCAGGAAACAAATCATACACTGTGCTGCACCAAAAAAAGTGTGGTCACTCTGTCAACTGAGATGATTCTTCCTCTCTATTCCATTCTCATGAAACATGACCTGCACACAACTCTAGGGCTCCAGGACAAGTAACACATTGACCTGTTATAGAGGGCCCAGAGAAGGGTCACAAAACACGGTCAGAGGGATAGAACACCTCTCTTATGAGGACTGTCTGAGAGAGCTGGTTAGAAGAGCCTGGAGAAGAGAAGGCTCTGAAGAGACTTTATTGTGGCCTTACTTAAATAGGGCTTACGAGAACAAAGAAGAAAAACTTTTTAGCAAGGCCTGTGGTGACAGGACCCTTAAGAGGCAGTGGTGTTAGCCTGAAATAGAGTAGATTTAAGTAAGAGATGAGGAAGCAATTCTTTACTATGAGAGCGGTAAGCCACTGGAACAGGTTGCCCAGAAAAGTTGTGAATGGCCCAGACCTGGAAACAACGTGAAGCTGGACAGGACTCTAAGCAACGTGTTCTACTGAAAGATGTCCCTGCCCATGGCAGCAGGGGGCTGGACTAGATGATTTTTAAAGGTCCCATCCAATGCAAACCATTCTATGATTTGGCCAATATATTTCAAACTGCCTTTTATAGTCTGGATTCCATAAGAATAAAAAAACCCTCTCAACTGCCCTCCATCTGTAATTCCACCAGTATGTCAGTTTGCTTTAGAAAATTATTTTACTGATGGGAGTATTTCACAGTATTAGTGGAGATAAAACATACAATTACTAATCATAATTTTGTACTAAGAAATGTCACCTTCCTTAGAGAAGTTTACGATCATGCCTTTGGGGAACGTACAACAACTTGAATATTCAAAAAGATTTTTTTAAAATACACGTCTGGTAAGTCTACACAGATCTCTGAATAGCAAATAGTTCTTACTGTATTTTGTGAACTGATGCCTTGCTTAACAGTAAAGTTCCTGCACCAAATCAAAGACAGCAGATAGGAACGGTAGCTTTTCCCACATGAGAAGTATCCCAGACACAAGGAGACAGGGTTTGCTAAGGGAAAGAGCCTCTCTGTATCTTGGACAGCACCACTGCCACTCTATGCCAACCCTTCAGCTACTCATCAACAAGCAAAACTAAGGCAACACCATCACCAGGAAATTTCTCCACCCTCCCTTAAGAACAAATACTTAAACCTTGGCAAACCAATACCCTCCCACATCTGTGAGATATAACATTATGCAAATTTTCTTTCTTTACAAGAGTTAATGGAGCTTCATATTGTAGGGGAAGGTAGCCAAGGATACATTTTCTTACATTTCAATTAGCATAATCATTTTATGACTGAATTTTGCTTTTTGTTTCCCAGATGGAAAATATTCCTGAAATTTTCTATTAAGTCTTCTTTCAAGTTCTCTGTTCACTGTCACTGCTCCTTCCTGCCTCATATCTTCAGCATATCATTCTTTACCACTTCTCCTGCTGACAGCTAAAGTTGTTTTCAGTGGACTCACAGTATGTTCCAGTGTTCAGCACTGTAACTGAAACAAACTCACTTTTCCCAGCTACCTTTCACGAACCCCTTCAGGTAAATTGATGCAATAACCCCTACCTCTCTCTCTCTCTCTCTCTCTCCAGTCCATAAATGAGATGCTGAAAACTTACAGTTTCAACCAAACTCTGCTTTGGCCAACCAAACTTAGAAAAAAGAAACAAGCAATATAAATGTCAGAGAAATACTCCCCTTTGCAAAAACAGAAGGTAAAGAAGATGGAAGCTCTAAAAGTGTTTGTCCTTGAATGATAATGTTGTCTCCTGCACATGCTGCAGAACAGATGAATACTACGTGGAGGTAAGACATTAAAGACAAATATTAAATGGATATAAGAGAGGAACCACAAGATTAATTTCTCCAGGATGCCAAAAACTGTTTTAAAACATCATGGCTAGCAAGACATAGTCAGAGTCCATATATTCCTGACAAAAAACTGAAGTGTGAACAAATTTTCATAAGCTACATGAGTACAGCTAGTTGCAAGCCTGATGAGCAGGGAACTGGAAGCTGTTACAACAGTGAACTTATTTCCATAAACCCACAAATTAAAGGCAACTTGGTGAATGTGACCAACCAGTAAATGTTCCGGGTCTGACATTTTCTTTGGTCGAGAATCCATGGCAAGCTGACACAAAAAGCAAGGAAGCCTCATGTCCTACACAACCATTCCTAACATCTCCATGGCAAATCAATCCTGACATCCAGTTATAAAATGGATAGGGAAGGAAGATTTCTGATGGTGAATAACGTTGAGACAGAAAACCTGAAGCAATAGGGCAGGACCAACTTTTCTATTATGAAAAGTGGAAGTAAAAGCTTATCAAAACAAAATATTAAGTAGCATTTAACCTTTGCTTTTAACATATGCAAGACAAGTAACATGAGGGGCTGGTAAGATGCAAACTGAAAAGCTCACTCACACCTTGATATTTCGAGAAGAGAACATTGCATTCTTCCTAGCTTATGAAAATCTGACAAAAACAAATCTTAGAAAACAAAGGATAACAACCATGGAAACTAACAATACTGTGAAAAGTCAAGCCAGTATACTACAGGATGTACTTCCCTCACATTATTTCGACATTTCATTTTTAAGTGCTTCTAATAGCTGTGCTATAATATATCTTACAAAGGAAATGAGGTCTTAAGCTTGGATCTCGTAAGAGCACCCTATTTCATTTTCCCCTTGGAAAATGAACAAGGCTACTGATATACTTCCTGAGAGCCATTTGATCTACAAATGAGTAAAGAGAACTGTTCTACCTTACCAGAAAGAGAGCTCTTAACATTTTCATTAAGAACATGCAACTGCCCTCTCATACCAAGACATCAGCAGATTATTTACAGCAGCATCGAGATTCAAGCAAACCATGCAGACTGATGAGCTCTGGTCTTTAAATCCTGGCTACAAGATTCTAAGTGTATTTCTAACAACTTAAATAAAGCCCTGATTCTGCAAGGACAGTACCACTGAAGCATGGTTGCATATCCATATAAAGCTAAATAAATATTTAAAACTTCCAAAGGAGTGAGTGTAAGATGTCTATGTACTGACATTCCATCACACAGGTGGGGTTTTTCAAAACAGAAGAACACTCTCAGCCTGCATATAAGTTATTCATATTGCGGTGACATTGAAGTGCTTTAACATTATTGATTTAATTGACTGCTCTTATGATCTGTCTACATTTCTCATTACAGACAACAAAAATAAATTAAACCCACTTCACCTCATGTTGTGAAGCTGTGGTTTCACAATAGCTTCAAAATTATGTAAGTGAAGCTCATGACTGAAAGAATTTGTTTCAGTCCAACTCCACACACCCCTCCACCCCACTTTGGTTAGCATTAGCACTCCTGCACTATTTTGCTGAGGGTTAAATTAGAGGAAAGTTGGAGAAGAAAAGTTTGTCCCTTTAAAAGGGCAATGCAAATTCAACCTCTGAGCAAGGTTTCCCACTATATGTAGCACAGTACAGTCATGCAATGTTCACAGAAGACAGCACTGAAGGTGAGACAACTAAACCAAGTATGAAGAGTATTTAAAAAAAATTGAGTAGCAGTCTGACATACTACAGAGTGATTCAGACAGCTTGCTAGCTGCAATATCTTCATATTCATCACCTGGGCAATGGGGAAAAACATCACCCCTTTCACCCAGGACCTACAGAACAGGTAAAGGTAAATGTTAAAACCTTATTCACTTCCTTTTCCCAGGAAACAGTTGCTTAAGTTACAACAGCTTTTATTGCCTGCTGTATAGCAATGCTCGTTTTGACTTCTAATTTTATACATACAATCCATACATAGCACAATGTTTTGAGTGAATGATTTTTTAAAATTAGTATCAAATAGATTTACAGAAATGAGTCATCAAATACTACCGTAATTCAAATCCAAATCCAAAGTAAGGATCTTTCTGGATCTAAGTGCTACTAGGAAACTGAATGAAGTCCATAAAGGAGCTCTAAGAATCTTTCATATGACACTAACAGTGTATCTCATGTCATGGCAGTACTTCAACCAAAGTAAACGGGACTCCTAATTGCAGACCTGCAAAGCATGTGATGGCAGCATTGCCAGCAGCAGTGACAGCTTTTATCCCATTTTACCACTGTGCACTACCTCCTCAAGCTGGGCCAAAACAGCTGTTGAATACCCACACTATCAAACGGCTATAACACAAAAGGGTGATCTCAGTCCAGACCAGTTCCTTCATCTGGTGCACAACAAAAAATTTCAGCCATTGTACAGATGTGGAGCAGAGATACCCAAGACAGCCCAGCCACCCACCACCTTGTGTGAAACTACTAAGACAGCCACTAAATGACTGCTGAGAGTGAAATAGCTCACAGCCTTTCAACTGCATGCAAAGTTTTTTCTCTAATTTGCAAACTCGCACAGAAAAGTTCTTCAGGCACCTTTATAACAAATTTGCATTCAAAGGCAAAAGATTCCTATGAAGTAAGACATTTTTCTAAATGATACTCCCAATACATTTGCTCAGGGTTTCACACACAGGCTGACAAAACAGCACTATTAAAAACGTCCTATCCTCTAGTTCACAAAAAAAAAAATGTACTCGCCAACTATTTCATTCCCTGTAAAATGTGCTCCAAGTCTGAATGCCCATGCCCTAATACTGAATGGAAATTCATGGAAAGAAGGCGCACAGCCTAAAAACACTTAGTCATTTGGAGAGTACTTCAGAAAGAAGGAATGTAAGAAGTGCCAGCACATACACCTACACCAGCAGCTCAGTTTTATCCAATTCTCTGCTGTTTCAGTTGGGCATTATCTGACTGCAAGCAGAGCATAGTGATGATTCAGCAACATTGTTAGGAGTACCCTTTTAGGGTAGGTGAATGAGATCATAAACAATCACTTCTGAAAAAAGCAAACAAAAAATATTCTCTCTAGAATCTGATAGACCAGTGGCATCTGCTACCATACCATGCTATGTAGCTGACACTCAAGAGTTCCACTACTTTTGATCTCTAGTCAAAATATGGGAAAGCACAGTATGTCAGATTTGCAAAAAACACGTTCCCATCAGATACCAACTTATTCCCTTTTCAAGCCACTTTTTTGCCACACTGGCCTGCAGTCCCTCTCCTCCACTTTTCTTCTGAAAACCAAAAAACAAGCAGTCAGAAGGCTTCTCCTTAAGGCTAACTTTTACTCAAAAAGTTAGAAAGCAAACACCTATTACTGGCCAAAGAATATAATCAAATCCACTTTTCACTGCAGCTTATTAACTTTCGTTTTGAAAACCATCATTTTTAGCAAAATATGTAAGCCTTTAAAAATAATAACTGACATTAAGCTGCCAAGATGCAAAGGACCTGAAGTCACTCGGACAACAAACTGAAAGTCAGAGCTGAAACACAACTTAAGGGTAACAGAAGTACCTAAATAGTGAGGTGCAGTAAAGACAATAAAATACGGTAACGAAGGGAATTGCTGTTCCTGTGGTAGGAAACACTCCCTCTCTGACAAAATTACTCGTGTTGTACCTTTCCACCTTCCCAAATACAAAGGCGTGATCTGAAATGTGATGCACACGCTCACCCCCAAAGCTGGTTCACGTAATATGTATGTGCCTTCAAGCAACAAGAGAACAGCTTGCTCCCTACCTAAACTGACAAGGCATCGTGCTGTCCACACAGAATCTACCCGAGTCTGAAAACGGAACAGGTTAAAACAAAATAAACTAAAATTGCAACAGAAAAAAACAAGTAAGGGAAGAGCGCTGACAGGACAACGTTTTAAATCCATTTTAAATCTATCTGACTCACTCCTAGTAAGTGAAGTCATAAACATCCCCATCACTGGCTGGCTATTCTAAGATTTTCTCAAGTACCTCTGTGCCTCTCTCCTGGCTCTTAAGACTCCAGCTACGCGCTGAGTTAATAAACAAACATTTATTTAGCCCCCAAAGGGCTTGGGAGGGTTTTACAAAACCAGACACGAGGCCTACCCTGGAAAAACTTCCCTGCGGGCTGCTCACCGCTACCAGGTGGCGATCGGGGCGGACAAAGCGCGGTCTGAGGAAAAGAGCGGCTGCGGAAACGCTCCCGGAGCCACGTCCCGCCCGCACCGCTTCCCGCAAGCCCTGGGGACGGGGCAGGGAGCGCCGGCAAACGGGGGACGCCCGGCACGGCTGCCCACCGCACTCGGGAAAGTTTCGGCAGGGCAAGGAAACGGGGAACGCTGAGCCCCGCCGCCCGGAGCCGCGGGGAGCCCCTGCCCTGCTGGGGCCGGAGCGGCCGCGCTGCGGCGCGCCTGCAACCGGGCAGCGCAACGGGGTACGGGAGGTGCCGCCGCCACATCTTCCTCCTCCTCTTCCTCCTCTCCCCCAGGGCGGGCAGAGGGCACGGGGGGCGCCGTGCCAGCGGGCAGTGAATGATCGTGCCAGACCCGCCCCCACCCCCGCTCACTCACAGGCGACGTAGGCGACGAAGGCGAGCCCCATGAGCAGCTTCATCCTCCTGCGGTTGATGGCGGTCAGCAGGCGCAGCAGCGGCCCCTTGCTCACCATGCCCCGCGGCAGCGGCACGCAGAGCGCCGGGCACGGCCGCGGCCACCCACGGCTCCGCTCGGCCCCGCTCCGCCCGCCCCGGAACCGCCCGCGCAGGCGCAGCGGCGGCGCGCGCCCGCTGCCCCGCCCGCCCCTTCCCTCCCTGGTCGCGGACGCGGCCGGAGCGGGGGCCGCGCATGCGCGTGCCCGTGTTTCACTCAGAGCGAGCCGCGCCGCGTGTTCCGTGCGGCGTGCCCCCTTCCCGCCGAGTGTGCTCCGGGAAATGGAGTACGACCGCAGCCTCCCCGTGGCCCTCGTCTGGCCTTTCAGGGTGCTTCAGAGTCGGGCGGGCTTGGTCATCTGTCGCCTCCCACTGTGGTGGTCCTGGCGCGGTGACCTGCTGGAAGGAACGGGCAGACGCGGGCACTCACACAGACAACACGTGTGTCGCCCTGCCACCTTCAGTGCCTTTTAAAGCAGCATTTTCCCGTTCCCAATATGCTTTCCATATCTGCACAGGTGTCTGCGTAGTAAGGACAACCACCTGGATGCAATATTACAGAATCACAGAATACTCTTAAACTGGAAAGGAGCCACAAGGATAATCAAGTCCAACTCTGCAAAGGACACCCCCAAGAATTACATCATGTGTCTGAGAACATTGTCCAAATGCTTCTGTCAGGCTAGTGCTGTGGCCACTTCCATGGGGAGCCTGTACCTGTGCCTGACCACCCTTTTTATGATGTCCAACCTAAACCTCCCCTGACATAACTTGAGGCCATTCCCTCATGGGCTGCCAGAAAAAGGAGGTCTGTGAGACCACCATGTGAGAAGTTCTAGACTGTGCTGAGGTCTCCCCTCAAGGTGCAGTAGGATGACCCTGTTTGAGCACAAAGGTTGGACCAGATGACCTGCTCTACTGCCTTCCAATCTTGCCCTTTCTGTGATTCTGTAGATGAAAAATGTGAGGATTTTCCCCCTTCTCCCCCACACCCCTGCCAAGTAGTGGTTTTTGACTTTGCCTCTGTTCAGGATAACAAGATTGCAGTTGGTTTAAAACAGATTACATTTTCACTGGAGCTTCTATCTGAAGTCCTGGTAGCTTGTTGCAAACTGCAGATTGATATTTGCCTGGAAGGGTAGATGCCTTTCTCATGTGTCAAAATATGTTCTCCTGCCAGTAGATAATCTGAAGAGAAATCTCACCCCACAACCTGACCTTCCCCTGGAGTAGTGTGGCCTTCTCACTGAGAAGGGATATTCTTTCTCACACTTGCCTCCCACGGGAGAAGACTGCAAGAGCAAGTGCTCTTGAATTAAATTCTTTTCAGTACAGAAATGCAGCTTGTTTACACCAAGAAACTATGATCTCAGTCAAACAGAGGCTCACACAGTTAACAAGAGTTAACTTCTTATTACAAGGAGTAAAGTCAGTGGAACAAATGTGTGAGTGTCAGAAGGGTAAGTGCAGTAAGGTGCTCTGCATAGTGATTAAAAATATCCTGCTCTGTGACACCCATGGAACAAAAGGGACTTTTACAGGAAGCCTTAAGAATTGAGATTTCCTAACCCTAGGCTCTGATTATAAGGCCACTCCTTTCCTCTTGATTTTTGTTTCTTCTGATTTGTGTTTGCTATACCTAACTTGTAAGTTCATTCCACTGCTTCTAGCTACATGGAGTAAAGGGGATAACAGATCATCATCAATTAAGATATGATCTAGCTCCAAATTAATCTTGTGTTGTAATTTCTCAAAAAGTAGCAGTTTTATACCTGCAGTAAATTTGGCCATCAAAAAGCTATAGCTGAACAGTGCTATACAAAAGCTAGAGAATATTACAGGATATATTCATCTGCCCAATACAAAGTCCACAAGACTTTAGGGGTGCCCAAGATGCTTTTAACAGTCGCATTGCCCTGAGCTGGGATGCTCAGTCTGTGAGTCAGTCACACTGCTTTTGTAAGGCACCTGGCTTGGCACCTCGCTCAGTCCTCATGGCAGTTTTGCTGCAGAAACATGTCCAGACAGGCTGCAATCTGTGAGGATGGGAAAAGGAGAGCAAAGGAGCAGGATGCATTATGGAACGTCATGGTGGAGGAGACTTGAACTCCACAGGAGTCAGGCTGGCCATGCTCTCTGCAGGGCCAGCTGTTTGTCATGCATGACACCAGGGCCAGCTGTGTCTATGTCTCTCTGCAAGTGAGACAGAATGTGACTAACTTAACTGCAGGGGGGTGACTGCAAGTCTGTCCCATCTCAACTGTAACTATACACATGTACCTTGTAAGTGCTATTAATTTCTCCAGACCCATGATGGCCAGCAGCAGGGACACTTGTTTCGGGATACAGCTGGTCATATTCACAACTTTGTGCCAAGGACCGGCGCCAATAGCAGAGGTTCTGGTATGTAGTGGCTGCTAAACATGCCAAGACAGGGATAATAGGGTTTTGAGTGCTGAGTCTGTGTGCTCTAAATCAGGTAGCAGGCATCCATCTGTCTTTTGATCATTTTTTTTATCATTATCCATCTGCATTTGGGTCAGGCAGATCACATGACATCAACTAATGGCAATCTTCACTGAGATGGTTTTCAGGCAGTACACTGTCTCTCACACTGCAGTTTTCAACTTTAGTTCTCAAAATGCTTTATGAGAGCATTTTGATTTTTTTTGTTCACTAAATCACAATGGGGGGTTTTAAATTATGGGATTTTTAAATAACTTTTGATAATGATTAAAAATGTGAATATGCAGGTATATCTACCTGAACAACCAGTATGAGTTTAGAATTCACAGCATCCTTGCAATGTACTTTTCCTTGATACCAGATCAAAGGAAATGATGCAATTACCCAGCTGTTGTTCCAGAACTGGGGAAAAAATCACCCCACCAAACCAACTGCTGCAGAATTTTCACATTATGCCACATGTGGGAGACTCTTCTGCCATGTGGAAATACCAGGAAAATCTTGGCTTTCTGTCCCACTCATGTTTCTGCAAGAGATGACATTCCACCGTATGGTGTGGGAGACATAAGTCTGGGCACTGAGATCCAAGCAGAGCAATTGCTATGTACAAGATAACAAAATGAGTTACAAAGCTCTGAAGAAAATGCAAGAATAAAATCAAGCCATTACTAGCACACTACTTTAATCTCTTGTAACTTTGGTCTCTAAGTCAGAAAGCTCAGTGTGGCCAAGAAGGTAACACAGAGTTGCTCAGCTATTTGTATGCTTCCTCACCGTTCATCTGCATCCTAGAGCTAGTGATGCTGACCTGGGAGGAATTGCTCTGGTATTGTTATCCTCCTCTAGAAAGAGATGATTTTAGATAGTGGAGTTACACTGTTGTACTGCACAGGCACACTGACTCAGACATACAAAGCCCAAGATAATCTTGAAAAACTAATGGCATTCATGCATGCACATATTGTAAAATGTGATTTATAAGAAAAAAAAATTGGAATGTGATTATTTGTTTGGCTAGTTCTACTTTTAACAACAGATCATAGTGGGGAAGGAAACTCAGACAAAAATAAGTTAAAACTAGCAGTGTTTCTTTTTAGGAAAAGTTAGAATTTTGAGGGTTTGTGGTTTTTATAAAGGCTAATGAAAAGAGAACATGCAGTTCTGGGAAGAGAGTCTATTCTTTTAATATTAACATCTCTGAAGGAAAAGAAAAGTGCTAAGTGTTTCAGACAGTTATTATTTATTACTTGGATGGTAATAAACAGTTTCAAATACAACTGGATCATAACAGTTCTAAGCAGAATTGAGACAATCCCAGCCATTCAAAACATACAAATTAAGAGACAGATCATCCAGTGAATGCAAGCAAACAAGTAAGTATCAAAGCATAATATGAAAATTACCACTTAAATACAGATTTGCAGAAATTAGGTGAGTAATTTAGTTATTTAGACAGTTATTTGCAAAGAATAAATTATAACATCTAAGGAAATAATTGTATTTCAGACTACAGTGAAGTCTATCTATTTCGTTAAGCAGTTTTATCCATGTGGGAGTAGTCCCAGTATTTCATTCTGTAAAAGTTGAGGCTCTTTCTTTACATCAAGCATATAGAAACCTAAGACACAACACTACACAAAAAAGTTACTTCAGGCTCCAGGCTTCAAATTGATATACTGACTCAATTAAAAAATAAAAATTAAACAACATTCCTAAATTGACTGGTAGCATTGCTTACTTGTAAGTACTTGTAAGTATAAAGTACTTGTTCTTCATGATGCATCTTTCCCCTGAGTTAATTGAAATCCATCTACATTTTTAAAGTTGGGGAAAGATTTTAAGGTGCTTTATCTATTCTGAAAGTGCAGAAGGCCACGTGCAAGATCCTTTGGTAATTGGGTCAGAATGAAATAGCAGATATGGTGGCTAAATTAGTGATCATAAAATCATGTGAGCAGTTAAAATCACTGTTCCTCAAGTTTGCTTTATCATCCATCAAAGAAGTTAGTTTATTGGGCTGGGCCAACAAATTACTCATTCACTGCTGTTTTGCATTTCATAATTTCCCAAGTCCTTTGGAACTTTTTAATTGGTATCGCTCTACCCTAGAACACTTTAGAAGTAGTGACTTCAAATGCATCCATTTTGGGCTCTATTCAATCCAGATCAAGATGGAATTAGTACTGAAGAAGCCCATGCCTCCCTCTGATGGTATACAGCAGTCAAATCTGTATGCCCCTCTTTACCTGTATATCACTGGCTCAGAAAGTGAACAAAAATAAACCTACTCTTGGGTGGGCTAGGATTGTAGTGTGCATGTGACATCGTGGCTGAGGACTCCTTGTTAAGAAAAGCCACTTGGGGTTTATGCTGGAAGTCTGTGCTGGCCATTATAGCACTAGGAAGAGGAAAACCTTCTGCATCTTTACTTGTGGCAATACTAGCTGGATGGGACTTTACCCATGTTAGGGGTGTGCTTCATAAAAGGTCTGCCTCTCCTTTCCTCATGCAAATCTCAGGCAGATGACTTACAAGCTGCTTTAGTAGTAGTGTTTTTGTGTTGCAACAATGTGAGGATTATCATCTTAATTGGGAATAAGGAGGTGATGCTAAATAAATGAAGGAGCAGGACTGCAAAGTTCTGGAGAGTACATCTGCTCTGCAGTCTAGATATATCTATTGATGTTTTCTCTGAGGCAAGGAAAGTCAGTGCTGTTCAACTTCTCTCAGGCTGTCAATAAAGCAGAAATTATACAAGATCATTAAAGGTGTTCAAGAACTACACAGTTGAATTTATAGAAAGACATTGCTGAGAAGTGTCTATATCACGGTGCAGTTGAATTGCTTTGGAATGCATTCCTACTGCTGTTTATGTTATTACTCTTTTACAAATTTCTCTAGCTATAGTGTCAGAGAAGTTAGATGGATGGCCGAGAGGATACGTACACACATACATTTCTGAAAATGTAGCACAGAAGCATTATCATGTTTATGTAGTCCTTAGCTATGACAGTCCATGGCCTTATGAAGGGGATCTAGGAGCTGCAAAGACAAAAGCATCATGTATCATGTATCATCTGAGTGATGGGGCAAAGTGTACCCTCAGCATATTTGCAGATCACACCGAACTGGGAGAAGAATCTGATATGCCATAGGGCTGTGCTGACATCCAGATAAACCTTGCCAGGCTGGAGCACTGGGCTTACAGGAACCTCTCAAAATTCGACAAGGAAAAGTGCAAAGGGCTGCACCTTGGGAGAAACAGCCCCAGGCAGCAGTACAGGCTGGAGGTCCTGGTAGACACCAAATTGAACATGAACTAGCCGTGTCCCCAGATGGGAAGAAGGCTAATGGTATTTTGGACTGCATTAGAAGGTGTCCTGCCAGCAGATGAAGGGAAGTGAGGTTTCTCCTCTACTCAGCACTGGTAAGGCCACACCTGGAGTGTCTGGGCTTCCCAGTACGGGAGATACATGGATATACTGGAGAGAGCACAGTAAATGGCTCCTAAGGTGATTAACAGGCTGGAGCACCTCTCATGTTAGGAAAAGCTCAAAGAGCTGGGACTTTTCAGCCTGGAGAAGAGAAGGCTCAGGAGGGATCTCATCCATGTGTACAATTAACTGAAGGGATAATATAAGGAGAATGGAGCCAGGCTCTTTTCAGCGGTGCTTAGTGACAAAACCAGAGACAGCGAGCACAAAGTGAAACTCTTGCTTCCCTATGAAATCAATAAACACTTTTGTATTGCGAGGGTGACTGAGCACTGGCACAGGCACTTACCCAACGAGGCTGTGAAATAACCATTCCTGGAGATACTCAAAAGCCATCTGAACAGGAACCTAGGCAACTGGCTATGGGTAGCCTTGCTTGAGCAGGAGGGTTGGAATAAATGACCTCCACAAGTGTCTGCCAACCTCAAACATTTTGTGATTTGATGTTTACAAAACAAACAAAAGAACAGAGCCACATATTTTACTTAGATGTGGGCTTTTGTTCTTTTCCAGGATACAGCTGAATAGATACAAAACCAGGCAAGAGCCTACCTTTGTATAAACTAGCTTTAATTATCTCAGTAGAAATATTCCTGTGAGGAAGGACAGTAATGAACAGCCTTGTGTATAAACTTACTCTTATTTGCAATTACAGGCTTTAGAATTATAGCCTACAGTCAAGGTAAGTCATAGTATCAAATTTCTGTTTTGAAGTGTGAACGATTAGGAATTTTCAGATAGGTTTTCAGTATCTAACGAGATTTAACCAAATAAATTTTCGTTGCTGCCTTCCAAAGTTAAATTATGGTCTTACATAAACAGTAAATTCCCCTGGTGATTACCAGTTAAATGAATTTGGAAACTGTTTTGCAGCCAAACAACCAACCAAACCTAGCTAAAGAACCTTTGAATTCTCATGTTATACAGAGAATAAATTCGCTGCTGGTGAAAGCAATATCCCATACATTTCCAAATCATCTAAAAGTAATGTGAACTTTTGAGTACAAAACTTATTTATAGAAAAAAATGGCAATTCTTATGTGCACATATTGTTTCTCTCATTGACACTGAAGATTTATTACTGCAGTGCTAACTAAAAACAACCAGCAAAAGACAACAAAGGTCTGATGCATAAAGCATTTGCATTATTAGATCAGAAATAATTATCAGAAATTTGTCTTTCCATGTTATGCCAAGACTTCTGTGGGAAGGTTTTATAAATAAACAAGTTTGCATTTATCATAGGCCCCACACTGGGTACTTAAACTAAGTTGATTAGACCAGGCCTGGACTAAGCATATGACCTTACCAGTTTATTCAGCCTTCTGCTTTTAGCTATGGAAACCATACTGTGAGGTGAATCATGAATTGAGGAAGGAATGCAGAGATGGAACATATACCTGAACTACATTTGGGAAATATTCCTAGGTCCTGAACTTTCAATGTGTGGACTATGTTGAAGGATTCCGCAAAAGGTTCTGCAAGGAAAAAAATGCTTTTGTCAGATTTACATCTGAAATCTGGGAAGGCTGTAGATCAAAAAGTTTTGGAAGCCTTTCTCCTATGGACATTTGATAGGCTGACTAGGTAGGAATAGATCTCAAACTCTAGTGCATGTTAAAAAGAAAATCATTATGTTGAATCTAGTCATTGGTAATTCCAGCAAATACATGGCTCAGGAACTTGTCTACTGCATATGCAAAAGCATTTTGTATGTACCTGGTTGTACTGGATAGTATTGGATAGGTGCACTTCCAGATATTACAAATGTTCTTGCATAAATTATATTGGATAATTACTCCCTTGCCAAGATAACTTAAACTAATACCCAGAAAAGACTCAGGCAATATTGGTAAGATGATCTGTTTATGTAGATTTTGCCCTAATATCTGTGATGGCTATGATTTTTGTTAGCCTAGGTACATGACTGTATAAATGTATGTATACATTCCCATGCCTCTCTGTCTCCCTCCCTGCTCTACTGTCTCTCTGGTCCCTCAGTAATTTTTTGATCAGCAGTTTATTTCACTTGAAACAGCATAGCTCTTAGAGATGTTAATTTCCCCATACATTTATTTGTGGCAGGCAGATGGGAAGTACATATGCTATTCTTAAATCTTGTTAAACAGCAAAAATTTCGCAGGAGAAAGACGCATATGAACACTTTGACCATGAGAGTTCCAATCAGATCTCACAATTTGTTAGGTACGAAACAATCCAACCACAAAACACAAATACTTTGGAGATCAGGGTTAATTAGCTTTCGTCTTCCTGGAGTTACTAATCCTTGTAGCGAAACTTAAGAGCAAAGTCCACAGTGACAGCTTCCTGAGAGAGAGGAATAAGCCCTCAGAAAAAGGGAAATCTAAAGAGGATGGAAAGTACCATGGAAAGAGAGAAAGGAAAAGAAAGTAATCTGTTGAAACTGTGCCCAAATATCTTGAAATAAAAGCTTTAATTAGCCATGTTTCTCTCAAATAGTTTTGAGAACAATGCCAGTTTATAACAATCTAAAGTATATTTCTGATCCTTTTTTTTTCGCCCCACACCCAGTAGTCCATGGCTTTAGAAAAAGAAGTTTGTAAGTGTAAGGAGAGTAGAATGAAGGGTCCACATGAATGGCACTTGTGTGCCTTGGCTCAGCCCACCACTCTCACCCAAAGTGAACTTGGCTGTAGAGATTCCAATTACTCATTCATCTCATGCAGCCTCCATTTGCTAAATCCAGCCAACCAGGGAGCAAGTGCAAGCAAAATACCAGCTTTGTATTCCATATGTCAGGCCATTCACTTGTCTTCTGAATGGTTTTCACATATCAACTGACAGTGCAAAAGAAAATGTGTTTGAAGGCCTTGTTTTCCATTTTCATTTTTTAAAGAAAATGACCATACTGAAATATCACATCAAGAAGCTTTGTGTAGAAATTAGTGTGCTCTTCTCCAGAAATTCCAACAAGATATTTCTGACTACCTTTATAATTTATTTCAATGTTTATAGCTGGGTAGACTTATTGTTTACAGCACCTAAATTAATCTTGTGTGACTGTAAAGTCTGGAATACTGTTAGAAGTGCCACTCTTCACATTTGTCTGGCTTTAGTAAAGGCTTTGCTCGTACATATATGGGCTAAGGCACTCTGTGTGGTTAATGAATGAAATAGCTATACCTGAACCAAAAATTTACTGAAACCTCAGCTATTAAGGACCTCCGATGCCCTTCAATGTAGTCATGCACTTTGGGAAATAGTTTGTCACCAAGGGTAAAGAAACCTCTCTTTTTAGCTGTAGATCCAGTCTATATTGCACCCTGCAATTAGGTAAGATGCTGTCTGTAGGACTATTGTCCTCACTAGGAGCTGAAGTAAATTCCTGTTGTTGCTCACTGTTTTCATCTCAGACCACGCATCAAAGCATCATTAGAGCACAGCAGCTGTTACAACAGCACAAAAATCTCTGTGCTCCCCGGCTTTCATGTGTCATCTAGTATGTCCCACTGCCAGTCTTGATGATTCCTTTGGGTTCAAATGCTCACAGCTCCACCTGAAGAGTGGCCACGTGCTGGTCCTGGGGACACCACAGTCTGGAGACATAAATACCTGACAAAAATTTTCATCTTCCCTACATAAAGCTAAGCTAAGATACTGGACGAAGTAAATAAAAATGAAGACTATTTATGAAGAGGGATGCAGAGATGGTGTGGTGTTCTGCCCTCCCATCATCTACCCCCCTGCTGTGGGAAGGGGAGAGAATCAGAAAGATAAAAATGGAAAAACTTGTAGATTGAGATTAAAAACACTGTAATAGGTAAAACAAAAGCTCACATAAGCAAATCAAAATAAGGAATTCATTCAACACTTCTCATGGTCAGGCAGGTGTTCAGCCATCTCCAGGAAAGCCAGGCTCCATCATGCTAAGGGTTACTTGCAAAGACGAATGCCTAACTCTAAATATCCCTATTTTCCCCTTTCCCCCTCAGCAGTTATATCTGAGCAAAACATCATAGGAACTGGGATATCCCTTTGGTCAGCTGGGGTCAGCTGTTCCAGCTGTGTCCTATCCCAATTCCTTGTGCACTCTCATCCCCTTCACTGATGGGGTGGGGTGAGAAACCAAAAAAACCTTGACCCTGTGCAAGTCATGTCAGCAACAACAAAAGTACTCCTGAATTACCAACACTCTTTTGGTCACAAATCCAAAACACAACACCCTGTGAAGTGCTATGAAGAAAAGTAACCCTGTGCCAGCCCAAACCAGTACACATGGGCAAGCGAGTGCATGAAGAAGGGCCCAGGAAAGGTGTGGGATGTTGACTGGTTTGTAGCATAGGCATCATGGCCTAGAACATTCCATGCTGTCTGTAGATGTGAGAAGACCACTGAGAAAATGGGGGTACAAAAGCATGCTCTGTGGTCGTGAGTGGGGCTTTCCAGCTAGGATTTGTACATGGACATGGCAACAGCATCTGGCTATTGGTTCACTTGGCCTGGAAACTCAGCAGGGCATCAATGTTTATTAATCAAATAGGAAAAATGCAGGCTGAAAGGAGAGGAAGAGTTTTAGTGCAATAGCTTTATGTACTTTAAATTTTTACTTTCATTGACTTTGTCTGCAAAACCCTTCTTTCAGCACTGGGCTTGTTCCTGGGTATTGCTTCTGCTTGAGTTGATATTTATTTTTTTAATCTTCAGCTTTTGATTTGTTAATTTCCCCCCAAACATACAGACACTACCTTCCTCAAATATCTTTATTTCTTATATACCTGAACAGTGTGGAAAGGCAGAACCCTGAAAACAGTGAAGTAAGATTTGTAGAATTTTTGCATCCCTGCAGTAAAGCCAGAGCAAGCACTCAGTCTGCAGCTCATATCTTCAGTTTACCCAGTGAGATAATTTGCCTTGAACCTACTCAGGTTTATTTTTGGAAATCAATCACTAAAAGTGAGGCAGTTAGGGGATTTTTTCATCTTTTTGATGTATGTAGTATTTTCATTACCATAATGCAAATGATCATTCCAGTTTACAGATCAGACAATCTCAAGAAGGTAAGTAAAGCCTTTTGAACAATTAATGCAAGACACTGAAAAACTGTTCATGCTTCCATTTTTTAAAAATATAAGTAGTTTAATTGCCTCTTGAGCCCAATGAGGTGTTGATCTCTGCTAGATTGCAATAGCTAAGGCTCTGCTGGCAGTAATTTAGAAATGCAAATAGGGTAATTATCATTTGACCAACCATTTTCCAAATAAAGCCTGGAGAACTGTTACTTAAAATTTCTTCCATCAGCAGAAGAGATCCTATAGTTTATATAATTCTACTTCAATCTGATAAAATTAAGAAATGTCTATTTATGATCTGCCTACTCACTGATTGGTTTGCAAAAAAAGAATAATTTTTTATTTATATATCACTGTCTCACTCCAGTCATCTAGAAGCAAGCTAACTCAAGGAGAGGGAAGGCAACAGCTACGGGCCTGCTACTCAGAGACTTCAATATTCAATATATGTTAATATGTTGCCCTTCTTCCAGAATACACTTTTTAACAGTCCTTCTACTCCCTGTGAATTTAATGGAGGCTGTACATACAAAACATGCCTTTTATGAATGTGGGTCATTGAAAAGTCTGTAAAGACCCTCATACATGAAACCTGATTAGTTCCTTGGGGTATGAGCTTAAAGTAAGGATGTAAAGAAAGCATATTTCAAAAAGGTGAATAATTAAGTGATTTGTTGTAGACACAGAGTTAAACCACCTGTTTAATGACCATATCATAGAATGATTTATGTTGGAAAAACCCTTAGCTAAAACTGCCAAGCCTACCACTAAACCATATTCCTAAGTACCTCATTCACATATTTTTTGAACACTCTCAGGGATGGTGGTTCCACCACTTCTCTGGGCAGACTATTCTAATGCTTGATGACCCACTTGTCTAGAAAATTTTCCTAATATCCATCGAAACCTCCCTTGGCTCTACTAGAGGATGTTTCATCTTGTCCTATTGCTTTTTACTCTAGGACAGAGACTGCAGTTCCTTCAGTTGTTTATCACAAGACTTGTGTTCTAGATACTTTGTCAGCTTTGTTGTTCTTCTTTGGATGCAGTGTGAGTCCAAAACTAAGCTCTGAATTGGGAGATTGATAACAAAGGATCCATGAAGGCTGAAGCAGAATCTTGTCTGGCTGTTCTAAGAAAAACTGCATCACTTCTGTGCAGACCTCTTCCAAAATAAATATTGAGACACTAAACCTACCAAACATGAATTCCAGAAACCCCTACTGTTATGTACTTTTCCATTGAAAAAATACATTTGCACAATGATAATTCTATTCTGTTTCCTAAAGGCTATATCTGCAATTCACATGTAAGCATGTGTTACAATCGTGTTAAATTCTTTGCGACCCCACTTCAGCTGTAACTGTGTTGCAGAAGCTAATGGCATCTATTGGAGAATGTGAGTGGAATCTTTACCCACTCAACAGCATTATAGCAAAATGGTTCATATAAGATATGGTAAACTCCTTGCAGGTTCTGAATCTGCTGGGAATACAATTTACTTGACACCAGGACCAAGAGTCACTTCATAGTTCAATGTTTGGTTGGACTTTACTCTGAGCTAGCCAATTCTCCTCATACTTTATGCAGATAATTCAAGGCAGAGGGGTACAGCTTCAGTTCTGGGGTCAGTTGTCTAGGCATTAGTCAATTGTGGGATTCAAGTTTCAGGTGAAACTTCAGGAGCTTTATCAGGTCTAGCTCAAAAAGTCTACTAAGTTCCAACAAGAACTGGTTCTCTTTTGAACATCATTCTGACTGGCCCTTTCTTGCACCAGTTATCATCATGGGACTAGATAAAAAATATCTTCCCCCTTTTTCATAGTGAAAAAGAGGAAAACTGGAGCAACTATAATACCCTGGGATTGCAGGTTGGAGTAGTTGCACAAGGGCTAGCAAAATCGGTATTACATGATTTAAATAACAAAGGTGGTCTCTGGAAGCTTGGAGGAATGCCTACTTTATTGATTCGTGTGGGTTTTATAAAGAACTTCATCACAAGGCTCTTATCTGAGTCTCTGACAGATTTTTCCATCTAAATTAATTGGTAGTTCAGCTACTCAGATGACTAGTTATCTAATTATAATCTCTCATTCTGATTCAAAGTTTTTCATTGACAAGGAGCTTGAATTCAATACTAAGAATAAAGACTTGTCTGAGTTAAATTGTGTGAGTATATATTATTTTTCCATCTGCCACTGAGAAATAGGATGCATGTCACCTAAAATAAAACAATCTCTATCCATTTTTAAACATAACCAGATGGCAGTTTATTTTCTCATTTTTCTGAGATTGAATATCCTTAGATAACGTGGTTGACAAGTTTTCTTACAGCCACAGGTCTTTGTTGACCATAGAGCAAACAGTAAGATTTACTCTAAAAGTATATTACAGTCTTTCTAAAAATATGTAATTTTGAGCTCTGTTCTCGTTTCTTTCAAGAGATCATCACCATTTAGAAGGAGAACCCTCATTGAGTGTTTATGTTGGAAGTCCAGGGGGTATCAGTACATTCCCCTCCCCTCCTGGGAGTTTGCCTGCCTGGGTTTGGTGTCAAGAGTTTAACTGTCTGTGTTCAGGCTGGCTCATTGAGAGGACCTCTTGTGAAAAAGATATGGAAGATGGTCTGTCTAAGGGTCCCCATTCCTTTCCTTCAGAGTTGCTTTTAAGCTGAGTTTCTTGCCCCTGTCCCCACCTGAGCTACCTTGCACTTGTGCCACAGTCATGCCCATCCCCAGCTGTGGATGTCGATCCAGGCTCTGATCTTGACGTGTTGGCTTGACTTGATCATTCTGCTTGGTCCCTATGATCTTGTCTCATGGTCTGAACTCTCAGCCTAGCCGAATACTGTCACCACACCTTCTCCCAGGTACCTCACTGTACCTCACTCAGGTACTGTGGGACTTGACTCTTGCTGTCATGCTGACCCCTCTGTCTGCCAGCTGCTTCATCATCCTTGGTTTCCCACTGCCTTTCCCTTATGGCACGGTTGGACCTTGATGCTTCCTGACAGGGAGATTCATGGCAGCAGGCATGATTTTTTAGCAGTCGCCTGAATATCATACTGTGCAATGCCTGCCTGAAGAAAGAAAAGGCATTTGAGAGGTGAAGAGGGCTCCTGTGCAGGATAAGGAATAGTCATGCTAAGACCTTGTCTATACTTGAGGACTTTTTTCCTTCGTAATTGTGCCAGAAATAAAGTTCTATCTTCCCCCATCACCCACACACTGAGATACACTCTCAGCAGGGTAGTAATGTTACTATTTGACTTACTATGAAAGGCTCAGGGGTGTGTTCTAGACTGCATGAAATACACGGCACCTATAACTTTCCAACATGGCAAAAAAAAAAAAAATACACCTTCTCACCACTGTACTTAAAAAAGGCAAAATTTTAAATATGCATTAGATTCTAATTATATTTTTGATGTGGTTTGGCTGGTATTTGACTTACCCAAACAAGGATTCTGTGCTCCTTACCAGTAAGGTCAAATCCAGGCACATGAGACAGTTTGTCCTATAGTGCTATGCAACAGTGCTATGAGGTATATATACATTTACATATATACATATACATATACATATACATTTTTATTTTATTTTATGTATTTTTATTTTTGTCTGTCCGAGCAGTTTGCAATCACACTTTACACTGCATGAATACAACTACCTAACATGCAGGTGATAAAATCACACTGGAGCCAATGTGATGGGGGGCAAGTATGGTTTACATATCTGATGATAAATAAATAAATAGTTGTGGGTTTATATCAGCCCACAAGGCTGTTTTCTGCCTATTTGCACCACTTCTATATGACCTTGACTACTGCATTTTAGGATTGACCTTCTTGCCTTTTGAAGGTTTGTAGGCTTCTCCTATAGTTTTCTCTCCTTTACATTCTTTCTACCACTACGGTTTTTTTTTTTTCATGCTAAAAAGCTTGTTTCTAGTAATACCTCCTTAAAGCTAAGAAGTACTCTAGTGCATGCTATGTACAGTTTACTTTTAAAATCTAGATGGCTGTTTTCAAAAACAGTTTCATTGCCCAGGGCTCAATCTGTGTCAGACTATTTGTAAAAGACATATTAGTGATCCAGCACTAATCATTAGTGATTAGACATATTAGTGATGCATCACAGTTACTGGATTACATTTATACACAAAATTATTTGCAGAGAAAGAGTTTCGCTGTAGCAACTTCCCAGCAATATCCAGAATTCACACAGGCCACATCATTACAGTAACAAAGTATTGCAAGCAAACCAGCTCCAGAGTGGAAATTTTGCTGTGAGACATTCACTCTAAATTATGCATTCTTTATACGTTCTGCATACAGAGCTGGTGTCAACCAGGGGGAAATAAAACATTTGAAGTAAAAGCATAAAGGTAGAAAGTGTAGTGTGTGGAAAGAAAGAAACATCTTCCTCTACTTTATTTGTTGTGTAAACAGTGTAATTTTGGCAAGATTTTGCAAGACTACCCAGCAAGCTCATTTATGTATTGCAACCCTTCCCCATCTGCCAAGAGGCTTCTGCCTCTGGGACTGTATTACAATTACACTAGGGCATTGGCATACTTTGTATTTGCATTTGTCTGGAGGGTTTCCCACAACCCCTGCACATCACTAGTCTCATGATTACTCTGATAGCCTACCTTCACAGTAGAGTTAACCCAATTGCAAACTTAATATGATATCAGATCACTCAGATTATATTAGGTTTGGAGGTCTTCATCCTCGGGATGCTGTAGTCCAGACCAATGTGACTGTGTCCATAGAAACACTGTCCTAGCAAAAATGTGTTGAAAAGGACTGTTCAATGTACTCATTCACAAGGTGCTCTCTCATCTGCCCAGAGATGCAATCTATGGCCGTGACATGAAAACAATGCTTTATGTAAGTGGCTTCCAAGCAGTTATTAATTATAAATGCTGACAGTTCTGACAGAAAAAGCAAACAGCATTTGGCAGCAAGAACTTAATAAGAATGTCTTTAAGGAATTCAGTCTGCCAACCAGCACGTGCTTTGTAGTACAGTGAGCTGACTTCCCTGCCTCTTTGCCTCATTTTTTGGCTGCTAATCATAAAAATGTCACTGTAAGTATTTTTTCCCTCTTATGTGTTTTACTGGTACCATACCACAGACTGATGGCAGCTCCTGGCAATCTGTATTCTCTGTTAGTGGCTCTGAGATGGAACAGAAAGAAAACTAAAAATGCACAACACAGGAGAAATACAGCAAAGCAGTACAAGCCTGGTAATACAGGGGTTGGAACAGGAGGACTAGTGGTATCAACATTTAGTTTCTCTGCATATTCATTGAATGTATGTGCAAACATACCGTTATTTGTGTAGGTGCTTTGCAGGGTATTAACCTTTGGCAAAGAATAGCTGATAAGAATGATTCCTGATGAAAATTATTTATATTTGCTTTACTCATGCTTATTCAGTGTCACAGAAATGAAATGTGTCTAAGATTAAGGGAATAAACTAATTTTTAAAACCTCATGGCTCTATCTTGACCTAGACAAAGTAAAACATTTTTATCAAATGGCTGGAACAAATTGATATATTAGTTGCTTTGGAAAGGTTAATCTGCAATATTGGCATGTGGCACTGAGTCTTGGCATGCCATATACCATTCTATGTGGCTGTAAAGAGACAAAATATAATTTAGTGCTTTGGTCTTGGTCCAAATTTATCTGACTTTCGATCAACAAGTGAGAATGTATGTACTATTTCACTATAGGGGATCTCAAAGAAGTTTATCCGTTCTCTTTAAAAAAATAAAAACAAAAGAAGAATAAAAGGCCTCATGTTTGAAGAATGATCAGCACTTTATAGAGACTTTTTTCTGGGTTTGCTTTCTAATGTTAAAAATAACAGGAACAGAAATCTTGGCCCTTATACATTTGCTGAAAGATTTATTCAGAATTTAGTTAAAAGAGCAGAAGTTGAGTGACTTACACAAGTAGTATTTCTTGTGAATAATTTAATTAAATGCATGTAAACTATCTCTATTAAAACCCCAACAAATTTCACGACTGAGGTGTTTCAAACAGTGTGAATAATGATCTCATTTGCTTTGCCTGGTAAGCCTGATTTCCTTGATACGTCATATCTCAGCCTTGCCATTTCTCTCCATTTTCTTTAAAACCTGTGGGTACATCAGAATTTTGAACTTCTAGTTTCCATGATTTTTGTTCTATATATGTTTTTATTCAACATATAGAACAGTTAGATTAATAAATAGTAATTTATTATAGTTCAGATGACCAATAATTGATTAGTCTGGAGAAGACACCTATTTTATTCTGGATTATCCTGCCTATCCTAGTGCTTTAGATGCTTTAGATGCTTTAATTGAACTAACTAGTTTACTTTTGCACTTCTTTCAAGAATTGCTTATGGGCAACTGAATTCTAACAATGCTAGTGACTACTACCAGTACCTTTGACACTTTTACACATCTTCTCTGACTTTTTTTTTTCCACTGTTGCCAAAAAAGTAATGTTCATATTATTAAACTCCTGACTCTTTTAAAAAGCTTTTTGACTCTAGTTCTTCCTTCACTGAATTTCCCATCTTTGTAATGACTGTAGTTTGAAGAATTGTCAGTTACTAACCCAGTTCCGACCCCACCGAAGGGCAGAGTGATTCTGTAGGAAAGAAGTGCTATCTGTACTAATAAGCATTAGTGACACTCAGGAATACTGGGTGTTCTGAGGAAACTCTGCATGTTGCCAGTTCTTTCTGCCATTCAGCACTAATGAAAGAGTTGATGACCTTGCTGCAGCTAACAGATGCTGCAGAAAAGGTTGCAAGGCTATTAAATTAGGAACAGAAATACAGTACATTAAGACTAATTGAGCATGTTGGTTCCTGTTGTGACTGTGATGTTGCTGGTTTGATAATGACATTTCTGCTGAGAGTTTCTGAAGCCTTCCAGAGTTCTTACATTGGAGCAGATGAGAATTTCAGAACAGCAGCAATTTCTGAAGTAATGTTAATGGCAGCACTGACAGTCTTGGTGGCAATGAAACAGGGAAGAGCAGTCTACTAAAGACTACCAAAATCTCAGATCTGCTCTGCTATGGAGAATGCTGGATTGCTGTCAGAGTAGTCTGACAGAGTGGGTTGGAAAGAACCTTAAGGTTTCACCCATGCACTTGCCCTACCTTACATTTCTGAGAATTATTTGCAGAGTACCTCATAGGAGACTCTGAGCTCTGTATGGAATATGAAGTAGTCCCTTCAATGGAAGGGGAAAACTATGTTTGCAGTTTGCTTGATTCTTCAGAATGCTTTTTATTTCTTCACCAGATTACATCAAGAAAGACAATGTTTCGCTTAAACTACTTTCCATAAATATTGGTTTTTGGAAAGGAAGAGTTGATTCAGAAACTTCAAGAATGGCAGTCATTCCACCAGCAGAAAATCAGTTCCACTAGGATAGCACAGTTGAACTCACAGCATCATATTACAGTTTTGGAAAGAAGAAGCAAAAATAAGAAACCCTACAAGTATCTAGTGGCAAGAATTTCAGAGACAAGGAATTGTTCTCTTTTAAACCTATTTGAGTTTTGCTGCAGAGAAACTGGATCCTCTCTCCATATTCTGTTTTATGGGCAAATTAGGAATGCTCACTTGCTAAGAAGTTGCTGAGATGCCCAGAAAGTTAATCACAGAGATCACCAGGACCATGGCAAAAAAATTACTTAGTGCACCATGACTCATCTCTGCCCTCCCCTGACCCCTCTCTCACAGACAGAGAACATAGACAGCTGTTGTATATATTGCAGTTTGGCAATTATTTCTTATTTACTGACTTGATCTAGTCATTACAAACTGGAGAACAACTCATTGCTGAGTGGGACTTGAGTAGATCTAATATTTTTCAGAATTACTTGTCACATAGCAATTATTTTGTTATTACAAGTTCACTACAAGAGGCATTAGCTGTTCCTTTAAAAAGTGAACAAATGTTATTTCTTAAAGTTTTCCATCACAGGGAAGCTTATGTCTCATTCACAGGTTGCAGCTCTGTATTTCTCAAAACTTTTTAAACTATAGCATCAGTGAGGTGGACAAGGTCAGTCAAAAATGATGGAGAAGGTAACATTAAAACATTTGGTAGCCCCATCCTTTTCCAGATTTCCCATCATCTCTTCTCTACCATGAGGCATTTCCCTCATCAGATGTCTTCTTTCCAGCCATTACTGGCAGAAAATGTTGTAGATGTGTCAACATGTCTAGTAGCAGTCTCTGTAATTTACCAGAATTTAAGCTATTGCCTTCATAACAACAGAGAAGGGAATATTTGTCAAGGAAAATGGTTCTTGTGCTGCAGAAAATACACATTGTTCATTTGCTGTTTGGTATCTTTTAAATTCCAGCATGAAACTGCACCACTAAATGCTGAAACCACGGTAGATTAACTTCTCTGGAATTCATGTGTGTCTACTTGATACTGTGAAATCAATGAATCCTTGAGAACATTTAACTTTGTTTTCTATCATTTCATGACAATATTTTTAGGTTTTTTCTTATTATGGAAGAATTAGAAAAAATTTCTGAAATTGAAAAATAGTTTAAAAAATCCCTATTTCAGAGGTACTCACAGGAATTGTAGTTGGGTATCTCATGGCATGCTTTTCTGTATAGATGAGGTTCCTTGATTCAAATAAAGCCCAGCTGTGTTTTCTGTTTTTCCTACTTGATAAATCATCTGAGGTTGCACCAAGAGTACCCATATGAAATCCATACTGGAAAATTGAATCATGCTTGGGATTTTGACCTAAGGAAAACAAGGACACTTGAGACAATGAATTCTCATGAGGTTTTATGACACAAATTCTTAAATTAGGTCATTTTGATTACTGAAATATTTAGTTTCTGAAAAAAAGAATTTTTTTTTTTCAGGACTTTTTTTCAGGGAGAAAAGTGTGATTCACTGATGTTCATGATTTTGAAAACTTTGAATTGAAAATTTTAAAAACTGGTTTTGTTCAAAATTTAAAGAGTTGTTTTAAGTCAGCAGAAAGCATGTATGATGAATAGAGCACTGATTTTTAATACTTCTTAGAATATCGTCTTCCCTACTTCTATGCTCTTAATATGAGTATGATGGTAAGCAATGCTGATTTTTTCTGTAGCCTATTAGTTAAACTAGGAGGTTGTCTTGCATTGGTAAATAAATAGTTGGAGAACATGTTGCCTAAAAATTTGACTGAAAAAATCATAACACCTAATTTTGCACATGGTAGGTGATAAGAAAAAGATTATCTATTGAAGCATAGACTAGTTGCTTAGTCATTATTTTCCACTTTACACCTTTCCCCCTTGACATTATTCATTTGTCATCAACTGCTCAGCATGTTTGGCCATGCTGAATCAGAAAGGGAACAGAAAACAATTAATTCCACTTCCTGATGCATCTTTCCCATTCTGTTCATTTTTCCAGGCAGTGTTCAATCCAGTGCTTACAAAGCAATTTTATTCTGAGACTTTGCAGTTAATGATGAAGAAAGCTTAACTACATATTTTAAACTGCAGTTAGGCATGACTGATTACTCAAGTTGAAGCAGAAATTATAAAATCGGGTATCTATGTATTTAAATCCAGTACTGTTAATGTTAATGGATTTGCTGTAAAGCATATGAAGGTCAAAAAGCCATATATTGAATACAAAGGGCAACAATACACTGATCCCAAGCTCACAAAAAAGATCAAGAAGCACAGGAAATTGGACTTTGATAGGCTGTCTCCACTAAAGAAATTGAAATTCTGCAAGCTCTACTTAGATTTTGAGAATTTTTATTTTATTCATTCGTTATCTTAATAATGCACTGCAGGCCTCCAGAAGTGTCTCAGGAGAACATACTTTGTGGAATTAGTAACAGAAAGAGTGGATCAGAGTTTGGATTTCATTTCCAAATGAAACTGTGGAGACAAGAAGTTCAGGCTGGAAAAAGTTCTCATATGGCAGAAAAGTGACTTATTTATTTTTTAATGTGACAGACAAAACTGTTGACAGGCACAATAAGTAACCTCTAAAACTTTTCAACATGGAGAACAATGCCTGAAAAATTGTGCAGTTTCTCAGAGTCTGTCTATTCTGCTTTTAAAAATATTCTGATTAGTTAAGCTTTTATCCAGTAAGATTTATATATAATGTCTGTCCAAAAATAAGTAGGAAATCATGAAGTTGTATTTGTTTTATTGTGATTTTTAACCAAATAGTGGGATTCATTTCCACAATATCTCCCTTAAAGCTTCTTATTTTAATGAATATTCCACATACCTACCAAATATGTCAAAGGCCTAATGTGCATGTCTAAATGTTACTTTTCAATCTCTATTTTTCTTATTTTTCCATACTAATTATCCTGATGTAAAGACAAGCAGGTCATAGGAGATATTACTTGCTGTTTACTGGAGCATATTATTGAGATCTATAGCTGCATTTACATTACACTTTGATATACAGCTAAAGCCATGTAGTGAATTTCTCTATCTCTAGTTGCCTGATGGCTGCTTTGACTTGTAGAGCAGTTGGATGTATACAAACTCAATATTCTTTTGATAAATATTAAGAATCTGTGCTCCTGCTTTGAGTCAAATGCATCCCAACCCCCAAGAGACCCAAGGGTCTAAATCAGTCATGGTCCTTTGGACAACTTCAGTCTGCTGCCAGAGGGGTGGAAAAAGGTAAAAGTTCTTTACCAACTTGTACAGCTATAAAAGGCAAACACTGACTGCTTCCTTGCTGAGGCACTTCACACCCAAGTACTTTCTGAAGTTGATGTTGCCTCTGATTCTTCACTTCCTATGAAATATTTTAATCTCATTTCACTTTCATCTCTTACAGGCCTCTTTCTTTTCCTAATTTTTTTTTAATTTTTATAAAACTAATATAAGCAAAATGGCTCAGAAAGTGCTCAAACCTCATGGGATTTCCCAGTCTAGCAGTTGCTTTGCTTGATCAGTGCAATATCTTCATATATTGACAGCATTCTAGTTATCTAGAACAATAATCCCTGGGATGGAAGCAGATAATTTCATCTTTTTTAAGAATCTTCTTTCAGTAGTCTGATTTAGAAGGTGTGCAGTAATTTAGGATTTACTTAATGCTGAGCCAAATCAATGTGACATTTTCATTCCCTTTAATTACGCCAGTGTTATCTTGACAATTAACCTCTGATGATTCAAAAGCCATTTGAAATGACTAGTGGCACTATAATTCTATATTTAGGTCTAATTAAATCTTTTGTTCTGAGCATGATTTTCCCTTTAATGCCAATTTCATTACTATATGTGCTACAAATGCAATCACACAATTGAATGTGTTTGAAGTAGTAGCTTAAAAAAATCAAATGGATAATCTGAGTGGGAAAACACTTCAGGAAAAAATGGAATGGTAATCAGTTGGCTAGCACAGCATTTTTATATTATGTTATGAAAAGAAGAATTTTGACACGTTTTGTATTATTTTCATGTCACCTCTGACTTTTGCTATTTATATACCTTTGCTCCTTGAACTAATCTAAATCTACATCTTAATCTATTTTTTTGTTCAAAAGAAGATTTTAAAATAAATATTACTGCCCCTGTTCTCATAGTGTAAGTGATTTCTGGGCTTGAGCTAGTTTTAACTGAAAGCAATGGAATGCTCTCTCTATTTTCAGTATTTTCAAGGCAGTATTTTCAAGATATGGAGAAGGCTTAGCTATTATTCTGAATTGTTACCACTCTTAATTGTTTCCTGTGTTCTAATCTTATAAATTCTCTTGTTCAATTTATTTTTAATGAGAAAATTTCAATTCAATGACTAAATTGAACAATATGGTTCATTTACATATTGTATGTGTACCTATATATACACTTCCCCCTCCACCCCTATTACCCATAAACTACACCATAAGCAATGAATGCTTTATCTGGTAGCTATAAATTAACTGTAGAAAAAATAATTTTAGAATGTGTGCTTGGTAGCAAGTATCAGCACACAGATTTCATTTAACAGAGCCAGGACAATAAGCAAATTAATGGAGAAGTCCCATCAATTTAATTCCTTCTCTCTCTCAGGTCCTGGTTGGGATGGACTTTCTGTCATGGTGGGATTGGGGGAGAAGAAAGTGCAGAGAAGGTGGAATGGCTTTATTGTAATATTTTCCTCTACTAAAAGGAATGGCACTTGAGTCAAAAGGGCAGACACATGAAAGGGAAAACAAGGTAGAGGGGTGATGTAATTTCATTTCAATGGGCGAGGGACCAAGTCAGTTATAATAAAGATGAGAATGTAATTTCTTATTTATTTTTAGGCAGTGTATGACATTCTCCATATTGATGCTGTCCCATTTGGCATTCTGTGTCTTCTGTACAGATTTGGTACTTGCAGATAAGGAATTGCTGCTTGGGAATGATACACAAAAGGGGAACTAAGTAATTCCCATGCTCTTGAGTGAGAGTTCACTGAGATTTATAAGACCTGCAATGCAACAGGAATGGGCAAGTGTTCCTGGCATTGCTGGGAAGGCTGCTCAGCTGTTTCTAAGCAGACTGAAATGAGTTTGTTTCATTACTCATCTATTTCCAAGGAAGGCAGAGTTTTTGTAAAGCATAGGAATTGCAAAAGCAAGAATACAGGTGCCTCTCAGATGGCCAATATGTTAGGCAGTGAGAACTGTCATAGAAACTTGCAAGAAATAAACCTCTCCCTGCTGCCTCACAGTGAAATATCTATTTGCTCCTGGAGTGTGATCTTTCTGCCAGTGATGAGCAGCAACAAAGGTGCAGTGAATACAGGGCTGTGGTGTGTCAGTGATAAGCATTTTAAAAAGGTGTTGCTTCCAAAGAGTGTGCTAAGTACACTTTAACTGCACAAGGAAAGAGAAGTATAGTTTGTGAGCTGGCACATAGCACAGCTGGCAAAATAGTATTTTGGGGAAATCCCAGAGGGTCTAGGGTATGATAGAGGATAAGAGAGGATTAAAGAGTGAGTCTTCTATGAATTATGCTCTGCATAAAACCAGTGAATTGAATTGATTGAATGAACAAACCGTGTAAAAAGATGAGTACACAAATACGATGTGAAGTTGGAATAATTTTCTTACCAGAGGTTCACGTTTCATAGGGAATCAACCATTCTAGTCAGATTTTGGCAACATAGCCTAACAGAAATGTAGCCACTCATCTCCCAAATTGCACATAATTTTATTTCCCTGAGGTGTCAAAAGTCAGTTAAGGGGACTAGATAGTCTTGCTTTGACTTGTGCTGTGATGGCTCTTCTTTCACTTTAGCTTGTAATTTCTGGAGAACATAGCAGCTTCAGGATGGTTTGGAGGTGAAGAAATCAAGCGACATGGGCTAGAGGCAGCTGTTGTCATTCAGTTTCTGAAGGGACACAGAAAAAGGTATTTTTCTGTGGTGGTAGTTCTAATTAGCTCTTCAAAGGCATAGGTGTCAGAGTCATCTCATTGAGGATGAAAACTGCTAAGACCATCTGTTAATGAATACATGAAAAGCAAGGAATTCCGTGCACAGCAGAACTGAGGTAGCCCAACCTCCTGCGTCTCTTTCTCTTCATCTATCCCCTGCTTCCTCATCCCTACAAGAGGAACCTCTGGTGTTTAATGGAGAGTAAAACCACTCCTTAATGGGAGCACCAAATACAAAACATGACTCCACAAGCTTTATTTCCTTGTACAACCACAGTCCAAACTGGCCCTTTCCTAGTTTAAACAGTTGATTACAAGCTATTACCCAAGGCAGCAGTAGGGGAAGAAAATCACTGCAGAAACATTAATCTTTGTTCATGTACAGCAGTGGAAGTCTAGCATTGCACTGCTCTCTGAAGGGACCTACAGGTGGGAGTTTACCTGCCTAAAGATCTTGCAGTTTATCTCATTGTATATTTAATTTTGGTTTTGGTTTTGTTTTGCTCCTGTTCTTGCTGAGACTTGATCACTGGGTACCAAACCCAGTGCCCACAGGAAGCCTACAAGGAACAGAGCTCTACCCCCATGGCCTTGGTTACAAAATTTTAACCCTCTAATGCAATAAGGCATCTCAGAACCACCTCACAGCAATCTGTTCTGGTTTTATATATGCTTTCAAGATAAAATTTAAACTCTTCAAAGATGCATTTGCAGTGATTTTCTCTCCCTGGGAAAAACTATATGTATGGTGAAGCCATAAACAGATCTAAATGTGAGAATAAATGAAATTTGCAATTTAACAATTCTCAGCATCAGTCAGGAAGGAAATGCATGAATGCATCAGTGTTTTGAAAGAATTAATTTTAATTTGTCTTCCATTTGATTCATTTCACATAGTTTAGTATTGTTTAAATTCCTGTATTTCACTGGAGCTGTAATTTTTGCATGATTTCTGTATATTATCATGTTTTGAAGACTTTGCTTAGTATCTACTGCCAGACGAGGATCCAAAGGGAGAAGAGAAGAGATAATTTTCTACAAGAACAGCAACAGAATGTTTGTGGTTGTGGTTATGAAATTTATTCTTTCACTTCACTAAGCATCTCCAGTGTTAGTTAGCTCTGGTATTCTGCTGTACATTGTTGTATTTTATTAGATGAGATTTTGCACTCCTTAATTCTCACAAATTCGCTGTTATCCTAACTAAAATTGCTTTATGAATAATAAGAAAAAATCTGTATTATTTCATTCACAAACATAAGTGAAAACCCTTCTTTCGGGGAATCTCAAGGACTGACATGGTACAGTCTGTTTCCTATCCTGTCCCTTTTGCCAACTGAGAGAATGCAGATCCCAGTGGTTTGACAGGAGGCAGAAATTTCGTGTCAGACTTGCAACAGAATTTGCATATTATATATAAAAATGCAGAGTGGGTGAAAAGGAGCACATGCTCTTAAGCCAGAGGGAGGCAGGGAGAGTGGGGAATGAAAGGCCTCTGGGCTCACAGCCCAAAAGCAGCATGGCCAGCAGGAAAACATAAAAAGGACGTGAGCCTGTTGAAAAAAGTCCAGAGAAGAGCCATGAAGATGGGCAGGAGGGTAAATAATCAGTAAGGTCCCTTCCAAACCAAACTGCTCTGTGATTCTATGATTGTATTCCCAAGATACTGTTCAGCCTTCAGCATTAGCCACCAAAGTCTGCTTGGTATATGTAATAATTCACACTGCACTGAAGTTTTTTAAGTATATCTTAGAAAAAGCTGTTGCATAAGAGGTACCAGAGTGAATTATGGCTAAAGTTTTAGTTTTCTCTTAATGAAAATTTTTAATTAATTGGCTTTTTCAAATGAATCAGTTTAATATCTGTAGGGCAAAACTTAAAACTTGCTTGAATATTTAAGGTTGCTTTGAATATGTTTTATAATAAAGGAATTTGCACAGCATCCTCAAAACTGGGAAAAGTATTCAGCAATATATCATCAAAATCTATTTTCAAGCTAGCTCTTGAATGCATTTTCAAAATTCCTACCTAAGTCAATAAGTTGCAATCACCCAGAATACACATGAATGATTGATTTTGGCATCTGAAATAGTAAGATTATAATAACAGAGAGTAAAGCACTTGTGTCGTTTCTGCCTTGAATGGCTCTTAGGGTAATAACACAAAGTAATGAACTGTCTAGTGCAAATAATGAGAACAGTTAAGCTTTCATGGTCTAAACAGCACGCTTTGTGAGGAGCAAGATTTATAAAAAGCTTGTTTCGCAAGATATAGCACCATCAACCCATATGAAGAGCTATGTAATCATGATTCCTACTTTCAGCTCACAGTACCTAGCACTGCATTTTGCTTAATTAAGGTAGCATAGGCTACTATGTAATGCTCAGCTGGAACACGTACTATTTACAGAAAGGCTTGCTATGGTAAGAGTCCCAGTGTTTGGTATTTCCATAAATATCAAAAAGAAAGTGGTTCAAGTCTTTGAGCATAAATGGTTCTGGTCAAGTCAGTAGAACTGGACTCCAGTGATCTCAGCTCAGCATACAGCTCATCCTGATAAATATCACTAAAGTAGCAATTAATGCTTTCTGAGAAGTATGACAATCTTGTTAGCAAGTGAATCAAATGCTTTCAGAGGTAGGGTGTTTTTTTGTTTGTTTGGGGGTTTTTTTTGTTTTGTTTTGGGGTTTTTTTGTTTGTTTGTTTTGTTTTGGTTTGGTTTGGTTTGGTTTTGGTTTTTTTGTTTTTTTTTGTTTTGGTTTTGGTTTTTGTTTGTTTTTTGTTTTTTGTTTTGTTTTTTTTTGTTTTGGCTTACTATGACACTGAATTAATTTCTTGATCGTTTTCTAAGCCTGTTTTAAAGTTAGGGAAAAGGGGCCCTAGAATTTATAATGATTGTGTCTGTTCATTTATGGTTCCTGAAAAGCCCAGAGTAAATCTGGAAAAAACAATAGCACCTATTCTACATCAGATTAATTCCACTTGTTTCCTTTGTTGTCATTGTCCTTTGTGCTATAGCAACATCGTATTTGGCTTATATTTACAATCCACTGCAATTTAATAATTTTCCCCATCTCTGCAGGGTCCTTCCACATATGATAGAATGAGCTGCTTTTCATGATAAGGGTCTTCAAAAGCAAAATGTCAGTAACCATAACAACATTCTGGAAACCCAGTCAAAAGAGTGTTTTAAAAACAATAACAACCTCACAAGAGAAAATTCTGGCATGGCAGCCAAAAAAACTGAGATATTGTGGGCCTAAGGAAGTTGATGATGTCTGAATTAGAATGTGTTTTTCTTGCTGTTTCAGCCAGTTTTACCTGTTGCAATTTATATTCTTCAAAATGGCTAAATCATTGAATGTCTTCAGTTTTTCCATTTTGCTCTCTGTGCCAGAATCCTCAGGCTGTACCCAGACATTTTAGAGAGGAAGAACTATTAAAAGTTTTAATAACACTACTCGAAGAAATCATAGAATGAAGAGATATTTACATAAACAAGAGTTGCTAAAAGATGTAGAAGCTTGGTTCTGCAGAACCAAATGGAAAGCTTATAATAAAATCCCACTAACAAAACATCTCCAACCAAGAGTATTTAATGCATCAGAGCTTCCTAAAACCACAGCACCTTAATTAATATTTGTTTTTCGAAGATTGAATGGAAACAGCATTGATCCAAACTGCAATGGTACATCTCTGGGCAGACTTCTTTTCTGGATTTTCTAGCTTCACTTCCCATTCCACCAGTCTGTCATGACTGGAAAATATAAAAATTGTATATAAACCAGAGTGATCTAATGATGGCAAAATGGGGAGTATAAACAATGCATAATTGGCATTCTTTTTATTATTGCTTTTGTAAACTCTTTCAGTGTTTCAGCTTTCTACTGTTTTCATTTGAAATTACTTTTATTGCTTCTTCTTCACTTCTAGCATCTCTGGCCAATATGCTGCAATTATTAAAGGGTGACTGAGTACCAGACCTCTTTTATGGTAGCTGACTCAAACACTGTCTTTATTTTGATTTTCTGCAAAAGACTGAACTTCTGAAAAGAGTGGCAGGGGGTTTCAAGAGTTCCTAAGGGGTTTGCCTGCTGAATATTCTGTAATAATGTGTAAATTTGGCATTTAGCTTCTGTAACTGTTGCAGACCAGTCTCACCATCACTTAGTGGCAAAGAGCAGATACTGCAGAAGTCACATCTGTTCTACTCTATTAGATATCATACTTTTAAATATTGACTACATATAATTAGGTATTTATCCTAGTTCAGAAGTATGCAGGCAAATCATGACCTACTTCATGATAGAGTACAAAAATACATTAAACAGAACCATTTCATCATTCATCTGGAATGATGGAATGGAATGCTATCTTTCAATATAATGTCTTTTAAAACAAGATGACAGAATAGATTTTGTCACAGCAGAATGATAAAGGGATGTCAAATTCATGCTGCTCCCACTTTATAAATATTAGTATGTCTGCCTTTTTGTTTACTGAAAAATTGTCTTTGAGAGAAATGACAGCTATGTGTTATTAAACTAATTTTTTACAGCTTTGCATTGCCAAAAATGTATGGCTAGCTGAAAGCTGCAGAAGTCAGTAGTGCTGTTGTACAAAACAATATAATGTCATTAATTCCAGGTCCTTTGTAAACAGGATTTCCTTAAAAGAAGACATATCTCAGAAGAGACATTTTGACCAATTTTTTTGAGAACTAATGTTTTTTAGTTTTGGCTAGAAATATTTTTGGGTTTCTTTCTCATATCTTAGGTTTCTGTTTCCCTTTTCATTCACAATTTTAATTTGTTTCCATTTTATGTGTTCATATTTGAAGTATTTCTATTCATTGGTTTCCCTGATACTAATTATTTTATTATGAACCAATTATTTATTTTATTTAATTTTTAAAATACAGAAAAAATTGGTGTCCCGTTCTGGGACAGTAGATGAAGAAAATTTTGACTAAATATTGTGCATTTTCTTAAGTTAAAAGTAAAAATTTTTTTCTCATTTATCTGTATTGTCTCCAATGCTTGGTATGTATAGCACTTGCATTTTTGTACTCTCTCTCCAACACTTTTCAGACCTGACAGAGTTGTGTTTACATCATTTGCCTTGCATAGTAGCTGGAAGTTTTCCATATCCTCATCTAGTATTCCTGTGTACAGAGTTTTTTATAGAAACACGGAATCACCAAATATTTTGGTTTACGAGGGACCCTTGGATGTCTTTGAGTCATCCCTTTGTCAGCTTCTGTGCAGAGCTGCTCCCCAGCCAGCCAGCCCCCAGCCTGCAGTAGTGCAGGAGTTGTTCTGTCCCACATGCAAGACCTTGCATTTGGTTGTGTTGAACTTCAGAAGATTTCAGTCAGCCCATTCCTTTCTCCTGTCCAGGTTTTCCTGGAGGTTTTAGTGAAGGATGGTTTTCCATCCAATCTGCAGGCTACAAGAGTATGAAAGAGATCTTTGGCTGTTTGTTGCTTAGCTACAGACAATTTGAAAGGGATCATGCGGACATTAACAAGAATTAGGATTAGCCTTATCACATATAGTTTAATTTAACCTAGGACTGAAGAATATCTTACTGCTTATGTGCACTGGACAGAGTTTGGGGAGATCTAGATGTCTCTAGTGATTCCTCCTATCTTCCCATTCAAAACCTTGCATATTGTCATCTGAAAACATCTCTGTTGAGCTCTCCCTCTCTCCACTTAATGCAGAGAGATCAAAACAAGGCTCACCACAAGTTAGTCTTTGGTAACCTCAGGTCTTGTCTCTCTGGGTCATGCTGGACTTCTAGTAAAGTCATTCCATCTGTGGTCAATAAATAGATATTAGATGTTGAGTACTAGGCTGTGCCACTGATCCACCTGCACAAGTGTTTTAAGAGGAGCCTCTTTCCTTTGTTCCAGCTCCCAGCAAGAAGAAAAATGGGGATGAATGCACTGAGAAGATCTCTGTGACTAGCTGCTGAGGGAGAGACCAGTCTTATAGAGTGGATCATTCCTTCTGCTATGTCTACTTTCACTTCTGCCAACTTGCTTTGATTTCAGTTTTCCAAATAATGAAAATTTGATCCTGCTGAAATAATTATTTTTTCTACCTTCTTCCTCTGGAGGCAGCATATGCAATGATATACTGTCCTACTGGTGTGTAAGTAGATGACATAAAGAGCTGTGTGACAAGTGAACCCTAAAGAAAGAAGGAAAAAGGGTAGGAAATTCTGCAGGACCATTTCAGCCCAATGTACTGTGGTGTGCATTTCTAGATGGAAACAAGAGCTCATGCCTTATGGTTACACATTTTACTGTACTCTGGTTTAATGTGTGACAGAGAACACCCCCAGGGGACATCCTATAAAAGGAGCCAGGCACAACTGCTGTCACATACTCTTCAGTCCCTCCTGTTCTGCGCTGCTTGGTGATGTAGGTTGCAGCCCTGCGGATATGTTAAAAAAATACAATTTTGCTGTAACACTTCTAAATTAGAGTTGTTTATGGCCACCTTCATATTCATGTGCCTGTATACTACTGATTTCTATTTCTACCCAGATTACTTTTTCACTGCTAAAACTGCATACTAGTCTGACAGTGTTTAAATAATACATTGCATACAGCAGGATTGACTTTTTCTTCTAACATCCTGTCACTGAGAGGAAGCAATATAATGTGCATTTCCATTTTCCTGCCTCTTGATTTCTTTATAACCATTACCCAAGAAAACCTCAAAGCCTTGCATCTTTGCTGTTTTAATTTATATGTTGTATTATATTTTAAGTTATATATTCTCTCATTATTACCCCACAGATTAGAAAAGGTATATGAACAATCATTCTCATGAATCTACATGTAGTGAGAACAAAGGAGCAGTGTATTGCCATAATAGATGAGGTGATCAAAATGTGCCTCCCATATACGTAATGGTATCTTAAATGCCGTCTGTTTGGTGTATTTAAGGCTGGTCAATAAGAATGAATTAAATTCCATTTTGCATAATTTATATGTCGGCAAACTTGTCTGGATTTCTTCCAGCCACAACATAGGATTTCCTGCTTCACCCTGAGGTCTTCTTCTACTTAATAGCTGATGCAAAAGAGTGGCCAAGTTAAACTTCATGTTTTAATTTCCAGTAATTCATTGTGCTTTAAGCTGCTAGCCCAAAGATTTTTTCATACCTGTTTGCATTGTGCTGAAGAAAATGCTGATAGAACATCTGACACATCCAATTATATTTCATTCTGAAGGAAATCACTCCAAGCTATTTTAGAATGCAACTTATAGGACTTCTAAAGCTCTGCTGTTTATAAAGTAGGAATGAGACTTTATAAAGCTCTGGCTTGGATTCAGAAAACAAAATTAGACTGCAGACTTCTTTTAGATCTGATAAGTCTTGCTGCTCAGTTCTTCATTACTGCAAACAGACAAACTCAAGATCAATGCTTGGCAGCTGATGGAGATCGTGGGTGAACTTGTGTCATTTGGCATTTGCTCTAAACTCCTCATTGCAGCAATACTCAGATACCTTCTCTCAAGGTAAAAGCCAGTTGCACAGATTTTATTAAATTGTTCCTTCACAGAAATATTAATGATCTTGACAATATGATGGGAGACAGTGACTGCTAAATGAAGCCAAGCTAACAGCAGGACACTGTTCTCTTAAGGATTGGTGAGACCATGATGCCCACATCAAGAGTAAAGCAGACCTTTGTAGATGTAGCTTTTTCCCTGTTTAATAGGTTCTTTGAGCAGTGTGGTGAAAATTCATTTATAGACTTCAATATATTTTTCAGAGACATAAAATTGTTCTATTGGTAATAGTAGATGATCTAGCAGAAATGGTGTATTAATTGGACTACTGCCACAGTCATGTAACACAGTGTATACATTTTATTTCCTTTTAAAAATGTGTAGATCATTAATACTCATGCTTTTTACAACATGAGAAATGGCAAATCATCAACTGACATAATTGGTTTCATCTTATCCACAGTGACTCTGCCCTAGATTCTTGTTCCTCATCTTGCTATTCTGTTTTAACTAATGAAAACTATTTGTGATCAGCTTCCATATGGCGTAGTAATTCCAAGTACAGTAAGAAGCAGAAGAACTGAATTCCATAAAGAACACAATTGTTGAGCTGCTTCCTAGCTGGACGGGTAGACCTTTAATTTTATTTAAGCATATTCATTATATAAGTGCAGGGGGAGTGAATTCAGAGGACAGATTACTGTAGTCATAGCTGTGTTCAACAGCTATGACCCATGTGTTTCCCCTCTATAGTTCTTTTGGATTTTAAAAAGATGTTTGGGCACCTTCTAGGACAGCCAGGATGTCTATTGGGGCTGCATTAGCTGCTGATGTGCTTTTGAGGATCTGTGCCTCAGAGGCACAGAATAGGAAGTAAAAGAGGTGTTCTGGCATAACTCCCCTCTTATCTCAGTTCCAGAAGAGCTGAGCTGAAAAAGAGCATGGCACAGTCCTAAAAACATTATCTACCTAGGGGTTCCCAGAGCTGTTAGCAAAGACAGAGTTTAAAGAGCAGTAACAACAAAGGGTAACTTTTGGTCCATTTCTTCCCAGGGCAAGCAAGGTCACAATGAAAACTCATCAAAAACAAACATAAAAGCCATGCCTGGGCTTTTTTGTCTGACACTCCAGTACCAGGAAGGTCACACGAACCGAGCACTGCTGCAGCACAGGGAACAAAATTAAAATGTAAAATGACAGCTAGCGATATTACTGTCAGTAGAAAGTTTGTCTGACTTCTGCCTGCAAGTTCCTCTGAATCACTTCTGAAATGGTGACATCAATATGTATGTTCCCAGCAGCAAGAGCCACAGTGGAAAATGTTTAGAACTTTGCCTAATATCTGACAGTTAATGAGACCTAAAGGGAATATTCACAGAGCAAAAAGCACCTTGTTTTGGCTTGTTTGCTTTCTAATGCAGAATATTTATTTGTCTCTTGTCATTCCCTAATGACACTTCTGTCTTTCAATCTTCAGCCTGTGCCATTCAGGATATAAATAAATAAGTAGAAAAAGACTTTGCAAACCATTTTTAAAAACAGTTTCTTTGCATTTCCCCTGTGGGACCTCTGCTCCTGTTTGTTAATATGTGGAGCTGTTTACCTTCCTGGTGTCTAGCCTTGGAGAGCCAAGGGGTGTAGACCTGAGTAATTTTCTCCAGCTTCCATTCAGAAAAGGCCATAAATGATACACCCTGGCATGTACACTGACTGGCATGCACATGGATTGGCATGTACATGGACTGCCAAGGTGTCATTGTGGTGCCTGGGGCAGGATGCAGGGGTGATGGCTCTGCCTCAAAATTATATTTGAAAGAAGGGCTGTGTTCACTGAAAGGGTGGTATGGAGAATCTTCCCTTGCCCATTGTGCAAACACAAGATTAAGGAGGAAAATTTTGTTCTGTAAATAGGTTTGTCTTCTTTTGGTACCTTCTCAGGACAGACATCCTTCTCAGCCTGCCCAGTCTATGGCATGTACAGACACAGCCTGTGGCTCCAACACTCACACACAGTTACCAAACAAACTGGGGGTCCCACGGGGTAGAACAATTTGGGTCTTGTCTGACGGGGAAGAGAGTGGGAAGGGAGAATGAAGAGAGTTGTGAAGCTGGAGGTTACAGCAGAAGGTCAGTACTAAGTGTGTGTGTAAAGACAGAGCAAAGGGAAAAAAACCCTTCAACTTTAGCCATTTGTTTGAAATTTTAGTAGTTATCAAACTGAGTTTTATGCTTCCTTTTGAATTAGTCCTGCTATGTCTAAATTCACTCCTTACACTATGTTGGTGTGATTCACTATTTTGCTTATTTTGGAGATGAACTGCTTAGCAAATCTTAAAGAAAACACTATGATGCTCTAGGGATACCAGGTCAATAGACCTTTACAGACAAAATTGTGTGAACTTTTCCAGTTTCAGTTGGCTAGAATTCTTGAGTTTTTTTATTCTTTATCTAAGTGATTTAAATTAGAAAACAGTATCTTTTCTTTAGTGGAGAATTTCAGAGGAAAGTTCTTTGCAAATTTCACTTTTGACAGATTTTGTTTAAAAGATGATTAAAACAGTGGTAATATTTTGATTCTAAACTCAGGTTCTGGAGTTTTTATCCCAAGGTTACTCTGTACTAGACTAAACTTATTTTTAGGTTTGTAAAGCTCTGCAAAACACTTGAGAGGACAGACTTGGAGTAAAATGGATGTTGTTTGGCTTTGGATTGTGTTGTAAAAGCTTTTCTTATCCTCTAAAAGCTTCTCCTCCACAGAGAATAGCTTTTTATTCCTTTCAATTGACAAAAGCTTTTGAGTTGTGTTTGTTTCATAAAATCGTTTCTATAATGTGAAATTCTCCATTCCATCTTTGTGAAATTATCTAAAAAACAAGCATATTCAGGGAAGTACATGTGTTAAGAGGTACCTCTCATTCTGGAGCTATTCCATATCATGCTTACTTTAGGGATGTAGGAGATGAACCCAATTCTTTGAGTACCAGAATCTGCAGAAAATCAGGAGATGTGGGACTAATTCTGTAATACATAAAGGACATTCAGATCTTGGGATAGGGTTAAATAGGGTAAGTCTTTGACATGTTTTCCCATCCCCTATTTTGTCAGGTTACAAATCTCCTGAGATAGTCTTAGTAGAGTTTATTCATCTTTTGTTGACGCTCTCAAGGAAAAGAAGAAATTACTTATAATTAAAGTAACAAATGAATTTTCTGAGTGCATTTCCATTTTCAAATTAGAATATTTCTTCCTGCTTCATGTGCAGCATAGTACAAATAAAGTAAGAAATGCACAACAAATTTGCAAAGAACATATTTTCCATGTGGGACTGCATAGCCTTTCAGGTCTCCAAACTCTATATATATCACAAGAGAAGAAACCTAATCATCTGGACCATCAAATCATGGAATTATTCAGGTTGCAAGAAAACTTGGAGGGTTGTTAGTCCAGCAACTTTCTCAAAGAAGACTCAGCTATCTGATAAGACTAGATTTGTTAGGACTTCATTGTCAGGCCTTGAAACTACTAAGGACAGAGATTTTACAGCCCCTAGTACATTTTAGGATATTTCTCCATTGACAATTGCATTTGAAATACCCAAGAAAGTATACAGAAAGCTTTTTCATATAGCACAGGAAGTGATTATTCCCTTTTAACTTGTGCGTGTTGCATCCTATCTACACTTTGGTGAAAGAAAGATATTTCTGATCATGTTTAAAGTTTTATTATTTTATTTCAAGTCATTAAATTTATTTGCTTATCTAGATCAAACAACTTCATAAACAGTCTGGGGAAACTGAGCAGTGTTTTCTTAAACAATTTTTTTCCCTCAAGTTGTATAATTTTAGGCACTATAAATAGCTTTGACTTTCATGTTTTTGTTTTATGAGCTACTGTTGTCTAAAGAGCTTGTGTCTTTTCCCAGTTGCTCCAAGAAGAAGTATTTTTTCATTACTGAGCAGACTGGATTTTCTGTGTGCTGTACATTCTTGAGTGATATATTGTTTTGTAACTGTCATGTATGTAAACAGTTGGGATTTTCCATGTAAAAAATCAAATTCATGTGAAGACACCAGTTTTATTAATAGATTCTGTAGGATGTTAATTCTGTAAATTTGTACAATACTTCCAGCATCCTGGGCTGAATGGGGAAGGGCACTGTCAGCAGATTTTGGGAGGTGATTCTTCCTCTCTGCCCAACTCTGGTGAAACATATCTGGAATCCCAGGTTCATTTCTAGTAAAAGAAAGACATGGACAAGACTGTGTCCAACTAGGGCCACTAAGATGATTAAGGTACTGGAGCATGTATTGTATGAGGAGAGGCTGAGAGAGTTGGGATTGTTGAAGAAGAGAAGGGTCAGGGAGTCCTGTTCAAGTGTATGAATATTTGAGGGAGAAAATAAAGCAGTTAAGATTCTGCTAAGTGATGGCCAGCGGCAGGACAAGAGGCAGTGGATAAAAAACTAAATACTGGAAATTACAATTAAATGCAAGGTTTGTGTTTTTTTCAGTGGAGGTAATCAAACGCTGGCACTCTGCTGCTCTGAAAGGTTCTGGAGTCTCCATCCTTGGAGAGATCCAAACCCTTCCTGGTCAGTGTTCAGTGTTACTTTAGTTGACCTTGATTTGATTGGACTAGAAGGTCTCCAGCACTGCCTTCAGCCTTAACAATTCTGTGATTTGGTATTCAGATTCTTTACACTAACCCATTATTATAACGTTCTATATTTCGTGTTTTTCATAAAAGAGGCATTTGCTGTGATGGAGCTATACTCTAAAAGTTGCTGTATGTATGGATGTACAGCACATCTATGTGTGCTAAACCGTATGGATCTAGGGATGTGCAAAACAAGATGAAGCAGTTGAATTATTAGCATAGGCTAAACCCATATGATTACTTCTTTTCATCAGAACATTTCAGAGCAGATCGATCTTCAAGTGTTGTCCAAAATGATGCAGTGAACAGTGTTCAATGAACTTAATTCGGAGTGAGAGTGTGGAACTCCCATTGGCAATAAGAATGAAAGATCAAACAGATGATCAGATTGCTACTTCTAAGTTTGTGGCATTCTGTCTTGGTTTCAGGCTGATAATAGATTGCTTTAAAAAACTATGACTAACTATCTTTTATTTTTTAATTTTAATTAAGAGGGGGAGTGGAAAATTTAATTTCTCCCTCTAACATAACAGTATTGCTTTTTTTCTTTTGGCAACCATAAATGAAGTACAGCCAAATTTTGAAGATGAAACTTGGTACTTCACCTCCCTGTTGACCTTAGTAAAATTCTGAATCATGGGAAACAGGATTGTGAAATATATCCTCATATATACCAGTGAGTTTCTCCAAGAGAAAATTTCTATCTCTTTTTATATAATAGGGGAACTTTTGTCTTATTTCTGGACATTCTTAGTGAAGTTTAAAAAAAAAAAAAAAAAAGACAAGTTTGAGTTTGTTTCTTTAGTAGCCATAGAAATGCCAAAGTAAGTATTTGCTATACTATAGATCAGTAATCATGAGAACTACCACAGCCACAAAATCATAAATGTGTGATTGTAACTTTTGCATTAGTTCTTGGTTTTCTCCTGACTAATTGCTTCTTGTTATAGTTTAAAGCTTCTGCTTAATTTCAGTATAGCAGTTTTTGATATTTATAGTTGGAACCATATGACTGGGAGGTATCTGGATCATTGCACAGACAAATCTGAATATAACTTATTTTTAACTACCTCACTTATATTTTAAATCCTTCTTCTCTGATTCATTTTTCATGGGCCATGTAGTAGGAAGTGAAAAAATTATTTACACCTTCCAAGTCCATTCTTATCTCAAAGCATCTATCAACAGAGTTGGAAATATCGTTTACATTCATATCAATCTATAAATTTTAAGGGTCATTCCTCCTCTTTTAGGAAAAGAATGCTTGGAGTACATTTATACAATTTTTCGGAACTCTTTTAGAATAATTAATGGGATCTGGCACACATCCTTTAGGCTGGGGCTGAATCCTCAGGGGAGCAATTGGAGCTTTGTGTTCAAGAGTTGAAAAGAACACATTTTATGTAGCTAGTGTACCAGGGCCTAACACTAAAATAAGGATCAAGCCAAACTCATGGTGTGTATGCACCCTCTGATGGTTGTTTCAATGCACCGTTTAATTTTTATTTTTTGGGGGAGGAAGGATAAGAGCTGTGGTAATGAGTTCTTATTCTCTCTTATTATATCTTCAAAAATTGAAGTCTACTGTTTTCCAAGCACAGATTTACCTGAAAATCAATCTAAATTACCTTCTTTTTCAAGTGAATTGAATGTACTGCAGCTATTGCTGATTAGCTCTACGTGGGGACATACTGCTGCAGTCATAAGCCTATGTTTATCTTCATTCATTCTGAAAAGAAAAGGTCAGAAAGGAGAAAATGCACATAGAGGAGTGGAATTGATTTGGAATGGCAACATGAAGTGTTGTGGTACGAGAAGTGCTAAAACCAGCAAAAACAGCTAAAAGGGTAGAGGCATTTGTAAAAGCACAATGTGAAAAGTGTGAAAAGAGACAAAAGAAACCATGTCTGGCTGATTCCTGTCACCATGCTTTTATGGTCATCAGTGTCTGTGTTGTCTGCTGGTTGTGACCCTGACACAAGATAATGTGTGCAAACTTTCTTTCTGGTGGGAAGGCTTCTGTCTGGGTCACCTCAGCTGTTAGTCTGTCTCTGCCCACCAATATACCTGCCATGCTTTTTAATTCTTCTGGAATAAGCTATATTGAGAACAGTAATATCTTTATTAATTAAAATCAGTGCATTATTTTTCCTTTATAGGCCTTCTCTATAAAATGAATCCCCTCTACTGATATGGGTGGCCAAGCCACGTATGTTCAGTGAGCACTAGCTAAATTCAAGTTTCGTGAGTTTTGTCCAAAAATAAACAAATTCTGCTTGCTTATTTTGTAGACTAAAATACTTGAGAAATTCAGTGCCAAAAGTTACACTGAGGATAGCAATTAATAATCATAACCTGCAAGCCCACAAATCTGCAGAATATTTGCCCCTGTGTTTAAGACAAAGAAATATTTAATCTGCAAATACTGAATAGCATTCAACAACTTGTTATACACACAACCAAATAGAAATGCTGTAATGTTTCCAAACCCTGCTTAGCTTGCTTAAGACCAGCAATTTCCATGCATATATTAGCACCAATTATAGAAGTCATTCTTTACTGCCATTTTCCTGAAGAGTCCACTGTTTTCTTATAGAAAGCATATATTCAGTGTCTGTATCTCTAGAGAGCAGATGCAGGAATACACACGAGAAATAAATGAAGAAAGACCTATCCAGCTCACTGAGTGAAGGGCTAGCTCTAATTTGAATGCCATTACTACATCTAAATTTCTACATCATCTCTTGGGACTCCCCTGAGGAATGATGTCTTTAAGGTCTGTCTTCACCAGTGTTACTTGCAGTATATATTTGCCTTGCAGTGCTTTAAGTCATGAGTTTCTAGCAGGCAGCACTTGGTTTCTTCACTTGGTTTCTTTGTTGTATTGAATTTCCCTAGAGTTAAGAAAATGTAATGTAAAAGTAAAATTGCTAGACCAAAATGTTCACTCAAGTTCATTACTCTTTATCCAAGTTCAGCACTTGGTTAATGAGTTAAAGTGTCTTGTTCCTATCCCAAAGGAAGCCAAAGCCCTGTAGGGTAGCCCTACCTAAATGGAAAACTTGCAATTTTTTCTGTCCTCTCCTGTGCAGTTTTGCTTGTTAATTCCCACATGGCTGATTTCAGCTTGATGTTTCAACACCTTCTTCAGGAAATACATCTTATTTATTCCATGTCTCCATGGGAGGTGGGAACATGTACCTAGTGGGGAAACACCTTGTGAGTTGGGGTTGCAAGACGTGTAAAAGTGTTTCTATGTTGGTCTGTAACATGGAGTTGGTATGTGAAATGGAGTTTTGGAATGATCAGTGAATCAAGCAGAAAATTGGAAAAACGGTCCCTCTGTAAATAGGCAGACTTGAGGAAAGGAGTGGGGTAGGGATGGGGGGACTGTTTATATGCATTTAGTCTGGCAAATATGCAGGAATTTTAATTAGCTGCATGAACAATACCAGAATTGTAAGTATTTGCTATACACTATAAGCTTTCGACTTTGGTGATTTACCACAGGCCAGCTTTTGTAGAGTTTGTGGCAAAGGGCTTTTCATGGCATGGGTACATGTCTGGCTTGAACTTAGTGAACACCAGGACAGCCAGGTCCTTTCCTGCATATCTGCTTTTCATCTACATATCATGCTTTTCATGGTGGCCCCCATCATGTAATGGATTTGTTCCTCCCCATGTAAATGGCAGATGCAACTTAGCTACACTAAACTCCTTGTATTTGTTCTTTTCTATTTAAGCTGCATCCATCTTTCTTTTTTTTTTTTGAACCTCATTACCCTATAGATATTTCAGAGAAGAAAATAACTGTGAGTTACAGCAGAAAGTTCATCCAACCACTCCATAGGAAAGGCCCTCAGCTTGGGATTTGTGTCTCAGTGGCTGTGCCCAGACAAGAGGGACAGTCTGGTGCACTGGACTGATAGGTCATGAGTCAGTCTCAGCCTTAGTAATACAAACTACCAATAAAATACATGACAGCTTATCAACATGGAACTATTCTAAGTGTGTTAGAAATCTACTATGTTTTGAAAGGGGAATATTGTGTAATCCAAATTAAAATATTTGTTATATACTAACAGGAATTAATTACAAGATCACAGGCAGTCTGTTGGAGCGTTTTCCTTTCTGTATTTCCTAAGTTTTACTTGGCCTCAAGAAAAATTGCAGTATGAAATATGCTATAGCATACTATTGACTTCAGTGTGATCCATCTGGGAAGTAGGTGTCAGTTCTGGACCATGCTCAGTTCTGTGCCACTGAGGCCTGGATTTGCTGTGGCCAGTAGTAGTGGCCAAAATCATTAGAAAACTCCAGTAACCATGTCCAAGACTGGCACTTACACATTATCTTCTCTTGTTGCCTCAGACGTTCCTGCAGCAGCCTGGATGCTGGCCCGGGTTAGCTGCAGTCACTGGGACAGAAGGGAAGCTCTGAGCACTGCCTTAGTTCCAGGAGGGGGCACTTTGTCAGCACATCATATATCATATCATATCATATATCATATCATATCGTATCGTATCATATCATATCATATCATATCATATCATATCATATCATATATCATATCATATCATATCATATATATCACAGATGGGTTTGGCCCTTGGGGATGGATATGAGGCACAATGCATCAGGACAAATCTAGTGCAGAGGTGGGCTGGCAGAGGTTTCCATCCTTTCTTGGTAAAATGATAAATTGGCATTTTAAATGAAGAATTTTTACTCATTTGTCCTCTGTTTCACAACGACAGGACCTTTTATTTATTTCTTCTATTGGTACTACAACTCTTTACATAGGTTACTGATTCAGTCACAGCGTGTCATTCATTACAATCAAAAAACTCGTCACCTCTCACGTTTTGCTCTCAATTATTTTCTGCCAGCAGGGGTCACACGGCTACCACAGCTTCTCATCACCACTCTGCCCCAGTGGATAGCAGAACCTCACTTGTGGCTGAGACACATGGAAATGCCTCTGAGAGATACTGAAAAGATAGCTTGTAATGAACATCGTATTGCATATTTTCTAGGATATTAAATTAATATGTATAACATTTTCTGGGAAAGAGCCTATCTTATCTGTAGCAGGGATGTTCTTTGGAAGCTCGATTTTTTAAATAATAATATTATTACTATTAAGTGTTGTAATAGTTCAGATGCATATGCCCATTATGCATTTAGCTGTGTTTGCAGGCTGCTACTGCTTTCCCACTACTTAACTTGACTCACAAATCTCTGCTACAAATGAATACAAAACTTCCACTAGGAAAGGAAAAAATAAGTAGTTGGCTGTTGGAACCCCACTAGGAAAAGTAAATTTACAGTCAGGATTTTAAATAAAACATTAATGCTTTCATATCTGATATACATTTTAGAATTGTCTCCTTGGCAAATTTTGCTTCAAGGAAAAAAATTAACAAAGGAAAAAGCAGTTAAATAATAAAAGGTTGTTATAGCATTTGAAAAAATCCATTAGGAGGATGTAGTGTGAAACCTTTAGCCTATTTGTGCACAGTATGGGTATTTCAACCGCAAAAAAATAAGGATTCTACTGAGGGACTAGGGTTCCCTTGCACAAGACACTTTGCACACAAATACCAGAGGGACAGATTTTTTCCACAACAACCAGAATCCTGGTTGGATAGATAGAAACAGCAGCTAAAAATATTTTTCCTGTCACTGTTAGCTGTTTTAGAGATTCACAGCTGTCTCTCTTATAAAGATGTTGATACCTCTGGATGTTACCTGCAGGCTGACCAGCAATGCACAGTCTCCAGAGGACATGGAAGTGCTGCTCTCACCTCCCTTTATATATTGCACAAGCTGAAATATATGAGAATATATTATGAAATATATAAATAATATATTATATTATGAAATATATGAGAACCATACATTTGACAGCTGTGCTGAAGTTTGGGGTTCAGTTTTCAGAAGAAATAGCTCGGGCTGTGGCTGTAGGAATACGGCAGAGAAAGGTGAGTTTTGCTGCCAGGGGCATTATCATGCTGTGCCAGGAGAGCTCCATTCTCCATGGCTTCATTCTCCAGGTTCAGTCAGGACTCACATGTAGGTTTGAGCTACAGCTGGCTTGGTGGCACTAATAATGGCATTTTCTCTGTCACCACATTTCTGCAGGTTGCTGGTTGCCTGAAGCCAATTTCCAGACCTTAGCTGCACTAAAACTTACATAGATTTTGTTTCAAGTGAACAGCATGAAAATATCCTACAATGGAAAAGGGAAAGGAGAAAAAAGATTACTGACTATGGCTGTGAAGATACTTTAAACTATCATTTGGATTATTTGATTGCCCTTGATAATTTTTTTGTGTTAGTGAGCTGAAGTGATTAACTTCAAAAAGTGCCAGGAGAAGAAATACCAGAATTTTCAAAGGGTTAGAGTCTTGCAGGCAGTTTTTAAAAAAAAGACAAGAAATGAGAGGATGACTCTGAAGACTTTAAAGGAAATAACAGAAGAGGGTGCAAGTAGACATGTTCAATTATTTCTATAATGACAGTACTAAGTAGACATGCAACAACCTGTCTGTAACTGAAAAAATGGGCTCACTAAATGAAGTTAAGGCTAAAATCTAAATCTACCTTTATCTCCATACAGCTCTACATCAAACGCATTCCAAATCAGTAAAACATTACCATATTAGACCAAGAGTTTTAAATAAGATGTTAATTTGTTCATTTCTGTGAAAGTTTTTGTAACCTTCAATTATTCCCATGCAAATGGCCTTGAGAACTATTAGGACAAAAATAGAGATGCACTCAGCAGCTCTCATTTTAAGACTGTGAAGGTCTGTATATCATCAATTACAAACACTGAGACGTTGAAGTGAGACCAACTGGTGATCTTTACACATTAGATCAGAAATTGTAAGATGAGTGTAGCTAAAGAACTGATACCTAGAGAGCTCATTATCTAGCTTCCTAAGATCTTACTGATGTTATTAATTTCCCTCTGTCAAATAGGCAACATAGTGTGAGATGCTGAATGACCAAGTAATTTCAAGAAGAAATAATTAAAACACTTTCAGCTGCAAATTATTCTTCTTTTTATGACAAATGATGGCCTTTTCATGGCACAAAATTGTACTACAAATCATGATGTTAATATGTGAGATGTGTTCTAATTCCATCATAAGCTGCAGGATACCCTTGTTGAAAAGATTGGCTGTTCACCCAGAAAGATTATACAGTGCATAGTAGTCAAAGTCCCTCCAAGGGAGGTTCCCATTAGTGCTGTGAATCCTCTTCTACCTGATAGGAAGTCTCCAGCAGGAGGTTTATCCTGAAAAGACTGAAAGAAAAAGCTCATAAACACCCCAAGTGTAGCACCTGAGAAGAAATTAAGAAGAAGATGCAAGGGATGCAGAGGATGCTGGGTGACAAGTTGTGCCTTTACTAGATTCAGATGGAGATAAAACTGTCCCTCTTGCAGAAAGCCTTCATGTGGCAACACTGCAGAGTTGCTGAGCACCACAAAGAGAAAAGGGACAGATTATGTCATCTCTTCACCACTGCTCATAAGGTGGGCCCCTAAAATGACTTTTGCAATAAAGTGCAAATAGAGTGGCTGGGTTATTTAAGTACTCTGAAAGAAGTTGTGTTACTGCCTCTGGAGGTGAGCTCAAAGTGATAAGGTGTCCCTGTTCACCGCTGTGCAGCAGCATGAGTTTATTTTCTTACACCAACCAGTACCACGCCTTAGTTCATAAACCAGGTCCTCAGATTCTGGATCTCAAGCTGCCTCTTGGGCCCCCTGCATCTGCTGCATTACCCCAGAAAGATCTGCCCCTACTCCTCCACCCCGTTTTGACCTTCCAGTGAGGCCTCTAGAGAAGCTGATATGAAGTTAGGTATGGACAGACATCTTCAGATAAATGGTGTTTCTGTGTCTCTGAGATCCAGAATCTCTGAGACCACATAGCCCCATGGAAGGTTTTTGTGGCTTTGCTCCTATCAGCCAAATTCTCGCTGAAGAGCTGTGAGAGAAGAGGCTAAAAAAAAAACCCTTCTATGCCCTGGAAATTTTGAGTGAACTTTCCTCTTTTATTCCTTTGTAATATTTCTTTTGGAGATGGTGAACTGTGAGTAGTACTCAAAGGTCTTTTAGAGGCTGAGGGGTGATGGTAATGATCTGTAAAGGTTTTGTCAGTGCATGTTCTTAACGGATTGTTAGTGTTTAACCACCACTTGAGGGAATGCTTTATGTGTCTGTAAACATCACTATCCCAAAGATGCTGAGAAGATAGTACTTCTAGGCAAATTCTTTTTAAACGTGGATGAAGTTGCCTGGGGAATTGTATTTTGGCACAGTGATGTTAATCCTACTAGGCACAATACTGTCTTTGTTGCTCATGTCACATTTTGCAAGAGGAGGTCATCAAACCTCTGTTGTTTTGGTTTTTGTTTTGTTTTTTTGGTATTTTTTCCTTTGCCCTTTACTTTCCTTTTCCTATTCAGAGAAGAATATTCATCTCAACACCTTGCATTGAACAGAGCTTCTCAGCTGTCAAAAATGCTGACCCAGACTGACACTGCTTATTACAAAGTTAAAAAATTGATTACTTTTTATCTGTCTCTGGTAAAAATAGTTGGATATATAATCCAGGCTTCTAAACATCTGACAGACAAACACTCTGCAAGGCTTCCACAATAACAGCATCTCTTGGGAAGATTTATTTGCTGCCAGTGGGAAAAGGATTGAGGCTGTATTGGTTACTGAAATGTAATGTGCATGTCCAAGGTTATAGCCTAGAGAATGTAATGGAAATATGTACTAATCAGCTCTTCATAATGTAGGGCCACAATCAAGCATCTTGGCTAATTTTACAGTATACAGCAGAGTAGAATTGTAATTTCTATGTCACCATGACAATAATTCAGTGAAACACGAGGCTTTTTTTTTGCGTATTAAATGCACATTTTTATAATTATTATAACTTTGTTCAGAAAAACAGGATTGTGAAAACATGGCAGAGATATTAGATTTCAGAATTCAAAGTACGCCTTCTAGTGCTGCTCATTCTACTCCACATTTTACAAGCCACCAGGAAAAATCAGGACATTACAGTGGCTACAGCATGGATTTTGGTGCTTGTTTATAGGTAGTAACAGCATGTTTTAAAGAAAGCTAATAGCATCAGTTATCACTATCTTGAGAGAAATGAACAATTGATAATTACCAAGAAAGATCTCTCCTAATTTTTAAAAAGTTTGTTGTGTTCTAGGAAAAAAGCCAACAAACGAAAATTAAATCACCCTTTCACTCAGGTCTGAAATATGAGCTTTTACAAATATACATGCTCTGGCAAAAAGGAAACATGAAGTGCATCTGATGAAGTAAAAACCAGCAGGTGGGAACAAGTTATATACCACTACTGGTAAATTAGATGAATGATAATTCACAGACTAGCAGCAGAGGAATAAAAAAACCCTAAAGTGGAAAAATCTCTTTAAGTATCAACAATGGTATCACTGCAGAGTTTTATCTGCATAAACAAAATTAACACAAAGTGTTTTAGGATTGTGAATATATTTATATATTCTTAACATACATCTGACACTACTGGCATCAGATTCAATTTATGGAAATATCCAAGACACTTGACATTTTGCTGCAGAGCATAAAATCATATACAAGCAGTATCCAGCCCTGCAGCTCGTAGTGTCATGAAGTCTCTTGTACTGAAAATTAAAAGGATTAATTGGGTTAGTCAACTCAATTAAGCTTTTGCTCCCCAGCTTTGAGTCCAGTGTTAGATTTTATCTCACAGTTTATCAAACACCAGGCACTGCAGCTCTAAGGAACATTTCAGGTCATGGTTTAATTGTGTGGTGGCTTTGTCATGAGTGCCACCATCTCCATTCCTACTCCTTCTGCCCACCCATGGGCAGCTTTTTCTCTGCACAGAGACTGAGGGTGTGGTTTCTTACAGTAGGAATAAACAGGTGGTTGGTGGGGATCTTTATCCACCCTGGTTAATTCAGTAATGGAAAATAATTTTTTCTCTTGGTAGTGACATAAAACAAATGCGGTTTCCTGGGAACAATATTTTCCATTTCTAAGTGAGTCCATTATTTGCATAAATCTTTTTTCTTGCACAGAAGAAAGCCATTCCTTAATGTTCTAATCTTTTTTCTTGGACAGAAGAAAGCCATTCCTTAATGTTCTGTGTGAGACAAAATTTCTTTATTAATGATTTGAACACATCATATTCTTTCAGCTCTTTGAACTTCTTAGGGTCTCATTCAGTGTTGACAGAGTATCAAGAGGGTGACTGAACCTTTACAGTTCAGACACCTAAATGTTATAGGACCAGTCCTCAAAAGTAATTATCTGTTCCTAGTGAGTCTAGGAAGGTAGTTCAGTTCACATATTTAATTTTAATGTGGTTAAAATCATCAGATAGGAAACTCGGTCTTTGGTATAATTTGGTAAAAGTTATAGGATGCCATAAACTCAGACACTTGGAAGTCTTTTGAAAAAAGCATCCATGAGTAGTTGTCTCATGGCCTGGAATGCAAGTGATTCTGAAGAAGTTTTCTTTTTTCCATCTTGTTTTCTTTTTTCCTTTGTTTCAATTTTCTCAATGCTTTTCTGTTGAAAAACATCTGTTTATCACTCAGAAATTCAGATTTTCTAATGGCAAATATGTAAAAAGGAAAACACAATTATTTTGATATGTTTAGTATGACTTAATTGTGTATAAAGAGGAGAAAATACATTAGACTAAGTAGCTGGAGAGAAAACCAAGAGTTCATTATCATTTCACTGTTTGTGGTAGAACCCAAAGCAAACTGCTTATCAAAGCACTTCTCAAATAAAAGAAAGCATAATATTTGATGTCTGCAGTTCACAGTAGTCTATTTCTATATAGTTTTATATATGTAATGTATCTATGATATGGTGTGTGTAATGGTATACTGGCTACAGATAAACCATAAAGCCCATTGTCTAGTGTTTTTTAGACCAGAAACACAGAAGTTAAATAGTCATATTCAACTGATCTTGTTCTAAATAATTGTATCTAATTAAAGTGAAGCAATGATTGTTCAGGTGAATAAGATTATGTGAGATACAAAAATCTGGAAAAAGATGTGTATTTATGCCTTTTTCATCCATCACCAAAGCCATAAGGCTTTCCTTTCTTCTCAGTGTATTATGAATTTTAAAAGGGAAGACATAATAAACAGTCTCAAAAAAGTAGACACAGCAAGAGTATGCCAAAGGGAAATCAGATATGTGACATTGAAACTATATTAAGAGAAGATCACTGACTTCATGAGGATTCTGTTAGCAAAATAATACATGTGTGGAAGAAGCCAAGGGAAAAAACCCAAACAATAACAAACAAACCAAACAAACATATAAAAACCAAACATACACACACAGACACGATAAAGGAGAGAGAAAGAATTCTGTTAGGAGCACAGAATTATCTGGAAGATGTTTGCTCAACTAAGTTAAAAAGAGAGAAGAAAGAGGGGCCCTCAGGAAACTTCGCATGGCAGTGGGTCAGCCAGACCAGTTTTCAGTGACAGAAAAAAAAATTAAGGGATAAATTCTTCAAGATAAATTCATCTAAAAAGTTCCTGCTTCATCTTCTGTAGGAGTCAGATTATTTTTCACTTTAAAAATCAGACATTTCAGATGAGAGAACCGGGGAGCAGAGAGGTAGGAGTACAGAACTTACAGTTTAGCAGTAACAGTGCTTTGACAGCATGTTTTGTATGAGGGTAGACTCTAGATAGGATGGGAATGTGAATGCCTCTGACTCCTCTGTTCCCAAAAATGTTTTGTTCGAACACAGGAATGGTGACTACAGTGACTCACGTTTGTGTGACCCATTGAGTATCTGAGTGCACAAGTGCCCCATGTCCTTATTTCAGGCTGTTCACAGCTTGGTGGCAGAAGCAGTCTGGCAGGAGACAAATGCGTTTCTAGTCACCAAGTTCTGGCCAGCTGTCAGCTCATTTGGGGCCTGAAAATTTCCCATTACATTAGATCTTAATCTATTTAAATAGATCTATCTAAACAGTGAGTCTCTTGGTGGTCACATTCTTCTGGACTTTAGTCCCCAGCCTTGATTGTTTGTTGACATTTTTAAGCAGAAATCTGCATTTGTTCTTAAAGAATAATACACTAGTCATTTTCTTTCTGAATGTAAAAACAGCAAAATCTTTAAAATGTCTAGCTTTAAAATTCCCATAGAAATATACTGCAGCACTTCTATGTTTTTTCTGGGTTATTAGCACATGTTCTGGCTTATTAACAGGTTTTCAAATGTTTAGTGTCAGAAAGTTTTCTGTACCCACCAAGCTCCAATTGCAGAAAAACTGTATCATCATATCTGTGTGAGCAATGGTCATGGCTGGCTTTCTTCCCCTTCCCCTCTTCTTCTTCTTCCCTGCATTATAAATTTATAATTCATAATGCTTTCATAAATTAGGCCCCTGGTCTTATGCACTGGTAATGTCTTAATTAGTCTTTAGAGAGGAGAAACAGCTAGTAAGCATATTCAGCCATTATGTTGAGCATTATCTAGAATTGATAAACAATTTGGTCAATAATCAAAAAACTGTGTGGCACACATGCAACCTTTGTGCTACTGGTTCTGAGTGGAATTCACTGTTATTACACTTTTCTGATAGGAGAAAAAGAAAATCAAGAAACCTGCAGCTTTCTCAGTGTCTCAGACCACAATTGTAAATGTTGATGCAAAATCCATTTATAAATGTATATTGATAAATGAGGTGTTATTTTGGAATTCGTTTATCTTCATGTTTGTGTTTCTGTTTGTGTGAATTACAGTACTATAACGAAATCCCTGAAAAAGGATATGTAGTTCTAATGATGAATAATATAGCAGCATCTGGGAAGCTTGGCTATGTGCCAACATAAAGGCCAATGTAATTTTCATTTAAGAGATGGAAAAGGGGTTTCGGAATACAGAGTATCTTTCTTGTATATTTTATACCCCTAGGAACTAGCTCTGTCAAACCTATTCAAAGCTTATGAATTGCATAAATGTTCAAGGCATGAATTGGAAGGTAAGATTTTTAGGAACATGTTTAAAGTTAATTGCTTTAGGTTAAATATCTCAGTAGAGGACATTCAGCAATCAAAGAATAGAGGTGACAGAAGGAGCATAATCACAAAAGACAGACTGTTGTCAGAGTGGTGGTTCAGTGATGTAAAAGTGATTCTAAACAATCATATCAACTAGCTTGGTTTTTGCCAGGCAAAAATTCAGTTTTGATCATAGCTCTACCAACTATAATCTAACCCTATCCTAATTGCACAAAAGGCTACATGTACTGATGAAAGATTTTTGAATGTCTGTTTTTGCAACCTCTGAGAGAAATAATAAATAATAAGAGTTTTCAAGGAAGTGAGTATGGTTTTATATTGTTTTTATTTAAACAACAGTCCACGAGCCTCCCATACGTTATCCATTTCCTAAAACTTAGTTTTCTTAGTCATATGAATTTCCAGGCACAAACACAGATATTGTAACTCTTTAATAGTTAATATAAGTGCCCAGATATAGAGCTTAGAAGTCCCAACAATCTGTACATTTCTGCAATTTTGAAATAGTAAGAGAGAGCAAAACATAGTACAGAATATATAAATATATTTGTCTATACCTCCATAGGGTTTAGTGAAAATACTAAATATAACTAATATTTTCACTACAGTGGAGTTTTGTTTTTATTATAATCAATGATAGATGGTATAATGTACCTGTTAATAACAAAAATAGTTTTTAAAAATTGCATGAGACCGGGTAAGTAGAAATTCTGAGTGCTTTGCTAAGAGCTTAAAATGCAGCATCAATAATAATATTTTATTCCTTTCAGTATTACCAAGTCAGTGCCATCACAGAGTAAAAAAAATCATATTGGAATTTTAGAGATGCTGATCTATGAAAGAATGTAAAATATTAATTTTGTTTCAATTATTTTATTCCTGACAGTATAGAAGACAACAAATACCACAACTTGACTTTTTAATCCTGTCCTGAGTTATAGAGTTGGTATTTGGAAGGCAGATTTGTGTTTGTACACAGTGCAGAGCTAGTAAAAAGTCATTGAAAATATTCAAAAAACAAAAGGACCATTTTGGCTTGCCCTTTTTTGGCTAGAATCTTATTTTTATCCAATGCTTCTTATTATGATCTTTCCATAAAATTAAGCCAACTCCTCTCTATATCTCCAATCCAGTAGACATCTTTTTCGGATCTACCAAAATTATTTTTGTCATATTTTATCTTCACACAGAGTAAATGCAGTAGTTTATAAACTTGAACAGTGATCTTTTTAGCAGCCAAGATAAATGGGAAATACTGTTAATAAAAAGGAAAAACATAACTGGAAGATAATGATAGCAATTAATTAAATCAAGTAGAAGGAATATTTAGCTTTGACTTTTTTGGAACACATCTCAGGCTAAAACACGTTCCTCCAGAGAAACTCATTGTAATAAAATCAGATCCACCTTATTTTCCTTCTAACTCATTTACAGAGAGTCCTTCTGAATTCTGGTCATATTGTTCCTGAAGAGGTGTACAGGACTTCTGCTCTCCGTACAGGGGATTTCAGAGATACAGCTCAGAAAAATTTAGTTTTCCAAAAAATTGGAAATTATATATTGTCAATTGAAAATGTTCTCCATTTAAATCCGCTGACAAGTGTAACACAGTGCAATGAATAAATTTATTTGGCTAGATACAATACAGATGAAGCATATAATACAACTGACCCAGCTGATATGTAATGATTATATTTTAATATTAATGAAAATATGAACTTGACTCTATCCTCTCACCATGTTCCTTTTTCCTTTTTCTAATGCCAGAAGCTATTAAATAAAAATGTTAGTATAACTACACATTTTATTATAAGATAAATTTATATCTATAGGATTACATGTCATACAGAAGGGCGCACAGAAGAGAGGATAAAGAATCTTATTTAATAGAGTTAATAAGATTCCTAAATATGTAGTTTCTGTACCTGTAACCAAAACAAATCTCCCAAATATTTACTTAATTAAAAAAAAATTGGCCAAATGCTCCAGATGACAACGAAGCTTCTTAGATACTCTATTGCACACTTCAGCATAAGATGCAGCTCATTCAAAAGAAAGCTTCAGTGTTCATTACTTGATTATCAGACATCTACTGTATATTTGATTATGGAACACCAAAAATGCAGTCATTCTTAAGAAAATGTATACTTTTGTCATGATTTTCTGAAGTTGGCAGAGGAGTTTTACCTTTCTCTTCCTTGTTTCTGTATTTATATTACCTTTAGTTTGTCTGTGTGTGAGACTGTAACAGCAATATTATTCTCACCTTTTGCTTAGAATTTCCTCCTTACTTCAGGAACAGCTGCTGAATTACCATTGTTCTTACTGTGTTTATTCCCAAGACACTAAACGTCTCTGTGCATGAGGGGTAATATAGAGCTAAAGGCAAGCATGAGAACAGGAATCAGTGTGCAGACTGAAGTTATTTTAGTTCCTAGAATCTTCACATGTCTTTTCAAATATAAAATAATTTCTGTGTAGAAACATGACAGTTCATGAGTAATTAAAATGCATCCTGCAGGCCCCTAGAGTGTTTATCTGTCAGCTTGCTTACCTACCCTCAAATTAAGAGCTGTTAAAGATATGACCTCCAAATGGATTTTAAAAGCCAAGGATATTTAAGATTTATATTCTTCAAGTGTGTAATATCTGATCATTCTGAAAAGCTCATGACATCTCTTATAAAATGGGGACTGAAAATTTTAAAGTCAGGGATATCTTATAACATCCTTGTAGCTTAGGTAAAGTACCCATTCATTTATAACACGAAAAGAAGGTTGAAGACCTAATTATTTGTATTTGTACTTGCAAGGGAAAAAAACAGGTCACATTTTGCCTTGTTAAATAATGTGTACATAAATAATTCAAGAAGTAGTTTTAAATGGTACATATATTATAAATGTATTTTTGGAAATTAAAATCACAGTTGGATAAAATAAAATCTTAGTCAAATCGAGAGATAGGAAGGATGGGAAGGAGGCAGAAATACAAGAAAGTAGAGGGAAAAAAAACCACTCAGGTACTTTTGTAAGAAACTATTCTACTCTGAGAGCATGATGGATCAGTTCATCAGGGGAATCTTGGCATTCCTGCTGCCAGCCGGGGCAGAGAACCTGCCCTGTGTGCTTGTCTTGGCTCGGGTTCAAGCTCAGATATGGGATAATGCACAGGCTACAAGCAGCAGAATTGTTCCTGCATGACCTCTATCAGGTTATCAGGCTGGAAAGATGATCCTGAAGGCAAGAAGAGGTTTATTCCAGGTGTGAACATTGCTCATGGTGGGAGGCTGAGGCAAGTGAAAGAGGGAGAATGTAGGAATGGGAGCTGCTTGCTGAAGGGCAGCTTACACATCCCTCCTGTTCCAAGCATGTGTCACAGCTGCTGTGTTCTCTTGCATCCTTAGACAACTGCTCCCTGCAGAACCTCAGAAGGTGGGATGAAGATGTGCTGGGAGAGGCGAATGCAGTCCCCAGCTGAGTTGGCCAAGTGTTATTTTGTTTCTTCGCAGTTAGAGGAAGGAAAAAGCATGCAATCCGTAAGGCTGTCTCTTTATATTGCTTGTCTCTTTCCTTCTTCTTGGAGACATCTCAGTGCTGTATTTGCAGAGAGCAGAGCTGCCTTCTCTGGGTGTTGAAATGATTTACAGGAATGCCACCACTCAGCCCAAGGACTGCAGAGGGTGCCTGCAGTGGGGACAGAACTCCAAGGATGTTTAGTGAAGGAAAAAACAGACTCAATGGAGATTTTTATCTCCTACAGTAAATAAATAGCGCTTCCAGGAACAAAATTTTGCCACTTCCAGGAGCAGGGTTTCATTTTAGCACAAGACACAGACTTCCTAAAGAAGGATATTTTCACTTAATATCTCATTCATCTTGTTTCCAGTTCACCTGCTTGCCATTAGAGATATTTCCTGCCAAATGATGGCTTTAGTATCAACTTTTAAATTGGTAAGAATACTCTATGTCAGTATTTTTAAGCCAGATACAGAAATAAGTTTTTCAGATATTTGGAAGGTGAAGCAGTCCTCACTGGAATCCACAGAAGATTTCTTGTTGGCTACAACTGACTTAGACGTTGACATTTTAGGTGGGATTAATGCCACTCACCTGAAAAACAGGCTGCTCTTATAAGATAGTCATCTAGAATAAGGCTACTTTGCAGAGTAATTAATCCCATCCTAAGACAAGTAGCTGAACCTGGAAATGTTGTCTTTCCAACTAATATGAGGGTAGGTGGATTACTGAATGGAGCTGAGCAAATAAGTCAGATGGTTAAAGACAACTGTGACAAAAGCCTCCCTCAACTGTAAAATTGTCCAGATACAGAAGAGTTAACAGGACACTGAAACTCAATCTCCTTCCAAATAATTTCTTTCATGCTCTGTGGTTTAATGTCTTTTCCTGTAACCACAAACCCCACCCAGCCTCAGTGTGTTAAAGTATCAGATCGAGAGACATCAAGAGACATCCAACTCTCCTAATGCATTAGGATGAAGAGGGCAATGACTGGCACATTGGCTGATCTTCATAGGCTTTCTTTTAAAGCTGCACTTGTTTTAGCTTTCACTTATAGCTTAGTAGTGCAAACTGCACAAGATGAAGTTCTTTAATTTTCCACCTGCAGCAGCAAAGCAACACCAGTGAAATTATGCTGTTTTATATTCCCCAGGACAAAAGCCATCCGTCTGCCTCCTCTGAAAATCATTAGTAGGGTTCTTGTAACAGTGTCAGTGTGAACAATATCTAATGAATTCAGCAATTCTCCCTTTCTAACCATCACTTTGTACCATCAGTCTCTGAGCCTGTGCACATGGAGACTGGAAGAAGGTTACTTGAAAAAAAGAAAACCCTGCAGCTTCCCCAGACTTTGTCAAGTGATGTTTGCTCAGTGGAGGAGACTAAACACAAAATGGTAAATTTTTCTGGAAAACAAACTTTTTTGAAGGGAAATTTCAGGTATTTCATACCTCTGCCCTCCACAACATTATTAGCTCTGGACCAGTTGCAGTGGGTACCTCTGACATTGTTGGGTACCTCCTTAAAAGAGGTATTACAGCTCAGGTAATGATAATAGCTTGAACAAGATAACATTGTTTCTGTTGGACTCTGTTACTATTGTTCATATTTTCTCTTTGATATGTAAAAATTAGCTTATTTATATTGAAATGTTCATTGTATTCTCTTATAAAATGTATAATCACGTTTCTTTTACTTTTTTTTTTAATATATGGAAAATATTTCTAAGAATTCATCTACCAACGAACCACAATAAGCTATCACCGTATGCTTGAATCAGGAAGATACAAAACCCAAACTGAGTTCTTTGACATGAATTTCATGGCAGAGACTGTATTTCAGCTAGTTAAGATTGGGAATGTCCTGGACAAGTACATTAACCTGGGAGACCACCAAGGAGGTTTGGTTTTGCTTTTGGAAGATGGCTCTTTACTTCAGAGCAAATGAAAGAATCAAAGCAATCAGAGTTGCTATTCCTATAGCAAAGCCTGAAGGTTCACTGAGCTAGAGGATTTTATGGTTAGACAAGATAATATTTTCTCAGTAAGATAATATATTTTGTACTGTTTGAATACTATTACAAATGAGGACACACAGCTCTTCTATCAATAGCTGGAATTTTGCAGATTTTTGGGTTTAGACTGAGCTGTGTTTCCACAGCAGCCATGTATTCCAGTGAAGACAAGCATCTCACTGTTTGGTGCTATGTACACACAGACCAAGAATCAGAATGAAAATCTGCAGGGAATTAGGCATCCAGAGAAAGCAGCATGTTAGCCCAAGGGAATCCTCCCACCAAATTCTGTATGTTGGATTGCTGTCTCATGTATCCTTGCTTCTTGCATGAGACACTGTACTTATTATTGGTCTTAATTAATTCTCTGCTGTCCCATTGCACTAATCCAGCTCACTGATCTCACTACTGCAGAGCTTTGTTCTCCCTTCATGGGCTGCTGACTACACCCAACACCAGGAGTGGCTGCCTGTGTACTCAGGGCAGGATGATGGTGCATGGGGGAAGGATCCCCCATCCTTAGGGGCTGCAGCAGCTCTCCAGGAGATTGTTGTTTGCACAGCTACCTGCACTGGAGGTGAGCCCAGAGCTTTTTAATCTCTTGAGTTGACCCAGAATGGGGCATTGAATGTAAATGTTATCTACAATGGGGACTTGTTTTTTTTCTCAGTAAATTCCCGACATGCTTGCATGCTATAATCCCTGTTGACATTAAAATACTAATATTGATTGTTCCCATGGAAAACCAAGTCCAAAAGGTTTGATTATTTTATGAAAAGTGAAATACAGTAATATTGCATTTGGATACTAAGGTCAAAATGCTTTTCTTATGGAAACACCAGTGCTTTCCTTATCTAACATGAGAACTCAGAAATACAAAGCATTCTCCTAAGCTCATCAGTCCTAAACTCAACATACTTTAAGCATGACCAAAATATATTTTATATATCCATATATTTACCCATAATCTTCTGGTTCACACATTTGCATAGAATCTGAATAAAAATGTCTTACATAAATTAAGCCTTAGAGTATTGACATCACATGGCTGGACAAATGCATTATGGGATTATCCCACCAAATGTAGGTCCCCAAAGCAGGAGGATTATAGACAATATTTTTAGGAGTGCTCTTAGAGAGAGAGGGAATAAATCCTTTGCCTGTTAAAGTGTACAGCACTCTTCCGTTGTCACATTTTTTTCTTTACTTTACAGACTTGTGATTTGCAACTGAAATATGCATGACAGCACTTGTACTAATAAGTGAAAGGGAGCCATCACCAGAGTTGCTCATGTTTCTCATTTGTTTTGTGGAAGACTTTTGTTTGTGGTCCTGATTGCATGGAAATACTGCATAAAGTAGGAAACCCTGTGTCACTCTGGCTGACTTTCTATTAATTTAATTAATTATTCACCATTTGTAAAAATTGTGAATATTCCAAATTTTAGTATTTTTATAAAATGCTAAAATGATAGGTGTTGATGGTGGCAACTTGTCATCCGGAAGCACTTCAAAGCTAATCTAATATTTAATGGTTTATTTCACTTAGTGCCATTATGATTACATTTAAAACCATCCTGTTGCTCTGTATGGTACAGAATAGCATTCATGTTCCACCACTGAACCATTATGTGTTACTTCATTTCGTAGCTAACACTTGTGTCAAGTACAGCAGATAAAATGGAAAGCTCTGCAAGAATGCACACACTAAAAGTTTACTTCCAGAGCCTATAAATTCACATCTCATCCTGATCCCAGCTGTGTGCAGAGCTGATTGCATTTCTAGTATCAACAGAACTAGCAAAGTCAAGTGAATTACCTTGTGTCTCACAACTGGATAGTTTCAAATGTAAGAAGCCTAAAGCTGTGATAAAAGTTGACATCAATGACATAACTTCTGTACTAGCTTGACTTCCAAAGGACTGCATCACATCTCTGCCTAGTGCCACTGCCACTGCTGGGACAGCCAGGGGAGCACAGCACACCCCAGGATGTGACTTGTTCAGCTATAGGACCGTGATGCCCCAGCTCAAAGCATAACTGCAGATAGCACAAGTTTTCAGAGATCCCTTTGGTGGGACCAGTTTAACACATTTTTCTGTAATAACCTCTGTGCAGGGCAGCTGCAAGCTCATTGGAGAGATCTGGCCAATCCAGCCAGTGTTGCCTGGAGCACAACTCAATTCATTCTGAATTAGGCAGCTCATGTTTACTCATCTGATGTCTTCGCCACTGACTCTCTGTGTTAGGGTCTTAGCTTGTTGGCCATGTGTAGGAACCTGGAGTCATCTAAGATGCCTTAGGACCTGACATGGGACATACAGGAAACCAGTGCTCCTCTAGGTTGGCAGCTATGGCATGAAACAACCACAGAAGCTATCAAAAACAACCAAAGCAATCCCCTTGTGTGCCACAGACATCACTTGTATAGTCCTGGGCTATGTTTAAACCTTGATTTTTTCTTACTCTTCAATCAATACCTGTATTCAGGTGATGCATATGTTATGGGTTTGTGGGCATCTGCATATCCAGGAGTGGACTCTCAGGAATCCCGGCTTCCCACCTGTTTCCATAAACTGTAGACTGCAGATGGCAATGAGTGGGAGGTTACAATTTGGGGCACAACACAAGCCAGAGGCTGCAGGACAGGCTGGTGGAATACCAGACAGGGAAGGACAGCTGGTCACAAACCTGACAGCAGGAAGGGCTGGAAAAATGTTCAAATAAGGTGAATCAGATTTCAGGGATGGCAGGATCTGAGTTACAGAAGCTCATTGTTCCCAGCCATGTATAAGAAACTGCTGCATGGTAGCTACTCCACCTTCCATCACAGGGAGACACAAGCTGTATGCTGCAGATTTTGCCTTCCTCACATTCATAGGCTGTCTTGTGCTTTCTTTTTGCTTCTTCTGCTCCTTTTATGTGAGTCTGGATGTTGACTTCCACAGCACAACCACCACCATCAGAGTTTTTTTTCGTAGGCTTTGTGGGGGATGGAGAGAAAGAATAGATGGGGAGGCTAGTCAGTGCTCAAGCTGCTCTGCCCAAGTGTTTTAATTCATCTCAGGAGAAGACTTAGTCCTGAGTGCCATCAGCCACTGCCCAGAAAAAAGTTTCCACACATGAAGGAGCTGGAGCATCTTAGCAGCTGTAACAAACATGGAACACTCTCATGGCAGTGAGACATAGAGAAATGTGTTTTGTGTGAAATGTGTGAGGGCACAGTCCTTTGCCCACACACATCTCTTCCAGAAACATCAGGCATAAAAACTCTGAACACTTAAACCACATGCAATAAACAAAATCAAAGCTTTATTTTGTATTTCGAGTGACAATTTGCTGAAAAATGCTTATCTATTGTTAATCCCCCATAAGACAGGACTTTTCCATGTAAAAATATTAAATGATCCTTTAAACATTCATTTATTTATTTTTTTTAGTTCATGAGTTCTCCTAGGTTTATGATGTATACTCAAGAATTTAAAAAACAGTATGCCCCTGACTGTCAATGGAATAGAGTCATTGCAGTGTATTTTGCTTCATTTGAGGGCTATAATGAAATCATCTAAGTTCTCTGCCATGCTGTTTTTTGTATATCTACTTGGTACCAGTTGTAAAACTGTGGTCTCACTAAATGCCACTGTAAAAGTCTCATTTTTGTTACTAGGAAAAACACAGGACTTCCCACCAGAACCTAATTAATATCATGTCAATAAATACATTCATTTGAGAAAGTTAATTTCTAAATGAAATGAAATGACATTTCACTTTAAAACAGGTCAATCTTCGTGGAATGCAATAGGCATGTTCTCACATTGTGCTGGTAACTCCAAACAAGTGTTCTTATTCTTGGGTAGTGAAAGTTGATTTGAATCACTTAGATAAAAACTAGAAAATTAGAGAACATTTGTGCAAATGAAAATACCTCTAAATGTTTCTAACCCGAGGCTTCAGGAAAAATCGCATGTCAAGAGTTGATGGCCCTGCACTGCTTCTGCTTTCCCCACTTGGTAACTGGAGCAATGCACTGGAACCTTTAAAGAAAAGAGGAATTTTATGCTGAGAGTGCTTTTGGTCCTTACAAATGCTTACAGTACAGCAGCCTGAGGGGATCAGAGAGATGGAGTTGAGCTTTCAGAGCAGCACACACACCTCAGAAGGATGAAGAGCATGGAAGACACTTTGTGTGGATTCAGAGGGTGAGCTGGGGCAGGCATGAGCCTTCGGTGTCAGTACCTGGGAGGACAGACGTTCTCCCTCAGCTGATGGCAGTGGATATTGAGTCTAGGAGCCAATGTGCTCAGTTTTATTCATTGTCTTCAACTTGATGAAAACTGCTTTGTCTTTGTCCTGAAAAACTACCAATGCTCTGTAAAGCTTAAAAGATAAGGAGAGACAATAAAATCTTGAAATATTGCTTGTTACATCTGAGTAACCAGTTAAAACACACAATTAGTTTTAAGACTGAAAGCCAGGTAGTTTCAGCAGATGAAAGATATGCTTTTGAAGATGTATGGCTGATGAATGACCTCTGAAATAAATGAAGCAGAAGATAATGCCATACTGTTGGTCTGCTACTGATATTTGCATGAAAACAATTAGTACTTATGTAAATAAATCTCTTTTCTATTCAGATGTCCTCTACCTGATAGGCTTTCAAATGTAGAAAACCAGACCAACCATTGATTATAAACTTGGGTGTCATAACAATAATATCTGCAATGTTTTTTTGCAATTGCAGTCATCATAGATGATAGATGTGTTACAGCAGTGCTGTTCTGAGGGAGTAATACATTACCCATTTATGGCTGTGCAGGAAATGGCTCCGGTAATTAGTGTCTAGCTAATTAATCCAGGCTCTAGGAAAAAGAAAAAAAAAAAAGAAAAAAAAGAAACCCTAAAACTAAAAGGCAAAAATATGGTACTGTTGTGATAGGGAAAACTCTATTATATTCTTAGATATTGAGTTTTCCTCCAGCACTCCCTAGTGGCTCATTATAATGTATCCATGCTTTCAGTGTTGCATACTGATGAAATAAGAATTTAGGATCTCTGAGTAGTTTGCTGATACAACTGTGTATCATTAGGAAACATGGGGTGATGTATAACCACAGCACATCTGTTTCCTCTTCATCCCAGTCCCCTTCCCTGACAAGATCCTCCTGGATATGCTTTTAGCTTTAATTCCCTTCAAAGTATCTGAGAGTTGAAATTACAGGGCATAAACTTTTCTTTTTCTAATTCCATTACATTATAAAAAATGTTATAAGTAACCAAGCATGGGCAATAAAAAATGTAGCCTTATTTTGAAAGCGTTAAAGAGGATTTTTTTCCTGTAATATCCATCACATGCATCTGGCTTTGTCTAAGCAGTTTTAAGCAGAATTGCCTCCAAATGTGCCATAAGAGTACATGAGCAGTAACAACAGATTAAATTTTCTATACCTCAGAGAATTGTGTACATATAGCTAAACTCATACGAGAAGGCAGCTATCACAGCAAGGGAGAGGGCAGGTACCTTTCTTCTTTCCTCCTGCAACCCCAACTTTGACAAGAACTGTCTCTGGGTTGGGCTCTGCCCTTCTGAGCCAAACCATATTCGAACAGCTCAGTACAAGGAAAGAGGGAAAATCTGTCTTTGGAGGGAAGGAATTTCAGTTCCCTTAGAAAAGATGCAAGGCTGCATTGTTAAGGGAAGAGTGGGTGTCTGTAACTAGGAGCATGATGGAGATGGGTGCTCTAAGGAGCCCAGAGCCAGCAGATTCATTATATTGTGCACCCTCTGGGAATCAGCTTTCTGTTGCAGTTTATCCATGGTTAAATCCCCTGTATCCATGGTTAAATTCCCTGTATCACAGCAGAGTCATGGCTCTGATACATACTCACCTCTGTGCATAGCTAGAGAATATTTCTTATGACCTTTGCAACTGCAGGATTAGTATTTTGGGATGAGCATTATGGAGATTTGGCAATGAGAGTATGCCAGAATTTTTTTTTTTTTTCCAAGTACCACCTCATATTCTGATGCTTAGACCTAATCAAGCTTTTTCTGTGATTACAGCACCAAAATGCCAGCTTTCCAAAAGGAATTTGGAGGCTTAGTTAGTGCCTCAATTTCTAGTACTACTGTGCTTTGCACTCTTTGCTTCAGGTTGCTACATTTCCTGTCTGAGAAAATGAGTGCATTTTTAAGAATGATTTCTCATTCTGCTGTATTGATGTTCCGCCAAGAGTTGGCCCAAGCAAAAAACAGGCTTTCAAGAAATGGAAACTATTCATGCAATGACATTTCAGGCAGCCCATAGAAGCACTAAACACTGCAGAATTTGGCAGTGCAAATGTGGTCAAAGTGGCAACTTTGGTTTCCAGTTGCGCATTTCTCACATAATCCCCCCATCTGTAGTAGATGCTATTTGACAACATTTTAGGGACAGGCCTCCTGATGCCATCTCTAGGTACTAAAGGTCTTCAACCTCTCCTTTTCCTCCAATTAATTCTACGCCTTTTAAGGCAGAACTATAATGAGTACATGCCTTGCAGCACATCCCTAAATGGAGCAAGCACAGTCACACAAAAAACCCCTTGCAGGTATTTGCCTTTAGTCTTTGATGGGATGACTTGCCATCGACAGGCTGTGTTTTTTCAGGGATTTTGCACGTTATCAGGTTGCATCACACTGTCTCTGCCCATGACAAAATAAAGCCTGGAAAGTGTGTGACAGGGGTTGAAAACACATTAATATTGGATCTGTGTTTTAAAGCAAAATTCACTCGGCTTTTCATAATTTTCTTTAACAGTTAACCAGGTTACATCTGTGACTGATAGTGCTCTATCCAGTCTGTTAGTCCTTTATCTTTATGTCTGTGGTTTGTCCTGCATATCTCATTAATTCTCCTGTAATAATGACTTTACCTTGGTTCAGTTCTTCTCATGAACTTAGCTTTATTTTTCTAGCAGAGAAAAAACTTGTCTTATCTGCATCAGTTCCTGTATATTTAAAATTAATTAATGTTCTGACACCAAATAGCTCTTAAACAGAAGTCTGATGTAATCCACATCGTGGTATTAATTTGGCAGAAATTAAATCCATAGCCTATGTCCTGTCTAACGATGGGAAAAGATATTGAAAGAGGAGCTCAGCCCCTGCCTTAAGAATCTGTTAAATACATATAAAAAATCTTTCTGTGTTCCAGCTAGAGTAGATCATAAATCATCTAGCAGAACAATCTGAGTCACCAGTCTCCTTTATAGGATAAAATGAAGTTATTTATAACTTTTCTGGGGCATTTTGATCTCAGAGTGATGATTTTCACCTGCATGGTGGGAGAATCCAAGGTCCTGTCTCTGGGGATGCCAACCCCATATTACACCACTAGCCTGCATCTACATCCATGTTTGACAGTGCTTAAAAATTTACTAAATGCAATGTAATCTTTTCCAATTTACATATGTGACTTGATATTTTGTGTCCTCAGAGTCTGTTCTCAAATAGTAACTGCTAATTCTCCCTCTTGGGTATAATCCTCAGACTCCACAGAAACTGGTAAACATCTTCAGATGTCTGAAGTTGTCCTCCTAGGGAACAAATTTTTTTTTTCTTGACATCCCATGGCCTTCCTGCTGCTTCCTGACATATTGATTAGTCTGTTTACAGCGTCAGCAAAACAAGGACTTTAAAGAACTTCAATTTCTAACCTGTAGGCCTTGCCTTCGGGTTGTATCTGCATACAGGATAGTTTAATAGACTGTTACTCTCAACTGCAGATTTTAATTCGTATCTGTTCCTCCTTCTGCCTGAAAGTATTTTTTCCCCCATTTCACTCACAAAAAGCTATATTGCTGATATTCTTCTGAACTTAAATACTTTCCAATTGTCACACAAAGCATGATGATATTTGGTGAGTATATTTACCAAGATTCTTTGTTTCCATGAGAAAGCTTACAATGCATTAGTTTTAAATAATAATCTTTTTCCAGAACAACTTTATACTCATTTCTATACAGCTGCCTACCCCTGTAGGAAAGCATCATCTTTACTGAGAATACTTACAATATATGAAAGCAATGGAACTAGTAGAAGTATGTCAAGAACAGAAATGAGTCCATGCAGTTATCTGACAGATACAAGTTTATACTTGGTAAACACTGCACATTTCTGGTTAATCAGTGAGTAAATTGTACTTCTCGTACATACAAGGCCCATTCCAAGGCCCCTTACTACTATTTAAAATATTCAGTCTTCCCTTTTTTCCTACATGAGTACTGTAAAAGAATCAGGCAGAAATACAGTTCTGACTTTTACTAGTAGGTTTGTGTGTTGGCTCATTGGAGGGAACTCTGATCTAGATTAAAATTGCTATTGATGCTTTCTTTTACCCACAAGGTTTTATAAAACAAAGATTACAAACATTTTGGAGAAAAAACTCCCCACTTTTAACAGAACATCTTGAATAATCAATTCATATTATCTTACAATTATTCTTAATAGTCTCAGTACAAGGGAACTAAAAATTAATGGTGGCCATCTTTGAGAAGATAACACAGGAATGTACAGAAATACATTTTAAGTACTTTATTTCTATTTTCATTTCCAGAGGAGCACAAGGCATGGAAGAATGTGTTAATTCTTCAGATTATTTATGCAAGCAGAGGTAAGATTATCTTCCCTAAATCTTGAAAAACATGTTCTACTACAAGGAAGAAGTCTTGGGTTGGAATCCTTGTGGCAGCCAGACCTCAGAAGAAACGTGTGAAAGGTTAGGGACACATTTGTGTGCAATGATTGTGTCACCCTGGTCAGCACAGCAGTATAAGGTTTTTCTGTGTTAGCACAGGCAGGGCATGACAGGAACTGTCCCTGCTTACTTTTGCAGCTAAATTCACCATCAGCAAGTGGTTGCACAGCCTGTCCAGCTGGATTCTGTTAAAAATAATAATTTCTGTCTCAGTTAGCCTAGGCTGATTGATCTGCTGCTGAGAAAAGGCTGAGCAGAAAAAGGAAGCAGTGGCTACTTATGAGTTGGTGCTTCAGGTTATCCACTGAATGCACAGTTTTTAACCAAGTGATGAGTCTAATTCTGAAAAGTGATTCAGGCTCAGTTTTTACCTTTTCTTGGGGAACTACTGTGCCAGAGTTCAAACCTGGCATTTGCTTGCAGGTATTGCTGCTGCTAAGCTCAATCTTTTTTGTCTTGTGTGCCTTTATCACACCAGGATGCACTTTAGATTTGAACGGGAACTGTGGCTATAGCCTGCTTATGCCTCATTCAGCACCAAAGTTACCACTTCATGTCTAAATTGAGACAATAAGCACAGACCTCTTCTCTAAATCAAAATCGTTCAAATGTTAAAAAACTGCCCTCCTGAGAAGACACAAAGTACCTAAAATAGGTGCACCTGGGTGGTTTTGTGTGCTCTATGATTATGGGCTCCTCTGAGGAGCACTCAAGATTGTCGTCAGTTGTGATCCAAGTAGCTGGAATAATGTGTTCCTTTCATAGCTTATTATCACAGCGAGTTTCAGTGTGAGGGTTATGGTTGTGCTTAGGGTTATGGTTCAGAAAACCACAAAGCCCAGAGATGCAGAGACTGTGAAGCTACAAAAGGCATGCCAAGGGGAGCACAAGACTGCCACAACATGGCTCCCTCCACAACTTTCTGCTTGGCTCCAGCCTCAGCTCCAAGAGGCTTTTACTGCTCCCTCTAGGATAAGGGTTATGCCTATGGTTATAGTCCAGAAAACCACCAAGCACAGAACTCCAGGGACTCTGCAGCTATAAAAGGCATGCCAAGGGGAACACAGGACTGCCATAACCTGGCTCCCTCCACATCTTTCTGCTTGGCTCCAGCCTCACCTTCATGAGACTTTTAATCCTGTACCTAGTATTAGGGTTATCCTTAGGGTTACACCTAGTGTTACAGTTATACCTAGGTGTAGGGTTCAGAAAACCACAAAGCCCAGAGGTTCAGAGACTGTCATGTTCCACTTTCAGTTTTAAACAAAGGCACCTAGACAGCAGAAACCAGCAGTATACCAATACAATTTGGGTGCTGTGAACTCTTGCCTTTGCTCCTCCAAGATGATGTACTGAGGTGTAGCTGAATTCTTTGTTTAAAAGCAAACTAAAAGAAAATTGCATTAAAAATGCAATTTAGATCAGGCTGAACTGAGCACTCTGGAACCTCATCACTATGAATGCACTAAACATTGTCCATAATTATGATAAGAACATTTACCATGATAAATTTTTAAGATTTTGTTCACAATATAAAGGACTTAAAATTAGTTTGCATGAGTGACATTCATTTTGTCATGAAGAATTTTGACTGCCATTACAGACGCGTTCTCAGAAAACAATAAGTGTATTTACCTCTCTCTACTAAGTTTTTCTACTCACCTGTGGCAACAGCACGGTTTTGAGCCTTCAGATTGACATCAGGGACTTTGGCCATTGGAACACAGAGAGTCTGTGGATGTCAGAATACTTCCAAATGCCTAGATCCAGTTCACCCAGTTGAGATGCAGCCTCTTGCTGGGTGTGGCTTTGCCCAAATTTGTCCATCACATCTTGGCTTTTATTGAAGGCAATCCACATGCACTCACCCGACAGAAGACAGGACATGCTGTAGTCACAGCCCAGCTCCAGATTTTACCTGATGGTGCTCTGTTATCCAGATATTCCTCTGCTGATTCCTTTCCACTGTGCCCTTCTCTTCCCCTGACCATACTGCTCTTCTTATCCATCCAGCTCCATTCTTATTTCCTCTAGCTCCTCTACTCTACTCCTCCCAGCTGTTGTGTCCTCTTGTAGCCAGCTGTTTTTCAGGTGCCTTTCATTTCTCAGGCCCTTTCTGCCTGCCCCCTCTGTCTCACATACACATTTTCTTATTTTATTCTTTCTTCCTTTCACCAGCACCTTCAGAAGCTATCTTGGCTTCTTTCGATTCCTTGTCTACACTGTCTCAGTCTGTCCCAGTTCTTCCTTATGTCTTCTCTTCATTCCTCTTCTCCCTCTTTTGCAGTCCCAGCTTTTCCTGCTCTCCATTTAACCTCTGTAGGTGCCCAGTTCTCTCACTGGTATGATACCCCCATTTGCACCTTCTTGTCCAGCTTTTCAATATCCCTTTTTACACCTCCATGATGCACCTTCTGCTTTCCTGGACAGTGATCCTGACAAGTCATATTCAGGCTTTGCTTCCCTATCAAATGGATAGATAACATTCTTTTCTTTTTAATATTGAAGATAAGATTATTGATAATGTTTTGCCTTCTCCCTTTATGTTTACTGACATGATTCTAAAAGTTTTTCCTCCAATCAATACTACACAATGAAAAGTAAAATGGCCACTTTCTAGCTGTTGCTTGACTTTTCTTTTAGCCAACTAGGGTGAAGCCATGCCTCACAGACTCCAGTAATTAATCTAAATCTCTTGTTTTCAGTCAAAGAAAAAAAAAAGGTGCAAAACTGCAAATACTATTCCATGATGCTGAGACAGTAAAGAAGAAAAAAAAGTGATCATTGTTCACATGTTTAGAAGTCCTATTTTGTGTATACAGTCAGGGCACAAATGGGCACTCTGATGCCACTGACCCTCCTAGAGTCCTTAAGCTTTTTAAATGTAGAAGCCTTATGCAACTTAGTTAATTTAAGCATAGTCCATTCTAAGTTATAGTTTTAGGGAACACTCCTATGGGGTTGTATCCATGCAGTCCTTTGTTAGAAGTTGTAAAAAGACCTGCAAAGACAGCTCCAGAGTGCTGCCTTCTGGACAGGAAAAGGTGGGGGTTTTAACAATTATTTCTTGGTTAGGGTTTTCTCTTTTAAGAGTAGTAGATCTCCAAGAACTTGCCAAATTAAATACTGTAAAAATCTCTCCGAATGAGACACAGAAGTGTGGAGCATGAATTTAATAGTTCAAACCAGGATGCTAATTTGATAAAAACCACAGCAAGATTCCCAGTTTGGAGCATTGTGCATACTGAGGTCTGAAATCTGTGCCAATCACAGAGGATGAAAGAGAAATATGAATTAAAGATTGTACAAGTGTTTTGCAAGTACACGGGAATGAGTTTAAGACGAGCTCAGCACAAATTACTTATCAAGTGTCATAGTCCATAACTCCAAAGAAGTTTTAAAGACTTAAAAGTCACTTTAAAACCTGCAAAAAACACTATGGCTCCCCCAGGCTCTCCTCATCAGACTTGTGCTCCAGACCCTTCCCCAGCTCCACTGCCCTTCTCTGGACACTCTCCAGCCCCTCAGTGTCTTTCTTGTACTGAGGGGCCCAGAACTGAACACAGGATTTGAGGTGTGGCCTCATCAGTGCTGAGTGCAGGGGGACAATCCCTGCCCTGGTCCTGCTGGCCACGCTATTGATGATACTGGCCAGGATGCCCTCGGCCTTCTTGGCCACCTGGGCACACATCCGGGCCATGATCAACCACTGTCAGAAAATACCAAGTTGCCCCTGATTTCTTGTCTGGCTTTCCTCCTCAAACAGCAGTTGAGTAGTCTAAAAACCACCTGGAAATAAAGAGTACAAGTTCTTTTAAATTAAGGTATACAATATTTTTTATATCAGAAACCACAAGGGGGAACCTTCACATATGTCATTTAAGTCATTCAAAGGCTCACAGGCTTTAGTAGGCAAAAACAGGGAAGGAAAGGAATGGGAAAAACAGGTGTACTCAGAAGGTACTGGAGTTTGTTGGGAGACTGAGAAAGGATACCATACTAGGTTTTCTTAGAAGAAAAGGAACATGAGAGAAACATGCAAACGAAAGATAATAAATATTAATAATGGGAGAGTAATTTCCTTTTAAATGAATTGGTAGAAAATGCTGAGTTGAAAAGGTTATAGTAAGGCTAAAATTTCCTTGTGGAATGCTTCAGGATTCTAGCAGGAAAGTTGAAATATAATGCTATGTTTGAACATGTAGTTGAAGCTCCAGGTGTTTGAGGTTGAGTAAAACAGAAACCATAGATCCTTTGGGAAGTTGTGCTCAGAAGGCACAGTTCTGGGAAGGCTCAGTTCTGTATTCATGTGCTTTCTCCTGTCTGATGGTACAGGGCAGAAAGAGTTGGTCAGGCAGCATGCTCTGTAGGAATGTAAAATGAAGAATTCCGTCTTCAAAAGGAGCTGTGCTTCGCAGCTTCTTATGTTTTCTTTCATGAGAGTGTCCTACCATATGTGGCTAAGAGGAAATTTTTAGCCATTTAAGTTTAAAATGTTGGCTAACATTCAGATTATATTTAATTTTCATTGTCAGAATTTCCAAAACAGAGATTCTAAATTTCAGTTAAGACTAATTGTGAGCGTGTGGCAAAGCACCCTTTTGAAAACTGACATTGTGGGATTGCACATATCTGTAGCAGATCTGGCACATGCAGTGGCAATGAAGTATACCATGCTTGCTTTTCCTTGCTGCCATTCTGCAGGGTGACAGCCATGAAAACTCAGTCTACATTTATTTCTTAGCCCTTCATAGAAAATGCCATTAAGACATAAGACATCATCTTCGGAGGGAGGGAGGTGATGCAGACCTTGGGCACTGTTAGGAGGACTCTTAAATGAATTACAGAAGTGGCAACTTCTAACTGCTATTGACAAGCTATTGATGTTAACTGGTACAAGATAATACATTAAGCCAGTGCCACAAAGCATAATTGAAGGGTCCTGGGAGCCACAGCACAGGAGACAGGACACATTAACTGTACCAGCAAAACCTTTCACCAGTGAGGGGTGAAAGGGTGGATTGTGCTTGATAACAAAATATTATAAGAAAATATCAGTCTCAAGCTGGACTCTTGCAGTTGGATGGACACTTGCCAACTTTGGCCACTCTCTGCCTGTAGCTCATTTCCCCCACTTTAAATAAGAAATACTTAAATAAGGAAAACTATCATTGAAACAAGGTTAAGAATTATGTCATTTTCAGTCACTCTCAGTGACAGTGGTGGGAACAAGTTCATCAAGTACAATTTTCTGTGTTCAGTTTGGGTGAAATGTGTAAAACTAGGTCCCTCTGAATGACAGAAAGAGAAACACTGAATATCCAGCTACTGCCCAACACAAAGTTCAGTGCAAAACAGTGTGTGAGCATATAATTAAAGATTTATAACAGCTCATATGTAGAAGGGGCCATAAGGACACTTTAGAAACTTCTGAAGTGCTCAGATTTGCAACTTGCACATTTTTAATACAGCTATTTTTTTCAAGTCATCTTGAATTTCAGCACAGTAGCAGAGAAAGTAAATGAGCAAATGCTGCTCCTGACAAGATTGTCCATCTGTCATGTTTTTTTCCATGTAATAGTGTTAGGAAATGTCAGCTGTCACTTGCAAGTGAATGTGTGCAGGTTCAGCTGCCTAAATATATCATAGTGGGTGACAGACCTAGAGAAATTCATCCAAGGCTTTGTTTCTAACAGCTGCCACAGCTTTGGATGCAGCATCTATCCTCTGTGTGACTGACTCACAACACTACAAATTACAGAGCATAATTGGGCAGCAGCTAAACTTCAGCCAGCTCCACTGCCATGCTGCAGCTCTCCTCAGCCAGCTGGGCACACACCTTTGACCAGCCAGTTTCTCAGGACACTGTGCTGAGCTTGGCAGGATTATCTGCAAGGTGTTTTCTTAGACTTCCCCATAAAAGTTTTCCTCAGATTAGGTGTGTCATCTTATCTGGGTGCTCTCATGTAGATTATCATGCTAACCCTAAACTTCCATGTTAAAGGGATGGTTTTAAAGTGCTGCAGGCAATGTAGCCAGAGAAGGGGGACACTGCAGGACAAGCTGAGCATAAATAGCCAATATACTTACGTTCAATCTGAGCCCCCTGTGGTCCCAGCTACACTACTTAAAGGAGAAGCAAAGGATAGAATTAGCTTTTAGAACATGTGCTCTTCATGCCAGTGTTTATATTTGAGTTAGCATCTGTTTTTCTTTATTTCAGCTAAACATAGATCCCTTAGGGCATATGCATCCAGATGAATTGCAAAGTATGATAATTTGATGCTTGACAAAGAATATCCTGTGAATTTAGGAGCATTTGATAAGCTTTTACTTTCTATTTTACATTTTTGGAATTGTCTCCATATTTTTTGACTTGCACTCTTTCTTTTATGCACTCCTCTTAATTTAGAAAGGAAAACCTTGCAGGAAGTTCTTTGTAACAGATGACAGCAATGACTGACCTTATCTTTCATAAGATTTCATATACTGACTTTGCTCTAACAGATGACAAAATAAAAGTATGCACTAGCTTTTACTGCATTAATGAACCTTCCCAATAAATGCATTCTGTGAAGAGAGAACTGGAGAGAAAACAAGAGCAAAATAGTGAAAAAAGTTTAGTAAAAAGGAAAGAAGATAAGAAATTAATAAAATTGGTAAAATATTTTTAAATTAGTCCTGAACTTGTTATGAATTATTATTTCATGAAAGTGTCTGTTTTCTTTTTTTTGCCACTTCACATTTTGTGGCTTCCTGCATGTTTGTGCCAGGGTCTGCAAAGGTAATCTCATGAAACAGAGCTCCAAGTGGCTTCCCAAATTTATTTCTATAATAAAGCTACCCAAAGCTCCAGCCTGACACAGCTCTCTCTGAACTGGGGCTATGTCCTTAATGTAAGATCCTGAATAATGACTGATACATTTTTGTGTCAAACTCTACAATCTTTCTCAACTGAGGTCCTGGCTTTCTTTTCCACTGTCCAAAAGCAGACCAATATGCAGCTTTTACCTCTGTTAGATAACAAGAGAGGGACTACATCCTCCTCTTTCCTTCCTGACTCCAGGCTCTTATAATTTTCTTAAATGAATTTCAAGCAATCTCTTCTCCAGTCACCATTTCCTGTATGATCAAGTGTATATGGTCCCATTAGAGCCCATAAGCTGTAGTTTCATGCATCCCTTATACCTTTTTACCAAGGAAACACAACTGTTTCTCTGCTCCTTTCCCTCCTTTCCCAAGGAAACAAAAGCCTGAATATTTCAGTTTCTCACTTCACCTAAGGTTATACCTACAGACTCTCTTCTACAATGCTTACTGTTGGGAAAAATAGAAAAACTGAAAACCCTGACCACAAATGGTACAAGCACAAAGGAGTCATGACAGTTTTTCCTTTTTCTTACTTTTCTACACAGTTCTCACATTGTTGATATGATTGTTTGATATTGTTGGCATGTTTATTGCAGCTGAATCTTTTGATGTTGCGTTTGCAGCACCAATTTGCATGAATTGTCTTGAAGAAAGCTATCTAATACTCTAAATAAAGACAGCGAACTGAAAAAGATACACTCAATTTCATGTGTATGTATTCATCTGAGAGAATTAATCTGAGAATTCAAGACATGGTACAGAAAACTGGGGTTTTTTGGTGAAAACATCTGACAACCAGAAGGAACTTGATGTGAATTTCAGGCATCAAACCCCTTCTGGTCTGTGCATGGATAGACTCTGACTTCAAGAGCCACCACACACCTCAGTACAAAGCCAGAAACTTTGTAACAGTGCTGGGAGCCCAAACCTGCTCTCCGAGATGGCAGTTTTCCAACTTACATCAGTAACAAGGCAATTAGGGACCAGACAAATTTATTTACATGGGTTAGTAAAGACTTGTTATGTGTGATAACTTTCCCACAGGAACAGCTTTTGAGATAGCTGCCAAACGAAAATTGAATGCTATGATATTGTGTTTATTTATGCATCTGTTATCGCTGCTCTTATTTACATGATCTTGGTAAATTTTTCTGTGTTTTGCAGTGCAGACACATTTTAATTGCACGTTTGAAGCATTAAGTTCATATTGATGGAGATAAATAGTGAAAAAGCCTTCTGTTCAGCCCTTTTGAACAGAATATGTGTGTTCACACATTTCTCACAGGAGACAAGAGTTCACAGAACTTCAGAAGCTCTGCGTGCTCTTCTGGTGTCATTTCAGATACCAGTTTCATGTCATTCCATTCTGGTTCCAATCCATATCTGCATCCATCTTCCACCACCAGGTGGTGCCAGGAAGGTGAATGGAAGTAAGATATCAAAGCCATCATGTCAATCCTGCAAGTTGCTTCTGATGAAAACTTCAGAACTCTTGGATAGGTGTTATGTCAAAAGAATACAACAGAAATTAATCTGACAAGGGTGGTTGTGCCAGCTGAAAGACAAAATAAATCAGGCACAGCAACCCATGAATGCATCCATACTGCTCTTAGGTTCCACAGTCCAGAATAAACTCCACTGAAGAGATAGATATCCACAGTTTATATAGTCTAGTAAGAAAAGGCTGGAGAAGGACACAATTCCGCTATTAAACTGCTTCAGTGGAGTAGATACTATGGGAAGATGAAACATTTATGCAAAAATAAGAAAGTTGGCATAAGACCAAATGCACAGACGCCCAGTTCTAAAATCTTTTCAGCCTTTTGAAAGGGTCAAAAAAACCAGTTTGAAGATTCAGTTATACCACATTATGAGAGAAGCTGAAATAGTAGGTTTTCTAAGGAAAGCAGAAAATGGAACATATTAGGTGGTTGAGTCATTCCAGAAAGATATTTTCAGATGGTTCTGGCACTGGTAATCGATTTTCTTTGTCTCTACAGCATTATTTGTCATCTTATGTTCTAAACGGTTTCCCACAGTTTAGTGGGAAAATTTTATGACTCAGTTATGGGTGGCTTGTTTTAGACAGAAGAAATTAACAGTAGTATTGTATTGCATTGGTTAAAAAAACCCTGAAACAACACATTCTTTTGGCTCCAACACAGAAGAGAAAAAATGTCTACAGTCTATCAGATTTTCAAATATGCTTTTTTTTTTACTGGTTTTGAGGAAAAAGGCATATAATTTTTAGCATATATTATTTTAACAAAAAGCTGTGAGATTTGCTGTTTAGATTAAGATAAACTGGAAATGCAATGACCAAACAGGGTTCCTAAAGCTTGCCTCCTCTGCTTCATCATGAAAAATCCCAAAACGTAGTTTATGGACAAAACTTTGGCTGCTAAAGTGCAGTGTGCATCAGACGACTGGTTCCTTCAAAGGTTGTTTTCCGGAGCATCTTTTTGATTTGAGAATTTTCCAGTTTTTCAGCATGAAGGCATTTGTGACATTTATTTTTATTTTCTTTTAAAAGGCTATAAATGCTCCTTATTTGGGTTAGCTCCATCAGAATCCAGGTGTGAAGTCACTGTCCAGTATCTTTTTCACCCACAGAAAGGGACAGAGCTGCACGGTGGGAAAGGTTGAGCTCTGGTGTGGCTGAAGACACTTCAGGTGCCCAGTCAGGGCTGGGAGCAGTCAGCTTTGGCTTTGTGTTAGTGAAAGCAATGAGAAGATTCCTGTAGAATGAAACAGCTGGATTTGACTATCTCATTTACACACCATTTGCATTTTGGGGGGCTATTGAGGACAAGGCATGCTAGATATGTTAGTCACGTGCAAGAGAGATTCCTCTAAAATGTAAACTGAAGTACAGTTAAGTAAGGACAATTGGGATAATTCCTCCAAAAGCACACCCCTGATGTGAAATGGAACACATATGCAGACCTCCTGCATCCTGGCACCTATTGCTGTCATTTGTAGGAACTCAGGAATGTCTAAAGGTTTTTTTCAAACTTAGAAAAGATAAAGTGTTGGTATTCCTTTTATCTTTGTCCCGTATTGTGTGAGTTATCCATATTCTGAATGCTTATATGGTGCCAGAGGTGTGGAGGTTTGTGAGCAGCAGCACATGTTTCTGTGCTGTGCCTTGGGGTGAGCACCAAGCAAACAGGAGAGCACCTGGCATGACCTGCTTTTTCACAGCAGCAGCATGCTGCCAAATAGGTGACATTGCCAGCCAGGCATGAAATGACATGAAAGCAGGCCAGTGTGTGCCTCTGGCAGACAAAGCAGCTACAGCTCATGCAAGGAAAAGGGGAAATACAGACCTAAGAACATTTTTCACCTGCTTCTGGCCTGACCACATTGAATGGTGTTTATTTATCAAAAAAGGAATCACAGGGAAGGTGTGAAAAGCTCCAGTTCAACACTGAAGTTGAACCCTCTACTGCCAAGGAAGGTGACAACAACTACCACAGCACGTGTGAAGAGAAGGTGCTTGAAAAGTGCACTTTTCATGGAGGAGAGGTTTGAGATTCTTCTTTAGTTTTAAACAGTGCTCCATTCAGTGTAAATGGAAAAGAAGCCCTCAAGGACGAATCCAGGAATCCAAGGACATTTCCAGCTTGGATGAAGGCTGTTCCAGCTGAATTTGTTCAGGTGAGAACCCCTATCTTGTACTGTTAGGGACAAGGGACTGCCATGTCCATTGCAGTGAGGAGTGACGAGGGCTCAGCGATGCTCACCAGGCTGTGATCGTGCAGCTGATGCTGTGAGTAGCTCCGTGTCTCTGCCCTGCTCTTCACTGCAATCTGTGCAGGGACTGCAAACTTCTGGGACAGCAGCCAGTGTGAGCCACTCACTGCTTGACAGGCACCACTCTGGATGGGTGCAGAAACAGAGAGGGCTTGAGGAACTTCCCATCCGAACACAAGTTTGGAAACCTTCTGGTTTTGGTGGATATGGAGTAAAAGGTCTCAGTTTCATGCATTTGGCTGTTGCAAGCCCTGACAAGCCTTTCTTTGGATGGAAACTTTGGGGTTTTTTTAAGCATACTCGATTGCCTCCATCCAGCTCAATGGAAGTGGTAGCAATGACTCCAGCAGAGGCTTGGAGGGACAAAGTGCTTCTGGAGGAGAATATTGATTGTTACAGGAGACGTGATCTCACCCGGTTCTGCTGGCCACCACCACTTTTAATTAGCATCTGGAGTCACATAAAATCATCAAGAGTACATCTGACTAATTTATAGAAAGTTCATCTTAATAGAAATGTATGACTGAAACCATGTAATTTGGTTAAGTACCCATTTTAGCTGTACTGCTAATGCAAATACTGTGAGGAAAGTTAAATGCAGAGAGACAGCAAAAGAAAATGTAATCTCTTGCTAATAAGATGGAATTTAGCAATCTATGGTAGTTTTTCAGTAGCTTTTATTTCTCAACCACTTAACTGGAACAGTACTCTTTCAGGTTTTATTAGAAACTGCTGATATTCTTCTGACAGTCCTCTTGAGAAGACCAAAAAAAAGCAGCTATTATTCTTCATGATAAATGTAAATCTTGGAAATCTTGTCCTTGATGGATATTCAGGCTGCTAATGAAGTCAGTAAAACTTTGAGGTGGAATTGTAGCACCTCTTTCTTTAGTGGTCCAATATAATTAGAGGTGAAATAATGGAGAAAACAGAACCAACAGTGAAATTTTGTAATGCCTATGGCACCGTACTCAGATTTCACACAAATAAAAGGTGGCTTGCTTTCTGTTCCAGTGGGGAAAATGCTCTAGGTGCAATAGGATGCAAATGAGGAACAAACTATGTAAGCATTGAAAATGTGGATTAAATCTACTGACTTTCATGAATGTTCAGAGCTGTCTGTCAGTAATTCTGAGGCTGTATATATAGATATTTATAAAATTGAAGTGCTTGTCACAAAATAACCTGTTGAAACATATGCAATAAAATTTTGGGAATGAGAAAAAGTGCATCAATCTAGTTTCGTTTTCCAGATGGAAGAAAATCAAGTTCTTAAATCAACACCTGAGTGACATAAAAACTGGGAAAGGAGAAGTTAGTTCCTTCATTTTCTGTCCAGTTGCTTTGGTGTCAGGCTTGGAATTGCACATAAACATACCAAGGTTTTTTTGATAAGTGACATTTTTTAGGACTTTGCGTCCAAATCAAAATGATATAACTCAGTAGATATATACATACACATAAAAGCACAAGACTGTGACATAGAAAAATGTAGAATAATTTTATTTTCCATTTTTTACCTTCTCAGGTTGCTGCCATGTGAATGGATCCTAGGGGAAGATTCCCAGTAATTTTGTGTGTAGAAACCTTGGGTCAAATTGCATCAAGTGTGATGTGTTCTCCACCAACTCTGATGTGATTCATATTCAGGACAAGGTGGAATTAGGTTACAAATAGAAGAAAAACTGCACTGGAGAAGAACAGTCCTCCAGTTTTCAGGAAGAATAATGTGTTTCTTTCACTTTGCAGAAAGAGGTGGATCCAGAGCTTTGCTTTCTTTCTGACTGCTTGTGGCTGGAGGTCTGATGACTCTAATATTCAACTTCACTTCCATTCCCACTGGAGGTTCTGGCTGGCCAAATGGACAGGCTCTTTATGCTCATTGCCCATAAATAAATCTCTAGACAATATTTTCTGTGTTGAGAATTATGTTCAAGTGGATTCACTAATTCCATGTGCCAAGGCTGTTATTTCAGTGTCACTAACAGACACAGCTACTCTCCGATTTCCTTTGACAGTTAAAAATAACCAAATTAAAAACAATGGATGATATAGAAAACTTTCTAATACCTCTTTGCTTGAGTTTGATTTATTAGCCCTTTTGAAACTCATAACCTTGCTTATTTTCCTGGCATCCCCTCAGCAGCCCAGAGTTTGACTGCTTAACCTCACAGGGCCAAAGCTCTGGACACAACTGATATTATTCTCCTTTGTCTCAAAGAAAAATGGGGTTGCAGTCAGACCCCTCAAGGACTAAAAAGCAGATGATTATTTCATGTCATCTTAGCTAGGTCACAGGTCAGGGATGAAGACTTACAGGACCCCTTAATTTCTTCTGCTGCTCAGCACAATGATTGTTCACATCACTGGTCCCCTCTGCCTTGATTATTTTCAATTTCTCTATAGCCAAGATGTAATGATCATGTAAACTTGAGCAAGTTTTACAGATAATAGGGGTTGAGGAGCCTCTTACACACAGTGATAATTTTTAATAAAATTTTGGCATCAATAAAATATGAAGCACCTTTTTGGTAGAGTGACCTATTTTTGTAACATCTTATAAAATGATTTCCTGAAAAGCTTGAAATCCATTGCTTGTTAGTAAAAGTAACTTTGGCTGGTCTTTCACACTCTGTCTGGATCAGCTGAAAATTTTTAAATTCCTATGCAATAATTTTATTCTCCAGTGCAAAACAGCCTGCCATTTGTTTTAAGCTGAAAGCATTTTCCCCCTAGTGTTAAAAGATTATGAAAACCAGCAAACAAAAAGATTTACTGCACGGTGCTGGTGACAACTGTTTGCCCACAGCCCCTGTGGGGACTGCAGACAGTGATGGTAATGGATAATCTATGAGTTCCAGACTGCTTGAAGAGTTTTCATCTGAGTGCCATTGCTGCAAGCACAGGCATGTGCTCACACATGCTGAGAGCCAGGACTCGTGCATTGATCCAACATCAACAAGTGCAGACACCTACCAGGCATCACACGTGAAGTGTTCAGCACACAACACCAGGGCTGCATTTACACATTGAAATTTCAGCCCTCTTAATTAGTTTGATAGGCCTCAAAATGTCAATCACTTCTCAGGAGGCTTTTCGAGCCTCAAGGCAAAGAGATGACAGAAGAAGAATGTTTTCTTCATCTGAATTAGCCAAGTAACTCTGAAAAGTTTTAAGACAAAGTGTCAGCAGTGTTACAGCTATTGCACACTAATACCCTTAAATCCAGGTACACTAATGAAGTGCATATATTCCAGGCATTGATTAGCTGGTTTACCTGCACAAGGTTGCAAGATGTCATCTGGAAAGTAACTGCAAAACCATTATTGTTGTTAAACTTGGGGAAGAAAAAAAAACTGGAGGAAAAAAATACTTCTTTTTTGCTAATTAAGATATCAACAACCTGATATGGTTTATAGTGTCAGCTAAGCTACCAGTTTTGTAAAGCTAGTTGCAAGGGTTTGAGCTCCCTTTATTATGTGTTCAGAATCAAAGGCAATTATGCACACAAAGTCCTAGAATTATGTACGCAAAATTCTGGTGCATCATGAATCACTTCAGGTTGGGGTTTCAAATGTGTTTCACACCAGCAGGAGTGCTTTGTGGCATTTGGAAAAATGTATGCAGATATCCCAGTAAACACCATTTAAGAAGCTGGGTAGCTCTATTGGCCTCACTTTTTACATTTCTGTGACTGAAATAATGCTGATCTGCATCTCATGGGAATGGAAAGTTTGCCGGAAGTGATTATTAAACAAACAAACAAACAAACAAATCTATATAGGTTTCTGAAGAGAAAACTCCTATGGAGTTATTAAAATTTTCTGCATCTCTCCTTTCACATGTCCAAAATTAACAGATTGAATTTCAGGACTGACTATAGCTGTGAGTTGATGGCAGACACAAAAGTATGTGGAAAATAAATATGATTCCAATCTCTCCAAATAATAGTTAAGCAGTTTTAAGTTAAATTACTGGAAAAATACAATAACAATTATTCTTACTTATATTATAAGCACATTTTGGTATGGTTAATATTCAGCAAGGATTATATCGAAATCCTGTCTACTCCATTAGGAGTTACACTTCTGTTGCTTCCTCTCAGAAAGGGTGTTAAGTTACAGCCTGTGATTAGTCCCAAGGCTACACCCCGATGCTGAATAAAATGCTGCCATCTTTTGGCTGCACTCGACAGGAACAGGTAGAAAAATTGCTACAAGATTTTACCTTCAGAAAGACAAGAAACCATTGCAACTTCTGCAGTAGCTGCTCCCAAGGGTATTGTCATGGGCCATACCCCGTTATCCTTGTCCTCTGTCATGGACTGTAACTCCATGGGTGCTAAACAAAAAGTGTCTCTTTTTCTGGATAATGAAAAAGCACGAACCAACAAGCCAAAAGTAAACTATCAGCAAAAACAATTAATGAATGTAGGGGTGACAGATTCACAGGAGAATTAATCTAACGGCAGAAAACCCTAGGATACAAGTAAAAATGCAAGGCTGTGTTTCCACTCCTTACATTCTGGAATCCAAAATTTATTTCTTTTATGTTAAGTAAAGCTTTTCTACTATAGACTATGCTACTTTTCTCTCTCAGAGATCTGCAGCATGCTACAGCAAAAATATGTTTTCAGAACACAATAATCCATAAATCCAGGAGATGTTTAAGCAGTACCATTCAAATATTTGTTATGCTTTTGCACAGTAGTGAATAGAAAAAAAAATGTAATTGTCCACATTTTGTTGAAATGCAATTGCCAGTTGTACATCCAGCATCAGTTAACACCTATCCAGCACATAAATATTTCTCAACCCTCCTAATACTGTCAAGGGACTCACTCTGTGAGAAAAACCAAAGCCTATGCTTTGCAAGGATCATTGCTCATTAGGTTAAGGATTATTCCTGCATGCATATGCCTGTATTTGAGGCTTTTGTAGAATTTGTAGAATTTGTAGAATTGTAGTTTGCTAGTGGTTGAGTTGAATGCATCAGGCTTTGGAAAATTATCACTGATGTGCCTCCTGCAAGCACTTAGGGATTCTGTAAGGTAAGTTGATATATTTTGAGACAGGCTCAAAATAACACTTATCTACAAAGCGTACTCATTTTACATATACATAGCTTAGATTTATATAGGTATTATTCCATAGGTATATATTTGCCTTATTAATATCTTTTATCAAATATAGCCTAACTTGATCATAAAGGCTAAAGTCTACCTTTCCTAGCCCTGAATCTGTAAGTCAGCGAGAGATGCTCCATCTCAACCCATATGAGTAGCTATATCCAAGGAACACCCTGTTCCAGGAGGAAATAGATACTGTGCTGTGCCTCCATATTCCTGGCAGAAACCTGGTTGAGAGAAGATTTTTTCTTTCAAGCCCCAGACCCCAACCTCACTTTCCTCCCCTATCACAACTCAGTTTCTAAGATAACCACAAAGAGGAGATAAACTCAGTTCTGGGAGAATGAATCTAAATCAAACCCCAAAGAAATCCATTCTCTTCGATGCTCAAAGTCCAAAGGCACCAACATTTTAGTGCTCTGCTGCACTCAAGTAACATAATTGAAATGAACTGACAGAAGCTGTGGTGATGGCACAGTAGTAATACCTGCCTCTGGCACAGTCCTATTCTCTCAAGTCTCAACAAGCCCAGTGGCTGACAGGAATTGAGTGCCATCACCGGCAGAAATCAAGAAAGCCAAGCTGACTTTCAGAAACCTCAGAGTCCCAGTCCAGGTGCTTGAGTACCCATTAATATTTGCAAACTGGGTCATTACTCTGGATTAGGAGAATAATTTTTGTCTGAGGACATATCCTGAAATATCAGAGCAATCTTGCCATCACACCCTGTAGCAGATCCCAGTGCAAGGGATGTGTGTTCTGGCCTTCCTCTGGGGAGACAAGGAAGGAAACATTGGGAAAACATTGGGCATTTCACGTGGTGTTTGCCACACAGGTGCTCACATGGCTGGTCTCCTCAACCAACCCTTTCTACTGTGGACTTGCTGGTTATGGTTAAAGTTATGGCACAGGCTTAGCAGATATTTGATGGAGACGTCTTTTCTTGTTTTCAGAAAGCAGCAATGCTAACTGTGGAACACGACGAGTATTCAGCAAATTGGTTTTTGCAGAATGTGAATGTCAATCTCATTCAATTATGTTTTTGGCCAGGATTGTCATAAAGCCTCCAAAGTATTCTCTTAGGGATTTGTAATCACTAATGCCAAGAAAAACCAGCTGTCATCTTGCTAAAAAATCTACTGATTTTTGTAAGAAACCTTGGTCTTACGTAACACGGCTGCTCCTGTTGGCAGCATGTGTTACATCTGCTGCAAAACCTTGTTCTACAGCTGGATCTAAAGGGAAATAGAAAGCAAATAAATATTTTATTAATGATGCCCGCTTAAAACATGTTTCTGAATGTTTAACACTCTGAAATACCTCTAACATGGTTATTAGGTTTTTTTCTGTAAATTAAGCACAAATTACATCTGGGAGATAGATGTGAACTGTGTGGGCAAATGCTGATAGACAATTTATGTCAAATATTAACTTGATGCATAGATAATTTTTTCATGAAGAATGAAAGCTAGTGTTAATTTTATAGGTATTTAATGAAGATGTGAGAGACTGTAGATTTCTAATTTTGGAATCAGAGTAATAGCAGCTCTCTCAATTTCTCACAGAACAAAATGCATCCTTAGCATTGACCAATTAAAACTGATTTTTAATTTATAAAAATAAAGAGACCATTACTTTCACTGCTCATCATGTCTCCACAGATCAGCTGCAAAGCTATCACCTGCTACAGATTCATAAACAAGTTATTCAGAAATATGACAAACATTGCTTTTCCTGAGTGGTAGAAAATGTCACGTAATTGATAATTTTGTAGGACATAATCTTTTATTCTGGGATACATTTTTCTGGGAGAAACATTCTGAGAATGAAACTATCTTTGTCTTCTATTTGCATCAGTTTTATATTTTTACCACTAAACTTTCAGAGGGGAAAAAAAATAATTTTATTAAGCTAAACTTAAATTTTATCCTGAAAACTGAAAGTCAAGATTTAGTCCCACTCCATCACAGGCTTATAAGATTTGGGATTTCACCTGAAGAAGGGTAACACAGGAAGAGTAAGGAAAAGAAAGTGTGGTAGAGACCCTTGGGAAAAAAAAGGTGGCGGTAAAGCAACCAAAAGACATGTGAGAATTGCATTTTCAAATTCCACTTATAATTTTGATAAGACTGAAATCTGGGTCCAGCTGGGACACATTTTTCTAGCAGAGAAACATTTTGCTGCAGGGAATTGTAAGCAAGGGAGGAAGATTTCCATAAGGAGTTCCTTTTTTTTGTAAGGATAGACTGGAGTGCTAAATACATGAATTGGAAGTGACCAGAATAATGAGAATTGTGAAGCTGAAAATATTTTTTTAAAATTCTCTGAGATAACAGCTCCTAAGAAGTTCAGTTTACGTTGCACTGCAAATCTTGTTACTATGCTTTGACAGACTGTGCTTTGCTTTAAAGTGGATGGAAATAATTTTCATCCTTCAGAAAACAGAATGAGTTGATGGAAAAACTACCCCTCCAGGGCCAATTGCTAAGAAAGAGAAGAGAATGGGACAGCACTTCAGAAAAATTGATTCTGCTCCTGACTTATATAGGAAAATCTAGCAGCTAGTAATTTTGAGTCCCTAGCCAGATTTTTAAATATTAATGAAATTCTCAGAATGATGCAAAATGTGTCTTTTCATATGTGTATACATCAAATGAGTATATCCACTGTTGGGCTTGTTGCACATTGTTCCATTTTAAAGCCTGTAGTTACTTCAAATTAATTTAACTTCTGAGGCTTCCAGATTTACATAATTTGACGTTTCCTTAATTTAGGTTAAAAAAAAAAAAGCATAGTACACACAACCAGTAATTTTGAAGCTCTTTTCCTGAACTTTTCATGTCAATTTTAACTAGTGTTATGCTTGAAGCATCTTTAAGTAAAAGCTTTTATAAATGAAACTTTTGATTGTCACAGAAACAAATTAAGCTGGACACTAGAGATTTAGGTAATAAAAAAAGAAAGAAACAAAAAAGTCCAACAATAAGCATCTCTTCTTACTAAGGAAATAATGATAAAAGAATATGGTACTCATCATCAAGAACACAAGGATCTAAAGGGTAAAAGTTGTACCTCTACACCAAGTTAAGTCCTGAACATGGACAGGACCCTTTATATCACCCAGAACACCAGGGGAGAGGTGTTGTGTCCCTTTGTGTCCTTTATCCCACCGTCTCCATTACTACTCAGTCATGGCACTGACATGCCTCAGCCCATATCTCAGCCCATCATTGCTTGCCCTGTGGCTCCTGGGAATCCAGCCCAAGGATGTGGATGGGGTAATTCAGGACAAGCAGCTGATTTTTATGCTCAGTTCTCCTCCTAAACCAAAATGCAGAAGTCAGGAATTGTGAGCTGAGATCTTGTGTGGATCTTAAGCAAGGTTTATACTCTTGCACCTGACAGCATGGAAGGTGTCTGTGGGTCTGTAGCTTAGACAAAGCCAGAGCATTCTATACATGTGAAAAAACCTACTGAAATTGAAGGGGGCAGCTGCCTGCTGTAAAATACACCTTATCAGTGTTGAGAAATAACAGAACTGACTTTAAGTACGTAGCACAGGCATCTTCAGCAGTGGAAACATGGCATCAGATACTTCAGGGCTGTGGAGAACCAGCTTGGCCCAGATGGTTGGTGTCCAAATCAGTGACTCTTAAAACAGCTGCTACCAAGAATGCCCAGGAACAAGAGTAAATATCCACAGGGTACAACTGAGTTTCCCACTCTAATATAAAAATTACTTTCTAGTTAGCAGATAACCTCCATACTGTGAAACAAATTGAAGACTCTTGCCAATCTTTCAATACATGTAATTTTGTCCTTCTCTGTGATGACCTCATCCTTTTCTGCACTCTAGTCTATTCTTCTGTGCATCTAATTCTGATCTTCGTGGGCTTTACACATGCCTCCTTCCTTTTGCTGAAAACAGTCTGTCAGTTGAAGGAAGCAAGTCTCACATCCAGTATGAAATATATCTACTCAAAAAATGTTATCTACTGTAAAAAAAAATCATCTTTGATTCAAAGGAACAGCTAAGCAGTTGCTAAGAAAACTAAGACTGTGGCAAGAGCATATTCAGAAATGCAAAACAGCTCAGAGCCCTACCTTCTCCCTGTGGCAGATCTGACATTTGTGTGCATTGCTAGCTTGGGCTGACAAATTACTCAGTATTTTCCATTAACATTACTGCTGGCAGGTCTTATGAGTAGGGAGATAACAGATTTCAGCTGACCTGGAGAAAATACTAGAAAGCAAATTGCCTCAGCCACCTACCAAATTACTGACAAGCTCTGACTGGTATGCAGTTGTCTCAACCACTGGTGGAGGGCAGGGTGGCCAGACAGAACAAAGCTAGAGAAAAGTAGCAATTTGTCTTCCTCATCTCAAGCAGTGGTTTCTGAATAAGAATCAGGAAACTCACAAGTTTTGTTCCCTTTCTATTGTCCAGGAGAAAACCTTTCCTCCAAGAAAAATCAGATTACAAAATGGTTCAGGAGTGAAGAGCTCTGGACTGGTGTTATAGACTTCTGCAGCCCCTTGGCTTTGATGAGATGGATGCAAAATTCCTCAAGGTGCAAGAGGGACGGACAAAAGAATTTGGGAAGCAGACGTGGTTGATGAAAAGAACTGTTGGGTTATAGTATAATTGTAAAGAAGCAGATGTAGCAGAGGCTGTTAAGGAGGCTGTATACTGTTTAACATTAATTCCTGGGTACACAGTGAACAGATGTGCTTGCAGAAGTTAAATATGCAACAGTGAGCCTCACAAATATTCCTCTCTGTTTCTGCCACTTGCATGTTGCTTATTCAGACACACACCTGAAGGTGTGGTGTCCCAGCAGAGCAATGCAAACTGAAGGCTTAAATAATCAGACCTTTAAAAAGTCCATTTTGTCAGAGGGAGTCTTGATTTTTATTCTTTATTATTTGGTATACTGCAAAATAACATTCCAAAATCCTTGTCTCTGAGCCACCTTTATTGTGGCCAGGAAACAAAGGAAACAGAAGGTGCCTCTGGGTAAGGCTGTGGCCCACCTGTTTTCCAGTGTGAGTACTGGGAATGATGGAGCTGACAGAGTGAGGAAGGAGAGACAAGTGCCTGGAATCTGTTTTTCTGGGGTATGTGCTGGCAATAAGATAGGATGGAGAACACCTGTGTGGGACTCTCCCAGCCAAATGCAAACATGCAGAGTGCAAACATGTAGCGTGCCAGACCTGTCTTCTCTAGTCCTTTGATCTTTTTTCCTCTGCTCTTTTATTTTCAATCAGCATCTGCACTGAGTATCTGTCTTCTGAGGACCAATGTCAGCTATATATGCTGTGACCTCTCTTGGCTTCCATGGGAAAGCATGAGGGATGCCAGCAGTGGTTTGGAGGATGAAACTTGTGCTATACAGCAGGCTGTGAAGCTTTCCCATCCCTGGGCTGGCTCTGGTCAGCCCTGTCCTTTCTGGTTGACAGCAGGTCAGAGAAACACATGATCTCCAGAGGGAACAACAATGTAAGCTTGCTTCCATCTTCCATGTTGGGTAAAGCCCTAACAGCAAGCTGAAGTTTCTCCATAGTTCCCACTCTGTCTTTCTGAACAAGTTCCTTTTGCTGCCTCAGTTTCCCCTTTACTGCAGCAAAGAAAGATATTCCTTATACATCCCCCATTACACTGGTGAAGTGAGGCACACATCTGTTACCTGGAGTCTCTTCCCTTCTGGGGTAACTTCTAACTATGTCTGAATTTCTGAGAGCTTTTCTGCTGATGGCAGAAGACTCTGGGAATGAGTTGTGAATAGAAAGGTACAGAATCTTCTTTGGCAACTTCAAAATAATCTCTACTAAGCATTTATTCATAGAATCATTAAGGTTGGAAAAGATCTCTAAGATCATAAAGTCCAACTTCCAACCCACCACTGCTACATCCACCACCAAACTATGTCCCCAGGTGCCACATCCACACATCTTTTGAATGCTCCCAGGGATGGTAATTCCATCAGTTCCCTGAGCAGCCTATTTCAATGCCTTTCATCTTTTCAGTGAAGGAATTTTTTCTAACATCCAATCTAAACCTCCCCAGCACAACTTGAGACCATTTTCTCTTGTCCTGTTGTTGATTATCTGGGAGAAGAGACCAACCCCCACCTGACCCCAGCCTCCTTTCAGGCAGTTGTAGAGAGTCAGAAGGTCCCCGCTGAGCCTCCTTTTCTCCAGGCCAAACGTCCCCAGTTCCCTCAGCCACTCCTCACATGAGCTGTGCTCCAGGCCCTTCCCCAGCTCCATTGCCCATCTCTGGACACTCTCCAGACCCTCAGTGTCCTTCTTGTAGTGAGAGTCCCAAAACTGAACACAGAACTCAGGGCATGGCCTCACCAGTGCTGAGTACAGGGGGACAATCCCTGCCCTGATCCTGCTGGCCACACTATTCCTGGTCCTAACCAGGATGCCACTGGATTTCTTGGCAGGGAACACTGCCAACTCATGTCCATCTGGCTGTTGACCAGGAAGTTGACAAAACAAAGTTACAGGAAGAATGGTTTACATTTACTATAACCCTCAGAAAGAAAGCTACCATAAAGATAAACATTCTAGTCCTACCTGGATAATGCTGTGTGGTACTGGACACACTGAGAGTGAGAGCAATGGAATTGGTTAGAGATAGATGAGAGAACTTGACCACAACTATTGTTCACACACTGTGGAGTCAGGGAGCAGCTGGGATCTGTTGTCAAGATCCAGACTGCAAAATGCTTCTCTGTCTGACAAACTAGATGCCTCTTTAGAATCTTTAAATACAAGCTGATTTTGATTTAGAAATTCAGATGAAGTCTAAAAATGAGAAAGAAGCTCACCTAGGCATTTCAGAGCCTCATAGGAGCCTAGGAAAAATCACTCTCCAGAAATGAGACATGAACTGAAAGAACTGGTTCACTGAATGGTCACATTGCTCTTGCTGTGATAGTCAAAAGGCAGGTGAGGCAAAGTTCCTAAACAAAATTTCTAGCATCTTTTATTAGGCCAGATAATATACTTGGAAAAGTAGACAAGACTTATGCATACAGCTTCTAACCTCTATTACAAATAATATATTTTATTAGACCACTTTTTGGAGACCCACACTCCTCTGACTTATCTCTTCTTGGAAAAGAGTTGGATGGGATTTTCAAGGATGTCTTAAAACACATTAGATACCTCTGTGTGGGTAACTGAACCTAAAAATTGCTTTTAGGCAAAGAAACTTGGCTTTGACTCACAAATTCTCTCTTAGTTTATATGAAATTAAAATTATCTTCTTCCACACTGTTCTGAAGGCATTTAAAAATCTTTTAATAGTGATTTTAATATGATGTGACATGTTCTTATCTTAATTCCAAAACAGGAATGACTGTATTTTTACATATAATCCCAAATTTTAGTAGCTGCTTTCAGTCTTGCTTTCCCATGATTTCTGCAGAATAAGGAGATTATGAGCAATTTCCATCTTGAGCTCACATCTAGTGTTCTCACTCCAAATTCACAAACTGTGCTATCCAAAACATCTAAATGTGTAATCCAGGCCAATGTCTTTGTCATCTGCTGCCATTCTTTATAAGCAATCAATGAGTTGGTTTCTAACCAGCAAAATTGTGATACAGTGTGTTTTCTAAAAATTATGGTACTTAGTATTTTCCTGATTAATTTATTCAGAAAACTCTTATTTTATTTAGTGAAATAGTTTTACTTAGGCTGAATTTTGGAATAAAATATTGTTATCAATACAACATATGAGGCCTGCTTAGGCTTCCACTGGGGAAAGATTTTATGAATAAACTTCACAGCACCTTTATTTTGCTGGGCTGGTTTTCTATAACAATATGTGCATTGGCTGGTCTGTCTTAAAGCCAGAGATGGTGAAAAAGCTGCAAGTGTTATAAGAGGTTAAATCTAGGTGGACTAATGACTATGATGATCATTTTATAGGCTTTAACTGTGATCTACAAATTTAAAAAACGAATTAGAAATTCAGCAAGAACTAGATATAAGAGATGTTCAACAAAGCAAAGTATACACTAGAATGTTTTTCTCTCAGTGGTTTTATCCAGCAATTCATTCCCCATGGGCACATATTTTTTTTCCTCTGTAGAAAGACCAGAGCAGTGTGTCTTAAAGAGCAGTACAGTAGTAAGCAGTAGTAGTGACTGACAGACACAGTACTACATAGTTTTTCAAGCCATATGCTATTTCTGCAAAACACAGGCATACTTCTGAAAACATTGGTTTCAGCACACAGCAACCATAGTGCTTGTTCAGTCTGTAAATGCTTAAAATGTAAAGATTTCTGGAGAACACAGACAAAGCAGATGACTGACAAATGACTCACAAGACATGTCTGGTTTTGGTTCTGTCAAGTCAAACCCGCCACATTTTGACACTTGTTTAAATTGCACTCCAGACCGCTGCCGACAGGTGTTTATACCCGCTTGCTTAACAAAACTAAAAAAAGTGTTTCGCAGCAGTAAGCGTGAAAAAGAGCGCCCAGCCCTCCGTGCGGCAGCCCCAGGGATGCCCTGGGGGAGAATCCCGGTTCAGGAGGAGCAGCCGGGCTGGGTGGGGATCCCGGAGCGCTGGGCGCGGATCCCGGGGCGCTGGGCGCGGATCCCGGGGCGCTGGGCGCGGATCCCGGAGCGCTGAGTGCGGATCCCGGGGCGCTGGGCGCGGATCCCGGAGCGCTGAGTGCGGATCCCGGGGCGCTGGGTGCGGATCCCGGAGCGCTGGGTGCGGATCCCGGGGCGCTGGGCGCGGATCCCGGGGCGCTGGGTGCGGATCCCGGAGCGCTGGGCGCGGATCCCGGAGCGCTGGGCGCGGATCCCGGGGCGCTGGGTGCGGATCCCGGGGCGCTGGGCGCGGATCCCGGGGCGCTGAGTGCGGATCCCGGGGCGCTGGGCGCGGATCCCGGGGCGCTGGGCGCGGATCCCGGGGCGCTGGGCGCGGATCCCGGAGCGCTGAGTGCGGATCCCGGGGCGCTGGGCGCGGATCCCGGAGCGCTGAGTGCGGATCCCGGGGCGCTGGGCGCGGATCCCGGGGCGCTGGGTGCGGATCCCGGAGCGCTGGGCGCGGATCCCGGGGCGCTGGGCGCGGATCCCGGGGCGCTGGGTGCCCGCTGTCCCGGGCTCCCCGGTTTGGCACCGCCCCGGCGCGGGCGGAGCTCGCTGGGCTGCGGGACGGGATGCGCCTCGCTCCTATTCTTTAATTTAGTAGAAACATCTGTTCGCTCTCCCCTGCTCTCTCGAGGCTGGGTGTCCTCGCAGCCCGGCGGGGAGGGGAAGGAGAAGGAGAAGATGCGGGCTCCATCCCGCGCAGCCTGAGCGCCCTGCGGCTCCGCGGGCAGCGGGAGCTCCGCTCCCAGCTCCCGGCTCCCGGCTCCCGGCCATCCCAGCCATCCCAGCCCTCGGTACCGGGGCTCCTGCTGCTGCCGCTCGGGACGTATCTGCCGGAGACTTGGGTGGCTGTTTTCCCTTTGGGTGGCTGTGGATGAAAGATACAGGTGGGTTTTTCTTCCAGTGTTCTGTGCCACCCTCCCTCCCTCCCAAAGATGTGTCAGAAAGTTTGTGGAAGAAGAATCCTAAGCGGAGGTTGGCTGGAGAGGCTTTTGCTTGGTGCACTGTTTAGAAACCCGGAGTGAGCCCGGGCGTTCAGGAGGTGCTTTCAGTCCCCGCTGCAGTCCCGACTTGGGCTCTGAGATGCTGCTGATGGCTTCAACCCAGCTCAGGAATGGGTCTGTCTCATCTACTCTTAGCATAGACTTCCCCTTTGCGCGTAAGAGAGATTGCCTTAACTTTAAATATACTAAATGAAAGTAAGTGGTTTTTTTCAGAAGCAGGGGTTTACCACACAGATTTTCCCCTTGAGTAAATAGTGCGGCATTCAAACGTGGAACTTCATCACATGTGTTCTGTACTTATCCATTCTTTTTGTTTCCATATCTGTCTGTCATGAACATGAACTGCTGAAAGTAAATCTGTTGATCTGCATACAAGAGATTCTTCCACAGACTGGAGGTTTTGGGAGCTGGGAGATACTGAAATTTTTGAGCCATAGAATCTTCTCTCAGTCTTCTAGCTTAGCTCTAAAGACCTCTCTCTGGATCTCTTGAAATCTTGCAGTGTGGCTTGGGGCATTGAAAAAATAGTCCAGAAGAAATGGGAATTCTGACTTCAGTGTTGTGAAGTCCCTTGAAGACCCCCATCTTTCAGCTGTGTTTTAAAAGAATTGTTTTAGCTGATACTTCTGCTTTTGGGAGTTTTGAGTTAAAAACAATTCAGTTTCTCATCTAGAAGATGAGGTTAAATGTATGTCAACTTAAAAATACACTATTCCTTTCATAATTCTGTCAGCAGATCAAGAAAGTTATTCTTCCTTCATAAAATTTCATCTGGGATTGTCTTTGAAATATTATACAGGGGGGTTGGTTTAGATGGGTTTTTTGTTTGTTTGTTTTTTAATTTAACTTTTCATTAGAAATACAAGTTCTTAAATGAAGGAAAACCACTATTTTAAAATTGATTTTTATATGAACTGAACAAGAAGTTGATTTAGGTTGTGTGGATATGTAAATATACAAGGTTTTTATAACTCCTTTTTATCCCAAGAGAATAATGTAGATATAGTGGAAAAGGGTAAGATTTTTTAGTAATATGAAGTTTGATCTTATTTATTTTATGCGTTTTCTTCAGATTTTAAATATTTAAAGTGAATTAAGCATAATCTTTGGCATGTTGCACAATGTTGCAAGAGAAGATGGTAAAGAATCTCCCAGCTGGAAACCCGTGAAGCTAATGTGTTCAATAAGTTATTTGGGAGCAAAGTGAGAAAGGAAATAAACCAGCTTCACTGATCAAACTAATGTGTGGTGTCAAGTGCAAAAAGAAGCCTCTCACTCTCAGTATTAAAGCCTGTTCTCCCAGAAGCTGATCTAACATCTTCTGAAACCTTATTTTTTTCTCGGAAGACTACTTCAGAGGAAATACAAGCAGTGATGGGTGTCTGTTTCGCTGCATCTTTAGACTTTTACTGTCAGAACCAGTTAACCAGATGCAGCATTTAATAGCTGGTGACGTTAAACAAACTTTTGGCCCATTTCACCTGGCCATATGTTTTGTATCACTTTGGATATGTTTTCCATTCCTTGTCAACTCTGACAAATTCAAGGGGACAAACTGGATGCTCATTTATTTGCCTTGGATGTGACCATAGGTTTTATTATTTTGAGGTTTTTTAACATTTTTTGAGAAGCAGAATTGGCAATCCTGCAAGCTCCTGAGTTTGCTAGGAGTTGGGAGGGCTGTCTTTCTGGCTCACAGAGCCCTGGGGAGTGTCACCTCTAAGAAAGGGTTAATAGAGTTCCAGAGTAACCTCTATTAAACCAAGATATCTCTCTGGAGGAAAAAAAAATAAAAAAGGAAAATCAAGTGAACGTTTGAGCACAAAAGCTCATCTACAAGTTTTTTTCAACAATAATGTGTATTATTCAGTTAAATGCTAGCATTAGGTAAACTTGGACTCATTCTTCAAGGGATTAGTATGGGAGTTTAGAAGCTTTTTTGAAATATGAATTTAATTTTTATCTCATGCATAAGTGTAAAAAACTTGGCACTTTATATATGAGCTCCTAAAAAGAGACTTACTTCCACATAGGCCAGATCTTCAGATGTCTTCCTCTGCAGACCTCTCTCTCTTAAATTCGCCCAAAACTTTTTGAAGCTCATCTTTGTGCATCATGTTTGTCATCTTTTGATATCGAGTAACAGCATGGCTCGACCTTCACAGTGTGGGTACTAACATTTTAGAATGTATCTTTCACTGAACTTTCAGGACCTGCTCATCTTGCCCATGCATTAAGGTATCATTTCCCAACACATCAGGGCAGAACTTGCCCAGCTAAAGCTGTGTGAGTGGTGGTCACTGGAGAAATGACCTGGGCACTGGGCTGTGCCTGCACACCTGGTGTCACACTGCTCAATTTTAGTCAGCTGTCACCTCCAGGGAGTAAATGTCCTTCTATAAGCACTATGAATATGAACTCTTGATATGTTTTTAAGAATGCAGGATAACTGTATAATAGACCTAAAATTTATTATTTATATTTTGACCTATATTTTTACTCATAGAACAGACATTTAAAGGTTTAGTCCAACCTCCTTGCAATAAGCAAGGACATCCTCAATTCAGTCAGGTTGTTCAGAGACCTGTCCAACCTCACTTTGAACACTTCTAGGAATGAGCATCAAACACCTCTCTGGGAAACCTGCTCCAGTGTTTCACCACCCTTGTTGTAAAAAACTTCATTACTGATCCTAAATTGACCCTCCTTTAGTTAATACCCTTACCCCCTTGCTACAGGCTCTGCTAAGAAATTTCTCCCCGTTTTTTTAAGTCCCCTTTAAGTACTGAAAGACTGCAACAAGGTCTCTCCAGAGCTTTCTCTTCTCTAGGCTGAGCAACCCCAACTCTCTCAGCCTGTTCTCTTAGGAAAAATGCTCAAGAAAATTTTTAAGGTTTGGGTTTTGTTCCACTAAATTTTAACATTGTTTTTTCAAACACTATTACAAGTAAGTTTAGAGTATGTTGATGGTTAGAACCAGTTGGTTTTCTTCTACAACCTGCAACCAGAATTCAGTAGGAGATTTTTTTTTCAAAATTGTAGGAAGAGGACTTAAAAAGTTATTTCTTTTAGATATGCTACCTGGGACCCTAATTTATGTTGATAAATTACCATGTACCACCTAAAGGGGGAGGAAAAAATCAGAAACTATCAGTGTTTCAGATTCTCAATGACCAAACAGTAGAAGGTCTGTGAAGTGTACATAATTTACTCACCAGAAAAAAAAACTTAAGACAGTCTGTATATGTTAGACTTCAAAACCACTTCATTTAGCAGAGTGAATTTGTGAAAGTAGAGAAAAATAGAAAGACAAAATACTTACTCTAAATGCTTACCATGACACAAAAATATAAAAGAAAAAAGCAAACAACTCTGAATCTTCAGTAAACTGAACTCTCAATTTTCCAGTTGTTAAATACGTATTTTTCTACAAGACAATTTCCAGAAAACAACAGCTAGGAGTTGCTCTATTTTAACAGGCATGCAATCATTCTAGGATTAGGTGACACATGAAAGAGAAACTTTCATATTTTTTTAGTCCAACAAGCTATGGGTATCATGCATTTTGCACTAAGGAGTGGAAATGCATATATATATATGTGTGTATATGTATATACACATACAAACACAATTTTAATGCAAAATTCTATGCAGAATTTGCCTGCAACCACAGAGAAAGTAGGCTGCATAGTTATGAATCCACATTAAACACTATTGTTTCACAAAGTACACAAACAATGTGTTCACTGCATGTGGGTAAAATTTATGCCTGTGCTAGGAGAGATGTGAGGCTTTGGGTGTCTGGCTGCTTTATAAATAATAAAGGAGGACATCTGTTCACTGGTAAATGTGGGAGGAGAGATATTGTTACCACAGATCTGCAAACCCTTGTGTGCATATGAGAGCTTGAGGGACTGCACCTGATATTTTTCTTTATGGGTGAAGAAATACCTTCTCCTCCTAAGTTTGTCATCATTTTAATTACGGTCAAGCCAAGAATGAAACTTCACTTGGTGTAGATTGACTTGATGTGGAGGAAGACAGAGTTCTTCCTCGGGGAAGCTGATACAAAAGATGAGTTTTGCTGTGCATTTTCTCATGTGAGGAACTTTGCTAGGAAGGTGGAAACGACCTTCTCTATGCTAAACGGTGAGCTAGGGAAAAATTGCTTAAAACATCCAAGGAAATGTAAACAAACTGATGTTTCTGTTAAAAATCAGAGTGAAAACTGAGAAGAATGAGAGATATTTGTTACAATTCAAAACAGGAGGAACTGTTAGTAAATTATGTACCTATTTTTTGGTCTTTGTCTGGAAAGAGTTGTTTGGTTTTAACCATTTGTTTTATCTGTATTTTCAGAAAAACACCAATTGTCAGAGGAAAGGAGGGTAGCTGCCATGCATAGGGCTGTCTATTTGCTCTGAAGGAGGAGACCATGCTGAAGCATCTTTTTAAGAAGCCTTCTATTCTGAGCATCAGAAAAGATCATCTAATATTGCCTAGGTGTAGATAAGAAAGATGAATTTGAGGTGATTGTTCACTTGGTTCTGCTGTCCTGGAGTTACTGCAGAGCAGACCCCTGGAAAGACACAGTGCAGGAAAATAATCCTGTGCTGTAATAGTGTTTCACACCTGCATAACCATCTAAGACATCTCATCTGAGCAAAGACCACAAGGCTCCTGAGATGATTTAATCTGTGATGGAATGACATCTGGGAAACTGCTGGAGAACTTCAGCAAAGGGCACCCAGCATCTCTGCCCTCACTGATCCATAACAAAGTCTGAAATGAACCACACTTGGACTTATAACCTGAGCTTTGGTGCACCTGCAGATCCTGTTGAGCCAAGGGCTGGACTCTCACGAAGTGGGCATACAATAGTGGCTGTTTTTCTTGGATTAATCTTGTTTTTTGGTTTCTTGAATAATTTGATTGTCCTCATCCTCTTCTGCAAGTTTAAAACCCTTCGTAACCCAGTCAACATGCTTCTCCTGAACATCAGCATCAGTGACATGTTAGTGTGCATCTCAGGCACTACCCTCAGTTTTGCATCCAACATCCGTGGCAAATGGATTGGAGGGGACCATGGCTGTAGGTGGTATGGCTTTGTCAATTCCTGCTTTGGTAAGAGTTCAATGATGACTTTTACTATCCTTCATAACACTGGTGCATGAAGCAATGTGATTAGGGAGCTAAATGCTCTTCTGTGGTGAACAGAAGGATAATTTTATTGCCTTGCTATGGTCAAGCACAAATGACCTGCAGAGTTTAAAACATTTTGAAAAAATATTTTAATAAAAAGAGAAGTGTTGATCTAATAAATATTTCTCATTCTTAAAAATGACTTATTTCTTAAGAGCTAAAAATGGAATCTAAAAAAAAGGCAAGTCATTGGAGAGAGTGTGATTAACTGTATGAACATATATAATACTTCACACTTTTTCAGGAAAATATATGCCATTGCTGAACTACAGGTCCCTCAGTGCAGTTTCTGTCATGAACAAAGCCTCCTGAAAGTACTCTATTTACCATTTTAAATTATCTCTCAATCTATTATATTAATTCCTCATGTCCCAGATAGTGAGTTCTCATCATTAGATGATTTCTGTTCTGCAAAGCAAAATCTTTATTTTAGAATTGCCTGCTTGCAGCTTTAATAGAAAATTAAGTTGCAGGAATAGATTTGTCAGAAGTGATGGGAAAAGTATTCAATGTTCTTCTCCTGTCCAGACAAATTTTTTTTGCAGCCATCTTTTTTCACTGGTAGATATAAGTGTTGTAACTGGATTTTTTTTTTTAATTATTGAAAGAATATAAAGGACAATGAATAGAGGGCAGCCTTCATCCCTCCAAGAGATTACCAAGCAGTGACCCTTTCTTCATATATCCTACATTCATCAAAAGATCCACTAAAGCATGAACTGGCCTGTGGATGCATGTCTAGATGTGATACCCATCTAACCCAGACCAGGGAATTTGGCACAGCTCCATCTTGCTCTACATCCTTGCTTTGGTGCCTCCAGGCTGCGAGGACAGGACAAAGGCATTCCTGGCTCTTCTCCCACCCTGGACTGCAGCACATCCTGTGTAGGCCCTTTGACCCAAGCACATTTTGATGTAAAATAGGTGGTGGATTCAAAAACATGTTCTCTACCTGAATTACAAACTCTTTGCTACTTCCAGTGGTGTGGTACCTGTCCCTTCCTCAAATGTGTACTCCACTCATGACTATTAACTCATCCTGGCATCTTCCTTTGGGAAACTGCTGCTTTGCCCAAAGTGAAGTCTCAGGAGTTAGTAATGCTCTGTAATATAAGAGCACTTACTTTGGCCATCCAAAAATATGGTCAACAGTACCTTGGCTTGTTTTGGTAGGTTGTTTTTAGGTGAGTTTGTACTGAGCAGAATGACACGTCTTCTTCCAGGTGTTGTTTCCATTTTTGTGTGTTTTATGAATTCCAGTATTTCTATATGTAGTTTTCTCAGGCAGAAAAAAGTTAGAACTGTTTTTTTTTCAATATTTGAGATTTCTTTTTATTATTTTATTATTTACCAGTCAGAGAGGGGAATAACGTTTGAAGAGAGGGGAGGGAAAAAGAGGTGGGTGTTCAAGGGCTTAAAAAAAAGGTAGGTTAAAGGTGCCCGTTTGAGCCTGCTGGCTTCTGTCTGGATACATGAGTTACCATCCCACTGACTCTGGAATTAAATCTGCAAATGGGTAAGTTTTTCCCAGGGTGTTCTGTTTGTGGAATAATTCTTCAAAGTTAGATCTGTATGAATCGGATGCATGGCAGGAGTACAGATTTCTGTGCTATTTTCTGTTTTCATGCGATTCTGTTTTCATGTGATAGTTTCTGCTATAATTCTTAAAATTGATTAGATCATCAAGGAACATACAAGCAAACAAAGCAGCAAAACCCAGAATGCCAAAGGTGACCTCAGCTCCTCTGAGTGATGTTGGTGCTGTCAGTGGGGTGTCCTGGGAAGCTGAGGCAGCCTAAATGCAGGTATTTATTAGACTGTGTATAGTTCATGTGAAAGTCTTGCAGCACTCATATTTTTTCTTTCATTAGTGTGTATAAAGGGCATAATTAAGAAGTTTGCTTGCAGAGTTAAAATTAAAAAATTTTGATTGGGATGTAGCATGAGTAAAAGCAAATAACAATAGCAGGTTGCCTAACATTTATGTGTCTTTACAAACAAATTTTATTTGCTGACAAACATCATTATTCGTCCTTTAGCTATTCCTAAGGAAATCTCATACATTTATTAGCTAAAAAATTAGCTTTCCCTCCTCAGTACCTCATGTCTGATTTTGAACCATCAAAGATAAGAGAAAGGGCCCTAATCCTCAAGATCCAGAATAGAGATGTGTAATAGGAAAGGTAATTAAGATGGACTGAAGTTCATCATCAATATGGTAAGAATAAATGCTTCAATATTCTTATCTGTTTGGGTTTGGGTTTTTTTGTCATGGGATAGATGATCCTACTAGGATAGTATAGGAATATAGGAACATACTGTTAATGATGTTAAGTGTTAATGATGTTAAGTATTTAGGGATATGGTTTTGGGGTAATTACGGTGGTGCTGCATTGCTGGTTGGACTAGATGATCTTGAAGATCTCTTACAACCTTGATGATTCTGTGATGCTCTAAGTTCACTGGTCCCACTAGAATTGCACTTTCTTGTACTAAATGAAGGTACATACCTTTTTTTCCCTAACTGCAGTATTTTTCTAAATCATGAAGAAACTTTAAGTGGGCAACTAATCTTCCTGATTATTTCATTATGTGTAAGATGCACCTAAGCCAAATTCAAACTATTTAAATATGTATAAATACAGTTCATTCTTACAAATCTTCTGAAAGAACTGTATTTTAAAGTTCATTTTTCTCTCTCTCGTTTTATGACATGGTGAAAGCCTCTTTTGTGTTTTAAACCAAATGGAGAATGAAGGTGTTATCCTTCAGGTCTGTGGCTTGGATGAAATGTGAGGGAGTGAAGTAGGAAGCTCAGATTTGTTTCAAATGTGAATGCAAGGTGAGAGATCACTCTTTTTTTTTTTCTCCTTTTTTTTTCTTTTTTTTTTCTTTTTTTTCCCTCTAAACCATCTTACCTTGTTTAAAATCACATGCCTGGGATGTGATCTGGAAAGCAGATCCAAATCCCCTTCCAGCAGTATTGGCAGTGCTATGTACGTTGATGTCACTTAGTGGGAAATTGAGTAAGCAATTTACCAGGCAATCCATTGCCTACCCCAGGCACTGAAAAACCATGACCCAAGAATGAACACCAGGGGGTTGCCATGGGCACAGTGGAGAAAGATTATGGACAAAGTGTAGTTTTTTGGTTTAATTACTTGCTGCTATCCCTATATCTGCTTTGTGATTTCAAACCATACATGGAAAGCACAAGTTTTGGAAGCTAATGGGAAGTGGAGATGCTGATCAATAAGCATGTAATGGGGATTTTAATGAGAAAATTAAATATTGTGAGATCTGCTATGGAAGTGTGAGCTGTTGGGTCTTGGTCTGGGGAAGCACCAGGAATGGAGCTAGAAGAGAAACAGCACAGCCTGTTCCCAGAACAAATGATTTTACCCTGGTGCTCGTCTTTGATTGCAGCTCTCTTAAGTAGGTCACTGCAGTGGAAATTGCAACGTCACTGAGCTGGGGAAATGGATGGATTTTTAAAATTTGCTGCCATTACGCGCCACTTCGTCAAGGTTTGACAGGCTCATGGTTATACATTTAAGCAAACATGGAAAATGACACAGGGATAGGATCTATTTTCACAGCTGAGCTCTCAGTAAACTTTGCAGGCAAGGTGAAAAAAGGATGGTTAAATATATCATGAAATTATTAAGCATTAGATTTTTAATTTAGGAAAAGTATATTATTTTTAAGGCATTCCCATAGAGACCACATACACAGGAAGTGATATGCCATCCTAAGATTAAGTTTGTCTTGCAGTTTTGACCATCTCACAAGTAATCTCTGCACAGTGCCTTATTAAACATTTCAAATCTCTGGACAGATGAAAACTTTCAGAAAAAATCTGTCTTTTCCCGAGATACTTGCACTAATGTAAACTTCCCAAACATGTAGGACAGGCAAAATTTGAGCTCACATGACTTCTGGAGTTCATTCTTATGCCATGTCATATCAGGATAAAATATTAAATAAATTGATACATATGAGAAAGACAAAGCTGTCTCTGGTTCCAGAAATCCAACACTAGATTCTAATGCTGGAAAAGTTCCAAGGCACATTACTAGCAGGGAAATTTTTGTGCCTATTGAACTCTTAGCTCTTGTTTTCAGGTGTCTGCTGGCTGTTTTCTCTTTCTTAACCTTCATGGTGGTTAAAATACCTGGCAGCTTGCCCGAGAAGTTGTTTCCAATATTTCATTGTAGAAAATGAATTCTGAATAGTGTTGTGTAAAAGAACATCACTATTCTAGAGGAGCCAGAGATACCTGTGTCATACAAAAGCTGTGTGACTCGACGTCTGTCTTCCCACAGAGCATCCTGTCAGTGCTGGGTGCAGCAGAGGGCTACAGTGCTATTTGAACTGAAGGCAGGCATGTAGATGTGTCCTAATGTCCACTGATAACTCAAGGTCATACCTAAATGAGGACTTTAATCTTTTTAGAAACCCTGTACTCAACTCTATGGGTAGATAATCTTTTCAGTCATATAAAGCATATTGATTTATTCCCTTGTAAACTGCCAGAGAACACAATGAATGAGAAATGGAGCTGCTCATGATTTTGCTTTAAAGTTCAGCTGCCTTGTGGCCTTAAACAAATGATCTTCTTTTTAGTATTTTACCTTGATTTTATATGCTGTTTCTTAGACTCACTGCATTAAAATAAGGTACATTTAGAGTATAGACTTCCATCATACTGGAAACTCTCTGTTTATGGGATGCAGTTGAGATCTCAGATGTAATAAATGACTCTTCTGTGAAAAGATACTTTTTTTTTTTCCACAGAAAATACATAATCTCAATTGGCTTGATCCTGCAAGAACTCATCTGATGTTTTCTGAGTTTTGATGCAGCAAGTACTCATCTCCCAGTGCAAACCACTCTTAGCAGCTCCTCACCTGCCCACTTATAATTGATTGCTCCTTTTCCAGTGGGCTTGGGATGGGATATTTCTTGGGTGATATTTCTAAAAATAAAGTTGGTAGCAAACACAAGTAATTCATAATGCTTAGGAAAACAGAGTTCTACAATAGACCCTGAAACCATTCTCTGTTTGAAGTGCCTAGACTCTGTTATGCCTGCAGTCATTGTGACCTATGCAAACTTTCCTCAGTAGTTGGTCAGTATCAGAAATAATCTGCTGGTTCGAACAGAGGAGGGGAAAAACCAGCACTTGACTCATGGGAATAAGTCAAAAGATAAAGTTCCTTTATCTAAAAAGAAAAGGAAAAATGCTGTCAGGACCTAGAGGTCTTTAGTTACTTTAACACAGTGTAACAACTGACAATTTGTCCTGAAATTTTCTATGTAATTTCCAGCACCTGATAATACATTAGATTTTTATAGTAAACAAAAAAATAAAAGTTATTAAGAAGATACATAATCCAAATTCCTCTGTTGGCATCTCCTCTTTAGAGAAACTGAAGTTAGCCTGCTATACTTTTTATTTAAATAACTAATCAATGAGGAAGTTGTATATTATTAAATATACTTCTCAGGGCCATACTTACATGGAAAAAATGAAATGCTCAACCCTTTAGAGACATATGAGAATGGTCTGAATAAAATCAGACATTTTCCAAACCCCAAGGCTTCTTTTATAATCAATAGAAAACCAAATCTGCACTGCTGACGTGCAAACTGTTCACACATTTGCTTGTGAAGGGCTATTAAATCATATTATTTTTAACTATTTTTAACTATGTGTTTAGCAATCTCTAGGAACTGTTAAGACCATCCACATGCTGACGTAGCTGAACAGAATCTGGTATTTTTTGGGAAACTTTTAAGCTTCCTTTGTAGCCCCTGAAGTATGCCAGAGAGAGGATGTTATCTTTGGCTGTTCACATCCAAGTAACCAAGTGACAGTTTCATAACTCATGACATTCATTTTCTATGTCTTTTTCTTTTTAGGAAGCATTTGAGCAGTCTTCCAGTCCAGTAAGCAAATGAAACTTACAGACTTGTAAGTGATAAAAAGGATACAGAACTATTGGCATAATTCCAAATAATGACACAATAATAGGTGATAACTATAAAGTCTTTTCCCCCCTCAGATGTGGCAAATACTTAAAAGTAATCATTAGGTTTGTATTTCTTTTTCCTTTTGCTTGGGGCTTTTTTTGTTAGTGTTTCTTCTATGTTTCTAATTTTAAAAGTGTATTAAGGGAGAAAATAATTTTGTTAAATTAGTCTGCTGACACTAAATAAGAAAAGTAAGTTTCTTTGAAAGCTGAAACTGTTCTGCTTACATCTGTGATTTTCTACATATCAACACTAGCTGAGAAACTGCTTCTGAAACTCAAGATTCAGTCATGTCAATGATCTACAGCCTCTACTGATTGGCAGACCACTTAATTGCTTCTGTGGATTTCTCAGCTAGCATGATTCGCTTCCTAAATAATCCAAATACCTCCCAATACTGGGAGACTTGTGGATTTGGTTTTGTTATGGGTTGTTTGGGTTTTTTTAAAGCTAACTCAAAATGACCTCTGTCCACTATAGACTTTCCCATAATTGGTACAGGCAGGAGGAACATTCAGAATCTTCAGACAGCAAATGCAAGGGAGCACCTCTCTGAGCAAGCATTTCATCCCCATGACATCCCCCCATCCCATTTCTGTGAGATGTCCCTGTGCTTTCTCTCCTGAGCAGCGTGGGACTTGGTTGCCCCTCTCTCCCCTCTCTGCTGTGATTGCCCAGCGAGAATCAGGGGATGCAATCAGGGGATCACCCCAAGCAAGGGTGAAACCTCAGGTTCCTGGGGCTGCTTGACTCCCCAGGCATCTCTCCATGGTCTGGATGGTAATGCCTTTAATCAAGGTCACCTGAGTTCCGTCTTTTCTGCCATTGTTCCAGACTTCACCTGCTTCAGCTGAAGGTTTCTTGTGCCAGCTATCAGCACCAGGCTGAATTACTCTGGGATATTTCAGCCAACAACTCTTCCCAGCATGTTGTAAAATTATGTAATTTCTCCTATTTGTAGTTTCTTAAACCTGTTTCACAGACAATGCCAATATGATGGAAGTAAAGTCTCATCCTGTGGCCAGATACAAACTTCTGCTGCTCCTTAAGAAAGTATAGCAGCTACAAAGCAGAGGGCTAATCTCTCACTGGGCTAAGCTGGCAATCTTTACAACTATTTCAGAGTGTTTTATTAGAGGCAGACATTCATCACCTGGTAATTTTCTAGTGTTGTTTTTCAGTTATATCTTCTATTGTTTCTTTCCTCCACTCCTATTTTCTATTGTTTCTATTGGTTTCACTTATGCAATTAAGAGCAGAAATATTAGATAACTATGGCGAGAAGGAATCAAACTCAACAGGCTTCAGATGAATCAAAAGAAGGAAGCTTATTTCTGTTAAATTATTTTTATAGAGATTTATATCAGAAATTTTTTCAGGACCAAGTGGCTATCAGAAAACAAGGTATCAAAAAGAAGACTTGATTGTAAAAAAAAATTCATAAGGAATAGATCATCTTTACAAATCAACAGCAATGTAAAACTTTTCTTGGATTAGGACTTTGGTAATTTCTAAAATTCAAAACCACTAATTAATTCACATATATGACATTTTATTGCTTAATATCTAAGTATTGTAGGAGCCTAGTGCAGACCTCTGAGTACTGGAATAGCACATTAACATCTGGCAAAATTTGCTTTCAGCTAAGAAATGATATGAATTTTACAAAACCATAGATAATCCTGTTTAACTTGACCTTATGAGAATTTTAGGATGTGCAATGGTTAGATTTAATCCTTGTGTGCATGTGCACACTAAAGCATTATTGTTTGCCAGATTTACAGTTTGGGAGTTATTTGTGTTCTGCGTTTGAGCTGTTACTGGAGTTACAGGGACCTCTTTAGACCGACTGTTTAATCACCCTAATGAAATGATGCAAGCTGTTTGGGTGCTGCAGCAGGCACTGCCCTCCCCTTCACTGCTGGCAGCACGGCTGGGAGGCTGATGGCCATCCCTGTGGCTGATCTGTCGCCTCAGGGCGAGTTCAGCAGGAGCTAATTAGAAACAGTTCTAGGGTAGGAGTTGATATGGCAGTGATGACAAGTTCCAAATTCTGCCTCTCAGTGAAAGACTGGGGTATATACATGGCATTTGCATGTATGTTATCTATATGTTCTGTAGACTGACTATGGTGCACCAAGGAACTCTTCTCTGTGCAATTCTTTGTAACAAATCAAGGCAGTTTTCCCCAATTTATCCAAAATTCAGAATTTTGCTCTGTTTTTAAACTGCTCAATTTTCAGAGAAAAAAATGTGTGGCAGTGCAAGAGGGCCAAGGGCCAGCAGTGGCTGCATGAGTTTGTTGAGGATTGCTTTACTATGTGTACTTCTTAAATTGAAAATGTATTTCTATTTAATATCCTTAAGAGAGGCAAAGATCACATCACAGGAGTAGGATGAAATGCTGCCAGATAAATATGCCAGTCAGGATTTAAATAGGCTTTTTGTAATGGGTAGAAAGCAGGTTATGAGGCAAGACAAAGCTTTAGCTTAGTATACTTTGAGATAAGAGCAGTAGACATTTCACCATCTGGTTTGCTTCATGGAAATTTTTCTCTATTGTTCAGTGCACCAAGGCATGTTTAACAAGGAACTTGAGGATGAATAGCAGTTTTACAAGTGAATATCTTTTCTAGGGTTGTGGGCACTCAGATCTTTGGAAAAGAAATACTGGTATCAGATACAAGCAGGTATCTGTTACTAGACTCTTACTGTACTGTAACTGGGGTTTTTTTTATCATTTCAATAAGTAAGTTATGCCTTGCAAAGTGTTGTTTATATAGATATCAAGTATATGCCATTCAAAGTTTTTTGCCTAGCTATTCTTCTAGAATACTAAACTTAAAGCTGGGATAATTTTCAGCTTCCAATGATATTTTTCCACTACGTAGTACCACAGCCTGTGATTTGTGATGTAGGGACACCTATCTACCCTGAGGCAATACTTTTGAATCTAATAGGTCTTCCTGTGTTTATCTCCCATCCCACTTGCTCTCAGGAAACATGCAAAATTTTGGTATGCACAATATATAATATATCAAGGAATTCCACTTATTAACTGTGTACTATGCAAAGATAATTACCTTCTCCAGTATTCTGAGTCTGCAACCTGATGATTCAATTTGGAATCCTACTTACTGTAGGAAACACCAAATAATTTCCCTGTCTACCTTTTCTCTTTCTTTTCTCTGTTTTGATTTTCTAATAAGTCCTGATGTTCGCTTTTCTAAATGCTGCTGAGCATTGCTGCTTAGTGGAAGTGGTTTAGGTAAAGTTCTCTATCATAACTCTATTTGCAGAGCAGTAAGTCAGAAACAATTGCTGTGTATTTAAAGCCAGGTCTGTTTTCCTACACATATGGCAGTTTACATCAGTATTGCACCTCATCTGCTCAATGGCTCTATTTCATGTGGTTGTGCTACAGTCAGTTTTTGCTGATTTTGAGTTATTCTGTGTAGTGTGATCAGAAAACTTGTCACTTTTCCCCCATCTTTTCCAGATAATTTATTAATGTGATGAATAGCCCAGGGCCTAGCAGAGATCCAAGGGGAAATTTGCTGTTTACAGCTTCCACTAAGAAAATTATTTTTTTCTCCTATTTTTTTATTTCCTACCTCTATTTAGTTATTATTCACATGGAGATTTCTGTTATTGCATGGCAGCTTACTATCCTTAAATCCTTAGGGCTAGTCAAAGTTGTTTGAAAATCCAAGCAGGTTTTTTCCAAGTAGGCATCATCCCTGTCTGCATGGAGCTGTCAAGGACCTCTGGTGGGTTAAGTAAGGTATGGCTTCCCTCCAGGATAGCCACGCTTGCCCCAGTATGTCATACCTCCACTACTATACTTGCTAGTGCAATTTCCACCCATCTATCCAGTGTTGCAGATTAGACATATTGATTGAGTGAAAATGTACTGCAAAGGATTTCTCTCTGCATCAGTTTTATTTAATTTTTAAATGGATATAGCAAAAGATCTCCTCTTTGAGGTCCTTTGGAGTGGTTAAGGAATGGGGAATACTGCTTTTCGTTGTTGCACATCCTTCAGCCATCACAGTGATCTTGGATAGAGACAGGAGCAGCCTTCTCTGGTGCTTCATCTCACCGCCACACCTGAGACTGTGGGGTTGTAAAACTGCTCAAGAAACTCCTGGCTCAAAGGCAGTGTAAAGCCTGATCATCATATTTTGAGACTGCATTCGTAGTATCAGATATGACTATTGACCAATTAATATCTAATTAGAATAAAAACCTGTTTGACCACTAGACATTATGAAAAACTTGACTCAGAAGAGTTAGCTAGCATTTGTAGTGTGTTCCACCCATAGGAATGGTAACTGCCAAATAAATCCCCCAGATTACAGAAGATCTCTAGAAATATACTCTTATTATTAAAAATAAGCAGTTGGATTCAGTGAAAAAGGAGAAGCTCATTGGAAGGACGGTGGCTGTGTGCTCTGGTGACACTTGGCTCATTGGCTAGCAGATGCTAACACTGTCATTTCACCTCTCAGCTTGTTTGGTGCCACGTTCCTCATGTAGAAACCCCCTGAGACTGCATGCTATGCATTACAGCTGTGCACATCCTCAGCATGAAGGAAGGCCCTGGGGATGCCCCCAGGTTTCAAAAGGAGCAGTCCTGGCAGGAGATGGGGGTCCTGCAGGGTGCATGGGGATGCAGCAGTGAACCCGACTGCCCCGAGAGCATCCTCCTGCTACGCCAGCCCTGCACATCCATTTCTGCTGTTCTCAAGCACACGAGCCCCTAAGATTTCTCCCGAGATGATGCTGTACAGGAGCTCCATCTAGTGCTGACATTTCTTACTCCCATTCCCTAAGGCAGCAGAATAAATGTACTGATACGGAGGGCGGCAGCCCAGTCACGAAGCTGAATTTGCCAGGGTCAGCCTGCTCTCCAGAATGCAAAGGGGTCCTGCAAAACATATGGAAAGTGAGACAGAAGTGAATGTTCAGGGGATGCTTTTGTGTTATGCTGGTATCACTGAGATGCAAAAGGGAATTCTTTGTACTGTTTATGCCACTGGGATTTTGTTGTTTGGATGGATAGGCATATTAATAACATTGCAGAAAAATATAGTAGTATTCAGTGATGCACAGTAAGTCACCAGATGCAGCTAGGAATTAAGATCACCCTTAAAGCACAAAATAAACACCTTTAAAAATTCAGCCAAGGCAGGGGAAAGAAAGGAAATACCTAAGATATTTCTTTCCTATTAAAAGTAATACATGCTGTAATACATACACCACCAAATACAAAGGAAAGGGTTTGTTGTACAAAGGATGAGACACAGAAATGACCACTGAGAAAAGAGCAAGAAAATTTATTGAACAGGACCAGTAATGCTTGTTGTCATATTTCTCCCAGCAGGGCTGGATCCAACAGTGATTTCTCAGTGATTTCTTTCAAGTGCAAAGTTAAACTGTTACTCCCATTAGAGTTAAGCAGGAAGATAATTCTTTGGAGAAGGGAATGATTGCCTGTTCTAATGGACTCATGATTCCAAGTCATCTTTGCTAAAGAGAACAGATAATTACAGGCATTAGATAAGTGGCAATTGGTGGATTTATTTCTATTCAAAGTGAGTGATTGATATCTGAGGTAGCCTGTATTTGGAAAATGGTTGTAACTCTTAATGTTCAACAAATGATTGTGGGAAATATTTCCTGAATTTCAAATAAGTAGAAATGCTTTTAATGCATTAAAAATCAAAAGGAAATTGTGCTCTGATAACTAATAAATGAGAGCAACTCGAATAAGAGTCACCAAATTAAAAATATTTGAATTTTTTTACCATTTATTCTGTTTTTATAATATGAATATTTAATAGGCATATTCAAATAAAGCCAGTAGTATTTTGGAAGCACACCCCATTCTCAGCCACTTCTGTCAGTTTTTGAGGCATCCATCTGCTCCTCTGCAGTTCATATCCTTTATATTAGCCCTGAATTTATCAGTTGTAATATTCATATTGTGGTTTTGCTATCTCATAAAAAGTTCTGCTGTGATTTCTTTACTCACTGAACTTCAGACAAGTCAGACTAGTATGGCCTCACTTTGAGTCCACTCATCTTGACTCTGAAATATCTCTAGGTTCAGCTTTCTTTTTAACCCTGGAAAGGTTTGGGTTCTTCTGCCAAAATCTGCTAGAGGCTGGATGTGGGCTCAGAAGATATGGATCTCTTTTTTTTTTTGTTTGGGACACAAAAGGAAAAAGTGGAAAAAATTCTGGAGGTTTAGTGAAGAAGGAGAAGTAGCCATATATGTCTGCCATTCTCCAGACCCGTTTGAATCCCTTCTGAATATTAATTTGTATTTCTCATCTCAAAAAATAAAAAAAAAAAACAAACACCAACCCCCCCGAAACAAAAACTGAAACATTTGACAATAATATTTTGTGTAATCCCATAATTCACAATCTCTCATACGTTTCTCTCTCAGATTTTCTGTTTAATGGTACCTTCCCACCAGCCCTACTGGCGATGAAAGCTGCTATCTAACTTAACTGTGTTCTATCAATTTAACTGAATCTGTTGCATTCCAGGTTGCCTATCCCAGATTTCACAGACCAATCAACATTCTCACTGCCACTTTTTTGGCAATTCCAGTATCATGAAAAAAGATATGTAAGCTGCAGAACCTCACTGGAGACTGCATATGACAGATTTTTCCCTAGCAATGAAATCTCTATTATGAGATTCAGAGCTAGAAGTTAAAATTTAAATGGAGTTTTAATTTCTACTTAAACAATTAACAAGTTTTGTTCTTTTTTCCTCTGTGATGCTGTCACTTAGGGTTTTTCACATTTTATCAAAGTGCTTATGTGTCCTGGTTTAGGGCAAATTTGGGGGGAAACCTGCGAAGGGGTCCCTCCAGAAAGCAAATTCAAGCTCCCCCCAACTGGTTTGGGAGACATGGAGAAAAGTGGAAAAGACTGTTTATTTAAAAAGCAAAGTATTCACAAACATGAGAAAATGAGTAATATTAAACAGTGGAACCTGTCGTTGTTCTGAAGAGATGGTGAATTCAGAGAGAATCCTTTTGTAGTTCGGTCCTTTTCATGGCTGTGTGCTCGGCTCTCTCCCTCTCTCCGGGGCTCGGGTCTGGTGTCCCGGCCTCAGTGCAGCTTGGGATGCTCCTGGACCATAGTCCTGGTGTTCTCGGACCAAACAATGGCTGAACAGTCCCAAAAAAACCTTCTGGCCTCAGCTAATGAGAGAAAACCCAGCGAAAACAGCAAGGGGAAACTCCCTGACTATCTGCAGAGTACAGAACTCCAAGAGCACTGCTTATGTTTTGAATATAGCCACGAATAAAATTCCACCGCTTTTCCTTTTCACCATCCGTCACTCTCAGATCTAGTTTCAAAGGTGCAGAACTTATTACTGAGCTAAAGAGATGAATGGGGATACAACTCAGCATCATATAGCCACCCCAGGACAATATGCTATGAGAAAACCGGGTCAACAAATCAGCTTTTGAAAGTTTCTGCTTCTATCATTATAATATTCTTATCTTCTCACCTGCAAAAAAATCTCTGATGGCAGCAACTACTGGAGTGAGTACCACTGTATTTTTGTGGAAGAAATGTACTGATTTTAATGGAAGCAGTTTTACTTATAGTTTTACTTATCAGTATTAACATTAACTGGTATATAAAAAATGGAAACAAAGGTGATGATAGAATGGATTGCTCTTACATAGTTTCTGATGCTGTGGCAGTAGATAAACACTTTGGCCCAGAGCAGCAAAATTGCTCCTGAAGAATAAGCAACCATTAGAAAAAGACTCTCTTTTTTTCCCCCTCTTGCTGCTTCTAAACCTCTCTTGCAAATATTAGACTACAAATCGTATTTCATGCCTAGTTCCTGGCAGATGATAGGTTTTCAGAAAGACTTCTAAGGAGATATAGAAGTACAAATATGTTGGAAATGTCATCGCTTTTAAGTTGCTTAATTTGTTTATGTTTAATTTTCATGTGTGGAGTGTTTTATTTCTGTAGAGAACTATCAGAAATGCTCTCATTTATATTCAGGAAAGTAATTTCCCTTGAAAACAGTACTGAGTCACTGATCAAACTAATTTTGTATGACTCAATAACATGTTTATGTAATACCATTCAGTAGCACAACTTGTACATAAACTCAAAATGTGAAATTCGAGGTATTAAGAGGCTTCATTGGAAGAGAGCTATTTCTTATTACAGTTCTTCTGTGTTTAAGTGCTTGGGCAAACATAATGAAAAATGCTTCATCCCCAAGAAACAGCAGAAGAATACATCAGCACAGGATTCCCCAATATTCCCAATTTGGGATGTATCTCCATCTTACCCCGTCCATCTTATTGTGCCACAGATTTTTTTAGCGTATTCTCCAGCTAATGGAACAGCAGATTTAGCAGCTGAAAACTGAGGGACTAAAAAGAAGGGGGTATAGCTGTATTAAGATGCATAACATTTCTGAGAAACCTACCTGTAGCTCCTGTTAGGTATTTACAGCATTTGTAAGTGGAGACCAGAGCATGCCCCTTCCATCCCTGTCCTTCCACTCTGCACCAGGAGTGCACCAGGCTCCCAGCTGCATTTTACCTTTTTTCTGTCTCAGCAGCTGGGTTTGGGCTGGATGTGGGCTGCAGTGGGACTGGGATATGTGTGGACTTGCAGTGGGGTTACTGAGCTCAGTACAGATGGTGCAGGGAGGGAAAGGTGGTGTAAAGGCCTGAAGACGGCGCAGCAGAAGAGTGAGAACAGAGAATTCTGTTTCCAGCAGTAAAAGGTATTGACTCAGCCAAGCCTGAAGGATTGTGTGCTGGTAATAACAGAGTGTGAGAGCTCATGGGTGGAGGATCCTGCACCCACTGAGAGGAGCATGACCTCAAGGAAATGCCAACAGGGAGCAGCAGTCTCGCCTCAGACATACGAGGTTTGTACAGGTAGGATTTGTAAGCAATGAAGGATTTAATGATGGGACTCCTGAAGTGTATAAAAGCTCTATCCAAAACCCAATTTGTTGCCAGGGAGATACATATAAGCAAGGGGTTTTATGAACTGATTGCTGGAGTCTCTTGTTCTCTCTGTTGCACAAAAGAAATTCTAGACAAGACCTCTTAAGCACTGACCCTGTGGGTGTGACAGTGTGTGTGAATGAAAACTATGAGACAAAGCCTGTGAGTGGATAAAATCAACCTTTATGGAGGTTGGGTGTGAGAAATCTATCTTGGATTTTTGCAAGCCTTTGGATTTTGTTTTTCTTCATTAATTTCTTTTCGAAGAAGGTGCTATTGCATCCCTCCATTCTCAGTCTGCCTAAGGTTACCTGTGTTTTATTTTCATTGCCCCTGGTCCGTGATCACTGGAACAGAGTGCAGGATATCCCCTTCAACATGCAACCAGGACTGCTCCAGGAAACCTCAGGACTCTAACCATGATGTAATGTAATGACCTTCAGATTCAGAAGGATTTGCTCAGATGGAGCAAATCTCCACTTAAGAGGGCAAATATGTCTAAGTTAGTAGTCAAAACATTGATCCAGTGTCGACTGAGTTCCTGGGATTCTCAGGTTTTCATAGCCTCCAGACCATGGATGAGCTGCATCCCCTTTCCAATTACTACAACAGTGAGCAGCATAAACCATCAAAAACTAATAAGAAAATGTAATGCTTTTAGCTAGAACCCATGGGAACAAAGTGTAATGATTTGCTGTGCCTTTCACAGCATACTCTGTGCTGTGCTGCCAGGGAAAATGTACAGATCCTTAAATAAAAGTAAATAATAGATAATGTCTCAGATAATAGTCCTATAAATAGATGTCTGCCCTGGTTTATGACTTGAAATTTAATTTCTTGCACTCTACTCACTGCACCTAATTGCTGGGTAGCAAGGCTTATGCTCCACACTCAGCTAGTCTCAAAGTCGCTTATTTCCATGGTTAACTTTTGAATAATTATCTATTCCTGTAACGCAATCTGCAGTGGAATTTTTGACATTTTTCAGTACTGTTCAGTGAGAATTTCATTTTTGCTCCCATATATGCATGAAATGTTGGGGGAGCAAATTACATTTCTCACTGTGATTGACTCCTGTGGAGTTATTTGTCTAGGTACCAGCTTGAGGCTCTAAATATTTGTTGGAAGCAAATTCCATTTAGATTTGCAATTTGTGATCCTAATTTCATTGCAGTGTCAGAAAAATTACTCATTTGAAATTAATATACACAGTCGTAAGTGTTACTACTCACTAAGAATGAAACATTGGCATAAATAATTATAATTATAATTATTTTCTTCTTTTTATAGCTTACATTAATTTTTAAAATGTGTTTTTTGCTTATTAAGGCCGTGGAGATTGCACTCAAGTCTTTTCTTCAGAGACAATCCAAAAGTATTTAATTGCTTTTTGGTTTTAAGCCGAGATTCTCACTAATTCCTATGACTGCAACAGTTAGTGCATGAAATAGAATACCAGATAACAGCAGGATTTCTAACAAAGGTCACAACAGTTAAATGCACCTGGCTTTAAGAGAACTCTGCATGCAAAGCTAGGAGGCATAATGAAAACTGGGAGGCTTTATTCTACTTTAGCCAAAACAGATTACAAGAAGGGCGTGAAGAAGGGCTGAGGAAAGTACAAGCCTTTTATTCTAAAATCAGTACCTGGAAAAATTATGGAGAGAAACGCACTGGATGCTATAGAAAAGCATGCAAAGGACAAGGCAATCATCAGTTTTTTGCTGGCAGCTCATTCACTGCAAGCTGGCAGGTCATTTACACCCGATCCTCATATTTTATTTCCAGCCAGTGTCAAAAGTACTGAACACAAAACCTGGTTTTGTCTTTTTAATGAAATTATGTTGTTTCAGTCCAACAAATTAGTATCTGTTATAATTGATGAAAGGATAGTGGTGTATTTCTAGGATTCAGTTATTGAACTAATAAAAGAGTGAGATTTAAAACCACGTTTTTTGTTAATTAACAAGCTCAGGATAGTCTTAGCAATCAGGGACAATGGAGCTGCTCTGCCCCAAGATTGCAACAAGGTTACTCTTGATGTGGTTTGATTTTGACCAGTCTTGGCTTCTGAAAGGCCATCCATCAGCAAGGCTGGATGGAGCTGCAGTGTTGGGGCACGTCTTGTGACTTTGTGCACACTGCCCAATGCCCCACAAAGTGATGTGAGGGGGTTACAGTGGCCTCTGTTGTTCCTCACCTGGGTAACAGGAGTTTTAATTACTCACAACCAATTCAGTCAAATGTATCTCACTGTTGGAAAAAGCTACTTGTTAAATTTCTATTTTGATTTTGGCTTTAAATTTATATTTTTGTCTTTCAAAGCACCAGTTCCATTCTTTCAAAGTAATTGTAATTTTTCTGAAAAGGTAGCTGGGCTTATTAACTTTGAACCATATAAAGAATGTTGAATTCTCTAATCTCTTATAAACTACCTCTTCAGTGTAGTCCTTATTTCCCTTTGTCTTGAAAGTATCAGAAGTCAATGCATAGTGTTATTAATTGTAGTGCTATTAAAAAGTTCAAACCTTGAAGTCTTACTGTGCCAAACACAAAAATAATGGCATTTTTTCCTGAACTTTTGTGGTCTAGGATTCCATAAATTACAACTCTTGTCCTCCAGAGAAAAGTGTAGTTTGTGTCAGTGGAGCTAAATAATAGTAAGGTGAGTGAAGATGAATTGGCTCCTGCCAAGATGTGCAATTAAGCATTGCGAATTTTCTTCTATATAGAGAAGAAAATTATTTTCTATAATTTAAAGGCAACTTTTATGCTTTTGTCTGATTGCTAATATTTGATTTATTCTTGAACTGACATCTCTATGATCCTAATTTAGTATCTGAACATTAATTCTATGCTGGTGTAAGACAGAACTTTTCTGCATCTGCAAAACAAGTAATCCTGCATTCATGGTCAGTTGTCTTCAGAGCCACGCCATAAAGCCATCCATCAAAAATACCAGTGTGAGAAAAGCTAAGCATCTTCCTCAGGCAATAGGTGAAGAGGAAGTAAATGTATGCCATAAATCATGACAATACAAACCAGAAGCAGCTGCTGGGCAGTAGCACAGCCACAGGGATGAGCAGGCACAGCTGGCAGCCAGGCTGGACCTGAGAGCCCAGCAGTGAAAGCAGCAATCCAGGAAGCAGGGTCCTGAGCTAGGGAAATCTGAACATCCTATCTCGGTTTTCTAGGCTGCCCCACACATGCAGGAATGTAGGATATCCACAGCAAAAGTACAGCTCACTTGCCATCTCATCAAAGTAGGGAAAATGCAGTCTCGATTGCCATCAGAGGAACAGCAAGAACAATAGATCCTTGCTGTAGAGCATCCAGCTGGGAAGGGAGAGATTTCTTGTTCCTGGGACAGTTTTCTGTTAGTCCATGATTGTCTAATCTAAAGTACAGAAATAGATCAAGGCCTAAGTTTCAAATATAATATCTGGATTTTTGCCTTAGGTATTTACATGAACTAAATGTTTTTGATAGAGAGGAGCTCTTTAGTGAAGCAGATAAAAACACGGAAAGCGGCAATGCTAAGAAAGTGAAGATGATTAAGTGTGGGTTGGGAGCAGGAAGAGAGCAATAGATTCTTTGCTCTTGAGTCCAAGGGTTTTCAAGAGGAGTGTTGTGTAGGAAATTAGATTAGGTGAGGGATGATGAGGAAGTCTTCCCTGTCTCTAAAATAGCCTAGCCTTAAAACAAGTTTATAAGTCAGCTGAATTTAGTGAAGCTATTAGAGCTGTAAACGTATCTTCTCTTTAGGACTCACTTCCTAGTGATGTATGGAAAAATAATTTAGTAGACTCTTGTAACAAGAAAGGCGTTTTCTTCTTCAAAACTTGCCTTCTCACACCCTTTAGCTTTCCTGTCCCCTGAGAAATAAGGCATCCTATTGCAGCAAGCAGTGCTTGCATTTGCTACAGGTCCTTTGCCATACCCAGCTCTGCACAAAGTAACTGCAAATTGTTGTCAGGATGACAGAAATAGCTGTGCCTGCATCCACTTAACTTAGAAATGAGTCACTGAATTGTAAGGAAAAGTGAAGCAAAACACTGTGCCTGGGGAGAATATCCCACTGTGCCCTGTGTGGGTTTGTGTGTGGGTTTTTTTGCCCAGGTAAAGGATAGAGTAGTGCTATGCCCAAGGGAAGTCTCTGATTCACCTCTATTCCGTGCTTGGGAAGGAGCTACAGGAGAAGCTGACAGGTAAATGGGGAAAATGGATTGCAGCTATGGATTCCCCTGAAGAGCACCTTTTCTTTTAACCCATTTGCTGGGAGTAGGTACCACTCAAAATCAGAGAATTTTGGCAGGCTCTATATCTCAGTGCTACTGTATAGTTGATCTTTGCTAATAGCAAATTTCAAGAAAAAACTCGAGGAAAGAGCTGGACTGACATTGATCTATTCAGGTTTTTCATCTTAGAGGAGCAAAAGAAGGGGACTGGAAAACATTGGAAAATACGGCTTTAAAGCTCTTCAAATAAGTTCCTTCTGTCATAAATTCTGGAAGTGGTATCTAGTGTTGTGTCATCAAGAATTGCAAGGAAGCTGCAAGAAGAACAAAACCATAGGAAATAATAATACCCTCTCCATTGGGTCGTAACTAAGAACCTGCCGTGGAAAACTGTAAAGTTTTCTAGAGGGGGTTGGGTCCCAAACCTTGAAAAAGAGAATGGAAATATCCTAAAACCCCAAATTTAAAGCCTTCCTCTGCAAGATATAATATTTATGACACCTAGGGCTTAATATTAACCTAAATTACTTTTAAACCTGATTGTGTAGTATGTGTAAATAAAGTTGCAATTTGCCATATCCCAGTCATAATGTGGTTGTCTGTTTTTTCCATATGAGAGGTCAGAACTGAAGGTTTATCTAGCTGATGGGGAGAACAAAAGAAGCAAAAGCTTCTTTCACTTTGGGGCTCCCAGTCTTGAATATATGGCTTTTTAAAAATTTTTGTTTGTTTTTTTTTTTTTTGTCTGTTAAAGTCAATGCAATATTTGAAAACACTTATGGTTTTAGAAAATTGAATAGTTCTTATCAAGGGAATCCTTCACCATTTTATTAATTTTATTTTTTTATTCAGGTAGAAAATTGACTTCCCCTGAGTAATACTAAAACAGATAAATCTGAAAGCTTGACTAGAAGATTAATATCTGTCAAGTATAAAAATCTTCCAATGTAAGATAAATTTGAGTTAAACAAAATTTTACATGATGGACAGAGCAACCAGGACATGGAGAATAACAGAAATAGTTTTCACTGTCGCTTCAAATACATAATAACCAAAAAACCCATCTGCTTTCTTGGGATTTGGAACGGATACATGCAAAATAATGGAAATAAGCATTTATATGCTTGGTTCATTGCAGGCATCGTGTCCCTGATCTCGCTGGCTGTGCTGTCCTATGAACGCTACAGCACTCTCACGCTGTGCCACAAGCGCAGCCATGACTCCCGCAAGGCTCTGCTGGCAGTTGGTGGCTCCTGGATTTATTCCCTGCTCTGGACCGTGCCACCTCTGCTGGGCTGGAGCAGTTACGGGGTAGAAGGTGCAGGAACAAGCTGTTCAGTGCGCTGGTCCTCAGAGTCAGCCGAGTCCACGTCCTACATCATCTGTCTCTTCATCTTCTGCTTGGTGGTCCCCGTGCTGGTCATGGTGTACTGCTACGGGCGCCTGCTGCACGCCGTCAAACAGGTAAGCAGCTCCTGCTCTCACCCTGCACACTGCCCTGAGGAGGGCTCTGCATTTCTCTTCTATCACATTTGGAAGCACTGATGGTAGACAGCAAACCAGCAGCCAAAATAAATTGAAAAGACCGCCGAAATCCTCAAGGAAGGAGCGTGAGGTCTTCACCAATCTTTTAAATTCTCCTGAAGCTCCAGTCAAAACCAAGAGATAACATCATAAAAATACTGGTTTTGTGGTTGGTAATACTGTGGAAAGCAATATATGGGAAAACCAGCATATCAGAGTGAAGTTTGCATCTGTAATGAAGTAAAAATATGTGTTTACCTGTTTATGAATTAGACATCCATACAAATATTTCTTCCTAGTTTTGGAGTATAACATTTAACAATTTCTGCTTCTTAATCTCTGGAATCCTAACTCTACAGTAGTGTAATTCTACTGTGATTTATTGAGCTATCCCAGGGATCAGTTTCTTGTAATTCTAGGCCACATTTAAATTTTCTTTCTAACTACAGCCACCATTACCACTACTACTGCTACTCTTCCTCCTACTACAATGATACTTCTCTCAGTGGTTCAAGGTGCACTGCAGATATTCCAAAATGGAACAAAAGATCCTGAAAAGGGTGTGGTATTGTGAAGTTTGAATACTCTTGGGACAGTAAAATTTAATGATGAATAATGAGAGAGGAATTAATGTATAGGTGTTCTCTAGAAAGTAATTCTCTAAAATGTTCAGATGAATTAGCTAAGGGTGTTAAAAGGGGAAAAAAGCAATAAATCTCTGAATTGAGGCTCTTCTACAGAATTAATGTAAATGTAGTTAGCTTTGATAAGTCATAAGGAATTAAGTTTGATTGTTTTATACAACTTGTCAAAACTTTGAGAACACTTAAAGCCCAAATGGGAAATCTTCACCTCTTTGAGTAGTGAGTGGGCCAGTAAAATCCCTTTGATGAATCACACATCAGTACTCTTATTAAAAGTTATGCAATATTAATATGGAAAAAAATTCCTGTGATTGTAAACATTCAAATCAAGTATCAGTCCATATCTGATCTCTGGACAGCAGTTTCTTTCGCCATCACCTCAAAGTAAGAAGCAGGATCTTGGAATAAGTAGTACTAAAAACATGCAGAAGACACATGTTCCTTAAAATTTTGGCTTGTCTTTCCTTTAGCCCTCACAGGCCTTGCTGACAGTAGTCATCATCCACAATATACAAATACCTGTATGGATGAAGTTTCTGTAGCTTTAGCCTCTAATGCTAAATGTAGAGTCATTCTATTCACTTTTTTTAAAAAAATCAGTTATATCAAAGGCATTCATAAACTCACTGATCTATCTGATAGGTCTCATGAAGTTGTGGCAAACATACTGAGAGAACAAACAAAGTATTGTAGAAATGATACGTGCACTCTATAACCATTTTGTATTTGGCCATGAAGACTGGGTAGACTGGGTGGAAGATTAGGTTGATTGATTTAAACTGTCCAGAGAAGAAAAAAAAAGAGGAAAGGAAGAGCATTTTCCACAATCCTCTCTCCTCTATTCTCCTCATGCTTTCCAGAGTGATCTGCAAGCCTGTGAGGTGCTGAGGTTAGAGGATCCTGAGAAATTTTGTAAATGGTGGAAGTGAAAGAAAATTGAACCCAATCTTGTATAGCCTGTTGGAGGGACAGGCCTTAGGGAGCTAATACTTGTTAAATGCAAAGGAACTTCAATGAGGATCTTTAAAGTTGATGTGACTAGGGCTTCTAAGAGCAGCCTGAGTATTTGTGAAGTCTTGAATAGCTAAATCCTGAATTTTTACACAAAATATCTAATGCTTTCCTGATGTTTGTAAAATATTTTCTTGATAAGTTATATTCAACAAAGAGAATCTCAATGAGAAAACTCACTGACTCAGTCCTCAACTTTCTGTGATGTACTAGGAACTATTTTCACCACCATAATCGTAAAACCTTATATTTCATAAATTTTTGTGACATATATATATAAATTTTGAATGAACATATCATGACACAGTCACTGAAGTACAGGCTTCTTTCCCTTTAGTCTGAGATCCTTTAACTGTTCTGTGATAAACTGTTCATGAAATTCTAAAGTATGTTATGTTTCAAACTAGAGGAAGAAACTAACAATATGCGAATGAACATATAGTAGTTCTAATATAAAAGCACAAAGAGTAGGTAGGATAACTTTTAATAGGTTCAGAAACTTACATTCATTGTAATGCTGTAACTTACTGGTGTGGGCAAAAAAAACCCTAATTATCTTGCCGTTTTCTGGCCTTGTAGATTAAAGTCTTTCTGTGACCCTCTGTGTATGTATTTGAAGTAATATGGGAGCATGGCAAACATAGTAAGTGCATTATCCCAAATTCAGCTCCTTGCTACATCTTCTGACTGCATTTCATAATTTTGCCATAATGAAATAATTTTTTATGTTAAAACATTGCAACAATAGTAGTATTGCACCCTGAAACCAAGAGTGCAGGAGTTAAGCCATTATTAATAGTGTAGTGTAAATTCATTGAGGTGGAAGTAATATGTTAAGATATTTGGGATGGCTAATGCAAGAATTGGCATGGTGCCTTCATTTTTTCTCTGTCCTGACAGTGATTATAGGTCTGCCTTTCTCTTTTTCTTCTCTAAATTTAGTCAGATGCTCTAGCATTCTGTCACTTGAAGCATTAATAGATCCCACAGTCATCTGCAATCTGTGTAATGGTAAAAAAGGATTTCAGTGAGGTTTTGTGAAAGATCATCTTTTCAAGAAATTAGAAGTCAATAACATCCTTGTATAAACGATGTTAATAGCAAATGCCATTAAACAGCATTAAAACACAACTCCACCCCTATCTCAGAGTTCTTGCCATTTATTACTCTTGAAGACCCTTAGGAATTACATTTTTCTTTAAAGTTATGGAGTTTTTTTTCCAGGTTAAGTTTACCTGGATGGTTGAGTCTGATCAAAGGGGCAAAGCTTCCTTCCTCACAAAATTTATTCACATGTATTTTACTTAAGTACATTCTCCAGCACAAGGGAAGGAAATTGAGGATGGTTTGTTTTTCCTTGTACAATCACTTTTTTTTTTTTTTCAGTTTTTGGCTTATGATGCTTCTCTGTGACTCTACTTTTTCATTCCCTCTGGAAAAATGTTCTTCCGAAGTCAGTGTCAGTTGTTTACACTTTGAAAAGTGGGCTCCCAAATGTGGAATTACAGAGATTAGCATTGTGATCACTGTAGCACAAAAGACACAACGTGATTAAAATCCTCCACTGGGGGGCCCAGAGAACTCATGTGAACCAGCCTAATGAAAATTAGCAAAACTTTTAAAAAGAGATCTCTTCAGCCGGCATTATCTCCTACTTACATGCAAAAAACCTTCCCAAGGACAAGAAGAGTCCCAGAAGGATGTTTCAAGACAAGTTTTCAGTTTGGTTTTATAAAAGACTCTCCTCTCATTGTCAGTCTTCTTTCACTGAAAGCTGTGCCTGAGCAAAGCTTAGCAACTTTGCGTGAAATGTAGCTAGGACATGGAAAACAATAAAAAGGACTGTAAGCAGAGCACAAAGACTTAAACATGGAATTCTTACTCTGCAAGAGACTGTGTTCAAGTGGGCAAAGGGCCAATGTTTTATGGGGTTCTGGAGTAGATGGACTTACAATATGACCTGATAGTCCTATAGTGTTATGGTTTTAGGTTTATTTTGGGGGATTTTTTCCCGTAATTATTCCAGTTCTACTTTGAGTCTGTCTTTGAAAAACAAAAAAGAAAGAAGGAAAAAAAATATTTAGGGAAAATTTAAAGACTGTATGAGGCAGAAGTTGGCCTTACCAATAGGTCTTGTCCTCCACCCTATGATGCACCTGTTATTGTTTAATTCTTCAAAAACTTCTAGTTTTAACTAGTGACTAAAAGGTCAGTCCAGATAGTGGAATTGCCCAGCTATTTCCCTTTACAGAAATTTTTTTTGTTTCTTTTGAAAAGTGCCACATGATTTCTGACTTCCAGATGTCATAGAAGAACCTGATAACCCTTTTTTATCCCATCTCCTGACTTTTGTGAGTCTTATCATCTTGTTGAGGACCTGGGAAAGTCAAAGGTACACAATAGGGAGCTGTCTATTCCTCTTTCTTACTCCTCTTCCAGATTTCAAAGTATCAAATTTAGGGGAGGAAAAGTGCTTCCATCTCTTATGTAAGAAGTAATGCCACAGAAGGAAATTATCATTTGTTTATAAACCCAAAGAAATGAATTTTTAAATCTGTATGATGAGATTTTGATGCTAGGTTATTTTTTTAAGATTTGGGTATAAACAATAGTGGTGGTTTTGAAATCTCCTGTGCCCACACAGGAAGTCTAAGAGAAAAAGGAAAGGGGAGAAGAAAATTTTTATAATTTCTGATTCCTTAATCTTGTTTTATATCTTTACTATTTGGAACAGTTAAAGAATATCTGTAAAAGCATTTATTGTATCATTATTCATTAAAGTAGTCAGGAAAGGACAACAAAGTAGAAGGACCATGCCTGTGAATGTTTCCAGTTTTCCATCTCTTTTGGAAATGATCACTGGGAAGAAGAGAGCACATTAGCTCAGAATGCTTAGTGATTTAAGCTGAAAAAAATCTTCACATAATACAAAGAGTAGGATGGAAACATAATTATTGTTCCATCATTACATCATGTGCTTCATATGCCTATTTATAGAGAAACTTGATTTTCGGAAACTTCATCTTGGATGGCACTGAAGTTATGATTTATGTTGAGAAAACTGATAAAGAAATTATGCACCATTAAATCTTAACTTCTCAGAACCCTAAATAAAATCAGATTTGTAGTCATACAAGTAAAGCTCAAAATTTTTTCTGGTTGTTTAATTAAAAAATAAGTCCTAAGAAAAGTAATTCAGGTGAAGATGATGTAGACCTTGTTGTATGGCTCCTGTAGATCATCCCTTTCAAATGTCATTACGCACATTCAAGACTTGACTTAATTTCAAGTATGTTTGACCTTTGCTGAGGTCAAAGTCTAAGCCTAAAAAGTCAGCTATACTCATTTGACAGCCATATCTTGTTATTTTTTACCATGTATTTATGAATTTTATTTATTTCCTTTGGATCTTCATATACCCTTTCCCTCCTAGTTTCTGGTGGCATACAAGAAAAATGATAAATAGTTTTGTCTTTAATTTTTAAACCTTGCCATAAATATATAATAATTACATCTCATTCAAAGCAAAAAGAGATTTAGTTTGCAAACAAATTAATATGTGTTTTCTTTCACATCATCATGAAAAAAAAGGAAAATATTAAAATAGAAGTCTCGGATTGAGAGAATTGTGATAAACTTACAAAATGTAATGAAAAACGTCAGCTGTATTATCAACTGCTATAAAGTAATACAGCCTATCATGAAAAAAAAAAAAGTATTTCCAAATTTTCTGTACAGCATTCAACAAACACCTAGCAGTAAATATTCAACATCTGCTTACAGGGCAGTTGTTTGGCCTTTGCCAAATTCTTCATGTGCAAGGCACTACAGCCAGAACTCAAAGCTGGCAGCAGACTATTTTTTGGATTCTGTGATAACAGGAATATTTTGTGATAACAGACACATTTTTTTAAATTGTTTGATTCTATGGTATTTACCATAAGAATGGGCTTTAAGAGAGCAATTTACATTCCTGTATAAGACTGTATTCTTTTCAGAATTTCTAGATCATATCTCTAGTAGAAAAGCTGACTGCTTTTTGTTGTTTCAAAGTAGAGGAGCACTGAAAGACTGCATATACTATGTATCTATGATCAGTGATTAGTTCTTTGAAGTTCTGATTATTTTCAAGTCTTCTTGGCTTCTAAACATGATCCAAATTATTAGAATTCTGTAGATGAGGTGATATCTGGGATAAAAAAAGCCATGTAATACTTGGAAAAAAAGGACAAAAAGTCTTATCTTGCTATTTCTTAGTAAGTTATTAAATTCTGTTGAATATGTAATTTATTTAGACTCAAGATTGCAATCTGTAGATGGTATTACATACATAAGAAATCCTTTCATATCAACTCTTTCTGTTTAATATTTTTCTGATAATTTCTGCAACCACTCTCATCTTCATAGCCCATGAGTCACATTGCTTCTTTTCTCCATTACCTTCACACCATTCTTTACATAGATAGATCTCCTCCTTCCTTCCTTCGGTGATTTCTATACATTTTTTCCTTTGATGGTTTGAAGATGCTGTAAATATACGCTGATTTTCCAAGGCTTTGTAAAGCTAATACTACTATTCCTATTGTACTATTGTACTATTCCTATTGAAGGAAGGCACGTGGTTTTGAGAAATTACCTGTGAGAATTTTAAGAATCTATCTAGCCTATTTTTTTTCTCTATGTTCCCTCTGTACTCAGTGGAGAAAGAAAATCACATCAAGGAGATTATTCTTAAAACCAGCAACGTTTTTTCAGCTGCTGGTACATAATCTGAGTAGCATTAAAAGAACCAAATTATATTATAAAAAAACAAAGAAATAGTTTTTGACCTTGAAAAGGGAATATGGTGTATCAATAATTATTATTTTTTCATGGTACCTGTTTTCAATTACTTTTAAAAAAATGCTATAATAATTTAATTATTATGCTATTATGTCATTGTTATTTAATGCCAGGTCATAATATAAAGTACAAACATAGCATAACTTTTCAAGCAAAATCTATAGCATTCTGACACTAACTTTTGACATTCACACTTTAATAAACAGCAATTTTCAGATGTCAGTATTTCATGTTTCAGACATGTCTATCCTTACATTTTTGTTCAAAAATATTTCAGTGAAGCAAGTGTTGATTATTCCTATTAGCTGATTTTTTTTGGTTTAATTTTAATGGAAAACCTGTTTGAATAAAAAGTTGCTTTATTAGCTAGGAGGGAGATTTACTAGCGTACTTAGTTTCTAAACAGGTTACTTAGTCTTGTACTCTTTCATAACTATTAGGGTTTTCCCAGGAGTTGAAGTGATTATTAGGTAGCTATCATGAAAACACTGTAACTATAGTATTGATTTTAGAGGTTTTCTGGTTTCAACTGCAAAATATTTCAATTTTGTGCAGTACATTTATACCAGTTTTTATTAAAGGATTCTGTCTCAAGGGAATAAATACAGTGTTTTCTGTAACATTTGAGAAAAATGACAAATCCTGAGAAATAAAGGAGAAAGCTCACTTTTTTTTTTTCTTCATGTATAGCTGCAAGGCTTGTAAGTTCACCATCTCAGCTTTTAGGAGAACAAAGGTATGGTGCATCAATCATACATAAAATACCTTTCAGAGTCTTTAAGGACATCAACAGCTGTGCTTGCACAGATACATCTAGCTCATGAGTGGCAAGTATACTCACTTAGGGTTGTTCTCAGTATTTCTGATTAAAGAATGTCAACCGAATGTTAATGTGTGTCATCAGATTCGTCTTTGAGGTCTGATCATGCTGGAAGGGAAACAGACATGAGAAAAGATAATGATCTTCTTTCCTCTGTGCTTGCAGAAGTATAAATCATTAGTTAATTGTCTGTGTTTTGCAGAGAAGCAGTGATAAAACTTTAGTGTAAATCAGGCACTGAACAAAGTCATTGTAAATCAAATTAATGGCTGGTCAGAAAATAGGAATTCATTGGGTTTGCCACTTTTCATACTTTAGATAAACTAGAGAGAAAATAAGGCTGTCATAATCTTTAATAACAAGCTAATAGAAATTTAAGACCTGATCCATTAATCTCTGGATGCATTATGTCCATAAAAAATAGCCTGTGGTTTCATGTGGCTTTCAGTTTACAGCAAATGGTGTACATCAATACCAAGAGCCCATAACATCTCAGTTTGGGGCATGATATAGTGAAGGTTTTTCCTGTTAAGAAAAAACATGAGGTGTTTTCTGTTTGTTTGGTTTGTTGGGTTTTTTTATTATTATTTTTTTCTCACTACTTATAAAACTGGAAAGATTGAATATATAGAAGGGTGGTTTGCACTGTAAAACATGCAGAGTTTTGTACTTTCATTCCAACATGCAAGAACTTAGCTACTTATTCTTCTGTAGTTTAACTCCACTTCAGAGACTAACTTGTGACCTCAGGCAAACTCCCTCGCTGAAGACTTGGAGGAAAATTAATTGTCCTGCATGCAGCAGCAATGTGGCATTGTCCCGTAGAGAAACACTTCTGAAGGTCTGTCTGCAAGGGGATGCTGCTGTGCAAAGAGAAGGAGAAATGTGCAATGCCCAAAGGCTTCCTCCCCCAGTGATGACCGTGCACTTGGTTGCACATTAACTGTGCCATTGTGTGAGACAGTTCCCAGCCAGTGCTGCCCAGGAGGGAAGTCAAAGCAGAGGGCCTTGGTTCACAGCATGTAAACCATAATGTACACAGCAAAGCCTTCAGTCACAATTGTAGAATCATGGAAGAGTTTGGGTTGGAAGAGACACTGAACATCACATAGTTCCAACACCCTTGCCATGGGCAGGAACATCTTCCACTAGACCAGGTTGCTCAATGCCACATCAAACGTGTCCTTGAAAGGTTCCAGGACACAGCTCCTCTGGGCAACCTGTTCTAATGTCTCACCACTAGCACAGTAAAGAATTTTTTCCTAATATCCAATCTAAACCTGCCCTTTCAGTTTGGAGTCATTACCCTTGTTCTATCACTACATGCCTGCATAAAAAGTCCCCCTCAAGCTTTCTTGTAGGTAGATCACCTTTAGTCACTGGAAGATGCTATAAGATCTCCTGCAAGCCAAAATGTACTTCTGCTTTTTCCTAGTGGGGCAAAGTGATGCTTTGCTTTGGCTTTTTTGTCCTTATTTCATTCCACCATTAGTCCTGTGCTACTTACAGCTCCAAGGTTTGGCCAGGGGCATTTGTAATAGCTATTACTGTTCATTGGTTCTGTGATTTAGCTCCCTTTCCACTACTGAAAATCCCAAATGTGCCCAAGGCAGTATATGTTGGCAGTAACTGAAGGAAATAATTTTACCTGAGAACTTAATCATATAGTGGAGAACAATGGTGTGAAATGTCCACATGCTACAGAGGTATGAAAGGGATGCAAATAATTATGTGTTAAATATGTAAAATCTAGAACAAACTTTGTTTCAAAGTTTATAATCCAGTGTCTCGTTAGTTTGTAATGCTACCTGCTAAGTAGGATTTTTTTACCATCTCAGTTGAATCTTGCACATCTGCATGAGTACCTCTACAAATACAGATTGAAGGCTTATGGCCAAAGGAATGCAATTGAGTTGTCAAGCTTGTATTGTTTTAATAATAGAAATGTATTAAACTATGTAAATTAATGATAATGCTGTTTCATTATCAATATTTGTGTGCATATGAATGTCTAAGATTTTGGCTTTATTTCTTGACTTCAGACAAATGTAGATACTACTTTAAATAGACCTGGTTGAGAAATAGACTGTCTGGTCTATTTCCAATTAGAGATTTCTGATGGAGATGCTTTTTTTCTTGAATAAAGGGGACGTACACAACACAAATCTTAACCTCACTATTTTTCACAGATCAGCAATGCATCAGTATTTTATTTTTACATAACCCTCCTCTGGAACATTTTGATGTTAAAAGTAAAACAATATCCTCTTGACTCTGAAACCACTCAAGGCCCTGTTTCCCTTGTAGTGCTTAGCCAAAGTGAAAAAGATTCTGGAAATCCTTGGAGCTGATGGCCTAAAATGCCTGTGAGTTCCTGTGTCCTGAATCATATAGCTCTGTGAGGTAACAAGGCACTAACAGGCTGAGCATTTTTTGGTTTTTGTCAGGCATATTGTCAAGAAGCCCAGGGACACTTGGATACCACCAGAAATGTTTCAAATTTGCATGTTCCTACAGGATGTTTTCATTTTTGTCAATCAGTTTCCCAGAGAAAAAATGTTGTGCTAGGAATTATTTTGATCTTAGCTGATCTGTAAATTGCCAAGGAAACACTTCTGTTGCAGTGCAGCTGTTTTATAGAATGTTAAGAGAGTTTCTGTGTTTCTTCTCCACCTTGCTCAGTATGCATATGTGGTATAATAATAAACATGCAGCTCTTGCATGCACATAATAGTTCATTTCCCCCAGAGTTTAACAAGGGTAAAGGGGCAAATACTCAGTGCAGCTGAACTGAGGTGTTCAGCTCACTTTGCCTCATCATTACAGCAAAGAAGTGTTGAGAAGTCATATTAATTTTGATGTTCTAAGAATGTATTCTCTCATGTTCATGCAGTCAACCCAAATCTGTATTATCACAAGCTTTGTTGTGAGGTTTATAGGTCTATACTTGCCTTTTATTTTCCCCTTTGTTATTAAAATAAACAGCCAGGATATTTAATAGAATTATTCCCCTTGATTAAATTGTTGCTGCTTTGCAGAATACTTGTCTCTGTCTTGTGGTAAATCAGTGGAAATTAGCTTGTGTTGTCTGTAGTAGATTGAAACTGGGGTCATACTGCAATTTACAAGTATCTTTTGTCTTACTATACTTATTCCATTGGGCCTGATAGTAATGTGAGGCAGTGAATTTTTCACTGTCACAAGTGAAAAATTATAGCAGAAATAGGGCCAATAATATTTAAAACACATATTTATATTTCAGGCAGCATCGGATTAATTTGGGTCAATAATAAGTGATGACCTATGCTCTAAGTTTCTTTAGTTACTAGCCTTAGTAACTAAATAGAATAGTAGAATGTAACCTTAGAGCACAGCAACTTGGGGCAGTCAGCTGGATGACTAATAATTGTTTGTTTGTTTGTTTGTAAAGTGTGTCAGGGGAGTAAGTGGGAAAATCAGGCTGGAGCAGAAGGAAAGGAGCAGTCTGTAGTGAAGGCCACTGCCTTGGCCACAGCAGGGAATTGGTCCAGTCTGTTGGGGCCAGGTGGCTGCTCCTGGGCAGGTCTGGGTAAACAGACTGCACTGGAGAACAGTTACCAGTAGACTGAAACCCATCCCTGTGAACGGTGTAGAGCAGAGGCTTTCTAAAACTAAATATTAACATATAGCTTTTCAAAACTTCTGCTCCTGCTGGAAGAAAAGAGATATAGTTCAGGCACTTTCCAGTTTGCCTCTGACATTTGATTTATGGAGAGCTTCCTTTCCTGAAGGAGCTCTTGTCCAAACCTTCCCAGGAAAATGATACCCATGAAATCATGTAGATAGTTTCTTCTTATTAGGCAGAAGTTGCGTTTGAATTTCACTTCAATAGTAATGCAGTTGTATGAACTCTTCAGCTTCTTAATTATAAAGACCTTCATATTAAAAAGCTCAGGAATCCTTATACAGTAAATCATTATCCCTGTGCACAGGTAAAGGATAGGAAAGCAAAAGATAATGTCTTAATTAGCCAATATTTTCTTCAGAGAAATATGCATAAGATGTTTTACTCCTCAAGTTATTTTTAATCTGTTGACTCTCCAACTTTTCTGTTTCATTCAGTTTCCATTGTAAGTTAACCACTGTCCACTTTGTGGTCTTAATTCATTCTTCCCTTGTTATTTAAAGGTATAAAACTAAAGAGTGAACATTCGGCTTAATTTATAGTGTTTAGGGTCCTGAGACTTCACTTCCCTGTTCATTAAGCGTTTTTTTTTCCATGGTTCTTCTTTCAAAATGTCTGCACCATATGCCTCTTAAAACAACAATGCTCTCTGGCTTGAGGTGGAGTCACCTGGGCATACAATGAATGGGCGATTATTTGACTTTTAGTAGTACAACTGACATCTGCTAAGCAGCTAAATTAATCACAGTTGAGTACGGGCTAGAGTTGCCTTAGGGTGTATTCCAGACCTTCTCCTGTACTTGAGAGTGGTAATCTGAATTTAAATAAGAGACCTGTCAACTAAACAGCTTCTAAGCTTCTAATAAAAAGCTTCTAAGACAAAGCTTCTAAGAAAAAACAAGTAAGGTATTTTCTAAGGTGATCTCAGCAATATTTCAAAAATGTTTTGTTTCTGGGTCACTTACATGGCAGAAGAGGCGCTACATTGCAGTTTCAGAAGTCTGTCATGTTAATTTTATCTGGTAATATAACACTTGAAACTGCCCTGAACAAGGCAAGATAGACTTCCATTTACTTGAGATCCTGCTACTTATATCTGGCCTATTAAAGATTAAATATAAACAAAGTTTGAATAAAACCGACCTGCACAGAAATTAAAAAGGAAGTAATTCATAACTATTTTGAGACTAAATTAAAAACCAGACAAACAAAAATCGAACAAACACTCCCATGAAGAACTTTCCCTACCTGGAGCACATGGAAGTATACACATTTTTTTAAATTCCCATTGGCAGTACCATTAAGCATACTTAAAAATTTGGTTGTATGTCTGTAAAACACTGCATACAAGCTACTGCCTTGCACAGAAAATAGAATTAAAATTGTCACTAGTTCCTGACTGCATCTGCTCTGATGCCCTCAACATGGAGCTGGGCATTTTAAAACACCTTTCACTGGGAAAGTTCATCTAACATATTCACCTTGAATATTGCTTTCTACTTTCTCTATTGTTACGGCTTGTAAGAGCTCAAGAAAAGTCCTTAAAGGCCTTACCTGATACTTTTCTCTCTCTCACTCCCTGAGCAACTTCAGGATATTAGGTCAGTTTAAATGTCAAGTTGAAAGAACTGACTTTCACATTGCTCCAACCTGGCCTTTCTGCATCAATCTTTAATCTTTCTGAAGAAAATTTGTAACTGTGGTTGGTAGCCTGGCCTTGGCCTTTTGTTAATTGCATGCTACTCCTGGGAGAATTTTCTTTCTGTGTGTTTTCTTTCACTGTTCAGCAGTGTAAATGCCCTTCTGCCCTGCTTTTGCTTCTGTGCTCCAGGATGGTCAAGGCTCAGTAGGTGCTTAGTCATGTCAGCCTGAACACTTTGGATTTTCTCAAGATCTAATTAAATGGATTTGCTCCCGTCTCCATTGTTTGCCAAGTAAGTTCAGGATGTTAATTCAGTCTAAATGTCAAGTTAAAAGAAATAAAATTCCAGCCTGCTGAATCGTCTTGTTAACTCATTCTTCTTTTTACTTTGACCTTTCCTTAGGGAGGTACAGGTACTACTCGATTAGTTTCAGCCTTTCCAGAAGAATGGTGGAATTTTATATGACTACACCATCTCTGAGGTCATTAAATTCACACTGGACAGGTTTTATACTGGCTCTAACTATATGTATCCATACTTACTCATTGTACTGTGAAGAATTCTTCTGTCCCAAAACTCAAAAGTGTTGCACACAAGTGACCTGAACTTGCAATATCTATATTTAATAAACACTGACTGTAAGAGGGTTGGACTTGTTAGTGAGCCATTGCTAGAATAGTTTATATCTGGACCCTAATTATCCCAGATGTACTGACCCTATTGAAATTAGAATTAGAAGGAATTCTAGAGAATTATTAAAAATATCTGTATTGATTTTTCCTGGCTGTAATTGTCCAAACAAAAGTATATCCAGAACAAAATAAAGTTGTAAAAAAAATCGTTAGTGCCAATCTCTTCCTTACAAAATGAAGTATATATTATACAATTTGAAGTAGTATTAATTTGCAAATTGAGAGTGTGAAACACAGATCTGACTGCTTGCCACGTGCAAAATATCCATCCTTAGTGTGTGACATCCTCAGTAGTTACAGCCCCCCCTTTAGCAGACTTACAGTAAATATCCATGCAGATCATCAACTGGGAAGTGAGTGCAATTGATTAGGAAAGCAAGGGACAATGTCCAAAAACGATTGTCTGAAGCAGGAAAGCTGAGAACAAGGCATGTGAGTGGCTTTGTCAGCAGTGTTACAGATCAAGGGTGAGGTGGGCAACACCAGATGATAACAGCACCTGAGGTGCAGTTATTTGTGCAAAGTAACTCTATCACAAATCATATATACATATACATGTATGATAAAGGGATCTTGGTTATCACCCTTCAAAGACATGGCAGAATTAGTTTGAGTAATTTAATGAAAAATTCACTTTTCTATTCAGGAAAATCAAATAAGATGTTAGAAATTACTAGGAAAGGAGTTGAAAGAAACATCCCCAATGTTGTTATACCGTTGTATAAACTTAAATATTGTAAGGAGTATTGGTCATCCATTTGAATAAAATATAAACAGAAAAGGTGCAAAAAGGATAACAAGTGCTATCAGAGCTACAGAAGTAGTGTTCAAGGAGAGATTAAAAGTGAGAAAAATATCCTCAGAAACCAACATTTGAATATGACCATCTTTCAAGTTTGTACTACATTTCAGACACTCAAGGTAAAATCCCAGATTCCAAGACTAATATAATATGATTAATATAATGTGATCCCAGCTGGAAAGCATCCTGGCCCATACAGAGTGCCACTGAGAACCCTGTCTGTACATAGTGTTTCAGAAGGAGAATATGAGCTCTGAATTTCCAAGTACAACTCCATAAGTGAGCAAGAGTTGACTATATCACACTAATTCCTTCCTTCCCCTTTTACCCTTTTCCTTTCCTTTGCTCCTCCTTCCCACCCCTCCCACCATTTTCCCCTCCTCTTCCATCCTCTCCTGTCCTCTTCTCTCCTTCTCATTCCTGTTAGTCTCATTCAAGAAGAATTGTTATTGCTAATAACAATTGTTTCCATCTAAATTAAAACACACATTAAGGTAATGATAATGTTTGCTGACTGAACCATTCTAATGGAACGCCTATATTAGATTACTCTTAGATTGCTCCTGAAAAAGCCTGCAGCTGTATGAACTGATGTCTTCTTGGACACAGTCAGTGGTCTCACTGGCAGAAGACCAGTTTGCCACCTGTTCAACTGCCACTTTACTCTTTCAGGATTCTAATCACCACCAAAAAAAAAAAAAAAAAAAAAAAAAAAATATATATATATATATATATATACATATACTAAAGAATAGCCATCATAACATTCTTCTACTGCACCTTTTTCTGTCACCTTGGAGTATGTGAGAATACATGGCAAGTAGCTCAAATGAACAATTACAGAGTGATAGTGATTTTTCTGCTACGATACAAAATTTGGAATCTGTATTGATTGTTTTCAGTTGTCATCAGTACTATGTTACGGACTGTGTTCCCCTAAATACAGAAATCTGTGCTACCTGAAGAAGTAACTTATAAAAATGCTACCTTTTGTACAGCAGCAGAGTAACAACAATTGTGTTTGCTATACTACTCCCCTTCAACAAATGAGAAACAAATTTCAGGGAAAACAATATTATTTAGAAGTAAAGTTCCAAACCCAGGTATGTGGACACACACATTTAGAGAGCTCGGAAATTACAGCTTGGCAATTCCTTTCAGGCCTGGATTTCTCCTGTCTCTCAGGTCCATTCCCAGGCTGACAAGCTGACTACAGCTTCAGTTAGGGAGGAAGTCTCCCAGGGTGATAACTTGGTGAAAAACAGAAGGGAATTCATAATAAAGATTAACACCTGGTGCCTTTCCCATGGGACATCCGGGCATGCTATCCCAAGGATTTTTTTCCCAATTGTCCAATGAACTACTGTCCTGTCCTAGCTGCACGTAACACACTTTAAATACGGGCTGTCCATACAATAAAGTTGGCCTTTTTTCCCCAAAGAGGTCCGTGTGTGTTGCTGTCCTTTCTCTCTCTTTGCAGCACAGTAACCACACAGGTATCTTGTATCCTAGTCATCTTCTAAGAGGTTATTTTGGTATTTTTCTTACTGAAATTGTTTCTTTGCTATAATAATACTCTTTCACAGGCTCAGACCTGTCAGGACTCAAAAGAATTAGTAGTATCAAATCCAATATAACCTGATGGACTATTGGTGCTTTTTACTGTTTTCTTCCAAAGTATGCCTATCAGGAAGATGTGTTTTACTTTATGCATGATTACAGTTCATATAAAAATGAAATGGAGCTTGCCAACTAACCAAGTTTTGCAAAGTTGCACATTTTATTTTTAATGTGTAATCTATTTCTCTCCCCTATCAACAGTATAATTCAGCATCAGTATACTTTACAATTGTATGTCAGCACTATCTTTATTGTGCTCTTTCGGCAGAGAAATGACAAGGATTTATCTAAGTCTGGTGAAGTTAACACAGCTCATCACTTTTACAAATGCTTGGCTTTCTCCCAGAAATGCCAGTAGGATGCCGAGTGGGCTGTTAGTGCTGTGAAACTGCCACTTCTTCCCTAAGTGATGATGGTGACTCTATAAAAACCACTGACCTGCCTTTAAGCAAGCTTGGTGAACTCACTTCAGTGAAGACCATTGGTAGCCTGTTGCAAAGTCAGCAGGAAATACTCAGTAGATCCCCACTTCACAGAATGGTCTGTGCTATGGGCAATTTTAACACTTACTCAGCACTTATAGACTTAGTAGTGGCCTACTAATCCTTAGTAGGATTCATAAGAGAAAAACCTTCTTTTCTATTCATCAGTCTGCAGAAACATCAGCCAAGGAGTTTTGTTTCCCAGTGATCCACTACCAATGGCAGAAGGTGTTTTATAAAGTTTTTTCTGTCTCTCACTACTCTAAATAGGCTTTTAAGTCTTTGTATAGTTGAATAGTCTGTATCAGAACTGCCAAAAATAGTTTCTCAAAAGTAGCTAGAATCAATTGTACTCACATTTTGACAGGTAACCTGGTCTAGAGGATAAAAGGGAAACTAGTAGTGATACAACTCAAGTCCTTTGCACATGACATGTCCTTGGCAACTAGGAAAATACTGTCCTAGAGGATGCCCTTTGAGATGCCTATTTCATAGAGGTCTGTCAAGTGCTTTCAGCACTTTCATTCATGATATTGATCTATAATTAAAACTCAGTTAACATCAGGATTGGCCAATGCTAGTGCAGGGTTTTGCACAATGAGAAATCATACAAGATGAATAAACACAGACTTACAGTCTAAAGGATCTAATTTGAATAGTGAGTCCCACACAATGTGTGGGTTTGTGAACATGGTATCTTTGCAAACAGAATAGATCTTATTGTGGGACAGGTGAGCAGAGGTGTGGAACACCTGACCTTGGTTGCGCTCTGTTCTGTCTGCTTGGTTTTGTTAAACCAAGATATGCAAGTTTTGAGAACGAATATGTGAACAGTTTTCAAATGTGAAAACACTGCTAGTAAAGAGAAGCAGTTGTGACTCTTTATGCTTGGGTACCCTTACACTAATGGAAAGACACAAAGAAACATTTGCTAGAAATAAAGGTCTAGATCAGATGTTACTAAAAGGTTTGTAAAAATATAAGTGTTGAAATCGTGGAGAAGGTTGTTCAGGGATATGAAATATATTTCTATTAGACAGTAACTCTCAGGCTGATTGAGGAGTATTTGTCCTGCATTTAGTGCATATGGGGGAAGGGGAATGAAGGACAACACCAAATCCCTTGAGAATCCTTCCAGCCCTCTGGCTGTAAAATTTTAAACGCATTAAAATTCATGGAATTCCTAATATTTATTTGCAAAGATAGTAAAACCACTTCATCACGGTAACAGGGAATGTACGGTACTGGAGTAGTTTATGGCAACATGAAAATGAAATGGTAGGAAAGCAGAGAAATTCAGTCCTTTGTCTCCACCAGCTGCTATTTATTTTAATATGCATCTGACAAAATAATATAAACTTTCAGAACGCCAGATTTGTGAATATGTGAGAACAGCTATAACCTGAAACTTTTCTGACTCTGTCACATTTGGCATTTGTTTTCACTTAGAGCATGTTTTATGGCATGTTTATTATACTTTGGGATGCAAATATCAGTGTTTTTGTTGCATTAGTAAACACATACTTCCTTTTCTTTGCAAATATTATGTCCAACTTCAGAAGACAGACAAATTTTTAAAAAATGGTTTAATCTGGAGTTGAATGTTGGTAAAAGTATAATTCAAAGACATTTTACTAAGAAGGTGTCATACATATATCTAGTTTTTTATTCTCCTTTGCTCTATTTTCTAATGATGATGCTGACTCTGCAGGGAAGACCTCTAGATGGCTGCACTTTAGGCCATAATTTGGTGTAAAGCTAAAACAAAGAAAAAAATGTCATTTATATCCCTTCTTCAGCCATATGTATCTAGAACTTACAAGTTTTCAAGCATCATTGTTCCCACAAATCCACAGTCTTCCATCAGAGAGCATACAGGGTGTAGAAATTGGAAGCCTCTCAACAAGCTCATCCACTTGAGCTGTAAGCATTTGGAAAATTTGAATGTTTTGAGCTATACAAGAAAGCATCTTATTTTTGCTAGTTTTGTTCAAAATTCTAACAAGGAATAGTATTTAAAACACAGCTGCCCATCTTTTCTGTGTTGTGTAAGAGTCATAGTGTGTTTTTATATGTCATAATGCATATCACAAAGCTATGGTCTGAACATATAAATGCTGGATCTTGCATGTCTCAGAGTACTGGGCATGGATAAACTCTGGTCAATTTTTTTAGACTGGGACTTGTTTCTCTAGTCCATTCCTTTCCATGTCATATTGCTGCCCACCAGCTGCCTTATGCTGTATCTGACATCTTCAAAGCCTTTTCCATAATTCACACAGTTTTTTCTTCTGTCACTTTTGGGTATGGCATGTCTTAAATATCTTTTAAAAGGTTCCTAAAAATGGAGTTTATGGATCTCTGCAAATAGATCCCAATTGCATTTCTGAAGGCATGATGATTCTGAGTGCTGCAGGCTCTCAGAGGAGGAGGCACTCCCACGCACAGTTTCCTACATCTTGAATCCATATGAAGAACGGAAATCCATGTGAATGTCTGGCTGCCCGCAGTGAACATGATGCCCCCCTCTTTAGAGAACATTTCTGACAGAGTGTGTTCATTCCAATCAAGAGGTTGAACAAGCCCACTCCCTTCCCGTTCCTGGTGGAGCCTGATGTAAGGAGGAATGCTGCTTTGAGGTGATCCTCAAGGTAGTGTTAGAAGGGTAGACAGAGTAGATGCTCCCAGAATGAAGCTGTGATGGTTCTCCCAAAAGGCTGCAAGTGCCAGTAGGAAAGGCAGCATCACAAAAGGCAGAGCCTGTAGCCCCAGGCTAGAAAAACCCTTACGGACAAATCACTAGAAAGGGCCACATATACACTAGAGAATGGATGTTACTTACTCCATGTCTAATTTATTCATTCTTTCCTTACCTATTCCCTGATCTTTTCCTTGGAATCTTTTCAGCTGTCTTCACATTGTAATGTCAAATTTTGGTCTAATGCTATGAATACCCCAACTCCAATAGAACTGTTTAAAAATTTCTTTTGTGGGGGCAGGAATGAAACTTTTAACAAGAAAAAGAAATTTTGTCATTGGGTTGTTTCTGGTTTGGTTATTATTAACTGTACATATTCTAGGTAGATGTAAAAATCAGCCAATGTACCTCATGCTCTGGTTATTTGCAGTAGCCACTGATTTTATATCATTTATAAAGGACTGTCTGTAATCCACAAGCTACAGAAAAGAAACTTATCTTCCTTTTCTCTATGTGAAGAGAAATAAATGTTTATGAACACTAAGGTAGGTACAACTCACTAAGCAAACTTCCTCTTGCTTACCCTAACTTCTTCAGGTGCAACACAATCCTGAGTACCCCTCTCCCAGGGGAAAAATGTATGTATAGCTGAGCTTCAGTCTTACTGGTTGAATTTAACCTGGCTGTTTACATTAATTTCTATGTCCAATTTGTCATTCTGTGTCGAAAAAAGGATGATATGTTGTACAGTGGGATTTAAAATCAGGAGGGTATCAAAGGTCCTGCTGAGAATTGAAGACTTACAGACTTCTCAGGGTTGAGTTGGTTTTGTGCTGTTTTTTTCTGAATACACCTGTACCATGGCAAGTGTATAAGAATTTGAGGGAAAGCATCTGGAGGAAAACATTTTCAGGCTATTTTTGACATAATTCCTATATTTTTAAAGATGCCAATTAGATGAGAGCTTTGAAAACACTTTGTATTTATATTCTTTGTTGGGTCTACAGGATTTGACAAGTAGATCCAAGCACATCTAGTAGGCTTATTTAAATATAAATAGCTACATGTCAAAGGCATACCCACATGTCCTTAATGATTCCTTGCTTTATGTCAGTAGAAATTTTCAGGAAAGTGGGAGGGGATCCCTCAGTAAAGTGTGGGGAAAGTCAGCCCTCTTCCCAGGAGAAAGGGTAATTGTGGTTAGGTACTGAAAGACTGCTGCTGATGCCTGATAGGTTTTATCATTTGATTTCACTGTAAGGAGTGCAGCTAACAATCCAGAGGAAAGCAAAGCTCGAGTTCTCACCCACATATGCTAGCCTGGTGAAAAGTAGCATTAAATATGAGTGGGAGCTTACATACCTGCAAAAATGGACCTAGGGGAATAGCCAAGCTCCATTTTCAGGGAAAACATTACCCTGACACTTTTTTTTTTTTTTTAAATTCACACCCCAGATTCAGAGAAAGTATTGGTATTTAGAGTAGAAAAGGTTGTGGTTAATTTAATTCATGAGGTAAAGAGGGTGGTAATACTTGCATCATAACTTGCATTTTCCTAACTTTCTTCTCTAAACTTTGATGACTCTGGTGTAAAAATTTTCACATAATTATGGAAATACGTAGGTGTGTGTGCGCGCGTGTGTGTGTGTGTGTGTGTGTGTGTGTGTATTGTGTGCATATATATTTTTAAGACATATAAGGTGTGGTGTGTATAAATTTTGTTAATTTTTTTTCATCAATTGAAAACTTTTTTCCTTTAGGTGCAAGAAAGTGTGCAGTCCATTTTCTATGTAGATGGTAGCATATTGTTGTTTAGCATAAAGTAGCCTAGAAAGAAACCTGGAAAGAAATTTTACACCTGTCAGTTGATCCGTTGTTGAAGAGTTCAGCTTTATTAGTGATGTTGCACATACACATTCTACGTTTTGCTGTCTCTGGAAGAAAGAATACAGAAACCAAGAAGGAATTAAGGTCTGACATTTTGCCTTCCTGCTTCAAAAATTCTTCAATGCAAAGTACATCAAAGTCAGCTTTAATTTTTTAAATTTTTCCTTTCCATTATTGTCAGTTGGGCTGTTCAGTCAGTCAAAACCATTCACAAAAGTTTTTAAAACAACAACAAGAACCATATCCCAAACCAGAAACTGGTTATTAAATTATTGGTATATAACAGCAAGTTGTGTTGCAGAGCAGCAACAAATGTGGTAATATTATAATACAGGTTCACATCTTCCTTGTGTTAAGGACTCCAAGGCTGGATGCAGCACTCCAGGTGGGTTCTCATGAGGGCAGAGTAGAGGAGGAAAATGACCCCCCTCAATCTGCTGTCCAGTTCTCTTTTGATGCAGCCCAGGATGGATTTGGGCTGTCTGGGCTGAGTGCACTGCCAGCTCACCTTCAGCTTTTCATCAATGAGAACCCTGAATTCCTTTTCTGCAGGAATGGCCTCAATGACTTTTCCCAGTCTGCAGTAATTTTTGGGATTTCCCCAACCCATGTGCAGCAACTGGCACTTGGACTTGTTGAATTTTCAAAGCTTAGTGTTTGGACAATGCTGTCAGTCACATGGTGCAATTATCGGAGCTGCTCTGTGCAAGGGCAGGAGTTGGACTTTGATGATGCTTGTAAGAATATCTGATGGACTTTCTAAAACCAAACTGTGAATACAACCAAATGATAGGGAGTATCTACACCTTTAATCTTTTCATGCACACTAATGCTAGAAAATACACAGTGAATAAAGAAGGTCAGGATAAAACATGAATTATCAATGATGAGAGTAACAGCATGAGCTCCTTGTTTAATGTATGGGAATGTGTTCACTGTGTTAGTCAAACTGCTGCTGAAAGACCTTTAGCAATGAAAAAAAATTCCTGCATCTAAGAGGATTATTGTTCCTTAAGTCCATAGTAGAACTTGGCTGATTTTAGCATCAATAGCAATTATGCTCTAAGGGCAATGTACAAAGCTGTGAATTTTGTATTTAAAGCATCACTTCACCTTGAGGCATTAGGACAGCTAATTCTCATTTCAATAACAAAAATTCACAATAAAACCAGTCTTCAGCTGATAAAATATCCTTCCTGTGGACTTATATTCCTACGCTTACAGTGACATAAAATAATTAGCTATATGGCCCCTTATGTGGTTTTATGGCTCCTGCCTTCTGTATTTGTTGTTATTAACTCATTATGTGGCCCCAGCTGAGCAAAATGCTCATGTGCATGCTTAAATCTCAGTTTGCTCACTGAATATATATGTGTAAATCCTTTGTAGAGTCAAGGCCCATTGAATTCTAAGATGACCCAAAACAGATGTTTCCGTTCACTCTCCATTTCCACAGGACAATACATCTCTTCAGTGTTCACTCATTTTGAACTTAGCCACCTAACTGCTAACAAAGGAAGCATTTATTTTTAAGCCAGTGAATCCTCTTTTTCCAGGATTGCCTATTTTAAACAACAAAGCATTTAATCCCCCTTATTATTAATCTGTACAGTACTGGTTCTGGGGTAGCTCACACTGAGAAATAGATTACTTGGAGAGTATGTTTCCTACAGCTATTTAGAGCTTTACATGCTTTGGAGGCGTGGTTGGTTTTGTTCTCCTTTTTTCCTTGTTTTGCCTGAGGACAGAATCCACAAAGATGGGAGAAGAGAAAACTCATCACAACTGACATTTCAGTCACTGCTTCGTTCGACTGCAAGGTTTAGTAGAGGTTTATTCATACCAATAAGTGGAGGCCATATCTGATTTTCTTTCTTTTAGAAATGCGACAGAGAGGACTGTCTTACTTGGCTGATTCATGATGGAAGACTGATCTTTTCCAGCTTTTTCCTCTACTGCAGCTTTTGCATAGAAAGTCTAGATGCCTTCTGTTCACTTCAAGAATTCATAGTAGACTAAATGTTCAAAGATTGGCAGACTTCCCTCAGATAATTATGAATATTTTACTTGTGTCTGGTTTTGGTAGTACTGTCGAATACTTAATCATGTCAAAACAAGCACTTATAGTTGATACTGAAAGATGCTGGTGGCAACAAACACTGCTGCTCATAAATAGCCTTGTCTTCACTGTGCAGTTCTGAAGTAGTGAAGTAAACATAGTTATATGAGTGTAAGATACAGAAATACAGATCCAGGAATAATGTATCTGTCGTGATGAAAAAAGCACTTTGTGCCCTGTTTCTATATTGCATGTGTAGAGCAAGCTATGTAAAGGATGTTTACAGCATCCACTATTTAGGTGCACAGGGTATAGTTAGTGACACTATTTCCCATCTTAATAAATAGCTGGAGAGGTTTCTGTAACAAAACTTACAAACAGGACCCCTGATTTCTAAGATGTTATGATGTACATGTCCCTTGCTTGAAGTGGCTGTGGGTGGTGCATAGGCTTTCTATCTAGTGGTTAGATGGATTGGTTGCCATATATTCTTCATAGCCTTTCAAGACGTTCACAGTTGAAAATGGGAGCAGTTAAAACATGAAGGAAATGCTTTATGAGATAAAGCACATAGCACATACATTAAGTAAGAAGGAAAGACAAAGGTAAATGTGAAAAAGAAAACACAGGGGAATTCAAAACTGTCAGGTTAGATCTTCATTATTGAAGCTGCCCCTTCTTAATAGCTAACTTTGGCCCAGCTCCTTCCCTTACATATATAAAAAAAACCCAGCTTGTCCATGGATGATGAGAATATGATGGACTGAATGTAAATGTGCCTCTGGCACAGTAGGCCTTGCAGTTGCCTTTCAATCACTATGTACAAACATCCTTCAGGTGTTTCCTGGTAATTCTGCCTTCTGAGTAGATGAAGTGCCACCAGTATTTCCTGTCCCATAAGTCATGCCCAGATAAATCCAGAGAGAGCTGAGCAGGGGGCTGCAGTAGGTCAAATTTTGGCTCTGAAGCACAGGAAGGGGCAAGCTGTCCGCCTGGGCACTGCTCAGGGCTCTTCTCCATATGAAGCTGTTTGATGGCTAAAAAAAGTACTTTAAGCAGTAAATCCCTGCCCAGAGGTAGGTAGCTGCTGTTTTCTTTTGTCTGGGCTGAAAAGCTCCAGTGTTTGGCCTAACAAAATCCCATGGACTCAGCTATGGTTGTCATCTGGCTGCTCCCTCCAGGAACAGGCTGACTGAACCAGTTGACTTGGACAGGGATAAGGTCTGGACTGACAGCTGCAATGCCTACATTGGGTAACCAGAACCTGTTACCTTAAAATCATTTCCTATGACCTACAGTCTTATTATTATCTCCCATACCATTGTACAACAGTGTTTATGTGTTTGGAAGGTTTACTTGTCTCTTACAAGCACAGACCCATTCTCTTTTCTCTTTAAGGAAAGGACAAACTTGTTCTCCTTAGAGGAAGTCAAGCTTCCTCTGGGTCATACCTTTTTTCTGGGTCCTTGTTGTGACAGGACCCACACATTTGCCTGCATCCTTGAAGAGTACTTGTCACAGGAGATATTTTGAATCCTTTTCTTGAATCTCCTACCTAACAATCTCCATAGTTACAGCAGAAGCTCTTTGCATCTCTTTTTACTAAACCCCTCCATATCCATATTGTAATGTCCCCTTTTCTTTGGTTTACAACCTCTCCAGACCCTCACCAGTGCTGTTGCAGTTTTCCATGCTCTGCTCAGAGCTCCCCAATTTCATCTTTTCCATAACATGGAATAGCAATGCAGCCCATCACTTGGTGAGTGATGTATCTGCTATCTTGTCAGTTGTGGGTGCAGCTTTTGAGGTCTTGGGCTCTTTCTGAGGACACTTCTACCATGCCAGCCTCCTCACTGAACACCACCTTGGCTTCTCCCACACTCTGTGGCCTGTTACATCTAATGTACGTGCTCAGCATGCTGCCTTAGTGATCTAAGTAGTGGTATTTTTTTGACAGATTGACTTGAAAAAAGTGTTGGGTATATGTGAGATGCAGCATGGCTGCAAGGCAAATCCAGACCAGAGCTAATTGTGCCACTGTTATGCTCAGTGCTGGAGATTAGACAAGCTTGCCCGTCACTGCCTCCAGCTGAGTTCTGAAAAACCAAAACATTTCTGCTACTTCTTAGGATGAAAGTAGGGGAGAAACACCATTTCCTCATTAAAAACCCCTCAACAACCAATTCCTCAGCTTTATTTTCTTTAAATATAGTGGTTTCCCAGCCTTTATATTGCTAAATTTTGCAGGAGATTATCTTTGTCCCAGAGAAAACAGCTGAGTTTACAGCAAAGAAGTTTTTTCTAGACATCCTACATAAGTCCAATCTCATCCCAAAGGGCCAGTACTTCTTGTGCCATTTTAAAATACGGTTTAGATCTTCTGAGTGTTTTAAATTTATATTATATATACTCTGAATGTTCACATTTAGACAGAGATTTACCAGCTCAGCTATTCTAGAATATTATTTGAATCTATTTTTTCTCATCACTATCTGATGCTTTTCTAGCAGCTGGATAGTCAAGGAAACATTTCCATCTGACTACTGAAAATACAGTGTAGCAATTGCATTAAATTGCCCAGCAGTTTTAAAAATAACAAATAGAATTATTTTAATGTTAAAATGTCTACTGCTTTATCACCTGCAGAAGTGTAATCCTTCTGTAGGTTACATGAACCTGGGTTATATTTTGCTGGAGGCCTTTCAGTACCTATAAGCAGACAATTTTTAAAGGTAACACCTTCTAAAGTTAGACTGCAAAACTGCAAAGGCAATGAAACCAAGAGTGTGAGGACAAATGTGGTACATGATTTCAAAACTTCCCTTCCTGTGGAAATGACCTAAAGATGTGAAAGTGGAAGGGTACATGCCAAAATCACATCCATAGCCACTCTACTTTTAGACTTATTTCCTTTTTAAATCTTCATTTATGGTCTCTGTTTTGTCTGTGCAGACGATAAATTGTTGCAAACTCTTCAAGACATGTATCTAAACACAGAGCAAAAATGTGTTGCCTGATCCTTCTGTGTTTATTGAAGAACTTCAGCTGTGGATGCCGTGGCTAACTGGGGCTTTGCATTCCTTGGTTAATATTTAATTTGTAGCATGGCTGCAGCTCACATGGGATCCTGGATTCATCAGTCAGAGAAATTTCCCATTAGTCATGAAAAATTTAGTCCAAATAAGCAATACAGGATTGGACAATAATCTATTATTAATCCTTTTTTCAAACTAATTATAAAATAAACAGGTTGCAATCCTAGTAAAAAAGTAGTCCCAAGTCTTCTCAGAAAGGATAGACTTTATTTTGTTATTGTCTTCTTGCAGAAAATAATTAAAAATAGTCAGGAAAAATACTTATTAGTTTTGGGAAGATGAACTTAGTGTGTGTTTCATTCACAGGAACATTTCCACTGAAACTCCAGATAGAACCAAGCACTTTAGAAGCCGAGAGTCATAATGAACTAAAAAGAAAATGTAACCATATTACTTTGCCTTCATATATACCTTATAAAGTCACTATATATGTGTTTAGCTCACAATCTGATACATAAACACATACATTATGCAAAAAGACCCACACTGCAAAGAGGTAGAAAAAGGTCTGACTATTTCCTTGACATGTGCAAGGTATGTGTCAGGCAACAGCAAATGACATTTGACTGGGATGGCTGGTGACTTCCACCTTTAACTATGTTCTATTTATTTACCTGCATCAGTCTGATCCTAGTGATTTAAAACTTTTTAAAATTATTTGATTAAGTAAAGTTTGGATGTGTTCCATTACACAGAGCTGCTTTTTTGCTTATTTATGTTTGTAGTTTTACATGGGCTTAATTCCCCTTCGTGCAATTTACTCTCAAGTGCTGCATTCAAGAGGCAAAAAGACCTTAAAGTGGACATAAATTAGATTTGGTTGAGTACAAGGCTCGATCAATACAGTTCAAACATTTGAATAGTTCCTGAAGTCCTGCTGGCACATCTGGGTTTGCTAAACACACACTGGGTTAAAGCTGAGGAATCAACTATAACCTCAGGAGACAAGTGTGCTGAGAGAGAGAGTCTCCAAAATTAACCTCCTTGCAGAGTTTGTTTTTGATTTTTAGGAAATGAGCTTGTTCCTCACTGTTACCACCTATGCACTTAGCAGCCCAAACACAGGAAGAGCATTCTGTAGTTGTCTACAGAAAAATGTATTCACACCAAGGCTTAAAAATAAAAGTTGGCTGTTATTTTAATGTTAAAGCTTTATCTTAGAGCTCTAGACTCTTAAAGGGCATGATGCTCCAATCCAGTACAGGTTAAAAGAGAACAAATTTTGAAGCACAGATTATAAATACTTCCACAGCAGATTTGCCCACATACTGTAACTACTGGCAAATTCATGACAACAAGATATACTCTTGTACCATCACTTTGAAACTGCTAATTTACATCTGCTTTTCCTGTTTAGCCAATTCTACTCCATTTCCCCAAGAAACCCAATGAACCACAAGGAATCAGCATTCAGCAAACCTTTTTAAGAGCACAAAAACTTGTTTCTTACTGTTATCAGGAGTGAAGCCCTTTTATCAAAATGGTTAAGTACCTGGAAGAAATGGTCTAGAAGGAGTGAATCTTACCACTTAAAACTTCATCAAGTGATTCAGCAAAGCTTCTCTGGTGACCCACTCCAAGTATGACCACGGCTAACACTACGCCAGGCCAGCTGAGGATTTAGCTGCTGTTGAAAAGATCCAAGCACAGAGATACTAACAACAGTCCCAGTGTTGCTCTGCTATTTTCACACCCTTAACAGAAAATACTTCTAGTGGCTCAGACGTGCAATGTAAAGCTTCTTCATCTCAAGCACATTCTGTGTACTGGCGTAATTTGAATGAAAACATGGTACATTTACAAAAAAAATCCACACCTTAAAAGCAACTGCAGATGATCTAACATTTGTTAAGGACTAGATGCTTTGTCACCTTTCTACATTTGCTACAACCTCCACTGGGACTCTGGTTTATGCTGGCATGTAGTGTGGTCTCTTCCCCTAGTGCCTAATGGAGATGATGAAAGTCTTTTCACTGCATTCAATCACTTTTGGGTTTGCATTTGTTTTGCTTCTGGAACTACAGTGTTGATTGTTATTACTGATCCAAGACCACAGTCCCAGGTTGTTCATGCAGTCAACCCAACAGCTCTGCTTGTTAAATTTTATCTCTTTTTAAACCTTTCCCTAGGTTGGAAAAATCCACAAGAATGCTGCCCGCAAAAGAGAGTACCACGTCCTGTTCATGGTGATCACTACAGTTATCTGTTATCTGGTGTGCTGGATTCCATATGGGGTTATAGCATTACTTGCCACATTTGGCAGGCCGGGTGTTGTGACTCCAGTTACAAGCATCATACCTTCCATCCTAGCAAAAAGCAGCACTGTTTGCAATCCCATTATCTACATACTTATGAATAAGCAGGTAAGGCATACATTATTTTTATATTGTATTTTCTTCAGAGTCCATCAGACATTCTTGACCATTGTGACTACCAGTCTTATGGATGTATCTTTAAGGACAATGAAAGCTTGTCCAAACAATACTACTGGAGTCTTGGGGTGGAAGTGTTTGCAAGCAACAGCATATTGCTAGATAAGAAGAATGGAAAAATGTTTGCTTACTGAAATTGCTTGTGTTCTTCTGAGGGCACACTAGGTATTAATTTATATCCTTCAGAGTTAGTTGCCAAAGGTATTTACAAAAAATAGACTCAAACATTTGGTGAGGTTGAGGAATGGGGGGAAAAATGGACAAGGAGACAAAGGGATTTCATGGCCTTGAAAACAAAGTGAGACCATTTGTAAATACCATTTTCATGATAGACCCCCTTGAAACCAAATATCATTGCAGTTACTGTTTTTGTGGATATCTACATCCTTACTGTTACATTTTCACAGTTCAGCTACATGCCAAAATAGATAATGAATTTTGTCTCATGAGCACCAAGGCATATTCTAAAAATGCCTACATCCAGTTCAGGTCCCTCATTCCTGTAAATCCATTTTCAGTACTCAGAAGTGAGCCTCCTAATGTTTCTATGTTGACAATTCTGACTCTAAAATTTGATAATGGCAGTTCTGGAAGTTTTAAAAGTGTTTTGCAGTAGGCAATCTGGAAAATATGTAGAGTATATGAAATTTTTTTTTTATTAGGTTACGTGTTAGAGTTTGTTCTCAGTTTTCTTTCTTCATTATGTCCATTACATTATTACAAAGCAAAGAAACACCATTTATCTTTTCCTCCTCAGTGTATGCTGGAGCCCACCCTTAGTATTTATCAACAGCAGCATTTTATTATTATGGAGCTGAGACAAGGGAAGAGTTAAATGCAACAGCCAAATATATTCAAGATTTGCCACAGCCTGAGATCATTCTTGGCCTGCTTCATCTAACCTAAATTTCTTAAACAACAAAAGAATCTACTCTTGGAACATGAGGGAAAAATCTCAAGCAAGCTGAGAAACCTCCCTAAAATCAGAAGGAAAAAGTTCTATTGCCTTCCCTAAGACCAGGGCTTCATTTCCAAAGTCTAGTTTGAGCTGACATTGAAGCAAATAGAACATTCCATTTGAAAAGTGTTAATGCTGAAGAAATTCAGTAACTTTTCCCCTTACCTTTTACGATTCTTATGAAAACTTCTTTACAGCAGCATCTGTCTTGCTTCTTTATTCTCTGAACACTTTGATTGAGAGATAATCTGATTCTGCTGTGATAACTGGAGCAGGTTATATAATATTGATAGCAGATACATTTTGGCATTGTCTTTACACGTGGAGGTGTGATGAGCCACCCTGAAGGGGAGGAGTTTGGTCAGATTTGAGATTTTTACTAACCAAACCAAAATGATAGCTAATGTGCAGCATTAACCTCTGGCTTTCCTCTGCTGTGCCATTGTGTATTGGCAATAAAAATAATTGGGTTTAGCTGACACTGAGAAATGTGCTTTACCCAAAAAGGTGAAACCCATCCCTTTGTTCCTCCTCTTTTCAGAACAGGAACAATAGAAACACCCTCATTCAATGGGAAACTGGTGATCTTGGCACCTCTGTTGTTGTTCTCACATTTTCTTGCAAATTTAACACCTCAGGGAAACGAAGTTGTTAATCTTCCTGGCACTCAGCTTTCCTGGTCTTCATGCCTAGCTGAGAATTGTCACGGAAGGCTGATGCCTCCCAATACAGAAATTATCTGGCCTGCATTTTTCACAGTTCTCTGCAGATGTGAGGCACCACAGTAGGGTATTTACTCCTGCATTTTATAAATACACAGAACATACCGCATAATTTTTAGCTCTCTCTATATAAGACTTTTTGCTCTGGGAACTGCCCTGAAGATTAGAAAATGGTGCTGGTTGACTGCAGCTATGGTGTTAGCTTCCAGCTGTCATAAATCTGTGCAGAATATTGTGGAACCATCAGCCTCTGACTCAGCTTTAAAACTCATCCTACAGAGCACATCCTTAAATTAACTCTCAAGCAGTCCCTGAGTCACTTTCATGGTCCTGAAAATCTAGAGAAAGAGTTTTGTCTTTGGCACTGCCCTCTGCACTGACCTGAGGTGGTAAATCACTGAGGAAAATAGTGAATTTCTTTCCAGCTGCAAGAACACCTTCAGATGGGATGGAATGAGGTGTGCTGCAGTCCTTCCTCCTGGAGGAGAGAGATGCACTGTTTAAGCTGGACTATTATTGGGCTCATAACATGCCAGGCAGACATCAAGATTCACTGACAAAACTAAAACACTAAACTGCCTGAGACCAAATGATGCTGGGGAGAAGCTGGAGGTGATTCAATTTTCCCTGTTGTCTCTTTATGGATGGTTCTTTTGGGTCTTGGCAATATGACTTTGTGTCATATATGACTTGTGTGTGCCTGGGGCAGCTTCTCAAAGTCAGGTCCCAAAAAAGCAGCACACAGCCAAGTAGCTGGGCAAGGTCAGCGTGCTTACACTTTCAGTGCATCAATCCTTTATAATTATGTAGTTAATGCTGTTGTGCAGATTTTGTTTCATCTTCTCCTACGTCTCTCAGTGTCTTTTATTCCCATCACACGTCCCTATCATTGTTCAAACTTCCACCTATGCAGCCACCCCAGACAGATTTTTAATGACAACTCAGACTGCTCCTTTTGCCATGGTGGTGCTGACAGAAACCTGCTCTTTCACATGCTACATGCAAGCAAGTATTAAGAACTCACCCAGGAGATATGGAGTTTCCCTGTAGCCATGAGTTTGCTGCTGAGGAGGTGATCACTGGGAGAATCCTGCTGTTGTGTGTTCCACAGAACAGCACAGGAACACCGACATGGAAGCACTTTCAGGCTGGTATAACTGTGCATGAGGACATACTGCACTAAGAAACAGGGGTTGGTAGCTGGATAGCCCAATAGTGTGGCAGCTTCAGAGGTTAAACTCGTTTTACGTACCAGAAATTAATTTTTTGTTGACGTAGAAGTCAAGATACTAATAATGAATGTTCAAGAAGGTTTGGTTCTGGATGAGATCACAGTGAGATTGAGTGAATCTTCACTCGCTGTTTTCGATGGCACTCATCTTCAAATAGAAAATAAAAATTTCCTGCATTGCTACTGACAGCAAAATTTAAGTCAAGTTTAAACCTGTATAACTTGTGGATCTAGAGAACCAATTGTTTGAAAACTACTGATCAGATTACAAGTCACAGTCTTTGCTGAAGCAAAACAGCCTTGCTCTCCTGCAGCTCAGGAGATTTACACTAATTTCTTTCACATTTTTTGTTGCTCAGGTAGCGTACCTAATTCTCCCTGGGCTACTGAAACTCAGGCTAGCACATCTAATTTCTACAACTGGAAAAAAAGTCCACCCAAGCCATGTGATCAGTAATGTGCTATTTCTGGTGTTAAAAAGTGCCTCTGAGCAAAATAAGGAGAGAGAGTGTGAGGAAAGGGATGCATTAAATGTGGATATAAGTCCCTGATTAGTGATTTGATTTCTAGTGTCTGTCTTCGTGTATTAAAATCATTGCACTTTTAAAAAATGGGTGACCCTGTCATTTTCCTCAAGGATCTTGAGAAATGATGCTCAAAAGAATATACACATTTACTTGAAAGTCATTACTACTGTGACTTTTCCAAATTTATCATGTAATGGAGCATGATGGGTAAGGGAGAAATTAAGGAGAGAGAATGATAAAACTAAGCCAAGTACAAAGACTTATTTTTTTTCCCTGAAGAGATTTGAATAATAATGGCAATGATGTACTTAGAGAGTGTTCTTCAATGGGTCCTGGGCCCAACATCACACATCAGATACCTCTCAGGCATCTCTGCTGTGTCTCTGACAGTCCCCAGGCAGCTGTTCCACCTCCTCTTACCTAATGAGTGGCTTGTTGCTCAGGCCAGTCCCCTCTTCCAGGGCCTTCATGGAACTTCCCAGCTTCCATTTGAATAACAAAGAGTCTTTCTGTCCATAATAATAATAATAATAACCTATTTGTTCTCTGTATATGCAGCTGTCTAACAACTCTTTTCCATCCTTCTTGATCTTACATTTTGCACTGAACAGGGAGAAATGCATAGGAGCTTTGGGAAAGGGAGATACACATGATTGTGATTAAAAAAAAAACCCTTAACATTCCTCCACTGGCTGTTACAACAGCTACATTTTCAGTCCTTCTTCATGGATTTTTTTTTGCAGTTTTCAGTATTTCCAACAAAAGATAATGGGTAATTTTTAAAGATGGAGGAATACATGCACAAGTTAACAGTGTATTTTATAAGTTGCTCATTTACACATTTGGAAAGCTAAGATATTTTAGCTGTGTGAGAACTCAAAACTACAGATCCAGAAAGACAGTATGCAATGCAGGGACAATTGTGCCAAACCTCATTTTATACATAAATTGAGACACATCTATTAAGTCCTGAAAAAAGTCGTTGTTTGCTTAGTTCAAACCTTTGGAAGTTTGTGGACTTACCATAAGATTTATTATCTTGTTATAACTTTTCATTAGAATTCATATAGATTTCAATACTCATGATCTGCTTTGGTTTTTTCCTCTCTTCACTGGTAGCTAAGCTGTCTTTAAGTAATTTATAGTCCAAATAGAATGGCACACCCAAGCTCTTCAGTTGAAAATACGTCAAGTCAAAATTATCTCTTACTGTGGAATACTCTACTGTAGTACAGCTCAGAAATGTTTTGACTTTATTTCTTTGCCAACATGTAATGTTATGACTTTTTAAAGCAGAGGGGCAAAGAGAAGAAAGGTCTCAAGGGCACCTTTGCTACTGTCATAAGGTATAATTGCATTTCACACAGTAAGTTTAAAATTACTTTAGGAATTTCGCTTGCAACTCATGACAAAAAGAGCAGGTAAATAACTTGGGCATTTAACTAGGGTCCCAGGCAACCCCAGTCAGACTTCATGTGTCTCAGACTATATCCTTTGATACATCTTGTTTCTGTTGACATGTTCTGCCTGTCCTGGCTTCAATATCACAGAAGGGTTTAGAACTTTCTTCTTTTAGACCCAGGGCAAAACTAGGGAGCAGGAAGTCAGACCACCTCTCATGCAAGCAAAATACTGAATAAAATTGAAAATTAATGCACATGAATGAAGAGAAATACAGGATAAGCACATGTTTTAAACTATATAATGATTTTCACTTACAGCTAGGGAATGCATTAATGGAAATGAAATCCAGTTAAAAGATTCTTCTTCTGGAAGACACAAAGTGAAGGACAGCAATATCTCTTTAAATCTTATTTTAATCAGCATCTAATATGCTAATGTCTCTTCCTATATAGCTCTTTTCATAGCAACAGAGAAATATGAGGCTTCACAGAAGTGGGAAGAGAGCTCCACATTAGACAAGGGAAATAAATGGGTTGGAAACCAAAGGGAAAATGCAGTGAGAAGAGTTTGTAGCAAAGATGATGGGATCCTTTTGCAGTGCATATCCACTCTGCAAAACAAAACGGGCATTTCTGAAAGGAGAAGAGAGGAGACTCAAAAGAGAGTGAAGCTGAGGTGTTGAATTTGAAGTGACTAGTACAACAAAAAGTGAGGAGAGCCTAATATTGTTTGGCATCCTCATTGAGTACATGGAAGGATTGCTTGCACCCTCAGATGTCACCAAACCAAGTGCTGTCCTTTATGTGCTTGAGGGAAGAGATGCCATCATAGGCACCTTCACAGGCTTGAGGAATGAGCCTGAGCAAATGCTATGAAGTCCAACAAGGTCAAGTGCAAGGTCCTGCACCTGGGTCAGGGCAACCACCAGCATCCATACAGAATAGGGAATAAATGGACTGAGAGCAGCCCCATGGAGAAGGACTTGGCAGTACTGGTGAGTGAAAAGCTGGACATGAGCTGTCAATGTGAGCTTGCAGCCCAGAAAGCCAAGTGTATCTCGGGCTGCATCCAGAGCAGCATGGCCAGCAGGGCCCCTCTACCCTGCTCTGCTGAGGCTCCACCTTTGGTACTGCATCCAGCTCTGGGCTCCCAGCACAGGAAAGACATGAACCTGTTGGAGCAAGTCCAGAAGAGGGTCATGATAATGGTCAGAGGGCTGGAAGTCTTCACTGAAGAAAAGCTTGAGAGAGTTTGTGTTGTTCAGCATGGAGTAGAGAAGGATTGGAGGAAATCTTGTGGTTTTTCAATACTTAGAGGAGGCTTATAAGGAGGACAGGTGGAGACTTTTCACCAGGGTCTGTAGTGACAGGAAAAGGGGCAATGCTTTTAAACTGAAAGAAGCTAGAATTATACTGGATATAAAATATATATATATATATATTTTTTTTTTTTTTTTTTTTTTTACAATGAGGTTGATTCAGGTTGTCCAAAGAAGTGTGGATACCCTGAATTGTGCAAGGCCAGGCTGGACATGGCTTTGAGAACCATAATCTTGTGAAAGATGTCCCTGCCCATGGCAGGGTGGTTGGAACTAGACAATCTTTAAAGGTCTCTTCGAACCCAACCCATGATAACAGTCTATGATACAGGAAGTAACCTTTTCATATAACATATGTAATACGTCTTCTCTTGTCTCTCCCACTTATTCTTTCAACCTGGATGGACTAACCTATTTCTTCAAAGGTTTAAGTGATAAATATAATTTAGAATAAGCCCCCTAAGCATGATGCAGGTTAGCATTTCGTTATATTTGGACCAGCCAAATTTCAAAACAAATGTATAGCTGTATCTCAGTTTAAGAGGTCATGTCCACTCTAGTGCATCTTCATTGTGATTAGCTTACAGAAGAGAGAACATTCCCTCAACTGCTTCCTTGTAGGCCATGCTAGTCAATAGAAGGGGTCAGAGTCACACTTACCTTAGTGGAGACAGGGAAATAAATCAGCATAAACTGCAGTGATTGAATGACAGGAGATGTACATTGCTGCCTGTTTGAGGGCTAGCAAGGAAATATCTATAGGGGAAGACTTGACCTCTAGAATAATTGTTACTGCCCAAAAGGCAATAAAAAACCAAACTGTTTAAGGATTCAGATAAACTGTAGGGTTACACATCTCAAATTTTCTCCAGTACAGGGAAAACAGCTTCAGCCAAATAGTTTATCCCCTTGTCTATCATGATCAGTTGTACTTGCAGTTTCAGAACTTCATTTACAATCAGCTGTTTTTCATACACTTCCATCTGTAACATTGAACCTGCAGGATAGATTGATAGATAAATGGAAATTTTCAGTATTCAGAGCTTAGTGTAGAGTAAGAAATGTGGTATGTTCACAGCTAAAAAAAGGGTGTTAGGTTTTTTGTAAGCAAGGTCCCTTGGTAGCCTCATTGCTCTTGCAAGTAGGCATCATAGGAAGTTCAGCTAAAGTGGTGTTTCTTTGCTGGCTTCACAGGTACATCTGCCCTCAAGGGATAGTCTGGATGGTCAGGAGCTCAGCCAGTCCTAAGAGAAATACAGGGGGAAAAAGAATTAAATATTAGCAATTCTGCTGTTTCTCACTTTCCATTACTTCAGTGTGATCTGGAAGCTGGGTGAAACACTTGGCAGTTTTTTGGTTTTTTTCTTTTCTGAACTGAGTTCCAAGTCTGGTGTGGACAGTTAAAGTCCTACAAAGGTATATGTGATCCACAGGTAGTCTAAACTTGAGCTACTGTTCAAAATTGGCACTGCCAAGCCACAGGATGAATGGATGTCACAGGATCTTCTGTTGCAGTAGCCTAAACTGCAATGCCAGGTCAGGGATCAGACTCAATTTTAGCCCATACCTTAGTTTGGTTAAGGTCAAGCATTTATTTAGTTTCAGAATTCCCCATTTCAATTCTAATGTTTCTGTTTTTCTGTAATATATCCAAGTTCTATAAGTAGGACTCCAGTTAAGCATTTGGTACTACTTGCCATTGCAAAGCTGAATACAAGCATAGATCAGCTGAGAAAACAGAATGCAACATTCTGTAATGCAAAGCAATACAACATCTTTGTTTAGATAAAAAAGAATTTAGTTGCTTTATGAGGACACTCAAATTCAACAGATGAAAAAGTATTGAAAAAGTAAGTGTAACCCTGGCAGTGACAGAGCCTCTAATTTTCTTCTCCTGTTCAATAGCTTAGTAATCTTTTGTCATATCATAGTGGCATAATACTAAAATTTCATTCCAAGCAGGACTTTTTTTCTACATATTGTGTCATTTGAGATTACTTCTCCGAGTTTTATTGTGTGTACCAGGCATATCTTTGCAGTCATGTATTTTACTACAAATGGAAGCAACAATTGTTTCAGATTAGATGGATGAAGGAAAAACAAAATGAGTTTTCCTAGATAGAGAATATTTTTCAGCATTTTTGTGACCTCCACTAAATAAATATTTTTAATTGAGTTAATCCTTGGTATCCTTGTAAAGCATATGATTGTCATCATCCTAGTCTTACAGCAGGAGAAAATTGAGGATTAAAGGTTGGATTTTTGTTCAAACCCTCATGGACTGGCTTGGCAATTCTAATTCAAATCTGCAGAACTTTATTTTATGATTTTATCCTGATGTCCTTCTTCCTCCAGGGCAAAAAAATCTGCTGTACTCAAAGAAATAATCATTGCCACAGTATGGAAAATACAATATAAAACTGTACTGGGCCTGTAATTCATTAGAATAATCCCCTTTTCATTATAAACTGCATCATTGAATGCAATTCAGAAATCTGTGTCCAAATGAAAATAAATTTGAGGTTCATTGTCTTTTGAAGTAGAAGCTATTACAGAGCTTTGTTCCCCTGATGTTTAGTATAATAACTGCTCCTAAACTAGATTTACTTGTAGCCAGTTTATAAACCTTTATTCCTCAAAAAGCCCTTCTTCTTTGGTAGCTGTCTTTTCCTCATACTGGGACACCATAAACAGATCACTTTCTACCCCCACATTACTAGTGTGAGCTAGTTTAATTCTTTTCATAAGCTCATGTTCAAAACAAGTATTCAAATTATAATTTTGGTACTTATGCTTGGAATTGGGTATTTCATTTGGGAAACTTTTTTAGCATTCACTGGATATTAGTAGAGAACCAATACTTCAATGTAGTAGGAGTTATTTCTTGTTTCTGTCTTTGCAGTGTCTAAATCTCTTGATTATTGTCTTCAGAATCTGAACTGAAAACAAGAACACTGGTTCTACAGTGACTCCTTAAATCCCTTTATCTAAATTAGAATCAGATTTTCAGAAATGGGTGTATAGAAATATACACCAGGGGTCCTCTACATTAGGAACAACTATTGTATGCTGAGTACTTTATGGATGACCTTGCTTCAGATGCAGTGTTCAAACCCTTCAGGGAAAACACTTACTCAAGACCTTACAATTCACCCAAGGCTTTACAGGAGTTCTGTGTTTGCTGGCTTTAGGCCAATAGGAATTCACTACAAGTCAAAGGTCAAACAAAAACTTATATCACTTTTCTTCCTTTTCACCTTCACCACTCTTCACCTCTCTCACAGCAAGCACTAGCTTCAAAATCAAGGAATTCCTGTGTGAGTTAGAAAACAAAAACCAGGCACTTTTGTCAGTTGTTGGTCATTTTCCCAGTAAAGCATTTTCTCAGTGTGAAATGGGATTTCTTCAATATTAGAGAAGCTGTTAATTTTGCCAATTTTATTTTCAGCTGGGAAAAAAAAAGGACATCTCAGCCCAGATCTCCATGCTTAGGCTTCTACACCTTGGTTCTTGTCAAAATCATCTTCAATGAAAAACACTGTCCTTCACTCAGCAGATCAAGCTTTCTTACCAGACTGTATCCCCCATGTCCAGGAACAGCAGTGGCTCAGTGAGGGGGAGGAAATGCAGTGACATATAGCTCAGCTCAGTGATCTAATTTATAGGGGAACAGTCAGAATGAAATAGAACTGTAGACCCATAAAGACATCTACATGTAACTAGATATTTTGACAGTATGGGGTTTTGTCTGGAATTTTTTGATAATTTGTTTTGGTTTTGTTCAATATGAGAAAGAAATTACAGAAGAATTAAAAATTCTGTCCAAACAGAAATTCTGATTTCTCAGCCCAATAGGTTTTGTTATTGCATTACTCACACATAAAACCAAATAACTGCTACTAAAAGTCACAAATCAACCCCGTCTTGGTAACTGCTAATTCTTCCTTGGGTAAAATCAATACATAAATGCCTGCAAACCAAGGTAAAAGTAAAACCCAGGGAAGACTTAGTCCTCATCCTTTAAACCCACCACTTACTACAGCTCTCATTTCTTGAGAAAGTAACAAGAGCTCTCATCCAGCAGCAGAATGCTTATCTTGATGCCTTGAGGAGCTGGAACAGAGGCTACACACAGAGTTAAGGAGAATAAAATGGGTATTTATTGTGAGGCCTACAAAAGCCACACTCTAGCAATATAAGTGCCACAGTCGTGGCCCCTGCCTGGATGGCTCCAAGATGGAAGGAAAGGAGGTGGTTGGTCACAAAATCTTACACTTTTATAGGTTCTGGTTAATTTGCATGAACTCACCCTCCACCTTTCCATGTAGTTTGTGCTTAGGGCCTGAAGTTTGGAGAAACTGTCCTTGAGTTCTTAACTAGAATAGTTTTGTCTTCATCATCCTAGCACATCAGAAAAGCTCATCCAAGGAGAATAGGAAAACTTAAAACTAAAGGCATCAATCTGGCAATTAAAAGGTTCTTCCAGCATTCCCATATCAGAGAACTTCCTGTATCTCATTCATAGGAATTGATAGAAATATAATTTTGGTCAACAGAAGCAACAGGGCAGGTGGTCAGGAAGTCTGGGGGAGGAGGAGGCTTGTAAGAACCTATGTTTTAGCCAGAGGTAGAATTAGTTGTGCCAAGGAAGAAGAATCAGTAGGTTAAATGCCCAAGAGCTACTGAAGTTTCTGTGTCTGTGTGAGACTTAGCAGAATGAAAGATTGACCAACCCTAAAGCAAAAAGACCCTGAGAAGTTCACAAGGGAAGATAGCCATTGGTATTTTACTACAAAAATAACCTTGTGGAAAGAACACTTTGGATTTCTTTGGGCAGCGTTCTGGGTCTCAGCCTTAATTAAACTCTGTAAGGAACATCTGGAAGATCTGTTTTCCCTAAACATGTTACATACCTAGCCAAAGATAGGCAGTACATCATTAATCTGCCCCAAAACCCCACCCAATTGCAAATAAAACTCCCTCAACACAATAAGATCAGATTTCTACAAATATTTAATAATGTGCTATATTCATAGCAAGATTGGAGCAGGAATATACCAGCATAAACCCATCACAATTAGCTGGAGTCTTTCTTTTAATCCATTTGGCCTGATCTAGAGTCCATGGCTGAAGAACTGAAAATACAAGAATAAACTGGGTCAGCAGAACAAAATACTGACTGTAACTAAATAAACACATAGATGTGTCAAAATACTTCTCGTTGTTATGCTTTAAACTTCCAGAAAAATGCAGGTTATTTTAAAATGATCTGGAATCACTCATCCCATATTATAGATATAGACCCTTCATTTCTCCTCATGAAGTAGAATGTTACTGTAGGGACTGGTAAATTTGCTGCTGCCTCTGTTAGTCAGGATCCATCAATCACATTGCAAACCCCTAAACAGTTCTAACCTATGAAATAGAAATAGGAAACAGGGAGGATCCATTTTGTTGCTATTCAGTGAAGATCCTCATGTTGCTTTAGGAAACTCTTCTTAAGTTTCTTTTAGGTGGGAGGGATTAACTTCACATGCTGCTTGTATTGTATACTGTATGGGGTTTAGTGGCTCTGTTTAAGGCCAGGGAAGAGCATTTGTGAAATAAATATGACAACTGGTCTGTTTTTCCTGCAGTGATAAACCCATTGAAAGCAACCATGTGCTGTCTTAAACCAGTGTGCATTGAAGACATGGTAGCATTGTTAATATTTGCTTTCATGTACATAATCAATCCCTTTGAAGTTCAGCAGCCATGCTGATTACACTCAAGTATGGGCAAAGAAAAGTTTTTCCCTGTTTCCTCTGACAAAATAACTATCCCCACTTTATGATCCCTTCAGCTTTGATCTCTCACTTTGTTAACTTTATATGAGAGCACATGTTTCATGGGGACTTATCTAAAAGGAGTATTTTAAAATAATTATCTAAATAACATATTATAACCATGAAAAAAAAAAGGCAATATTTCTTAGGCATGGTATATGCTCTGTTGTTTCTGCCCTTCTTGCTCTTCTATCATGGAACAACTTTGTTGATATTATTTTGGTAACAGCTTACATGTTTTCTTCTTATCTCTACTTCTTGGGATGCTACAACTGCTCATTAAAATGCCTAATTGTCCTGACAGCTACATTCAACCCCCTGCATTTGTAAAGTCTAAATTAGGTCCATCAGATAGCTTATAATTTCATTTGTATAGACAAAAACAAGCACTGGAAATAACTGAAAAACAACGCAACACTTACAAAGAGGAATATTGCTAGGAGAGAAAAGTAATGTTGCTTGATCCAGTAGGAAGCATCAACTAAGACTCCTATCCCTTTCACTGAAAAGTAGGCTCAGAAACAGATCCTGAACCTTTCCCACCTTTCCTTTCTGGTCATCTGTCTTCTTCATGCTCAGGGTACAGCACTTTTTATAAACCTCCTGGCTCATGTGCCTCATGGGCAGTAAGGCTGGGCCTAGGGGTAGACCTCTGGCACTTTTAGCTTGCCTCAGACACATGTTGCATATTTCTTGCCTTAATTTGCCAAAATGTTTTCATGCTGTCCATGCCTTAGTCCAAAGTATAGATACTTTAAATCCAGAAAGCTGCCTAGTTTACAAAACATCAGACAACTCACAAGTCATGAACTCTAACTTCTTGAGGCACGTTCACGTTGTTTCCTAAAACTGCTATCACTAAACAATGCTTAGAATATAAAATAAAGCCTTCTAGATTTGTACAAACCAAAACAATCCAGAATTGCCCAAACCTCTTCCATTAGCAACACTCTCACCCCCACCCCGAGTGCCTCACCTGCACAGGAGACACACCTGCTGCACACGGTAGCAGCAGTGCAGGATGCAGCCAGCACTACCTATCCATCACTGCTCCAGGACTGAGGGTGGAAAACAGCTACTGTTTAGAAGGTGGGGCAGTAAAATATTTTAATCAGGCAGCTCAGTTGCAGTCAGACAACTCTCTGGGAGCAAGGTAATTAACAGCAGCTGACACAGCCTGGAGTCAGCACTGGCAGTAGTTTTTCCCCTCTGGCTGCTTCCATAAAATCAAGGCACCTGTGATGCCTAATGCCTGCCCTCTGTAACCCTCAGGGTTTCTGGAGTCCTCTCACAAGTGTATAAGGAATTGTTGCTACAGTAATTATCCTCTACCTGTCAGCATCTTGGAAACAAGAGGCAATTTGATTTGTATTTGTCTATGTGCAGAAACAGGTCACCAGAGGAAACTGGTTGTCTTATTTCAGTTATCATACAAATGATTATAAGCACAGGGAGGAGGTTGTTCAGAGTAGCAGTGTAACCCTGTTAGTCTTTTCTCAGTTAAATTTGTGGGATTCATTTGTTTACAAAGAAGCTGAACTCCAGCAGAAGTCGGTTCTTAGCTCTACTATAGTTCTTAATTTTAAGATCACATCCAAGCACACTAAACTTGACAGCAGATATATGAGCACCAACAGATGAGTTGGGTTTCTTTCAAAGGTGTAGAAAAAATAATTAAGAAACAAAATGCCAAACCCAATTAAGTGACTATTGGGAAAAAGCAACAGTCCTGCACATCTTATCTATGGTACATCTTCTAGCTGTTTCTTTCTGTTTTCTTGGTATCTTTCATAATTCCTTGTCTCTCCCTCTTCCTTTCACTGGACCTCGTTCTCTACTTTTATAATTTCTAAGAATTACTATATTAGAACTATATTACTGCATTATAGTTACTCTCAGCTTATTATAATCAGTTAATATTTTCATCAAACTAAATAAGCATTTACTTAGCTTACTTTTAGGAAAAAAATAACAGGGCATGCTGTTATAGAAGAAGGGCAACTTCTTACTTGCTTTGGTTATCAAGGCATGAAGCTTTGGGGTCAGACTACACTTCCATAACAGTACTGCCATTTCTTCAAAGTGCATTCTCTGGAGTAACTTACTGTGTAAGAAAGTAGAATCTAAAAAACCAAGAAAGGCTACCTAAGTGGAGTAGACATTGGTAAGTTTTAAGATAAATCCATGCTATTCTGATGAAGCAATCAAATTTGTCACCCTGGAAAGATTGAAGGCCAAACAAACCACAAGTGTTAGTGCTCTGTTCACACGAACTGATGCAGTTCCACAGTAAGAGACTGTTTAATCACTGCTGCAGGTGCAGTTACCTGCAGAAGATGGTGGATGTGATGATAGTAAAAGACTGACTCGTCCCTTGCTTATCTACCTGTTCTTATCATAGTATCACAGAATAGTTTGGGTTGGAAGGTTCACTTTTGAAGCTCATCACCTCCCTGCAATGAACTCGACCTTCTTCAACTCAGCCAGTTTGTTCCAAGTCCCATCCAATCTGACCTTGAATATTTCCAGGGATTGGGCACCCACCACCTCTCCTGATAACCTGTTCCAGTGTTCCATCATGATCATCATATAAGATTTCTTTCTTATATCTAGTCAAAATGTACACTAATTTATATAAAAACCATTACTCCTTGTCCTATTACTACAGGCCCTACCAAAAAGCCCGTCCCATCTCTCTTGTAAGTCCACTTTAAATACTGAAAGGCCACCCAGAGCCTTCTCCAGGCTGAAAAATTCTGTCTCAGCCTTTCCTCATAAGAGAGGTGCTTAAGCCCTCTGACCTTTGTGGGCTTCCTCTGGATTTGCTCCAAGAAGTCCATGTCCTTCTTATGCTGGAGGTTCCAGACTGGATGCAATCGATTTAAGTAGTCCTCTGTACCCCACACAATATTGTTCATGGACTTACACCTCCTACTGAGGTACAGTTTGAATGCAGTGAGCCAAGAATGTCCTCTCTCATGTCACAGAGAGTGAAGTTGAGCAAGCATTTAATAGACAGAACACAGTGATCATATTTTCTTGTTAGATTTTTAAATAAAAAAGCAGAGTTGCTGGATTTAAAAAGTATCATTAGTTGTTTTCAGTTGTAGCATTCAGCATTCAGTTTATCCTCTAGAGTATCTCACTGATGTGAGTTTTCTGAGAGGCGTTACTTGCCTATCATGACAGTAACTAGCCCCTCAACACTGCCTGCCAGGAGGTGGTGTAACACACAGCATGAGCTGCCAGGAGTGTACATGATGGCAACCCAACTTTTATCATTCCACTAATGTGTAACCAGCTTTCTTGTTGGCATGGATTCAAGATGAGTCCCTGGAATGAAAACACTGATTAGCACCTCCACTGGCCCAACTCAGGCCCCTGTGTAGTTCAAGAACTGCCAAAAAGCAGCAGTATGCCCCACATTTAATGGATGTAAGCAGGCTTGTTGTGGTTGAATTATACAGTACTTCATCATGGACTGAATGGCAAGTTACATTTTCCCTTTGGTAAGTTGTTTTTCATTTTAATTAATGATTTGTTAAAAAGCCTGTTCTTCTCCCTTAAACACAACATGATTCCTTGAATGGGTAGCACAGCCATGTAGCTGAAGTCTATCAGCATTTCAAGTACATCACCAAGTCATCAGAGCACGACCTCCATACTTCACTATCAACAAACTCCTTGCTTGACAATCACAAGAAATTTATGGTGAATATATTCTCCCAGGGAATCCTAGCACATCTGCTTGAGTCCACATGTTCCCTTTAGAATAAAACTGGCTTTACAATATTTGGCCCTTCTCTGTAGTTTACTGTGATACCTCCTTGTCAGATTAGCTGTCCATTTCCATTTGAGATTTCATTGAAATTGTGAGCAGAACTGACAGGCACCTTCCCTCTTTTGTTCCACCTGCAGTTCAGTGTCATTCATGTAAGGCAATATGAAAAGACCAGCACTCCTAAACAAATGAAAACAAATGTTTTATTTACAGGAAAAAATCTGTACACTGTGTATACATAAAAATATACAAAATCATAATAGAAAATATAAAAAGTGTTAAAATGTATACAAACACTGCTTAAAAATGTGACTCCTGTAAAATCTTAACGTTTGTTATTAGAGTACACATTCATTTAAAAAAATCATCATACAAAATAATTCTCAAAGCTATTAAAAAAGTACACAGTCTATATTTGAATAGTTCAATGACTACATATTTTAAGAGCGATGACATGATATGAAAAAAGTAAGGCTTTTACACACAACTCTTATTTCAAGAACAAAATTCTGAATCTGATTGCTAAGCCAGAGAGAAGACATCTGCACTGTCAAAATTCATTAAGTGATTCACGTACCCTTGACACGGGCTACTTTAAATTTCAAACAGTTACATCAGGTATCCTCCTTGTGTGTGAGAGGATAGATGCTGGGAAAGATTCAAATAATTTTAACAGCAGGCATCTGAATTACCTACTTCAAAGCAGGATTTCATTTAAATATGCATCAACTTTAGAAAGCATGAAGGGAAAAATAGCAACCATTTATTGTTGCAGTCAATGTATTTAATACTCCTTTCATAGTACATCTGTGTCACTGTCCAAATGGCATTTTCCATCCTTAAAAACTTCTGAAGAAAAAAGAAATTTAAAACCTCACCAGGGATTGCTCCACATGTGTTTTGAACTCCTGTTTAATTCAGTCTCTAAAATGACTGTGCTCAGTCTGTGCAACCAGTAAGTGTAGACACTTCATTTCAAAAACAAAACAAAACAAACAACTCTTTTGGTTTTTATGACTTTGGCAAGAGATCTATAGCAACAAGTTCAGAATTCTGATATCTTCACACCAAAGAAAGCATCTTGACCAAAGACAAGCAAAGCTTAAATTAAATTTGTACACTGAGAGTGTCCATTAGAGTGTTTATATCACCCCTCTCTCTCTCCAAAAGTACATCATGGTAATTTCACTGAATTTACCAGAGTTTTTACAGCATAAAACTGCACAACAAGGTAAAAAAAGATGTAGTAGTTTATTCCAAGGAAGGACTGAGCTGTGAGTTTATGCTGAGGTAACCTTTAGAACTATAGAGGAATTGAACAAAATAATGTGTTTTTCTAGTAAAAAGATTTCGGCTCAAAATGAGGCAAAATATTTTGTAATTTTTTCTTGAACAAAAGAATACCTCAATTTAACCATCCAAAACGAAATGCATAAAATGATAGAGCACCTCAAGTCAGAAAAGTTATATAATTCACAGTGGGGAAAGAAGAGCGTAACTAAATTCAGCATAAACTCAGCACATTTCCTTAAGCTGCTGCTGTGTTTCTGGTTTGTTTCAGCTAAGTTTAACTGTTGTCCACAGCACCAGGGCACAGAAATGAGGCTTGATAGTGTTTGAAGGCAACTTGTTCCTACTTGTCAGTAAAATTCCATAAATTTAAAGCCTACGAATGCAAAGGGAGCTCAGGGCCCAATAGCAGAGGCAATTGCTTGGCTGATGAGGCACCTTGAGATGCACCAGGTCTGTGCAAACCTTTCTTGTCTACGTGCTGTCCCACTGTTAGTGTGTGACAGCCACATGGGAGAGCTATGAAGCCATGCCTGTATCTTTTCCCCAAAAAGTCCCATGATCTTGGTGAAAAAATACACTTCCTTTCACACTGCTGCATTTAACATGCATCTAAAACCAGCACTCTCACTCATTATTTTTAGAAGAGCTACAGTTCAGTGTTATTACACATTGACTGTTTTAAATTTACTGAATGTGGTTCTTTGCAAACATTTCTCTGCCCTCACAAGGAATGGGGAAATGCCCATTAATTCAAAAACATTTGGAGGGCTTTTATAAAAGCCAGCAATGCCAATGCCACAGAGAGTAAGAAGTGGTGAGAGGAGCACCTCTGCAGGCCTTTATATCTCCCCTTTATTTCTGCCCCTTCCCCTCTTCCAGCAAGTGGAGGGGAGCCCTCAATTAGCAGATCAAACACACTTGCACTTGTGCCAAAAGCTGAAGGAGGACAAGACAAGGTAGGAGAGAAAATGCCCTTTCACCAAGCACAATGTGTTTGAGCAGGCAGACCTGTAAAACATCACAGTGAAAACCAGTGTTGGAAAAAGCCATTCCAGGTCCATTTTTTAAAGGTGGCATCACAGGTTGGTCTTCCTCCTCTGCGAGCAAACTTTTGCAGCACAGCTCTACAGCATCTTCTGAGGTGATGGTGCTACAACAATCACATTTGCACTTGTGGAAGGAGGACTGACTGCTATATAAAGAAGGATATGGCAAAGAAAAAAATTTGGCTGCAAGGGCTTGAGTGTGCAGTCCAGTAAATTAAAAATATACAGTTCATCTCAGACCTGGTTCTGCATTGGTATATAAATGATGTACTTAGTAGGTATGCTTAGCACTTGTTACATGAAATTTTATAAATTTTCCTTGTTCTGTATAATCAACAGTGATGTTGATTATTCTGACAAATTATTGAGAGAATAAATAATACTACACAATCCTGCTGTGGATGGTTGAGCAATGTAATTAGTATTTTTCTTCTTTGTGAAAATCAAAATTAAAAGTTAGTGGTTGCAGGCCAAAGTGATTTTTTTTTCTTTTTGGAACTCTAGAAGTTCCTGCTTATTGAAAAGTAGCATATTCACTAGTCTTAGAAAGCTAAACTCTCTTCCTTTACAGTTATGTCATAGTTAAACCAGGGTACAGCAGAGAGAGACATATTTGATTGCACTGTTCAGACTGCTTATGTTTTGCAAACAGAGTAACAAACATATGGAAAAATAGATTAGTTCTGTGTAGGCTATCTATCCTCCATGCATTTAAATAACAATGTTATTAACTTCAAGAATAAAAGTTGCCACCACACATAACATTAAAAAGAAATTGGTATGTACTGTATCCAGAGTCCAAGGCTAGTATGAGTAAAACCTATTAATTTTGATTTGTACTAAAATGCCTTATGGACATAACTATCCATACAAAACAGAAGTACAGTATATGATCATCTACAGATAATTTCTGTCGACAAGAAGAAACTTAAGATCATCATAAAGCCCAAAAAGAAGGCTAAGTCCTATGTAAGACATATATTCTTCATTTTGAGGAAGGAAAATAATCCTTCCAAAAGATCCTTCCAATACTGCTTCCCAAAGAGCTGACTGAGAGAAAAAGGATTTTGTGATTATACTTACATTACAATTGAAGGTGAAATAGTCATTAATGCTGTTTGCTTTTTTTTTAAACTTTCTGGCAAAAGGCTTTTTGCTTAAGTCAAAACACAAAAAATAGTTTCCATCACAACCCGTCAGCCATTTTTTTCAATGCCCCTTTGAGCTGTCTGCTTTTTTACTGGATGGACATGAACAGGATATAGCTGTGCTTCTACGTACACATATTCCTCCTGAACTTACTCTAAAAGAAAACGTACAGTCAGGTGGTAAAAAACCAAACCAAAACAAAAAAACTGAGGAAACCACTCCAGACCATCAACTTTTAGAATTGCCTTAAAGAATATTGTCCTTATGTGTTATGAATGAAAATATCAAACCATCTCCATATGCAATCCATAGTCAGGTTTTTTTACAGGCATTACAGCTTTTCTGGATTATAGTCTTTCAAGCATTAAGTAAAAAATGCTGATAACATCTTCTTTCATCAGAAAACTTCTTTCTGAACAACATGTTCTGAAGAACTTGTGAACAAGTGACTTTGATTCAGATACCAATGAAATACCTAACAAATAATGTCTGTATTCCTGAATGCTATCTTTGTTGACAAGAGGTGAGTTCCCTCTAAGCTTGCTTTCAGTGTGATGGGGGAATGCTGCACAGCCTTCCTTGGCTTCCTCTGGATCTTTTGTATCTGTGCAGACTGGGGGAAGGCAGCATTTCCATCTCTCACCTTCCTGATAGTCCTTTCAGAGAGAATTTTTCTTCCTAATTGGGTTACAAATATGTTCTTTTTTCTCTCAAGAAATGAGACATTTCTCTCTTCCCTCTGCAGTCAGTGTGAGCATGGGAGACTGGCATCCAAAAATACATCCAGTAGTTTAAGTGGTTTAGCTGTGTACAGCCCTCTCCAACCACACACGCTTCAGGGCCACCCTAAGCCCCTGTTCAGCTGGAGTGCTGGAACTGAGCCTGCACAGGAACAGGCATTAGAGTCTGCTCTAATGAATGACTGCACAGCTTGGAGCAGCAATCATTTCATTCTGGGAGAGTGTGAAAATCCCGTGGAGTCACGGGAAATGCTGCATTGTTCAACTGGCCACTCTGTACATACATGAACAATAGAGGCTGTTTCACAATGCCGGGTTTGACAATTAAATAAATTCGTTAAAAAAAAAATTACAGTCTAGGATATGTGGCATGAGACCACTGACAAATTCTGACAGTCACACCAACAACAATACGTTATATTTCTGCCTAAGTATGTCCTTTGCACCTTCATGAGCTAAGCCTTTGCTTTTTTTCTGTAACTATTTGCAAAGCAGTAATAAATACTCAGGCTCAGAAAAGAAGTATTTCTCATGCCTGCTACTTAATTACAATTTATAGACTCAAGACTAGATTGGTCTAAGATATATTTTTTCAAGTATTCTCTTCTTGTTTATAGTACGACAGTAGTACCTTATTGCACATTGTGTCTGAAAGACTTACTTCTACAAGTGTGAGAAATTATTTCGTTTGGGGCACTTGACAGCTTTGAACCCTGGCAAAATGACTTTCCCCTTGCGATACAGATCATCCTGCAAACCTTTGTTCATCCTCTGCACCAGGAGCTTCTCGTAGAGCAGAGGATGGTAGGCCCCCAAGGTGCAGGCTGCATCGTAGTAGAGTTCATGGTAGTGACACAGGTCTGTCTGTCGCACTGAAGGGATGTACTCATACACGTGCACTTCATTACACATGGACATCATGATGAGGATACCTGCAACAAGAAGCGAAAACAAAAGTGAACACCAGCTTTCACTTTTCTTGCAGAAATTTCCCTGTAGTTATCCTATCTATTTTTTCCCCTCTTTTCTTTGTTGTTGCACACCTTAAGTATTCTGTAAAATCATTGAGTGAAGCAGTCGTTCTTTTTATTTGAGCAGCTTTCACTTGTCCTTGATACATAAAGATTGTGATCCCTGTAGAGTCAATAGGGTAGGATAGCAGTCATAAAGAAAGAGTGAAAGGCCTGTAAAGAACTTGCATATCACCATCAGCCTCCTGAATGAGAAGACTGCTCTTTCCCACCTCCTCCCATTTACTCTATGGACTGTCCACAAAACATCACCCACAAGAACCCTTGAAACATCTCCACCTTATTGCAATGTTGATCTTTCTTAGTCTGAAATCGAACCAATTCCACTTTTCCCACCCAGTTGCTTCCATCTAAGCAGCAAGACTTGGCCAAGCACATGCAGAAGGGCATATAAAGAAACATCACCCATGTAGTGGTGGCACAGAAACCCACAGCTTCAGACAATTCTGTGAAGAGTCTCATGGATAGACACCAGAGACTAATTCCTACTTAAAGCAGTGCTGTCATAAGGAATAGCCCCTCACCACTTCCTCGTTCAGCAAGTAGAAATCCACAAAATGCCAAACCATCTTTTTCTGCCATGTGCCAATGGCACACTATCATCAGCACCATCAGTTGTGGTGTTTACAGCCTCGAAGCAAGAGAAATATTGCTGTTGCAGCTGCACATTTTCAGATGGACTAATACCAGATAATGATCAAGAACATTGCCTAAACCATAATACTTTCACATTAATCACAGCTCCTGGAAACCTTTTCTGTTTCAAGAAGCCATGCAAAAGGAAAGTGACATAAAGTAAGTTTTGGATGCTGTTTATTTTTTTTAAGATTTCACTTAAAAAATAAATTTGTGTAGAAAATGTATTGAGGCATTTGTAGCACTGCTGGTATCTCTATCTGTTGAATAGGACTGGCAGCTCTCAGAGGGGGTATCTATAACTCTGATCACTTGGAACTTACAGATGAGCACTGATGTAACTGTTGTTTGGGGTTTTTTTCTGCACAATAGCTTTGGCATCATCAATGTTGTTTTGGGTAGATCTCAGAAGTGAAATGAATTAACATAAAAAATTATTTTTGTTTTTTAATTAAGCAAAGCCATTTTCTAAGTTTCGTTGACAGTTTGGGAATGCAGGGATTTCAACGGCTTGCTAATGAAAAGAACCCTATGTTCTCCCTGCTGTGTATCATTAGATTATCAAAATGACTTTTCCCTGCCTGATGTGTGAAGTAACTGAAAACCAGTTACTTCTGTGATTAAATCTTGTATCATAAATTAAAGGTTCTGAAAATATTTTACAATTGTTCTACAGCTTTACACTCTACAGAATCTACAGTGTTAGAAAAGCATTCTCAAATTTGAGTGAACTTCAGTCTTAAGCAGCAAGAAACACATATTCATGGTGAAAATATATTTAATCCCTGTTTGAACACAAAGTACAATCTTAATAAAGCAAGTTACCTTGCCTTGAAGATGTTGCAGAGATGCTCAGAACTGTAACCTGTCAAGCAGCTATATATAGAATTGTTTGTTTTCTGTTGTTTTAGTTTTACAAATGCTTTCGTCAGCTTTTCCACTGCCAATCTCCTTCCTCCACCGATGGAGAGCCCACCTACCATTCCAAGGTAAGCATTATCCAGCTGGATCAGAGGGTGGACGGTGGAAACATGTGCAATAATGAACGACATCAAGAAACAGATAGGAAAATTACTTCTGTCCTGCACCCAGAGCCAATTTCAAAAGCTGTATCACCAACATCTTAGGAAAACTGTCTTTCATGGAAAGCCTTAACCAAAGCATGTTTTATTTCACTGCCACATTACCAAGTGAACTCTAAAAGTAATAAAGGAAGTTGTCATTTTTGGGATTGGAAAACTGTCAAGAACAAAAATTGTGACTCCTTACTAACAGAAAAATAGCCACTTAACTCCAGGTATGGTTCAACCATGACAAAATTTTAAGCAGTATCATTGACTTTCCTGTAAATTAGTTAATGGAGGACTTAGAAGTGGTAGAGTTGTAGCTTCTAGTCATCAGTGGTTCAGTGTCAATCTAAAAGGCACGCTGGGCTATCTAGTCTGGCTCCTTATCTTTCCTGGCTGGTTCCATCCAGAACTTTGCATTTCAGTCTAGGTTGCTCACAAATAACTGTAACTTTTACTTGCATTTTTGCTTATGCTGGACAATGGTGTTTGGCAGGAGGAAAGACATGGCAGAAGCACCTTGGCAGACTATTTTTTGAGTGGTAACAGCTAATTATAGCTCATTCTTCTGTTGAAGTCTGAAAGATGAGCTACAACAAGAAGTAGAGATTACCACATACACAGCTGTACCTGTGCTAGAGGCTTATCTGTCCTGGTGGAATCAGGAGCACTCCTGATATCCAGGCCTTGTGTACATGTCAAATGTTCAAACCCCAGTCTGGGCAAAAATGGTGTTCAGTGCCAGGCTGTTCTTCTTTTAGCACCTCTGACACTATAGACCTCCAGCCCATGGAGGTGTACCAGTGTGGTAAAACCAGGACTTCCACCCAAACCATCTGTGGGTGAGATGCAGGATTACACATGAACCTGAGGAGGTAGGTCCCTCCACTTAACTGGTACAGCCCCCAGATTTTCCCCCAAAATTATCTGCTCCTGCTATTCTGCATTGCATTAAAAAAATACAAAACAAGAAAACAAGGAGATGGAAAAGGAATAATTAAAAAAAAAAAGGTTCTTCTTGGAAAGGAACCCATCTTTTTTTTTTTTTTTGTACAAATACAGTCCTCTCTAAAATAGAGAAGAAACGGTTTATTTTCTGTCTCATGCCTTGGAATATGTGAAACGCCTCCACAGGGGACAGCCCTAGTGCTGTAGAGTCATTAGTGCAAATTCAGTTTACAAAAAACGTTAATTGAGCATCTTTAAAAGAATAGCAGGAGTTTAGACCACTAGGACATTTATATCAGTCCATGTACTAGGATATATTCAGGTTTTATTATATTTTTTTCTAATGCAATGTGTCTAGGTTGTTTTTCCTAAGTCCTTAAAACAGAGCTGCCAACAGAGCTCCCTGGACTACAGCTCTCACATTCCATGCCATGTTTTTTCATACCACTCTTTAACTCTGTTTCTCTCTTTGCTTGGTTTTAACAACATTGCAGGGAGTTACTGACATCTGTACCCAGCAGATATAAGTGTGCCAAGCTGTCTGTATTTTCATCTACCTTCCCTTCTTGCCTCCATTTAGCTTCAGTGATATTATAAATCTCTTAAATCACCAATTGGTTTTTGCCACTTACATGACCCCCAAAATACTCTTTTACATTATGTTTGAAGTTTTGTGTTTTGGATGCAGTCTCCAAGCTGAAGAAGAGGAATGTGCCTGACTGCTTTCAGACTTAATCTTGATTCCATTAACTCATTTTGCTTGCCTGTCTATTCTGAAAAGTCCCACCTTGCTTCCCATTTGTTATCTTTACATATTTCTTTCTGTGTTATTGCTTCCTAAGTTTCTCTTCTGTAGCTGAATTTCTTGGCATTTTCTCCCACACCTGCAGTGTCCAAGCGTGCCTCATTTATTTCTTACCCCTGTACTACCCTCAGAGTATGTCTATACATTTATTTCTTTCATCTGGGTACTTTTCACATCATTGCCCAATTCAACATCATCTGCATCAACTTGTTCCATATCTCAATACTCCTCCAGGATTATCAGTATGAATGAAAACCTCATTGCTTGATAGCCTGTAGGATGAAGAGTTTCCATACAATACACTTCAATATTTGTCTTTGCTAACAGTCTTTACAACAATTTTCAGTCAATGCACAATTACTAGCTATAATACAGCACATACTGTCTTACACATGACCTAAGGAGCTATTAATAAACACGATGAGACTGTCATTGTCCCAACACAATATAGAGTCTGGACAGAACTAATCTTACTGAGATGTCCATGCCCTTCTCCGACCTGGCTGGTTTAAAGCATTCTTTAGAGACAAGGTAGGACACAGGTATTTCTAGGGCAAAACTCATCTGACTATTTTAGGATGTGTTGAATTGTCCACTTACAGAGAATTTTCTGTAAGTGTTGTTCCTCTCCACTGACTAGACAGAACCCAAAAATAAGAGTCTGCCCCTTGGCTGTCAAGAACTTTCTCCTCTACTCCTATGTAAGTAGCTTTTGGAATTTCATGAAAAATAATAGAACTGGCTTTTCCAGAAGCACAGTGAGAAGAAATAAAAACAAGGCATGATCAAATGTGCCCCTACTGTAGTTACCTAATACCTGAGGTATCACAGATTCTTTTGCTGTCAGCAGAAGAAAGTGAGCACTTTGAGGAAACAGTACATGTCTAAGGATTAAGAAAGGAGATACTTTCATACATTCAGAATCACAACTGAAGATAATTCTGCATAGGCCACTCTAATCTAATTCTAATACCCTTGTTGGATTTTTAAAAGTCGCATTTGGATTACAAATAATTCTACCTGTATTATGGTAGAACATTCAAAGTTATGCTTTATGAACATTGCCATTCAACTATAAAACATTCACAAACACCCAACTGGACACTAAAAAATAAAGAAAAAAACCAGAATTGTGAGCATAGAATACTATAAAAGATATTATTCCAAAGAAATGATGTGGTTGTCAGAGAAACAGTCAAATGCAACTTTGTTAAAACAGTACAACTGTAGACACTAAAACAGTATTACATATTTTGAAATATATATTAGCATTTCAAAATGCTTAGAAAAGTGTGTTTTCTCTTGGCATTTTGGTTAAGATGAAGTGTAGTGTAGTACTTTTATTTTTCCCTATTTAGTAGATATCGATGGTGTTAGGAAGGGTTGGGCATAGTTTAAACTCAGTCCAACTGGCACAAATAAACTTAACTTTTACAATCTGCACTGAGAACATTTAAACCAGAATTATATGAAGATTAAATTCCGTGCATGGATGGTTTTTACAAATGAACATGCACTATGGATTCTAATCAAAAGGAGAAAATGTTTTTTCGATTTGTTCTTGGCAATTTGAATAATTCTAAAGGCTTTGATTTTCCAACACGAATATTTCATGGTATGATTAAGCATTGCGGTTAGCATTCTAATTTAAAAAAGAATGTTCTCTAGTTTGCAAATAAATAAAATTTAGCTTAATATATCTGAATCAACAGATGCTGTACAAAAGCATCTAGAATTATAAGTGTAACTCAAACATTCCTCAAGAACACAGAATCATTATAACATAATGTAAGAGATGCTGAAAACATTTAAATGCACATAATCTGATATTATTCATAATGTCTCATTTCACACCATTGTAAATTCAGTTACAGAAAATAATTTAGCTAGATATACTATTACGTTTGTGTTTGATAATTTGTGTATTTGAAAGCATTACAAATAAGCATAAAGCATTTAGAATGTATAGTTTTCTATATGATAATCCACTACTATAGTCACTCCTAACTGGATTGCAGATACCAAAGGAAACTCCTTGAAACTGGGCCAAGTGTGCCCAGTTATTCTTTGGTACATGCAGTAAAAGTAGCTTTGGCTTTTTAAAGCCCTTTGTTTCTAAAAAAGTGTTCTTTTATCTCTGTTTAGATCATGAACTATGTGAAAAACATTAACCACAAGAAAACCAAATTATTTATCAAAGAATTGTCACCAAATAGCCCTGTGCCTAAGCTTAATAATTTGTGCAATACTTGTCATCTTTGATGTATAGATACTAGCATTACATAGTAGACTTAGAAAATTACATATTTATAACTTGGTGAATGCAAAAAGCTCTACATTAATCACAATAATACATTCTGTAATATGAGCATAGACTGGAAAATGCTGACCAGTAAAATAATGTAATTCTACATGTATTATTTAATTTTGGGTGATTCACTAGAATAATAAGTTTTTCTTAATGTGATTTAAGAGAAGAATTTGCTCTTTTATGTCTCCATTTTGGGAAGTGGGAGATACTCAACTTTCAGTGTGCTTTTTATTAGCATAGTAATAATTTGAAGCTTATGTATTGAAAGTATTATTTATTTGTGTGCTGATACTTGAATAACACTGAGCTGGAAAGAGTGAGCACTATTCCGTTCGTGCTGCAATTGCTGTTAGAACAACTGAATAACAGCAACAAAGGCAACTCTTAATATGTCTAATTTTTTCCTTTCAGTTCATGAAAGTGCATTTTTTTCTAAGCAGAGCTGGAGCTCAACTTTCTACTTGTATGCAACATGCTCTCCAAAGCCATTTTAAATTTAAGTTCTTAGTCATACAATGACCTGCTAATGTTGCAGTGTAATGATAGCCTTGCTTGTACTATTGTCTTGATGCATGCAAATGAAGATTAAAATAATGTTATCAACTGTTAATGATGCATAATGTTAAAACTGTAATGTCAACTGTAAAGCCTCAAACAACATTTCCCTTCTCCCAACAATAAAATAATCTGCGCTTAGTTATTTTGTGTTCAGTGGATTGTATTTTATGCTAAAATTTCTAGCACATAGCAAAACTACCACCTACACAGACAATTTAAAATGTAAGAATCTACACAGGTCATGTTTTGATTGAAAACAAACCAAAATACTGCAGTCACAGCTTTCACCTAGCTTTTAAAAAGATAAAAGTCACTGCTCTATAAGAGTATATAAATGTGAATTTCAATTAAAGTCGCCTGTAAAGAGGTAAATCAATAAAGTGTACTGATGGACTATGGTAAGTAGGAATTTTTAGAAAATCCACTAAGTAAACAGTGGACAGGAGCAAAATCTCCACAGAAAAGCCTTTATATAATCTCGACATTATTAAAAAGCCCTCAAACTTTCTGAATGCTGATGTACCATCCCATCTGATGAACAGAGAATGCTGTTATTGAGAAACTCTGCTGTTTTACTCTTGGTCTTCAGATGACAAAAATTTAAGGTCAGAATAGGCTGTTTACATTGGCTACCAACGAGGGTACAGGAACAGTCAGTTCTTACATCAGAATGGTAACAGTACAGACTGACACTTTATAAACTGTCAGATTCAATTAAAAACTGAACTTTGATATGTACAGAAAGACAGGAGGAAGACTGAGTTCACATTTCACAGTGAAAGACTGATTAACAGGAAGTGAGAGGTGACTTACTTCTGTTGCCAAAAGGTAGGGCAAATCCTTCCCTAGTAACAGTGCTAATTTAGGATTTGCCAGTGGAATTCAAATCCGAGGTTCGGTGGTTGGATGCTTATATATCTTCCTAGAAAAATGGCATAGATCCAAGTCCAAGATGATATGTAAACATATCAATACTCATTTAACAAACTTATTTTCAGCCAAATGTGAACCGACAACATTAACTGTGAAAAGCCACCATGGCAATTGCCTAATGCTAATGCAAGATGATGAGAATACAGTGCAGAAATTTGTTTAGATGCATGAAGGCAGCAGCTGCAAAAGTGATGCAAAAATATGAAGGAATGGCTTCTCAGAACTCTTATAAGGACTAGACTAGGAAGACAAAGAGTCAATGATTTATAATGAGGAGGGACATTAGCTAAGCTATGACATGCCACATACGGCAAAGTTACAAGCCAGCTAAAGTCCATGCTGGTATCTCAGGAAACAAACCAAAAGACACTCCCAGACTAAAATCAAAAGGTTGGTTTACCCTGTTGGACCTTTATCCACAAACTACCCTTCCCTCAGCCAATCCTGCTCTTCCCATCCTCTCATCTCCCTTCCACAGCTGGCACATGCACTGTGCTTCTCCCACCCCAGCCAGCAGCTGTCAAATGCTGCTGCCTCTCCTCAGCAACACTGAGCCGGTGCAGAGCTGATGTGGTAGGGTTTGAAGAAGGCAGGGGGTCCAGGAAGAATTTATGCAGATATAGGGCAGCTCATACCCCACAGGAAGGATAAAACCATTATTTTCCCTAGCTCCCATGCAGTGAAAAAACCTGGGGAGAAGTTCTACCTCTTCTCTCCCTCTCTCATTCCTCTGAAGTCAAAGGATGTGAGAGACTACCTCTTCCCCACTGGTCCCCTTTCTGAGATATTTAATAATATTGTGACTTAAGTATTGTAATACAGTTATTAATGATGTTAAAAGATTCCCCTGACATCAGTCACTGTGCAAGGATGCTGACTCATTGCTGCAGAAGAACACCTTAAGGACACATTCCATCAACATCCTCCCTTTGCCAAGATTCAATCTCTTATAAATAGTGCTAAGTAGTGGGAATAGATACAATTGTCAGGAGAAAAATGTAATTACTGAAGAAACAGTGTAAGACCATGCTAAAACATTCTTGGCATTTGTGAAAAGAAAGATTCTGATGTTTCCATGTTTTAATTATACATTTGTCCAATTTTGTAAACTGGGCCTACTGGAGGCTAAAAAGCCTGAAAGAGAAGTGCCTCACTTGACTCAGAACCATTTTCGTATCCTTTTCTATGTGATTAAAATCATCATGGACCATACTAAAAATTGCTTAGATTCAGGAATGTGTATCTCTGTAAAAATTCATACCCTCTATTTAACAACAGCCTGTTGTCTTTCATATAGCTGTTTTAAGCACAGTGGTATTTAGTAGTGTGGTCATTTAATAAATGTTTTTCCCTTCCAGAAATTCAGACACTCGTATTTTATGATGGCCATCATTTACTCAATCTTTCTACTAATTCTATAGGAAATAATTTTATAGATTTTATAAGAATCAGGTAGAAGCTTAATACTCAGGATATCCCTTTCATGCAGGTTCACTAGTTGAGTCTGCCAGCTTCGGTTCCAACAGGATTGTTTGCTGCATGAGTGATTGATAGATACCTGACCTGACGACCAACATGACTTTTCAGCTTTCTGCCAAGCTGCATTCCATTTTTTTTACTTTATCTTACTCTTTATGTCCCTGACAATATGCATTTGCTGTTTCTGTGCTACCTCTGTATTTAGATTATGTTACATGTGCAATGCACAGATATTAATTTGATAAGGTTACCAAAACAGGAAGATGCTCCCTAATAAAATATTTAAAATACATCTATCAGAACAGTAGCTAGTTATGAAATTGGGTGGATATGACATCCAATGAGCTCATCTTACTACCTTGTTTTTTTAAAGTTAGTCAGCCTACCAAAAAGCACTGCTCCTTGGAAAAGAACAATATAAATAAAATTCCCACTAGAGAAGGCAAATTTGCATCTGTACACAGAGTATATTTATCTGTGCGGCTTTTGTTGTTAAAATTTTGATGTTTAATGGTTTATATTTTCAAAGCTTTCTCTGCTTGAAAGACTTTTTTGTCACTAACATTTAGAGTTGAGATTGAAGATTGCTGTTCTATTCTCATAGTGAAATTAATTCCATTTCTTCAAAGAAGTGTTCCATTTCTTCTTTTGAAGGGTTTTTATCTATGGTGGAAGTACAGAGTGACAGCACAATGATCATCTTCACTATTCTTACAATCAGCAGCTGTTAACCTATTTTTATCAACAACTTCATTGCTACAAGAAACACTTTTGCAAAATGTGAATGCAGCTGGTGAAATCATTCCACATGAGCTGTCTTCTCCCTGTGAATTTCTACAAGCAGATTCCAAAAAAAACCTCACTTCAGGAAGTAACCAACAGCCAAGTCCCCTCTGCAACACAGCAGGCCTCCTTTACTTTCCACTCATATTCCAGGTATGCACAACCCACTCCAGGCATAGATGGGCATCTCCCAGACACATTCATGTCATCCCTCTGGGAGCTTCTGCACCCTCTCTAAGGCCTTTGGTGTGCTCCAAGGTATCCTAGGATGCCACTACTGCATACAGAACCCAAGATAAATGCTCACAACTGGTTTTCCCGTATCAGATGCTATCTCAGGTGTCTTTGCTTTCATATTCAGATATAAAGAATAAAACCAAACCATTTTCTGACTGCAGCAAATACCTAGATCAATATCACAGTGTCAGTGAGGAAAGGATGGAGTTTCCAAAGTGGAATATGGTATTTGAAGCTCTACTACCCTCTGAGTCTAGAAGCACAGGCAAGGATGACCCTGACTCAGCCTTGCCACTCTGACTACTTGCATCCTTTAGACCTGTCCACAATCAGGACCTGTTGTGCATCAGATAAGTTGTTCTGCTGTATGAATGTGGGCACAGTGCCAAATTATCCCCCTAGAAATACTGAGGAAGGACCAAAAATTACAGTGAAACACTATTGCTTCCAGTGAAGAAGTGCTCAGACAGCACTAGAAGCCCTTGGCCTATGTAGGGAATACAGCCCAGCCTGCCATTGATTTCATCCTGTCTATATAATCTGCCATCTGCTTTCATTTGTTGTCTGAGCACTCTCTGCTCTATGATTCCAGCCAGGAACTTCAGAACTGAGTAGGTCCTCAATAAAGTAATATGGAATAATATAAATTTCTCATCGATATATGCATGCTTTAGAGATATGGTAGGCATAACATGGATGTGAAGGGTAAGAAGGCAGAACATCAAATTCACTCAACTGTTTTCTAGTTCTCATAACGTGTGTTTTTGCTAGTCATTGTTTCTGTATAGAGCACCAAGAACAAACAGTACATGTGTGGGCTCGATCCTAATGCAATGTATACATTTTAAATTATTTTTTTAATCTAACATGTCTACTGGAACCGTTTTTGATACACCTACCAATAAAACCTGAAGAAGGAGGGTTGGGCTGTATCTTCTCTTTAGTGTTCTCCTGAATGATGTCCCAGAGCTGCCATATAAACTTTGGATGGAGGATGTAGAATGGCTGGGTTGGATTCTTCCTGCGATGCTGCACATAGGGAGTGAACAGATTGTAGTCTGGCTTCTTATACCACTGGGAGGAAAAAATGTTTTTCAATAGTATTAAACATGTTTTGAACACTACATGTACAATAGCATAAACTGGCTTCATTTGCGTTCTGCAGAACAGAAGCAAAGGTAGCAAAGCAGCCTGCATTGGTGGATTCTTCTAGAAAGGCATTCCTCACTTTAGGCTATTCTGTTTCCTTTCTTCGTACAGAGACTCCCAATAAGCAATTGACTGCTGTGGGATGAGCCAAGACCATTTTCCCCTCACATTAAAGAAGAGGTTCAAAGAGCTTTGACATGATATGTGGGCCTGGGGGTGAATCTTCCTCTGAAAGCATCCCTGTCCCTGTCGGAGGCAGCAGCAGCGCATGACGCAGCTGATGGCAGCCTGCGTGGGAAGCAGGCAGCCTCTGGCATCTGTTGCTAAGGGAGTTCAGCAGATGAAGGCTTACTTTCTACTTTGCAGCCTGCTCAGCTCCGAGCTCCCTGTGCCAAAAGCCATCAGATCAACTTGTCTACTGGAGCTGCAGCTACAGCCACAGTAGAGACTCCCCCAGTGACAACCAGATGGACGTCTGCTGCTCTCAGTGAGGGGGTGGACAGCAGGGCACAGATGGCTGTGGGACAGTGGACATTAAGGGAAGGCTGGTGGGGAGGAGGCCTGAGAAATGGGGAAGGCACCCAGGAGAGATTTTCACTAGGATGTTGTATTTTGTTTGGGAAGGCAGTGGGGAAGATGGGGAAAAATGGATGCAGATTTTCACCTTTCCTGACAAAACCTACTTGTGAAAAGTAGCAATGTTCCCTCCCTGGCAAGCGCACAGAAAATTCGCTGTTATGTGAAAATAGCAATGTTTTATCAAACAAATGCCACCATTCATCTATTCTAGCATCTCAGAACAGTCCCTCCCAGTATAATTGCAGGCTACTAAAATGTTTTTGACCAATAAATCAATTCTGACCAATTCCTATAGACACAGCATTCTCCTTTCAGATAGACAGAACCTGGGGTTCATGGTGAAAAGGGAGAACCAGGAGAGTAAAGCAGTAAATTAATTTTCTCCGGTACTTTCAAATAATTGGGAAGAAAAGTCTAAGTGGATATCTTACCACATTCAGATTTGCAGAGTAGGGAGCAGGATCCCAGGCTACTAAGATAACATCTTTATACAAGGAGCTGTCGACAAAGTGATGGTTTGGATTGGTGAGAATCTGCAAACACAGACGCAAAGAATTGCACAGCATTAAAAGAAAGTGGCATCCAGGAAAATGGCAAAACCCTTCTCTCAAGTGAACAGTCCTACCCACGCTGCTGTTTGTTATGCTTCGGTTCTGGTTGATTTTAAGCATCTTGTTTTGTTAAAAAAATATACAAAAAAAAGCTTATCCATGAACAGCACTCATTACAGTTTGAAGTAGCAGTATGCTGAATTACTCTCCATCTGTGAAGGATGTGATAGGACCGCTTGAGATGCTGTGCTATTGTGTATCAACATTACCGTGTATTCTGGAACTTGAAAACGAAAGCTACAGTATTTCAGATTGCCTGTGGGATCCTCTTGGACACAGAGCAGCTTTCTTTGAAGTGATAGAGCCCCAAAGTGTAATATCTTTCTCTGCCACCCATCCCCAACCACCTTTTTCATGGCTTTCTCATTTTAACAGCAAGTCAGTGTCATTTCAATAAAAAAAATTGCAGATTAGACCATGACTGTACAAACTGGAATACCTAGAAAAACAATTCCAACAACAGGCATGTTACAGGGCTATTTTTGAAGGAACTGTCATTTTGCTCTAATCTACTGCTCTCATATAACTCCTTCCTGCATCTCTCAGTACTTTGCCTGATCATCCCACCACACTGGAAGTCTACTCTTCACTCCTGCTGGCTCACCCCTTTCAGGACCCTCCATGTCTAACTAAATCTCTTTAATTCCTGGTGCATCCAATGCCAGGCAGTTCAACATTGCTCGAAACAGCATGAATTTTGTTCCAGCTGTTAAAATAATCAACATTCCAGACAAATAAATTCATAATAATTTTCATTTCCCTTTAGGATCCAATGAGCCATATTTAATTATGCATATTTTTCTTCAGAAAAATAATATTGTTGCTATAGCAATATTCTTCCTACCATAAACTTTGAGTTTAATGATTTCCATCAGCCTTCTACAGTAAGAACAGAATTAGTCATGCTGCTATCAGCATCCTCAATTTCTCAGAACAATTTTCAGCTCCAAATGTAAACTCCTTTTTTGAGTGTACAGAGCAAATTGACCAAAAGACCAAGATTTTAAAAGTTTCGGTCCAAACTGACCACACAAAGGACCTTATTTGCCTTTCAGTAAGCAAGAGTCCTCTGGAGGTGTTGTCCACACAAATTTTTCTTTCAGTGAGTCTGCATTCATATGTATGAGGTTCTTTTCTGCAATAACAGTATCTGTTGCCACTGCACAGGCTTCCTTCATGTTCTTTGGGCTTTCACAGTGGAGAATATGAAGGAAGAAGGGGCCACAGCAGCCTTTTAATTAAGTGAATGCAGGAGTTTCCAACAGTGAGGAGGGTCAGTAAACCTGTGCAGGTAACCCAGCTACAGTACAGGTAGGGAAAGCAACTTCCATCAAGTGGCGTGTGCAGATTTCACCCTCAGAGAGGGAAAGGCTAACTTCTCAGCAGGTGGACACACTATCATGGGTGGCTTCTGACCTCTCTGAAGGAGCACAAAGCTGGTGGGCATACAAACACTTGTGAGGAAGCCATGTGAGCTGACCTGGCCAGAACTTTGCCATGCCCTCTGTTTTCTCTCGAGGTCTTATGGGGAGCAAGCCTTACACAGTGCAGAAGAGAAGACCACAGGACCCTCCACTACCATCCCAGTGGGAATGTACTGCAGCAGCCTGGGAGGCAGAAGACCCCAGTGTGCCCTGCATGGAGAGCAGCTAATTTAGCCATTTAATCTCTCTGAATTTTCTGGGGAGCTAAAAAAGCTCAGATCACTCCCTGAGAACATTTCTCTCTTCTACAGGGAGCCTACTGAGTCTAGCAAATATAAAGTTTCTAAACCTTTCTCCTTGCCCAGTTCAGGAGTTCAGGCATGGTCAATGTCAGGACATTTTGGCTAACAGTAAGATGGAGAATCATCAAAGAAAAGGAAAAAACCCCATCAAAACCAAAAAAAGTAAAAGAAAATACATGAAAATCCATGTTCCCTGATACACTGATTACAGCACTTAAGGCAGAACAAGATATTTCTGCTTTCTTCCTGCAAACAAAAGAAAGGAGGCACATTTAACCCAAATCACTTCAAAGATCTAGTCTGTTCTGAAGCCCCACAAAGACCTACAAAATGAGTGTGAAGAGAATGACAGTGAACAGTCCTCTTTCTGATGGCAAAGAATTTGAGCTTATACACATAAATCACACCCACCAAGAATAGACTTAGCATGGGCAGTCACTCAATGAAGAAAAAAATGAACTCATAAAAATTACAGTAACTGAAAATTTTGCTCTCCTTCAACATGAATCAATATGTCCAGAGCATGCTACATGGCCAACCATACACCTGGTGTTGACTAAGTAAGCTCATTTCAGTATGTCATAAAATTTCACAAAAATTCTGTTGCTGATTTTTGCCTGCATTTCATAAAGAGGAAAGAGTTTTGGTTTGCCCAAGACACGAATAGCATTTTTGAACTTGAAAAACTAATCTCAACCATAAGGTGTCACTGTGGCTCAAGTCACATTTATTTACACCATACCCAGAAAATCTCATTTTCTCTTGTTTCTATTCAGATGAACAAACTCACCTGATGTGTAATACCCAGTACACACTAAAGTTTTTTACTAGTTCTTTCCAAATTTTTAAACAATAATGACTTGCCTAGTGTTATGCAACTCAGTTCCCATTTCTTTTGCCTTCTAGCAAGGAAATAATTGAGGAACTGGAAAATATGAGAAAACAGCTTTGGAATCACCACAGCCTGAACTTTGTGAAAATCCTGGAGGCAATGGTTTCTCCAGGAGGTCAAGGTCTTCTGTACTGACAGCTCTCTGGCATCCTGCAGAGCCTTTACAGATCAGTTCACATGAGAAACTTTACAAACCGGTTCTCTGAAAGGAGGCTGTCAAGTCACTCTACACTGACAGCAGTACAAACATCCCTGTAAGGGAAAACCTTTCACCTTCTCTACATCACAACTGTTGAATCCAGTCACCATATTACCCAACACTTTTTCAGAGGTTATTAAATTGCTTTCATATTGTACAGAAGAGACATTGATTTGAACTCTGAAAAGTAAGATCTTACCTGAGAATTAATGATCCGCATGGTTGTTTTATTTCCAACATCTTTTTCATAGCCACGTGTTGGAGCAGAATTAAATCTTAAAACAGCATCATGAGAATCTAGGAGCATAAATGAGGGGTAACTATTTTTTCTTAGTATGCAGAACAGTAAAGTAAAATCAGTTATCTAAACTAATACAAAACTTATACATTTGTCCTAATCTGGATATTCTAAGGATGATGAATATTCTGCTACGCACAAATAAAAATCCTCTTGCATCTGCCATATGTTATTAATATAAAAGCCCACTGGGAAAAAAGTTCAGATTCATCTATTAATTTAGCATGCAATACTTAAATGCTTCTCTTAATTGGATAGACTTAGTGTGGGAAGACTATTAGTACACCCAGTACACACAATTGCTCACTACTTCTATCACAAAATTTACAGAGAATTACTCCATGCAAAAGCATGTAAACTGCAGGGATATCTAATTGCACATTTGAATGAACAACAATGCTTAACTATAAGCTTGTGTTTCATAGTATTTTACAATACCAGAAAATCTCAGGCTAGCCCAAATCTATTAATCATACTGTGTACTTATTCTCAAACTCAGTACAAATCTTAAAGAGCCTCTGTATGGAAGCCAGCTCACACATCTGCTCATACAAAGAAACCTCAGGATCCCTTGGTAGCAAAGATCTAACAGAGCTGAACTGTCAAAGTTACTCCACAAGCTGTTGACCTTGGAGTCATGGAGAAGAGGAAGCAGCACTAGGTCAAGTATGGGTCAAGGGTAGACACCACGTGCAAGCCTCCATTGGATAAGAGATAATCACCCTCCCAGTGCTTCTTTTAAGGGGATCTCAAAGCCCAAAATGTGCAAAGGAGAGCAAGACATTTTATCCACTGTCCAGAAACACAGAGCCCCTGTTGGCAGCCTTGTATTTGTTCTGTTTTTATCCGTTCTAGCAATGGAAGTTGAGAATATGATTCAGGCCAAAATGGGCACGAAATGCCTTAACCCACAGGTAGTTTGTACAGCTGTTCATCTCTAGTCACTTAAAATGTGTTGTCTATAGCTCAAAAACTGGAGGAGGGAAAAGTCTCCAAAGATAACCTACATGCCTCAATGGAGTCTTGGCTTGATCCTGTCAAACTGGGATCTTTCATCTTTTCCCTCCCTTACTCTGCACTTCTTGTACTCCATACAGGGAAACACTGTGTGCCAGCAGCCAGCAGTCTGATCTCAGACATACACATTATCATGAAAAGAGGGATTTTGCCAGATGCCCACCAAACCAAACTCCTCAGAACCTAAGGAGTGGAAATTTTTTCTGTGTTCCCATGCACGGACAACCCTAGCCTCAACAATTAGACTTCATCTACCAAACATCTTGATTCTGCAGGACCTAGAAGAAATTAATAGAAGCTGCAGGTGCTTCACATATTTGGAGAAGGAAAAAAAACGCAAGTTCGTTGTAATGAATTTAAGAACATAAATTTTCGACCGGTGACTGACAACTTTCAGACAATCTGTTGATTGAGAACTGGATTATGAAATGAGAATTGTATGGTTTGCAGCTTGAGAGACAGTGTGATGCATTTCCAACTTCGCTCATGCTGGTTCTTTGTACACAGATAAAAAACTTCTTTGCCAAAAATGTATCACCAGGACACAGCTTAACACTGAAAATAGCTGGTCTTAAATAAATCTTAGTCTGTGTTTGTAGATAAACATTCTAAAGACCAAAAGTTTGGGGTTTGATCACAGATCCCTGTTACTTCCTGTGATGCCAAAATAATTGATTATCTCAATTAATAGCATGATCACGATGAGGTGTTTGCTATACTTGCACAGTATTTCCATGCCTACTTTCATTTAAAAAGAGTCAGAGGGGTGGGGGAGAGGAGGGCAAAAGGCAGAACACAAATTAACATTTTTGCTTGTGTTTCTAAAAGCATCACAGAAGGGGGAGCTAAAGGCCTATGAAGGGAAATGTCCTTCGCTACTTCTTTCATAGGGTTTTTTTTTTCCTCTTGGGAGAATAAACCATAGAATCACAGAATTGTTTGGGTGGGGAGGGACCTTATAGACCATCCAGTTCCAGCCATCCTTCAATGAGCAGGAACACTTCCACTAGACCAGGTTAATCAGAGCTCCATCCAACCTGGCCTTGAACATTTCCAGGGATGGGGCATCCACAATTTCTCTGGACAGTCTGTTCCAGTGCCTCACCACTCTCACTGTAAAGAATTTCTTCTTAACGTCTAATCTAAGCCTCCTCTTTTTTAGCTTAAAATCGCTCTCCCTTGTCTACCATTGCTGTAAGCAGTCTCTTGGCCCCCCCACAGTCTGGGCCAAATCCTCTCCTCAGTCACAAGTATCTGCCCACAGCCTGAGAGACTCTTAGAAAAAACCTTCTGTGATTCCTGGTGCCCCAACACTTCCTTCCACAACATGTATGAGATCTGAAAATTTTATGTCGGCTTTTTCAAACCAAACCTTCCTCCCTTTAGGTGGCATCAGATGACAATTTCCCATTTAAATCCAATGCTCTTGTGTAGAAAATGGCATAGCTTCTGTGCCCAGAATCTTCCTAAGAAAATGGGTCCACACAGCAGCAAGCAGGCCCCAGGCACCATGTCAAGCATCCAGGTCCATACCTAGGTTGCACCCAAATGTGCAAATATGACTTGAAGCACGCTGCAATATGCAATTAAGTAAATAGTCAAAATGTGCTAGATTCTACAGTACAGCACTAATCCATACTGGTGTCATCTGGGTGTACTGGTGAACACTGGCAGAAGATTCTGTTTCAGTCAAAGATAATGTTGGAGAAGGTAGGAACTGCTAAGCTTTTTCACCCCAAAGATTTCTAAATCAGTGAGGCTTTGGAATTGGGAAATTGAGGGTTACCCTGGTGTGATTTTAGCTGCAGGCTAGCTGGGTACCTCTGCTGTGCTGGAAGCCTATTGCAGTAGTTTGATAATCCTAGCAGCTCCAACATATCCCAGAGATTTAAAGAAAACCTATCTCTGTCAAGGAGATGATACAGAGCGATGAAGCAAGTATTGGGATGTGAAGTCCTGGAAGATGGGGAGGATTAATGAGTGAACATCAAAAGGTTTTTTATAGAGAGCTGAAGGAGATAGCTCTTCTTGTTTCAGAAACAAGTTTGTGACATACCTTTCATCCTTCTTCCAACACTCTTAGCATACTGGACATTTACTACTAAAATGAAGAACTACTGAGACATTAACAGAAGTATTAGTAATTTTTGAAAAGAAAAAATAAAAGTGACATGGATTAGTTTTATGGTCCCACGACTCTTTCCTGAATAGCTACTAAAAATCTCCCACTTTGAGGTGGGAGATTCTGAGTGACACTGACATTTCAGCATACCTGTAACCTCACTGACTTAGTGTAGCAAGGGGAAAACAATGGGTGAACATACTTGAACTCATTTAAATTCAGTCTCAGAAAAGAGGTCAGGGGACTTGGTCTCAGTGCATGAAGCTACTCAAGGGTCTGAATTCTTTATGTTTGTGAACTCTAAACCAGCAAGAGATGAAGAGGACACTCTACTGCTTCTTGACATGGACACAAATGCCTGAAACAGCCATAGAACAGCAGTTTCTCATGAGCTACTGCAAAACAAAGATCAGTTATAACACAGCTTTGCAGAATAAAATCTGAATGTGGCTCTAATCTGCTGAAGAAATAAGTGCATGTTGCACACAAATGTTGAATATGGCAGACCTGATGAAACCAGTGCCACCTCCCTACTACAAGCTGCAATATGATAAGTAGGCATCATTGTTTTCTTTAAATTAAATTGCAACTCCAGGTTTGATTTTCCTTTCAGTTATATTGTTCTGAAAGGGAACAGCCTCACTGAAGTCCATTAGTTTACATTCATGCAACTCTAGTGAGAGAGAATAATCAGACTTTACAGATTTGTGCTTGAGAAGCAAGAACCTTTTGAAATTTAAACATGAACACACACATACACATATATATACACTCATAAATAGATGCATTTCACCCACCTATTTCGTCCCCTAGAGAGGAGTTCAGTATTGCACCAGCAGACATAACTACTGCACAGCTCCCAAAGCCATGTGTATATAATTTGCCCAGTGGAATCTGGGGAACGTGCTTTTCCCATCCAAGAGTGGAGAAGGGAGCCTCCTTGCCATCTATTGTTTTCACATTCACTCTTTCTTTTAGCTCACAGAATAGCTGGTCTCCTGTCAACTTGGAGTTTCGTTTCCCCTTGAACCGCACCCCATGCTTATTGGTACTCAAATAATCTTTCATCGCCTTCTGCAGTCGAGGGTTTAGCATCTTGGAAGAGACATCCCCTTTCCAAAGCTTGTAAAGAAAGGATTTCGACATTGTGGAATACAGCCCATCCCAGTCATCAGATTCATCAAGCATCTGGCCTCTCCTATGCTTTGTGCTCCTTCTCCTCATTCTTCTCTGATGGCTCCAGTTGTTCTGTAAAATATTTCCTTTTGGATTATTCATGTCAGCTGAAATGAATTTTTCTATCTCTTCAAGGTGGTTGTGTGATGGCTGACCAGCAGCAAATAAATAATCATCATTCCCTTGGTAGAAAGCACTTTTTGATTTTCTTCCTAACTGGGGTGGAAAAAACTCATCTTCATTTCTAAAGGCCTCTTCCAACACAGTCCATTTCTTAGAATTTCCAGTCCCTGACTTAAAAGTACCCAGGAGATCTTCATTAAGGAGTACCTCATTCCCATCGATGGTTTCAGAGAAGGATGGGTCATGAATGGCTCCCATGATGACTCTCTGCTTGCCCTGAAGGGGCAGAAGTCTCTTAGTTTCAATGTAAGAAAAGGAACTTGGAACTGGTTCAGCAGTGTTGCTATCTGTAAAATAGATGAATATCACCAAGAAAAGCAGGCCCCATGCAAAGATACCAAAGAGCATGAGTTGTTTCCATTGCTTCAAGTTCGGTTTCATGGCAATGCCTTTACCAGCTCCTCTGTGCCTTGAAGTACTGGTGAAGGAAAATGAAACCTGTAAATAACATCAAACGCTATTAAAAATCGTTCTAAAAATAAATACAACTCAGAAATATCTTAACACATATTGATAGATGGTGCAGAATTAATCTCCAAGCAGTAGTACAAAGGATTCAGCAGCAGAAGCAGAACTCCAGAGCCCGCAGACACTGTAGGAGTGACAGGCTTTGGCTGTAACCACACCGTGACAGCTGCTAGCTACAAAAGAAGCTGGTGGCCAGTTTCTACAGTAACACTGGATCCTGCCTTCAGGGAGATCATGTGCCTGCCTGCTTCTGCTATACCGAGTGCAGCATTAAGAGTGCAAAAGCAAAACCCGTGCCTGGCTGCATGCACAGTGGGTACAATATCAGCTGTCCTCTCTTTAGCACCGAAGTCCTTATGCAGGGGAGCTGTGAGCAAGCCTGTCTCCAAAGGGACCAGGCAGGGGGCACAAGCTCTAAGCTGCAGCCCTCCTCTGCCCACAGCCTGGAAAGAACGGTGCTCTGTGCTTATCATCAGGGGTGAGGGGAGAGCATCACCCAAATGGGTCAGAGGGGAACCTCTTCCTCAGCTGGTATGAACTGGCACAGCCCCAGGGGCTACATCATTTGTTGCCTAGTACCAGACCCGAGTAAGAACAACTCCTGTACCTCTGCTATGGGTGCTGCATGCACACTGAAGTGGCATGAAGGAGTTGTGCACATCGAGGTGCCACGGGTTTTGCATTTTCCAAAGAGGAGAATGGGTGGCATAGCTATCTAATTACATTCCTTCAGGATAAGACGGAGATTTACATAAAGGGAGTGGGTAGAGAATGTCAGACCTAGTCCTGTAAATATGTGCCCTACTAGTACCTGGGGGGTTTGGACAGCTTATGCATTAGTGGAGGGATGCATGGTCCAAATGAAACAGTTTGACGGAGGGGGCTGTGTTCCAAGGAAAATACATAACACATTGCTAGACCACTGAGCACACTATGCCCTTACACGAACTCACTTGCTTAATCAAGTGGTGTGACTATCAGTTACAAGCCTGACTGAAGCAAATCCCCACCAGAAACCTTACCATTCACCTCCCTGCACCACAGTCATCACCAGCCTCAGTTGCTACACTGCAGTGTAACTCAGTGTACTAATTAGTGACAGATCACTCACCTGATCTGAATTAAAAATAAGCCAAGCCTCTTCTTGTGGAGTTTTGTTTCTAACCCAGTTGCTTCAATGGCCACTTCACGGTGGGACTTTAGAGCCACAAAGAGGAATGGGAGCAGGGGCAAGCTTGGATTTCATTACCAGCCTGTGCCTCGGGACCCACCACCTCATCACATCACATCCGAACAGCACACACAGCTTACATGCCTGTGATAATACGCTGCCTGCTCACACTGCTCATCAGGAGGGACCAAAACCACAGTCACCACATGCTATCACCTTTCTGCAAGCTGCTAAAGTACGTCAAAGCTGAGTGCAAAGTTTAAACCGAAGCTGTAACTAAGACTTTGTTTCCACATGAAAAAGAACCCAGCAGTAACACCAGTGTAAGATGTTCTCTTCTCTGTCCTTCATTCCTGCCCTGTGCCTTTGCTGTTGCCAACACCCCCGTGTATGCAATTGATACAGCAGGGGAAATACATGTTAAAGGGTTGGTGGGTTTTTTTGGTTTTGTTTTTTTTCTTTTTTTTTCTTTAAACTGTGTCAGCTCATTTATCCACTTCAGGGTGGTCACATCCAGTTGTTTCAGCACAAATGGGGAAATGCCTACCACAATGCAGAGGTGAGAACAAACCGCAGGTGGTATTAGCAGAGATACCTCAGGCTGCGTTTCTGCTGACCTCCTGAGAATGTGAGACCACACTATTACATTTCCAAACATAGTCTATTTTAATGATCTAGACAAAGCCTAGAACATTAGACAAAGACAGCTGACTTTGGGGCTCGAGGCAGTGTCCAAACAGAGGGAGGATTCATAAAGTTAAGCTTGGATGACCAAATTTCATTGCAATTTCTATTACACAGTAAAAAAAAATCATTACTGTGATAACCCAGTGCTCCACATACGTTTGGCTTGGCTCACACAAACCACATGGAAGAAAGCAATTACTCCCACTGACCCATTTCCTACTTGCACTCTGCTACTGCAAGATTGCTCTCTGCAGTACCTCGACACTCCCACACCTTCCAATTTTAAATCACTGCAGGTGATGTCCTGTGGGAGTTGCCTTACAGTATATGGCTGTTGTGCAAGTTAGGTCTGCCCTGAAGTTATTGCAACCTGCCCACTCATCAGTGTTCAGATGGTTCACATTTTAAAATCAGCATTCTTCACCCATCTGAACTGCTTTCATCTCTTTTTATCATTTTCCCTGATGTGTTTCCCCAGCACTTTCCAACATGTGGCTTCCAAAACACTGTGTAAGTTAGTCTTTGCTCAGTCAGATGTTTCTCCTGCTGAATATACATTTCTTACAGGATCTGCAATGGAAGCAGGTCACATGATCTTCTTAACAGATAAGCTTGCAGGAAGTCAAAGTCATAAAGGAAGAGGTCACTAATATTTTCCACTGAGTCACGTAGAAAGTCCAGACACAATTTAATCTATAACACAACCGTACAATTTGCTCATTCCCTCCCTCCAAGTTTTGTTGTATCTTATAACCAGAAGTTGCTAAGAAATAGGAAGGTTTAGCCTTAATTCAGGTGCGAGACTACAAATTTCTAATTGTCTGTGATCATATGTGTTTGGCACAGCAGATTGCCTCAGCATAAAATGTCAAGACTCAGTATTCAGGTTACAATCTGAAAAAGGACTGAGATGTATTATTAATTATTTTTAAATTAAAGCAAACAAAAAATATGCCCCCTCCAAGCCCTCCACAACACTTATGTTATGAAAGCACACTCAGCTTGGTCAGCATGCACATATAAGCATGCATATGATTAGCTTCTTTGTGCAGCAAAAAAATACCCACCTAAAACAAAAAAGAGTATCCAACAGTATATTTGTCAACACTACAAGTAGAAGGAGAAGCACCAGTGAGAATAAATCCAAAAACTTTACACATTAACTACTGCAGAAGCTTATCTGCAATTCCTCGTTGCAAGTGGGGCCTCAGAAAGGATACCCAAATCTCTTGAAGACCAGAGCTATGCAGGCAAATCTCTGTGCTGCTTTAATGTTCTTTTGCTCACAAGAAATGTCTTGTCCTCCAGCAGTACAGCTGAGCTGGAAGCAAATTCAAGGTCATTACTGTATTAGTTACAAGAGGATCTCTACAACCTCACAGGATTTTGAAGGCTGTGTGTCGAAAGCTGCACTAAGTTCAGAGAAATATCAGTTTATCTTATCTCCCTCTACACTAAACATCCAGTCCTCTCCCCATCAGCCTTTGCAGCTTCACACACCACAGAGTCCCTGGCTTTGAAAATGTTTGGGAGGAGAGGGCAGCCCTTCCACACGTTCCCCACCGCCCTCCTGCTGGCAGCAGACCCCTCCGCTGCTCAAGGGGGCATCTTCCTCAGCAACATCTGGGGATGCACTTGGATTCCTGCCCTGTGCTGCCTTCAGCAGCATATCTCAATTGCAAAGAGAAAAGCATTTGTGTAGGAAACCAGAAATTATGATTGCAACAAATAACACTGGCTAAATAAATAAAAAGAAGTGGTTTCATGCGTGCAATTACTGAAGTCCACTGGATGCTTCAGGAATAAGCTTCCATCTCTTTTATCTATGCTCAACATACAGCTTTTAAACTGTTAAGGCAATTCTACACAAGTTTTTAAATTACCATTAGCATTTCCTATTGTCTCCAACTTCACCCCCCTACTGTAATAATCCTCCCTACTTACAGACTGCTGGAGTCAAAGCTGCTGCAGAGGAGGAGCAGAGGAATAAATCTATCCTGGGGGAAACAACCCAGCTTCCTCTTCAGCAGAAGTGATAAGCCTGTTTTGCCCCAGAGGCTGAAGATCTCATTTTCCTATGTATCTCCCTTCTGATGGGCTCCTTCAATCATTAACTGATTTAAGTTCCAACTACCATATGGAGAATGGCTTTTCTCCTTTCCCAGTCTGGTCATTCACACAAAAGCCCTGGAAAACATGAGGCAAGGTACAAACCAGTGAAGTGGGCAGAAAGAGAAGACTTACTTATTTGCTTAATAGAAGTATTAGCAACAGCTATGAAGAAGGCAAATCCCAATGGTATCTTTGAGGCATCCCAGGAAATAAAGGCAACTCCCCAGTGGAAATTAAAGGCTGATTTTCCAGAAGCAGCACCCACTTGTGGGAAATTTCATCTTGCCATGCTAAGATGCAAGAAACCAAAGAGTTCCCCTTCCCTTTATAAAGCCCATTGTTTTGCAACAAGGAGCACTTTTCATTTTTCGAAAGCAGGCCTCCTGACTATTTCTTAAATGAGAAGAGATGGATAAGGGAGATTTTTTTAATGCCTTTGAAACATTCCTTCCTTTCAACACTGTCTATTGTTAAAATTAATTTGTACAGACCCTGGCAGCTCAGAGGTCAGGATGGTTCAAGTTGATGTGCTAAGATGTGCACTGTTATGTTAAACAGGGTTTTTCTTGGCTGCAGCTTTGCAGCGAAGGTCACCATGGGGTTATTTGGGGTAGCAAATGTTAGCTGTGGGCAACCATTCCCAAAGGGCTGAGAATCAGACCAGGGTTTATTTGATGGAAAGCTTAGGCAGCCTGAACAGATAGCAAATGTTCTGTTAGTTTGCTTCATCTCTTAGTCAGCTAATTCCAGAGTATTAAGAAACCTCTGGCATAGGGCAGGACAGCTGGAGGCTGCATTTCCAGGGTGGGGAATAGACTCGTCCTCTCATGTGGAAAGTGCCAAATTGGTTTTAGTGTTATCACATCATTTCTGTGGTGGAAGCCATACAGTAGGCAGCAACAGATAGGCAAGCCTGTGGGGAGTGGTGACTGCCAGAAGATGTATATTAGTCTGTGGATGGCCAGCACATTTGTCTTATTGGCTCTGATTAGGCTCCTAATTAATGAATCTCTTTTGGACAACTTCCTTGTTAGTCCCAATAAATCTGGCTCTTCCCTTCAGAGGAGTCAAGCTGCATTCAGTATTTTTTGTGGCAACCTAAGAAACTGTCTTCTGAAATAAAGAAAAAACACTCAAAGAAATCTGAAGTAGGATTATTTTTTTTCAATATTGCCTTTTAAACCTATATTTAATTGTTTACTTAGAGAAAATTCCTTGGGAGGTATTCAAATAATGGGATTGCTAACCTGAATCACCTACTAAATGTGAGCCAAGTGTCCCAAGTCAGTGCATTTGGAAATAGAAACCTCAGGTTCTTGCTTCTGAGGATGCAGGCAGGCAGTGTGCCTGTTCTGAGGTCCTCTGATAAAACCTAGGATTTCAAGTTAAAGGGTGTGGGAGTGAAGCAACTATTAAAAAATTTATTTATTTTTACTAATGACCCATTTCCAGGAGCTTAGGCTGTAAGTAAATTGCCAAATATAGTGAAACTTGCAGTAAAACTCACTCAAGCTGGCAACGCAGCAGCTGGAGAAATGCTCAGTGGGGTTTCTGCCAAGGAACGCGTCCTAGATTGTTACGTAGGAGCACAGAGGCTTAGATGCATCAATCTCCGGGGCTTAGTGGAAGGTCAAAGTTATCTTCTATGCATCTGATATCTAGTCTCCATGTTCCATCATCAAGTTCAAGCTTCCTGGCATTGAAGCCAGCTATCATTTTCCCACAGACCACATACAGGTTGTCCGAGTGTGGGCTGACAGGAGGGAAGCAAAAATAGCCAGTTCTGATCCTTCACATGCAGACTTTCCCACCGCCAGTGGAAATGTTTAACACAGCAGCAGTGGTCAGGGAGAGCCTGGTTTCCCAGTGACTGACTGCACCTTGCAGGTCAATCTCCACCTACCCAACCTGCAGCAGCTTTTCTCAGGAGCCATGAGAGCAGCTCTCACTCTGACATGCCCTGAGATTCATCACTCCAGCAAGGATTTCCTCACAAATTTCAGGTCAGGGGAGACAACTGAACCTCTCTGGCTTTTCCAGACTGGTTATGAGCTGACCACAGTCTTGTTATTCTAACTGAGGGTTTCTATAGAAATGTACTACATACCACTCATGTGAAATTCGGTACAACTTCAGTGTAAATCACTTCCAGGCTCTTCAATCAAAACTGAAAAGGGGCAGAAATGGCACACAGTTGTGTGAAGACAAGCAGTTTTCACAACATAACTCAAATCACCCCCCAGCCTCTCAAGGAGTGCCTCACAGAGCCACGTACTACTTGCACTCAGCCTTATCTACTTCTGACCCTTTTTTTTTTCCATTTGCTCTTGCTACACCTTTGCTGTGTCCTGGCCCTGTTCACAGCAAAATGCAAAGGTTCAAGGCTGCTTCAGGTTGCTGCGAATGCCAGAGGAGCTTGATTCCACCATAGGACATGGGTGCAGAAACCACCACTTTGGCCACAGTCCCTAGCATGCCCTCACACACTAAAGAAGCAGATGAAGTATCTTTATTGCCCTTGCAGATCTACCAGCTGGATGTTTTGGATGGGTTTTGGTCATATTTCAGCTACACGGCACTGTCTTTTGATCCAAACAGCAGGGGAAAGAAATCCACTTGTATCTACATCTATATAAAACCACTGCAAATATCCAAAGACAGCGCAAGTCACTTTTCCAAAGTGAAATTCAGGATGCCACTGTGTAGTCATAGAGGGATCTGGGTTTGCACAAACACCATCTCAGCAGGCTCCACTCTTACACCTCAGTAATTCCTCTGCAGATCAAACCACAGAGCTGCATGTGGTTTTTCTGTGCTACCTTTGTGCAGCTCTCCTCCATCTCACAAACTGCAGAGGAACTGCAGTTATTCCCAGGGGATCTGATCACCATGAAGGTCCTAGGAAGTTGAATGCTGTGTACAGATTGAAACACCAAGCTGTCTGGGAGATGAAAGTGTGGAAACAAGGTGACCAGACTGATGGCCATCACTTACTTGCGCATCCTCCACTCACACATAAAAACTTTATTAAGGTATTTAGTTTTATTGCTGCAATGAGGTCAATGAGGAGGAAATGAGTTGCACACCAACACAGGCAGGAAGAAGCAGAGGCTGGGGGAGGCTGTGGCACTGGGCCAGGAGAGAAGGAAGCCTGGCTGCAGGGCAGCACAGAGGGCAGGAAGGCAGAGAGACTGAAAATAAACTACACCCATAGTGCTAATGGAGGAGCAAAACAACACCTGCCAGAGAGGCAGAGACACCTCAGCACCACAGGGATGAGAACTGGAAGCGAAAACTTCCTCCCACCAGAATGATCACATCCTTCCCTTTGGGGAAGCTCCATGAGAGCCTTGCTACTGCTGAGGGAAGGCTCTGGACTTGAGCATCCTACCCTACTCCTCCCAAGAGGGGAAAGATGCTGCCATGTTCCTTCAGCAGATGGAAAGCCTGGGTGAGTGGCAGGACCCAGGCTGTGTCTTTCCCCCAGGTCAATGTGCTGCTTCCTGCCACTCCTGTGACAGGGACAGGGGACCCTGGAGCACTGATCCTGGTCCTTGCAGGTGGAGCACAGCCCTTGCACTTTCAGGCTGAGCTTTGCAATGGATCAGCGCCCAAAAGAGTTGCACATATTTTCCCCTGTGAATGCTACGTCACACCTCATGCAGAGATGCTCCAAAATACAGGCATGGATGGTGCCTGAGGACACACAATACAAGGAGGAGTTTATGCCCATCTTCAGCACAGCCTGGCTTTCTGTGGGACTTATTCCCCACTCACAGAAAAAGGTCTTAATCCCATTCCTCCCTGCAAAAGCAGAGTTCAGGAGCAGGCTGTACTTATGCTCTGTTTTCATGTGTAACTGAACAGAACGGCAGGAACCTCTTAATGCAACAAAACAAGGCAGAGAGGCACAGAGAAATGGATAATACTACTCAGTGTCTAATAAAACAGAAGAAAAAAAAATCCAGCCAACATACATAACTCTATTGGGTTCCCCTCCCTCTTTTTAAGGGACAGCTTTTGATACCATACTTGCAAAAACACATAATTCAAAAAAGGAAGGAAGTGCTTTGAGGGTTTTTATTTAAAGCTTGACAGGATAAACGAATCACAGTCTCATTAAATCACACAAATCTCAGGCTGCACACAAGACTAAACCACGAGAAATAGGACGTTACAAATCCTCATGCAGTTCTACACTTCCAGCACAACAGCTCATTTTATTTCTGCTCTTGGCAAGGTTAGAATAAAAGGCTTCTTTTCTTTGCTCCATAAATGTTTTTAGATGCTATATTACTTGAACTTAACACAGCAGTAATTGCCCTGAAAAAGGGCAATCTGAATTGCTTCCTTAAAGAAGGAAACATTTATACTAACACACACATGAACAGAGAGTACAGTTACAAAAGACCTGTTTCAATCCCATCACAAAAACTTGACCAAAATCACTAACTCTTCCAGGCAGAAGCGACTGAAGAATTTTGATTTCCCACTCTAAAGCAATATTTCTGAGATATACTGATTATCCACATCTCTATGTAGCAGTATATTTTGCATCTGCCAAGTATGTTCTTACTGTATGTTTCTAACACTGTAGGCACTGTTTTGCTTTCCTTTTAATTACTAAATTCTTTATCAGACTGAAGTTTGTCTTTTTACATTTGTTCCAGAAAGCAAGCAATTCAGCCGTTGTTTAAAAACTTTAATATAGAACAATGTTAAACAAATTGTTCCATATTTTTCAGCTCTATCTCAGTGCCAGTTCCCCTTTGTTTATGTTAGCAAAGTAATTGTAGGAGGATACTTAGAAAATTATCATTGTTAACATCTCATTTCTGTATATTCATATATATACATACAAACAACATGCCTTCTATGTGCTTATTTGCCTTAGTCTAAAAGCTTGAATTAAAAATTTCACCCTGGAAGAAGGCTTGCCAAACTGAAGGATGAAGTCAGTTTAGCCCTTTGTTACATTACAATCTAAAAATGAAATTTCCTGGACCGAAACAGCTTTCCCCTCTTTTTTGTATATTTTAATACATAACATGACTATGGTGATAATAAGCCAACCTACACTAGCTGGGATATTTTGGTTGGCTTCCTAAAACAAAATGAAGTGGTGTTAGCATTTCCCCCCCCCCTCTTCCTCTCCCCCTCCATTCTGGCACTGTTTTATGCATGGCCGTGGGCAAAATTAGTTTAAACTATGACTAGATCAACAGAAATCTCTTCTATGCGGGATACAGATGTTTCTAACCTGACGTGAACCACTGGAACCTGAATCCTGTCTGTCTGGAAATTTTACAGAGAAACAGGATCTCCAACAACTACCAACATGAAACCAGCATGAGCAAAAGTGACAAGCCAAGGTTGTTGGCTGGGTGCTTCATCCTTTCCCCCTTTGTCAATCACTGATGCCATGTGCAGCAACCAAGAAGTCTTCTCCCCCAGCACTTGATATACAACTGAATTTCACAAGATGGAAGGTACCACAAAAAACATTATGTTCTCTGAAAGATCTGCCACCATTAAAACAATGAGAAACTGAGGTTTAGTGAGATGCAGGACAGAGCTGGCTAGCTCCCAAAATTATTTATATTAGTTGTTTTTGTTATAAAAGTTAGAAGGATGGGATAAGATTGAGACCATCCTCACTGGATATAGCTGTGGAATTACCATTTGATGGTAATTTTCAGTATCATAAGAGATAACAAACCCTAAAACCTTGTATTTTGAGATCTACAGGCTACTACAGATGAATCTGTGAAAGACTAAATACTTTACTTTCCAAGATACTTGGTAGAGTTTTTTTTGGTGCCTTTATCTCTAGAGTAAAGTCTCAATTAAAATACTGACTTTAAAACCTGAAGCTAAACAGTATATATGTAATATATTCCCTTCTTTCAATTGTTTGACAGGTGGGATAATCAAAATTTCCATTAAAATATTTCTTAGTATTTCAAATGCTGGCTATGCCTTTCTTGGTTTTCAGCCAATAGGAAGGCCTTTGAAATATCACTAATTTCATTAAAAAGCCCTCCTTCTAAGACTCCCTTTAAGCAGCCAGACATGCAAACCCCTGCCTGTCTTTTGCACACTGTTTAGAAGATGAAGATACATCTGCTGAGAAGCTGCCAGTGAAGCACATCCTCTTGCCCACAGAGCCTAGCCATCCTCCCAGCAAGATGTCAGAAACATCTGAAACTCTCTCCTCTCCTGGAACAGAGCCCCTCACACCTGTGGCCAGGAGTAGATGGGGTGTGCCCACCCTGCCCTAGCAAACCCACCTGCTTGCTTTGCCAGGGAGCCTCTTCTGAGACAGTGCTTGCTTCTCTTCTGGCTCATGCCCTTCCCAGGAAACAGGAGTTTTCCCTCACCATGGCACCATTTGCCATTTAGGAAACCTACTGGCAACACTTAAACCAACCACTAGGAGAAGTAGGAAAAACGTTTGCAAGGGTGGAGATGAAGCATTTACGTGATTTTGACCCTTGCCTAGGATAACACAAACCCAACCCTTGCCTGCAGCTTTTAAATGCTAAAGGCACAAGATAAGTAATAAAATAAAGCCAATTCGCTGCCCTAAATCAATCAGAAGGTTTTCTCTACCAACATAAGAAGAGACTGATCTGAAAAAGAAATCCTTGTTTTAACATAGATGCATTCCTCAGCAATACCCAGTCCTGTCAAACATATTCTGCTGATAGGTTTTAGTCTTCCTTCAATCCCATTCAGACAGTAAATAAATGGGGGAAAATGTTAAATGTCTGATCTAAAAACTAATGCTTAATCTTTCTAAAATTTTCATGATTTTTGCTTTTATTTCCTGATTTACATCTATACTTCTAGTCAGTGTGTTAGTAGAGATGTTTTACTAACAGTTAAAACTTCTGTAGCAGATATAGACTGTACTACACAGGATGACTGCAAGCAAAGCAAAATTTTCCTACTTTCATCAGGCTGGGTTGTTAGATTTTTTTCAATGTTGGAGAAAAATGCGTTGAAGTTCATACTAAAGACAAGTATAAAAATGCAAATAGATGTATTAGTAGCAATCATAAATGATGTCAAGCAGTTCTTGTTCTGGTGTTCAGCTGCACTCGGTCTGCTCCAAACTCTTTCAAAATTTTCAGTATCTAGGCAAAACAGTCTGCTGTGCTTGCTCTGCTCTAGGAAAAGAGGAAAATTCTTGGAATTCTAAATTCTAAAAATCAGTATTTGGACATGAGGCAGTACAGCAAGGTGCTGGCAGTCAGGTAGGACACCTGCCACGAGTAGTAAACTTATCAAACACCAAACCTGGTTTGATGAATTGGTTAAACCAAATTTACCATTCCAATAAAGCAGAAGGAAGTCTATATGGGGACAGTATATATGTTTTAATTCATTTTAATGCACTGTATCATTTCATAGTACTTCCAGTAACTGTAGTGACTTTTATAATATGAACCCTCCAAATGTGAAGCCTGATATTAGATCGAACAGACCCTGGAGGGTCATGAGAGACACCAGGTTATTCCCAGGGAGTAATAGCAGAACTCTGTGCTCCCATTACCCCACCAGTGCATTGATGCAAAGCTACAGCAGAATTTTGTACTGCCTTAAAATTCTGAAGTGACTTTTAGGGAGAGGTATACAAAGATTTTAAGATGAATTTATGAGCAGCTGCTGGCCAGTCTACTTACAAATGATATTTATTCGAACATATCTTGTACCTCAAATTCTGCTTTTCCACTTAAAGAGCCCAAAGCTGTGAACAGTAACAGCCACATAATCTGGGTTTTTTGACTTCAGCATAACAAAAAGAGCACCACTGAGCTTTTCTTAATCAAGAAGGCAGACAATATGTTATGCTCTACAAGAACCAAGAGAAATATTGTTTGAAGTTAGATGAGGAGGAGTGAGTACTCACACCCACAGATCTGAGGCTCAGCTCTGGACCCAGAAACTCACTTATGGCATTTGCACACAAGCAAGATCTCACTGCAAGTCAGAATCTGGATACTGTCAAAATTTAGTCTAAAGATAGCTGTGCTATTATAGATTTTCTTCCATTTTAACTACTTTTTCAGATTCTTAAACCTCTTCAGATTCTCCAAAAGCAGCAGAAACTATTAACAGTGAATTAATTTATGATGAAATGGACTTATCATACTAACTAGAGATAATTTTTTTAAACTTTAATTGTTCAGATTTGATACAGCTCTTTAAGAATTCTATCCAAAGTGCTTTCACAAATCTCAATGGATAGTATTTATCTGACTTATTTACTAATTACTTCCAAATTACAAGTGTCCCTCAGGTCTGAATCATTTCTGATGAAAGAATGAGCAGACTTTTATACCATGAGGGAAGAGAAATAAAAGGAGAAGAATTTGTATGGTTCAGATCAGGCTAATGGCAAGTTTGATTTCTTTAAAGTGTTTTCTAACTGTATCACCACATGCAGTTAACAATTTGTATTTGCTAAGTCTTCTATGCAATTGCCTTGCCTAGATCTCCTAGGGGTTTTTTAGTAAAAGGAGATAATCGTTAAAAGCTATGGCAAAAGCAGTATTCCAGACTGCAGATACTGTAAATGTCAGAGTCTCCATAAACAAACTGAGCGTGGACGAGCACATGAGGAATAATCACGTATTTTTCAAGACACTTAAACAGAACATGCCCAAGGGCACACTGTAGAGGAGCCCATGTTTCCATCAGTGGGTAACATATACAGTCTCCTATCCAGGAGCTGAAGAATCCAAGTTTATGCGAATTCTAATACATCACGTTTCTGCCAAGCACACTGTTGTACAAAACAGGCATACTTCAGTTTAAAATCAATTCACTTGGCTTGGGCATCAGAGAATCAGGGAAAAAACAGACTTTTAGTATACAATATTAGATCTCTAAAAGCACTGTCTTTCTTGGAAAAATAATATTGTTAATATAATAAATGTTTTATTATACTCTTTGTACTTTCTCTACTGCTACTATTTCCTCAGCATTTCAGCCAGTGACTGGTGACTCCAGGTTACAGTGTTGTGTCTCCTCTACAGCACCATATCACTATAATCACTCCCGATTTCCAAAATTCAGAAGCAGTACCTTCATTCTGAACTCCAAGACCTATGAACCAGTCGCACTGCCAGAAGTCTTGACCCAATTTCTCCTTCTCTTGATGACACTTTTATTTAGCATGTCTGTTTCCAAGTCACTTGACATTTTCCCGGAGTACTTTGCATACATGGGACTTGCAACTGTCTTCTTTTGTAACCTCACTTCAGATTGGTAGAAAATAAATGAGGGGAATCTTTTGCTTAAAAGATGTTGCATTTCAAAGAACAAAAACATCAACTTTTTTGTTTAGGAACTCTGAATGAAAAATTCAATTTCAGTTTATATCCCTAAAGCACAGTGTAACTGATGTGGCATCGAATGTTACTTCCTGAGAAACTTGGGCAGCAGGGTAATGAGGAATTCTGTTGTTGCTCTGCTGTTACTGACCACACTTCTGCCTTATAACAAATTCCAAACGATTGAGGGGAAATATCACCTGTAAAGAGGCTGACTTTAATTCAGTGTAAGGTAAGGAAGACTTCACACTCTATAATACATAATTACAGGGTAGATTCAGCACTCATAATAATAGCTTTGAATCACAAAACCCCACTAGTGTCCGTCTAACACCTTTCTTGCCCTTGCACTGTTGTATTATTGTCTGGCTGTTAGCATTCCTGCCTCATTTACTTAAAATATTAAAAAACAGTAAATAAGGAACTAATATCAGAAATTTAAGGGGATATTTTAATTAAAGCATCATACTTTAAAAACTAGTCTTTAGAAAATAAGTGAGAAAATTCAGAAGCAGGGTTAAAGCATCTCAGTCAAAAAGCAAACTGCTGTGGGAAGATGCCTTTACTTTCTTGAGCTGGATCAAATGTCTATCTTAGCCATGCTGAATTTCTCAGCAGTCAAGGCTATGAATTGCTATTGGCTGCTTGACTGATTAACCATGGTGCTGGTATGCCTGAGACCTTCCAAACACAGCAGGGTTATTGCAGCAGTAGACAATACTATAATATTGCAGTATTACAGGCTTTGCAGTTTTCTATTCCTTCTCTCAGCTTGTGCAATGGGTTTATGACACTCCTTGGAAACTTTCATCTGGGAGCACGAGATGGAGCAGCACCAGTAGTAACTCAAAGCTTTGCAGCTCTGCAGCCTGAAGAGTGCAGACATACTATTTCTAGAAACACCAAGAAGATAAAAATTCTTTGAGTTGACCTCCTCCTTCAAGGCCCTGCTTACTGAAGAAACCATGCAGAGAGTCACTACACAGGCACTCCAATGCCATGCAGCGATATATATTGGAGCTAATTCAGGAATCAAAAGATGCATTCTCACACTGACATATTTTGCTTTGCATTTCCGCTTTGATGGCTCTGGTTTTGGTGCTACCATCACCTGAAGAATTCTCATGGCACTTTCAACTGCAACTAGTTAGTGTTTTACAAAAATAAAGAGCCTAATGTCACACAGGACAGAAGCAAAGTTCCACATATACATTGTACTCTACCTAGTGCTAGTGTTCCTATTTATCTCATTATGACCTTGCAAGAGCAACATATATTTCAGAGACTGCAAGACTTCATTATCTAAATTCCGTGGTCTAGGAGTTTTCCGTAGGGTTTCTCTCCTGCTTGAAGCTTTTGCAGACTGCTGTGGTGTATCTGATCGCTGGTTTAGGTAGCTGTGATCACATTTCCTGCACCCTGCACCCTTCTCAGTGGCTGCCTATATAGAGGCTCACTGATTTTTAGCTGACTCTTGGTGTTTTCAGTGCTTCAAATAATAAAAGGCCTGAGCAAATAGAAAACCTACTGATTGGTATTTAATGCAGATACCCTTTTACAGGAATTAACCTGTAGTAAACTACTGTAACAATTGTATTTTTGGTGTGGGGTGTGTTAGGCAAGAAGCAGGAATGCCCCTCTGCTACAGCTGCTAGCCAGTAGCAGTGCAGACGGCAAACAGGACAAAGACTGGCACAGACACACAGAGCACCTCCTGGCTTCATCCACTGCACAGTTCGGCAGGTGCTGAGGGATCCTGCCTGAGAGACAGCCCTACCAAACAGAGATGCACAGTGCCCTGTCTCTTCAGCAGCAGCACCTCCTGACTTCTGCCAAGTCTCTCCTGGGGCTTTATAACTTAAGCCCCAGAAAGAAAAGTACAGACAAGCAGCGACTTCAAACACTCTCAGACCATGCCTCAGGGTGAGGGCTCATTCCAGCCTGACATCTGTTCCAGCCCTGCTTGCTCTGTCTGTACAGTGGCTCAGTCAAACTAACTCAATATCTTGAAATACAGCATATTTAGAGACCTTTGCTCATTTGGCTCCATCCAACAATAGCAAGTATCTGCAATAGCATGCTGTGGTCTTCACATCATTCAGAAAACAGCAGTCAGAGCAGAGGAAAGGGCTGGTGCACAACCAAGTCTCACCCCTGTACAGCAGTCACTGCTAAGTTGACTCTAACTTGAAAACTAAAAGGATGCTTCCAGGCCCACACATTTTCTCTCTGTTTTCTAATGCCTATCTGAAATCTTGCAATTTTGAAAGCTAGACATTTCAGCCTATAGATTTTTAGACACAATGAAGAGCAGCTCAAAAGCACACATGGAGAATACTGATCCCCATCTTAGGCCACTGCCACTCTCACAGCTTTCCACAGCAGGAGTTGCCACTAGGGAAACCCTAAATGCCAAGCTTACCATCAATCAGAATCATTTTTTGCCTGGAGCTTAGAGTATAACTAGGCCAACAGAGATTCTCTCTTCTACCAAGCAGAGAGGGAAAAGCTATACTAAATAGTGATCTCTCAAACCAGAATCTCTTAAACCAGACACTCCAAAAAGCTCTCAGTGGCAATAGGACTCCAAGTGCAAATCCTTCTCCAGCAGTTACAGGGCTAATGCTTCTGCCTTACCACATGTGCCTATAGTCAGCTATGCACACTTTGGCTCCAACCTACACTGCTCTGAATTTATCCTTAAAAAAGGAAATCTGAAATAAACAGCAAAAACACAATCTGTCTGAACAAGCAGTGAACAATGACAATGGTATGAATATTAATTATGCACAAATATTTCTAATGAAGAGATTAGCTTGCTTTAACAAACTCTAGTTTTAACCTTCATAACTTCAACAAAGTAAAGCCCAGTCACATGAAATTTCAGAGTCGTGGTCTCATGCCAAGGAAAGCTCCTCTGGAAAGTTTGAGGTAGATCGGCCAAGGCATCTTGAAGATATGAGAGTTCCTGAAAAGTGAGGTGTTCTCCATTTCTTGGACCGTTCCCTAATTTTTTTTGGCTCACCATAACTTAAAAATGGTTGGCTTAGACATTCCAAATTTGCTTGGCTACTACTGGCGCCTTTGACTAGTTGCAGGCTCTTTTATTACTAAATGTGGGTTTGTGCAAATTCTGAGTGCTGCAGTTGTTAACACCACATGTTGGCTTGTGCATGCCGCAGGCAAGCCAGCCTGGCCCACTGCAGGCTTCTCCATCACCTCATCAGCTGTGCTCAGCAGACAGCCCAGAAGCCCAGGACCCTTTCCCCAGGTCCAACTGGGTGTAAGAACTTGGCTGGACTTTACAGATTCCATGGGGAGACATTCTACCAAGCTGGAGAGAAATAGTCCCCGGGTGCTTCCCATCCTTTCCTGTACCAAAGTGCCTCTCTTGGAAAGGTGAGCAAACTCCAGACACAGGAGGTTTCCTCACGTTACTTAGTGTTGTCCCCCTCCTACTCCTTCAATCCATACTTAGTCATACTCTCTGATGAGCCCAGAAAATTTTCTCAGTGAACATCCACAGAGTTCCCAACCCTTTCCTCCATGGATTACTGATCCAATCTATTTTCCATGTCCACGCTGATTGCAGAATCTGTGCTGGGGTCTGGGTGCTTCCACTGCAGCAGATTCCCCCTCTCTGCTCCACTCTCTTGGTCTCCAAGGCTCTCTTCTAGACTAGGAGCCTTGTACACATAGACACAACATAGGGCATTAGGCTCCTGGACAGGAACACGCAGGGGGAAAATTTCAGAACTCAAGAAGCAAATTTGCTCCCCTGAGCAAACTTAATTTGTCAGATGAACCCTGGAGAGACTTCGGTTAAGGAATTCACTCCTGATGGGGACTGTTCTCTTCACAATCTTGATTTTGATAACAAATACTATGGCAACCACATGTATCACTTGACACAGATTTCAGCATGGTCAACTACTTTAAACAATTCTCTTTAGTCTTTGATATTTCCTTTGACAATGACTATCACCTGCTACCTTGCCAGGAAAACAAGCAGGTGAGAAACATTAGGCTATTAAAACACTTCCCGGTGAAGTATGGAAACTACATGGAAACAGCGTTACAAAGAGACCTATTCTTTTTGAGATGCGCACATGCATGACTCCCATTCACAGGAGCTATGCAAGTGAATCCAAAGTAAAATAGGCTCGAAAGTGTCGACATTTACCAAACATTGATCCCACAGAAAGCACCTATTAAGAATGAGTATCCTTTGACCTTCTGCATCTTACTTTTGCTCTTCAAAAACAAAAGACTTTGCAATGACCACGAGCCCTACATAAAGAACCAAATCTGGTACTATAATCACCAAAAAAACCAATAAAATAAAAATTATCTACCTAACAGACAGTAAAAACAGAAGATTTTTTCCACATTTGTTATCCAATTGGAGATTTTATCAGAGCTCTTTTATTTGTACCAACCTCAAATATCTGTTCTGTCACCTTTAAAATGCAGACAATCTAACTCAGAGGTGTTCTCTTCTCAGGAGAGACCACACAATGCTCAGTTAAGTTTTACAAATAATGTACAAATGCACAGCCCTGTGCCGAGCTGGTACAAACCTGCGGAGCACCAAGGAAAAGCTACAGGAAAAGAACTTCTGGCAGTCTCTCCCAGAGCTCCAGCCTCCGCTGCCCTTTGGGAAAGGTTCTTCCCAGCTCCAGCCCGCCTGCCGCCCTGGGAGCTAATGAAAAGAGCATGAGGAGGATCCGCAGGCACTTTCCTCCCCCTCTCAATCCACAAAGGGCGAGTCACAGTCTGACCCTAACTTAACACTCAGGCTATAAACTTACTTAGCACTTGTAGAAGAATTTATTTTTTTTCCAACATACTGATGGCAGCATATGGCCCATCGACAGGTTTATTATTATAAGACACTTTTTCCACCAGGTTATAGTCTTTTTTATAAACATATGTTTCAGCACATAATAAAACCTCTAAGAACTGTTTCTGAAATGTGCAAGCACAAAAACTACTTTTCAAGGTTTGTCAAGACAATGAAAGAAACAATGTTTAAAGAAACTTCCATTTTTCTAAAGGTCTTTCTCTAAATGCCTTTAAAATCCAAGGGTGCTTGAGTTACGCATGTTTTAAAAAAAACAAAAGAAAGAAAAATGAGTTCTCTTTGTCAATGCCACATTCTTCTCTACTTTGTCAAAGCAATCATTTTTATACTTAGTAAAACTTCTCCTTCCACTAAATAGACCTTTTAACTATGTTTTATATCAGAACATATGGTTTATGGGTGAATGATAAGATTCCAAAAATTAGGTGGCATGTTATAAAGAAAATGTCAACACCACACTGCTACAGTCGAGCGAACTTACGGGTGCAAAGCCGCCCTTGATACTCTGTGCCCTTCAGCTGCGCTAATAAAATCTGCCTGTGGAGTCAAGGTGGTTTGGTCACAAACTTCCATCCATCTGCAAGACTGTATCCAAGTTAAATGTCTAAGAACAAGTCACTGCTTGATTTTCTTACAGACTTCATTTGTGTTCTCAAGAAAGAAGGCTTCTTGTCTATGCAGCTATAATGCAATTTCTGTGCTAGCACCACAATCTTTAGGGGGAAAACAAAAAGGTAACACAGTGTACACTGCTTTACTCAAAAAAATCCTACACTCTTCTTATTCTTAATGCTTTCTCCCTAACATCTCACAATACATTTAGCCGAAGCAGGCTTGATTTTAAAAGCAGCTTCCTCAATACATCAAAATATGATCCAGTCAGGTAGGTTTGCTAGAAGCTTTGTTTCCTACCACCCAAGTTCAGAGTCTCCTGTTAAAATGAGCCTGCAGCTAGAACACAAACTAGGATTCACTGGGGTATAGACCCTGAGTCCACTTAAAGGCAGTACAAAACCTTTCACTAGTTTTATGGGACTGGATATTAGACCTGTGGTTCACTGAAGACACCAGAGGCCTCACAGAATGTATGATACAATATATAAAATAGTCCTTAGCGCTAAAAAGGAATTTTGCAATCACTTTGAATGTTTCATTGGTATTTAGGGTATTTTGGGAAAAAAAGAGCATTTCTTTTCTATGTGTATTTGTCCCGATGATACTCTCCACAAAAGGCAGATGTTTTAAGACACGGGAAAAAAATAATCATGCACAAGCAGATTTGAACTTAAAGAATAAAAATCTCTAATTTTATCATAAGCATACTGTTATAATTGTCATGTATGAGCTTGCATTCAAAGAAAACTCATTTGTTAAAATTAATCACTGACTTCTCAGCCAATTTGTCAGTTAACTACTACCACGTCTGGACATGATTAGTTAGCTTCACTGGGAGATACAGGCTGCCCCCTATAATGCTTAGACAGGATGAAATCCTAAACCCAGTGCAGCCTTTGAAAATTTTGCAAGCAACTTATTCACATGGAGCCAGGACCTCATGGATGCTGCTGTAGGCTCTACTTTTTTCTTCTCGCAGAGATTAAGCCCTTCTAGGAGAGAAAGGCCAACAGCTTCGACAATATACACACTCTTTCTCCTCCAGCAGAGCAATCACGGGTCCCTGGGCTGTGTTTGGAAACACTTTACTGGTTTGAGGCTAAGTTGAGGCATGATGTACGAGGCTTCTGACAAGGGGGCTGGTTCTGCTCATCTAATTGCGGTTGCTGCTCCTATGATGTGGAAACCTGTCTATTAGAAACCACATTTCACAGGTGACTGAACAGCCATCAGATGGTAACAGCTTTCATTTGTTACTGACCTCCCTTCCCTGACGCCGCGTTAGGGTGAATGGCCCGATATTGCATTGTCAGTCCAGAGCCAAATACCTCCTGCTTTGTATACTGAATTATAAAATATCTGCATTTTTCAGATTGTGTTGAAACAGCACTCTTAACTAGCATTTTCTCATCTAGGCATCAGCCTCATAAGAGAATGGCAAATTCTTCACTACTCAATTATGCAAAGTTTGAGGGCATTTTGGACTGCGATTGTAGAGTACATCACTACATTTTTATATGCAGAAGGTATTTACTCTGAACATCATGGGCAGATGTGACTTGGTATTTTACAGAAACAGCATCAGAGACTTTACTGAGAAACTGACATGACAGTGACTAGACCGAAAGTGGTCCTTCAAGTGATGGACTGAAAGATAATTCCACTACCAAAATTAAATGCAGAACTTAGCACAGTTACTTTAGACTGAGGATCCTATAAAGAGACCTCATCAAGTTTAACACCCTCCAGACCTCTGGCTCCATCAATGACATAACAGATTCAGAAAGTGACAGAACAAATCTCCCCATCTTGCTAAGCCCACTGTATCTGGTCGGCCACATATCTTCCAGCCAAACACATCACACATGAAGAAGAAACTTTCCTTTCCAAAGTTAACAGCCATTGGTTGTTACACAGATTTTGTGTTCATACCTCAGAGCACTCACAGTCATTTCACAACCCCAGCTATGTAACGTCCTACTCTGGGATAGCATTTGTACAATTTAATACAGTAAACAGTGAGCTGTACAAAACCTGCACCTCTGATGACAACCACAGAGCTATGCAATGAATAACATTTACTTTTAATTTACATTTAGATTTCTTAAGCACACCTTCCAGAAAGCACAATGTGCTAATACACACACAACCAGCAGCACAGCAGCATCTCCAATGAAAGCTAACAGCAATCCAGGCCACCACACCTCACAGCTGAGCTCTGTCCCACCTGCCCAGCTCCTCCAAGCCTCTGTCCCTCTTCAGCAGCATGCAAGGACTGGCCTCCCCAAAGTGATTGGTGTCAAAGAGGGCTTTGAAGGTCTGTGGACCTAGAAGGTCTGACAGAGCATCTGTCCCATGCAAGCTCCCAAGGTCAAGGACTCTAATCAGGAACACTGGGTGCAGCTTCCTGATATTTAACTCTTCAAGTGTTTACCCTTCTGGAAAGAGACAGTCTCTGAAAAATGCATACAGCAAACAGAATTATTTTGGCATGCTTTGCCCTTAAGGGTAACTGTTGAAGCACTGATTCTAGTCTACATAAAATTTTCAGACCAGATAAAAAGAAATCTGAATTTCTTTACAAGATTAATTTTTTTTTGAAGTGTTACAGATCAAGAAAATCAGTTTTCCATGGTTGCACCTTAGAAAAAACTGCATCTAAAATACAAAATGTTCACAAACCCAGTAACAAGTATCAGGGGTTTTTACAGGTGTAATATGTTAGCTGTACTCAGCTTTTCATGTAATCTTGCATTCTAAATATGTCACCATGAGTTCTACTAGAGGAAAATGGCATGTATTGTGAAATTAATATATGTAATTAAGCACGTGAAGAAGGGTTTGCTGAATCTGAACCCTTTATTGCAAATCCTTTGTGGCACTGATTTCATCCCATGCCACTCCTTTCACACTTGTAACATAATTTTCAATACATACAATGTCCTGGAAGAAATACTCTGAAATTCAGTAACCATTTAAAAACTTAAAAAAAAAATTAATACAACTTTCCTATTTTTGTCATGGATTGATTAATACCTAAATATGAATCAGGGAATTTTAAGGAAGCTCAAAACACATTAACATATGAATGGCATGCAGAGCAATTGCTCTGAATTACTACTAGCAAAATCAAAACACAACTGCTTTTAGTTATGCAAATTGAAAATGTAGTGTCAGGACTGCAGAGAGCCTAAGAAGTGCAAAGTTCAGGGAAAAGCCATGTATGCAGCTGCTCCAAAAATAACCATAGTCAGATAAAAGTCTGAAAGCAATTACTTGGGGTGAATATTGTACACAGACCACTGCACTAAGCTTCTATAATTAAACAAGGCAAAAGTTCAGATGGCGCCTAATAAGCCATTTACCACATTAATTATATTCAAGTGTGGCAGTCTAATGCTTGGTAATAACTAACAACAAGGGAAATAATTTAAAGAAAGTATCTGATGTTGTAAATTTCTCTCTTTTTCATTCATCAGTACCAGCGTTGCCAGCCAGCCTTTCTAACACACTTCCAACACATGAAAGGGATACTGCTCAGTGTCAGGAAGAGCTATTTAAGGGTTGTAAACCTTTAGGCTGAGGAAGCCAACAGCCTTACTCAACAAAAATTATCCCTTCGCTACAAAAGTAGCAGTAAAGTCAGATTTTCCATTCCTTGAAGCGAGTCCCTATGTCTTTGTTCCAAAATTACAATGTCACAGGAGCAACCAGATTTTTTTTGTAACGACAACAGCATCTTAGCAAAGCTTTGCAGATCAACAGATTTCCCACTGACCCTATTCCCTGGATTTGCCTTCACACTGATCACACAGCCTTTGCACACATCTGTGATTTTAATAGTATTTTCAGCAAATTCTTAACAAGGTAATTAATATTAGAGAGGTATTTAATGCATTTTGGCTTATTTTTATGCCATTAGTAGCTAAATACATGGAAAATGAGCCTATACCATATGCCCAAGTACTTCTCTGCAGACTGCTAGCCAATTCCCTAGCAAGTACAAAGAAGTTTCCAAATCACAGTCTGAAAATTACTGCAGAGCGATTTGCATACTATTTCTGATGGGCCAGCAGCATTCCAATAACTCATGTAAAAGTCAGCATGCCCCAGTAGTTTATGCAATAAGCAGCACAGACAGCATCAATTCACAAGATAATTGTTAGGATGCTACCACCAGGATGCTGTTCTACCTTATTTAAATAATCTGCAATTTAAAAAAACCCAAACAAAATCTGTAGTATTACAGTTATTTTTAAATTTTGCTTCTTTGATTTTAAATCAGGAAACAAAATCGCTGGATTTTACTTATGCATAAGTCTACATTTAACCTAAGAGGGCATATAACAATCATTTTGCAGATTCCAAAGAACAAGAGATCAGGTGAACATACAACTTCATCCATGACGTCTTTCGACTATGACGTTTACATATGCAACTCCAGCATCTCTTGAAGCTCCCTTTAAAAAGTTTTTGTAACACTTTCCCTATTGTTTGGTCTTTGTTTTCATGACCTTGGTAAAACACACATAACAAACCATAGATGTCGAACTCTGTAACCTTGCAACAAATCTCTGACATTTTGTATACATCCTCCAACTCTGAATGTGCAGTGTGGACAATGCTGGGAAATCCTGTCCTCTGCCCAGATGAAGTGTAGTACTGAGTACTACACTAGGAGTTTCACACATCCTAAACTCAATCACAGAAGACTTCTGCCTACAAATAGTTCGAAGTCTTCACTTACAAGGTTTAAAATCCAGCACTTCCACAGCAAATAGCAAGAGGAGGCTGCCTCCTACAGCAGAGGTGTCCACAAAGTTGTCAGCTGCAGAAATCAGTGTTGAGTGTCCTTGGGTCTGAGTACACAGATAGGACCTCACCTCCAGACCCTTTATCACAGCCTCAGCTATCATTCAGCAAATATAGCACGTATTTTCCCAATAGTGCAGCAGTTGGTCTTAGCAAGATACACGCAAAATTAGTAGGTATCCATGGCAGGATTTCCATTCAAACAGTATTTTAATCAGAAACTGCCCATGAAAGAATAATACCTCTAAACCATGCTTCAAATTTACATAAATAATAAAACCCCCTTAAAAAAAACAACAAAAACCTGCAAGAGCTCCATCTTTAAATGGAAAAATGTGGTAATTCTTTCCCCATATCCAACAGCCCCACACTATCCAAACCAGCTGAATTATTTTCACCTAAGTTTTCCAAAAAACCAACAAAATAATATATATATTTACATACACATGTATTAAAATTACCTGGATGCAGACACCACGCCTGGAAAGTTTCATTGCAAAAGGGTTAAAGTTCAGAAAGTTTGCAAGACTGAAAAAGGAAAATCAAATTTAAAAATGTGCAAAGACCTAAACCTTGAGGTTTGCCGGTGCCTCCTGCCTTTCCCTGCACATCTGAAATGAGATGACTAAACGTTCCTCCAAGTTATCAATTAAATTACTTGAATGAGTAACCCAACCAAATTTTTTCTAGTACCAAAAGAAACATTGCCATAACAAAATACATGGTAGTTGAGCATTAGAAACTATAACATTCCCGATAAATTATAAAAAGAGACCACAGAAGCGATCCACACCGCTTAGCAGAGGTGAAATCGACGAGACTTTCTCTTTTCCTTTGAGAACATCGATTTTTATATGCTACCACAGCTGCCCAACTATTGATAAGAGCAATCTGCAAAAGCAAATATAGAACTAACAGAACAGCCTTGAAAAGCAGCCACAAAAAAGGGTCTCATTTAAATTCCTGGAAAGCGCTGCTTCTCTAAACGTATCTATTCAAGCTCTCTTGAGCAGCCGAGCCCTCCTAGAACACACCCTGCACACTCCCCGCCCGAAAACTGTTAAGCCAAGAAGCCACTAAGCCATGCCACTGAGAACCCATATGGCTTCACCTACAGGGCTTTCCTTCCAGCAAACGCTGCACAGTAGAAATCCTCCCCTTCACCATCACCACCCACCCCACAGAGGGTAAAAAAAAAAAAAAAAAAAAAAATTGAAAAAAACCCCAACAAGACAGAGAAGTGGTCCCCGCCCGGGGTCGCCCCTACGTACCGCCGAGCGCTCAGGGCTCTCCGGGGGCCCTGCCCCCCGAGGTGCAGCGGCCGGGGCGGCGCGGGCGCTCCGCCTCGCCGCGTCCCACGCGGAGCCGCTCCCCCCGCATGCTGCTGGCCGCCGCACGCACAAAGCGCAGGGCGCGGGCAGCGGCCGGGGGCGGGCGGCACCGCGGCTCCGCTCGGCTCGGCTCGGCCGGATCGCGGCGGCACGGCACGGCTCGGCACGGCTCGGCCCGGCTCGGCTCGGCTCGGCTCGGCACGGCACCGCCCCCGGGAGCCGCCTGCCAGCCGGGGCCGCCCCCCGCACGCGGCCGAGCGCCCCCCGCGCCGCCGCCGTCCCCTCCCGGGATGGGGGTGCCCCCGCCCCCGGTACCTCGCGGGCGGAGCCGGGCGCTACGGCGGCGGGGCGGGAGGCTGCGCTGGCGGGCGGGTGGAGGGGGCCGGGCGGACATGCCGGGGCTGCCCCGGGGCCGTGCCGCGCTGTCCCGGCTCATTGTTCGGAAAGGGCTGCGGCGGGAGGGGGGAGTGCCTCGCTTTCCTCCGCACGGGCAGGGGGCTGCGGACAGCGATGCATCTTCCCCGCGCGGGGGGAGTGCGGGCGGCAGTGGGGCATCTTTCCCCTGGGACGGGAGATGCTCGGGGATGGGGCGCTGGTGCTGCGCCTTCCCCCGGCGTGGCGTGGCGTTCCGGGGCCGCGCAGCACCTTCAGGGGTCTGTGCTGGAGAAGTTCAAAGCGGCAGGGAAGGGTGGGAGGGGCACGGGCGGGGGCCGGCAGCCTTCTCGCCTTGTCTCCGTGCCCCTGCCTGCCGGGCGCGCAGGGCGCCGGAGCGTTCCGGTAGCGGCACCCCGGGGCCGGGCGGGGACGCGGGCTCTGTCCGTGACCGGTCCGGCAAGTTGAAGGCATGGTCCTTTCCTCAGGCCTCCCCCGTGAGCCGGCGGTGGGACTCCCGCACTCACGCGGTGTGGAAGCGCCGCAGCCGGCTTTGGCTCTTTAAGATTAGGCTCCGTTAATTAAAGAAATATTTTAAGCTTAAAGGTCTCCTGAGAAGAAACACATTAACTCGCTAATAAAGCGGGTAGAAAACCAATGCGATACAGGGCTGTTGGATCAGCGATCACAAAGGAAAGGAGACATCAAAGAGATGCTACCGGAGTGCCTTAAATGCGCCCTCCCGCCGCCGGACCCACACGGCGCTGATGGCTCCGGGGGGACTTCCAGTGTCCAGCGGCACAGGAAAGGGGAAATGTTCTCCGTGCAGTCGTTGCTGTGCTTTCTCAGCTTGCTGAAAAGCTAAAAAAGCGTTTTTAAAAGCATATTTTACTTTTGGCTCAAATTTAATAGTAGTTTACTTTGCAAATAGTCTAAGTAAGTCGTCACTTAGAAATAATTAGGATAATGACAGATAACCTTTTTTTTTGTGCTGAGTCTATGCTCCAAGATAAGCATCTGTGTAAATGCATCTGAGACTGAAGCTTCTTTGTGCCCATATTTGTAAGGTGTAAGCTGATCGGAGCAGCCTGCAAAAGGCACGCCTTCTAAGCTGCGAAAAAAGTGTCGAAATAAAAGCCATTAGAACTAAAGGAATAAAGGTGCCATTTCATAAATTAAGAGGTAGCGTCACAAGGATGTGAAAGACAAAGCACAATCAAGAATAGGTTAACAGGTTACAAACTATGATTGTTTGAAATGATACCAAAATGCCAAAACCAAAATGTTTCTAAATTCTATATAAGTTCATGCACTTACTTATTCCATTTTGAGGAATTTCATTAACTGCAAAGCAATTAATGAATAAAAAGAAAAATATTTTCCCCCAATTTAGGACATTTTGAAAACAAATTTCAAACCTAGAGCTAATTTCTTCGAAAATATAAAAACCCTTATTTATCAGTGTGATAGGAAAGATTGTCTTACATACATAAAGACAACAAAAATTCTATTTAAGGGCACTGTGATGTAGACATATCCACACACTGTTTTTTGGGGGGGAACAGTACAGCTTGAGGAATAGTCCTGTATAGCATTAATTTAAAAATCTAAGTTTATAAAGTTAGCATTTAAGGGATGGATATTTTCCCAGAATTTTTTTTTCCCCCAGACTTGCTGCATCTGTCTACAAAATGATATTATATTGCATGCTGGCTCATAGAATAAACTATAAGCATGCGTTTTAAGAAACAAAGTGAAAGGTGGATACTGCTTAGTCAATTTTTTAGAATTATATAATTAAAGTAGGAATGTAAATCTGTAGAACTCTACAGACATATCCATCTGTTACTATTTTAAAATGCACTGTTCTTTAGTATGCTCATTTTAATATGCTAGTGAAATAGTACTTCAATTTGGAATAGAATGTAAATGAATAGTATAAATTAGGTGAGTATTTCAGGGAAGCTGGTAAAATGAAGAGATTCTATGTGGGAATCTGAGATAGTTTAAATACAGTATCAGGAATGCTCATTGCCTGAAGATTCCCCTTTTTTTAGCAAAGCAGTTCTAGAATGGGCAGTTGAATTGTGACAAATAACGCTGGATGAGCATAATTTTTATTGACTGCAGTGGGAGTCTCCCCTATGCATCTAAATGTAAAATTTATCTGCAGAAGGCAGGAGGAGTTATTCTGCAATCCAATAAGGTTTGCTTCAGCCTTTGACATTCTGCTTTTGGCTTAGACTCTGAACTCCAAAATGGAAGAACTCTGCATCCTGTGTATTTCCGATCATTGGCCTGATTCTGCCTCCAATTTCAGCAGATTAATAAAGAACAGCTTCCCTGAAAGCCAGAAGGGTGAACTGGGATAAGGTCTGTGAGATCAACATCAGGTCTCCGTGATGTGGGAGCTGCCTGGGGAAGGATTTTAGATCAGAGGACAAAGTAATAGCTGGCAAGTCCAGAATGGTAAAGAATTTACTTTCACATGTTTGTAGCTTGAAGAATTTGTCTTTTATATAAATTGATAGCAATAGGGTAAAGTTACACACAGTTGCTGTTGCTTTGTTATTGAGTTTGACGACTGGTATAGATGCATCTATCACTTTGGTTTGTTACTGTGTTAGAGCAGTGCATATAAATAAAGGGGATAAATAACCTAATTTACTATGAGCAAGAGTCACAGTATATTAAAAACAGTGGCACAGAGAAAGCTTTTGCCTCTCCTGGAAAAAGTTTTATAACAGATCTTTGTAGTCATCATTTAAACTGGCAGGTACAGTACACAAAGATCCTTAAAGCCCAGGCACAAGCTTATTTAACCTTTTCAGAATATATTATTGGCTAATATGTCTGCACTGATGGAAAAGGGAATTTTTCTATTGACACTACCAAAACTGAGTTTCACCCGAGTAATTGCAATTTTCATTTCAGAACTATTTTGGTTTTGAACAAATCACTGCTATTACATGAATGAGTAAGCTCTGGGTGTCCATAGATTGTGTATCTCCCACTTCTTATGGTTTTCTGAGGTATTTTTCTGTTATTACTTCCAAAGTGGACTTGTTAGGTGGCATCCCACTGTCTTTATGCAAACCCTCGAACAGCTTGGGGAAGCGTGCTTTCCCTCCTTGGGGTGGGAAGGAAGGAACTTCCTCTGGGTAAGGCTCTTTTGGCCTGGCATTCACATCCTGCTGCACCCGGAGGGACCTGCAGTTATCACATGCCATGATTTTTGTTTCTAGTCATCAAGCAGATTTTTAATAGGCTGAAGCTACTGTTATTGGCTTCTGCACACATCAGATGCATTTCAGCGTTGCAGTTGTTCAGTTGCCTTTGTGGATGTAGGATTGGAACCTACAGACCTCAATTAACAGCTCTCCCTTAGGAGAGAGAGTGGCCTGGTTTCTTTTTCTCATATCATCTCATGGCAGATGATTGGCAGAATTGCCTCCTCTCCCAAGCAAGCTGTTTCTCTGCCCTTCAGAAACATCGTGACAAAATTCTCCCTGACTCAGTGGCGACGTGGTTTAGTTTCAGAAGTGTATGTACATTTGGCTGCACTCACAAGGCTTGTTTCATACATCCTTACTGATGGGTGTCTGCACAAAGTTGCATCCTTGCTGTGTGTCTGCACGAAGTTTTTCCAAGGACTCTTTTTGCTTGCATGGAACTGGCAGAGGAAAAAAGGAGGGAAGAAAGAGTATTTGCCAGCATGGCATAGATCATATTCTGTGTGTATCCTGTTGCACATGTGCCTGAAGAGTCAGCACAGTTGCTGGCTAATGTTCATTGTGTCTGGGCAAGGTGCAGTAGGAAACAGATATTCTGTGGATTACAAATCCAGAGTCCGGCCACCAAGTGAGAGCTACGCTGTCTCTGAAGCAGCCCGGGGACTCAAAGATATAATGGACACAATTTCTTTCTAATTTTCCCTGGTCTTGAAGGAAAGTGCTAACTTACTGCTGACCTGACCTGTATTAATAATTTTTATCCTTCAATACTGCCTCAGATGTGGAAGCCAATAAGCAGAGTCAGAGCCTATTCTTTGCTTTCCTCTCCCTCATATTTGCCTTAGGAAGGAAACATGGACTTCCAAGCTTATATCATGAACTTCTAACAACATCAGGGTCCATTTAACAGCATCACCTGTCCATTTACTCCCTTGTACATGCAAGTCACCTCTCTGACTTCTCATCAGGAATTCGGTTCCGTAAGAAACAGTAAAGAGCTGAAATGAAAAGACAAAGGTACCAGAGCTACCTTCAGCTTGGGTTTTTCTTTTGCTAGTTGTCACATTATGGCAGAAGTCATCCCCAAGCTGTGAAAAAGGGTGGACTTCAGCTGCATTTGTAAAACAAGTGAGGAACAGAGTCGGGACTTCAAAGTGAGCAGGGCTGGGAGCTCCCTGCTGTTGCCTCTGGTGCTCTGTCCCACTCACCTCAGCAGGCATCCTCCAACCAGTGCTTTCATGGCACTGCACAAGCATTATAGGCAGAGTCATGCAGTTAAAATCACAAATGTTATAAATCTCAGTTCATCACGTTAACAAGATCACAAATCCTACACAAGCAAAAGACTAGAAGCATCCTAAAGACATGGGCAGTAAAATGTTCCTAAAACCTGACTGCTGTGATGAACTTGAACAATGTTCTCATCCAATTTTCTGCTGAAGCACTGGTACTCTCTGTCCATTTTTTCCTCTGTTATTTATTACTACTGGCAGCACTCATTGGGCACTATGTGCCTTGACTCCTTGTCAAATTCTAGTGATAGTTGAAGATGCTAAAATAATTTGTAGTGTTTGGGGAATTTTTATTTCAAGTCAGTCAGTGCTGGAATTCAAACCCTGGATATTCTGTATAGGTAAATAAATATATAGAGACAGATGAGGTTTGGAGCAAATTTTATACACAAAATTGCATTGAATTAATCTGTGCCTGCACTCTGAGTGGTTGTGATATGTGGAGGCATTACTGATGAGCTGCAGTGAGCTGGCTATTTGGGTGAAAAGGTTAACTGAAATAAACATGGATTTACGTAGCAGGTTTTTGAGGAAAAAATTGTGTGCCTTATCTGCTGAATCATCAAGATGGGAGAATGGAGAAAAAAAAAGTGGAAGCAGAGTTTTCTCAATGTACAGTGGAATACTTCCTTCCAAAGAAGAAATACATATTTGCCTGGATGGTGTTATCAATAGGGAGACAGATGCATATTCACTGAAACTTTTGCTGGCAGAGAGGCTGTTCTGCCCAGCCTGCCCAGGGCAGCAGGCACTGGCTCAGGGGCAGCCCAGGCTGTGCAGAGCCAGGCAGGGCAGCATGCAAGGCCAGGAGTGATCCCTTCAGTCCAGGCAGCACAGGGCACACAGCAAAGCGTGCACCTGCTTGGAGGAGAAGACCTCTCCTGTTCTGCCATCTCTTCCCCTTCTCTGACCTCCTGCTCACCACTGTGCAGATCTGATTCAGGGCATGTGTACCTGAAGGGGTCTAGAAGATCCTTCCATCTGTCCTGATCACCGAGACCAGCCTTCATCTCCTTAAACTGAGGATTTATCAGACATAACCAAAAAGTAAAAAAAGAGTACCCTGACACCACTTGATTGGAAAGCACTCAAGATTTCATCCTTAGTGCCTGCTCCCACTGCAAGTGTTGTCCCTCCTAGTGTTGTCTGGCCAACAGCATTTGCAGTTCCAGGGCAACATGCAGTGTTCCTGCCGATGGGATTCATAGACTCAAGTGGGATTGCAGCTTTGCAGAAGTCCCATACACTGGCTTTGCCTGGTTAGGAACTGCTGAAGAAAGTTAGTTTTCTTACAGGAATGATTTTATGCTTCGAAAATGGGTCATCATTTTCTTCTTGATTTAAAATGCAAGGGAGCTTTCCCAGGAGTAACTTGGTTGCTGGTTATTCATTGCTCCAGAGCTGGTTATTGCTAGAACACTGTTTCATGTAACTTTGCATCTGGCCTGGGAAATGCTGCCTTGCTTTCTGCTGTACACAGCCTAAAAACCCCCTCCTGGCATCATCTCTGCTGCAAAGGAGTGTGGATAGATCAGTGTAGCAAAGCTGCTCTCATCGTGCATACTTTCCAAATGCTTTCAGACAAGTAAAGAAATATGAAGAGTGCTGTGGTTTAATGGTGGTTTGCATACATACAGGCTATGTATAATACTTTAAATATGCAGATACTTTTTTTAAAGACAGTTAAAACCACAGTTAAAGTACAGGGATGTTTAGCCAATTAGTGTCACAAAGTGAGTCAGCAACTTTTAGCCTACACTGTTAATAGCAAGAGTTGGCAAAACCTGTTCCTACCTTGCTTTGGTATTTTCAGTTCAGAACTTTACAGTGCAAACATTATCTGGTTTGTTTAAATAACAAAGGCAGAAGTTCTGACGTCAACATGGAAAAACAACTCTTAGGCTGGTTGCTCTTGTGTTCCCCACCTTTTTGGATACACCAAATATACCATAGAATTTTATCCTATTTACAGGTCTCTTGAATGTGTTGCAGTTACTTTTGCAAAGACGTTAAATATGTTGCTGAAATTAGTTAAATAGAAGCTATTGTATGAAAAACGAGAAAGCAAATAGAGGCATATGAGAAAAGCTGTGTTTTGAAATGGTGTCACTTTTCTTCAAGGAATAGGCATTGAAAAGACAACTTTATTTAAAGTTATTATTTTCCAGCATATTTAACAGTTTAAAGATAGTAAACAGTAAGCACTATTTACCATTTGGTGATAAAATTTAGTCTTCCCTTGAAAAAAAAATATTATGGCCATTTAGTGCAGGGAACCTTCTCTTCCTATAGATAGCACTGGGTATAACCAGAGGGAGGATTGTCCTGTTGTCAGAAGCTAGGTGGCATTCGGGCAGCTGTCACCACGGCTGTAAGATCGTGTCCCTTCTCCTGATTTTCTTGCCCACCTGACATTGCTTCAGTCCCTGTCGCACCCAGGTCTTTCTGCACAGAATTGAAATTTAATGTTTTTGTTTTCTATGCTCTTCTTGAAGGAAATGAAAGCCTTACTCTCTCTCTCCATCCTCCCCTCCAAAGCTACCCTTTTTATGTTTTAAAATTTTCTGCAGCTTTCTTGCTGGGCTGATACCCTTCTCAAATTTGCAGTTTTCTCCGAGATAGAAATATCTCTGTTCCAAAACCAAGACCATTTTTACAAGAAGTGGGTCAAGTTGCTAAAATCTTACTGAAAAAGTTGTCGATCAATGTTTGAGAAGCATTGTTTTATTTTTTCCAGTTGTTTATAAGGAAATGGCTCAGATAGAGGCACTTATGGTACCAGTGTATGGGTCCTCTTCTATCTCCCAAACATTTATTTTAGCCACACAGAAAAGGTGGCAGACAGTTGGGAAAGGAAAACTAATGTTACCCTTTGCTGGAAAATAGAATTTTGTTTTGAAAAAGGAGAAGAAAATAAAAGGAAAATGTCAAGACTTTGTTCTTAATTGAAGTGAAACAGAAGCTTTTTGAACAGGTTCAAGGGAACACGTGTTTCCAGAAGAGTCAGTCATCACTGTACTTTTCTGAGCTGTGGAAGATTTCAGGTGTATATTCTCACTCTTCCTCACAAGGAACAGACACTTGAAACCCATATCCCTTCCACTTGGACAACTTGTGGCTTCTGGCTTGCCCCCAGTAAATGCTTCTCTTTCCCTCTGGATTTTGAACAAGAATCTTGAACTGCAAATAGAAATTTCATTGAAACTGATGTGTTTCTATTTTCATTAAATTGTAATTTCCTGGCAAAAATATCAGTTTGGAAAATTCTGGCAAGATTGACTGACAGAGCACATACAGCACTCAAAATAGAGGGGATGCTGAAACAATTATTTTAGGTCCAAACTCTGTAATTGGCTTCAGAGGCAAAATATGGGTGCAGCTGAGGGCACACACCCTTTGATTTGCCAGGGAAGTAAAGCATTTCTCCAAACAAGTGAATTGAATATTGTGTCCCTTTTAGTGCAGTGATGATTACACAACTCTGTTTATTCTCTGGGCGTTTTTCAGCTCGTCCATCATTCCCAGCTCAGATTTCTACAGTGATTTCACCAAGTTGGTTTGCTGTACGATGCAAAATAGAAGTCAAGTCAATTTCGCGCTCTACCCACCTCAGTCTGATTAACTCAAATTAAGTTTTGTGCTAATAAGTCTGAGTGTGTGACCATAATTGGAAAGCCTTGAGCTCCTCTGACTGCAGGGAAAGTACTGTTTTCCCCTGCATCATGAAAACTTTTGAATCACAACATCTGGGAAATTTGCAACAAACAATGGTATCAATTTGAGGCCTCCATACAAAGATTTTTCTGTTTCTCATCAGGGACCATGAATACATATCTGTATCAGATTGCAGCTCTTGGAACATTTGGCCCATTTAGTTTTAGGAAAAATAAAGGAGCAGGGACATTCACCTATTAAGAGGAAACTACAGAACATCTGTGTTTCTCCAATACATGGAAATCCTCTTGGACTAATAAGTGGCTGCTATGTCTTAAATAACTGGACAATTACTTACATCTATTACGAAAGTCTGAACCAGCCAAGTTGGTGGGAAGTCTAGCTAAGGTTGCAATCATTCACTAGCAATTTGGAGAAAAAGGAAAAAACACAAAAATTAGATCTGAAAGATGGAAGGCAAGGCAAGGCAAGGCAAAGCAAGGCTTAGATCTAAGGATAAAGAAATCTTCAGCATGGTAAGGAAATATGGTGAATGTGAGTTTGAGTTTATAGTCCTATAAGATTTATATCCTTCTTGTATTTGCTAAGGCAAAGAGCTACAGCTTTTCCTAACTCCAGAAAGACCTATTGCTCCAACTATCACCTAGTCCCAGGAGAATAAAATCATAAACCCAAAGTAAAACTACAGTAGGTGGAGTTTGGGAAAAGGCAACTCTATGTTCTGAGAAATTCTCGTATATGTGAAGAAGACCAAGAAAATGTGCCCAAGTACTTGGTGCCAGGGATGATGCAGGGGCACACTGAGATTTCAATAATGTAGAAGCATGTAATTGTGGTTGGATTACAAACAGAGAAGCCTAGTGAATGTCAAACAGGACAGAAGTAGTTGTAAATATACCTGCATTATAATGGAACATCTACACCTCCTGATGGGAATTCATGGGGGTGTATATCATCCATGGGCTATCTCCCGTAGCAGCAGGAACATCATGATTGCACAGCAAGTTTATTAAGTATGAAACAAGCCAGCAAACCCTAATGAAGGATTTGAGAGTCAGAAATGTCAGCACTCACCAGAGAGCTGTTCAGCAGATGTTTTGAAGTCAAGCCCTACTCTCTAACCTTGGGATCAATGGGGATTTGCTATTATTTTCCACAGACGTAGGATCAAAAGCAGAGGCACAATGAAACACCTCACTGGAAGGACTGTGGCACCACTTCTATGCCTCTATCATATCTGAATTTAGTTTTAGCAATACAGAACAAATGTCCTATTTGTCCTCTGTCTCTGCAACAAATAGCCTTATAAACAAAGCATTCTCAAAGCAGAAAGAACAGATTGCACATGGCTCTAACAACATGTTTTTAGTCTGACTGCCTCATAATATAGGAAAATCAGAGTACAAAATAACTGCAAATAAGACAAGCTAGCCTACTTGTACATCATTTCTATTGCAAAATGAAGCAATGGGATCTGGGCTTGTGTAGCAAATAGCCCTAAATTTCTTCCCTCCCTACTGCCATGGGAGTTTCATTTAGCCAGGGAGTATTGTCTGTATGTGACATCATCTTGAAACAACAGCTTTAAAAGTGGAGACAGGTAATATTATCCATTAATTATATTCCACATCTGTAAAGCATATACAATGCACTGTGGATAAATAGAGCAACTTTTGGCAGGGAATTTCCTGACTCTCTGTAGCCAGATTTCTCATTTACGGTTTTCTCGTGGTTTTGTACAATGGGAGCAGATTGGTCTCTAGCAGTGGATGGGAAAGGGTAGGATTTTAGTGAGGTGTGAGCATGAAGCAAATGAAGGGGACTCCATCTCCCAGTACAGTGCATTGCCATAGTGGAAGTCAGCTGTAAAATCTGGTTGCTTGAAAACATAACATATACTCAGTGGGCCAACACTTGTGATGGTATCTTTTTTTCTTTTATTTAAATTTTTTTAGCACTAGGTATGGGGAGTATTTTTATTTTAGCAAATAAAAAGCATGAAATGAGGTCCCAAGGATGGAGTTGCTAGACCAGTAGTTGTGGATTGACATGTATATGGTCGATCATGGTTTGATTTAGGTGCCTGCTAAGCCCTTTCTTCAAGTCTTTTGTTTGGCTGCAACACGACATAGCCACAGAGAAGTCTGTTCAAGAGCTAAGGATCTTACCTGAATCATGGGAGACCCTCAAAGCACAGAGACAGATTTGCTTCTGACACACAGGAGAAAATAGGACCCCAAGCACGGTGCAATGTTCTCCTGTTGATCTGACTAGTTGCTGTTATTCAGGAGGCTGCTGCAAGCTGGTGGTGCTGTCTCAGAGCCTGCCAGGCCGTGCCAAGTGTGGGCTCTCTCCCACATCCAGACTGGCTAGAGAGGAGGCTCCAAGTCACGCTGCTCTGCTCTTTTCCAAGTGCTCCCACTCTCTTACTCCTCATACTTTTTCATGACAGAGGATGAGGCAAGGATAGACTTTAACCCACTTAGGCTGTGGTGTGCTTTTGAGTGGCTTGTTTGGCCTCAATAGATAAGTCACAAATTTTCTTGTCATTGTGACTGGCTCTTGCTATATTATCAGCTTGAATGTTGCTGAGGGTTTTTTGAACGGGGGATGTGACTGGGCTTTTAACAGTCTGTGGCATATGGGAATATACATTAAGCCACTGAGAATATTTCATCACAAAGGAGCTTTGGAAAGAGCACGTCATATACACCTGCCAAGAAGCATCTCAAATTATTGAGTTGATGATAGTGGAATGAGAAAACTGTTTATGAGAGAGTGACACTGCATCCAGAACACGGAGGACTAGCATTATAATTAATTAATGCTTATAGATGTTTCCTTAGCACAGATGCTATGGTTTTCTGTACTTCATCTTTGACAGGGGAATGCAGGAGAAGTGAAAATGCTCTGTCATTTTTGTCATGTCTTCCCTCTTGTTAATGCCTCACACAATTTGTAGTTTCAAGGTCACTTTATTTACCGATGATTCTTTGTTACCAACAACACCAATGTTGTGCTAAAATAAATCAAAATATGTTTATTGTAACACCCTCTAGATCCCTTACTTTATCACCATTCCTAACAGTGGTAAAATAGCAATAAGTAAATTCAATTAATATAAAAATAAAATTTGCTTAGAGTATGTATTTTACAGCCCTGGTATTTAATGACAAACCACGTTATTCAAATAGGAATAAAAATATTTATAGATGGTGTTTTTCAGATAGGTTTGCAGTAGAGCCAGCATGGGTAACATATGATGAGATTCCACAATCACATTTCTCCCACACACATATTGATGGAAACCCTCCCAGCCAAACACAATTGCATACATCTATTTTTTCAATCTGTGCATACATTATTACTGTAGAGGTGGAAGAGCTGCATACATAAACCACTCACTGCTCTACCTGCAGTAACAGAGCCACAAGTCATCTCTTGCATGCATCCATCTGCATTTTTATTATTTACATCATTTGATGAAGGTGGATTCCTGCCATCATCCCATTGAAATGCAATCATTAACAGATCTGAGTGTAACCAAGACTTCTGAAAAATAAGGTAAAAACTTTGCAAGACAACTTGCAACCTCTAATATCTTTTTAAATCAAATACTCAACAACAGTAGCACTTTTTTAGGGTTATCCTAAGCTGAAAGAACAGGCTGAAAATATTTTAGTCTGATGATGCACTTGTTCCTTTCTAAGGTGTCTGGAACATGATGCAGATTTGTGTCATGTTGTATCCTGGCAGGCTGAAGTTCTCAGGATTTTAGTACAGGAATGGAAGTTTCACACAACCTGAATGTTAGATCCATATGTGCTTGAGTATGCAGTGTGCTTGTGGACACAACATGATGATTAGCAGTTCTGTCCTTTATAAAAAATCTCTGCCTGACAATTGTGTAAGGTTTGAGAGCTGTGACTGCTTACGGATTTTACAAGCATTATTTTGACTGGAGTACTGGAATTTTGCTTAGGCTTTGCAGTGGCATTTATCTTAGGAATAATCTCTATCAGTGATACCTGGTCTCTTACTGACAAGGTGACATTAGTTCTGATGTGGTCTTTACTTTCCTTAACTTTCTTCTTCATTAAGGCAGCATCTTTGGTTTATTTGCTACCCATGTATTCATTGCTCTCATTTTGAAGGGTGATTTTTCCTTTACTCTGGCAGCATAACTTCTTGTGACAGCCACCCACTGTTTTTGTGGGTTCTCATTCATTTGCCACAGACTTTTCCTTCATTTGCAGGTGTATAACCTCCACATAAGATGCAAACACTGACAGCTATGTTTTGATTGGAAATGGATTTTATCAGCACCTTCATCATCCCAGTAGTTTTAGTAGTACTTTTTGCTTAGTTTCAGTCAACCTAAATTAATTCTTACTGAATTTTTCTCATATATTGCTTACTATTGGATCAATTTCATCCCTATAAATAAACACTTCAGAATCCTTCATTAGCAAACCCGTCATAAACCACTCTGTGGGTTCACTTTGGCTCTTGTTCCAAGCCATTAAATTCATGGCTTGCCAATACTGGATTAGCATTTTGGAGAGAACAGTTTAGATAATCAGCTAAAATCTAGCCAAGCTCTATCCACATTGCTATCTCTTCTTCCTACTCAGGTTAAACAGAAAATGTGTAGTTCCTTCTTTATCGTGGCCTGCAGTGAAATGCAAGCCAAGCTTTGTCTGTTGCTTGGAGCCCTACTGCTTATCAGAAGAGCTGCCTTTCTCTCCTTCAGCTACACTAGGCATGGACTCCAGAATATTCTGTCCTCTCAAGGAGTGTCCTGTACTTTGCCTTGTGTTAAACCCTATCATATGTTGCACTGTGCTGAGATTTGGAAATTAGGACTCTGTACAATGGGAATTATGGCAGAGCAAAGTCTCCAAAATGTGTTGGAGAGTGCATATATGAGACTGGTGTTAGAATTATTTTCCTATTTGCTTTGCCATATGTAGGTATATAAAAGAAGGGCAGTGAAGTCAAAACAGAGCATTAACAATTTCAGTTTAACAAGAGAACATCTAAAACCTTCTTTTCCATTCTTGTGACAAAGTACAGTCTCAACATCATTAATGAGTTTTGCTTCTGGGGAAATCCCATAGGCATCAGCTGTGCCTTTAAAAAAAATCCAGTGAGAAGAACAGCACCTTTTCCTGCTAATCTGATCAGCTTCCCAGCATATCAAATGGGAATAAGAGTATTAGAAAGAACTGAGCAGACCTCATGAAATGATTTACAATAGTGTCACAGGGTGACTCCCAATAAATTGAGTGTATGGTAATTGTTCTGACTGTAAGCTTTCAGATGTAAACTAAAAAGAAAGAAACAAACAAAAGTATGGTATTCTTCTGGCCAATAATTATAAGTTCAGCAGCGTTCAACAGAATATTAGCATATTAATTACATAGTAATCTTGTAACAACAATACAGTCATAATGTGTTGCTATCTTTGGGTAGCATTTTGATAGCAGCCTTCCTTTGGCTTTAGGAGCCAATGCCAAGATAATGTGGGTGCCTGCATCTCACTGAAGGTTACTTAAGAAATTTTGACAATGCTGCTGAGAATGCTTCCCTTGCCTTCATTTGTTACTTGTCCTTTCATTTGTTACTACTAACCTTGTAGTTTAAAATGAGTTTATTAATTGGTTTCTCATGAGCTTTTAAATGGTTCTGGGAGTCTCCCAAAGATTGCAAAGCCCTACAGAAGTTCCCAGGAGTGGCACTGTCCTGTGGCATGGCCCTTCCAACTCCGTGTCTCCTGGGAGGCTCAGGTTGATGTCTGACATCTAAGCCATCGGGTACAGTTTCACCGCTAGATGGGAGCAGCGGTTATTTAGCCTTTACTTTGAAATGGTGCTCTCCCAGCCTCCCAAAGTCATATTGCCTCTTGGCTCTTGTTTCAAACTTGCAGGAGGCCTGAACCTCCTCCCATTGCTGTGCAGCACATTCCAGAAACACTGGCTAACACTGTTCCCTAGAGAACATCCCTCTCAGCTGATGCCTTACATGACCAGCGTTCAAAGTGGTCCCTACTGTTTAGTATGGAAGCACTCAATTTCTGCCCAAGTCTTGAGGGACATGCTGAGAATTGCAAGAATGGTCTAGTAAAGTTGTTTTATGGCTTATTGTTTCATTGGGAAATGGAGCATCAGTAGTTTGCCAATTGTCTTAAAATCACCCTGATCACCAGAGAAAATGAAGGAAAAGGAAAGACAGACTTGACTTCCATGATTCAGAAAACAGTGATGGAGTTACTGCATTTCTAGAAAGAGGCACAGAAAGAAAACAAAACTTTATAGTCTAACCCAGCTTCAGGACATCCTCTCCAACTCCTGCAGCTGCTGGGATGCTTCCACAACTAAGGTGAGTTCCAACATTCAAACAGGACCATGGTCCAATGAATGTCCCTCACCAAAAAGATCTCCATCTAGGGGTGTCTCTGATTCTTAGGGGCTCTGTTCAGTTAAAATATCCCCTTCCTCACCCGAGCCTTGTTTGTAATGCTTGAACTTGATACAGATACTCTTTAGCACCTTTTCCACACAACCATTGCCTGTTCTTGCCTTGCTGCTGCTTGAATGGGAAGAAGGCGCACAGAAAACCGAGCTAAGGGACGTCCCTGGGCTCAGTTTAATTATAAACATGCTGTTCATCCATTATGAGGGAAATGCTGCCTACAGAAATAGGATGGAGTACAGACCTTAATGTAAAACCTCTTTTTTGAGTTGAGAACTGCATTGTCTTCACATGTGCATGACTGACAGCCACACTTAAGAAACAACCAAGAGAAATAATGCCTGTGGACCATTACTAAGTCAGGACTGAGACTTGGCATGAGTGCAGCCCAAAAGCTACTGGGTGGTAAAGGGTTCATTGTGTACCTCCAGCCCTAGGCTGTGAGTGTTATGAAAAACAGGATCTGCAGCAGTCAGTCAGCTTTCTCCCAAGCAGCCATTCTTTCCTGAGGAAAAAAGTCTGAGAAAGGACATGTGGCCAAAATCTTTCTAGGAAAGGTAAGGATTCAATTCAGCACTTTTATATAAGAGACAGCCTTGAGGTTTCAGAAAATGGAAGGAGATGACAAATCAAGAAAGCACAAGGGTGAAGAATCAGGCTCTGTCTGCCAGCCAAGTGGGAATGAGCAGTGGAAGAGATGCAACAAGTGGCTATGGTGTGGACATGGACAACTGAAATTTGCAAATCAGAGGGGAGAGTGGGTTGCTGCAGGAGGCAGGACACTGAGATATTGAAATGTCCCAGGGCAGCCACTGACTGTCAGGATTGAGCTTTGGTAGGAGAGATGTGCCAGCCAGGAAATAGCTGGTGTCACTGAGCTGCTGGAACATGAGGCATGGGCTGCACTTAGGAGGCATGACATGTGGCTGTATCAAGGGAGTTTTACTTTTCTTCAAGCACTCCTCACTTCCAGCTTCACAAAAATAAGACTTAGCCTCTGCATCTAGGAAGAACCTCTTGAGAAGAGGAAAGTTGCTCTGCCTTCAAGACCCTGAAAACTGAAGGCAAATGGAAAACACAAAACTTGGGGGAAAATGTACTTTTAACCAGTCATGATTTTCTCTGAGCATGACATTTTAGATAGTGGATGAGAGGCTGGACATGAGCTGACAGTGCAAGCTCACAGCTCAGAAAAGCAATCACATCCTTGGCTGCATCCAAAGCAGCATGGCCAGCAGAGTGAGGGAGGTGATTCTGCCCCTCTGCTCTGCTCTGCTCTGGTGAGACCCCCCCATGGAGCATCCACCTCTAGGATCCTAATAGGAAGGACATCAATCTGTTGGAGCAAGTCCAGAAGAGGAAATGAAGATGATTAGAGGGATGGAGCACCTCTCCCATGAGGAAAGGCTAAGAAAACTGGGATTGTTCCATCTGGAAAGGAGAAGGCTTTGGGATGACCTAACTACAGCCTTCCAGTACCTGAAGGGACCCTAAAAGAAAGATGGAGAGAGATTATTTGTAAGGATATGTAGTGACAGGACAAGGGAGGATGACTTTAAATGGAAAGGTTTAGATTAGATACTGGGAAGAAATTCTTGGCTCTGGGGATGGTGAAGCCCAGAGCACTTGTGGTTGCCCCATCCCTGAAAGCATTCAAGGCCAGTTTGGATGGGGCCCTACACAACCTAGTCTAGTGCAAGGTATCTCTGCCCATGGCAGAGGAGTGAAACTAGTTGTTTAAGGTCCCTCCCAACCCAACCCAACCCAACCCAACCCAACCCAACCCAACCCAACCCAACACGCTGTATGATTTTTTTCATGTCTAAAGTTGATGTTACCATAAGTACCCTTCTGCTGTGCCAGAGGCTCTAGCTTGAAGTGTCTCATTATCTTTGATTGTAATGACTTGAGCCTCCTAGCTGTGTCCTGACAGGCTGCTTTTCCAAGGCGTGATGCAGAACCATGCTCCTCACTGGCTGCCAGCAGCAGAGATGAAGACACACTCTGAAGTCTGGGATGTGTGAGGAATTGTATTTCCTCCTCATTAGCACTCACAGAGCTTTGGTGTGCACACAGCACAGACTTGCCAGTCCTGCAGGAGCATGCAGCCCTGTCTGGGAACACAGAGGAGTACACACCACACAAAGAGTAAAATGGCATGACTTTATTGCTGGATGGAGCCTACATGGTTAAAGTATGACAAACTGTGGAGCTCCTAAGCACAGATTTGCTGTAAAACACAAATGCTATGTTGAAACCAACTAGTTTTTCACAGAATCATTCAATTTATCTGCAACCTCAAAAGAGATTGTAGTTTATTGACCAAGTGAGTAGTGAAGTCGCTGAGTATCACCTTCCATCAAAATTATGTAGGTTCAGCTAGGAGTAAAGCCTGTCTTCAACTTAGTTTCATGCAAGACTGTGATGTGACTCACATTGAGATCAGATTTCATTGGTAAATCAAGTAAGAAGCAAAGTGAGGTGCAGAAAACTCATTTAAAATCACAGCTGAAATAATACCAAACATGCAAGTGAAAAAATTACTGACAAAGTTAATTGCTTTTCTTCCATATTAAAATAGTTTCAAGTTTGTTCCAGTGTGAAAGTCACTTGCAAAGACTCTAGGGCATTAAAATTAAGCTTGCTTCTTTTGATTTAGTCAAGGAATTAGCTGCATTAGAAACTCATGCAGGGACACCAGCTAGAAGAAAATCAGAACCGTCAAGATGTGAGATCTGGAAAAGCTTTCAAAGGCAATACATTGACAATTAAGTTTCTCACTAATCCCCATGATACATGTGTGCTTATAAGCCTATGGAAATTGTGTTTGATTCTTTTTTTCGAAATTAGTAGATTATTTCTCCAGTTTCTCATTAGATCTCCTCTCCTCTCCTCTCCTCTCCTCTCCTCTCCTCTCCTCTCCTCTCCTCTCCTCTCCTCTCCTCTCCTCTCCTCTCCTCTCCTCTCCTCTCCTCTCCTCTCCTCTCCTCTCCTCTCCTCTCCTCTCCTCTCCTCTCCTTTTTCCAATTAAATAGTTAACTTGCTCTGTTTGAATATGGTTTCTCTACAAGGTGAGCAGCAGCTTAAGCAGCTATTTAGGACTCTGAAAATATTTGGGCATGCACAATATGGTACTGTAAATTTTTTGTGCCAGGGTTTGCTCTCAGCGTCTAGATTGACCTTTATGACTGTGGCAAGATCAGAATTTTAAAAGTTGGACCAAATTTCACCTTATTTATATATATGTAAGTCCACTTTAATTAATAAGGTTGCCTAGTTAATGTAGCTACATCTTTATAGGGCTCATTCTGGATCCCATTTATTCAGTAACTCACTAAAACACATTGGTTTGTTTTAAAACACTCTAACTACTTAAAATGCATCTCATGGGATTGATAAATATGCTTGGCTCAGGAGGAAAAATATCACATTTACAAAGATGCATATCAGCATTAAGTATGGAATTTAAAAGCCCATAGAAATGTTGGCTTGACAGAGGAAGATGGAGCATCCACTCTCTTCCTCTGAGGCTAGGTAACTTCATTAGTGTTCAGCTTAGAGTGGGTACTTTGCCTCTTTCACCACTCAACTCACACTTCCATTCTTCCAAAGGGCACAGTCTTCCTTTATAAGCAAAAGCTCACATCTTAGATGCAGTGCTCCTGGCCAGCAAGGGCTCCACAGGAGCATTTAGAGAAATAACTCTTATATTTTGCTAGCATATACTGAACTTCTGTCCATTGCTCTGCTCAGTACCCAAAGTTCAGTGCCTTGGAAATATTCCAGAAAAGCAGCTTGGTCCAACATTGAAAAATAGTATTGTCTGATGCTTGAAAAGTTCACAGAAGAGGGTCAGCTTAGCCAGGCCTTCTGATTCACACCCAAGTAGCTAAAATCACTTATAGAAATGTGTTGCTTCAAAATAAAGTTTTCCTATCTTATGAAGAAAGGCAAAAGCATGCTTGAAAAAAATGCAATAAAGGCAAAATGTGTAAACTGAAACTAAACATTACAAATAACTATTAGCTGAAAGATTTTTGGATAATTTTCTTGGGCTATACGTAAAAAAAGTGTTAAAGTAATATCTTTGAAGCAGCTGGTTTGGGATAGAAATGTGCTCTTTATATTAAAATCTCTCTTAGGGCAAAATGCATATGGAGCATGTCTGAGCAAATAAACTGGCCACAGTGAACTCAATGGAATGTGGCTTGATATCATGCTGGAGAGCTATTCCTTTGGATCTTAGAAAGAAAACTTCACCTGTTCTGTGGAAAGGAACAAATGAACTAAGGTCTTTTCTCAGGTAACCTTAAAAAGAAAGCTGATTAAGAAACTGCATAGAAAGAAATTCAGGGATATGCTTGTCTTTTCCAATGGAAGTGAGTAAGAATTATCTCTATGACAAGAAGTCTTCTATGTTTCTCATGTAACCCGAGTGAGATTGGAAAGTCTCATTTGGAAGGGACCTTTGTGTTGAATGTTTGCCATGGGGGAGATTCTACCACTTCAGGACAGCCTCAGCCAGTGTTTTAATTGCTTCACAATGAAAAATTTTTTTCTTCTATCCAATAGAATTTGTCTTGATGAAACTCTGTGCGTCATTGTAACAACATCCATCGACTCTGTAGCTGCATTTCAGGTATTGAAAGACTGTGACTACATCCCCCTGGAGCATTTCATTCTCTAGAACAAGTAAACTCAATTTTTCAAGGTTTATTCATTACATATTCTGTAATCCTCTTATCATCTTCATGACCCCTTTCTGGGTCCTCTCCAGTTTTTCAGTGCTTCTCTCAAATGGGGGCACAGTGTTCTATGTGTGGCCTAAAACGTGCCAAGTCCTATGATATGATCATTTTCCTTGATCTGCTGGCTGTGGTTTTGCTGATACAGGCTTGGTATGGCTTGTTGCAAGGACACAGTCCTGGCTCATGTTTTGTCTACTTTTCACTAGAACTCTCGGCTCCTTTTCAGCAGAGCTGAACCTCCCCAGCTTGTATCCTCAAATGATGACTCAAGTTCTATTTATTGCAGCTTGGACTCCTTCACCACAACAAAGGGCACTTTTCATTTTTGCATCTTTCTGCACCTGATTTGTTCAGTACAGTCCTCCTGCTGATCAGAGTTGCTTCAGTACCACATGGGGAGAAAAAGGAAAGGGTCTGAGTGGCTGGTAGACAGGATGCAATTTATCCTCCTATATAGTTCCTGTCTGAAATGTGAACTACTGGGACTGGCATTAAGTCCAGCACCAGAAATCTTCTTGGGTAAAGGAGTTTACTGATATATAACAATACAAGTCTGAAAGGTTTTTTCTCATGGCCATGCGTATGTGGATTAACCAGAAGGTAGTGAGCTCCTCCTACTTTGAAGACAAGCCAAAGGGAGTTCTATTGAGTGGCAAAAGAAGGAAAGATAACACATCGAGACAGATACTGATGCCTCAGGAAGAGAAGTGTAAGGAAGGAAACACATTATCTGAGTCAAACTGCTCAGCTCCTGGTGCCATACACTGAGAGAGCCACTGAAGTCTCCTTTGCATCTCTGCTGCACAGGGGCACCTTCTTCTTAGTGTTATGTTCCTACCTCTTAAAAAAAAAAAAAAGTACTTTTTTTCCCATACAACGTTATTTATCTTATTCATTCCCTATTAGTACTGGTGATTTTGTCCAGTTTGTTTTTCAAATTATCAGAGCAAGAGAACTTCCATTGGTTTCTAGAATGCAGTGATCCCTCTCTTGGTTAGAACAATGTTACAAAAAGCTTCCACGAGTTTTGACTACATTTCCTTTAATCAATGCCACTCTTTTGTTACTAGCTATTCCGTAAATCATTTTAAACAAGGTTTCTCTATTTCTTTGCACCTGCAGAGGCTTTTCTGGAGTTATCCTATTCCCTCTTAGTCAGTTAGCTAAACTTTTATTTCTTTAATCTTCTCTGGAAATGAATCCCTCAAGTCCTTTAAACGTTTTTTGTTGCCCTTTTCTGAATTTCCTGCAGTTTTTTTGGAGTCTGTCTGGCAGAGATGTGCTTAGACTGGGGAGCAATATTCTACCTGCAGCTTCCTTGTTTGCTCCTCTCTGCACCTTGTCTCTGGGTTCTCAACTCTCCAGCTGGGGAATCAGTGGTAGGGCCCTCAGCAGCCCTTGAAAAACGTAGCAGTAGCCAGAAATCAACTTCAGCAGCACTAATGGTGTTGGAACTGAGCCCTCTGTATGGTGTTTGGCAGAGGCAGAGGAATACAGATGCTGCCAGTCCTGAGAAAGCTGCAGCTCTCCTGAGATGTGTTCCCAAAGCATTGCATTTTTACATAAGATATAAATCAGAGTGCTTTGTAACTGAAAGCACATGCATGTGTAGTAGGCAGATGGAGGCAGTGATTGCATGCCAAAATGTAGTTTTGTTAAAAAAAAAAAAAGAAATTAAAGAAAACAGCATAATGTAGTGCATATTCTCAGCCAAAGTGGAATCCCTCTTAATAAAGGAGCACAGGCTGGGAGTTAGGGGACATAGAGATTGCTTTGCAGTTTTCACTTCCTGAGAAAGAGTATATAGAAATTCAAATCCCAGCACGAGCTTTAACACATAGCTTCTAACAGCTGTTGGGTATCACATAAGGAATTGGCAAGTCTATGGCAGCAGCTGCGACTTGCCACATCCCTGGCAGTACCACAGAGCTGTAAGAGATGGAGGCGATGCAGGTACTTTTGTGAGGCATTTTCCACTTGGGTTTTATTGAAACAGAGCAGCTGTGGTGACAGAAGACATTCAAGACCTCCCATGTTACTTTCTCCAATAAACACAAAAGATAATTTTATTTTTTTTTGTCTATAAAACATGTTTACCAATTTATGGTACTATATATGATCTTCATAAGAGAAAATGTGTTTTGAAGTTAGAAGCATCGTATTTCATGCATGGTCACATGATTTTAGAGGTGGATCTATAAATTACACTTGCAGTGTAATCATTTCAGGTGCTTTATTTGCATTTGTCCTGAAAACAAGATGAATACATTAATCTGAAGAAAGGATGCCCATTCTGCCATCTCTGAAAACTCACATGTGTTTTCCATCCCTGTTGGTGGGAAAAGAATGCAGCCACAATGCAGCAGTCCTCAAGGTGGGTCTTTGTTCAAAGCTTCTTTATTCAAAGAATAGGAGTTAACTATATCTGCTCCATGACCTTCATTTCTGTCATACTTCAGGGCATTTGAGCATTACAATTCCTTTGTAATAGACAAGCAGCACACAGTAGACAGGGAAGTAATATCTAGGCAGAAAATCAGCAGTGTCCTTATACGAGAGAATTTAATCCCTTGCAAACATCTTACCCTACCCCCTAGAACACCTGGTGGGTTTTTTTACTGTCTCTACCCAAAGGAACAACGAAGAGATAGTCTGTGTATATGTTGCATTTTTCACAATAGAAGCTAGTCTTGCTTTTACAAAGTGAAATATCTGAAGGGGTTAAGCCTGGTGTGGGCCATGTACAGGTTTCAGTGCTTAAGGGTCAGGTCAAAGAAGGGAATTAATTTTTTCCCCTGCTTTTGGAGCACAAACTACTGAATGGAGATTAAATATCAGATAGTAGGAATTTCTATGGAACTAGTCTGTACTTGCAGCAAATTCAATGGCACCACATATGTTCCATAGGGAACACATACATATTCCATGTGGAATACGATTTCAGGGAATGTTGTGTGCAGACAGAGACAGTTGGGAGTGAGTTCTTTCCACTCAGTTCATCTACTATTTTCTGATTACTTTCAGAGTCCTCAGAAATATAATCCCCCTCCATATAATAATGTCTCTGGATACAATTCCTAATGTATTCAAAAGAGCTGGACCAGAAAATGAATATGTATGTAGAAATATATTTTCATACAGGAATTGAGTATCCATTATAATGGAACAAAACTTGTAGTAATGAATGAAATTAAGAAAAGCAAGACAGATCACTTCCTTTCACTCTGGAGAATGTATCTTGAGACTTCCAGAATGTCATGCAAAGTATTTCAGATTTGGACTTGATCTCCAAATATTCCAGGCACAGCCCCTTCCCAAAAATTCTCAAAATTTTTCTATTCATTTAAGCACTGGAGGACTTACAAATCAATTGATCATTGATTATTTAGGTATGATTTAGATAAGATAATTTAGATTAGATATAAGGAAGAAGATTTTTACAGTGAGGGTGCTAAAACACTGAAGCAGATTTCCCATGGTAGATATCCCATCCCCAGAAACATTGAAGATCATTTTGGGGATCTGGGCAACCTGATCAAGTTGAAGATGTCCCTGCTCATTGCCAGAAGATGGGATTAGATGAGCTTTAAAGGTTCTTTCCAGCCCAAACTCTTCTATGATACTATGATTCTATTATTCTACTGCTAGGAACAGGTCTCTGACACTTTTGGGAAAAAAATCCGTGAGATTATATGCTTGAAAACCTTTAGAAACAGTGTTCATGTCTATATAAGTGAGCTTCTCAGTCCTGGAGCTTCTTATATTTTCTCAGGTATCTTAAATATGTGCCCACATCAGGTGTTGGTTTCCTGACTTTTGCAGCAATTTTGAATGTTTGGCATCCACAAAAATATGGTAATCCTAGATAATTAATGCTGTCCCTGATGAGAGTCAATAAAATTGTCTTTAGCTGTTGTATTCAGTTTGATTTGACCATGTCCTTTTCCCCTTCTCTATCTCTGTATACTCAGTGGAGTCTGGAAGAGATTGAGCTGACCAGCTAATAGGCATTTATTTAATGAGATGAGATGAGATAAATCTCTCCCAGTGTTCTATCACTGTATTGACTAGCTCCCCACTGAGTAGGGAGGCTCCCAGAACACAAACCTCAAACTCAGGCTCTGAGAAAGTGAAGGACGTGTCAGAATGTGGCTTAGGCTGGCCACATACATGCAGCACTCCCCTGTCCCAAGCCAAGCCCTCAGGCACCACACTCATATTTCAAAAAGATGTAAAAGTAAATCAAGCAAAAAGAATCCTGAAAGCAGAAAAAGCCATGAGAAAGGCATCATTCTACCCAAGAAAAGTTCTTCTTTCGTAATTAAGCTCGCTCCATTTAAAGTAAATCCTCTCCTGTCTGTTCTCTTTATGCAGAGGCACTGTGCACTTGCAAGGCTCTAGCTGAAACAGTGTCCTTCAGAACGTGGGCAGACAATTTTTCAGTGGTTATAAGGCAGCAAGAGAGTGTGTACAGTGATCTAGGGGAGTGTGGAGGGAGCTATGTGCTGAAAGAGGGCTGGCAAGCTCAAGCCATGCTTGTAGAGCAAGTTTATTTCCAGGCAGAACCCAAAGGCCTTATTCACACGTAAAGATTAATCAGGGTTCATCACTGTAATCAAGCTGGATAAAAATAAAGCATAATTGCATACCATGCCAAATCCATTAGTTTGGTACTCAGAAAAAAAGCAGATGTGGTTTTCAATTCCAGCCCCATGTTACAGTGAAGGACCTGACTACTCTGGGAGTGTCATGGATGAAAACAGCTAGAGTGGGAAAAGTCTAAAGACTTGTTTATGCTAGCAAGTCTTGCAGCTCTAGCTGCACTAGTAAAGAAGCCATTCTTACTTCTCTGAGACTCAGTGCAATCATGCCAGTTAAAGGTGCTTCTAGTGGCAGAGCTTTCTCTGCTTCCAGCTGCAAAATGAGTTTCTCTATTACAAATGGTACTTTGAAAGCAACATAACTACACATAAACTGCAGCTTCCAGAAACAGATGTAAAACACACGAAAAAGACCTTGTATCATTTTGTGTTAGTGAAAATAGTAGGATAAAGCCTCTCTAACATGGGCCAGCCTTAAATGGCAGGCAAAAACATGGTATTCTGAGTGGTATTCTCTCTGACACAGAGAGACTTGTGTAAAAATGCAAGCTCTAGTCAAGGTGTACAAAATATGTCTGCCCCACATTCCTTCTATATTTAGCCATGCAAAATCTCCATCTCTATCATGTGCATCAGCAGGAGGAGGAATTGACTGGGTAATTTATGCTGAAACTCATTCACAGCATTCATTGAGATAGCTGTGTTAAACCTCTCTGTAGATTTTCCATGGCACATAATGCAGTGCTATTGATTTATTCCCCCTGGATTCTTTCTGTGTACCTCAGTACTGCTGCTGAGCATCCAAACCTTTGAGTCCTGTGCAACCCACTTCTTCATTCCACGTACATAAAAAAATGCCCTACAGTGGAACTCAAGGGTGTTTTGTTGTTCTTATGAGTTCAAGTGTTTCCTTGCATGGGGCTTCCCAAGGCTCCTCAGAGCCTGCTGTTTGCTTAACCTGTTCACCAGGGAAGAACTGACAATACCAACCAGATTTTGGAGCTGTCAGAGCTGCCCCTGTGCAGGGCAGTCTTCCAGCTGCCTTCTTTTTCCCTAAGCTGCAGCAAAAATGAACCAGTAATAACATGGCACACCAGGATATGAGGAAAGCAAAGACAAATATAGATAATTTCCCTGCTTCTACTATGCACAGTGTAGGTTGTTTTAGCATAGGACTTCATGAGCCCAGCCTTAGGAAGTGTGGCCTGTCTTGTTTACATGCTGCAGGTAACTCTTCAGTATCTAGAATTTGTTTCACTCTAAGCCTTAAACCCCTCCGGACTCCTTCTGCCCCCCAAAGTGGTGTGGATTGTACATACAACAGTGACAGTCTGGGGGTTCAGATGAAACAAGATGGAGGTCTAAGACACTCACCTCACCTCTACAGGCAGCAGAGAAGCAAATTTGCTTACCTTTTAATATATTATTGAGCTAAAAAACTATTTCTACTAAACACTTCTTTTTTTCCACTCGCCAAAACAGGCTTGGAAAACACATACCAGGTCTGGGGATTCATGACTTACCCTAATGACAGGGTAGAATATTAGGAGGAAAGACATGAATATAGGGCTACAAACCCTGGGACAGAGATGCTTGAGGGTATGACAACTGCAGTAGAGAAATCTCTGACACAGTAGGTCAAGGTGAGCAAGCATAAGATTTACATTGATTTGCATGTGGAGTCTCTGCAGTCAGTAAATTTGTACCTACTTTTGTTCAAAAGCCCTGGTCCTGGCCTCCCAGAAAAAGTCAGCCCTTTCAGCATAGCCTGTAGAGATGTTCATGGCAACCAGGAAGGTCTTTCTAATTCTAAATATATGTTCTTCAACAGGTCTGTACTACAGCTGAAGCCTACACTTAAGGCAGATCAAAGTTTCACTGTGTAGCTGGCATCTGATTTTAAAAGCACAAGCATACTCTTTAAAAAAGCAATGAAGTGAAACCAACTGGCACTATAATTTAAATAGAAATGGTGTTTAGTTGCCTTTTCCTGTATCACTTCTAAAAATAGATGCTGCATACACTCTCAGTATTTGCATACCTATATTCATACATATAGTGGCTGTCAGTCACTTGGTTAAAAGTGCACAGTTTGAAATGGAAGTGTTTGCAACTTAGGAAATGAAGAAATAATATAACTCAAGCAATCTGAAGATGACTGTCTCAAAGATCATATGATCCTTAACTTTATAAGCAGGCATTTCATTTCCCTTACAAAATATCTGCTCCTTTCAGAGCACTGATCTGCCCAGGGTGGTGATGATCAGGACTGTGTGATGGCTACAGGACACATACATCCACTTCAACCCCAAATGAAAAATACTAGCTCAGATAGATGTGATTTCTGCTATCTAATGATCAGATGGCCTTAAGTCTTACAATGGAGAGTATTAAGAATTCTTTTAAGCCATGGAGCTGCTGATCTTTCCTGATAAAAAATTAAACCTATACTTTCAGGATTTGTGGTTCTTACACTGCCTTCCCCTGCTGGGCAGAGCTGAGCAGATACTAACTGTGTTGGTTAGCTCTTCTTCCTGTCCTGCCACAGGTCTCTTTTCAGACTTCTTCAAGTCTTTCAGACAGTCACCTTACAATCAGAACTAATGCTCACAGACAGAAGCCATGACAAAGAGCAGTTGAAGATTCCAACATCTAATAGCAAAAAGAGGAAAAGAAAATACATTTGAGAACCATTCAAGATGCTTTACCATTCTTCCTTGGAGCTCCTGCCCTGCCACATCTGTTGCTTAATTTTTCCCACAAGAAATAAACTGGAGCACAACCAGTAAATTTTGAAGGAAGACATTTATAGCTCTGTCATATCTCCACTAGTCATTTTGAAGACTGACATAAGAAGACCAGCTGCAAAGGATATGTTTACAAACATGATTTTTTTGAACGATTGATGACCACATGCCAAACCATTAATGCTGAGTAATTAATTATCCAGAGTGCCTTGTGAATCACAAAGGCAATTCATCTTTATGTTTAATTAAGCCCTGTTGCAGGACATTATCAAAGTTGCATAAACCAAGCAAGAAATAATAAGTTCCAAAGCAATCTTAAGAAATAAGACAACTGAAACCCGCCCACCACCCTCCCCCAAACAACAAAGCAAATGCATATAACTATTTAATCAAATTCCAAGCTCTTCTTTCATGTATTAATCCATTCCTAAATTATATATCTGTTATCATATCTAGGCATGCATGTGATTTACTGCTTCTGACACTCTTCAGCACATGTAATTCCTCTTGCAGTCAATGAGATTTTGTCATACAGATGTAGGAAAGCTTTCCTCTTTATTATCTAGAAATGTTTGGTAGCAGAAGGAGTGTGTGCATAAGATCTAAGCCCTGAAATGAGGAAAATTGGGTTTCCAGCTCAAGGCTTCTCATTTAACATTTCATGCAAAGGTCTCCAAGTTATCAACTACCTTTACATCAAAGCTGCTGTTAAAACTTTCCTATGTCCCACATCTCTTGTGAAGATAAAGTCACTAGTATTAGCTAGGTTTCAAGTCTAAGGGTACTGAGGGTAATTTAAGTACACACAATATTTCATACACACAAACAAGTCAAAACCTCTGTCTTGGACATTTCAATGGGGGTGAAATTGCCTTTACAAAAATCAGGCTAAGTTCAGTGGAAGATTTCACCAATATAATTGGCAGCAGCTTTCTAGGGAGAGGAACTGCTGGAGAGATTGGGTACTGGGGGCAAAGGGACATTAAACACACTCTGTCAGCTGCAGACTGCAGACTGTGCAGTAGCACTCCCACTGAGAGCTAATGGATGATGAAGAGACACAGCCAAAATGTCTCTGCAATGCTCATGAGCCCCGGCTGTGCTCAGGGAAAGATTTCTTCCTGGAAATCCAAAGTCCTGGACCCTCCTCCCTAGGAGCAGAGCAAGAAGGAAGAGAAGAGGAGGAAACTGCTTTGAATGAAAACCACATGCACAGTGTGTGCGAGGGGGAGATGACCAAGGGCGGTGTGTTTTATACTTTATGGAAGTGGCCCCTGGGAAACTTCTCTTTGGATGGTTTATGAATGTAATATTTGTTCCGCCATGTGCTCAGCTATTTTATCTCTAAATCTCTGTGCTGCAAAATATAGCCCTGAACAGAGTGGTGTGCTCTTGCAAGGCTTCACTGACTCAATGGGATTCTCACCAGTGCACAGGCTGCATTCACCCTAATATAAAACTCCAAAGGAGTTAGTGACTTGTGCATGCAAGACTTTGCATACTGCGTATTAAATCAATCTGTAGGTGGTGTTAAACTTAGAGTGTGGTCTGTCATTTGGAATGCCAGTGCACTAAAAAGAGATTGTCAGGAAGATTTTGTCTAGGAATATAAATGCCATGTGTTAAGTGAAGTTTTTATTTGAAAACTAGGGGGAAAAATTATTTGGTTATTGTGCTGGTTTTGTTTGCCTGTGCTATTTCAAAAATGTGGCATTTCATTTACTGCACTCCAGCAAGTTTGGAGCAATTTGGTAGGTATCCTGGAAGCTTTCTTATCACAGTGGACCACTGCACATTCAGAAAATCTGTCTATCATTTGAGTGTTACTATAGCAACAACCTAGTTCCAGCTGGAAAATACTGGTCCACTTCTGCCTGCATACTCTGCTCTACAGGCTAGTTTTCTCCTATGGAGCAGCAGCAAAGTATCTTTTAGCATTTGAGGCATAAAATAACACTTGGGAAAGGAAACTCCATGTAAAGGACACCGCCCTACCATCCTGGCATGCACTAGTAGGCAATTTATCTACTTCCAGATGAATAAAGAAGTGTATTTCTAAAACAGATTCCTGATAATAATTTCAAATTTTGTTGCTGAACTCGTCTGCATTAAGAAAAGCAGTTTCACAGTTTTTAACCAATTAAACACTTTTATTAGTATTGCTATAAATCAAGACACTCTTTTCTTGGTAGTTATCATCAGTTCTTCTCCAACTATTGGAAAGGGTGTACACTAACCCACTAGATATAGTGATTACAAATGATCTCCAGATGGTGCCATGGCAGGCCAAACTGATGGTGAATTTAAATTCAAATGTTTTTCTTCCCAGTTGCAAGCAAGGAATTGTTTCAAAATGTGTCTGAGGTTTCCCAGGAGGGAAGAGGTGGGATTCCCTGTTTGGACTCAGGAAGGAGGTCTCCTGTACTGTTCCCAAAGTCAGGTCACCATTGGTGTTGGTGACACAGAGTGCTTCAGCAGCATGGGATGTTTCTTTAGGAAAATATGTTTTGCATGCCTCAGCTGTCATAACTGTCCAGGCATGAGGACAGTGTGCTGCTAACATGCCTGTTTTCCAGCACAAAGTAGAGGGGTTTAACTTAGTCCATCATTCTTTCCCAGCAACAAAATTTCTGCAGGCAAATGGCTCCCTGATGGACACACCACAGCTTGTAAGTTCTGTCAATACTGGCCCCAGAACAGCCCACCGTGTCCTTAGTGCTGTTGTTGAGGTTCAAAAGGATAATAGAGACCTTTGTTCACCTTTTTATTTCCCTGCCTTCCAATAAAACAGTTTCTAATTCCTTTCCTGCAGATCAAGCCCACAGGAAGCAGCAGGGTTTGTGTCCACCTTTCTGAGGAGAAGGAAAAAATTAAGTACTTGAAAGGCAACAGGTTGCTGTAAACACAGTTATCAGCCCATTAATGCATGATCTGGACTTTAATGTGCAACTACATCAATGCAAAAAGCAACAAGGAGGAAAAAAATCTCATAAGTCAATCAAGTTAGATGCCAAGATGTTTGCAGGGCTTGGAGCTTCTTAGCCCATTTTGTTCTGATGTCCTCAAAGGATGGTTTTAGTAGGATTCACCCTGAGTGAATTCCAATAGGATTCAATCTAAGTGTTCTTTCAATACCTTTGGCTTCCTTCCCCAAGTTCTCTGGCATACTTATCTGTATGAGTGGGAAGAATGTAGTGAAATGTCTTTATTTTTGAAAATAAGGTAGGTAGAATCTTTTTGAGGACCATCCCTGAATATCTCATAGATCGTTGGTATTATACACACCCAGGCAGAGAAATGATGCTCAACTCTTCTGTTACATATTAATCTTGTACCCTGAACCCGACAGAGTCACCACTTTTCTGTGACATCTATTCTCTTCCAACTTCTTAAAAGTTTTAATCCTTTTTAATCCCAGCAGTGAACAGCACAATTGCAATTTTAACAGTGAAGTTTTTATTCTGCCTCCCTTGGTTCAGGCTGGTAGTGTGTTAAGCCTCTAACTATTGAATTGCCTCATAATGATAATGATACAGAGATAGTTGCCTAACAAATTTCATCTTCAAATGATGCACTAAGGAATAGAGGGAGTATTAATGCAATTGGTTTTGCAGCATCCATTAGAATGGAGGAGGTTTCACTTCTCCTTCCTTTGTGCCTTAATCCTCTTTGGAGATATCTCTCCTGCACACAGCCCAATGCAACTTTATTGGAGCGGGAGCATTGTGGCAGCAGCCAAAACTAGAGGCTACAATAGGATGACCTTGCATGGAAGAGTTTGCCCAGAGAGACTGAAACTGGTCAAAATATCTGGAGCAGAAAATGTGTGTATAGAATCCTGGTCTCTTCACTTAAAGCTCCTAATATTTAGGATTGAAAAACCCTGAAGTCTCAATGTTTTTCTCAGAACATCATTCTGTGTTCAGCTCAGGTGGTGCATCTATTTTATGCTTGGAATCCTTGAACTGTTATAGACTATAACATCTTTTATCTCTCCTAGTTCCCTCATGCCCTTCACCCATAGCAAAATTATTAGTGTCATTTATGAAGTTAATACAATGTATAACAGGCTTAACTTCTTAGTAATTTTTCCTCTTTCTTATGTTTTTTTTCCACCTATGCATGTGGTCTTCACAGATGGGTAAGCTTCCTTGATAGGGAAGGCTGAGAAATGCACCTTCTAGTAATGGCACAAGATAGTATTTAATTTGGTTTTTAATGTGATTTTCAAGGCAACATGGCCAAGAACTTGTCTTTCTATTTGAAAGAAACTGCCATTCTTTAACACCTGTTAGGAGTTTTTCTAAACTAATCTAAGCAATCACATTATTATGAACATCTCCTATTGAAGGCTTGTTGTCCCACTGTGGGTATGGGGTTTATTCTTCCAACACGCTGTTTTGCCATCCACCCAACCCTTTCTGAGCCTGGCTGGACTGACAATCCAACCTGTCTCTTGCATGTTAAATTGCAAAACTCTAACCATAGCCCAAGGGAACAGTGTTGAACAACATGATTTTTTAATGAGCACACTCAGTGTGGGTTGCTCTTGTTTAACATAAAAGAAAAACATAATCCCTGCTCTAAGCCATTTGCAGTCTAAGGACTGGATTGTGGCTCTAAGCAACATCCAGCAGTGGGGGGAAGGTGCAGAGGGAGCTACTCCTGAAGGCATTTTTACCAAGTCTGTGGGAGCTCGAAGAGTAGCAACTGCTGCTGCTCTCATGTATAAACATGGGGAACATGACTGACACAAACTGGTAGCTCAGCTCTCACTCAGGGGGAGGCATGAAGCTTTTCTCTGTATCTGAATGCCAGCAATGATACAGAGAGAAGGGTCCTTGTCTCCACCCCATTTTTTCACTTGTGCAGAATTACAGCAGAAGTACACACAGGGATGTTGTAGGAGGTTGCAGCAGAGAAGACGCATTGTTCTCCACAGATTTTTGCCACAAACACTGATAAGGCTACCAAAGCAATTTTCTTTCTGGGCAAACAGGTTGCAGTTGTCTAAACAGGAAAGGCAAATAGACTTGTGTTCAGTCAAAAAACTGAAAGTAGGCCAAGAAAGGTATTTTTGAGCCATGTCTGGTTACGCAAATTGAGCAGAGATGGGATCAAGAACCATGTCATGTGTTTGCCCAGCACATGACTCAGAGATGGCTTCCTCTTCATCATCTGCTTTGGAGATAGTAACTCACTAAGGACCTTGATCTGAAACCTTTTACAGAAATGGACTTCTTGAATCAGTACTGTTTCAATCCTTCAGAGGAAAAAGAACGTGCCCGGCCAAGGAAGGAAAGCTCTTATTGCTACTCACAAAGAGCATCTGCTCCTAAACAACCAGCCGTCTCTTAACAATTTTTTTCTGCAGGATATAAAACCAGGAAAAAATTGTTTGAGTCCTCAGACTGGCAAACAAAATCTTCCAGGTAAGAACCGATACTATAGATTCAGTGATTTTATTTTCTTCTTGACATCAGAGAGGCATTTTGAAAGAGAGAGGCAGTCAGGTGTAGGGCATTAAGAAATTATTTGGGGAAGGCATCTCAAAACATGGAAATCTGCCAGGTATCAAATGAAGAGCTATCTAGGGAATGAGAACAGAAAGAAAGAGAGAATAGGAAAAAGAGGAATCTGGATGATCCAGGACACTTCCTGCACTTCTACATCAGTATACAGTGAAGACAAAATGGTGGAAAGAAGATTCATGGAGACAATAGCATATGAAATTAAGCTGCCTAAAAAATGGAACATTTTTAGACCAAAGGAAGAAACCGGTGGAACAGATATCAACTAATGTCAGGTTAACAAACTTGACCTTTTGAAAGCATGTATGACTTCAGAGCCCTATTCTAGCAACAGAAATGTGCACTTTTCCTTAAAAAATGCAACATCCTGCTATGCTGGTTAGCAACCCACTACCCCTGCACATCAGAGAGCCAGACACAAAACCTGAGCAGTGGCAACCCAGAAGTCTATAAAAGATGTTAGGAATGAATTGTTTAGCTAAGTCTGATATAAAGAGGTACAGTATTTCAGTATGAACAAAATTGCCAGTACTCCTCCTTTTGTACATAGAATCTATACTAATATTAAGAACTCTTTAGCCTGACATAATTAATTCAATTCAGCCTGACATACTGGTAAGAATTATACCAGTATTACTATCTAAAACCAGAAAATAAGTAATTTAACTAATTTAAGCCAATGAAAAACCTGTGTTCAAATTAAGTTTAATCAGGACTGACAGAGAGCTCAATTTCCCTAATTTTCCGGGGTACCCATACTTTGGGTAGGGAAAACTTTCCAGTGTTCCCTGCTTTGGGAAGAGAATCAAAGAACCTGCAATGGCACCAAAACTGACCTCATATGGCAGTACTGAAAATCATCCACAGAAGTCCCCAGCCTGGGATGAACTTGCAAAAAGCCAGCAAAATCTAGCAGATGCCTAAATACGAAATGTCAGCTCACGTTTGGACAAAAGACTAGTGTGCAGGATATCTTGTCCCTACCCAAAGGCAGAGCCTTCTCTTTATGACCTCTGGTCAGATATGGCCAGCAGTCATATTACAGAATCATAGGGTGGTTTGTGTTGGAAGGGCCCTTAAATATATTCTAGGTCCTATGGGCATGGAAACCTTCCACTAGACCAAGGTGCTCAAAGCCCCATCCAAACTGGCCTTGTACACTTCCAGAAATGCAGCATTTTCAGCGTGTACCTAATGTGCAGGAACAGCAGCAGGTCCAGGCTCATTTCAAAACACCTTTGAGAAAGGCAAGGCCATCTCTTCTGGTACAGTGACTAAAGCCTACATATGAGATAAGAGGAAGTTGCTTCCATCACCCCATCAATCCCCAAAATGTACAAACTCACACATCTGTCTCCATAAGTGCTGCACAAAATAGACAGAAGATGAGTTTGAAAGGGATGCTGTTCCACTGCCCTTTTGGAGAGACTGGAACCAGCCACAGGCACATAAGCAGAATAGGGCAAGGGGTGCCTGATCTAGCCATGTGCTAGGGCAGAATTTCATTTTCAGATGGGTTTTTTCAGTATTAAATGCAACCACCCTGAAGCCTGCGTGGACATTACAAGAATGTAACCTTTTGATGACAAGCATATGCACCACGGATAACCTTATCAGACCTCAGCACAGGCACACACAGGTTGAAAAACATTTGGCAGGACAACAGAGATTTTTCTTGCAACCTTGCCAAACTTATCTGAGCCAATTCAATGAAACACAACAATGTATTGTTAAGTAATGAGTTTCCTAAAAAGGGCCAAAGTCTGTGTTATGCCTCATAGGAACAATTGTGTGAGTGGGCCTTTTGTGCACAAGGCTCTACAAGTTAATATGATTTGAAACCAACATCACTTTCATTTGACTGTAGTTTCTTTCCAAAAGAAAGCTGGTTATGATTTTGCAACAGTAAATGGGGAACTGTGCAGATTTTTAAGCTTGATTATTTTTAATTACTGGTGCAGACATGGAGACACATGAAATATCTGATGAGAGGTGGGAACCGCACTTCCAAAAACCTGGTTCCAGCTCCCTGTTATTGAAGGCAGTCACATTTCACACAATTTATAAAGTATTTTTGTCCAAACACAATTATGCCTATGTTAAGAATTATGGTGGCACTATTCTGTATTAAAAAAAAAAGAAAAAAACAATAAAACCCCCCTAATCTTTGACCTACTTAAATAAATGAAGCTCAGTCTAACCTTCTCCCTGCTGGAGTACTGAGGTTCTCCTTGTCGGTCTGGCAGGGGTACCATCAGTGGCTCTGCACACTGGGCCATGTAAAGGTGGCATGTAGGGAGCATTCTGTTATTTGCTTTCATGCATTGTCCTGCCAAGACAGCAAAATGTTTTCAGCACCTCAGAGTTGTCACAGGACCCTTCTGCATGACAAAGTTTAAGAGTCATTTGTCCATACTATCTCATCTGGAATTCTGCTATGGGACTTTGCTGTAGTTTAAACAGTGGCTGAAAGTTTTGTTCTTGTTTCTGCCCTGCCTTTGATCACCATGGAGTTGACCTCAGAGACATCTCCTGCTGCCAGTCTTCCAGCCATTCTCAGCTGTTCTCTTCCCCAAGGACCAGCACACTTTCCCCGATCGTTCTGTTGCAGTGAGCTCAAGGCATAGTTATCACGTGAATGAATCAGTAATTTCAAAACTCAGACATACAATGGAAGCTACTATGTGAGGTTTAAATACAAACCATAGGCCAGAAGAAATATGCCATTTTGCGTAATATGCCATTTTACACTGTCAAGAAAACTGGTCCCATCATTCATTATTTTATTTGGAAGTGGTTGCCATATTATCTTTTGTCTCCAAATCTAGCAGTTTTTTTCCTTGCAGGAATACAGCCATAGGAAAACAAAGAATGTAGGAGAATGGGTAGAAGTTATAAACACAAGTGGTTGCAATCAGTGTTGTGATGCAAACATAGATCAGGCATGTGCAAGAAGTTAGAGCCCACTAATGCTTCTGAACAGTCAAGCTCTCAGGTCAGGTAAGCAGTTCATAGAATCACAGAATCACAGCATGGGTCAGGTTGGAAGGGACCATGGTGGATCATCTGGTTCAGCCTCCCTGCACAAGCAGGGTCATCCCAGAGCACATTGCACAGAATTGCATTCAGATGGTTCTTGAGTATCTCCAGTGAGGGAGACTCTCTTGTCTTTCTGGGTAGTCTCTCTCTTCCAGTGCACAGTTACCTGCACACCAAAGTTCTTCTTCATGTTCAGGTGGGACTTCCTGTGCATCAGTTTCTACCTGTTGCCTCTTGTCCTATTGCTTGGCATCACCAAGAAGAGCTTGGCTGCATCCTCTAACATCTTTCCTTCATATAATCATGTATGTTGATGAGGTCCCCTCTAAGTCGCCTCTTCTTGAGTCTGAACGGGCCCAGTTGCCCAGAGAGATGCTCCAGTCCTCTCATCATCTTTGTCACTTACCACTGAACCTGCTCCAGATGCTCCATGTCTGTCTTGCAGTGAAGACCCCAGACCTGGACACAGCACTCCAGATGTGCCTCACAGAGCTGAGTAGAAGGACAGAATCACCTCCCTCGACCTGCTGATAGATAGTTGTCTTTATCCAGGTAGTTGTTTCATCACAGACGGCAATCAGGTTGGTCAAGCATGATTTGTCTTTAATGAATCCATGTCTTGTCACCTCCTTGTGGACAGAAATGACCTCCAGAATGAGGCTTTCATCACCTTTTTAGGGATTGAGGTAGGACTGACTGCCTAGTAGTTCCCTGCATCCTCCTCCTTTCTCTTTTCTAAGACTGGGGTGATGTTTGATTTCTTCCAGTCCTCAGGCAACTTTCCATGCCGTGATCTCTCAAAGATGATTGTGAGCTGCCTCATTATGGTCTGCCAGCTCTCCCAGCACTTATGGATCATCCCAGCAGGGTTCATCAGCTTGTGGATTTCGAGTTTGCCTATGTGTTCTCTAACACAATCCTCCATGACCAGAGGAAGGTCTTTCTCTCAGTAGTCCATCTTGTCTTTTGAGTCTTTTCCAAGAGAGAATGGAGCCTCAGAAACAGTTTAGTCCATCATTCTTGAGGCTTATGGACATGGCAGTGGTAGTTCATGGGCAATGACATCAATCAGCATCTACAAAGACTCAGTGAAGACTCTCAATACTCATCTGAAGAGAAGGAAACTAGAGACAATCCTTACTTTTGCAGTGCCTGAAACTTACTCAAGTATGGCCTAGAAAGTTGCAGGTCAAGACACGGTCATCAATGACACCTCACATTGTGCCGAAGTTTTCTGTTAAAAATGTTGCTTGCTCATTTCATGGTAAAGCATACAAACAAAATGGGAACAGAGGGAATATAATAGTATATTCACAGTTAATGGAAACTTTCACCATGTCAATTGCACTACCTTCAACACAGTTGAGATGGTTCAGTGTAAAATCTGGTTCATAATGCTGTGGGATTCTGACACACATTTAATAGCTGGAATCCTAGCCTCTTCCCTGCCTAAACCTGCCCCAAAACTTTTCATTTCTAGTTAAATAGTACAGGAATTGTTTAATATGCAGATGGGGGCTCAAAATCAGTATTTTCTACCATGAGCAAATTCCCTAAATTAGAAGATTATACTAATAAAGAGGTAATTGCCAGGCACGTGGCCATTATGACTCTAAGACGCCTCACCTTTCACGCCATACGGAAAATATTGTGACACAGTTTTCTAGTGCTACCAGTTTTGTTTCACCTGGAAATACTGAGAACCCCATCTCATATTTTCAGTAGGGAGTCTGCAAGCCACAGGAGCTGTGACAAGGTAAAGCCCCTAGATGTAAGTGCTGGTTACTCTTATTGTTTAAAAAAAAATTCTAAACCAAACCTAGATTGATCCAGCTATAATCCAGTGCCACATCCTGGCTACCTAGTCCATCTATAGAAACAAGGAATTATGATTTGTCCAGGAGGTATGTGACCAAACATCAAGAACCCTTCTGCCAGTTAATTCTTTAAAGATTAGATGTCTGGTAGCCCTGGACAGTAGGGCATGTGAATCATTCTCTTTTTGCCTTGATCTTAAGCAACACTCTGTTCCTAATTCTAATGGCAAAATTAGAAATTATTTTTATTCAAATGAAATGCTTTTTCAACCAGCAAAAAATAATTTTATGAATGCTACTCTTTTTATTATACAACAACAGCTTTTCACATGAAATAATTCTTAGACATTTATATTTGAAAAACAGTATTGTAAATAATGAGCTTGAATACCTCAGGGACTGAGGATATAAAACCATAGCATCTAAAATTAAGTAATTTTTAAAGCTAAGCATGGTCACAACATCTTTCAGTAGGTGTGAGGATATCCTAAAATAAAAATAACATTTTTTTCACCTCTCTAATTTTGCAGTGTGACTGATTATATTTAAAACAAAAATTTGAAGAATTTTTTTTTCTGTGCTGTGGTTATGAATAGCAAGTTTCATCCTTGAAAGTTGTAAAATGTCTGAGACATAAATCTTGCAAAAGAAATGTTTAGAGTAAGCACAATAATTCAGACTTAATTGCATGGTCATAAATAGGATTCTTTAATGTATAATAGGGTCCAAATTTTCATAACTCTCACAATAAATCTTGTTTCTGTCTGGGGAAAATGGCATGGTCATGCTCAAATGTGCTCATTTAGATTTATAATTTCTTTTAGCCTGGTTCATAGACTATTGCCTCAATATCATTAGTGAGTTTTGTAGGCAATATAAATCTTGGATGGAGTTTTTGCAGAAGGCTAATAATTTGTCCTAAAACCTCGTGGTTATATTGAATCATTTTCTCACATCATTAAATTAATTTTGTTTTCTCTCAAAGTCTATAAAATTCTTTCTCACAACATTCTAGACATTTCAACCCTGCATGGAAAAGAGGCATACAGAGGGATTTCACATTAAGTGACAGTAACATTACAACCAAAACAGGAATAACTAAACAAAACAAATCAGAGGCTCCAGTCCCATATTTAGTATGTATCATCAGTAAAAATCAGATGTACTGATCAGTGAAGCAATTTGCAGGCAGGCATTAGGAGTGAGAAAGCCTGGGATTTCCTGCCAGCTGCATCACAGAGTTCCTGTCAGATGCTGGCCTCATCATTCAGCTCTTGCAATGCTGCCAAGCCCCAATATGCAAATTAATTAACCAAATCTTCATTTCACCTGCCACTGAGATTAAAAAAATATTTCTGAAAGTACCTCTTGTTTCTTTGCTTTTTAGGCTGGTGGGGGTCCTCTTTTTCAGGTTCTCGCCACTGCCTTCCAGAACTGCACACATACCCCATTTTATTCCTGAACAAAATTTATATTCTCATGCAATCTCTTGGCTCCAAGAGCTGGAGTGTTCACAAGATATGTATCATGAGGTCTGCAGTAGAACCAAGAATTGGTAATACTGTCCTTGGTGGGTTCTGTATGCAATGAGAATTCTCTGCCACTGATTGCATCTCCTTCATATGGACTTCATTCACATTTGCAGGTCTCTGAGATGCTCAGGAGAAAGGTGCAATATCTGTGCTGTGCACAAAATGTAGTAACATCTAGCTTTGAATTCTGTTCAACTGTTGGCCAGACAGCTGATGAGACTTATCCAATTTCTAGAGCCCTTCATCTGCTCTATGAAATGGAAAATAGCTGTATTTATGTAAATAATAAATGAAATGCCAGGAGGTGGCACTTGAAAATATTTACTACATTTCCTGTGTTTTATTTGGGCCAATAAAAACATGTCACTGTGTACTGCAAATGGTCTCCTTTATGCAGCTCTTCACATCAGCTTGTAACAAGAGGGAGTTCAGTTCCTGTGCTGTTACACTGGTGCTTGTCAGTGTAACCCCATCTCACTTGCTGCAGGGGTAGCAGTGCAAAAGAAGACTCACATTTAGCCCTGCATCTGTCTCCTGCGTGTGACTGCTTCTGAACTCCAACACACAAGGGGCAGTCCCTTAACCTTCACACAGACCAAGCACCCAGCTTTGGGAATAGTGGCTTGCAGTGAAGACACATCTTTTATAACTCTGACTTTCTGGAATTGTATTCTTGCAAGATTTAACTGCATACAAAACAACTGTTAATAAGGTCTTCTTTGATCTTTGCACAGACTTCCATGCTTATTTGATTTTACTGCACTTTGAAGTAATTGTAGGCTACGCAATGGAAATATAGAAGGAAATCTCCCTAGAGAAACATGGGGAAATCATTGCAGTAGGAGAACCATGGAAAACTGAGCTACAAGGGACCATGAGAAGTTATACACTGAAAGCATTTAATTTAGCATGGATTTTCGAAGATTACTACAGTATAACAATGTCAAATCAATTTGAAATTTTTCTTTGCAGCACTATTGCGTTAAAATGGAAGAATACTTGTTCCTGAATGCCTGGTGAAATGAAGTAGACCATTTCCTATTCCAAAATAATTTTCAGCACCTGGACTCAGCCTTTCTCCCTCCTCAAGGCATTCCATGGCAGTGCAACTTCAAAAAGATATTGCACTTTCAGTTAGTGATCTCTTCTCAGAAATGCTAGAGAGAGTAGAATCTGATATGGCATACCACAAAATTTTATGTGGTGGTTTTGTAATGAGAGAAACAATAATTTTTGAAGTAGAAGGGGAAAATGGTCCTCTGGTGTGCTTTTTTTGCAGCAGCCAGGAAAAACTAGCAATATGGTAGAAAGTAATTTTATGTTTTGACCTCTCAAATTCCTTCCAAAATGCTTTTTCATGTGCTACAAGAACTGAGCTGTCACTCCTATACCAATTACTTGAATTCTCTAATCTCTTTCTATTACTCTGCCAAATCTGAGTTTCTTAATCCCTTCCCTTCCCTGATTGGAGGGGAAAATCTGTCCTGCACCCATAGAGATTGAAGTGATATTAAAAGGCTGAGGAGAGAACCCGTGCACTCGTTTGCCTTTCAGCAAGGAATAAATTGTAAAAGCGGGAAATTGCCTCTGAGTGTTAAGGAAAAGAAAGAAGATGTGACACAGGATTGAACCTGATTTTGTGTGCCCTGTTGTAGTCCATCAGTAATTCTGCTGAAGCAGCAGCCACGTAGGGTTCAGTGCCACCAAGAGCAGAGTTAGGCCACTTCAGCATGTCTTGTGTCTATCACAACAGGCACACAAGAGGGCAATTTACATTTTATTGCATTGTAGATGTGCTACTCTTCCTATACCACTTAGAGTCAGACAGTAAAGATCTTACAAGGCAGCAGGAAAACAAGAGCAGCAAGCAGTAACTTAGCCACTAAAGCATATATCCATAAGCGTCTAAGACTATGCAGAGGTTTTAAACCTTTTCTTCCTTTTCTGAAATGTTTTTTGAGCATGCAGGAACTGCCATGATGAACTATAGCACTCAGAACCTCCCATACTTTTGGGAGCACAGGAGAGTTTCCTGCTTTAGCAAAAAAATCAACCTAAAAAAAGCCTTTAATTTGGAGAAAAATATCACTGCAAACCAAATTCTTTAGCAAGGAGGAGCCTCTGTGTGTTCAGCAGGACTTCTGATTCACTGGCAAGGTTAAGATATTCACCTTCCCCCAGACCCCCCCCCCACTTTTTTTTTAGGAAAAGACACAGGTAAGCGTGAAGTAACCTGTGTGAACCAGCAGAGGCTATCAAGTCCTGACAATGGGAAAGCTGCTCATTACAGCCATAGCTGTATTGCAAACTGCTCAACAGTCTCAGAGCAGAACTGCCCCCTATCCCTCCCATCCCACCCTTCCTGAGGGTCTGGGGCTAAATGAGACACATTCCTTCTGGTTCACAGAAAACAAGAACAACGTGTTGGTTGTAATAACCACTGGCAAGTTGAAGGAAATAATGCCTGGATCTCCATAGTGGACAAAAGCCTCTCGGGGATAAAAAATGAGTTATTTCCTCTAGCAAGGGCTTCCAGCCCGCAGTACCTCAGCCACTTCAAACTGGCCTGTGCCAAAACAGGGCTCGTCTCTGTTAGCAGTGGTTTGGTTGTCAGACTTGCTCTCGAAGTCTCACTGCCAAGGGCTTCTGACCAACACAAAGTTGACTCTGAGGGCTGTATCCACCTGGCAGCTGGCTCTGCCAGGATGTCTTCCACTCTGAAGCTGCAAATGCAGATACCAGCTCCTCAGCTGAAAAATACAGATGCTAGCCCTGTTCCCCTCCTTCTCTCATTTTCACAGAGTAGTCCTGTTTTCTGATACTGTAAGCACATGAGCCTGCTGCAGGACTGGAGATCTGGGCTAAGATATACACACTGGTCTGAGCACGACCCAGGGATTATGGTGAAGCTGTGAAGCACTCCAGGGCTTTTGGGAAAGCTGGATTTGATGCTTTAATGTGCACAATAAGAACATCAGAGTCACGTTGGTACTTGCATTACAGCTCTACGTTATGTGATTTCTAACTTTTGTGATATTTAATTTGCAATTGTCCTGCCTCAGTCATTTTATATAGTAACAGACTCATTCCAATTGTAGAAAAGAGACATTTTGCCACATTTTTCAGCACAGGGAAAAGAGAATATAATCCCACAGCTTTCACTGAATGATGTGCCAAATCCTCATTCATAAAGGCAAATTAAAAGTTACTCATAGGTGAATGGTTGTAGGATAATGCCTACAGAAAGCACTTGTTGGTTTAATTTGCTCTTGTGTTGTCTTTAGTCTGTCCTGATATCACTACTGAAACTGCAGCCAGCCATCCTGTTTAAATCAAGTCCATGTATTTTTGTCTCCACAACTGTGAGAGGACAAATCACGAACATTGTGCTCTCAATAAAGCAGAATCTTCTCAGTGAGTAGTGTGCCAGTGGCAATACACCAAAATTTTGAAACCAAGAGTACAGCAGGTATATAGATTTTGACAGAAAATTAAATTATAGTAGACATTTCTATTTCCTTGCCCCCTCAATTACTTCTGTTAATGATATATTCAGATCAATAAAATGATGTTAACTAAAACAGAAAAAGAAATCGCATCAGCTATGTTTGGAACCTGTTCTTCAAATTGTTTTCCATAAATGAAGAAATTATTTTCCCAGCTTTCATGGGAATGAAATTTTTCTTTTACAGATGAAAAAATAACTTGCATCCAAGGATGAAATCAAATGAATAGTGTGATGGGGTGCTGCTTTTTTCGGGGACATTTTGCTCCACCTATATGCATGTAAATACTGTTATGACAGGCATTCTTGCTTTAACCACATTTTCCTTGTCAGCAACCCTCCCTTTTCCTCCATATCTATCAGTCACTTGTGACATGTCTTTACTCTTTATTGCCTGACAATACCAGGCCTTTGATAACTACCAATTTTCATGTTCATAATAATTACATCACTGTTGCCATCCACTGCTTGGTTGCTTTCAGGTTGTGTTTCTGAGCTTGTCATAAAAACAAAAAGCTCATCAGTCTGAGAAGTCATCAAACAACACCTAGAACAACACACATTTATATTGGGAGAATGGCAAAGAGGCATCTCACTGCACTACCACCACTGTGGAGGCTAATGTCAATGCAAGGCAAACAATATTCATCTAAACTCTCATTTGAGTTTCTCTCAGATTTACTACTCAGATTTCTCCTGCAGAAGTACATCTCAGACCCCTAAATGACAAGTAGTACTAACTCTCTGAGTGATCCTTTCAGCACAGGTTTGGGAGCTGTGTGAACAATAGCAGTTCCAGGGGTGGATTTCAGAAATCGTGGGGTTGACAATATTTTAATTCAGAGTCTTATTCAGAGCTCAGAGTCTTATTAATGAACATGTGTTTCCATTTCTAGAAGATTTTTTCAATATGTCTGACCGCGTGTGTTATTTGCTTAGTAATCTTCAAGTGTGACTCTCAGGTGTGAATTTACTTATGTGACTTGCCAGTGGCAGGGGGTGAGATGGCGCAAAAGGAGATGAAGAGATCAGGGGGCTGTTTCTCCTCTATTAAAGTCAGTTGTTTCAAGGCAGGAAATGTGGCCATGGGGTCTCAAGGCAGTGCTGTCCTTCCCTTCAGGCCAGGCTGGAGCTGAGTTTATTGCTGCTGAAAAGAAAGGTATACATACTGCTGTGATCCAAACTCAGAAATGGAAGTGGTTTCTCCAAGAACTATTTTAATTCTGGAGAGCATATTGTTTGTGAAGGTTCTCACACACTTGCACTGCAGTGCTTTTGTCTTATAACCACCATGGTTCCTCATGCTGTGCTGCTACACTGATGGGCATTCAGTGACAGGTTCTTCAGTTTGTGCACAAATTTTGAAAATTTACTGGAAAAGCATCAGATAAAGTTCAAAAGAAGCAGATAATATTCAGCAGCACATCAATTCAGTAAAACAATGCTTTTATTCATGCTGGGCCATGGGAATTAGATGGCTGCTTCTCTTCTGACACTTAGCAGTACAAAGCTAGTGCTTTCAGACCCAAGTTGCTCTGAAGTTACCACTTTTTATTATATCATCATCAGTTTTCTTGGCTGACCCAGTCTTCTGACCACTGATTTGAAGCAGCCTGATCTGACCTGACCTGCTTTACCTTTCTAAATGAATTTGTTATTTTTACAAATCTAAAACTTTGGTTTCCAATTCTTTGTTATCTCAGTGTGAAATTAGCTGTATGTCCTTCAGTGCTTCCAAGCAGAATAAAATTCTCTCCACTATGATTCAGTGCTGAAATATTGCAAAGAGTAGATGACCCTTTCCAGACACTGTAAAAGCTTTGTCCCTGGCCCTTGCAAGAAAGGAATGCTAGACTATCTTCTCATCTGGTTCCTTTTCCCATCATGGTTACCAAAACTGCAGGGAGGAAAAAGTAGGGAATGGAGGGGCAAGGCAGAGCTCTGCTTATCCTTGTTCTGCTCTGTTGCTCCAGAGGGAGGTTTTCTGAGAAAATCTGAGAAGATCAAAAAGAAATCAAGTCCTTAACATTCACAGTTTCAGCTATGTTGCCATAATAACCTATTTTTTGTAACAGTATTAGAATGATGCAGGTCACTTCCCTTAGTGTCACACTGCATAGGATTCACCCACCCACATACATCCACCTAATTTATGCAAATTACTTATCTATAAGCATCTGGTAAAAAAGTCCTCTGAAGAAAGTGCTTCAGTGAGCTGCACTGTCAGTGGAGATATGTAGGAGTCTTTGAGGACCTCAGAGAAAGGCCCTACTCTGATGCATTCATTTATAACTGGTTCTCCTTGGCCAATTCCTTAGTTTCTCTCCTGCTGTATTATGTCAACCTCATCACCAGCCTCAGCCCCCCTTTGCATTTTTCTCAGGTGTGCTCAGGCTCAGCTCCCTTTGATGTGCCCTCAGTGACAGTGGCCATGTTCTTAAAATATTGCTCCTTGGAGTCTGTTTCTCCCATTTCTTCCTCAGTTTCCCTTTTACCCTGGTTTGTGCTGCCAAATTAACACCAGCTAAATCTTAGAGGCAGGATCAGTGGGCACTGTAGGGCACAGCTCCTGTGACAGGGAGTGGAATTTTCTGGGAGATTAGCAGCTGGGTCCATTGAATGGGAATGGGACTGTGCAGCCTGGACATGGACCCATCCCTTTCCCCTCGCTGTGCTGAGAGGAACTGCAGCTATCCAGGAGGGGAGGGCACACATCTCTAGAGCCAGTGCAGAGAATGGGAGTGTCAACCCCTGCACTTGGCTGCTGCTCTGCAGTGGGCAGGGGTTTGTTCTGTATTAGTCTTATTTGTGACTGTACTTTTCTCCCAGCCTTGAACAGTGTCTTCTTGGGTCAGATCAATCACAGCAAATCATGCCATGTAAAGCTTGCAGTGTGGGCGTTGGACACTATTAATTGAATTTTTTTATGAGCTCCAGAGAGAAAACAATCATTCTCTAAACTAAAACTATATAAAATAAAATTTAAAAATTAAAATTAATGTTATGTGTCCTACTAGGGATCCATTTGAAAATCTGGTTGGTGTCTCTTACAGATGAAATAACTGCAGCTTTCAAACAGGATGAAATTAACTGAGCAGGTCTTTTCTCTGTCCTGCAATACCCAAGCCCACTTCACATCTCCAGTTTAAGACAAGTTCTGTAGTGAAAAAAAAAAAAAAAAGCCAGACAAATGCCTGCACTGAGGTCAGTACAGGATTAGGCCTCCATCAGTGGTGTCAGTCTATACGAATTTTAGGATAAAACTTGTCCAAAGTCTACAGATGAGAAAGAGTTATTCTATGTTTGGGTATTATGCTTATCTCTCGACAGGAAATGCCTTTGCATATCAATAATCATTTCTGCACAGGTCTGAAGTTTGGGGTTACAACCAATAATTAAAACAAAAAACATTAGAAGTCCCAGTCAATAACAAACCCGCAAAAAAAATTTATTGCTACTGTATAGATTACATTAATTTTTACACAACTTTAACCAGCTGTTTGCAAAGCCCTGAGCACCAGCTAGAATAAAGTCTCAACATGTTAATTCCTCATCTTTGTTATAACATACAATTGAATTTATTTGGAAGTTATAGTTTTTGTATGCAATAGTTAGTGATAACTTTTTATTTTAAAAATAATTACGGTTTCTGAATTATATGTACTGGCACCTGCTTAGTAGGGGTTTTTTTTACCAAAAAAAAAAATCCTCTGCTTGTATTCAAGAATGTTCAATGAACAATGGATGTTACCAGAAGAAAATAGCAAACTATTATAAAACAAAGATGTAACAGTAATGCTGGAAAAACAGGATAAGCATTAGAAAACTGTTCTAGCAAACTGGCTTCACTGTTGGTGCAAACTGGAATAGTCCTTTGTGCTTTATAGAGTTGTGATTAATTACTTCAGCTGACAAACCCAACTCATTAAATTTCCTTCTCATTCTCTCCTACCATCTATGCAAGCTAGTAAAAGGAAGAAATAAATATGAAATAAAAGACATTGTCTTGATAGATGAAAATGAACTCTCTTGCTCAGCTTAGTCTAAACAAGATTTTGTCCCTTTCACCTGGAAGCCAAGGAGCCGGACAACAGAAAATTGGAGTACCCTGTTTTCCTAGTACCCTATACACCTAAAATTTTATAAGGGGAGAAAATGCTCTAAGAATACTGATTTTAAGTCTGTTAAAGCAACAGGAAGAACCTTGTCCCTGGAGGGCAAGAATAAACTAAAATTCTTTTATTGGCAAAAGAGAAAAAATAGTAGCCAACAACACAGTAGATTTATCTATCTGACCTAGTACAGTTGTAGCAACCACATCTGCTTGGGACTGTAAGCTTCCCATCCTGAAGAAATTTCAGAGTAAAAGAAAAGAACCCAAACAAACTGGCAATCCTCCTCTGTGATACCCTGGTTTGACAGATATTTAACAGAACGCTTCACTCAACTATTCCATTTTGGTACAAAAGCAGGACATGGACAGCTCTGTTTTTCTCAAAGGAACAGGCAGCTGTATTTGTAAAAGGCTAGATGTTCAAGCACATGCAGTTGAAGCACAAGTGGCAGCTTTGTCCCATGTTCCAGGTTGAATGCTGACAAATGGTGCACACACACTCAGAAATGAGGGGCAAAGGATGAAGTTCTGAACAAGTTCAAAGGGTCTTTCACTGTGAACATAGAACAATCCCAGTTTGGAGTAATTTTTTTTTTTTTTGGTTATTGGTCAGGTGGGTGTGGGTAGACAAAGTTAAATCATATAAGTCACCTATGTAAAAAATGCAAACAAAATATCTGGTTGACTTGTTCACAAGTGTTTGACGACAGTGGGATCATACTCTTGATGGAACTCAAAGGTGATGGAACTCAAAGCCAGCTGATGGTGATTTCCTGGCCCCCACTAAAACCAAAGGATCCCAAACCCAGAGTATCACCCACTGATTGATTTTCCAACAAAACAGCCTGTGAATCATCAGAACAATGTCCACTGAGGGAACAGTAGCAGTAACAAAGAGCTGAAGGTTGTAGCTGCTCCAGCTAGGCCTGCACCAGCATTTCCCTCCCTGAGATAAAGACACACAACATCTGTGAATAATCTGAGCTTAAGATGTCATTGCTCATCATATCCTTTCCTGAGCAATGGATAAGAGGAAAACAGAAAAAGGTGAAGAGCAAGTCAAGAACCACAGAATGAAACTCTACATACAGATCTCTAGGAAGTAGACAGTGTTAAAAAAGAGACAAAAGGTTTGAATTTGTGAATCTGTTGCATTAAAGCCCAAATAGTGTATTCTGTCCTCCATGGAGGATATCTACTTTGTCTGGCTCTGCAAAACTTTGTGAGCCAGAACAGCCAAGACTGGTCCAGTCCTGGGTCTATAGCTCAGCCAAATGTTTGTTGATCTCACTGTTTAATTTCACTTGAAGTTCCTTTCCCAAGCCCCTTAATTAATTTAAAGGTATGTGAAGTACTTCCAAAGTAATTCTGCAGGTTGGACAGATGTAAGATTAGAGCATTTTGGAGCATTTTCCAGGGCATTTAGAGAATGTCGAGCCTTATTGGAATCCCAGCAATCACAGTGTCACTGACAGACATGTAGTGTGCAATATTATCATGAACAGCCCTCAGGACATGACAACAAAGTTATTTTACCCTTGACAAGAAATTTTTTGTAAATTGTTTCTCCTCCTTTCCTAGGAGAAAACAGGAGTAGGATGAAAGAATGTAGTTGAGCATTAAATAATTAATTTCGATTACTTAAAAGAGGTGGATTTTGTTCCCCTTGCTTAAAATTTCTCATTTTATTTTGAACAGTGTCTGCTTGATATCTGTGGTTTCAGAGAAGGCTGTTCAAGTTGGGAGAAATTGTTTTCCTGGCTGTACAATGTATCTTCATAAAGCCAGCAATGTAACTGCAATTTGAGAATCATTTTTCTTCCTCTTTTTGAAATATCTACTTAGAAAGGAAATAACTCAGGCAGGAGTGCAACAAAAAAAATTAATTATAGCAGAAAACTTATAATGTAATGGTAAGAATTGTGCTTTCTCTGTTGGATATAGATATGATTGGGAAGAAGAATGATCAGGAGGCCCACAGTGTTCTCTGGGATCAGAGGCAGTGCTCATCAAAGAAAGATCTCATCTGTACAGAGATTCCCCGTGTGCCTCATCACTGGCTTTTCTGTGAAGACCCCAAACCTCACTTTGTGAAATGATCTCATTATATTGGATACTGCTAATACTTGTAAGGGGGATTAGCAAAAAGGCTTAGCTGGATTGTAGCAAACCACACGGATTGGATCCATAAGGATGAGACAAAGACACTGTAAAAAACATAATATTCCCGAGTACTTTACTCTGTAAATGCCAACAGAGGGTGACATCAATCCCTAGGTCTTAACAAGCTGTGTCTGTGATGGGAGAGGGAAGGGACAGGAAGGTAGGACAGTGAGGATGAACCTCCTGGATGTGGTAGAGTGATCACTGAGGATGTGAGTAAACTTGAGCTCTGCTTTAAATTATTATGCCATGTTTAATATCAGATCAATAAAATATTCTGTAGAAGAAAAAGAAATCATAATGTTTTTATAGCTACCCAAAAGCTGAGCAGAGAAACTGGTAAAATGAGTAGCAGAAATATACTCTTACCAGAGAAAAATGCATTGATAGGATACAAAAAGAAAATTCAAGAGTTGGATTTTCCTGTGTTTCTTCTATCTATTTATTGGTTTATATTCTAGAGTGCCTTTTTTTCTCAAAGCTAAACTTCACTTCAGAATGAGATAATGTGCTTTTCACAGATCTGGACATTTGGGACTGCAGAGTTAAAAGAGTACCACTGAAATGCCAGCAAAAGATGCATAAACAGTTGCACACTGTGAAAGGAGATTAGGCAGTCTTTATCCACACCAATGAAATATCAAAACATCTCTTTCTGGTCTGCAGTACAGGTGTGACAACCAAAAAATCTGAATTACTCTATCTTCCAGTCTCTTCTGTCCTGCTTTTCTTGGCACTTTGCACAAAGTAGATGGATTAGGGTTCACAATTGTGAAGAACTCTGCTGATATTAGAGAAAAAAGATGGTATTTGTTGAAATACAATTCTTCAAATAACGTTGTTGGTAGGTTGTCCCTCATGGAAAACAGGTGCCTACCAAAGCTGCTCTATCACTACCCTCTTCAGCTGCTGAAGGGAGAGAAAATACAATGAAAATCTCATGGATTGAGACAAGAACAGGGAGACATCAGTTACCAAAATAGTCTCAGCTTGGAGAAATTAATAATTAATCAGTGTAGGATAATGAGAAGTAAAACCAAATCTTAAAATTCTTCCCTTACACCCCTCATTTCTTCCTGGGCTCAACTTCACTCCTATATTTCTCTAGCTTCTTTTCCCTTCCATGGGAGAGGGTCCTCCTCAAACTTCTCCAATGTAAGTATTTCCCATGGGTTGCATTTCTTCTTCCAGCATGAGTCCCACAGGGTGCAGTCCTTCAGGAGCAAACTGCTCTAGTGTAGGTTCCCCATGGGGTGACATGTCCTGCCAGCAAACCTGCTCCAGTGTGGTCACCTCTCTCCACAGGTCCTGCCAGAACCCTGCTTCACTGTGGGTTTCCCATGGGGTTACAGCTTCCTTCAGGCATCCACCTGCTCTCTTGGGGGGTCCTACATGCACTGCAAATGGATCTCTGCTCCACCATGGACTTTCACGGGCTGCAGGGGCACAGCTGCTTCACCATCATCTGCATCATGGGCTGCAGGGGAATCACTGGTCCAGTACCTGGAGCACGTCCTCCCCTTCCTTCCTCACTGACCTTGGCATCTGCAGGGCTGCTGCTCTCACTTGTTCTCACTCCTCTCTCTATCTGCAGTTGCTGTTGCCCCGTAACTTTCCCTCTTCTTACATTTGTTAGCCTAGAGGCAACACCACTGATGATATTGAGCTGGGCCTTGGCCAGCTGTGGGGCTGTCTTGGATCTGGCTGGCTCTGGCTCCTCTGGACAGGGAGAAGTGCCAAACAACCTCACAGATGCCACCACTCCCAGTCCCTCTCCCAGCAGTAAAACCTGACCAAGCAAACTCCATAAAAGTATGTGGCACTTCTAAACTCAAAGGATGTGTACCAAACAGGTCATCCTGCAAGCACCTAGACCTTGTCCTCAGCTGTTGAGATCATAATTTTATTTTGCTGATAGCAATTTAGTTGCTTGAATTAGCAAATTTCTCCCAAAGGTAGACCATGGTGTTCAAATGGGGGAGGAAAGCTGATCATTGCAGATAATTTTATCTGCATGAAGGTAAAATTACAGTGGGAGGCATGTGAATGTTAACTGCCTTCTAGCTTCACCAAGGAAGACAGCTATTGACTAATATTGATTAAGTGGGATGAAATAATTTTAAATTTTTTTATCTGAAGAGGAAAGTAAATTGATTCATTCATTAAATAACACAGAGAAGAGGCCTGTTCCCAAACCATGTACTGCTCAGATATTGACACTTCCGATTTCTTTCTATGTTTGTGCCCTTTTGGTGGAACTACTTTCCAAACGAAAAGCACTAATATAGGGATTTTTAGAAACCCACTCGTGATATTTATAAAACAAGCAGGCTGTGTTGGGCTCTTCATCACAATGAGCAGTTCAGTGCCCTAATTAGACTTTGTAAACCCATTCTCCTGGCACAAGAAAAGTCACAGGGTTATTTGCACTGTGGTCCCGGGGAAAGACAATCAGCTACGACACTGCCATGCTAATTAGCAACTGCTGCTTCAGGTCTGATTATCAGTTTGAAAGGAAGAGTCGTTAAAGTCAGTTTAAACAAACCTTAAGAGCACATTGTTTCGAGTTTTTTTTATTTCTAGATAGTAAGCTCTTGTAATCCTCTGAGGTCTTTATCTCTATTACAATAAATTTCAGTCTTCCAAAACTGGTCCCATACTCTGAACAAATCTGAGTGTGGTGCCCTTGTTGCCTTAAAGAAGTAGATTGAGGCAAATGAGTTCAGAATAATATTTATTCAGCTTCCTAGTTTATTTGAGGATGTTTAAGCTCAAAGCTACCTCCTGTGTATAGAGGAGCAACCTGTAGATATAATTTCTGAGAGAAGATTGTTTTGGCCTTGCAAAATGATGCTTCTGATGCAGTCACATTAATACTATCAAGATTAACTCCAAATTACTCTTCCCGCATACCTGAATGTGACACTTTTATGCTAGGATTTTTTTTATTCCAGGAAGTATTTTAGGGTGGGCTGATCACTTCAAAATATTGTGATTTATTTTGGAATAAAGTGTTTACTGGGCAAACAATGCCATGGAATTTCTGTGCATTAACAATCCTATTTGTTTTTTAATTTAACAAGGAAATATTGCATTAGGAGAGAACCTGTCCAAGACATCTCTATATTTTAAATGAACTTTGAGTTTACTCCTTGACAGTTCAGCATGAAGAAGCACCTGTTTCTAGTGCTGAAAAAAAAGTGTGAACAGCTATATTAGAAATATAACAGAATGCTGGGGGTCACAATTTGGGCAGAAAGTGTAAGGACATCTTTTGTGGGTAAAGTGCAGGAATGCTCAGGGTCGTGAATACACTGAAAATCCATAATCCGCTTGAGACTGTCACAAACTCCTGATTAATTCCAGAAGAACTGAGCTTGCATGGATGTACCTGGATTTGAGGTAAGGCCTTCTGGATGCTGCTACTTTTGTATGCTGTATTTAAAGGAAAGTATTTTGTACAGGAGTTTGTTCACTCCTACATGCAGATGGCTTTAAAAAACCCCAAAAGAACAAAAAACCCCACCTTTTTCTTACCAATTAAATTAAGTTCTTGATAAACATATAACTTTTTTTCCCCTATCAAATGCATCAGTTCTGGGCCTGTCATTACAAGAAAGTCATTGAGGGGCTGGAGCAAGTCCAGAGAAGGGCAGCAGAGCTGGGGAAGGGTCTGGAAAACAAGTCCTGTGAGGAGCAGCTGAGAGACTTGAGGTTGTTTATCATGGAGAAAAGGAGGCTCGGGGGAACTTCAGCTCTCTCTACAACTGCCTGAAAGGAAGTGATAGACAGGTGAGTCAGTCTCTTCTTTCAAGTAACAAGTGGTAAGACTTGGAAATAGCCTTAGGATGTGCCAGGAAAGGTTTAAATCGGAAATTGTGATAGCATTCTTCACTGGAAGGGTTGTTAAGTATTAGAACAAGCCGCCCAGGGGAGTGGTGGAGCCACCATCCCTGGTGATATTTAAAAGACTTGTAGAGGTTAGCATTTAGGGACATGGTTTAGTGGTGGGCTTGGCAAGGGTTAATGGTTGGGCTCTGTGATCAATTCCGTGATTCTAAGTACCAGAGACTTACAAGAATATGGAATTGCAGGAAGCATTTCTCATACTGTGACATTATAGTATTTTTCCATATTTGCTTTTGTCTGTCTCATGGTAATATCCACAGACCTCTTGCTGTTATACAGATTCTTGGAAAGGCATATGATTCTCAGTAGGGGTAATGGAAGTGATGGTGACAGAATGAATTACAAAAGTAAAATAAAACCCTGCACAGAAAGATTGTGTTACTGAATTAGGCATATTATCTATTATCATTAAAATAACTATACTTTATCCAGTTGTAATGTGACCAAAACCAGGCTAACTTGAAAGCAAAGTATGATAACACACAGAAAATGTGATTTTATGATGTCTTCTCTGTGACCTGACTGAGTTTTGATAATTCCAGGTAATTTCTAATGGATGCTGAAATAACCCTAAAGGAAGTAAAAACTGAGTTCTTTTCTCACTGCATCCCCTCACAGACACATTATACCTGTGTTTCTGTAAATGATCAGTGAGTTCTAGTATCCACCAAGAGATAGTTGATTTTTTGCTTTTTGAGAGTGAATGTTAAATGCATGCCTATACCAACTGAAAAAGAGAGTAGGACAAAGAATGGCACCCAAAATTCCCTTTTGTTCCTCAAAACGTGGGTCTGAATGAACAAACATAGTTTGCAGTTTAGCCTGCATCCAAGCGGTTTTGCTTAGGGATTTCTCCCACTAAGATGCATGCAAGATCATAATTAATTCCTTTTAAATTCTCCTCAAAACACATTTCCTCAATGAAATTGCCCTTCAGGACTTCCAGCATCTGTTTAGCTTTAAATTTTGATTTTAAACTTTCTTTTCAATCCTTTTTCCTACCACAGCAAAGGAGCTTTTTTCTGCTCACCTCTTGCATGCGTCTTCACAATTCTGAGACATGCTGTGTCCCATCAAACCTGCTGGGCAGTAACCAGCACAAACCAGCCCTCATACCCTAATGGGGTTCAGAGCACCACAAAACTCAGTTACTGTTGTAACTGGCTGCTAGACCCTTCTCTGAAGTTTGGGAGTTTTTTGCACAGGCTCTGTCTGCCTTGCTGTCCATCTCCATGCTTGTGAGTTGGTGTTTGTCTGGCGAGTTTGCCTGTGAACTAATTACTCGTTTCAGTGATTTCTTAGAATCTTTTCATGTGTGTATATATATATATATATATATATATTTTTTTTTTTTTTTTTTTTTTTTGCTATGGCTCAGTAAATCCTATCCCTCTCCCTGCTAAAACCAACCATCAGAATTGCACTTGTCATCCTCCTTCCTCTGCTCCACAGGTGTGGGAATGCAGACAGAGCCAGGCAGGAGCAAACCTGATAAAAGAGATGGGCACCCAAGAAGTGTAGGTGGAATTAAGGCAGCTGCCTCAGAACATTGACCCAGAGCCTTTGCTGATCTTCACTCCTCAAGCCTGTACCTCCTGGCATGTATCAAACATGTGGGTCTCCTCTTGGTTCCACATTCACCTTTCAACCAGTTTCTGTGCAAACTGTGGTTATGGCTGCTACTTTCCCTCTAAACATAACAGGGAAATTAGAAGTCTCCACCTCCTGTATACTATGCCACTGGGTCAGAATGTGTGCCCAGAAGTGACAGAATCAGGCCAGTTATCTTCTCTACCTGAGACCATCCATACTTGAAGACTATTTCTGCCATTCTGTAGTTATGTCTGCCATCAGTGAGAAGTGCAAACTCTTCCCAGGCCCTGCTTTGAAACCCTCTCCTGTGTCTGGCATTGCAGAGATGCAGAGGCTGTGCCTTTCCCATGCCTGTAGCCCTGTGTGCTGGGGGTTCTGTAGGTGGGTGGGATCCTTCATCCCTGAGCAGCTTGGCAGCCTCCTGCTTCCTGGCACAGCACAGGATGTTCTGGGGCTCAGCACCTGCTTTGCAGGGTGGGCTGTCCCAGACCTGCACATAGCAATGCCTCTTTTGACTTGCCCAAAACCTCTATAGGCAAAAAGAAGGGAGATGCAGAAGACCATTCTGACCCCCTTGCACACTGATATCCAATGATCTGAACCACCAGAAGCTAATTCTTGCTATTGGGTGAAGTTATCACAAATTAATTGGTCAAATTGAACCAAGTAGCTCCCAGATTTGACAGTAACATTACTGTGTTCTCTGCACCCTGGATATCTTGTGGGACTATGGAATGGGTATGGGATGGAACCATGCCTATCTTCATTCCCCAGCTGTTTTCCTTTTGGGAATATTATAATTTTTATGCCTCTTTCACCACCCCTGCAATTTCTCAGCAATCTTTTCTGGGACAAATTCATATTATTTTTCCTGGTTTTGTAAGTTTATTTTTTTGGTTTGGGTACTGTGTTGTTTATCCTCACTTGAAAAGTTTTCTTCTTTCCAGTAGACCAGAATGAGAACTTTTAGCCTGTCTTATTGAAAGGGAAATGGAGTGAAAAAAGTGAAGAGGTTTTCTCACACAATTTCAATAATAAAATATCAGCAAGGAACTCTGGATGCAAAAAACATTAAATAAAAGGATCACTTTCAAAGGCACAAAACATAGCCTATTGAAGGCTTTGGTTAAGTACTTATCCATAAAAAGAAGTAATCTTCTTTGCTCTGAAAGATCACAGCCTCCCTCTGTGAAGGAAGGGCCTGGCCCAAGGTGTGTTGCTGTGACAAGCAATAAAGGTGGAAATGAGTGATTATTTTAACAGCCTCTCCCAATACAATCTACATCTACCTCTGGCTTTCTACTTGCATTTCATGAGAGCAATACTTCAATTCTGTGTCTGTGAGTGAAAGGCTTATGTCTCAGAAAGTACATCTAGTCACTGCTGCCAGCAGAAATAATAAAGGTGACAGGCTTTCCCATATGAAGACACACTCCTGTCATGTTTTTATAATCATTGCTTTATTTAAAATGGAAAAATCCTCCTCCTCCCACTCAGCATGTCTGCAGGACCAGATGCTTATATTAAAAGCTGCATTACTCATTTAGTTTTTTTCCTTGTCTCTTCTAACATGAAACCTACAGGACTATGAATTTAGGAAAACAAAATACTGTAGTAAATTTTTAAAAATCCCCTTTTATGTTTCTCATTAAAAACCACATTGGACCCCTGCATTCACAGCGTGTTCTGAGCCTAGGAATAGGAGGACTCCTGCATGGGGCCACACAGCTGTGGGGAAGCAGCTTCTTAGGCTGAAGCTGGGATAGAGGAGTCAGTTCGTGATGGACCCCTAATGTCACTGTGCCTAATTTTTCCATGCTGGTTTTCCCGTCCAGATAGACATGGGAGAGGTTCCTCTAGGCAGAAGTACTGCCATCCTGCCCTTGCACTACATGCCCTTTCCTGATCATCAGAGGCAATCTCTGCTCTTTTTACTCTCCTGCTTCTTCTAGAGCAGACTCAAAGCCAGCTGTATTGGTGGAGTCATTGCCATGGCTTTGGGGAGCTTAGGTCTGGCTCTGCACAGCTGGAAGTAGAATTCCCTGTCATGGCATTTATTACTATTGTTGTTATGAAACACAGGTTATTTGGTTTATTTTTCTGGCAGAGCTCTGCTGAAGTGGCAAATATCTGCCATTCAGTCCCAGTTTCTGTGGTCAACAGATGCCCTTGCTGCATGACCTAGTAGTTTTTAGTCTTTCTGCCATTACTTCTTTATTTTCTTCTTATGCCCAGGGTGGAGGTGTAATCAAATATTCTCTTGTGATGGAAGCTCTTCCTGCAGGAAGGTGAACTTCTTTCTCAGAAGAAGGAGGGTTTTGCTGGCCATTGAAAAATAAGTTGGAAGGGGGATTTCTAATGAGAACAAGGTGCTCCCCATCTCCTTTCCATGAAGCTTTAGGTGTGTGTATGAAAGAGGCTGAGACCAGCTCCCTCCTCTGTGCAGGTGCAACTGAGAGCAGCAGGTCAGCCCAGATTTTTCCTTGGCTGAAATGGGCTCTGCCATAGCCTTAGCAAGGTGAAACAAGTTTTGACCTCTCTCCTGTCTCCTTCAGCACCACCCACCACTCCCAGACTGCAGAGAAGCCAGGAAAAAAGCCAGAGCCAAGGAGAGGAAGGGATGGAAGAGCAGGGCTTTCCATCCTGTTCCTACCCACCCGTGGACTAAAAAGATTCACAGGGACGTGCATGATTTTGTGCAATTACCTATCCATGAAGCATTTTCCAGAAATCAGTTCTTATTAAAAAATACAAAATACAAATAACTTCTTGCATCAAGTGCTACAGAAATACTTTATTACTGCTGACATACAGATAATTGAAGCCATTTGGAATGTACAACATGTATTTGATGAAAGCACCACTGGTTACAAGAAATATCTCCTGTTCCCCACACACCTTCCCTATGTTTGAGATGACATGGTAGTTTTAAAAGCATGTCTCTTTTTTTATCATGAGAATACCTGAAAACAGAAGTTTTTCCTTGTAAGGAACAGAGTCAGATTGCTTCTTGGCTGCCTGTATTTCCTACTAATACCTAAATAGTCCCAAGTCCAGAAAGTTTATCTGCACTCAGAATCCGACATCTTCATCAGTTCTATGGTGTTCTAAAATTACCAGCATTTTTACTTTGTTTTGTGAAAAATGGCCTAAGATTTTACTCAGCTGGCACCTGCTAGGGTACAGTTCTATTTCTGATGTTCAGACTACTTTTTGCTCTTCAAAGCAAATAGTAAAAAAGTTTACTCCCTTGACCAGGAGGTATAAGCAGTATGAAATAAATAAGACAAGTTAACCAGGTGTTGATTTGCTAAGCTATAAGGATAGAAAAATCTCAGTATCTGTCGGTCTGTCTGCCTATTATCCAGTCATCTCATGCACTTTGTTCCCACAATGGAATTGCAGAATTGTGGAACATTTGGATTTTACTTTGTAAAACCAAACCCAGATCAGTGTTACAAAATTAAATATTAGGAAATAAATATAACGAACTTAAATAAGAACAGTTTGAGCTGAAAAAAAAAGGCAGATGAAAAACTGTAATGTTAAGTGCAAAAAAGATATCTAAAATAATTTCAAAGGAGATGTTTTAAAATTGCCATGACAGCAGCCTTTCAACTGTATGCTGAAGGAACAGGAAGGTTACTAATGATGCTCCTGATACTTCTGCTCCTACAGTCTAGAGTTCTGGCTTCAACTTCAAAGGGAATGATGCTCACACCTTCTGTTTGCAATACAAAGTTCTCTTCATGCTCAGTCTACAAAACAACAGGTAGCTATGCTCTTTCATGTGTACCAGAAGATATGCAAAGGAAAACTTCCCACTGAGATGAACTCAGCTCAAAGTCCTCTGCCCAGGCCGTGGAAGGCTCTTTTCTGTGTCTCTGTGCAGCTGCTGTTACAAAGCTGCTTGTTAGAGCTCACTGGTGTGCTCTCAGCAAGCTGGCTGTTTAGCTGGTGCAAATGGCTGAATCTCCCTGACAGCAGTGGAAATTCAACCATTTAATCCAGCACAGGAGCTGAGCTAATAAATTAATTCCTCTCCAAGGTGGGTCTAGGGTGTTTGGTCCAATCAAATCTGCACCAAACTTAAGTTCCTTCATCACAGCAATCATAGAGGTGAAAATATTAATAAATTACCCAGCTATTTAGTACATAGTGTCTGACGGCTGGGAACCAGCAAGAGTGGCAGTGTAAGGTAGGTATCAACATCAGGTCTGAACTCAAAGCTGGCTCAGGGATGTTGAGTCTGTGCCTGCCTTCAACTGCTCAGTGACCCCTGGGTCGTGGTGGCCCCTGTGAGACCATTTGGCCACCAGGTAATGGTACTACGTGCCTATTTTATACTTGAAAGACCATATTTATGTAATCAATGGAGATGAAGTAAGGAGTGAAATTTGTGAAAAACATATTTTTTGCTGAATTTCTGTTATTCCATGAGCAAAATTACTGTAAAATTGCAGTGTTTTTGGAAAATTGTCTCCCACTCAAAAAACCTCTGAATATTTTTTCTTTGCAGTTTTGTGTGAGATGTTTTCATGGAAACTTTTGAAGTAGATAGTCATGTTTTCTGGCTGTATTTTTATTCCACTTTGGCAATTTTGATCACATGGTCTAGCTTACAATTCTCTGATTCTCTTGCATTAAGAACAGGAGGTGAAACCATGCTGACTTTATTTTCCACAAGAGTCTTATATTGTGAACCTTCCTGCTAGACAACTAGGTGGCAATTAACTCGTCTATCCATAACAGTTGAAGCAAAAGTGGGACATGACTGCTGTGATTCACAATTAATTGCATATTTCCTTCTCATTATCAAGGCACACTATGCTAGGTAAGGATTTGATGTGTCAAATTTATAACATATACCTTTCCTTGGTCTAGAGGTACCTGCATTTTCCCATCTGTGTGTGTGTGTGTGTTCTGCCCATTCCAATATTTTTAGCACCCACCTTGCCTTGATCTGACAAAGCTGCATTTCCATCAGAGTGCTTTCAGTGCCCTCTTGCTTCTTCGTGTGCCAAGTTCCTTGCACCAAGTACCACGAGTGACTTTTCACTGAGTACCAAGGGTAACTTATCACTGAGCACAAGTGAACACCTCTCATGACACACAGAGGAGTAATTGCTGCACCAGGATTTGCTGCATTGTCAGGAGAGGAGAGAAATCCTTCATTTTCAGACAGTTATAGATATCAAAGGATGCACAGACAGGTGCAGAGGAAGCAGGTGTAACATCAGATGCCTGCCTTTCTGTGAAAATGTCCCAGAAATGCCAAAAACTGTAGGGTGTAGACACACATTGCAAAGAAACCCTTGGTTACATGTGACTATGAATAACAAAATGTTTGGGACTATGGTTCCTGTTGAGTTCAGAGGCTGGAAAGTGCAGCTTCCTCGCTAAACTGCTACTAGAGAGAATCTTTCAGGTCTCCAGCAGGGATTCCATGCAAAGCAAGAGGTATTTCAGATTGATCTTGTGTGACAGCATGGCTGTGGGAGCTGAGAGATGCAGGTATGAACTGCTTCCCTGGCATGCTCCAGTCTTTCACAACTCTGCTAGAAATCATGATCCATTGTATGTTTGTTTATGGCTCTGAGCACATTGAAGACAAGCCACTGTGCACACATACAAAACACACTGGAATGAACCTGGACCCTTTGGCACATTATTGGTGCATGTTGACAGTGTGAAGTTTGGAGACCTTTAAATGTTGAATACAACCTCCATCAGTGAGGAATGAAAAAGGTCCACAACAGCATAACTAATAACCTGGGACACTCATGTGGGAGATATGAAGCCTATACCCAAATCTGTGTTCTAAATCAGGCAGAAGAGGGATCCCACATAGTCACTGATGGTTTAGACTATCAGGTTACTGTTGAGCATCTCCTGTTTCCAAACAGAACTTTTCCAGTTCCTTATGGTAATGCCAAGACACACGCACCCACATAAGAAAGCAGTGTGCACATACACACAGATCTGATGGCATTAAAAATTACATAAAATGTGGAAGAAACACATTCAGCATCTGCTAATCACTCAGCATACTTAATTTAAACAGCAACATCAGAATTCATAACAAACAGGCTGTTCACTATGTAGAATGGAGGCGATAGGACCTTCCTTGGCCTAAATCATAGCATGCCAGCAAGGAAGAGTTTGGTCACAGTCATAGAACACTGAATACACTGGGTGATGAAATTAAAAGGTGGTACTTCTTCTATTCATGCTCTTGGTCTTCAGACTCCAAATACATGGTTTACATACTAAAAAAATACTTTCATATTCATCTGATGCGACTAATTTTCTATCATATTTAATATTTTATTGTACACTAGGTTTTCTTGGAATAGTGGCAAATTTAATCCCTTCTTTTGTGGAGCTTGAAGTTTTACTTTCCTCCCTTTTCATCTTTGCAAGAATACAGTTGGCTTCTCCCCAGCCTGCTTCACAGATAAAAGGACCAATTTTTGGAGATAGTGTGCTGCCTAGAAAATATTTTTTGTGTCAATAAATTACTTGCTCCTTCTCAAAGAACATTTCTATATCTCTTACTGACCTTTTGCTCCTGGTGTTCTTGAAACATTTATTGGTTTTCTCACCATTCCTCTGCTCTGTGATCTCCAGAATTTTCCATTTGATTTCTCATGTGCTTTCTTCATTTTATTCTTTGTAGCCTATGGCCAGACATTGTTGCTGTTGTGGCCAGTAGATGAGGTCACCAGCTACATGTCTGTATTTGTCAGAATTTATATCTATGTGTCTGTTTTTGCTATAGTAATATCAGTCAGAGACCAGAGCTCCAAAGCTTTGTCATAACTTCATCTTCAGTCCTTGCCCTGAACAGGCAAAGAGTGGCACCATATGCACAAAATTTAACTTTGCTTTGCTTTTCTTTACTGGGGTGATTTTCAGCCTAAGCATGAAGAAAAGTCAGATAAATATTTAGCAACTTGATTCTTATCTGAAACAAAACATATGCTTATGTATTCGTTATCAGGAGCACAGGAATATAAATAGCATGATGGCACACACATACTAGAGATCCAGCTCAGGAAGTGTTTGGTTTCATATATTTATGGGAAAATACTATTGGATTTTGGCAAATATGGCATATCTTAAATCCTAATTGTATTTTATGTAAAGCTGAAAAACTAAAAACTCTGTGTTAGCCCCTCTGAACGACAAATATTCACACAAGTTTGAACCTTCAGGTGGAAAAAAATGCACATATCTACATCAGATATTTGAAATGAGAAGTCTGACATTTCCTTACTTGGCCTGCGGTAAAGAGAATCTAATAGTAATTTTGCAGAAGTGCCTCAAATCACAAAGTATTTCTGCTGCTAATGATTTCAGTAGTATTATATTTGTTGTAAGCAATTCATTAGCCCTTCCGTTTCCTATCTTATAATAAAATTTCTGACAACGAAATAGCTGATTTTTACTCTTGCAAAAGGAAAAAAGATGAGATTTGATCAAAGATGATCACAGTGGTAAAACTAAAGAGATACAAAAAAGCTCTGGTTTAATACCAGGAAATGACATACATTTTGCTTGTTTGAGTGTTCCTCTCTGGAATTCTTTGACAGGCGTAACAGCCAAACATTGCCAAAGCCAACAAGACTGGCAAGAACAATGTCCATATTTAGGAGACTTTGTGGAAAATACAGGAAGGTTTGAAAATCCTGATAAACTGGACCTAGAGGCCAGCACCCACTCCTTGGCTGTGCTGCCAGGATCCTGGGAGACTCCATTCATTCCAGCGGTATTTTTCGAGTCTGGAGGAGACAACAAAGCCAAGTTCACCCTCTAAGAGATTCAGTGTGTGTGCTGCTGCTGTAGTCTGGCAGAACACTCCCAAAAGCAGGTTTTTTAGACTGAAATATCCCACTGTGTTTCCTATTCACTACCCTGTGGTCTTAGTAAGAGAACAGCAGGGTTGCACAGCTGCCCACTTACCCTGCTCCTCTGAGTCCTGGGAAGTCAAGATGCCCTGTACCATTTGAAAGGTAACTGGAACCTGACCTGGGAGAAAATGATCAAAAATTGAGTTTAACTACTATGTAAAATCATGAAAAAATATAAAAAGTGCTACTCGTCTACCTATAATTTTAATGAAATACACAGTGGTGGGTTTATGCAGCTATTTTCACATACTGGAAAATGATTTTCATTGTTTTCAGGTGTTTCAAAAGGGAAAAATACTGTTATTCATCAATTGTGATATAGAAAAAATATTCTGGGGGATTTTGATTGAATGACATGCTTGAAATAATTGATGAATAATGTTTGTAAAGAATAATGTGCTAGGATAAAAAATTACATAAAGGAAACAACAGGTTTTAAACTCTGAGAGTTCACATGAAGGGTCATAGCTATGTACAGCTTAGGGAGTTTAGGATTTAGAGAGAAAGGGTATGGATAATAATTTGAAAACACTCTTTATCCAATAATCATCTAAAAAAACCCACAAAAGAACTGCCTGTCTAGCTTAATCTAGCCTTTTTTCTATAACTTCTGAACAAGTCTGTCACTAAAAGTAGCGAGCATTTCACTGTGGTTTTCTGGTGCATGTACTACCGAATGTTCAAAGACCTGTAGCAAGAAGTTATCTGCTCTATTTTACAGCAAGGGGGAATAAGAGAAAGAAATTGAATTTGTACAAGAGAAAGAGGAATGGATAACTAAAAGGATTTTTACCCTATTTTTCTAAGGAAACTAGAACTTACCCTGCTATGCTGCCCGTGCTCTTTTGTGTCTGTGAGCTGGACACATAGCTTTAGAATGTGTTGACTAATTTCAACTTAATGGCCAGAAAGGTAGAATTATCAAACATATTGAGTTCCTACTATTGCCAGAGATTGGGCATTTGAATTCCCAGTGAGTTATCCCACCACTACTAGGTACCAGGAATGCACACCCATCAGGGAGAGTATGGATGAAAGTTAGAGGCAACCACTTAGTGCCAGCTCGCAGTATTTCTGTAGTGTGACAATTCTTTTCTTAACCTGCAGCAAAAAGATGGGTCTGTCTCAAAATGGAATCCAAAATTGATACAAGCTCACTGGTTAGTGAGCAAACCACAGAGAAGAAGGTTGGAGGCTTATAATTTCCATTTGCACTAGTTGGGTTGGTCCTTTAGGGCATTCAGTTTTGCTTCCAGGAAATTCTTGGGATGATGATGAAGAAATAGAGAAAGTGAATAGGTCTACATTCGGGCTAAAAGAGGAAAGTGAAAAACAGGATCATGGAAATAGTGGAAATAGCATGAAAGTGTGGCATATGGCTATTTCACAGACACACACCTGAAGGAATTAAAACAAAGATGATCATACTCAAAGGAGCACCAGTCAGCAGAATAAAATGGACAGCAGTGAAATTTAGGAACTTCAGTTACTCTGCCACACTATATTAAAAGGTTTTATTCCTACTCTGTGTTTCTTTATGAAGAAAGCACTAAAATTGATCCTGAAATGAAGCAGCAACGATCTTTAAAGGTGAAACGTTTTAAATGAAAAATAGCATATCATTTGGGGTTGTCCTAGTAGCTATCAGAAAGGGACCTTCCTAGGCAAAGTTCCTGTGTCTTTCCTCCTCCACACTGATGGGAATCATGTTTTGACAGGTTCTGAATTCAGGAGAACAATATGAGGAGTACTTGGCCAAACATTCACCATCCAAAAGGAGCAGCATGAAAGGAAAATTAAGTGGTGCCCATTAGAAGAGGAGAAATAGCTCACACAAAATAGCTGCCAAAAAGAGACCTCCCAGCTACAGCTCCACATTGGCAGATCACTGAACTTTAAAAATTTGTCCCAGACAGAGGGTAAAAAGAAAAAATCCAGCACGGAGACTGGTGTACCTGAGGTACACACCTGAGGTGTTCTAGACAGCAGTACATCTCTGAAGAATAAGGTGAAATGTTCTATGACAATTGTAGGAGAAGAAAATGATAACACAGCTGAACTATAAATCTTATCAAAGTCACTATCAAAAAGTGGAAATGACTGATCTGGTTTTGTAAATCAAAGTTGACCTTCACTGCTTTCTTACCCTCAAGAGCTCATTAGTTGCTATGGAGAGCTTTTACACAAATCTGACATACTACATAGAACTGAGCACCTATCTGACAAAAAAATCTGGGAAAACACAAACATACATTTCACAGAAGGTCAGGAAGAATAGTTAATTTAGGTGAATAATGACAGTTATAAATATGTAGCTCAGCTTTAAAAAAATAAAGAGCATGATTTATTAAAATATGGCAGTTGCAGATAATATATTTGGTTTGCACGGTAAGGCTGCCATTCATATAACTTTATGTCATTTATCATAACTGCAATAAAACAATGTATAGCACAAATAGTGTTTTAAAAAATAAATGCATCAGCTTTAGTGAAAGTATTAATTACTATTTTATGCCTAGCACCAGAACAATCTGATTATCCATTTTTCAAGACTTGAAGACATGTTTTTAATAAATCATCAAAAAGCACACTCTTAGTTTAGAGAAATAACCTTCTAAGCAGGGAATTATCCAGTGTGTTTCTTCATTTTCCATTACCACAGCACTCTTTCTGATTTCTATCATGATTAATGCGAGCCAAGATTATTGTTAGCATGAACTGTTTTCAGCTCTTCCTGGAAGGCAAGTGTGTGGAATATTGTATTTCCATCACCTTATGGTAAAAACTGTGGGTAATTTGGGTCTGGCACCTCAACAGAAAAATTCCATTTGTAAGCAAAGAATTGCATAAGGTTTTACAGATAAATCGAATAATAACTGGATGAGAGTTCTTTGTGGAATGTTAATCATTTTCATAGTCATTAATATGATAGATTGATGAAGGGTAAAGGTTTCATACATAACTAACATTAGTTACTTATGTGTGAGGAACAGTTTAATTTTAAAACCCCAGAATACCTCTTTTTAAGTAGTGGAATATAGCAATCTCCTTGATTTTCTGAAGATCATCTGCAGATAGCACAGACAGAAATGCAAAGACCAGAGTGCATGGATGGTATATAGTTCAGATGTAGTTTCTCCACTCAAAATCAAATCATCAAAATATTTCTTGCCCCTTAATTTGTTTCCAGATATAACTCTGCAAAGAATATATTTCTCCAACAGTCAGTCTGCTTGGTAATATTGTAACCAAAATATTAGCTAAACTGGGACTGTGTAAAACTGACATTTTTTTCATGGTGGGTGTATTCTGCCTATTTTCAAATACTCCTTTGCATATCCTCAGTTTTGCTTTGGAGTTCAAATTCAGTAAATATGATTTCCTGAGCATGGCCTAAGCTCATAATGAGTTTTGGTTAGATAGTTCTGTATTTTCTATGTATTTGCTCACACAAGCAGCTTCTGCTGAATCACAGCTTCCCCATTTACATTATCAAGCAGCCTTTTGCTGCACACACTCTCAGGGTCTCACCTACTTTATGTGGTGAAACAATTGATGACCAAAGATAGTGGTGACAATGGGTGAGTGTAAGAATAATTGGCCTTGTTGGACAGAAATATTTTTAGCCTGATTTTTCAATAGTGGCCAGGAGTAGATGCTTAGAAAGAACATTGATGTATAAGCTGATTCTTCTCCGAGCACCAGGACCCTGAGGTGATGACATTTGCAGAGAACACGAAGTATTTTTAATTAATCAAGACTAGAAAGAGATTTGAAGAATTTTAGAAGGACCTTGGGAAAGGGGGAGATGAGGAAATGACAAATGACATGCTGCTGCTCTCAAATGTCAGGTAAGGGGCACTGAAGGTGACGGCTTGACACCTGAGCCACTGGGACTGGCTGCTGAGTTATACACTAGGTATCTTTACATGAGTAAGAGACATGGACATCAATATGGAAAACCTAGCAAATATCAAAAGGTTTGTCCCATCAAAACATAATGACAAATGGCAGGATGTGAATAAACGGGATAACGAAGCCAAGAATGTAGGGAAGTTTATTTCATTTAAGTGAATAATATGAATCACATCTAGTACATAAGAATTAATAAAGTCATCTGACTTGTAAGATTATTGACATTTCTAAATCTATCCATTCCTCATATTTCATTTCTTTGTTTCAAATATTTTTCATATTAGTAGCACAAACTTTGAACTTGTAATGAAATCCACTAAAGTTACAATGGTGGCAATGTGCTCAATGGGATCTTGGCAGCCCAATAGTAAAGGAGATGGTAGTAATCAGAAAAAATGTAATGAAGTTCTATAGCACTTTAAAATAGTTCAGATATATTTTCAAAACTAAAAGAGAAAAGGTGACTAATTAAATTAATTTTAAATGAAGTGGGATTTTTTACAATACCCCTGTCAAAATCATGTAATGGTCTGAGTACTGCCAAATATTACTTTAAAATAAATATATAAAGTGAAACTGAATGACCTGTCTTGTTCTCTACTCCATGACAGCTTTCTCCAAATCTAATTTGCACCTGGAGTGTACTTTGTCCCACAAGAGCAGTTGCAGTGATATTCCAAGTTATTTTCCACAAATTCCAGTAATTCCCTAATAAACACTCATATTTGTGGTAATGACAATAGAACTCCTATTTATTTATTTATTTACTTGAATTTTTTTGTATGTTCCTTCTTTCTAGGATTGGGGGGGGGAGCAGAAGAGACATTTTGAGCCACAGTATTGAAACAGTAAGCAAAATATATCACATACCAAAATCTTAGAATCAAACATAATGAGAATTGTATATTTGGGTTGTTCTGCACTCTAGATCCTTGTCAGATCTGTCTACACAGCTGCATAACTTTTACCAATCCAATACATATCAATGCTGGAAAACGGTTATTTAGGTAGCACTGAAAGCACTTCCAGTTACTTGAGCAGTGTTATCCATCATTATGACTGCTTGATTCAAACTTCTGACATTTACACGATTATCCTTGGAGGAGGGACTTTGTTGTTGTTTTCAGAAATATTTTCTCTGTCTCTAGCACCTTATTAACCTGATTAGGGATTCTTGTACTTCTGCTCTTGCTGCAAAATAGAATTCAGAAATGCTGTGGTGCCTCACACAGAAGCTGATTAGGGATTCTCTTTGAGTTTGCCCAACCTAAAATACCTAATATAACTAAAAAGGAGGATAAAAATAGGACTTTTAGTCCTCAAAATGAATTAAAAAGAATATTAATATCTGCAATGGTGATCAGGGATTTGATTAGTAACAGTGTATATGTACCATCATAACAGAAATAGGGAGGTTTTTTTCCTAGAATAGGCATAGGTACAATGATAGAGAAGTTGCCTTACACCAGAGCAAATATTTCCATGTCAAAAAATCAGAAAAAGGAAAAGAAAAAGAAACTGGTAAACAATAGCCTTAATGCCAATGCAACAGTGTTTTACAAAAAGGTTTTTTATTCAATACTCTTCTACTTCTAGCATGTGTTTGTCATTCATATTCTTTATTCCCTCTGCCTGGCATAAGGCTTTTCTGCCATAATTCCAGGTCTGCTTACCTTTAATTTATTTAACTCAAGAGCTAAAGGTAGATTTTTTCCTTTTCCTGCTCACTTCTGAAACTGATTAGGTCAGGAAAAAAGATATGTAAAGTGTGTTGTTAGATTCCATTACCACAGATTCAAGTATTCAAGATGCAAAGTCTTTTAAATTCAGACTGTGCCATCATGGGCTTGGGGCAATCAGGAATTATTAACATGGAGCTGCTGGCTCTCTGACATGTTTTCCCTGAGTGTACTATAGATTTCACCCTTTGGTACACTGTCTCCAGCATTACTGCTTGTGCCTGGACAGGCTTCTGTTCAGGCTTCTTCCTGTGTCCAGCAGCAGACAATGTGAGCTCTGCTCTATTCAACATCCCGTGTGGATTTTGTGCCACATTGCTGACCTTTTATGATACCCTATTGTGACAATCTTTTTTCTTGTAAAAAATCCTATCACACAGAACTATTTCATCTCCATAATCCCAATGCCTTTTGTGTTATCGATGGTGCTCAGGCTATTTCTTGTTAGCCTCAGTGTAAGATAATTCTTTCAAACCACTGTGAAGTTGGATCATTTTACATTTCTTGCTCAAACTTGTCAAATCTCATAAAAGTAATAAGTAGCACTTGAATCACATTTACTTCAAACCGTTCTTCCTGCAGCTTCTTCCTTTCAGTGTTTATCAGCACTCTTAAAAGCATGTCTGATATAAAAAGCTTTTTACTGGGACAGTATTTCAGTTTAATGAGGATTTTTGCAATTTTATTATCATTTTCTGAAGTCTAGGTAGTGCTTCTTTGCACAATGACTTCTGTAATAGGGCTTCTGAAGTTTTATAGGCTGCATTGCCTCTGACCTATTTCTCTTTATAAACATATTTATGCAACTTCTCACAAACAAAAGCATTTGCTGGTGTCTGTTTCCCAGGCTGAGAATTTAATTTTTGTGTTATAGCTAGTGTTTCAGAAGAATACACAGCCACTTAGAAGGGCAGAATATGTTTGCTACAGGCTGGATTCGATTTTCTTTTACTCAATAAGGGGGAAGAGGCAGCTGCTACAGCCTCCAACGTGTTGTTTAACCTCCTGGCTAGTTGCTAGACTTCTCCCACTCCCTACCTTGCCCATCATCTCTGTGGCAGTCTGGCCTTTGCAAGGTCTCAGTTTTTCAAGGGGGGAGTGTCTTGCTTAATTTGACTCGGTATTGAGCTGCTGCACTTTGTAATTGCAAAAGAGGAAACTGTCATAGCTCTAATAAAAGTCTTTATTTTCAAGCCTCCATAATCATTCTTCCAGTCAATTTAATTCACTCCCCCTCAGCCACAGGCAGTCAGTTTAGTCCTGTCATCTGGCCTGTTCATGAGATTCCCTTTTGTTCACTCTGGGTGACAGGCAGAGCTTACTCCAGGAAAGGCATCTGCAGAGGCTAGATCTGACATAGTCAAGACCTAACACAACTTGTTAATTACACCAACTTGGTAATTGGGATATCTGTGAAAAGCAGAGATATCCAGGCTCAGCCTCGGCCCTTGCACAGGCTGGTGAGCAGGCAGAGTGGGCACTCTGCTTACCTGGAGGTCAGGAGGGAGGAAAATGTGGGGCCCAGCCAGGTTTGGTGTAAGATCCTGCATGCTGCCTGGCCTGTGCATTGTTTAAGGTAGGGGGAAATCAGAAGCTCCTATGGGGCATCCCTCGTGTTCCCAAGAGCTTTGTGCAGCCCAGCTCATACTGCACAGGGCATTTGAGCCTGTCCATCAGCTGCCCAGCTGCCTGGACACTAGAGGTCTTTTACTAGTGCACCCTTTAACCAGTTCACATGTCTCTATGTGCACCACGTTCTAGCCCATGGGGTCTGTAACAAACACGATATGCAGAAGCTGATACTGCAGCCAAGAACAAATAACTCATGAGGAAAATAAAAAAGTCGATGTTAATATATATTGTCTCACCTTCATACTTCATGTACATCACATGATAGGGCTTTAACTGGCAGGAACTGTAACTCCTGCAGTGCCATGAACAGCTGGATGTTGTGTGATTTGGGGCAGAGTGGTCAATCAGAGAGCAGCAAACACTGGTTACAGAATGCACTGATTTGTAACTGGGAGAGGACACCAAGAAATGAGTGACATTTTAAAAGTCAGTAGTAAAGCTGATTTGGGTGCTTCTCTGTAGGCATCTTTAAAGATTACACAACAACTTCAAAGAATGGATCTGGGGAGATACCTCTTCCTGTGGTAAATTGATTTGCTTATAAAATTGCATCAAGCAGTATTTTTAACATCTCTTACTTTTGTCTTCTTAATTAACTTGAACCATAAACTTATTTTGCTTCTGCACAAGAATTTCAAAATGCTTGTGCTGTATCACATTAGAAATAAGCATTTAAATCAAGTAAATGTTAAAAAGAAGTTTGCAAAAGGCCTAATATGGATAATAGGAAGTCAAGCTAGCAGCCTTAGCCATAAGAACAAAATAATTCCTTCTTCCCTGAGTTAAATGACAGCAAAAATCCAGCTTTCAGTAGAAGACGACCTGTAGTTCACAGAACATTAGGCACATTCTGAGTAAATTTCATTTGCACAGCTACCCTCTGTTTGCAAAAAGCAGTGTGAAACCTGTCCATCATATAAATAATCAAAGGAACTGCAGATATGTTCAGAGCAATTTTGGCTTGGAAGTTTCTTCCAGCAGCAAAGTCTCTGTGAGTCAGTCAGATGTTCCAGAATGAATTATTCAGGAAAGGATTTTCAAGTTAATTCTGTGAAATTAGTTCCTCATATTTTATATGAAACAAAAAGGTGTTGAGCTTGTGAAGACAAAAAGAAACCATCCAAACTTTCTATTCTTGGTACATTTAGGAAATTAAGTCTGCCTCTTCAATTCAAAACTTACAGATGGGTAGGAAAATATTATGAGTTATTAATATGCCTCCAGCATGCTAAAAGCCACAGTAAAGATTTTAAAATGTTACTGATCCCAGAGAAATGTAAAAGAATCCCTGTGACTGGAATGCCCAGGAAAAAAGGAACTTAGTCTTTCAAGAATACCACAGAATCATAGAATTGTTTAGGTAGGAAAAGACTTTCAAGATCATCAAATCCAACCATTAACCCAGCACTGCCAAGTCCAGCATTACACCATGTCCCCAAGTGCCACATCCACATCTTTTAAACACCTCCTGGGGCGGTGAACTCACCACTTCCCTGGGCAGCCTGTTCCAGTGATTGACAATCCTCTCAGTGAATAAATGTTTCCTAATTTCCAATCTAAAGCTCCTCTGATGTAATTTGAGGCCATTTCCTCTTGTCTTAATGCTTGATATTTGTAAGAAGAGGCCGACCCCCACTTGGCTCCAGCCTCCCTTCAGGCAGTTGTAGAGGGCAATAATGTCTCCTTTGAGCCTCCTTTTCTGCAGGCTGAGCAATCCTGGCTCCCTCAGCCACTCCTCACCAGACTCGTGCTCCAGACCCTTCCCCAGCTCCACTGCCCTTCTCTGGACACTCTCCAGCCCCTCAATGTCTTTCTTGTACTGAGGGGCCCAGAACTGAGCACAGGATTTGAGGTGTGGCCTCGTCAGTGCTGAGTGCAGGGGGACAATCCCTGCCCTGCTCCTGCTGGCCACACTATTGCTGATACAGGCCAGGATGCCCTCGGCCTTCTTGGCCACCTGGACACACTCTGGCTCATGTTCAGCTGCTGCCACCAGCACCCCCAGGTCCTTTTCCACTGGGCAGCTTTCCAGCCACTCTGCCCCCAGCCTGCAGCACTGCCTGGGGTTGTTGTGACCCACATCAAGGACCTGGCACTTGGCTTTGTTGAACCTCATATGAGTTTAGAGTGTCTTTAAAGGAACCTGAGCCTTCTGTGCTTCCCATGCAGATTTAAGAGCAGATACTCTTTTCAATGCCAGGGGTTTTTTTAATCTGTATTTGAGTGAAATTTACACACAATCTCTAACACAAAATGGAAATAAAAACCCACAGTGATCGGTGGATTATCTTGAGATATAAAATAAGCATTAGGCTTTCAATAGGCTGATTTGCCTTGGAAAGGGGTTGACTACTTAAGAGTCTTGTGTCCTTCATAAATGTGTTTCTGCTTCAAAATTCTGAAGTAGTATCCTTGATGCAAAAAATGCTGGTTTTTTTTTTTCCACACGGAAATTTGCAGAAATTACCTGATGTAAAATATACAAAAAATTATGTATGTCTGCAATCTTGAAGTGCTTAATTGTTCCCACCACACATTTTACAATAAATTCAGCATTAGGACTCCCTCAGAACTGCTGACTATTAAAATGCCAATTAAACAAATAATTGAAATTAAAGTATTTTGGATAAAAACAACCAACCAAAACAAAACATCTCTGGTTAATAGATTCCCCTTAAATCATAAATTCAAAGTATGGTGCAGAGAAAAAAAAAAAAAAAAGAGTATGCATTAACTGTCAAAGTTGTTAGGACAACTAGGAGGATAGAACAAAGAACTAGAGACTTGCTCTGTGGAAGCTCAAGATCCTGTAGTAACACTGCAATGATATTCAAGTGCAGCTTTTCCCTTCATACAAGGATGCCAGGAATAAAGGGAAAGTGGTGGAGAGGTTGACTGGACAAGCCAAGAGATGCTTGATTATGGTGCATAACAGGAGATCAGCCACTTCTGGAGGTGGGCCAGACTGAAACTTTGTTAGTTTATGAGTTTCTGTTTTACAAGAGACAGAGGAATTTCACATTATTCATAGTCCAAGTATATAGTGTTTGTACAGTTAAAGCAGAGCATCATCACTGCCATGTTTTCTTTCATGTCATTCTTGTCAGCAGTACAAACTTTGTGAGTTTGTCTGCAAATCTTCCATCATTCCACATTTATAGCCTCTTTGCAGCATTACTTAAAACCAAATCCACATTCTTTTCTTTTGGTTTCACTTAATCTTTGACTGACCTTGGTATAGGGACATCTCAATGCTATTTTATTTCCCATGAAAATCAAGACTAGGGAGAACACCCTAATAATCCAGGAACAGAACTGGGAAAGGAGTTAGCCTGAAGTCTGCATGCCTGGAAGACACATTTGCCTCTGCAGAAAAACTTCCAAGGCTGGGGCTCCTGCCACAGAAAAAGAAAAGCAGGAATGAAGCTGAACCTGACTAGAATTCCAGCAACTCAGGGTGAGTGCTTCTGAAGTTCAAATAGAATTGAAAATGTAATGTCAGTCAAAAGTGATTATGTCCAAGAAAAAAGCTATTTATCTCAGAGCAAAAGGATTGAATAAGTACATGACTGCCTCAGCACCTGCCACTCCTACCTCTATTTCAACCTAGTTAGTGTTGTGCTTATGTGCTTTCAGCTAAAAACATGGGCTGTTTAAACTCTACTCTGGGGCCAGTGAAAATCACTATTGATCAGTAAGCTGACTTATTCTGGTTTACTCCTGTTGGTCCTGGGGCAAGGTTCAGCAGAGTTTTGGTAGCAATTAGATGACTTTTGCAATTAGATGAGATCAGGGTAGATGAATAGTCCTATTTTAAAAATGCCACCAAATGTCACTTCTCCCATTGTGTTATCTTCCAGCTCCATGATAAAATTTTAAGACAGTCTAAGATTGATCCTGTGCAAACACAGCAGTTAGACAGCGTTGAGCATAGCTGTACATTTGTTCCCTCAAAGGCCTGATCTTTCATATGGTGTCTTCACAACAACAGACCAGGCATATGATGCTAAGTCACAACTGGGAATTGCCACTAGTCTGCAAACTGCACGTGCACAGCATAAAATGACAAATAAAAGAAACATGAAAGAAAAGACATTTTCACCCCCTCAGAGAGAAGGTTAATTCCCTAGGCCACACTTCTTCCCTCACAATCCCTTCAGGAATAAGATGCTACCTAATTTGCTAATTGCTACAATATTAAAAGGAGAAAATTTGTTCTTTCTGATTCTATATCCTGAATATGCTGTGGTACCAAAATATTAGTAACTGACTGTGCTATTATTATATTATCTCTTTAAAAATTTGTCAGTTAGAAACAATAAATTGAAATTTAAAAAGCTATAGAAAGACCAATGTAAACAAGAAAAGCTTGTTTTCCCAACTAAATGGGCATTATTCTTTTACATGTATCCCTTAATTGGTACCCTAAGCATTGACAGCTTATTGATTAGGTGGATGTCTCACTCTTTGTCTGTGTAATGCTCCTTTAATGGTATCTAAAGTGAAGTGTCTAGAGTCCAGCATCTAAACCTCTTAGACATTTCTGATAGTCTAACCTCAGCACTTTGTCAGCGTTGCTTCCCTCAATAAATACCCCTCTCTTTGTCTTCTATCTGCCACAAAAGACTGTCTCAAAGCTATAAAAAAAAATCTCTTCCTTCAGTGAGAAGAGATACTGCCATACTTCATCTTCTTGAAGGGAATTAGGAGCCTCTTGATTAACTTCAGTGGGAGCAGAGTCAGATCCAGGATCTCACAGTATCCTTTCTTTTGCTTTGATAAGCTATAGATACTTTGCATTGTTTAGGTATGTACAGACCATATTCATTAGTCATTTTCATTCGTGACACGGATGAATTCATTAGTTTCTGATGCTGATTTAGATTCATAACTATTACTTATAATTAATTGCTAATGAAAGCTATTAGTATCTAGCTGACATTTTTCCCTTCCCTGCTAAATGCTAACAAGTTCAAGCACAGGAAAAAGGACTTGTCTTAGACAGGAATTGATTCATTTTAACAAATAAGCCTAAACAGTGCTATTAGCCTTCTAGAGCATGAGATCTTTTATACCACAGATACAGAGCACTGCCTTATAGAAAGTAAAATAGTAAAATATAGAAATATAAATATAGAACAGAAAATAGTAAAATCAAAGTAAAATCAAGGCTACAAAAATGCTCTTTTGTTTTTCACAGATATTTTCAAATACAGCCTCATTCATCTTTCACCTTAATCTTCCTCCCATGTAGAAATATATGAGCCACAGAGAAGTAATTCTAGTGCATTTATACACTGGTAAGCACAAACAGTGGGGCATCAAGGGAAACTCTGGTCTCTACTGCTTGAAAACCAGTCTTTCAATGATGTCAGAGAAGCTATTCCAGATTGGATCTGGTGAATAAAACTTCTGAATCCTTGCTTTCTTCATTTTCATTTCCCTCATACACCAGGCCAGCTGCAAAAGGGCAGTTTAAGATAGACACTATGGGTCTGAAAGCAACATGATGTGCAGACAAAAGGGAGCCTTCTGGCCCATGTCAACTTTTGAGAAGACAATTCTCCCCCACATAATTTACTGTTTGAACAGATAAAACAGAAATAAAATGGCATAAATGAATGAATTTCACCTGGGACATGGTAATTCCACTTTTATCTCAACTTTAAATTTGTCTTGCCATCCTCGACAGAAGAAACAGAGAAATTTTTATCATTACCCCTGAAACATAATGTCCTCTTCTTACTGTACTGGAACACAAAGGTGTCTCTAGACCTTATGAGGTAGCTGCTTCATGAAACCTGCTCTTCACTTGATTTTGGAAGACTACAGAACATACAGAGCTGTGGCCAGACAGATATACCGAAAGAAAAAAAAGAGGAAATGAGCAGGTATCTGTTCTCTTAATCCCCTGAGTACAAGAACAAGACAGAAACTGGTCACATAAAGGGGTACTCATGGACCTTGCAGAAATGCTCAATGTGACCTTTTGACCTTTTTTAGGAGTCCTTGGCAGGATGAAACAGGAAGAGGGAAAGCCAAGATACGAGATATATTTTCTCAGAAAACATATCTCCTTTGGGTGATTTTTCCAGCTTTATTTTGTGGGACCTCTCTCAAAAGGGATTTATGAAGAAGCACATGCTAAAGAGTCCAGTGTGGATCTGGAGACAGAAAAGGCACAGAAGGTTGAAAAGCCAGTATAATGTGAGAGAGCCTTGGGCAGACGCTGTAAATTTGGCATTCCATGGTTTTGCTTGGTAGAGAAGCCCTTATTAATTGCTCTTGTAATTTAATATTAATCAGAAGAACCTATTAACTCCAATACTTTATAAAAGCTATTTTCAATGGGTTTTATGTAAGAAATATTATATTATATTCTGCTTAGCATGAGGTATTGACTAACATTTTAAACTGAGAGATGCCTAAAATTAGGCATTTAAGCATGTGTGATTTTTAGGCATTTAAACATGCCTAAAAACATTCAGGGAAATCTTAAAACAAGCAATGACTATAGCAAATCTGAAGGATGTTAATGTAAAGGTAAATGACCTGCAAAAGGCATCTTTCCAAACCATTGGGAAATTAGAATGTTTATTTATTATGGCAAATATGTACTTGGCATTTGAATTTTTATACTATGTCTTCCTAGCTTTTCTAATCATTAGTGCCCCCATGGGCTCAGATATTTCATTTCTGCTTAACTCAAGTGTGCACACAACCTAAACTAGTTTTCCTGTATAGTATTTGTTGATGCTTTCTCAAACTTGTTATTCATAAAATGTCACTGATACAACCACTAATAATAACCAAACTCCAAGAGTGGTGTCTAAGAATTGCTATCCACTCTGCCTGCTCCAGTGTCCCCAGGTTTCATTTTGCTTGTCACCATGCCTGGACTGTTATGTAATTAATTAAAAGTTTAAAATGGAAAGGCAGTGGGAAAGTGGAAAGGCAAGGGGAAAAGGAGAAGCTCCAGGACTGAGTGATAGGTTGTGTACTAGCCCAATAAACACAAAAGAGACTTGGCTGTAAATTATGCACTTTGTTGATAAAGATCAGTTGTGTGCAGTTGAATAACATTTTCTCTAAGTAACATGTGTCTTGGAGGTGTGGGTAGATGATGGAGATCATTATGTTGAGAGAATGTCTGGAACCTGATGCAAAAGGGTTTTCTTTTTGTTATTCAAGGGGACATGTTTTATGAAAGCTGTTTTACTGTATGTGAATAAATAAGACTCACAACGAGAGGAAACCATGCAAACAGGTATCACAGAGAAGACTCACCGTGTAGAGCTCACTTAGCTCTGTCTTTTTCCACCATTAGCTGTAGGAGGTCGGATGACAGGGCAGTAAGCCCTAAATTGTGGTTATTCTTTATGTGTTCTGTAAGTCACATTCCCCATGAGTTCTGAAAGATCTGAAGTTAGACCTTTACTAGCAATGTAACCATTAATCAAAATTCAGTAGAAATCAGTGTAAAAGTTTGCACAGATTTCTATAAACCTTGGATCAAAGAAGTATACACATGTAATGTGCTTTATCCTCAGTTTTAGTGTCGCAGCACTGCAGTTTAACACACTAGGCTATTTCACTATTTAAATCAATGCTAAAGCAACAACATATTTCCCATCTTGTCTGCTGCATTATTATAATGGATTATTAACACACATTCATTGTCAAAATAAAAATAACAAAACTATGTTTTGACATAAGTAGGAGTGACAAAACATAAATAAGAGAAGCAGAAAATGATCAAACAAATTAATTTTCCTTTATAGCAATTTTTTATGAAGAAACATCAGTACTGCTTACAATTCATGGATTATAATTAAACATAGCATTAATATTCAGTGCAGTTTTAAAAAAGTCATTGTATTCAGAAGCTGATACACTAAGAAAAAGCACCAGACCTCATGACACATGTGATGGTTCTGCTGTATTTCAAATACATAAAATAAAGATGAAGGCATCTTATTCGTGGGGTGCAATCCATGAAACAAATTGTCTCTGGATTTACAAATATCACTGACTCAATGTGATTTGTGATTAAAGGCCAATCTTGTAAATGTGGCTTCTAGTTAACGTTTTTCCCAGATGTTTCCTTGACAGATTCTACATTTAAAATTATTAGAATCTAAATTATTGATGTTCTTTCTCATTTCAATTAATATCAGCATTTGTGCACTTTTTCTTTTCTTAATATTTGAAGTCAGTTCTAAGGATAATTTGTCCCTGAAAAATTCAATGCCAAAACCAGGTGAAATTGAACTTCTCTCACAGAAGGGCTACTCTCCTTCAATGCTCTAATTTGCAGTAGCTTATAACTTTCTCTTGTCTAAATTACCTTTGTGCTGACAGTTTTAGTACTTGTGGGTTTTGCTCATATATAATTTGGAGACCTAAGTTGGAAGGAAATCTACTTAGCTAGTTCAGTTATCCTTGTATGACTGTAACATATTTTACCCTACTTACTTTTGGGATGCTAGCATGGACACACACACCTGTACACATCTCCACACTCTAATGGATGGGCACGTGCCCAAATACAAAAATACAAACATATACTCACTCTCAGTGAAATGGAAATACTCAAACATGTCATAATGGATGAAATCTCCAGATGGGCTAAATCAAGGTAATTAACTGCTGTTAATGCAATTTTGGTGCTCTCTTACTGAGATATAGCCCTGTGTTTGCTTCAGTAAGGAACATGTGACTTCATAGAGTAGGAGGAAAAAAACCCTTGGTGGACATGAAAATAGCACACTTTAAATGTTTCAATCAGTGTTTCTCAGCATGACTTAAATATACCCTTTCAAATTTTGTTATGTCGTCCATACTCTGACAAGGAATACAATAGGCCCCAGATCTGCTTTCAGAGAGAGAGGGTTTACAGAACCCTTAGAGAGCTGAAGGAGTGATTGTGGCCTCTGACCCTGTTGCTCATCAGCTGCTGATAACACACCAGTTGGCTGTACAGGAGATGGAGTTGATCTGCCAGATAATGGCATTTAATAAGAAATCATTACATCACACACATATATACATGCACAGACTTCTTTGCTTTCAAAGAAAGAAACATACAGAATGGGGGAGGAAATTATTAATATTCAAAGTGTAATCAGCTTTGGGTTTTTTAGGAAGTTTGGAAGTCCTTTGCTAATGACAGACTATGGAATACAGCTTAAACAGTCTCAACATTAGCGGAACAGACCAGAACTATGAGTCTGGTGACTTTAAAGAGAATCTGGGTGATGGGGAGGAGGGAGATGAGGAAGGAGATAAGAAATTTGCAGTCACTTTCCCAAACCTTTTCAGAAGAATTCTCCTCTTTAGCATATATATGAAAAGTTGAAATCATTGTGTGATTAAAGTGCTCCACTCTTGACTTTTGTGGGAGGCCTGACTGCCTCCATGACCTTCTTTTTCCCAAAAAAATCCTAGAGAGCCCAGAAAATTAATTTGTCATGGCTCATAAGAACTGCTGCTTATTGAAGTAGAACAAATGTCTCCAGCTATGATGGGAAAATGTAACAGGATCTCTCTAATCACAGCAGAAGTGGACCTGGTACATCCAAGACAAAAAATTGAAGTAAATACCTTTCAAAGAGTGAATACAGGCTTCTCTTCTGGGGATAGAGACTCTAGAAAAGATTTTGTTGGCAGTCAGATTGAAATCTTAGAACAACACAGGAAGAAAAGGTGATTTAGACAGAAGACCGTGTAAACTGAGGGATGTGGAGTGGAAGCAGAGAGGCTTTATTGCTGCTGTTTTGAACTATAGTGGGAAAATGGCTTGTAGCACATTGCAGGAGGTTGCAAGACTTGTAGTTCAGAGGCAGAAACAGTAGTTGTTAGAGAAGACAGCCAGCATGATCAAATAATTGGAAATTGTCCTGTGGAGTAAAGCATGACAGGAAAAAAATCTATTTCATTTCTCAAAAAAGAAGCTTTAAGAAGGCTTGATTGCAACCTAGCAAAAGGTGGAGTAACAGAAGCCAAAGGCTGGAAGCTGAAGTTCAACAAACTCCGAACACAAGCAGGGTGCATGTTTCAGCATGTTTCAAATTGTGATGATGAATAGTCTTGAGACAATTGAGCAATTGTTGACAAAGATGCAAGATTCTAAAATCAAGACAGATGTTTTCTTCCCTCTTCTCCCTACCCTCCCCCACAAATAAAGGTTCAGGCTAAACCAGAAGAAGATTCAGATAAACTCTGAACAATTCTTTCTTCAAGCCTGGTGGTTGCAACTGTATGGCAAATACTCTCTTCTATACTGCCAATGTTTCTGCCTAAGCTGTTGGTTGTAAAATGAACTGTGGCAGATATGTTTCTTCTGTAGAGTTCTCAACATGTCTCTGATTGCTAGTACACTGCTGGGAGCGTCTCTTTCTCTCTCAGCTACATTCTCCATTTCTCCACGTTTCAAAATGTCTTTACTACTGCTGTGTGCTAGAAATTCCCTGTGTCTGGTGCATTAGTTCTATGCAGACACGTGTATGGTTTTATGCATGCACCATCATCCTGGTGATGCCTTGAGGAGCTGGAACAGAGGCTACACACAGAGTTAAGGAGAATAAAATGGGTATTTATTGTGAGGCCTACAAAAGGCCTACAAAAGCCACACTCTAGCAATATAAGTGCCACAGTCGTGGCCCCTGCCTGGATGGCTCCAAGATGGAAGGAAAGGAGGGGTTGGTCACAAAATCTTACACTTTTATAAGTTTTCGTTAATTTGCATGAACCCACCCTCCACCTTTCCACGTAGTTTGTGCTTAGGGCCTGAAGTTTGGAAAAACTGTCCTTAAGTTCTTAACTAGAATAGGATTGTTTTGTCTTCATCACCCTAGCACATCAGAAAAGCACATCCAAGGACAATAGGAAAACTTAAAACTAAAGGCATCACTGGATCCTCTCTAAACCCTAGGAATGCTTTTCCAGCAGATCACCTTCAGTTCTCTGACTCCACTGGAGAAGATGCTATTTCAGCAGGGTTACATTTCAATAATAATTGACACAAAAATCAAACCACTGTATTAACCTCTATTTCAAAATTATTTTTGAAAGGACAATAAATATATTAAAAAACCATATCTATCAGAAGTATAGTACTTCTTATTAATAGTAAGTACTTATCGTACATCTTACTCAACTTGCACAATGGAATCCTTAAGGTGAGGAAAAGGTCTAAACAAGCTGGGTGTGGATGAGTTTAAAGTATATGTGACCCACTGCTGTGTTTTCAAAGTAGCTCCTTTTCTAAGGTGCTGAATATCCTCTGCTTCAAAATTAAAAAGCAAAATGCTACAGACATGTTCTCCAGCCTCAGAGTGATATGCAGGAGTCTGTTTTAAACACATTGGTCAGGCTCCTCCCACCTGTAACTTAAAGCACTAACTAATCCCTATATTCATGAGAGAGGAAAGATCATCTTGTTGAATGGTACTAGGCTAAAGTACTTATGGCTGTACACAGAATTGAAAGTAACTATGCTCTCGACTTTGGATCTTAAAGGTCTTAAATGAGGAAAGGAGAAGAAAATAATTTGAATGTTAGTATTTCATAATAACACACATTTAAGGGGATACAAAATATTATGCCAGACTCATTTCTTAGCCTTTCTAATGTCTGTTCTCTTCATCTTTCTCTTTTCTCCTTATTCTTTTCATTCTCTCCTTTCATTTATGCCAGCCACTTGATCCACATCTGCCTTCTGTGCCATGTAAGAAATACCTTTCACCAGATAAACATGTACCAGCAATATTTTCATATTCTGTCAAAATCCCCCACTCTTATCTGCCCTCTTTGCCAGCTGGGCAAGCTTCACTTTCCACAAAAATTTCTACATATGGACAAATACTCTGATGTCAGCAATGAACTACCTGGGAAAAAATGTGACAAGAATATATATATCACTTATATTTTGGACAGTCTCATCACTGGATCAAACCCAGAGACATGCTGCTGCAAATGAGGAGGAAACCCAGCTGTGAATGCAAGTGAAAGAAAAGATGGTGTAGAAATGAAGAGTGATATTTCAGTCATAATGCTGTACTAACAGGAGTTTTGCACTTAATGATCATTAATCACGTGTTGGTTTCCATACAAACTATTGTAAGGGTGAATCTGATATGTCTCTGAATACCTTATGAGCTCTTCTTTATAAACCAACCCTAAAAGCACATTCAGGTTATTTGAGCTCCTGTAGGATTTTTCTAAAAGAAAATCTACACTGCTAGCATCTCTACATACATTTGGGACTTCAGCAGTGTCTATGCTTGACTCAATTCTGCTCTGGTTTAAGAAGTAAAAAAGACTGCTGCTTTGAAAAATGGCAGAGATTTTGATAATGTCAGGGCAGCATTGCTATAAGAGTTTCCATCAGATGTGATATAGCTGGTGCATTCTTCCCTACCATCAACAACAGCAGTTTTTCATTAAGGTTTCTATGCTACAAACCTGAAGAGTAAAGCAAGGACACTTGTCAGAACTGATTGACAGCAGCAGTGGGATACATATATCATCACTGGTTGAATGCTGTGTATGTGTGATAATGGGTATGTTTAAAATTGATGTATATATTATTACAATGTAGCTAAAAACCCAATCATGTAGCTTTAATACATACCCTTATGGTCTGAGAAGAATAAGACTGCTCCATGATTAAACATTGCTGAAGGAGTAAATTTTACAGAAGTTGACTTAAAGTCTGAAAGATTGATGAATATGCAGGTAGTCTGAAGGCTATTTTTTTCCTTCTGGTGTTTTGACTTGGAATCTAATTCTGTATCCCTGTCTGGGTGCTGTCTGTGGCTATCTCACACTTCTTTATTGTGAAATCAATCCAAAGAATTTCATTAATATTTTTCCTGAGTCATGCGGATAAACTCAGATCAGGCCTTGAGGCTCCACTGGCCTTCCACACATCTCTTCTAGAGGGATTTAATCTATTTTTCCCCCCAGCTTTTCTGCTGCAAGATATGTTTGTTCTTTCCAAAATCAAATCCTCAGGAAAGAGACTTGGGAATAGCATCTATGACCACATTTGCATGAGCAAGCTAAAAAGAACAGAAGCATAGGACAAAGTACTGTCCCTTGACTGTCCATGCTGTTGGATGTTTGGTGAAGCTGTAGGAACAGTTTTGGGCTGGGTCACAAAGTATGGTTGGAAGCCAAAAGCTGTCTGTTTGCATGTGGTTTCCCACTTATGGAAGGGAAAGAGCAGTGATTGCAATGGCCCTAAGTTGTACTACACCATTTAGTCTCAAGAGTCTGAAATCCTTTCATCACAGTTTCCAGCTCATATATTCATACCCAGTGGTATGCCACTGGAGAGAAGGATTTAAGTGTACTGGTGGATAAAAAACTAAATATGGCCCAGCAATGCACTCGTACAGCCCAGAAAGCCAACTGCATCCCAGGCTGCATCAAATGAAGCACGGTCAGAAGGTGAAAGGAATTGAGTTGACAACACAAAGCTGGGAGGAGTGGCTGGTCCACCAGAGTGCTGTGGTGCCCTTCAGAAGGATCTCGACAGGTTGGAGAGATGGGCAGAGAACTGCCTGAAATTCAATAAAGGCAAGTGGACGGTCCTGCTCCTGGAGAAGATTAACCCCATGTACAGGCTGGGGACTGACCTGCTGGAAAGCAGCTCTGAGGAGAAGGACCTAGGGGTCCTGGTGGACAAAAAACTGTCCATGAGCCAACAGTGTGCCCTGGGGGCCAAAAAGGCCAATGGTGTCCTGGAGAGCATTAGGAAGAGCATTGCCAAAAAGTTGAGCGACGTGATCCAGCCCCTTGTCTCAGCTCTTTGAGGTCACATCTGGAATGCTGTGCCTAGTTCTGGGCTCCTTAGTGCAAGACAGAGATGGAGATCCTTGAGCAGGTCCAGCAGAGGTGACAAAAATGAGGAAGGGATGGGAAGATCTCTCTTAGGAGGAAATGTTGAGGGGACGAAGAATGTCCAGACTCAAGAAGGGACAACTGAGAGGGGACTTCATCAATGTCTATAAATATTTGAAGGTAGGGTGTCAAGAGGATGGAACCAAGCTCTTCTCAGTGGTGACAAGGAATGGGTCAAGAAGCAACAGGTAGAAACTGATGCACAGGAAGTTCCACCTGATCATGAAGAAGAACTTTGGTGTGCAGGTAACTGTGCACTGGAAGAGAGAGACTACCCAGAAAGACAAGAGAGTCTCCCTCACTGGAGATACTCAAGAACCATCTGAATGCAATTCTGTGCAATGTGCTCTGGGATGACCCTGCTTGTGCAGGGAGGCTGCACCAGATGATCCACCATGGTCCCTTCCAACCTGACCCATGCTGTGATTCTGTGATTCTCTCTCCCTGCCTGGAACACTGTGTCCAGCTCTGGAGCCCTCAGCACAGAAAAGACATGGACCTGTCCCAACGAGGGCCATGAAGATGATTAGAGGGATGGAGCACCTGTCCTATGAACACAGGCTGAGTAAGTTGGGGTTGGTTTGCCTGGAGAAAAGAAGGTCCTGGGGAGACCTTAGAGCACTTTCCAGAAAATAAGAGGGATCTACAAGAAAAAAAGGAAGAGACATCTTTACAAGGACAATAATTTTAAATTGAAAGAGGGTAGATTTAGATTAAATAGTAGGATCAAATTCTGTATTGTGAGGGTGGTGAGGCACTGGAACATGTTGCTCAGGGAAGTTGAGGCTTTCCCATCACTGGAATTGTTCTAGGACATACTGGATGATCCTATGAGCAACCTGGTCTAGAGGGACAGGTCTGGCTATTCAATAGAACTGGAACTAGATGATCTTTAAGGTCTCTTCCAGCCCAAACCATTCTATGATTCTATGGTAATATTATTAGTTCTATGGTAATATTAAAAATACAGTGGAATGGGTGGCAGTGTAAAGACAGCATTTCAAAAAGCACAGTGACTGGCATAGTGTATATAACTATGTATGTGTTTACACTATTTATTTTGTATGTGTTGTATATTACATGTTTAGATTTTCATTTCAATACCATTTATGATTTCATGTTTTTGTTTACACTTGAAGTTTTCATTAAATAAGGAACTTAAACATCTAGAAGTATTTAATTCAAATAAAAACTTCTGAACTCTACCAAATTAAAATAAGTATACTTTCAGACTATTTTCATTTTAGATCAGAAATCATAGTTTTAGTGCCTTTTTTTATTATGAATCTCCTTTTCCCCATGGAATTGTCATCATTTGCAAGGAAACAGCAATTTCAGTTCCTGGCTAGCTGTGCACAATGAATTTATCAGCTCCTCTGGTTTGAAGAACTTGCTGTGTCATGAACTTGAATGAATGATAACTACTCCATTTGGACACATCTCCTATTCAGGATTTTTTTTCAGAACAGCAATGATCGTTAGTGTATTTGAACAGTGATACAAGATGAAAGGAAAATCCAGAGTTTTAGAAGAAAAGAGAGACTCTCAGGAACTCTTTGTCAAAACCCATTACCATGACCTTTCCCCTGCCAAGACAATCCTGCTGTGAGAGGCTTTGAAAGTTGCCCATTAGTGCAGAGATTTGCTATCCCTTGTGCTGTTTGGGATAATAGCTGAAATAAAGACATGTAAGTACATTTGTCATGTGTACAGACACCATCTGGAATTTGCTTTAATCGTTCCATTGCAGGCCTTTTCTAGAATCTGTAGATTGAAAGCTTGTGTAAGACCAAAGAATGCCCAAGAAACATAGATGGCCATTTTTCTTCCTCTTATAATAAAAAGGAAAATAAAATCTTGTTGAAAATTAGTTATCCAGCCAGTTTGGTTTTTTTCCAGCAGGAGGGGAAAAAGGCTTAAGGAGTAAAATAAACCAAAATTTTGTAAATAGCAGAGACTGGGAACTAATTATGAACTAATATTCATAAAGAAAATGACAGGCTTTGGATGCCAAGTTTCAAATCTTCAACATGCAGCAAAAAGAAAAAAATCCTACCATAAGTCAGAGCAAACTCAAGTCCAACAACCTGAAATTCTACCTCCAGAAATGCATCCTGTAGATGTTCTGTTAAACAGGATGTAGCTATCAATGTAAAAAATATCACTCATTTAAAACTAGAAAAAGAATATAATAATACCAAAAACCTTCCTTTAGAGAATTGCATCTTGAGTGAAAAAGAGTGCACATTTTATTAATTGCAAGGGGTATCTCTAAGAACTCTGTGTTCAGAATTTATGGAAATTGATAACGGATGGTCCAGTGCACATAATTTCAAAGCACTATGCTGATATTTAGGGTAGAAACCTGGCCTTGGTGCACTCAGGGAAGTTTTGACAAAATCAGGACAGAATTCAACATTTTATGCGTTGCAAGTTTTCAGAAGTATGTGTATTCTTACAACCTCGGTGTCCTGTTCTGTTAAAATACCTGTGAACTTCCACCATTTTCATTCTACCTAGCAGGCAGCAACAGGTCAGATTATTAAAACAGTTGATAATAATAATTTATAAGACTATATATATTACCTTTTCTAGATCCAACTGTTCTCTGCTTTCTGAGTGAGAGCAATTCTCATTGCTCTTGAGTTCTTTTTTTGCCGCACACCAGAACAGGGGATGAAACAAGATGCTCTGAGGCCCAAGAAGAAAAGAATGAACTTATGAACTATGAAACAAAAATAGAAAGAGTAAAGAAGGAACAGTTGCTGAAGAGAAACATGGCCAGGTAGAATACTGAATTGAGGAGAAAGAAAAGAGCTTACACATCTATGATCATCACAGTTCCCCTTTCCATACCCAGCTTCATAAACCTTATCTGTTCATAGGGGATTCTTCAGATAAGTTTCTTTAAAACAGAGGTGACCCTGCCTTAGTACTCTAAATAAGCTTTGTACTTATTTGCATGGCCTGTGAAGCAGTGACTGAGTTTACAATAAGTGAAAGGGTGTGGAAATGTGATTTACAAGGAGTCTACAAGCCCTCTGGTTCCTATGTTGGTTCCACAAGTAGAAAAAACATGCAATAAGTGGGAAAAGAATATAGCAAAACTCCTACACTTCACAGGGCCACCAACTCAGAGGCAGAAACAGATGAAATAAATTAGGCAAGAAAGCCATAAAGACATGAAGAAAGTTACTGGCAACCTGCCAAAGTCAAAGCTATCCCACCTGCACTAGAGTCGTGTGTCACATTCACACCTGCCTGTCAGTGCTACAGGAGAAAGAAAGACACTAAAGGAAGCATAGAAGGACAGGAGATCTCTTTTCCTTAGACTGCTGATACTAATTGTGTGCTGAGAGATGTAACACAAACCATTTTGTCATCTGGACAGCACACACACTTCCCTAAATGTGCTTCCAACCCATCTGGTGAAAAAAACAGAAGGACATACTGCTGAGGTGAAGGGAGAAAGTTTTGGGAAATCTGAACACCGTTGAAGTCCAAGACATAAAAGTTATGGACAAATGCCAAATGACAAGCAGAATGTGCTTCTTTTTACCAGAAGGTCACATCTTGCTATCCATCTCCTAGATTCCTCTATTTAATCACTCTTATAGTTGCCTGCATTAATGTGTTGCTGTTTTTGACTAATATTATGACTACAAAAGAAAATAAAATCATAACATTTCCAAATCCACAGCATGTTGTACTACTGCAGAAATATTAGTGTTTCAGAACTCCTCAGAGTTATGCCAGTGCTGAAAACTTGACTATCTCTTGTGTATTTTATATATTCAAAAGCATACACTGAATGGTGTATTTCTGTTGCAAAACAAAATGAAAAGGGGAGGAAATTTGAGAGCAGTTTGAGTTTGGCAGAATAGACTGAATGGCAAAAAAAAGCCCATGGAATCAATGATGAAGTTGAGTGTCTTAAACACTCATCTGCAGTCATTCATCTCTGGCAGAAATGTGAGCTATTATTCTAGGTGTCAGGAGTAAACCAAAACGCTGGGTCTCTGTGCATCTTATGTGAGCAGAATGTTTGTGCTGCTGAGCTCCTCCTTGCATCTGCACAAATCGAGTTCCTAAACCATGTTGCTCAGGATGGATAATGAATAAGATAAATTCTCCAATGTTATTTGTATTTTAGTTGAATCCAAGACAGAGATTTTATGGGTTTGGTTGGGGTTTTTTTTACACTTTTTTGTTTGGTTTGTTGAGGGCTCTTTGGGTTTTTTTTTTTTTTGCTTGCTTGTTTGTTTGTTGGGGGGGTTTTGTTGGTTTTTTGCAGTTTATCTCCAGAGAGAGTGAGCTTCGGTGGACATGTACTTAATATTTTTCCATTACATTTTTTAAGGAATCAAAATAATTTTTTTTCTGTTTCCATCAAAATCTCCAACACACTATACCTTTCATTTTGGGAGCTCTGTTTTCTGGTTTCTTTCTAAATGTAAACCTAAGTATCTTCCAATAAAGTTGTCATAGTAATGGCAAACGTTTCTAATACCTCTAAGAGTTATTTTTCCTAAAAAAAAAAAAAGAACAATGGTCAGTTTTTGGACATTTTTTCTGGAATGAAAATCACTTACTATCACACGAGGTGGTATCACTTTAGCAGTGAAACTTCTTGGTTCTATTCTAGCCCCCTGTCACCTAAACCAGATCATCATTCTTTTCTGTTTTCATAGGGATAAAACTGTTTTATTGCTTAAGACAGCTTTTTTTAATGGGCTTCAAATAAAGTGTTGGTAAAAGTGAGTAAATTATTGTTATGGACTCAAAATGAGCATTTAGACATTAAGACCTAAAATATTGATTGAACCATATACTTCACTCCTGCTCAAAACACTATATTCTTTTTCTTTCAGATATATTATGAATGGTTACACTGCAAATAAATTATTGTTTGTATTCTCTTACAAGTTGTTCATATATATATACACACACATATATAGTCACATACATACATATATATATACAAATTTATAAAGTAATCTATTGTTTTCCTGCTAGTTGGAATATCACAAATCACTAGAAATAGCAGATCTATATGTCTGTGATCCTGTTTCAGCACTGTTGTTTCTCTCTGCTGACCCACATGGTAAGTGAATGTCTTCAAAGGAAGTAGGAAGACAGAACTTTAAAGATCTGTGTCATGCTTCGTGGAGATGCATTAAAGTATTTCTGTTATGTGCATCATTCTGCACATTGTGCACCATGAGAAAACTCAACACTGATTAGGAGTTCTCTGTCTGGTTAACTACCATGTTTGCTTGCTATCATCACCTCTAAGATCTTTATTGCATGAACAAAAATGTACCAGTGATCAACAAAAAAAAGAATTATGTCTGTAGAAGGCAAAGGCATTAATAGATCCACAACAGTTGAAGCCAGGCCAGCCATTACACTGTTTTCACATTTAGTTATAAATATTTTATTTTCTGATGTTCATTCTCACAAGACCATTTACATTTTCTCCATCCCAAAGTCAAACAATCTCCTTTCCAAAGGGAAACAGAACTATCTGACTTTAAAAGACACTCAGGCATCTGACTGATGAGGTCGATTTAAGTAGTTAGAAAAAAAAAAAGGATTAATTCAGGAATAAGATTTTGATTATATGGCTGAAAATTAAAAATCCACATTTATCCACATGAGACAACTTTTATCTTTCTGATATAGAAATCATCCTCTTATAGCTGCTCAAAGAGATCTTGGAATCAAAATGGCAGGATATTTTCCTCATGAAATTCAGTATAGGGAAAAATAACAGAAATACACGGGGGATAACTACACTTTTCATAGTCACCTTCAAGATGTGTTATAACTCATGTTGAGATTTGCTTCCAGATAGGTTCATACACATTTTGAAGGAGATCCTTGTCTGGTGTAAATGGTTCAACTCTATAAACTTTGATAGCAGCACAGCAGCCTACAATAGCTGGTGGTGTGTGTGTGAGTATCCATGAGCTCACCTTTTCATGTGTGTACAGATATGAAGAGTTTTATTCAAACAGATTAATGTAAAAATATTTTCCTGTGGAGCAGAGGGTCAGTGACACATCAAGTAATTTATCCAGTATTTTAGATTTCAGAATGTGTCTTCTACAAGCATTTATCAAATAAACATATTAAACAGTATTTTAATGAAAAACTACTTGTAGTGCAAAATCAAGGGAAAATAACTTATGGTAGCTTTTTGAGAAGTTATCTACTTTTTATTGAGGACTGTCTCTTTGTAGCTATAGGTATAAAGCACTTATCATTTGTTATCTCAGTCACTCTGCCAGCAATCCTTGCTTTAGAAATGTATTTCATCACAGAACTGTCCAGCTAAATGGATAGAATTTCTCAATGCTAAATTTATGGCTCAATTAAAGTCAATCTTACCCTATCAGCTTCCTTGTGTGTATACAATTAATAAAAATAAAATGGAAACCTATCATTTCTCATGTCATGGTTTTCAAAACAGGAAAAATTTAAATCAATGCTCTCTTTACAGGTAATGGAATTTAGCATATGTCTGTAGGCTGTGCTACTTTCTCCTGAGCTGATAAAATGCAGGCATTGCTTTTCTTTCCTGCAAATGAGTCATTTCTTCATGTTTAGTAGGCTTAGGGCTGACATCCACACAAAAGATTGCAAAAATTAAAGATTTAGGAGTGGTATTATTGGGAAGTTGTTTGTTTTACCCTCCAAAACATGCTCATGAACGCTTTTTAAAACCTACAGAAGCCTGCTTCTCATTGTGCTTTATATGAGGCAAAGAAATGATCAGGACACAACAGGGACCAAGCAAAAAGCAAAGTCCCTGCTCTGTCTCAATGCTGAAGCCTGGAGGGGTCCAGCCATTGCCACATTACCAAATGGACCACAGCCTGCACATTCTCAGGATGCATGATTCAAAAAACACTTTTAAATTATTTTCTTTCTTTCTTTTCTTTCTTTCTTTCTTTCTTATGTGGAAAAAAACCACCATTGCACCATGTAGGTTATCAGATTAGGTATAATTATATTTTGCAAGTATTTTTCATTAAGGTTTAGGGAAAAGCCATCACAAATTTTATTACCTCAGTGCTCCAGTTAATGACTCAGTGGCCTTTAGCCGTTTTATTTTTATACAGATCTCTGTCAGGGAAACAATGCGAAATTGTAAATAAATCCTGTCAACACATTTAGCTTCATTTAAAAAAAAAATCTTTATACGCAAAGATTTTAAAGGATCTACAGGGGATATTGTTATGTCTGATCATTCTGTGGACCAGCAAATATCTGAGCTGCATAGCAAAACATTTTCTTTTTTCTTTGCTTTCGTTTTTTTTCCTTTTCCTTTTTAATTTTTTTTTTAAGAACAATGGTGTGTCAGTTTATCTTGGCAGCATTCCATATTATTCAGTAATAGATGTCACCTCAATACTTCACCACAATATCATCTCCAGATATGCTTCTTCCTAATCTATACAGTTCTACAGAGCTGGCAACAGTAGGAGGAACTATTTATAATTACACTGATAAACCTTTTTACGATTCAGCCAACTGACTCTGTATTTGTGCCTGCTGCTTTGTTTAACGTGGTTTTCTCAATGAAATGTTAATATGCTTCAGTAAAACACTGACACTCATAAGCCATCGATGAGGTCATCCAACATACAGTCCAACATGCAGCATGTATGCCAGAGTAGAATAACTTAATTAAATCCTTCCTCTGAGGATTAAGAGGGTTATTCTGACAGGCTTTTACAAGTCTGGGTGTGCTTGCATGGCGCAGAGGGGAGCGATGCAGAGACAAGGAGGCACCAGAGCAGCTCCGGGCAGCCCTGGTACAGGGCAAAGCCTCCAACAGGGTTTGCTGGGAGACAGCCAGGATCTGCAGACTGCATCACTCCAGGCTGTGCCCAAGGACTGGCTCAGGGTCACCCTTGAATCTGAGCTGGGCACAGTGGGGTCTGGAGGTGTGCCACTGTGGGACAAGCCCCAGGACTGACAATGCCAGGGCAGGGACACCAGCAAAGACACTGCAGCCACGGGTGACCATGCTACGGCTGGGACACCCCAAAACAAAGAGCAGCAGAGGAAAATCAGCAAGAAGCAGATATCAGCAGACAAAAGACCCTCAAAGCACATGAGAGACAGACAAAAATCATCATGCCTACAACCACAAACCTCCTGTGCCTCACAGGCAGAACTGAGACAAAGTGAGTACAACCTGTGGTGAAAATAGGGGAATTTGAGGAGGTGGAATGAGAAGTGCTCTAAGTGTCTGTTGTCTTTTTTTTTTTCTTGTCTAAGTATTTGAATGAATGATCAGAAGTTTATGTTGTCAATACATTAAATTACTGAAACAAAAAGATTCAACCATAACAGCCGATAGCTGTTCACTCTTCTCACTACTTGACTCAGATTTCATGATTGTACTGGGTTTACACGGCCACGTTTTGGCAACAGGGGAACGATAGGGGTGGCTTTGTGACAAGCTGCCAGAAGCTTTGTTCATGTCCAGCAGAGCAAATGCCAGCTGGCTCACAGATGGATCCACCACTGGCCAAGGCCAAGCTCATCAATGACAGCAGCGTTGGCACCTCTGGGACAACAAATTTAACAAGTGGGAAAGTTGCTGTGCAGCAGTAACAGCAGCCAGGGAGAGGAGTGAGAATATGAGAAAGCAGCAGCCCTGCAGACACCAAGGCCAGTGAGGAAGGAAGGGGAGGAAGGAGGTGCTCCAGGAACCGCAGCAGAGGTTCCAGCCCATGGTGAGGCAGCTGTGCCCCTGCAGCCCAGGGAGGTCCATGGTGGAGCTGAGATCCACCTGCAGCCCCCGGAGGGGCCTGTGCTGGAGCTGGTGGCTGCCTGAAGGAGTCTGTGACCCTGTGGGGAGCTCAGAGGGGAGCAGGGCCGTGGCAGGACCTGTGGACCCCTGGAGAAAGGAGCCCACACTGCAGTCTCTGTGGGAGATTCACACTGGAGCAGGCTGTTCCTGAAAGACTTCAGCCCTTGGAAAGTGACCCATGCTGGAGCAGTTTGTGAAGAACTGCAGCTGCAGGGAAGGACTCATGTTGGAGACCTGTCTCCCATGGAAGGACCCTCATACTGGAGCAGAGGAGTGCAAAGAGCCCTCCCTCTGAGGAGGAAGGAGTGGCAGAGATAACATGATGAAGTGACTGCAGCCCTCATTCCCTGTCCCTCTGTATCTCTTGGCAGGAAGATGTAGAGAATTTTGAATAAAATTAAGGCTGGAAAGAAAGGACAGGTGAGGGGATAGTGTTTTTAAGATCTGGCCTTACTTCTCATATACTACTCTGATATGATTGGTAATTAATTAAACTAAATTCCACAAATCAAGTCCGTTTTTCATTATGGTAACTGTTGAGTGATCTCTCCCTGCCCTTATCCTGATCCAAAATACTTTTGTTGTGTTTTCTTTCCCTTGTCCATCTGAGGACAGCAGGGACGGAGCAGCTTTAGTGAACATCTGTGCCAACCAGGTCAACCCCTGAAAATGATCAAAATATTATTTTATTTCTCTAACATATTCAAAAAATCTTCCTCTTGTAGCCCTCCATTTAGTCCTGGACTGATGTCTCTTGCTCGTACGATGATGTGTTATGCACTGGTATCTTCCCATAACCTTTCATTTTTTACCAACACCTGTTGGGGGCTTTCCTCTCACCACCAGATTACTGCTGAGGCCCAGACACCTATTTTGGTTGTTGATCATCAGCCAAATTCTTCTCAGCTTCTCTCTCCAGGATACTGACTCTCACTCTGGGCCTGAGCTCATTCAGCCTTTTTGTTTCTTTCACCTACCATGACCATCCTTTGGCTTCAAGCATCTTCCCAGTTATACATTAGTCAGGCAGTAGGAAAAAACCTTGGCACGTGTAAATGCATATGTAGATAAACTGGCTGATGAATGTATTGAAGGCAGCCCTCAAATGCAAACTTGATGTGGGCTGTAGTAAGAGGCTTAAAATGGATGAGTTCATTAACATCTGAGTGCAATGACAGATGAGAATGGCTCTAAAGTTGCCAAATGTAGGTTGATTCCACTATGATTCATACCAACAAACCTAGAATCATTGCTGGAGAAAGCTTCTGCCCAACAAGATTCTAGGAGGAATTAAAGAATGAAAATGATTGGTTAAATTATTGGTAAATACTATGATGTATTCCAATTAGTTATACATGTATGTATATATAAGACAGATGGATAAAGAAAAACAGCTGGTTAGTTGGTCAGTTCTGGGAAGCAGAGGTGCTATAAAAACTTTTAGATTATCTAAATCTAATCAGAGGAATATGATTTTTTTTATGACCCTGAACACCCTGCTATGGAAGTAGCACATAAAACACGTTAAACACAGAAAGAAGAGAGCTGTAAGGATTAATGCTGTTCTTCCACGTGTAAACAGAAGAATATTAATCAAGTATGGAAAGGTCACATTGCCTCTCTAAGTACACTGAAGGGATTGCCTGTTCTGAAACTTAATGAATATCTAAATATATAAATCTGAATGTTTTTCCTTCTCTAGTCATATTAGAGAAAATCTACATAGACTGCATATTGCTGTTCCTCTAGGCCCCATCAATCCTTCCTTTTCATTGCATCAGTCTTATCAGTCCTCATGCTCTCTCCTGGTAATGAGCATGCAGAGATCATGCATGATCTCTGTGCATTGAAGTGAAAGAAAAATCAGACTTCTGCTTAGATAGGCAGTTGAGACAGTAATTTATTTCTTGTGTTTATTTATTTCAAATTACTGAAATTATGTGATAATAGACTTTAAGATGACAACAAAACCAATCTGATCTATATCACAGTAGAGATCAATTTCCATTATTGGCAGTATTAAGACCTACAAGAGAACTAATTTGTTTAATTCAGTGCTGAGGATAATTTCTTTTCACTTCTTGTTATCTCATTTTGCAGAATCATATTGTTCATCAGGCTGTCTTCATAGGGATCATTCTTTATGGTAGTGTCAAGGGATACTTGGAGACAAAATTTCAGATCTTGACAGCTGATTTGTGCATAAAGCAGCGTGTATCGCATATTTTGGTTCAAAATCACAAATGATGGCTTGGTACTTGCACGTTAGTACAAAAAAGGTCCTGTTCTCAATTCCACCTGAACAATTATGAGTGTGCAGGCTTATTATCTGTCCTCATGTTGGTCCTCAGGTTCTAGGAACATGCATGACAAATGTGTACACTTTCACAGGAAAAAGGTCTCTCTTCTCAGGGAGTAATACTTTCCTTAATGTTTGATCTCACCTTGGGTAAAGTATATTGTTAAAAGTAATTTCATTCAAGATATCCTGCATTGTAATTTTACCCATTCTTTGGGAGAAATTTTAAAAAAAATTAAAAAAGCTTCTCAAATTTCTACTAAGATCACACTGATAGGCACTTGTTCCACTCAAGGGATATAACTGGTCTGTATTTATCTTCATTTAGGAGTGGAGTCCATTCATTTACCCATCCAAAAATATATGTAAGAAATGGAAAAGCCACTCTTCCAAATGGAATATAACATTATGCTTCAAGTCAGATATAAAGCATCTAAAATAATCTCCATCTCCCACTTCTCTAAGTGTGGATGTTGATCTTTATAATGTCAGCAGTCCTAGCATTCTAAGTGTTGGCATGGAATGGAGACCTAGAAGCAACTCAAGATAAAAAAGAACTGCAGTAGAAGTACTGACAGTTCTTTCTTATAATGACAGTAGAAGTAAAGACAAGCCAAAGGGAGCAGAGACAAAAGCCCCTGCAGTTCTACAGGGGAATTTAATCTCAATGGGGATGATGTAGATAACCATAGTAAGACCCTGAAGATTTAGAACAGTAATTCAAAGACTCAGTTCCCTCTGTATCTTTGTGAAAACCTCCAAGTAAATGTTTAGTCTTTGAAGGAGACCTGTATTCTACCTTTGTGCTTCAACTGTCATCATAATTCCAAATCACAAAATGTTTGTAGCAAAGCTGCTGTGTGCAAATACACGTTTGTAAACAAGAATCAGCTTCAGCAACTCTTGTCATCAGTCACGTATCAAGGAAATAATAGCAAGTTCCTTTTTAATTCTTAACATCCAACCAAGAGTGACATTGAGATATGCTTTTTTAAATGTCACCTCCTAATTTCTCAGTCTCCTAAAACAGTGTTCCATAGCAATGTACTTTAGCATTTCAAAAGTAATGCTGCTGTTTTAATAACAACACCAACACAAACAAAATTAAATCTCTGCCTCAGACTCTAACTAATTGCTGCAACAGATAAAAAACTCCCCAAAAGATGAATCGTATCATCACTGTCTTTGGGAGAAGGAGAATGGTGGTTAAGGATTCCATATATCAAATTATAAATCCAGTGCAAGAGTATCCTTATTTCTGTAGGCAAACAAAACCCATTATTGCTTTATTCTAGTGATAATTAATAACAGTCTACCATGTTTTTCTAAGACTTGATTAAAACTGTCACACCTAATAAGGAGATGATAAAATATGCTAAATTAGAAGAAAATAAAAATTTAAGTGTGTTCTCACATCAGGAGCGTACAATATTTATTCAGGTATGCCCTGTAATGTCTTCTCCCTCATAGATTCACCACACAGAATACATTTAAGCTAATTACTGAAAATTCATTGTCTTCCTTTAATTGCTTAGTTGTTGCTAGCATGCTAAATCAAAAACTTGTCTTTCTTTCTTTCTTTCTTTTTCTTTCTTTCTTTCTTTCTTTCTTTCTTTCTTTCTTTCTTTCTTTCTTTCTTTCTTTCTTTCTTTCTTTCTTTCTTTCTTTCTTTCTTTCTTTCTTTCTTTCTTTCTTTCTTTCTTTCTTTCTTCCTTCCTTCCTTCCTTCCTTCCTTCCTTCCTTCCTTCCTTCCTTCCTTCCTTCCTTCCTTCCTTCCTTCCTTCCTTCCTTCCTTCCTCTTTCTGGCTTTCTTGCTTTTTTTCTGTTTGTTCTGACCCTCTGAGGAGCTAATTAATCCATTGTCATCAAGCAGGCAGATACCTGAGTGTTCCAAAACTCAGTTATGGAAATGCCAAAAGTAACAGGTTCGAACAGTAATATGACAGCTCCAGCAAATATTTGCCAGTGAATTTATAAAGTTTATGCATGGCTGCATGATATATGTTTATGGGCTACTTCTATACTAACTGTAGTGGTGAATATATCTGCATTTTAATGAAGATAAACATTTTCACAGGCAGCTAAGCTCACCTAGGTAAATAAAAGAAATTACCCACAGAAACTACTGTGGAACATTGGATTGCTCTATACTGCATTTCTTGGTATGTGTAGTCTCGTGCTTGTATTTTGTTCTGACAGTTAAGAAAATATATGGTTTAATGACTAATATCCTGTACTTTCGAAAGGGAATTAAAAAAAAAAAAAGAAACAAAAAGACATAATTTCTAACACAGGTTTCAACATCAAAGCATTTTTTATTTATACACAGATGCAAAGTACCTGACTTTTGAAGGTCTTGGTAATTGCATGTCTTCAGTCTCACAAGATTTCTATTGTTTATCAGCTCTTCTCAAGTAAACTTACCTTATATAGGGACTTCTCTTGTTACTTTTACTTTCCCACATGCATTTTGAATCATTTCCTGTTCTCTGCTCCATTACTTTTTTCTCCGTGATCCACAATTTCCAATTTCATCTGTCCTCTGTCTTTCCTGCTCATACTCCACGTAGTTCCCTAGCTATTTCTCTTCATCCTATGGCCATATACTTGCTATTTTCTTCTCTGAACACTTTTTATCCCCTTTTTTCACATTATTTTAATAATATATTTTCCCTTTTACTTCCTTTTCTGGAAACACTGATCTCCTCTGATTTTATTGGATTCTGGGAGTATACAATTTGCTTATAACCAAAGCAACCAAAACCAACACATGCTTCTTCTCCAAAAGCATTCCCGTGGCATCTCAAGGATGGTTTTCCATCACCTATGAAAATAGGATTTATTCTACTGAACCCATTAGGCATCCTTATAAAGGCCTGAAAACACAACACAGGCCTTTTGGGTCATTATGTTTGCCAAGAACTCTTCTCAGTGAAAATTCTTATAATATAATTATGTCTTGGCTGACTGTCCTCCTTAAATTCTGGCCAGCACAAATCCTATCAGCCAAGAGCTCTCCACAAGCTAAAACCTGCAGTAGGACCTTGGGTGAGACTCTAAGGAGAGGTCAATAGCTTTCATTTGAAAAGCTTGAGTTTAGACAACAATTTCAGTCTCTCCTCTATGGGTCAGGGGAAAAACAAAAAGACGCAGAGAGAATTATCTGTAAAATATTTGAATCTCCACCTCATAAGATTCAGCTGATCTTGTCTTGGGTATGAATTCACTTAGCAGAGCTACACTCCCTGGTAGGCCCCTCATCCAGTAATTGCATCCCCCCCAACATTTTATGAGTATTTTATTATTTCCAAAGTAGGTTAGAACCTAATAGAGAATGCAGGAAAGTTGTCTGTTAGAAACTGAAGCATTTCCACACAGTAGAATTAATTTCCAATGCCTTATTAGTGATCTAGTGGTGCTAGTTAAGGCTACTAAGGCCAGGTTCAGTTGAAATGAGGGTTTGATAGGGCTTAAACCTTCAGTTCAAATGATCTCTCAATATTGAGAACAATTGTATCAATTGTTATCAGAAGATAACTCTTCACTTTGACCCTGCCATTCTGTAGGAAATGCAGGTTTACATGGCTGTACTGTCATCTGCCTACACAAGCTAATTACTTGTGTAATTAGTGCTGCCAAAGGTCTGACTCGGTCCCTACACACAAGTAAACCTCTGTATGGTGCTGTATTACCTTACCTGGGTGAATGAAGTATAGGGCAGTAATTCCAAGTTAAGCTATGAATTTTGAAAGAATTCTGAAATTCTGAAGAGAAATAGGATGACTTAAGAAAGGAAATGCAGGTTTAACTCTGAATTTTCCCAGTTTATGTGGTTATAAATAAAATCCTTTATTATTTTAATTCCTTGGAGTGTGTTATTTTCTTGATCTTTCAGATCTCCCTCCTTTAGGTTTCCTATTGTACTTACAATCACATAAAACCCATTGTTATTATACAGGATTATGGTTAGCACTGGGATCTATTGATGCTACAAGATCTTATTGGTGAACCTATTTAGACACAGCCATGATTTTCACATTGTTCTGTAGAATTAATCCAGAATTTATCTCTGCAATGATCTTGTAAAAGGTCATTGGCATTATGAATCAGGCATCTTCACACGCTACCATAAGCCAAATTTTTCCAACATGCAGAGTGCCCATGCTCCAAAGAACTCCATAGGTGCTGCAAGACCTCACCAGTTTTGCAAACCATCAGTGTATTGAAAAGTACTAAATTCAAAATAAACACCTACATACTTGAAAACTAAAATCTGAGTTTCAGTCTCTGACAGCATGAAACAAGTAAAGAGGGATTGTCACCTATTACTTCCATCTCATTACACTCCTGTATTAGGGGCATTCAGTGAAGTCAATGGGAAAAAAGCTCAAAAGAAGCAAAAAGTTATTTAAATAGGAGTGGTTAATCCGGGATTCTTCTTGAAAGAGTTTTTTTCAGACTCCAAAAGTTTGCAAGGTTTCAAGGGGAAAATATACCTGGAGCAGAAATTCATTGAGGGATATGGTCAAACAGAAAGTGTGACTCACTCCACAAGTCCTACAGCCCCAAGTGTCTGGGAGTGGAGGGAGTGCTTGTGCAAAGCACTGTATGTGCTTGCCCTGCTCCTCTCCTTCCTATGTTGGGCTCTGGTCATACTCAGAGGCAGGACACTGGGGTGCAGTTAACGTCATCTTCTGTATTTAAAAAATATTTTGCAATGATTTTTGTTAGTTTGTTGATAATTCTTTCCACTCCCCTCCCTTCAATTCCTCTCAACTCTCTTCTCTTTTCACTTCAGTAATGTCAATGCTTCTTTGTTGATTTGTTTCTTTTTTTGATAGGTGTTTTTATTTGTTTATTTGGTCTGGTTTTAATTCTTACATTTACCTTAGCATTACCAGCATGTGCTACAAATAAATTAGTGTTTTAAATAGTAGAATAAATCCTGCTGGCACTTCCTTCCTGGAAGTGCCCATCTAATAAAGCCAAGGAAACCTATGTGAATCCAAAATAATTTTTTCTTCAGCAGGAGTGATGTGTGCATAGAGACCAATGTACTCTGCTTTTTAAGATACGTCAAAACAAATCTCTTAACTGAAGTTCAGAATTAGTAATAAGCACAAAAGTCTGAATCTGAAAATAATTCCTTAATTTCTGATCAAGGAAGTCAAGGGTATAAAATTCAGAGATAGTATTTCAATGAGGACAAAAATATTGAGCTCCTCAGTGCTGTCACAAGGATTTGGTCCACAGATTTTATACTGAAATGCTGACAAACCCTTACTGTTGCAGTGCACAACATATTGCTATAATTATTCTTTGCTCATATTCAGGACTTGAGGTACTGCTTGGATGACTGCTCTCACGTAACAAAGCTGGCAAGGTTTCCACTTTGAACACAACATGGTCACAATCATAAAATTATATTTCTCATCTGAGAAAGAAAAAAATCTCATGAAGTCTAGGGGCTCATTTGTCCCCTTTGCAGGAATGAAAGACAAGGAAAAATACTTAGTTGCATGGCAGCAAGTAGTTTGTGCTGCTATTCATGAGGTGCAGCAAAACTGCATGTTTTCTTTAATCCTAAACATGTTATTAGGTTACAGTGAATGCGGAGTCAAAATAATTTGGGGTACTGTCATTGTAAATGTTTTTCTTCACTCTTGTTTACCATATGCAGAAAGTTCACACAAAATCTCTGGAGTTCTGTTCCAAGAGCATTTTGTAGTGCATTAATAATATAGTCTTCTTGACAGTGTTGTTGGCAGTTCCAGAGAGAAATAAAAATAAACTCAGAAAAAAATCAAAACCAAATTTGCGTTTAAAAATGTGTACTGAGTTGAATAACAGTTTGTCATTTACTTTTTCAATTATTAAATTAAGGTATTCAACTTTACTTGACACATCTCTTTTCAGTTGCAATAATTTTGAAATATATGCACTTCACTTCCTCCTCCTAAAAAGAGAGAAGAGAAAGGGGAATTCAAATTGAAAATCTTGATTGAAAAATTGAATAATTTCACTTGGAAAATGTCACAACAGAACATATATTTTTTCTCTTATTTTCTTTCAGTAGAAAAGAGGATTTCAATGAAAAGGAAATGAATTGATTAAAATTTTCAGAAAAAACAAATCTGCATTTCTGGCCTTCAAAAAAATTTAACTGATGTCACACAGCTTTACCATATGAAACTTCTCTTGCTTCAAATGCCACACTTTTCTGTGCAACACCCAGAATAGCAGGGTGGTTCTTCGTTTGGCACAAAGAAATAGTGCAGAGATGTTTCCTCTCCTACCCTTGGCCATAATGGTTTTTCCTATTTCACTTCAAGTTTTTTATTGGTTGATCTTGTAGTATTTATTTTGTTGGTTTTTTTAACTCTGCCACACCTATTTCTTAACATTTTTTCTCATTCATTATCCAACACATCAGCAACAAAAGGAGGACCAAGGACTATCTCCATCTTTTGTTGGATCTGTAGGGAAACATAATGACAAATTCATGTGGAATTCAGTGCGGAATTATTTAGTAGCTGCATCAGTAACTATTACTAGCAATTTACAGTACTGTGCAATTGCATTCCAGCACCAAAGAAAAAAAAAAAACAAATTAAAAAACCAACCAAAAGCTATATCAATATGATACAATTTCAATTTTTCCCCTAAACCCTTCCAATAACTTCAAGTCAGTAAATCTATTTAAATGTATTGGCTCTATTTTGCTGATAGTATCAGAAAAAGGGGATGGCTGAGGAATAATTCTGGATTCAGGACAAGACTCGATAGTGGTGTCCCCTTTGGAAAGCATGTAAAACATGTAAAGGTCTTTTCTGAGTTTGCAAGGCTTGTGCTTTGAATATTGCATTATTGACCTCTGAAATATGCAACAAAATCTGTCTAGATGCCTCCTTGGTGTCAGTGGCCTGGTGAAGGAAGAGCTGGTGCTATAGGGATTTTGGGCAACTTGTATTCCTGCAAGAAAGGACTAGACATAAAGCAACCCAGGTCTAAAGCTGGCTGTCAGGGGAAGCTGTCTGATGCACCAGATCATCTTATCTAATATTGGGATACCAGGATTGGAAGGGATCAACTGTTAACCTATATCAGAAGCAGAAGGAAAAAGAAGACTAAAAAAAAAATAAAATTAAAAAAAAAAGTGATTCTTAGTGGATGCAACTTGTAAAGAAATTAACATTGTGAGAACACAGACACATAGGAATGCAGATGAAAGTATTCCAATTCAACATGCAGCACACCATGGAGTTCTGCTTGCTGTAGGACAGGTGAGCACGGTGTGAAGTCATTGCTGGCTCAGAGCACATGGGGAGGCTGCCTTGAGCCTGTGCTGAACAGAAAGAGAAGTCTTACAGCATACTGTAGCTCTAAAGAACCAAGATGAATATCTACTCGTATTATAGACAAACTCATCTCGGACTTATACTTGCACAATTCAGGGACATGTCTTTGTCATATATTTTGAGGGAAGTTCTGTCCAGTTTCTTAATCAGGACTGCAGCTAAAAAACTCAGAGGATGATGATTATATATACAGGGACCAAGTTCAAATCATTGTGTTATTTTCTCCATTTTACAGTGACTACCATGTTTTCTGGTATCATTTTAATTTTTTATTTCTAATGTTCAGGCTCTTAAGCTACAAAATACTATTAGTGTTCATCCTCTTTCAGCCACTAATACAAATTAAAAACTTTAAATCAAGAACTTTTCATATTGGGGAAGCAGAAAATGATGACAACACTATATTTGTTGAAGCACAGACAATTACTACAGTAGGCTTAGTTCAGACTGTTTTCTTCCTTGTTTGAGAAAGAAAGCAAGGATACTAACACTTGCAAAAATAGACTTTTATTATTTTCAATTTATGTATTAATGATAGTGATAAAGAAAATCTTAGCAGAATCTAAGTTTCTACCTCTAAGAGAACAGTTTTCATATGGTTTGTGAGTAAAAAATACTCCTGTCTCATTTTCTCTTTGAGATTTTCTATCTTTTCCAATAAATTATTCATTATTTTGCATTATGATTCTTGAGCTTGCTCTCAGATCTATTAAATCCCCATATATGTAAGTTTTGTGAACACTGTTTGTAAAGATCATGTAGAGTCTAAGTGCATTAGTGACAGAGGTCATGAAATATTGAAAGATTTAACCACACAAGGGAGAGAAATAAGTATTTCTCCCAAAGGCCTAAGAGGTGGTCTGTTCACATATAACACAAAGCCCAGTGCAATATTGACATACGATATCCTTCTATTTGGAATTAATCCATAAAATAACACCAGCTCCTGTATCAGAGTATTAGGTACTACAACCCTTGCAGAATTTCAGGGTGATCCAGTGAGATGTTTTATCATTACAGCAGTCATAGCAAGAGAGGAAGGAAATTAAAGTGAAGAATGAAATATTCTTAAATCCACAAAAGGGTTTTTTTTAGTTAAAGTTAATTGACTGGTAAAATCTTCTTTAGTGCTTTTTTTTCCCCCAGTCAAGTTCAGAGCAGAATATCAATGAGGTTTGTTGAAATGGAAACTTTTCACTGTGCATAATTAGAGTAAATGAAACGTGCATCCATTCTCAATGTGCTTCTTTTATGTCTGTAAAAATTTAATTTCTTTAAGAATGGCGGTAGGAAATAAATGGGGTGAATGTCAACTTACATGAGACGGGTTTCAAAATTTCAAGGCCAGCTCAAGAACAATGATTTGGATCAGAAATCTTCCTCTGTGATAGTGGCAAACATTTCTTCTCAGCACAGTTTGTGTGCCTTGGTTTTGCCTGTGAAAAGGGGCAGTGCTAACAATAATTAGGCATAGAGAAGCAGAGAGAATTTCCCCTCGGTATGCCGCTGGAATAGCCAGATCTGAAAACCTACTGCTGCTCTGGTGCCTTGGGTTTTCTACGTGTCGAGTACCATTAGTACAGATAGAGGCAAACTGTGTGCTGTTGTGACTTTCCTGAGAGGAGATTCCACGAGAGATTAGGCTGAGCCTGCCAAAGCCACCTGGCTTGTAATCTGTGTCAGATCAGAAAGAGAGCTGCACTTGCTCCACATCAGCCTGTAGTGGACATGGGAATAGAGTTTTGATGATTCTGACCCCTGGAAGTAGTGAACCAGTCAGGTTAAATCACAAGGGCTGTAATAAATCATAATTCTCTCCTTTTCAGCAGGACCCCACCAATGCTGCTCTGCACCATGACAGAAGGATGGGCCACCGAGGCAGACAGAGAACAGTGGCAGGAAAGGAAGAAAGAAAATTATGTAATCCTCCTGTGCAGGTGGGGATATGGGGTGAACTTTATCTAAGGACGCACAGGAAGACTGGGCAGAGGCTAAGGCTGTGCTCTGAGCATCTCCCTGGTGTCCTTGGAGATGTTCTCTCAAGCAGGAGTGGTCTCTCCACTTCACTTCCCAGCTGAGCCTTGACCATCCACTGCCTTGCCAGTGCTCCTCTCTCACCCCAGCTGCTGAGTGACATTTGCTGAAGCCACCGCCATGGTGATCACTGCAAGCAGGTTCTGTGCTCCTGTGACGACCCGGGAATGTGCGGGAATGTGCGGGAATGTGCGGGAATGTGCGTTTAAAAGTACGAGAGTACAGGTGACACGTGGCTGCCTCCACTGACCACTGTCCCTCAGATGATGTGCTGTGGGTTGGCCACACTCCTGGGAACACTCCTCTTGTCTCAAACCAACTTTTCCTGGCTTGAATACCCACGAGGTTCAGCAGTAGGGGTAAAGTGCATGTGGAGAGCAGAAGTAATTAAATGAAAAGACACATTTCTGGTTAATTAAACCACTCCTGTGGGACTTTTCAGTGTGATTGAACAAACCATGGAAGCCCTTTGGATGTGCTCAGGCACATGGTAGTCCTGGTGCACTTTCATGGATGCTATGAGGATCACCAGAGATACCAGCATAACAGAGATCTGGAAAGCTTTACCTTGTCACTTTCATTACACTGAGCTCCCAACCATGAAATGTAAAAAAGACACAAGGCAATGCATATTTCACTTGGTGGGGCCAGTTTTCTTCGTTTTATTATCACTGGATTTGTAAATGTCAGAAGCTTAGACAAAACAACAGCGGATGAACTGTTAAAATGGCTCTTCACACTCTGTAGGTCTCTGCATTGAGACGCCTCCCGCTATAAAACTTGAATTTTACTAAGCCTGAAGCAACACTTTGCTTCTATTATTTACTTATTACTACAGAATTGCTAAGCAGTCTCAGAGCACATCCAGGGCACCGTCACACATGACACTCTGTGAGCAGGCTGCAGGAGTCAGAGGCTGTCCTGAGGAGCTGGCAGCCCGGGCAGGACGGAGCGCTGGACAGCCGCCCGCCGGGGCAGACAGCGCGGAGCGGCTGGCCACACGCCAGGCTGCAGCTGCCAAATTGTCTGCTGGGCAGATCATCCTGACTTTAGGAGGTTTCTCAGATCAGTGGAATTAATTACTTACTAGACATGCCCATATCTCTCTTTTTAAGTAGTTTAAGAGAGACTAACTCTGTGAGGCTGAAGGCAGCTGGGATGAGGCTCAAAGCGACATGTTCAGTATCACACAGGAAACCTGTCAAGGACCAGCTGGGGGGGATTTTGTCCTGGCTTATCACCTGCTCCACAAAAGCACCTTTCTTCTCCAGTTTATGAGAGGCTGGTGTTTGCCTTAAACTAGATACAAATGTTCACAACTCACTTTAGGAGAAAGAGAGCTGGTTCACAGCATCCTTCATTCTGTCCCCCTGCTCTTCCACTTCTTTGTATAAAGGACAAACTTATTTTCTAGAAACACCATCCTCTTTTTTTCATCCTCTGAAAAATGCTACTCTTGCACTTTAATTTTTTTGTGTCCTATGAATAAAGCTATCAATTGATACACATATCAAATGATAAACATAGCAGCCAGAACTGAAAATATGAAACATATTGTGGTTAATTTGGGTCCACATAACTTTGTTTATCACAGAAAAAACAAATGGACTATTTTTAGAAAACAATCATTCCTTTATTTCATTTGCCAAGAATTTCTAATCTGAATTTCAGAAAAAAAGCAATCTCTTACTTTCAGACGTTCATGTGATGAGGGGATCTATCAGGTGCGTGACAAACAAGAGTGTTTTCTGTACAGCATTCAAATTCCTCCAGTACTACTTCACTTCTCTTCCCAAAGTACAAACAGTGGTAGCTATGCCTTAAACATAGACTGAGCCTAGACCTGACTTAGCTGTGCTTGATGAGAAACTATGTTCATATCTTTGTGCATTTGTTTTTCTTTATGATTCCTTTCTCAGATTTTTTTATCCTGCTGACCCTGAGCAAATTTGTCATGGCAAGATGGACATCTGGTTTTAGAGGCTTGGGCAAAGTAAGCAACACAAGACTAGGAACAGAGAAGCAGAACACTGGATTATAAATGGCAAAGTCCCAGAAGCTAAACTCAAGGAGGGGCAGAAATTGAAACACTAACACAATATGAAAAGAGGAATGCCATTTAAATCAACAATGTAAAGGGGCAGTCTGCTATGGTAACATGGGAAATTTTTCTAGCTCTCTTTTTCACTTTGTCTTTAAAGGGTTTTGTTTCTCTGAATACAAGGAAATTGCATGCTTTCTCGAATAGGATTCCTTGATATGATGGTATTCCAGTTACTACCCTGAAAGTAAAGTTTGTACTAAAGGGTAAGTGTAGAAACTGAAGCAATCTGTGCCATATAGGATGTATATAGGAGCTATTTCCTCTTGTGTAATAATATTTTTTGTCCAAGGCATGTTTCAAAGCTTATGTCCACAGCAAGATAACAATGCTGCAAATTTAGTAGGTCTGATATCTAATCTCCAGCTGAAGTGACAACCATAAACAACAATAAAATTATCCCTGACAACAGGCTGACACTACTGGCACATCAGTCAACTCTGATATGCTGATCACAGGGACTACTGATCAGTTTCAATATCCTGCCAGGAACTGATGTATTTGTACTAAACCATTCAAATATGTTCCCTTCTCTCTGCACAAGCTGGATGCTGTTAGGCAGCAGCTTCTCTTCCCCAGTCCCCCTCCTTCTCAAGAAATATCTGGCATGCAGAGGTGCATAAGGCCTGGTCTGGTTGTCACTTCTTATATCCTGGTGCTAGGGCCATCATGAGAGGAGCTCATCTGGAAGAAATTACTCTTCAGGGACTGCTGTGTTTTGCATTGTTCTGAATTGCTAAAGTAAAAATACTTGGACAAGGCTGTTCCTCTGGTCTCTCTGAGCTCTGAGTATCTTATTTCAGGTACCATGAGCAGTGCTGGCTAAGTAAGCACGAAGTGCAGCATCTGCTTGGCTCTCTGGAGAGCTGTAGCCTGAATAGGCTCCCCCTCTGTGAAAAAAGTTAGGGAAAGCTTCGGGTTGAGCTAAGACTGAGCTAAGACTCGTCCTGGAACTGCCTTGGTGCAAGTGCTGCTCATGGTGGGGTTTCTTGATAGCTGTCTATAAAGAGTGCATATCAGTTGTGAAAAATTCCTGCCCTGACAGCAGATACCAGAGTAAGTATGTAATATAAATTGTGCAAATTACAACTTTGAAATAAGAGATTTAAAGGGCAATGAGTAACTTCAGTATAGTCACGTCAATGTTTCAGATTAGTTTTAATAAGCAGAGAAGATGTAAGGAAGGGACAGGAACAATTTTTCAAAAAATCTTTTGAGGATTAAGGAGTGAATCATAGAGTCATTTAGGTTCAAAAAGACCTAGATTTGTTTAAAAAAATCGAACTACAAGGAGGACCAAACCTAGAAACTTGGAAAGCCTACAATATTGACAAGCACCACATCAAACTATAAAAAAAGTCTCATAAAAGATAATGTGCCCTTCTGCATATTGTACAGGAGTCAAGCATGAAGACTTTGGATCATCCCTTGAGCACAGCACCAAGTGTGGGAAAATAAATTACAATCTTCTGGGCTCCTTTTATATCCCAGTTTGTTCTTTTTCTCACTCCCTCAATTATCTCCACCTTGTACGGTTTTTTTGCACCTCAGTTTTCACCCATCTTTGATGCTTCAAGTCTTCAAATAGTATCTTTTAAGAGGATATCTCCTTGATAGGCTGATTACATTGCATATTTTCAATAGACAGATTTCATGCTCCACCCTCTGACACATCTAACCTAACTAATCATAGTTTCTAGCAGGAACAGGATGCTAGGCGTCCAAGGCAATGGCATAGATCAGGTATGACAATTTTTATATTGGTTGTGCTTTCTTGCTACTTTACTGTCCATTTCCTTGAATTCCTGTCTCCTCCCATTCAGTCTTCTGTAAAATGTCTCCTTTTTCAACCTTCCTCAGTTCAGTTTCTCACTTCTATTTTCTTTTTCTCCATTCCACCTTTCAAATACACACAATGCTTATATTTTTTGCTGCTATGACCAATAGCATAATGCTGATTAATTTTATATCATTGGATGTAATTTTCATCATGCAGTTGAGAGAAGTGAATGCACTGAGTCTCATAATCACTGTCCATGAGTAGAGAGAGCTTTGAGGAGTCAATGCTTGTCCCAGGCATGCATTTCTCCACACATCCATTTCCTGACAGAACCCATGTTTATCAGCTTTCATCTTTTTATTGCTTGGCATAATGGTGATGATATATCTCCAAAGTTCAGTATTTTCTTAGAGCTGATGGCCTGCCTATAGTCTAGGTTACCCTGTATTACCTCTGTGTTTTACCTCAATCTGAGGCAGTCTTCTCACACTGTCACTTAATGAGTTATTCTGGCCAAATTCAGACCCTTAGAGCATGGCTGTTTATCTATGCAGGTCACTCAAGGTTCCCATGGTAAAAATTTTAGCCCATAAATTATCCCATCCCAATTTAGACATCTGAATACTCAGATGATTTGCAACCTAAAAGTGTTCTGAGCTGAGATAGAAGCAAGATGAATCCCACCTACCCACTGAAATGGAATGGGACGAGGAAGCTGATGCCTTTGGTTTAAGCTAAGCATAAAGCCCAAGTACTGTATTTTATGAAGAAAGGTGACCTTCACTCTCTATGTAGACATTCAGCAAAATGAAGGGATGTGCAAGGCCCACAGTGTGCGAGCTGATTTTAGCTGGTGAGAGTTTTTCATGTTAATGGTAGGAGGCAATGAGAAGTTGGAAGAATGCACAAGACACAGCCAGGCCAGGCACTGAGAGCATGGCCTAAAGGACAGGCACGAGGAGAAGGCACTTTGGACTGAATGGTAGATGAGAAAATATTAGGAATTTGCTAATGTTTCTGTGTGTCCTACCTTTGCTTTTCTGAAGGAAACCAGACTTTGTGAGCGAAATATATGGGCTCACATCAAAGACCTGATTCCTGATTCCACCTAATTTTTCTCACCAAATGATGAGAAAAAAAGTCCTGCAGTAGCACGAAAAAATCCTGCAGTAGCATTTTGAGCCCTTAGGGTCTCCACTGAGACTGTGTGGTAGCCTTCATTATTGTTCTATCAGGTCCTGAAGTATCAATGAGCCCTGCCACTTGTCTGATAGGAGTTCATCATCCTTTGAATGAAAATTTATTAGCATGTTTACTTTCACTTTCTGAGTATCAAATGTTTACTAACAGCATTCTGATTTGGATTTACCAACATCTACTATACCAGTTACTGAAAAACATCTGAGTTCTCCTAATGATGATTATTCTGGGACACACATTGTCTTCTAAAGTATATTTTCTCAGCATTTATCAATGTCTAGGAAGTTGAAAATCACATTGCTTTTAACAAATGAAGAACACAAAATTTCTTTTGTGTTTTGATGCATGTGAAGTATCCACAAGTTCTTATGCCTTCTGCTGTCCAAGCTACAATGGAGCTCAACCTGAGGATCCGGATTGTGGAAGGAAAATAACCCATGACTGGAAGGAAAAGAGCACAAAAATAGCATCAGAAGAAAGCTTTTCAGTTTGCATTTTCTTAGGCTGTGTATGTCTCCAGTAAATAGAAGTGGCACAGTGGCAGGCAGCTCAGGGTCTCCTGGCCAGCCAAACAGAAATTAATAGGAACTTCTTTGTTGAGTAATGATATCAGGAAAAATCACATGTGCATACAGGAACAGCAGAACCAAGAGAAAGGTAGGCCATAGGCCCTGATTAATTCATGTCAGGTAGGCTACATATGACCAGTGTCTGAGGAAATGGAGTTGAATATGCTTTACTGGGACACCACAGCAGGGAGCAAAGGGAATATCTGGAAAATGCTCCCCAGTACACAGGCCCCGAATGTGCAACACTGGCATACAGAGCCACAAACCAAGACAGACCCAAACAAAGATCAAAATGGTGCTCAAACACTGGGCCATTCAGGGGAGAAGTCTGCACATCACATAAGTAAAAGCTCCATCTGAGGTGACTTTCCAGGCCCTACACGAAGTCAAATGGAGGTTGCTCCTGAAAAAAAAAAAAGCAATATAGCCCAAAAAGGATATTCTGAATTTTTCCATGCACTGTTTAGGAAAAACAGGAAATCTTATATGCTGATGTAGACATCTATATATCTACAAGCAGTCTATTCTTTACTGGGGGCCATTTGGGGAAGACTGGGTGCAACTGTCCTGCCATTGGCTTCCCTACTTGCTGCTTCATAAATCGAAGATTTCATAATGCACCAGTGTCTTTTTGGGGGAGCCAGCTCTGCTACTCATTGCATCAGGCTGTTTGCCATTTTTTCACAGAACTTGGTCTATCCTGTGATATTTTCTTTCCAGTACAAAGGATATTTTTTTGCCAGTCAGTGTCTTATGGTCTGCCTTCTACTAGATTGTTTTACAGGTTTCTTTTAGAAACAAACAGAGAAAAAAAGTATGTGTTGGTATAGTAGAAGAGAATGTATCAATGAATTTAGGATTAGGACTTTTCTTCTTTACAGAAGAGAGCACGTCTCTCTGCTCTTTTAATATATGTCTAAGTGGAAGAAGATCCAGATGGCTGATGATTAGATTTGGTTGCTAAAATGTGTCTATCCTTTAGCATTTGGAAATTCATAATTTTCAAGCAGAGTTGTACTCCTAAAGACCTACGATCAGCTTATTTGTGACAACACGGAAAATGAAAGAGGTGCATAGAAAACTCATATGTGGTTGTACTATCAATTATTTCATGGTGTTTTTTGGATATGTCTATGCTTACAAAACATGAGGATTGCAGAGCAAGAATTTTTTTGGCTGCAACTTTTCAGTAAGCCTGTTACTGTGACATATCTGGCACTTTGCACTGTATGCTTAAAGAACATTGTATCCTAACATGTAAGAATGCACTTTGGATGGAAAAAAGAGTCACCTTATGAGCACCTTACTTATTAAAAGCATTTTTGCTCTTCATATCCTTTACATATTTGTATTTTAACTAAAAATTGCAATCCTGAAGTGTGGCATCTTTTTCCCTATTTTACACGGAAATTCTTCTATCACAGTTCAAGGTCAAGAAAGACATTCCAGACAATGACTGAAAGAGAATAGTATAAAAATACACATTGACTTAGATTTTCAGAACTCATCAGTAGTTTAAGACTGTACTAGCAATTTATATGGGGTTTCCAGCTTACTAGAAGTTAAAATTTATTAGCACTTTTTGTAAGTACCATGCTAATCAAGGTAAATTAACTGATGAAATTCTTTGATTGCTAGACAGTTTACCATTTCAGAGATGCTTTAAATAGAACTAGTTTAGGAAACATTTTCTGACAGCAGATCACCTAAAACTGTTACTTGTGCTAGGAAAAGATAATTTTTTCTTTCATGCTTTTTCATATGTAAATTCTCATATCTTTTCAGTAAATAACTAGTCCATATTGCTCTGTTGGATATTTATTTTCCTTTCTTGTACTTTTCACTTCAATACTTGATTATATTCACCCTGATAAAAAATTCTGTGTGCTACCACCCTGCCTGCTACTCCTGCACAGTACAGAGGAATAATGCATGGACTACAATCTAGAAACCTAAGCCTGCCACACCAATTAGAAATAGTTTCAGCAGGACTGATCATCTAACAAATCTAGCATCCCTTCTGATTGCATATTTTATGTTCTAGAGATACATATATAGTTTTAACAGGAAAAACTCATGAACATTATTCTTCCTTAAATGTGAAATTCAGGCACACAAAAAAAAATGTATTAAGTCAAGCTAAATGAGTTTTCCTATTGTTCCACAGGAAGCAGTGGAGATGAAATCAAATCTTCCTTGTCTGTGAGAGTTCCTCAACTCTGATCATGACAAGCAAGATCTACTCTAACCTCTGGCCCTCTGTCCCCTTCAACAGCATTTTCTCCCAACCAGCCCACATTCATTTGGGAAGGAGATTATCTCAGGTGAAGTTAGCTCGAAGGATGTGTGGCTGCATGGGTTAAGGTATCACCTCTCAGTTATCCACACACACCGGAGATGCAGAGCTGAAGTCCGCTTCATCTTTTGCTCAGTTCTTCAACCCCAGAAAAAAAGTTGTGCATAAATAAAAGTATGTAACAGAGAATTGCACAAACAGGCTGTGTGCCAGGCTAGAGCTCTTTACATGACAACATAAATTCTCGTCTGCAGCCCATGACACCTCCAAGAACAGAGACCACGGTTTCTGCCAAAGCCCTCCCAGCAATGCTGGCACCAGTGCTTTGTGCTGTTTAAGCCAGATGCTTCTTATTTAAGAAAGTTACTGGAAACATATAACATAACTAAGAAACTAATGTTATCTGTGTTCATATCTGGCCAAGATGTACAGACTTCAAGGCTGGTTTGCTTTAGGAGTGGACTGGAATTCCTGATTTTCTGAAGGAGATAGTAAGCGAAGTTGGAGGACTAGAGTTAAGTTAGGGGAGAAGATGTGACTGTGACACTGTTCGTCAAGTAAAACTTTTTCAGGGTGATGTGGCACTAAAGTGATAGTCTCCTGCTAGGAGGGAGGAAACAGAAATGACAGGCAGAAGGAAGGAAGATACATACAGATAAGAAATTATTTTAAATCCTGAAGTATTTATGTATTTATATTTGCCCTTTGAATATTATCTGATCTGCTGTTGCACAATGGTTCAGATATCACTAAACATATGTAGATCTATGCAAATCTGCAGACATCTGGCTTGTGTTCTGGTGATATTGCCAGTAACTCAGATAGCTCGGTTAGAAAAGTTAAAAACTAATAACAATTGTTCTGTGTACCCACAATCCCTACATTTCTGCTTTCCTTTCCTCTCTCTTGTTTGTGAAAGGCTGCCTGCCTTGCCTGCTTTTCTTCAGAGCTTTTCCATTTCCAGTAAGAAGCTGTCTAGAGTGAGAATCCTACCTCTGCTTTTACATATCCTCCGCCCTCCACAATATTCAATAATGTTGGTATGGTTTTGCCAAGATATAATTTTTGTTTTCTACCTTTTCAATCTTGTTTTCTCCAGACTGTGCCTCTTTCCCTTGAGAAGCCATCTAGCCTAAAAAAAATGTAGTCCTTAAAAAAAACAAAACACAAACAAAACAACAAAACCTTGAGAATTAGGTTTTGAGAAAGTAAAAAATAAGTGCAGTGTGATAACTAAGCATGGGCAGCTATGCTGTGTGGCAGAGATTGCAAGCTGGATGTTTTTATGCTCATACTGATTGTAGTTATCTTTCCAGTTTCTCACAGCTCATAAATTATACACGCCTGCAAACTCTGCCAGTTGGAATTTAGAATTTTGTCCCTTTACCACTGGGAGAAATTGAACAATTAATGAAGCAGTGACAACTGGTGGTTCTGCCCTTCCTGGGGAGACAGGGACAAAACATATCCAATGTGGATGCAATATTCACTTACTAATACCTCCATCTGAAATTCTTTAGGTCTAAATCTGGAAGAAGAGCAACCTGTTTTCATATTCCATTTCAAAGTATTTTTACAAAAAAAAAAAAGAAAAAAAAAAGGCAGGAAAAATAGAATGATGAGGAAGCCATCCTGCTCTCCTCTTCCCCTGGGTGACAAACACGACCAGAGCTTTTGCTGTTCTCTGTTTTTTGTTACAGCCACGCTCCAGAGACATATGCTCCATGCTGCTGTAAATTCTCTTCAAATGTCAGACCTGATTTACCCTGTTTTTTGGAAAGAGAACAAAGAAAGTCTGTTTTTGAATCCATTAATGACAATAAACAGCAGTTATTCGAAAATAGCCCAGACAAGGGACTAAATAAAGAAGGTGCTGCTTCTGCAGTTAACTATTATCCATACTATTCCTACTAGCTGTTACTCATAGTGCAAGCACTTCCATGGGCATTAGCAGTGTCACAGCTTGTCAAAAAGTAGTCTTATGAGCCAAGCCTTGAAGAACAAAACACTTGTGTGTCCTAAATTTCCACTGTAGTGATGATAAGTGTTGTGGTTAAATCCCAGCTGGCAACAAAGCACCACATTACTGCTCTCTCACACAACCTCCTCCCTGCCTCCAGAGGGGAGGAGAACTGGAACAGAAAGGTAAACCTCATGGGATCAGATAAAAATAACTTAATAATTGAAACAAAATATAATTATAAACATGCTAATAATATTCATAATTGTAATTATAAGGAGAGGGAGGAAGAATAACAGGACCCAAGAGACAAAAGTGATGTCACAATACAATTGCTCACCATCCACTGATGAATACCCATCCCATCCCTGAGCAGAGATTGGCTCCTTCTGGGTAATTCCCCCAGTTTTGGTACTGGACATGATGTTCTATGATATGAAATACTCCTTTGGCCAGTTTGGGTCAGCAGTATGAACTATGCTCTCTCCTGTCTTTTTGTGCAGCTCCTCATTGACAGAGCATGAGATGCTGAAAAATCCTTGACTAAGGGTAAGCACTACTTAACAACTGTCAAAACAGTGTGCTATCAACATCATCCTCACACTGAATCCAAAACACAGCACTGGACCAGCTACTACAGATTAAAGTAACTCTGTCCCAGCCAAATTCAGGGCAATAAGAAATGTCACTGTCCTGAAACACAAATGCTAAAACTGAACATGATATGTTAAGTCGGATGTCACATTTGCAAGCAGATTTTTTTGGGATACATTTGTGAAGGCATAACACAGGGCTTTGTGAGGATATCCAGGCTAGTGTGGACCCTGGAAGAAGCATGGTGTTGTTCAGAAAGTCCCCATCGAGGTGAACATACCCTCCTAATGCAGCTGTTACTCAATATTGCACCTTATTGTTAAACCTAGAAAGCCATATTTAGAACTTCTACTTATATAGACCCAATATAGATGAGCCTCAGAAGCCTGTGTTTGGATTCCTATTTTTTAAAATTTTGCCTGCAAGGTTTTGCACCAAAAATTGAATACTAGTCAAATTCTCCTATCTAAATACGTTAAAATAGACTTACTCCTGTAAATATGCAAGGCATCATGCAACTCAGTGTTTTCAAACAGATTACATTCTATATAAAAGGGGGGGCGGCGTACTCTACAAAAACACAAGGCAACTGTAATAAATTTAAGTGAAAGTGAAATGTCTAAATTCTTATGTATGGAACTGCTTCACACTTCTGCTTGCTGCATCTCATTCTTCTGTGCTTATTCAAAGCTTGTACCTTCCTAGGAATGAAAACCTCAGCCCCAAAACTGAAAATGTAATGGAAACAACCTTAACAGTGACATCTTCTGAGTGCCCTCTTGCCACTAGCAGCATAATTATTTTTTCACATGGTGTGTAAATCATTTTCTACGATGTCTAAACAATGCAGCAGAGCCAACAACCTTATTCCTGTTAGTTGCCAGATCCTAACTTTCATACATCTTCCCAATAAAAAATCACAGCTGATGTTGTCAGGTTAAGAATCTCACAGCATGATTTCGGGGCCAAGTCAAACACAAATTACCCTTTGTTCACACTGGTAACTCCTTATCCTTTTGTTTGTTTGTTTGCCCTGGATCTGTGGAATAAGAGCTTTGAATTTGTTCTGATATGTTAGTGTTTACACTAACGGGGGGCACCAATTTCTGAACCTCTTGGCTTGAGAAACTGTGCTGTGAGTTAAGTCCCTCTTCTTGCTCCTGGCCCTGACTTGTTCCTGCCTGGACTCTAAGCACTGCACACCAAAATGTCACCAGGGACACCACAAGAATAATGGCTTCTGTTTGGCAGCTCTGTCTTTGTTAAACAACTGTAGTGCTAACTCCACCATACCATTTTTTCATATATATGGTTTTCATGCTTTCTACAAAAATTCTGCCTCCTTTAGTTCAGTTACCCCTAGCTGCCTGGCCCAAAGCACTGCATGTCTTGATTTCTATTGCAGCCTGATGGCTCGGGGCAGGCATGGCAAGCAAAATCACCTCCATCATCTTCCTTTCACATCCCCTCCAGTGCAAACTTGTGAATGTTTCAGCATGTCTGGTATCTCACTGGTATCAAACATCATGGTTTCTGCATCTCTGGAGGCATGTCTGTCACGTGAGCTAATGCCACAGCTCTCACCTTACACTTAATGCAAACCTCAGCTTGTGAAAAGCAGTGCCTTATTTCACCCACACTGCCAAGCCCCACTGGGGAAAGTGGGAGACAGAGAGAACCATTGCCACTTGCTTTGCACTACTGGGTGCTCTTGGCCCCATGGAACTCCCAAATTCTGCTGCTGAAAAATGAGCCTGAATATGGAGTGGGACCCTCCCACCATCCATGGGGAACATGTAGTACTTCAGACCCTCTTTAAGGCAATAAGAAAAATGGAAAAACTAAAATCAGGGCAAAGAGGTGTAGCTTGATGCTGCCTTCAGCATTCCCGTGGCTCAGAGAGGTGTCTCACTGTGCCACAGAATCGAGGTCTTCTGGCCCAAAGCAGCATGTGTTAGCATCACTGCTGTCTGGGACAGTTCTCCTCCTCTGTGAAGTCCCTGGAGCCTCAGTGAGGCACTGCCTTGGTATGGATGTGCAGTCCCACACACCCAGCCCTCACAGCCTCCAGGTGCCTCATATGTTTACAACAGTACCAGGACTTGGCAAGACATCAGGCTGATGGTTCAACTAAACAAAGCTCATCTCACCTCACTGTGAACCAGTCTGCCAAACAAGCAATTAGAACCAAAAGTACCTCATTATTTTTATTTAGTTTTAATTCTCAAGCTTGTCCCCTTGATCCTTTGAATTATAAAGCAATTGCGGAGCTTTATTGAACTGTACCTACCTTGGAGGCTTTAATGATGTCCTTCTAGGCACCCTTCATGATCATCTGTCTAGATTATCCCACACCAAGTTCCATCTTCAAGTAGCAGATATTCCTACCCTCCCTATGAGGTCTATCAGGATGCTTCAATCAACTTTTCTGGGCTTCTGCTGCCAGAGAAATTTCTCAATTGGAAAAATCAACTGCAAGAAGCTGCCACTCCTATTTACCATTCTTTCCTTTGAGGCAGGGGGAGAGAAGTGGTGTTTGTGGCACTTCTCTTTATCTCTATGGAGCAATTTTCCCCAGGATTGTTTTGTCTAAGGATTTCTTGCAGTTGTTTTCCAAAACCAAAATTAACAAATTAGACTTTGGTCTCTTCCCTCTAATAAATTTCACAAGAGTGTGGCTCAAATGCCTTAGATGTATTTACTCCTGGAGTTTGTAAATATCTTTTTGAAGAAAGTTAGGGTTCTTTGGTTTTGTTTGGGTTGGTTTTTTTCAGTTCCTCATTTAATTTCATTTCATTTCATTTCATTTCATAATTGTTCAAATCTTGTTAGCTGCAGTCTTATCATAGGAAGTTTTTTCTCACCTCTACTGAGATAGGCAGATCTAATGTTTTCTTGGTTGACTGGTTGGTCAGACAGATTGGCCTCCATTGTGTGATGGATAGTGAGTGCCTGGAAATAGCCTCCATGCACTAGTTAATGAATGGAATCACAGGGATTTGAACTGCTAATACCATTAGTTTTGCAAGCAACAGGTTTAGTTAAAGCATTAGTTTTAGTTTAAACTTTAGGTTTTTTAGTTAAAAATTAGTTTTTAGTTAAAACATTAGTTTTGCAATCTGTATTCTATATTTAAAAGAATGGTTCTGGCAGTGCAGGATGATGAGTTGAAGATAGTATTGGTTTTGCTCCTAAATTCCCTTAAAAACACTTCCCCTCTTCCTCCTTCCCCCCACCCCATAAGCAGAAGGCTTGGATTTGCTTGGTGATGGATCTTTTCCATGATCTCCATGTGTTCATATGATGATATTGTAGCTGAAACAACAGGAGTAGACAAAGTTTGTGAGTGCTGGATACCCATGTGCCACTCTGGTTCTAAATGGATCCTGCACTAAATACAAAGGGATTGTTTGCTGTGGAAAAAAAAAAGTAAAATAATCATTCCCTCACTGAAAATAATTTGAAAATATATTCAAAATACATTGAAAATGTATTGCTGTAACCAGCTTTGCTTTCTGTCATATGCTCTTTTTCCAGTTGGATAGCTTTCACCCTTCTTTGTTCACTCTAAGATGAGCCATCTTCTCCAGCCTTCTTCAAACCACCAAGAAGCAACTCAAAGTTTGTCTGAAAATCCAGATGGAAGATTACAAAATCTACATATCTTAAATGAGATGGATGAGTAATGCAGCTTACTTGTCTAAATCACTCAGCGATCCAAATTACATGCCACATGTTACTCCTTAAGCTAGTCAAGAACAGTTTCCTTCTTTTTTTTTTAAATTAATTCAGTCTAAATGCCTTTAATAACTTCAGAGCTGAAAAGAAAGAGCACTGCTGTAAACAGTATTTTGATTTCATCTGACCTTTGCATTATGAGATCGGCTCTTAAGATACATTATCTGGAAATATGATGGTTCTTAATTTTTTCCTCAAACACACCTGGCAGAGGGATATTGAGCTAGAAAAATATGCCCAGGAAATTCAAAGGGGATCTTTGGTGAAAGTAAGGCAGTACATTGTATCTGTATTGCATCTATAATGCCTTGGAAAGCATATTTTGGTGGTGCTTTCTAATGAGTATAGCAGAATAAAAGGTGCCTGCTTTGCACACCATTCTCATAAAGAAAATTGTCATTTTTAAATATAACATTGTATCTACTTACAATTTCTAAAGCTATGTTCTTCAATTTGCTAGCACAAAAATACTGATCCTATCAGCTTCAGCAACATCAGGTAATGTCTGTGGGGAGTTCAATCAATAAATAAGCTGTCCTCTGTTGCTGAGCATTTTTGCCATCAAATGACTTTGTTTAATGCTGTGAAAGCAGCCAACTATACTGTGTCACTCACGAGAAAATGAAATTTGCTGTCTCAAAGCATAGGGAAAGGAGAACGATGGGTTATAATTATTTCCCTGGAGCTTCATCAGTGGGTTTGTGGATAACCTTAGAGGTAAGAACTGCTGCCTCCTGGGATCTGATCTCAGAAGCACTCAACAGGGACATCTGGACTCTGCAACAGGAGACAACTTGACACCAGACACGCCCCCAAAAGAGGACTGAAGCAGCAGTTTCAACAAATGGGACTGACAGATTTCCTGTATGTAGGGAAAAGACATGAGTGATTTTTAACGTGCTAGAATCAGGGTGCTTGCTCTAACAGTAAGCTCTAGAGAGCTGTTTGAATCTCTAGCAAGAAGGCAGCAGCTTGGAAAAAACCTCTTGGGAGTTTTGTTCTGTGTTGAGCCTTGACTTGAGTCACTTTATTGACCTCTGACTGAATGCATCTAAAATACAGGAGTTATGAGATGGGAGGATCTGGATTTATCTTGAGGCATTTTACAACAATTCCATTAGAACTAACTGAAGGAGACCTTTTGCATCTAACTATTAGAGTTTTCTTGTTAAGACTGTCATCATAAATTAGGCTTTTAGTTGAGCTAGAGAGGTGGTCAGTTTTATTCTGTCTTTCTCAGCATACAAGAATAATTTTCAGTAAAGTTTCTATGTTGCTTTTTCAGACTAATATTTTGACTCTTCTCCCTGTCCTGACTATTGTAACTTGTATTGTCCCCTCAGTGTTCCCAGTGGAGAACAAGAGAAACAAGGATGTAAAACAGCTGCTCTGTACAGGCTCTCTGTCCCCTGAAATAGCCTTTGCCTACTCTGTTCTGTCCCTATAACCAGATTTAATACCCCTGGGGTGGATGAAATTAATCATAGATCACTGAATGTTTTTACTTCACCTGAGGCACAGTTCCTGGCTCTTTAAAGGGGTCACAGTACGCCCTTTAAATTTTGTTGAAATATTTTTTAATATAAAATATACTAAATAGGAAGATAAGAGCATGCAGTACACCAAAATCTGCTCCTGTTTCACACGGCCTATTCCAGCCAAAAGTACCAGCTTTGGTTTGGGACCCTAACACAACAGTATTGTGGAGTGTTTTCTGATCATTTTATGTTGAAGGTGCCAGCTGTCAGTGATGTGAGTGGATTTCTGGACAGAAAGAAAATTCTGCAAGAATATATCTTGTTAGGGCACTAGTCAGCTCACCACAGATTCACCTTAGCGAGCCAAGTGTCAGAAACAAACACTTACTGCAGTCAGTTCTGTGTAGCTGATAGAACTGCCAAAGAAACTGGCATTTCTCAGTATTCTTGATATAATTGCCACATACATTCCCAGACACTAATTCCAGAAATTATATACTGAGTCTTTTCTTCTAACACTAGGATGAAGAGATAGTATTTATTGAGATGATCAACAGTAGATGGGGGAACAGAAGTTTTCTGAGACTGCTGCACTAGTCCTGGAAAGCATCTGGAGCCTGAAGGTGCTTCTATACTTGGTCCTCTGAGGGAGATGCTCCTCAGTATCACTGGCACCATCCAGTTGTCTGAGGCTGATATTAAGAGCATCAGTTAGTGGTATGTGGGGAAAATCCTTTCACAGGAGCACCTAATGGCTGCAGGAACTGTGTAGGTATCGTGCTTATAAGGCACAGCCTCTCTCTTCAGTATGCTGCATAAGCACAGAAGACAGATGAAGGGTGCATAGGTGGAAGGGGGGCAGAAATATTTTCTCTTTTTTTGTATATGAGGAGACATCCAATCTGTAGGTCTGAGCACTAGTAACTGAACATCAGGGTCAGATTCCAAAAAAAAGGAATTTTTTACCTATGTTTTCCATTATCCAGTAGCATCTTTTAAGACATTCATGAAGAGAAAGGAATAGTGTTGCATTTGAATGAAAATTCTTAGGTGTTGTGGCAATGCATTAAAACACAGTGCATTTGAGTGCTTGTCAAGTACAAAATGCAAGTGGCTAATGTTGCAGTCAAATGCATTTATCCAAGGAATCAGCTGCTTTCTTATTGCATTTATAAAATATATCTCCATGGAATTATATTTTCTGAGACATGAATCAACACAACATATGTTATAGTGCTTCAGCTTTGTTTTCATAATGAAAAGAAGCTGCTTTAATAGCATCTGTTGTAGTGCTAGGAATGTATCCTGACACAGAGTCTCGGTGAAAAAATCCACCAATTGCAAGTCAAAGAACTCAGATCCAGGTTTAAAGGAATGGGATGTGATTATGTCTGCTATTACCTAGTTATCTGTTCTGCTCTTCTTCCTTTCTTTAATTATTTAGCAGAGTTAACACAGAAATGCAGTAAAGGAAGCACTCAAACTCAGTATTATTTCTGGACACAGGCAGTCTTCTTTAAACCAGCAAAGAATTTTGACTGCAAAGTCCTATTTAAGTTGTTTGGGCTTTTTTTTTTTCCTTTAGGATGGTAGCTTTCCTTTGCTGCAGCTGTCTTCTAAAATATACATTATAGATTATCTTCCTTTGAGAGAATAGTAGAAGGAAAACTTGCTGTACTGGGACTTGGTAAACTGCTTTTAATCTCATTTATGTTACAGAGCACCAATTACTGGGGAATTCATATACCACTATATGTTACTTCCACTCTTTTCCTAGCAATGACAAAAACAATTTGTAATTCATTCTAATCATGAGAATGCAACACTGAAAAATTTCCTTATTGTCCCTTCATAATTCCCCTCATAACTGCAGGATTATGGCTTTTCAAGGTCCTTTCACCCTTCCCACTGCCCTGCAGTAGAAGGAGGGAGCAATTGTTTGGATTTTGAGTTGTTTTTCTGGGCCCAGAAACTAAAAGGCAATGACAGAACTTTTGAATAGTTTTCTCTCCTTTTGACCCCACCAAAGTGCAAGGAGTTACACAAAAAAACAGTTACAATCAGGAGATTGCACGAGCCTTTTATGCATGCTAAATACTCTAGCTGTGCTTAATATTTCATATTTCCATGTAGCCTGATAGACATAAAGGTGTGCAATGAGTGGAGATGTGATATCTGTTTCAAAGAGCTTTGGTCTGAGTCATAACCACAGAAACTTCCCAGGAAAATGGGAAAGAAGGAAGTTGTCTGAGTACAAGAGTGAGGGCTCTGAGGGTGATAAACCATGAATTACACCAGTCTCTGCTTTCTTGGCTTGGTTTTGCAATTCTTATAAGCGGAACTGTAGTCAAGTAATGCAAACAAAAGCCACTGCTGGCTTATTCTTTGAAAATCCCTGTTTGTTCAGTCGACAAGGATATATAGATCTTTATGCTTTAGTGATGGGTATTGAAATGCCTGGATTGATATATTTTGCTTTATATAAAAATAGGTAGAGGAAATAGAAAACTTTGACATATAAAAGGATGATAAACCAGAAATATAATTTAAAAGAACTCTGCCAGTGCTTGAGTGTCTGGCATTTTCTGCTTCATGAATTGTAATCTTTAATGGGGGCAGGGAGGAGAGCTCATTTCCAGTCAGAGAAGTAACAGAGAGAATTTCTGATGAAAACCCAGGTTGGCTTGAAGGTACATTTAGATCTCCTTGGCTCATGCTGGCAGGGTCTGAAGATTTTTTTATCAGCAAGATCTTAGGACCATGCCTGGTCATCCTCTAGAAACAACTCCCTTAGGGCTGCTAGGGGGGATGGAGTAAGCCCCTGCCTGGTGACACGAGCTGACTTCAGGCTGACACAGTCAGATCAGCCTAAGAACAGGCAACATCTCCTGCCCTCCACTTACCAGAGTATCTATTCCTATGTGGATATGTGGGTACACAGCCCAAAGTAGGGTGGTCTTGTCTGTGAGATAGTAGCCCCTTCTACAGGAAGACAGAAATAGTTTCTGCCTTTCTGCATTTCTGTGGGAAGATTTCTTGTGACATGGGTGAGGCTCTGCAGAGTTTACACTGCCCATGATAAAAACAGATTTTGCCTATCAGCAAAGATGCTTTCTTAGTTGTTTTTTTGTTTTTTTTGTTTTTTTCTTGTGCTGACTTGCATCATCTTCACGAAGCAAACTTCCAATAGGCAGAAAGGTCATGGCATCTGGCCTCTGGTGAAAAATCCCCTGCACTTTTCTACCATCCTGACCTGATATTAAGATGTTTTGAGAACATCCTGCCATGCTGATAGCAAGCAGATGACAGCAGAGTTCAATTACTAAAATGAGTGTGGTCAGGGCTGAATTTAATACAAGGATGTGGCACTGAGCTGGAGGGCTACCTGTTCCTGCTCTACTTCAGACTGGAATTCTTCTCATTGAGCTGTTTCTCCTCTTTCATACATCCAAGCAGATGTTGAAAGCAAAACAAACTTAGAAAAGACAACACTCTTTTGTACTCAAGAATATTCCAGAAAAGACTTATGTAGTTAATTGATGAAAATACAAAAGAACCCCAACAACAGCCCCCAAACATCTTCTTTGCTTATCACTTCTCCTCTCCCCCCAGAAATTATTATTCTCTATATTGCACCCCAGTATTATACTTAATGTACTAAGCAGTCCTGGTAATGAAGCAATTTTGACAGCATTTTAATATATTGATGAACTAATGTTAAGTCTGACAACCTGGAACACAAGGTATACTCCTACTTGCAATTTCCACTGCTACATGTTACATAAACTCACTTATCAATCTCCTAGTCCTCTGCACCCCTTACCATGATTCCCCTGTTACCATAACATAGAATGACTGAGTTTCAGGGATCCATATCTATTCTGTGCTTGGCTAATCTCTGTTTTAATATTTGCTTGAAAGTTGTCCCTTAATGAACACTGAAATCTTTTGAAAAAGGAAAAATATGTCAGTCTCACTCTTTTGGCGTGTTGAAGAGATGTAAATTTACTAATACAAACTGGAAAGACACTGCAGACCTAAAGTCTAATCCTTTGAGCTATCATGTTTGCTCAGTAGCAAAGGAAATGATGTCTAGGGACACTAAGCAGCAGTTTCACATCACAGGTAAATATTTTCTAAATACAAGGAGCAGCTAACCCTCATAGCTATAAATACAGCTGTGTCACCTAACTATGATCCCATGGACAGCTGTAGCCAACAGAGGTGTGGGCTGGACAGACAGTAACAAATGAGCCAGTGGCCCCATGCCCAGCTAGTCAGGCTGCCATCTCTCCTAGATTGGATTTATCCATCAGGGGAGTAGCTGTGGGCTCAGTTCAGAGGCAGTCATTCTGTCAGTGTTCTCTACTGCCAGATGAAAACCTCAGCCTGGCCCTGGTTAACTCATTCCTACTTTTCAAATCAAAACACAGCCAGATCCAAAGTACTGGGACCCTCAGATAACAGCATTATTTCAGTCTCTTGCTTCAAATGCCACTGCTCAAGTGGGACAAGGAGAGTTGTGACCTGACCTCTCCAATGGCCTCTATAATTTTCTGTGGAGTTCAATGAGCTTGACTCATAGGATCAAGGCAAAGAAAAAGAGTGTCTGGGAGTGCTTTTTGCTACATGTACTGAAAGGACCTACCTGGAGAGTGCCACTTTTCATGTGGGTGACTAATAAAACATGTGATACAAGTGCAAACATCAGCATCTTGAGCAGTAAATGTGCATCTCCCAGCTTTTTGAACTTTTTGTGAGCAGAGCAAGTCTATACAATCAATAGCAGAAACATGCAAAAGATTATAAATGCAAATAAAAAGTACATGTTATCTCCTCTTTAGCTTCAGCTCTCATCCCTCTTCTGATAAAAGTTCTACATTTCAAATGCCACAGTCTGCAGGAAGGTACAGTTTCTTCTTTCTGAGCCTATTAACACATTCAACATAATAAAGACGAGATGGGGGAAAAGGACAACAAGAAAAAAATGGTCGGGATAAACAAAACAAAGCAACACAACCACTTTTCTTGTAGTTCTGAGAAGCATTTACTAATCTTATCTTCCGTAGAAAAATTCTGCTCTGTTTCAGGCATTCCTGAATGTACTTAGCATTGCTCATTGCTCTCACACAAAACATTCCTCATGATTGCCTTCGCATCCCAGCAATCCACAGAAGATTTTACACCTTTATTACAGAAATTCCTTGAAACCTAATAGATCTTAAGCTGCACACGGGTTCTGAGTGTCCCCAGAGCTCCGTGCCACCCCCTCCTGCCTTTTGCTGAGTTAATCCGCAGCTCTGGCGGCTAAGGGGACTTACCAAGGGCTTTTCGATGGGAGGAAGCAGTCAGGAGCTCGCACACGCTGGAATAGCTGCTACCCAGGAATGAAGCAGGAACTGAGAAGTCTCACTCTTTCAGTAGCTATTCAGGTAGCGCTGCCAGCTTGCTCTAGCTCTCTGCATACACACACACGGGGCGGGGGGTGGGGGTGGGAAGAGGGGGGAGACAGGCAGAGGCACAATAAACTCTGACTATAATTATGAGAGCTCCTTTCTACAAATTGTAGCAGCAAGAGATCCCTTCAGCAGCCTTTTCAGCATGATCTCTTCAAAAAGGAGTCTCTTGCAAAAAATTGTATCTTCCTACTCTCTTTCACTGTACAAAAAATTAAAGCCAGCTATCTCTGAGATTTAGTCATTGATGTATCAGAGAGAGGTTATTGTTGATCAGAGTTTTATATTTTTCTTTTTTATGATGAAAGTTTTATTATGAAATCTAGCCTAGTTTGCAGTCAAAAAGAGACCTGACTTTGCTCTTTATAAGTAAGAGTCTCCCAGGAAAGCAATTTAGATCAATAATTTCATGCATTTAATGACCATATTTATGAAAGAAAGCATCCAGGCTAAGCGATTCACTAACTGAAAAGGTAACAGTTTAGTAAATACACATCACTGCCTTTTTGTACCTGCATACACCATTAAAGGAAAAATGCAATACCACATGTAAATTCATAGAAGGATTTATAATGGAATATTATTGCATTTGGCAAAGGGATCTAAAGGATTTTAAAAAGCTTAATCTCCAAGACAGATCCTTTCTTTACAATTCTTCAGAATCCTATTCTTTAGAATCCTTGTTCTTTGAAGCCTTAAAATTATTTATCCTGTCATTACTTCTGATGTCACCTTTGATAAAAATGAGATAAAATATATTGTCTTTCTAACTAAAAGAGGGAAGTGTTCTGGAATATTTCCCACCATCAATCCAGCTCTCTTTCTCCCACATGATCACCCATACACTCACCTACACACATGCACAACACAATAGCCAATGTAACAATGGGGCAAGTGAAATCATACATTTCCTTCAATTTACCAGCAGCCTCATGCCCCAGAAAGCAGTGTCTTTATCCAGATCCTGGTACAACTCCAATAGCCACAGGGTCATCCGTAAAGCAGATGAAAAAAAGGTGGAAATAAAAAAGCAGGATGTATGAATCTGACTTTGCCCCCATGAGCAACACAGGGAGCACCAGGGAGCCAGCTTGGCTGAGCCCCAGTGTGACAATGACTTTAAGGACTGTTAGCTGGTATCACCATTCAGAAGCACGAGAGGACCTTGTAACAAGGATGGAAATGGGTAGAAAAGAAGAGAAAATAATTGAGAGAAGCCTATTAAAAAAAATAAATCAGTCACAACTGAGAGTTGCCTTATTGTTATCTAAATTCTATCTAAAACGTGTTAGTGCTCTGCAATATTCCACGAAAGCCTTGTTCAGCCTGCTAACATTTTGCAGGGGATGTTTTCAAACACAGCTGCCTGGTTGTTAATCTCCAAAATATGTACTTAATATTTAATTACTTTTAATCAAAGACAAATAATTTTAGGCCCTGGTAAGTTTATTAGGAAATCATAAAACATGAAGTGTACAGAGAGAAGTTTCTTCCAAGGCTTTGATTTGTCTCAGTAGCAGAAGGAGATGAAAAGATAGAAAATTCTGTCCTTTGTTGCTCCTGCCTCCTCCTGCTCAGAGTGGATTAGGCAATGGGTGGTAAATAAACCCTTGTGTTTAAACTGCAGACCAACACTGTCTGCCACCTCTTGGTCTGAAAGGAGCCCCAGTGCAGATGGCCACAAAGGCAGGTGGAGTCACTGGCGGCACAGACAGAGGCAGCCGTGACTTTCAAGACCTTGTTTTTCTTGGTAGAAAAAGCAGGGACGATTGGTGGCCTATAGCCCATACATTGCAACATCCCACTGGTTGCTCATTTGCTGTGGAAGTTCACCCTCACAAAATATATGAGTCATCTCTCTATTCATCCTCTGGAGAGATTAGTCAGGAGATTGGAAAGCTATGATGCTCAAAATGCCAGAGAACTTCTCCCAATGTCAGAGGTGTTTTGCCAGTGGGAATTCCTGTCAGTACCCTCTTTCCCTTCACAAACACCTTTTCTGCAGGACCTTGAGGGTCTGAGACCCCCTCACTACACCTCACTAGACCTCCCATAGTTGGCATGTCTAGCAGCAGCACAGGGCATGGCTTGGGCAAGAGCTGCAGGCATCTGCTGTAGGCAGAGCTCACAGAGCCCTGTGAGCTGTACTGGATGAAGCTGCAGGTTTTGAAAAGCTTGTTTCTAGAAACTACAAATAGGCAGTGGCAATGTGTTTACTTTGTGAGGGCAACCTGAATAGCTGACATCTGAGATCTTTCTGCATTAAAAACAAACTATCCAGCCCTTTAGCTATTTCTCCATCTGCGCTTGCTAAAAAGAAGCTTCACAGAGAAGAATGGAAACAGAGTTTTAAGAACACCTCTTACCTTCAGACTGATAGGAGGGCTCTGTCCTTAGGGGATTATATTAATTCAGTCAGATCTGTGGGTTGTCACTAGTGAGTACATGCAACTTATACTTTAGTAAAAAATATTCTTTTTTTGTAGTGCAAGTAAAGAATATGAGAGTTCTTCCATAAATTATGGCTCTACAACCATAGAAAGAACTAACAAATCATCTGCGACCTGTGAATCTAATTTTATGGTGCAAAGAACATTTCCTCCAGGGCTCTTTCCCCAATACATGTATCTATTTGCCATTCTTCTTTGACATAAACCAGTTTCTGTGGTTTGCTTGTCAATAACTACCCTTAATTTTTAATGAGTAATACTAAAGCCATTGACCTCCAGTAGAAGCAGGTTCTTAAAGAAATATCTCGCATTTTCTCTGAGATGTGCAACATTTTGCTTAAAATACACCTCTGGACTAAAATGGGCATTTAATATACCGGAGGATGAGGGTGATACAAGGGTTTGTTTTATTTCTTGCATGGATTCTGCTCTCCTTCAGTATCAACTACAAGTTATACACACTGGTATCTTTCTTACTGCCTGAAAATAATAGGCTTACCTAATACAGCATATGGTATCCTTTGGCAGTCAACATGGACTGGGCACTGATTGGTTTTAGCAAGTCCTAATAATGTTTTTTCCTGTCTCTTCTTCTTCTTCTAACTCTTTCCATGATTTATTGAGCAGAAGGATTTCACTAAGGAAGGAGGTATTAGTGCATGCTTTATAATGATGTCAGAATTATCCCCGTGTCAGTATTACCAATATAGGAGAATCAATATCACTTTTACAATGAAATCTGGATGATCTGATATATGAAAGAATATAAATCATGCATGCATGCAGCCTCTGCCTCGTGAGTGACACCACACTAACTTAGATAAAACTGATTTCTGAAGACAAAACTGTCCCCTTTTACTCCTTTCTCACAAAACTCTGATCATTTTAGAGTGCAAAGATACAGACACAGCTTGTGTTTCAGACAGTGGTTTTTATGTGTGCTAGATTGCCACAATTAAGCATGTACATCTTAATGTCACAGGTGCAAGATTTTACCCCATTGATTAAAGGAATCAATTCCTTGATTCATGGAAAATTCATGAAAGGGAGGAGGGAAATATTTATGATAAAGCTTATATTCTGTTCTCATCTACACCCAGGTAAACCCAATTACAGTGTTTTGCAACAACACTGTGATCTGCAACACAATATTAATCAAGGCAGTGTTGTTAAATCTAGTATAGCATGTAAAAAATCTGCAAATTTTACCCGAGATAGAGGTTCTATCTGACACAGAGATTTTGCACCTGTGAATATTGATGCGTGTCTTTTATAAAGTTACACAGAATCAGCAGGAACTTCTGCAATGTCATTACAGAATCCAAACCTCAAGGTCAAGCTGTAAAACCCTCTAAGGTTTCTAGGCCACTGGAATTTTGAATTCATTATTCTGAAGAGGCTGTTTCTCCTTAAAAGGAAGAAGTTGACTGCGAGTGACAATTCTTTGGAATTGTGTATCAGCAATAATGCATTGCTTGTGTCAGCTGAAGAGAAAGGTAATTCACAGTAATGTTTATTAACTAATTAGAATTACATAGGGTCTTGTAATCCAGGATGAGCTGGGGAGAAAACTCCTTATAAAACCTTTGTGATTGTTTTTTCTGGTTTAAAAAAAAAACCACAACAATTAATTTTTATGTACTTCAATAAAACCTGAGCTATTGAGTTGAAATTATGTCCTATTGAGGGTTTTTTGGAGGTGTTGATAGTAAGGAAGGTTCTAGGCAGATCCATGCAGAAGGTCAGTCTGAATCACTGTCCTGTAGTGGTGAGCTTCTATTCCCACATTTTCTACCCCTGCAGATTGAAAGAGATGTAGTTCAACACTGGATAAGGCCTCAGCATACACAAGACTGCTGGTGTCTGCTACAAAGACACAAAGCTGAGTTAGGGCAACCCAACTGGCAGCTCACCAGTAACTTAAAATAACCATAAATTATATTTCTATGCTTTTTTTTTTTTTTTTTTGAAACTGAGGAGTTTTAATGACCTTCACCACCTATTGAAACAAAAAGCAGTTTGCATAGTAATTGCTATTGTGTGGCATATTAAAACACCTAAGAAGCAGAAAAGAAGGACTTTAGGAAGCCAATAGCAGGGGCAGATTTGTCCTGGGAAGGTGACAGCTAGCACAACATCTCAGTGGAACATGCAAAAAAAGCAGCACAAACAAGAGAGATGGGTGCAAAAGTGGTCACTGCTGAGTCCAGCAAGTGTTTTTCCAGCAAGTTTTTAACTCCCCTTGCTTTGATCTGGCAGGAGCATTATTGTGGAGCATGGCTTTCTTCATCACTCTGCATTTTGAATGTATTGGAAAATTTCTGTCCTGGCCATTAGAGTATTTGTACCAGCACTTAAGTTAACTGATCTGGCTGCAGGTCTGTTTAGGCTGCCTCTCCATTCCCATCAAGGTGCTCTTCCAGTAACCCCTAAATGTTCTTAAGGAGCTTGTTTACTTCTCCTGACTGTGGATTGCTGTGGTGGTGGCTAACAAGCACACGTGTGTGCTGCTGCTATGCTTGATGAAGAAGAATCACATAAGCGTGACAGGAAAAGAAGCCTGCAAAACAAGGATTCTACCATTTCCTTTGAAAGAGCTGAAATGTGTCATTTTGCTAATATCTTCCAGACCTGAGTGCCATAACTGTGAGGCAATCACTAAAGTGTCCGGAATGTGCCTAATAGTGTATGGTTTCATGATACAACATCCGATTAATTATCTGATGTTTGCCTCTGTCAAAAGGGACAGTCTTTATTATCCCCTCCCAGCTCCTCATCCCAGCTGTGATTTTTGTGGCATATTTTGAGCCAGAGCCAGCTCTCATCTGAATGCACAAAAAGAGGTTCAACGCATTTAAAAAGCAGAAAATTCACCCAGCATATAAAAGTAGGTGATAGGTCTCTGTGGTAGTGATCAGAATGGGTTTACTCCAAGTAGAACAGAGTGACAGCACAGGACAGGGTAAGGGAGGACCAGAGGGTGTCAGAATTCCTTTTCGGCAGTAGAGAGCACAGCCTGTCATAAAATCATACAGGAGCATACCTCTGAGGTTGTGTACTGCATTGCAACTCCCCGCAGTCACAAATTCCTTCAAGACTGGTTTTACATTCAACATTGTCCTGTGCAGGTTTAATCAGCAAGAAACAATGTACTGCACCATCAGAAAATTAAGCACCTCTACAAGAAACCAGATTTGAAACATCCCAGGGCTATTCCTTTGGATTATCAGAGAGAAAAGAAAAAATCAACAGCCTTCTAATTGTTAATTTTTTTTTGTTTCCTAGAGAAAGGAAAAACAGGATTTCACTGCCAACTCTTTTATGTGAAGGGCTACTGATTAACCCCAGTCTTGTCAAAGATAATGGGGTTAACAGCATGAAGAAGGGGAGAAGATAATATGAAAAAGTAAAATGGACAGAAGTCCTCACTTTGGTCTGAGCCTAAACTCACATGAAAACAACAAAGACCTGGATTATGCACAGAGCATTTCCCACCATACCATCCAGGTGGAGGTGATTAAACCTAGGAAAGCAGAGCATGTGTAATATGCGGGTTGGAAGGGTAATTAGCATGTTCATGCAGAGGTAATCAACCACTCAGGCCATGCTGCAGCTTCTGTCCAGATCCCCACCTTTGGGCAGAAAGTAGAGCATGGAAGAAGGGGAGTCCTTCTCTGATGTTGCCTGGATTTGTCCCTGTGCCCAGAAAACCGTCATGCTCCCAGACACAGAAGGATGTACATCCAACATGAATGTAATCTAGCTGAGGAAACGGTGGTTGAAAACATGACACTACACAGACAAGATCAGGCTCATATAAAAAAACTTTTTTTCTTTTTAGGCAAAATACAAATAAATTTCCTGTAATAAATCTGACATCCCAGGCTGACTTTCTTGCAGGACGTAAGTCCAGGCTGCTGTCTGCTAATTTTCTGAGAATCCTCCTCAGGCATGAAAAGCTTTTCTGAGCCACAGCTGCTTAGCTGCATTGCCTCTGCACCCTGACACACTGCAAGGAGCCTAGGGGAGGGAATGTGAGGGGGAGGTGAGGGGGAGGTGAGGGAGCCAGGCTCTGTCTTGGTACCACTGGAGCAGTAGTTGCACCTTGCCATGCCTTGGTAAATTGCTGGCCCAATGGAAGAGAAGCTTTTGCCTTTAAACCAAGCCTTGTATTGTTAGTCAGGCCACAACCAGTGGTGGCACAAGGCCATCTGATGACACCTACAGCAAGGGATAAAGTATAATCAGCAACCTCCAGAAAAAGAAGTAGCAGGAATCAAAATCCTATGCTGGCTACCATGGAAGCTGGCTTGTCAGATAATAAGTCGAACAGAAGCAGTGCATGCAAAAACTGGGGAAGAAAATGAACGTTAGCTATTTTTATTGTATCCCTGAGGGAGAGAGATGAGAACAAAGAATGCCAAAAGCATAAGAACAGCTGATAAAGGTTTACTCAGCTCAGAAAATCCCACTCTAACATTTCTTATTCTATGAAATATAAATTAAGCCATTAGTTCTTGAGGGGGTTTTGATTTCTGAATATGTACAAATCTAAATACATTCTACTTGGTATCTGAAAACCTTGAAAGCCTAAGACTTGAGATTATCCTAGCTACATAAATAGGGCATTGTAGGAAATGTCCTCTTTTATTTCTTACTCTGTCCTAGGTAAAATAGTGCAAAGTTGCTCCTTTTATTAAGAGACCATACACTGCAGCCAAAATATTTGGAGTAGATCATTACCTAAAAATAGTAAAAAAATGGAATTAGTGTAGTTTACACTAGTAAAGCATGTATGAACTTGAGACAAGTGTAACAACATACTGCTGAATCAGTTTCTTCCTTTTGTTTTCAGTTAATTCCCCCAACATTGCCTGTGCATGCTCTAGGCATTTTTGCAAAGATTTGGTTTAAATTCACCATGTTGCTATGCACTTATCTATGAGTTTATATTTTAGCTCAAAGAATTCACATGTAGGGTTGTTGTTTTTGCCAGACATGAGTCCACAGAGGAACAAAAGGCAAAGAAAGATTGGATAATAAGAGCATTTAGAAAATAATGATACATCTTCAGAAACATAATTGAATACGTTGTAATTTTTTTATGCTTGAGGCTTTCCTCCTTCTCTATATAAGCCCACAGTATCAAAGAAGTAATAATACCCTGTGCTACTAGGTGGGTATAAGAAAGATTATGGCTGGATCTCCTGGGTGCTCAGCACCTCCAGAGGTGCAACAAGATTTAAAGTAAGGATTTCAGAAAGCCAAATTCAAACTCCAGAGTCTAAATCTTCTGCTTAACATTTTTCACAAGTGAACCCACTGAGAAAAGACAGGGTAGGATTTTGCTTCAAGATAAGCAACCACACAGGAAAGGAGAAGATGCCTGCCTGCAGCAGCCTGTGTGGTCTGGATGTGTCTATAGTGCCTTTTGAGCTGCACAAGGGTGCTCTGGCCAAGACCTGTGGTGCAGCACAGAATCTGCTGCAGCAGACATGACATGGAAGGTTGATGTCCATGTGCATCTTCCTTCAGAATATTAGCCTAAAGGAGCATGAAATGTGATGATTGTGGTAATCCAACTACATGCAATTTTTGATTTCTTGCTTACATGCAGAAGTTGCTTTGAGAAGGTTACTGCAAGCAGGGGTTGGACTCCTCTGCTGGCTGTGTGACCAGCAAGAAAAGAGAGGTGGCTTTCATAATTTGAGCCAGGCAAGTCAACAGGCTGTCTGAAGTCTGGGAACACTAGCTGGCTTTAAACAACATTACCAGCAAATTCATTTTTCCACGCTACTGGCTGTGAGTGTGAATGTGTGTTATTGACTCTGGATTTTAAGTGCCCCTAAAGATGTACCCAAAGGACTGAGCTTGCCCAGGAGTTGAAGGTAACATTGAACGTTAAGATGGCAATGGGAAAGGTCTATGCTGGCCTAAGGCAGGGAACTCGTGTGCTGCAGAGTTTCATTTAGCTGGAGAGGTAACCAAAAACCAGTCTGTGCCCAGGAATGTAAAGGAGGGGAAAAAAGTGCCATAGGAAATGAAAAAACAGTGAACAAGTTATGGGAAGCCTTAGAAACTGAAAGCTTAGTATGAAAAGTGTCCATGTAGGAAGTTGGCCTCTTAACGCTGAGGCATTTCCATATTTTCCCTATAGGTGTCAGCCAAAATGGGTCTTGATGCTGATGGAGAATTTTGAATGGCACCCAGACCAAAAAACATGCATGCTGCTCTATTGTCAACAGTGGCTAATGTGTGGAGGTCTTGCTGAAATGAAGTATGTAGAATTGGGTGACAGCCCAAGGGGAGGCAGCTCACAAACAACGACTGTATCAAGACATCTCTACACTGAGATGTACAGTTCTGCCATCACTGAGAAAACTTTTCATGTACTCCCTGCAACGAAAAGAGTAGTCTGCTATTAACAATGACCATGAGGTTTTCCTGTGATTAACCTTTATACTTTGGAGTCAGAGAGGAAATGTTGGCACAACTGCTGCCACCACCATCTTGGTGGGTCAAAACATTAACTTGGTCATGAGATCAAGTATTATTTATCAGATGGTACAACACGTTACTCTCTAATCACCTTTGAAAGAGATCAAAATCATTGTTACAAAATTATTTTACCTTGACTTTAGTAAGTCTTTACTAGATTCTGTATTTTTGCAAAATTGCAAAAGCAATTTTCTCAACACAGAATGCATCTTGACTGTATTTCTCCAGTGTTTATTGCCCAATGGAGCAATTGAATGTGCTTCAAAAGAAAGTAGATAAAGAGATTTTTAAGAAAGGAAGAAAAAAAAAAAAACAAGACCTAACAGCTATTAATTATTTAATCTTTATATATGTATCACATCAGTTTTAGATTCACTTACTTGTTAAGTTATTATATAGTTGTTATGGAAGCATCAAGCTGTTCACCAAGACAATCCAAGGAATTTCAAGCAGTACTAAGCGTCAACCCAAAAGAATGAATGTTTTTTAATGAGGTTTTTTTGTTTGTTTGTTTTTGCTTGTATTTTTATCTCAGGAGAAAATCCAAATGAAAACCAGAGGCCTGTTCCTGCTAGCTTTTGCACAGCTAAACCATCCCATCAGTTTTAACAGAAGAGTTAAAATGTTGGAGAATTATCCACATGAGCAAAACTTTAAGAATATCAGCTACCATGGTTGGTGGCAATGCTGTGTTCAGTGCACCATTGATTATATAACAAAAATTGTTTGATTTCAAGACATATAGAGTAATTTTCAGTTTTATTATTATGTGTCTTTTACCTAAAGCAGACTGGACTAGAGTGCAACCTTGCACTCAATATAAGCATCAACACTCTGTTTAGCAATTTGCACCCAGCTTGAACATGATCTCAATTTCCAAGTGAGAAAGCTGATCAAGGATATGGCTCTGGCTATTACATCATGGTGCATTAATAGGTAGCTTCACCTTAAGGGATTGCCATTTTTTTAACCTTTTGTGGAACATCAAGGCACTGCTTGGAAACATTTGATTAAAACAGTGTGAGATAAGTTCTTTCAGAGGAAAAATCTGTTTCCTGAACAGTAGGATAATTAGCTTGCTATGAGAGACATCCAGACCTGTTCAGAACTTGTGATGAAATAGAGATAAGGCTCATGACATTCTGTTCTTTATTGACCAGTTGTGAAGACTTGTCCACCAACAGCACGCTCCAAATGTTTGGTCACAGAAAAACAGAATGGGCAAGGTTGGAATGGATCATAGTGGTCATCTGGCCCAGCCTCCTGCTCAAGCACATTTTAGAGCAAATTGCAAGGAATTGCATCCAGACTGTTCTTGAATATCACCAGTGAGATAGACTTCACACCCTCTCTGGACAACCTCTCCCAGTGTTCAATCACTTGAATAGTAAAGAAATTTTTCCTCATGCTAGATGGAACTTCCTGTGCATCAGTTTCTGTCCATTGACACTTGCCCTATTGTTTGGCACCGCCAAGAAGACCTTGGCTCCATAGTCTTGACACCCTATTTTCAGATTCTCAGTCTTGTGAAATGATCATTGCAGTGCAGAACATGAGAAAAGCCTAGTCCTTACTTATAAAAATTCTAGTTGAATGTTAATGGTGACATTTCCCAATGAAGTCAATAGTTTGTCCTTTTTTGTTTATTCCTAAAGGCCTCAGAAGGAGGTTAGAGTAAGGTCAGGAAAACCAAGGGAAGTTGTTTCCACCTTCAATAGCTCTACTGAAGCTGCACAATAGAAATATCTTTCCTTTTTGAGAATTTTTAACTAATTCGGGTTACTGAGACATTATGTCTCAAGAAGAGCCAGTAGACAATTGATAGTAATTATCATCATAATCATGTTTACATAGTGACAGATTGCAGATTAATTAGACAACTTACAGAGGGAAGAGAGAACAAAAAAAACCCAGTAGCTAAACCATGTTGAGTGTGGCTATAGCATTTTTTCTTGTGTATTTATTAATTTCACTTAGGTGTCACCTGTGCCGTGTTTTTTGAAAGAGGACTTGTGGCCACTCCAGTAGAGGATACTGTGGGTAAGAAGGATGAAATGGGAGGAGAAAGATAGGCCAGTCACCTGTAGGGAAGATCCCAGATCACACAGCAGAGCACCTCATATGGTGGAAGAAACCTGTGTTTAGGCACCTGGATCTCACACCTTCAGTGTTTTAGACTCAAGAAAAGCACCTTAAGTAAGGCAAATACCCTTTTACAATGAAATCACATCCCAGGTTAATGGCAGAGACATTTAGTGGCTACCCCTCCTCAGCCTTATACTATCTAAGAACACGAGGTGGTATGTCTTTGTTCAGAGATAGGATGGGCCTAGATAACCTATCCTGTCTCTGAACCTATGAAACCACCACATGATTTGCAGTTCTTCACAAGAAGTGATAGCTCACTCAGCTATCACCACCCTTCAGCACAACACCAGCTGAAAGGATCTCATTCATTAACACGAGAGTGTCATGTATGTACCTGAATTTCATCTAGGGTTAATCTTTTTAATTCAAAGCTTTTTTCATATTATGTGTTAAATTTCCACAGAAATATTTCCATTGATCTTGGATTTTGCCTTTATCACACTTAACTTCTGCATCTCTAATAATCTGACACACTTTTTTCAACTGTGAGAAAAATCTTTCTTTTTGACTACAGCAATGCTGATTGATTCTGTGCTTACAGATGGATTTTGTTTTATGGGCTTCTTTTTCACTCATATTTCAGAAACGTATTTGTTGGTTGTATTCCCATAACTGAAATAAACCAGTGGCACAGGAGAAAACTGCCACATTTGCTGAAACGCCACAGACAAATTACTATTCCTTTAGCTAACCTTATTTTTTTTATTTCCCAAGAAATGTGCTACAGTTCTAAAGAGAACAATTTCAAGGAAAGGAAACATTCTGCCTTTATAAAGAAAAATGAGATAAAATGGGAATGGGGAGAGAGTAGAGATATTTCTGGTTATTCTGAAAGGTTTTACTCTTTCCTAGTAAAACATTATTAAAGGAGTATGTAAAGTCCAGGGCTGCTGGGTTTTTCTAAAAGACATGCAGACTTTACTCATTATTCAGGTGAGTGGTCCAGAGAGGTCAGTAGGCCCATTCCAATGAGTGATGGCATTTAGCAAACTCTTGGAAGATGTAAAGTTAAAATGCCAATTCTTTAAGTTGCCTCATGCTGGCAGGTGCTCCTGTGTCTGCTGGGTCTTTAAGAACGGACACAGGATTCCATTCAGGCACTGACATTTTGGGTAAATAGGCTATTTTTAAAATGCCATGGCATACTGGCTGTGCTTTGAGATATGTTCATATGAACGAGGCAAAGAATGGGAAGGCTGAGTGTACACACAAGGCAATGAAAGACAGTAGCTGTCTAACTTGAGCCCTGCTCCTCTGGGGAAAAGGTCCTTACACTTTTGCTCTTTTCACTTAAATTGCTTTGCCATTATCTGTATCTCTAATCTTCTTGCAGACTTTCCCTGGGAACAGAGAAAGGAATGGACATATTAGAGGGATCATATAGCTGTAAGTACAGAATCTATTCTGAAGTTAGAGTCAAATTATTGCAGGTCTGGTCCTGCTGCATGTCCAGAATACACAGCCCTTACCAAAGCCAGGACAAGCAGCCCTCAGCACCTCACAGATACAGGCTATGGCAAAATAAGGAGCCATCCAGGCTGTTGCTAATATTGACAGAGGTTTTAGACCTAAATCCATAATAGATTTAACCTCCTAAATACATGATTCCCAAATTGCTTTGACACCTGTATGTCCCAACAAATATTTATATTTATCCATATGCCTACATGTCCACCACTACACACTCAACTATTGATGATCTGTTTGACTCTTTCTACAATATCTTGGCTTTGGAGCAAGACTTTCCCTTAATACAACCTCATCAAGCAAACTGATGTTTTCACAAACACATAATCTACACAATAGGGATAAGACTTCGTATAAGAAAGATGGAATGCAGTTCCTGTAGAAGCTGAAAAACTTGTAATTAAATTGTTAAATAGCCTATTTTGACCAGCATTCAGATGTGGTTCAGGGTCGGCTTCTGTGAGTAGTGAAAGGTCTTCTCACATTTTAAAAATATTTTATTCCCCCATTGGAATGGAAATACCAATTATAACCCAAAAAAATTCTGAGGTTTGAGGGTTACCTAGGTTTGGTTCCATGCATGGTGAGTTGTGGAGGCAAAGGGCAATGCTACTGCTATATTACAATGATTGTTATACGAACGTAATGGGTTATTTCAAATATAGGTAAATTGTTTTCTTCTGCCTGCTTATGGTGGTCAATTTAAAATTAATGGACCGGTGTATTACACTGACAAATTCACCAGGTGTCAAATACCCAGAATGATAATGGAATGATTAAACAGATTGAAGAAAACAATGACAGATACCAGTAACAGAAAAAGCTGTTTTTCTAGAATGGCAATGGGGAAAAAAAAAAAATCTCTTACCACTGAGGGTAAGAGCTCTAGTTCTAGTTCTGGTTGTACATACATGTATGACAGACCCTACTTTTCATTTTCAGAGTTACTAACAGGAAAACTGCTCTAAACATGAGGTATAACTGTGTGTAGGCAGATTTATGTTTTAGCCAACCCTTTAAAAATGCTGACAGGCTTTGGAGATGCAGCTGACATTGAAGAGGCTCTATGTATAAAGTGTCAAGGCTTGTTTTATCAGCAGATGGGCAACTAAACAGTGTTGAGCCTTGAAGGCAATGCTGTCTTCAGGTACTAAAGAGGAATTTGTCTTAGCTTGATTTATGAGGAGTAGTGAATTATTGGTATGTGGTCAGTGTGGATCTCATCTAAAGCAAAAAGGAGCCTTTACTGCCTGTAGTAATCTCTCCTGCCTATTTTAAACCAAGATGCCAGTCCTGGAAATATTTTTTCTTCCTCTTTCTTCCTCCCATCAGTTACTGTAATGTGAGGTGATGTTAATTTCCTTGTGGTGCCTCTGACTCTTACCCTTTTGGCTGGATTTTGTAGTTGGCAGGTAAACTAATACCTAATAATTTTTCAAGACAAATTCAGCAAAGTTTCTATTGTTTCAAATTACACCTCTCACACTCTTTTCTTACTATTATTTTTACATCTATAAGTTCATTTTTTGGTGTCCTTTCCCATATTTTGATGTTCTCTTCCTCTTCTTTGTTGCACAGGACCAAGTTCCCATACCCTGAACTCTCTCTGTTTTAATTTCTAGATGTCTCTCTCTCCCTCCTGTTTTTCCAATTTAATTTCCCCCTGAATTCTCTTTTCACAACCTTTGTCTGGCTCTGGCTGTCACAGTGTGAGAGGAAACTGGCTCTTGACTTCTTCAGGCTCTCACACAAACAAGCATGGATTCTCCAGGGTCACCACACTTTTGTCTGCTGGGACCAGCAGAGAAACAGAGACACATCCCACCAGTGCTATGCATCAATATTTACTGGCACAGAAAAGTACTCTCTGGGAATGGACACTAGGGAGCTGTTCTTTCAGGGGTTGGCTACTAATAATGAATGACGGTCACTTTTAGTTCTAGAGTGAAGGATGTTTTGAAGGACACATTTTCCTCTGCCAACCTGTTTCTCATACTGCCAACTTCATCAGGTCATGGTGATGCCTGGTGTAATAAGCCCAAAATAAGACTGTTTAAACTTGAAGGTTGTCCTCCTGTCATTACCATTAAAGAAAAATATACCACATTAAGGTCTTTTCTGATTGATTTTTTTTCTAAAGGTGTCAAATTACTTCATTAGGTTTTAAGGCAGCATTGATGTGAGCAAGCAAACAGATGCAGAAATATTAGTGAAAGCATAATTAGTGTGCTTTTCCCCCATTTTTCAAGATTGACTTAAGATAATTCAGTGAGAGAATTTTTTCCATTGATAACCAAACAGTGCCTTAGATAGTGTAGTCTCTTATGACATTTATCTCATTCTACTTTAACAGAGGTTTGAGGTTTTTAAATGCAATTAATTTCACAGTAAATGCATTGCTACAACTGAATACAGACTTATATCCAAAGTGGACATTTCCCGGACAAACTTGCAAAGTTGTGACAAAAATTTCCCTGAGTCACATATTTGGACCCTATATGTGAAACATTTATAAATGCAATTGCCTTCTAACAATATATTCTCTTTGTCCACTCCTGCCTCTGACTAAATTTTGTGTATATTTGTGTAGATACAAAAAGTAAGGACTTTCCATCATTTGAAATGAGATAGATCAATTTATCCTTCACTATTGTAATTATGTCACAGTAATCACTGCCCCACTGGCGACCTCTACCTTAGTTCCCAGGATGAGTTGTAATTTGGTTTCTTTGCCAACTGAGATCCTCATTCATCTCTTGAGACTACTCTAAGCACTGTCTGCAGGGGGATTGTTGTTTTGCTTTTGTCTACAGGGTGGACTGAAGGAGCAGCTGTCTGTAGCATTCACCTAGGGCACTACTAAGGATGAAAATAAGACTTCAAGAAAATGGGAAGACAAGCCTCCCTAAAATTCACAGTTGCACAGTGAAATATTTCTTCTACAATGAGAGGAGTAGTAATGGAGTGACAGTAAAATTTGTCAAGAGTGTGTGGAATTGACCATTAACCAGTGCAATTAGTTGTGGATAATACACTTGCCAGAAAATGGATTTCAAACTGTTGAATGTTGACATCGACACAGAATTTATGTATACACATAATCTGAAGTGAAAGCTCATGAGAACCTTCTCCTTGCCCCAGTTGCCCATCTGGTAAAATCAAGATATATTTAAATGTATGGTCCTTTTGGTAAATGAGGATGCTTTGAACACATAAAGGGTTGCCTTGGATATGTAAAGGCTCTGTATTTACTTCCAGTACTTCCCCTTGAGTTACTGCTTTTCCCTTTATATAATTTCTGTGATGTTTTAATTTCTTCCACAACTACCTCAGTTTGAAATGTTTTCAATAGTCCCTTGCCAGTATCATTCCACAGCATGTATTATTTATTTAGATGTTGCTAATAGTACAATATTTCAACTGTCAAGAAACCTGATGTCTAGACTTTCTCACTTCTTTCGTTTGAATGACAAATAAGTTACACCTTCTGGGCATATTTCTTAATGATAAATAGTAACTTTCTCCCTGGCTTTGTAGTCCTAACACAAAGGAAGGACTAAGCTTTCTGAAGAAAATAATTATTTCTAAGTTGTACAAAGGGTGTCACATCAGTATTTTTCAGGTCTGCAATTCAAGAATTTCTAGTTTCAAAGTAATATAGGTATATTAATTACTCCTCAAAAGCCAATTTTGAAAGTCTCAAACCTGACTGGGAAGCACTTATATTTCCATTTCCTCTTGTTCTTCAGAGCAATGACTTTCAGTGGTCCTTGTCCAGTGAAGAGCCCAGCAAAATCAAAACTAAAGTCACACAAACTTCTGTAGAGTCAAGTCCTAGCTGAAATTGTAAATGAATCCATCAAATAAAAATATGGAAAGATCTGTTCCACTTTCATGGAAGAAAATTTTTTTGTAGGTCTAATCTTTCCCTTGTAGGCTACCACTGTTGCAGAAGACCTTAACCTTTATAGTAAGCAAAGCAATCATACTGTTTGTTATTCATGTAAATAGTATCTGTTTTGTCTATAAACTTCCGTTTTTTTAATTCTGTAAACCTAAATTTACAAGGGCTTCTCACTGGCAACATATCTCCTGCCAGTCTTTATCTACAGACCACTGTATTCTGGATTCCCATTCCAAATTAAGTGCACAAATACCCTGGAGAAAGAATAATATAGTCCCAAACAAGAGTTCCTGCTTCAACTGTATTTCAAAATGTTCCAATATGACTCTTGGAAAAACTGTTACAGGACAGCCTGCAAATATATCACATTGCTCCTTATTTGTGTCCAAAGTAGTTTACTTCTCCAGGGTGTAGTATAAGTGTCCTCTCTTGACTTGGGATCTAAAGGAACTCATCTAATCAAGAGGTCATGAAAACCTCCAAACTGAACAAGCCAGAGAATCCACTCTCCAGTGACTCTTAATTTATTGTAAAATAAAAGAAAACTAGTGAGTCCTGTTATGAATGACACAGTTGCAAGTGTTCAATAGTTCTTCTGGGAATTTTACTTAAGCTTGTGTAGACATAAACACTATATTCCAGGACGATTTTCTTGCTGTAAAAATACCAGAGAACTTCAATACAAAACTTATCTGCTGACACACTAAAAGAGCAGAAAATTATTGCACTGTACCATAGCTCATTCTAATTAAATTGACTCAGATTTTTAAAATACTCTTGACAGATTGTGCCAGCTCTTGTTCCTTGTCATCATTTAAGTATAGCTACTCAATAAATGTATCTTCCTTCATAAGAAATAACACCAACAGTTCGTTACTTTGCTTGAAATGGCAATTTTCTCTCTCAAAATTTCCATTTAAGGTGGAAGGATAAATTATAGATACATATCTCAGACTGTGTTTCCTACTGCAAGCCTGTATAATTACATTGTGACTCGTCTGGAATCTCTCTTTTCTTAGAAATTTATGCATTTAAGCTTAGATCACAAGGAATCTGGCAAAAAATTAAATCCACTTCTGATCTTGAACATATATCTGAAATTATGACTACATACATACACATGCCTATACCTAGAGAGAGAGAGAGAGAGAGAAATAATGAAAATTCAAAGAAAATTCTGTTTATATGTATTGCATGTGTGTATGCCTGTTGTATGTAGATAGAAAGAAATGGGATTCCAATTACTAGAAGTTAAAATAACAAATCCGAAATTTGAATATTTGCTATGTAAGTAGAAGTGCTTTCTCTTGTTTGCTTTATGACCTACCTGTATCAATGTTTCAATGAAAAAATATGCAAAAAAAAAGGGAACCTGATTAGAAAGTGGTGCTGGACAGTGGATAAAGTTTAAAGACATACACTTCATTGTGGCATCTTTACTGCTATATATGAAATTAAAAATTGTTCTGAAACTATGGTGATGTAAGCAGTGTTTCTTGAGATTTTCAATGGCACCCTTGAGAATTTGCATGAATGAAATAAATTAGATGTTGTACAAAAATTCTAAGAACGCTTTCCCCGAAGGAAGTACATCTGAAATGTGTCAGTCTTTTGTTTCCAGCAATAATATAGAACATTAGGTAAGATAAGTTTCTCACCATAAACCTTCACTCACACATGTTCAGTTAAGGACTGGGCAGCCCCTTTGAACAGCAGTTGTGGGTTTGTACTACCTTCATTTACTATTCAAATAACTTTATTGTCAACATTAGTAAAAACATTATATGTTTTCCGTGCATAATATTATTCTTAAATAAAAAAAATCTGATGTTGGTGTTGATTAGAAACAAGCCAGAGACACTGTTGGTGACATAGTCACCTAAAAGATATGATCATGCTCTATAAATGCAGGGAAATTCTGTGTATTACTACCAAATCAAATAAATTGCAGCAGAAAAGCTTGTATGGACATTCTGCAAATTATCCTGAGGTGACAAGAATATGCCCATCTTATCAGCCAATACAGTTTGGTCACCTGGGAACTTGGATTTAAGTTGCAGAGAGAGGAGGGAATTGACATTTGATTTTTAAGGCATAACTATTGTATATATTTCTCCAAGACAAAGGATAATGTTTTTCAATATCCTTTTCCCCCAAAGGTTTTGATTGCAGCAAAAATGTCTTTTCATCCCATTTTCTCATAGCTCTTATAACTGAAGGAAATATGACAGACTAGCTTCCCTGTCATGATTTGCCTTGATGCTTTCTATATAACCTTTCTATCCAACTTTTTGAAGTTGCCTTACAATCCAATAAAACTAACCCCTACTTACTGCTTAGAGCTGAAAAATGCTTAAAATAACGTTTGAATATTTGCTATCCCTATGCTCCTTTGCTGTTCCAGTTAAGAGAATGCAAATTTCATTTTTCAGGCCCTATTTTCAAAATTATGATTAATAAAATAATTTCTGCAGATCCCAGACTGTTGGCCTGTGAAATAGGAGCTATGTGTTGGGTAGCACAATGTATGAGTGTGCATTTGTGTATACACAACTCTACTAAGTGTCAAATTTAGAATCTTCACATTCACAAATAATCTTTCCAGGTTGAGCTGAAAATGCACAGTATTTTTTGTGGGACTAACTTTAAGTTAAGCATTACAAATATGCTCTGCTGCATTTCTTTCTGCTATCTCATGTGAATTCCCACCATATATTTAAAAATAGTTTTTGAAGTAATTTCAGGAATAAAGCATATATCAAACTGTACAATAATTTCTAAGAAAGAAGAGGCCTTTTTTTCCCTTTCATTGTCTCAGGCAGTCAGCAATCCTCTTTTCCCTGCAGCCTAAACTATCTAGGCACACACTCAAGACACATTGCAGAAAAGTTACTCTCTGACACTGTCTGCTTTGAGCTTCTCCTTACAGTGGCGGTCAATATGTGAACACATTAAAGACTTCTCTTCTTTTGATATGTGAGCATTGCCTTGGGATATGCTGGTCACATCATTTTCTCTCAATAGATAATGATTTCCCATCTTCTGCCTTGTTCCAAGTTGGGATTTGTAGGGAAAAGAAAGGCTTGTCCTATTGCCTTTAAAACTCAGTTTTCTGGGGCTTGTGATGTATCTTGCATCAAAAGGGAAATATGACAAGCTTATCGAATATCATCTAAAATCTATCTCCTGTCTTTCAAGGACCTCCAACCCACAAAGCCTTTCTTCATATGAAATGCATCTGTTGTTCTGAAGCTCATTTTCAGCACTTTTTTGACATTTATTTTCCTGCAATCTTTCTGTTCCATCATGAAATAATGTTTTTTCATTTGCAGAAGGCTGTGAAAATGAGTACTCAAGTGTCACGATCTTCCAGATAGCCAAAATCTTACAGTAATTCAAGACATAATTCAAGGTACTACTGGAGAGAGCAAGAAAGCAGCTGTTCACAGCAGAAGTCCCAAGTGACTCTTTCAATCTGAATCAATTCGCTTCCTCCAAGGGATATGTGTGAAATTTGGTGCTATGGCAAGAGGTTGCCAGACCCTGCAAGTCCAAGCACACCTCAGAATAAGAGACATGCTTAAGTACTTTTCTATAACCACCTCAAAGAATTTGTCATGACCACTTACCCAGCATTGCAGGTGATCTGTGACACTGTGAAGTACTTCTCCTTGTCAAGCTCTGAACTCTTTAAACTGACATTTTAATTGTATTCAGGAACAATTTCTCCTATCTCTAGTCCAGACAGGGTTTTGAAGAGGTGTCTGTTGGAGAGGCCTGCACTGATCTCCTATAAAAGCCAAACCCATTCGCTTTTTCCAAAAAAGAGAGGAAAAGCACAAGTCTATAGAGGAGATGTTGGCTGAAATGCAGCCAAGAGAATTCAGGGAATCTCCTATAAAATACAGTACCCCAGAGTAAGCACAATATTTGTCCCTGCCTAGGGTTAGCCTGGCTTGCTTAGACAGGCTCTAAAGTGCAAATGGTAATAAATGTCCTTAGAAGCCTAAAAGGGTACTTTAAGAATGAGAAAAGGAGAACTGCCATACTGGATTCCCTAATTACTGCTACTTTCAATTATTTTACCTCTCATCTCTCAGTTGTAATAGTCAACTAATTTATTGGGAAAAATGTTGGATGACTGTGAGGTCTAGTCATCACCCTTGATATTTTGTTGTGACTCTGTAACTGTTCTTTTATAAGACTGCAGGAGGACAAAAATTGGGGGAAATACTGGCCTTCTTGTTCCTGGAAAAGTTTCCTTTCTTCAGTCTGCATATTTTGCAACCATGGAGGGGAGAAGAAGTAAAGCCTGTGTTTCTGATCTCTTCTGTATCAGTACAGTAACCCTACCTCATATGTTTTCCTGCTGAGAAAATATGCTGCTGTTCTTCATGGAAAGACTGAAGATTTATATGTCTTGACTTTGAACTGTGCACATCAATTCCAGCTCATGGCTTCAATAGCTACATCAGTTAGAAGCCTTTGAAAATGGTCAGCTGGAGGCAGCAGATATTCCCAAGTTCAATCAGACAGGAGCCAATCACAGGCATTTTGGGTCTTTAAAGTCAGTGTGACTTCCTCTGTGCTGTGCCACTAAACCATTTCATTTATGAATTAGACATAGATGATCCTGCCCAGCTCCACACTACCTATGCTTTTAGTCCACTGAAAAATAAGGTGTCTCACATGAAACTAGAAGTTGACTTGTAGATAGACGCTATGGTGCAGTGTCAGTGCTGCCACTTAATTCTGATCAGATTATGCCTTTTGAAAAGAGAATAGAAACAATTTATCTAGCAAAAATCAAGCTCTTCATAGAAGACACCATTGTCTCCATTACCATTTTTATGTCAATGATTTGATGATCAGTCTTTTTGTTATAAAACACTTTCTCATGCAAAAATGTACAATCAATCATTTCTGTTTCCATTGCACAGTGACATTTATTGGTACCTTTTATATGCAGTTTCAATGAATAGTGTTATAGCCAGATGAAGGGAAGAGCTGACTTGAACTTCTAGCTCACTAATTCTTCACAGATTAGCGCTGTCAGCACTGATGGATGAAGGGAGAGATCTATCAGAATAGATGTGAGGGGTTTCACTCCTGCTTTGTAAATCATGCAGGAAATCCCAGTGTAAACTAAGCCTCTGCCTTTCACAAAAGTTAAAACATCACAAGCAGAGCAATAACCCCCCAGTTAAATTGGCTTTTTGTTGCTGCTGATCAAATTTCATATAATCCTTCCCACTTGTTTTGTCTAGTGCTGCATTACTGATGAAAGGCCTTCAGATTTATTAAACGAATATAAAAGCAGAACAGAACAAATTAAAATAGCTCAGAAACTCATGAGCAGGGAAAAGTGCATAATGTCTTTCTGTGTGCTCCTGTTGGTGATGACAATTCCCATGGAAGTCATGTGGATACAGAGCAGTCTCTAGAAGTGATCCTGTTTTTTTCAGCTGGACACCAACTGTGTGGTGTTGTAATGTGCTTTAAACTATATTTCCTAAGAAAATCTCTTTTCTTCCTCACGAAAGTAAATGCAAATTTTAATTTCATGTCTCTGATATACATATATACAAAAGCAACTGGAGCATTTACTGGTAGTCTATGAAGTGGGAATCTGTAACTTTTTATTATTCTTTTTAAGGTAAATGTTCCCTCTTAACTCCCATGGTTGCAGACGTGCCTTCTTATATGTTTTTCACCTTGATATTACTTCAGGGTGGGCTCCTTACCTTAGGCAGGGACACAAAGGTCCAGCCTTTCAGTGCAAGCTGGCAGATGTACTTTTGAAACTCCATCCTACAGTTTTATAAAACTTTTACCTGATATAGGATGTAGTTTCATCTTCTGAGAGTTTTTCTTGTTCTCATCCCTGAGACCATAATGCAGTCACCTACAAAGAAGCACCTGGGTCAGGCAGAATTCCAGGAACAATTTTTCATTAAAAAATAGTATAGATGTATTAAAAAATATACATGAATTATCTTCATCCATTAGAGGAAATCACAAGGACTCTGGTCTTTCATTAAACAGATCCTAAGCACTGCCAGACACATCTCAATTTTGCTTTAGATAAACTATCAATTGCAAATTGTTGGCATTAATGAACTGTAATTTCAGTAATTTCTAGTTAGATTGACAGAAGAAGGCAAAGAAGAGGTAACAGAAAGATCTTGGTTATTAAAGCCAGTCAGGGAAGGCTTGGAGGAGAGATAATTTTCTCTGAGAATAATATCTGAGTAAATAAGGGAACAAAGATCACTGAATAAGTTTCCCCTTGGGAAGAAGGAAAGCTCTTTAAGCACAGTAACTGTCTCTGAATAAATTTAGACTGGAAATAGTGTATCTCCTACCACTAAGTCAGTGCTGTTGTAGAACAAGCTCCAGCTAGAGTTAAAGTAATTCATGGGACAAAGCTAGATGATTGCTTTTTGAAGACATTATCTACTGCATGGCCAGTGCTGACTCAGTGTTGATATTAAAAAGGGTCCTTCCAGTCCCATATTCTTCAGAGCAGTGCCCTAAGATGGGAGCTCTACCCAAAAGGACATTTCTCGTTTAGGACTTTTAGGTCAGAACATTCAGTACAAAAATACAAATGTTAAGTCTAAAACACTCAGGTTAAAATAAGACAGGAGGTGGGCTGCATTTTCTCTTAACAAACCTAATTTTGTGACAGAGAATTATTGCTGCTTTTGATGGAATTCCTCTTTGTCTGAGGATGTATGATTGAAGAAAAAATCTATATTAAATGCTACTACAGCTTTATTATTGTTCTAAGAGAAGTCTGAAAAGGAGACAATGGGAGAAGTAACATCTAAGTTCTCTCATTTTTAATAGTTGTCTCCTTTTACAACTTTCCTGAATGACTTTTTCAAGTATTTCTGGCTTAGGCTTCTCCTAATTGCCCCTTGAAAATTTGAGGACATGTGGCTGCATTAATTTTTAAAATATAATGGGTCCTGTATTGTGTGCTTGTAGTCTGTGCTGCAAAGAGGGAAAGGGGAAGGAAATTTCAGAGTGTCTTATGATTTTGTGCACTATTATATCTTTCTTGATGATCTATTGATAAGGTCTGCTACTTCTTGAATGGTTTAGTAAATGCCTTTCAGCCCATGTTGCATAGGCACATCACTTATTACAGACACTTCAGGTGCCATCAGCTCCACAAAGAGGCTCTGAGTAATGAAGACCTTTCTTCTTCTGGTGTGAATGCAGAGAAAGGGAAATCATTGTTCAGTTTCCTTTTCCAGCAAGAGGTTGCTTGTTATCATGGTTACTGACAGCCTTTAGACAAGAAGCTTATTACTTAAGTTTGTCTTGCAATATGGGTTTCTATGGCTGATGTTAAACTGTGGGGCAAAAAGTTGTCTGGGCATAATGAGATCTGTCCCAATGTCACAGTCAACCTCTCATAAAGAGACTTAATCATAGAATCACAGAATAATTGAGGTTGGAAAAGGCCTCTAAAACAATTGGTTCACAACCATCAATGTAGCACCACCATATTCACCTTTAAACTAAATCCCTAGGACACATTCACAAGCCTTTTGAACACTTTCAGAAGTGTCAATTCTATCACTTCCCTGGAAACCCTGTTCCAATGCTTGACTACACTTTAAGTGAAGAAAATTTTCCTAATAGCCAATCCAAATATCCCCTGGTGCACCTTGAGACCATTTCCTCTTGTCTTGTTAAGAGAGGCACATCATAGTTCTTCAAACTTCTTTTTCCTTGTAAAAGACTCAGAGATGGTACATACCAAATTCCCCCAGGGTCAGTGCAGCCAAGGGACCAAGATGTGCAGCCTCAGCACACAGGCTGAAGGCTACAGAACAGTTAGTGCAGATACAACCAATATCACCATGGAGATCTCACAGTTGTTTCCATGGCATTTATTGGTGTTTTCAATTCTTTATGAGTAGTGAATAGAAATGAAAAAGGCAGGCATTCTACTTTACAGAAAGAGAAAAAAAAACATGCAGCAGACTTTAAATCTACTATTTAAGAGATTACTTTAAAATCTTTATATTAGCTGTAAAATAGCTTTTTGTCAAGCAGTGAATCTCTTCTGTTATGCATTTTTACATCATGTTTTACTGTCCTGTGTCTATACCTAACAATAATTACTAGCAGGAGTTTTGTTTGGGCTTTAATTACATACTAAATAGATGAAACTGGATTTAAACATAAGAAAAATCTGGTTTACTGTGAAGAATGATCAAACACTGGAGCACATTTCCCAGAGTGCAGTTGCCCAGTGGAGCAGCCATCATTGGAAATGTCCAAATCCTGACAGTATATAACCCTGGGTAACTGGCTCTAGTTGACTCTTTCATCAGGGGATTGGTGTAGAAGACCTCCAGAAGTGTCTTCCAGCCCCAGCAATTTTGTGATTGTGATATCAAAGCAGATACATAAGAAGACATACCACCAGACACTAACCTACAAAGTACCAGGATTTCTTTTTGTTGATGTGAGTGGGAATTAAACGAGATCATGGGTGGTTTGCAGTCTTGACAGAAAGTCTGAGATGTGCTTGGTGCTATAAATGTAGTGCTAATAAAACCCCCCTTTCTGTGAGATCTATTTTTGTTTTTAATAGCTAAGGGGCACTTCCCACCTTTTATATTGAACTGCATGCATTTTCCTTCATTTATAATCTCCGTATTTTTCTGTGATACTAGTATATACCAACAAATAGTATTCTCTAAGAGAAACAATGGCTTTTATCACTTAGATAAAAGAGAGAGGATTTCTTTTCTTAGAGGAGAAGAGAGAGGTATATCATACATAATATGTTTATTTTGTAAAATAATTAATAGAAGACTCAGAACATATATTTTTGGCAATATATCAGTATTAGAGTTTTACATTTTCCATCCTCTTTCTTTCTCAGTGGATTTTCAACTGCACAAAAAGCAAAAAAACCCAACCTTCTTGAATAAATAGCTAATCAAAATTTAGTCTTAAAAGAAATACGGGTTTGCTGGAATTTTTTCTGCTGAAAGCTGAATTTTAGGACATCTGTTGTTCTACTCTCTTTTATTGTTTACTGGTCTGGTCTTTGAAATGGTTCACAAACATGTTTGATAAATAATGATAGCTTCTGGGGGAAAAATTAGATTTGGTTCATTTCTAGTTTTAAAATCACAGTATATTAGAATAAGGTAGATATAATAGCTTTGTCAGAGTGTGTTCCTTCTCTTTTGGAGCTCTCCTAGAGTATTTTAGCTGGTATTAAATTGTTCCTTTTAGAATTCATAGCAAATTTCAAAGACATTAAATCAAACCCGGATAATGGCTATTAACTCTGTTTCACACCATTCAAACATTGTAATGACTAATTTTGAGTGGGTCTTGCACAGGTGGAACACGGATTTGAAAGTTATCTGAGCTTTTACAATTCCTATTGAAAATCTAGAATTTTTGATAGGCTGTTCAAGGTCAAAGAATGGGCAAAAAGTTGTGAATGCATTTTAAGTCCTTAATATAAGAACTGTTAACATTAAAACCCAAAAGCAATAAAATGTTTTCATATAGACAGATTAATTTGCAGCAATTCTTATGAGTACTGTGGTGTTATGAACAGCATAAAAATGTTCTGCACATGCTCAAACGTGTCCAGATAAAGGCAACAGGGCTGATGAAGGGTCTGCAGCACAAGTCCTATCAGGAGTGACTGAGGTAGCTGGGGGTGTTCAGCCTGGAGAGGAGGGGGCTCAGGGGAGACCTTACCACTCTCTACAATTACCTGAAAGGAGGGTCAGATGGGGGTCAGGCTCTTCTCCCAGGCAGCCAGAGGCAGGATGAGAGGACATGAATTTAAGCTGCTCCAGGGGAGGTTTAGATTGGACTTTAGGAAGAAATTCTTCACAGAAAGGGTAATTGGGCTGCCCAGGGAGGTGGTGGAGTCACCCCTGGAGGTGTTTAAGAATTAAAGACTGGATGTGGCACTGAGTGCCATGGTCAGTTAACAAAGTGGTGTTAGGTCATAGGTTGGACTCAATGACCTCATAGGTCTTTTCCAATCTAGTTAATTCTGTGATTCTGTGATAGTTATTACAATGGCTAGATATTTCTTCATACTGTTTCTAGATTTAGAAATATTTTCAAGTTTCTGGTACATCACCACACTGCATTGCATGCCATGCCACTTGACTCTGGCCAAGAATATACTGTACATTACCATAGCAACTGTAAATCAAAAAGCAGATATTTTGCATATGACTTCAACTGCATTATGTTAGTGCTCTGTCAATATCTTAAATTTCTCTAGTTTTACACAGTGACAGATTCACTGTCTGCACTGTGTATTTCATGCTGTAAGGGCAAAGTCAGGCCCTGTGATCTTAAGTTCCAGTTGTGGTGTTTTCAAGATGTGATGGCTACAACTCAGAAGTCTTGATAGACTAGGTAATTTAGATAAAAATCCCAATTGTTTCTTAAAGCATCTTAATATTTCAAGTCTTTGAAACCAGACTGGAAAGTTTTCAGCGTACAATGTGATTTGTAAAATCTGCCTAATTTCTTCCTTTTCTTATACATTCTGCTTGCATTTCCTCAGCCATTAAATATCTTCCCAAAATAACTGGAATGGCAAATATATGTGGAAGGAATGATTAAAGACACAGACTTGATCTGCATTTGGGAATTCCAAGAAGTGATGTTCAAGTTTTTTTACTTCACATTTTAAAAGTTTCTGGTGGACCTCATTCTAGGCTGGGAAAGGTTTTTCTCCTCTAAAGCACAGAGTGATTAAACAGCAGTTGTTTGCACTGTGATGGGGCATTTAAAAAAAAGGCTGAATGGAAAATAAAAAATATCACTGTGTTTATCTACATCTTTTGACTAGAAGCCAAAGAAGAATGTAGCTCAGTGAAAAAAAAAAAAAGAAGTGAGGGGCTCTGCTCTTTGTTTCCCATATAAATATCACTCTGAGAGGCCAAATTTAGTTATGCCCTCAGTTTCCTACTTTTGAAAATACACACACCAGCAGCTTACAGAGGATTTGTTAAAACTCCGGATTTTGCATATGTGCAAATATTCTCCCCTTAGAAAATGCCAAATGCCCTCTGTATCAAAGGCTCCCTCTGATACATCTGCACAGAACTGTGGCATTACTGTTTTTCCAAATCTATTTGCCACAGCCAAAATTAACTAAAAACACATCTGTTAGAGAATTGCCCAAAGAAAAAAAAAACAACACAACAAAACATTAACCTTATAGGTTGTCCAGCAATTTAAAAGCTCAAAAAAATGAAATACTACTTTGAATGGGGATCAGAATGTGATACATGTATAAATCTAGGAAGTAGGTCAACTTTCATTTTAATTATTTCTTCATTGATATACTTAGCCACACACACACACACACATATATATATATATTTATATACACATATATACTTGGGACTGTTTTTTGGTAAAGAAATCAGATGGTATAGTACCAACTGCACATTACCAGTGCACCTTACACTTACCTTCCCAAAGGTAAGTAAATTTCACACTCACTACATGAAACTTGTAGCCTCTTAAAACAGTTTTGTGCAAAATCTGAATCATGTCAACAAGAATTTTATTTTTTTAGGAAATAATGTGGAACTTGAACAGTCTTTTCATGCAGAGTCTGATACTATGCATCAATGCACCTCTTTTAGGAGAAAAACTTGCTACCTCCTATTATAGCCATTATTAATGAAATATGAAAATTACATTAGCTGTTATGGCCATTTTAAAAGTACTTGTTAGAAAGGCAGAAGAAGCTATGACAAACATTTTAAGAATCATCTTCAACTTACTTGCAGGTTTATCATAAAGTGTTACTAAATACCTAAAACTAAACAATCAAAAGTAAAAATTCTAGTGTTCTGCACTACAAGCTCATCTCTGTGAATGATCATCTAGTGTTTTCAATCTCTGTTTCATCAACTGAAAGAGCCACAAAAGGCTCCCTGAATACCAACCAACTCCTTGCAAATTATCCTGTTCCATAGCAGGTGACAAGAGAAATAAAAACAGTTTGCTTTGTCTCATCTTTAATATCCCAGTCAGATCAGTCTCTTTTTTTCTACATATATCACTGCAGAGTGCCAGTAGGAGAATATTCTGATGTCAGCAAATGATTCCTTAATGGGGTTCTGATAAGCACTCTATCTGTATTCGATTTGTACATAAATGGTGCCATTTTTCAAGTGACAAACAGTGCACTCTACTTAATTGGGATGTGCTTAATCAGAAAAATCATTTAATGGGACATTGTTTGGGGATCCTGTTTAAGCCTAGTGATAATTAAAAGCAATGGGTGCTGATTAATGGTGACAGTTATTCCCCATATCAGGACACTCTCTAATTATTTGGTCTTGGTGATGCCTTTTGTGTCTCACTCTCCTGGCAAGTCACTCAGTTTGCTTCTGTAAGGACTGATTTCATTCTCTGCAGCAGAAACAGAAGGATCAGCAACCAGCTCATTCCTACCTGTTTCCAGCAGTCAAGGATTCCTTACAAGTAATGTTTCTGATTTGTCACTTAACACCACAATAGCAATTCCGAGGTTGTTTAAAAAGCATTCTTGCCAAATGACACTTGCTTTGACTTCTTGCTGATTAGTAGTGGTCGGAAATGGTAACGTTTGTTGGGAAAATAGATTATTTTCATAAGAAAAAAATTGCATCTCCTGCAATAAAGATGATACTTAAATTTGGCATTTACAGCCTTAAATGCTGTGACTTAAAAACAGACAAAACTGAGATACATACATCCAACCATTTAATAAGAGGTAGCACTTCCCCCGCAAATCCTTCACCACTTTTTGCTTAGCTGGAGTCTGCAAGGGAAAGAACAAACTGGAGAAACACAGGACAGCTGAGCTGAGTTTCCCTTTGTTCTGTGATAATCTAGCTGGTCATCAGTAATCACTATGGTATTTTCCAACATGGCAAAGCTGCCCCAGAGAGCACTAAAGGCTACTTGAAAAGTTCACCATGTGCACACCAAATACAGGTGTGAAACGGTATGTTTCACTGTCCCAGTCACATGTGAGTATGTGTCTTGGTTTGAAACACAGGTGTCTGCTAAGGAAGGCAGAAGCCTCCTTTGAAATGGCAGATGTAAACCCCCTCCATCCAAATTATTATAATTTCCAAATTAAGGGGCTCTCAGGCAAAGATATGGGAATAGGAATAGCAGTTCTTTACTAGTATGTGTAAATATAAAAAAACAAACAACTACAACTTAAGAAAATTAAAATAAAATGCAGTAGTACAAAAAAAACCACTGGCAGAGTCAGAATACAACCTGACACCCTGATGGTCAGGGTGTTGGTAGCAGTCCGATTAAATGGTGGCTGCAGTCCTCCTGGAGTGACAGATGTGGCTCTGTTGAAGCACCCTGTAGAAGGTTACAGTTTCCTCCAAAGGTCTAGTGATAATGTAGAAGGGTCTGATTATCCTCCAGTGGAAAAAGACTGCTCTGATGTTCCAAATCTCAGATTATATCCAGCTAGGAATGCTTGGTTCCTCCCCCTGGCTGGAGCATCTCCCAATGGGATGATGTAATTTTATCAGCCATGCAGTGAGACCCAATGGCCCATTAATAGAAGATATCCCCTGGAGGAAGGATGGATTTCAACATCTGGTTTCAACAGAAGGTGATAGAATACGTACTTTTGGTTACATTCTGCATTGCACCCCAACAGTCAAGTAGGTTTTGGCATGAACCTTTACTGTCTTGGGTTGCAATGCATTCCTCACATTATCAGCTGAAGGAGTAATATTTTTATTTGTCGATGGCAAATAAAGGTTGTGAAGGAGGTGCAGGGTTGAATGTTATGTAATGAGGTGGTTGACTGAGACCAGCCAGCTCTAGAGAAGTGAGGACCCATGCCTTCCTGCACATCTCAATTTGGGGTTCAAAAGAAATGTCCCAGAAAATCTGCATTAGCCCTGCAGTGCAATACTTTCTTCAGATATCTAATGAATCAACAGTAAGCAGTGCAAGAGTATGGGCTTCAGTGAAGATGCCAGAATTAATTAATTGGTTTTACAAATCTTATTCCTGCCTACCACTTCTCCCCTCCCAGAAGACAACTAATGTGAACCTGCTGACCCTATTATAGTGAATCTTTAAGCATGGTAGCAAAAAGTCTTCAAGAATCAAGTTCTAAAAAAACCCAAGATGTAGATTCCTGAGAAAAGAGAGAGAGAATGAAAATACATGTATTGATCTTAAAACACTTTTAAAGTACGAAGAATATTTTTCCTTTCGCTAAGGTGAGTTGTAGGAAAAAATAGTAGAGATTAAGGGTTTACTGATGTAGTTTTATTAATTTGGGGTGAAATATTTGCTTTAATAAAATGAAAGGATTTTTGCCTTTGACTTCAAGGAAGGCAAGACTTCATCCTTTCTCTTCTTCAGCAATATACAAGCTTTAAAAGGGTGAGAATCATCTTACTTAACCAATATTTATGTTTGAGACAAATTCTCATCAGTTAAGAGTAAGCGTTTCTAGAGTAAAATCAATATGATCTGTTTTAGATGTCTATTTTTTAGATTACTATCTTTAAAAAGGATTAATCATATCCCAGATTTTTTTTCAAGTTCTTCACACTTACAGTCAAAAGAATATAAATCACTACCGTGTATATGCAACCAGATGAATCCTATCCCAGAGTGCTTGTCTCAATATATTTCCTGTTTTCTTAATGTGAGCATGTAGTAAAGGAAATTCTGGTCAAATTAATATATATTTTCTTTATTTGGCAAATACATATCATTTGGTGCAATATTCTTATTTTATCTTACTAATCACTAATAGAATGTGAAATTTTTCTCATGTATTTTATCAATTCCACATACAAAATTGTATTCAATAATATATGGTCATATGATTAATACATTGCACAGTCAACAAACAAATACAGTAGCACAAAACTGTTCAAAATTGTGGGAATATCTGTAAACACTAAAATAGAAATATTAACATATTGCTGGTTTGAGGGTGTATTCATAGTTATTATATTTTTCATGCCATATCTTGAATGTCTGTTTCATAGACCTAGTTAACTGTAATTTCTCCATGAATCATTTTATTCTGTAAAGGACTTTAAAGTTCTAAATGTATACCTGAAAAAGATTGTATATATGAATAAAGACAAAAAGTTAATCTTTGCTTTATAATAAATATGAAGTCACAGTAGACTTGTGCTTGACTATCTGAACCACGCTTCTGTTTTCTACAGATTTGGGAGAGAACTGTTCCATACTTACAGGAAGGAAAAGAAACAAGGAAGGACTGACTTGTTGCTGGAAGAGGTGTGTTTTCCTTACTGGGCTGTAAGATAGGTTTTCTAACCAATATATTGCAAATTACTAATACACCACTCACATTACAATTGCATTGCCTCTTTTGGCCTTCTACTACATACATAATGTTGACCCTTGTGCATTCCAAATTTCAAATTAGTTTGTGCAGTTGCTATCATTGATATTGTCTCCAAACAAAAATCATTCAGGAATTCTGTTCTTGCTTTCGCGTGGATGTTTCAATCAGATTCTTTACAGCAAAAATCCATTTTTGAAAAAAACATGTGAAGTTGCCCAGCAGCAGTTTCCTTCAGAATGCCAACCAGTTATATTCTTCCTAGTAAAAGAACAAAAAGTCTGCCATAGAAACAACAATACAGAAAGTGCTTGCTCTTTAACAAATTTACATTTGGAATTTCATCATTCTTCAAGTTATTAGTTTGTTTGAGTCTATTTCACATAACCTCACTGCAAGAATTTCCATACAAAAATTACCAGTTTAGAAGGAATGATTTTAAGGTCTCCAGTACTTTATGTGACAGCTCTAAATGCAGTGTAAATTCATATGATTGACAAAGAGAAGAGGGAGCGAAGAGAAGCAATGCTGTTTTACAGTGCTGCCAAAGCCTCTCTCAAATACAAAGGCAAAAGTGTTTTTGAAAAAATCTTTAAAACTCTCTTGGAAGGCTCTTTTGTTTCTGAAAGCTGTCAGGACTGCTCAAAAGATATTTCTGGAGCAAAAACTTAAAAAAAAAAAAGCATTTTGGTTGAACTTCAAAGCTGGAGCTTTGTAAACTTTTAAAACTCAAGACCTGAAAATTTTCCATTTCAAGTATTATTTCATTTTAACGACAGCTGCTATAAAGAGCCTTATACAGAATGTAGCAGCAGAAAATTGCCCTGCCCTCAGTTTGGCCTCAATTGTCCAGAGGAAGAGAAATGGTAAGAATGGTGTTTGAAGGAGGAGAAATGTGCAAGGTTGGGAGACCATGTCCATGTTGACTTTTGGGAGGGAGCCTTGAAGACTGGTCATGTCTGCTGTGCACTGGGGACCATGCAGGTGTTCATTTATTTGGTATATACTGATATATATGTTAATATTACAAATATTATATTACCTATATATATAGGTATAGGCTGATAACATAGCAAAAATGCTCCGTCAGGAGAGCCAGCAGTCCCTGCATTATCAGTGGAGTGCTCATTACCTGTGGAGGAGAATCTCCCTTCAGAGCAGAAATTATGAAGGCTATGAGTTTCTCATGCACCTAGGCACATGGGAAAATACCAAAAGAATTGTATATACCTCCCCCTTCCCAATAAAAATCCCAATATTTATTGTTTTGGGCTTGCAAAACTGAATCCTACTACCTCTTAAGTACTGGAACGAGGAGCATCCCTCCAAATCATCTTGAGTGTCTCGGTAGCTGGATGTCTGCCTGGCACCCAGGTGGAGGCATAGGAACACATGGAGCAGCACAGAGACCTATTATTGCATTTTTAATTGATTTGCACTAGTGTAGTTCTGGTGGGAGCAGAAAAAGTTCCTCATCAATCCAATGAAAAGCAGAGTCAGAAATAACATGTGTGATGACAAGAGTTTACACTGTGGCTGAAGCATGTAATGGTGTATCAAACCTCCACTGGCTACATTAAAATAGCAGGGAGGAGTTGATTCATTTTATATTAAGGCATTGTGTGGTTACCAACTGAGTATAATACTCTGAGGATCAAATTCTGCCTTGGGTAATTTTTTTTAAATATGGAATTAACCATTCTTTTAATTTTTACCCTTGAAAATAGCAGTGAAAACTTCCATAATCATTGTCCAGTTGTGTAAGTCACTTTGACTACCAATTCAGATCTTTCACTATAGAGATTGTAATATGGGATGAAAAAAAGAAACAAAAATATAGAGCAAAAAGCTGGAGGTTTTCTTGCACAGGCATGCTTTGTTTCCTAGCAAAGGTGAAATGTGAAAGTCCAACTTTGTGTTAATGAGATGTTGATCTGTAGCAGTCTTGTGGAGGGGCAAAAACTCATACTTTCATTATTGCCAAAACAGTCATCTCCCCTAAAGCAAGTGTGGCCCTCTGCATCATCTGAAGTAATCAATCTGAGTAACAAGAGGTGCTGTCTTCCTCAGCTCAGCCTTCTCAGGGTGTTCTCTCATCTCTAGGGATAACGGTATCACAAATCTTCATCCTCAAAGCAGTCGAGCAACTGATAAAACATCTAGCTAATCTGCCCAGAGAAAATGGCCTTAAAACAGTCCTTGATGCATCCAGCAGAGCCTGCTCTTCCCTGCTGAAGAGCAGCAGAGGTGAGCAGCTAAGATCCAATACTATGAAGATTTTCTAGACTGAAAGTTTTATAAAATAATGCAGAATAGGAAGCTCATGAAAGGCTGTATGAATATTTCCCTTCCTCCATTCAGAGAAGAGAATGTGCTAGTGTGGCAATTTGCCTGTTCCTGTATCTAAACTGTTCCATAGAAATTTACTCTTTTTGAGCCTACTGTAATATATGGCACTCAGCAGAGCTCAAATCTCCCTGGAAACACACTGGGTTTTCCTGGCCCATAGCCAAGAATGGTGTATGCACAGAAGGACAAATTATTAGAAGATATTGGCAAAAACCCTTCACAATTACCTGTGTCATTTTGGAAACTTGACAGATATCCCTTCTTTGGTAACTAAATACAAACGCAGTGTTCAGGGGCAGAGATAAGCAGCAGGAGAGAAAAGCTCGCCACAAAACAAGTGATGAGAATCCCTTTTATTTTTCTGACACCTTTTAGATTGCCCCCATGAGATTTACCAAAAGGCTTTGCTTAGGCCCTGCAGACAGTGCTTTGCACACCATACCCTGGAAAGTGAAAGTTTTCTGAGGTCTCTGGAAAAGCCCAAGCCCCATTTCTCAACTTGATGAGGCCAGTGAAATCTATGTAGGCATCTTTTTTTGTGTGTTTTAAACCGTGACGCATTTTTTGTAGTTTATTGAGCCTGTAAGGGGCAGAAGATCACATTTTTCAGCTCCACACCACAGTCATCTTGGTACAGCTGATGCCTGTGTCAAGAAAATGCTTATTTTTCACTCCTCCCATTTACCTGTCAAGAAAGAACAGAAAAAAAATTCTTGGCAGAGTGTGCAGCACCCAGGCCCTGAAAGGCAGAGTCATGCCCTGGCTTAGCCTGTGAGCATAACCCAGCCCCATAGAGAGGTAATTATGTTTTGGGAGCTCAGCAGACTGTGCATAATTATCCTCTAAGGAGGATTACTGCCTTGTATGAATAATACCATGATGCAATGGCAAATACAGAGTGTATGCCTCAAACCTGCAGTCCAGGCTGGGTGACAGACCCCTCCCAGACCACCCTGCCTGCTGCACAATTAGCCACCCCCACGGGAAGAATGCCCTGCATGAATCAGTTTCCCATACAGACCTCACTTTTTCAGAGACAGGTAATAAATGAAGTTTTACTCCATTCAGAAGATAGAGAAGTAAAAACTTGCTAATAAAAGAAGTAAGATTTTGAATGTGAAAGGGAGAAATATATTGCCCGCACTGCCTGCAGCTTAATCTGGACTGAGTCATCCTTTCCAGTTTCTCCCTTCTCAGCTTCTCCTCTGCCAAGAGACCTACACAGTGAATCTGGGATCCAAAACAGCTTTCTGCTAAACCTGACACACCAAACAAGCAGCTTAGCATTGCAAAACCTGTGCATATGGGCAACAGCACACAAAGCTGTGCCCCTGGGCATGGGTACTTTTGTATGAGATTGTTCAGAACTTCTCCAGCTCTTCCTGTTGCCTTCCCTCTTCTCAGGGCAATTCAGCAAAGCTTCTCACACCACCTGCCCACCAGCCATGGAGCACACAGAAACCCAAGGAGATCTTTCTGTGTGCTGTGGAAGTGGGCTCTTGGTAGGAGGTGACTGCAGCCTGCAGGAAATCCCTTTGACTCAATTAAATAGAGAGGCGAGACTATAATGGGTTTGTTTGCCCTGCTTAGCTGCTCGTTTGCTTTGGGCTCCAGCCCCTCTATTGTAGCCAAGTTTCTCAGTTCTTGAGGTTACCAACACCTAGTTACCTGTCCCACTTTCTCTGCTTGTTAGTCAGCTTTTGAAAACTTCCAGCTTAGAGCATAGAGGTACTGACTAGTAACTCTGACTTTCATGCCACAATAGAGGGAAGGCAGCTGCAGGGAGATGACCCCAATTGTAATCCCAGCCTCAGCTCTCCTGGTGGCCCATTGTCTGTTGGAGCCCACAATAGTCTTTTTAATGCTGTAAAAAACTACCCGTTGCACTGAAAGTCTTCCCAGCATCACACAAGCCTGGTGGCACTTCAAATATTTGTGGGAACAGATGTGAGATCTAAGCAGAGATCTCTCTGCAGAGAGGAGAGGAGAGGAGAGGAGAGGAGAGGAGAGGAGAGGAGAGGAGAGGAGAGGAGAGGAGAGGAGAGGAGAGGAGAGGAGAGGAGAGGAGAGGAGAGGAGAGGAGAGGAGAGGAGAGGAGAGGAGAGGAGAGGAGAGGAGAGGAGAGGAGAGGAGAGGAGAGGAGAGGAGAGGAGAGGAGAGGAGAGGAGAGGAGAGGAGAGGAGAGGAGAGGAGAGGAAATCCTTCTGACATAGGAATATGAAATACCAGCTAGGACAGACACAGCTTTCCTGACTGATATGCAGGAGTAATAAGGAGCAGGGAGGAAATAACTCCCTCAACTGATGGGGCTGAATGTGCAAAAAAAATACTGTTATCATCCTTACAAATTCATTTAAGAGCACACATTTAAATATACTGACATTATTTATGCATACAGAACCCTTCAAAATCAACTTTGGCTAAATACATCAGGTAGACTAGAGTTTCAAAGGAGACAAAAAGTAAATATATTCCCCAAACATTACTTTTAATTGGGATCTGGGTGTCCAGCTCTCGGGCACTTTTGAAAACCCTCACCCTGGTGCAGCCAGCCCTGGCCAGCAGCCTGATCAGCAGCTTCACTCCTTGGGCAGCAGCCTTCAAGGAACACCTCTGCAGCAGCTGTTTGTATAAAATACTGGCTTAGTTTGCAATACACATGCTCTCAGGAAAAGTTGTCAGCAAGCTTTTGACTAAAAAAAGCAGAAACTGCAGCCCTTTGACAGATGAGTTGGGTAATTAAATGTGACGGGGCCTAAAGTGGAAGGGTGGGGGCAAAGTGCCCAAAACTAAATAGAAATCTAAATGGCAAAATGTGGGTAACATATAAGTTTAAATGAATGTTGTGTCGAGTAAGGCATCTAGATGGATGAAGAAAAAATACTCCTTGCCCTGTCAGTGTGTATTTCATGCCTTATAGCAGTGAGAGACCATAGGCAAAACAGAAAACAACCAACCAAAAAAAATGCTGTCAGTTATTCAGATTTCTAATGATAAACATGGTAAAAGTCTAATGTTGCAGAGAATAGTTTTGCTTCTAAGAAGTAAAAGAAATAAGAAGCATTAGAGTTCTTGGCATGTCTCAGCAAAATGGTTAAACCAACAGGTATAATGCCAAACGTACACTGCATTTTGGATATTTATTTTAACCACAAGGATTTTAGGATACAAAGTTTCACTGTTGTTTAGGCACTTCTTGGAAAGTACAAATTTAGACCACTTGTGTCTATATACATTTTAAAATGCAATAGTTTGCATATGCTGTGATGATAGACTGCAGCAACTGCTGGACAAGTACTGGAAAGTGTTTTTTACACTGAATAATTCTACACTGTCAAAATGTTCAGAATGAAGTCATTGCTGAAAGTGAGAAGCAAGCAGAAATTGTAAGTGCCGGATGCACATTCATTGCTGTCAGCCATTAATGAACAAATAATCCCTGTGATGGCTAAAGTAGATTTAAGTGTAATAGTATGTTATAGTGGTGATCTGTGATAAATTTTCTGATGCTTTTAAATTAATAATTCAAAAGAAGTAAGATAGACTCCAATTTCCTTTAAAAATAAAAAAAAATTAAAAATAAAAAAATAAATTAAAAAAAGGAAGGTAAATGTTAGAAATAGTGAGGAAATCACTTATCATGTCATTCTGTATACTGGTAATAGAACTATTGGTCCATTTTATAGTGTCAATCAGTATCTCACAGCAGGGGTTGAGAGAATTTCCTTTAGCTATGCGGTATGTCCCTTGTCATTTAGTTCAGATAAATCATGCACAGGAATTATGTAAAAAATATTTTCAAAGAATCAAAATTAAATAGAAAATTGGTAATTTAGAGAATGTCACTTAACTGCTTTCCTCAACACTGGGAAGTATTTTTGAGAAAAAAGAAGGCATCCCCTCAAACTGCTATTTTACATAAAAAGGCTAGATCCTGAAAGTTACTGTTGGCTCTTCATGTTTCAGTGGAGTTCACAGATAATCAGCACCTCTGAGGCTTGGACCCAAAAGTGTGGTTGATCCCTTACCTTATGTTCAGGAAACAAAGCAGTCTCTTTCCAGGAGTGCTGCTCCGTACTTGACATCAGCTTTTCTTTTTAACATGCTGTGTGTTCACTTGCATTTTATCTGCAATAAGCCTTAAAACCCACACAAAGCAGAAGCTCTAGAGCAAAGGGAGAGTTAAGAGGGAAGAAGCAATTAGATTGAGAGGGAAATCTTTTGTTAGTTATGCAGGAAAGAATTCAGTGGCCTACACTCTCAACCAGCATAAATCATTGTTGTTCCAGTGGTGACAAGGGAACTGTCAAATTAAAGCTGTTCACAGTCCTACCCTTTCTTTTTGTAGCATCTTTTCTCCTTCAAAAGAATGATACTGCACCTTAGAGAGCTGCAGGGCTAATGCTTGTGTTTTACTGTTACAGCATACCTGCCTTGTGCTACATCCCAGTCAAATCTCCCATATAAAGTCAGTTTATTTGGCCCAGAAATATCACCATAATATAAAGGCAAAATGTGGCAGTTCAACAGAAATGGAAGTGCATGTATCCCTGGCCTTCTGCTCTATACTGGTATTTGGGGCAGGAAATGGCCAAAGGGAGAGGCCAATGCTTGGATGGGGCATATGCTGCAGAAGTCACCAGCCAGTGCTTCCATCAGCCTAAGGCTACCAGCCAAAAAACCAAAATCACAGCACCTCTGCCACAGGCTCCTGCCTTGCAAAGGTGCTGCTAATGCCTGGAGGATTTCTAAAGGACAACTTCATGCCCATTCTCCCAGTACGTCCTGTAGTAAAAGTATGAGGATTTCACTCAAGAGATTCGTAGGAAGCCACAAATAGTGTTTTACTAATTAACATTATAGTGCTGGGTTTAAATAGCTTCTGTTGTTTACAGATGGGCTGTCAAGACTGTCACTGCTGCATGACTATTTTTAATAGAGGCATAATCAATTCAATTGACTACATGTGTTCAAAACTGCCATGAGAAACCTATTATACAAATCCAGAACATTAGAAAAATCCCCTTACAGGAGTTACTCATAGAGAACCAAAATAAATTACAGAGTACCATGTGCCATGAAGACATTATTCATTCATGACAACATGGCTTTGCCTTTGATAAACCCCTCACTGTACAAAGGGAGCCACTGAAAATTTACATGTGGCAGCACAGTAGGAACTGGCGCTGACAGTGAAAATATAGTAACCACTATAAAGTATCTCATCTGCAACTGCAGATGTCACACACAGCCTTGGTGGGATTGGTGGAAACTGTAAAAGAAAGAAAACACTTTGGCTTTACTAACCCATCTGTGGGACCCATGTGTCCTGCAATAGCCGATTTTCAGTCAGTCAGAAATCCCTGTCAAGTGCAAATGCTAAGGCAGCCAACACAGACAAGGCAGCAACTTGGGTGTTTGCATCAGAGAGTAATGTGGTGCAGCTGGAGTATGCTTTGCTGGGACTCCTAATGCCCAGTTATTAAAGAAGTTATCAGAGTCCTTTCCTTCTCTACTGTGACCAGACATTTTAGGTATTAGATTAGATTCTGTTGGCTTTTTTTCTCCAAACAAGTGGATGGATTAGAATTATTACCTAAAATAAACCATAAATATGAATGCCTTAGGGAGGCATTACAGTAATGTACATTGCAAAACCTCAATTTAAACCTTGATCAGACAAAATTTATATATTGTCTCACTCACTGTGGGGCAGGAATTGACTAAGAAGCTGATGGAAACATCCATTTTATAATATTCCACTCTGAAGGAGTGGTAGGTGCATGGAGAAAGGTTGGAGATAGAGAAACAGCCCACATGAAGAGTTTGTCCTGAGAGATCACCAGGACTCTTTTTTCATGGTAGACCTGAGAGATGGAAAATGCTCCTTGGTCCCAGAGTATGTTGATACCTACAGCCAAGCCTATATTCTACTGCCACAGAGATCCTCCAGTCTATACACAAGACTCTCTCACACAGCACCGAGCCCACTGCTCTGCAATCAGGGACACGACAATTTACCATGTGCCTCACTCTCCCCTGCTCTTCCCAAAGAGCAAGGGATTTAAAATGGACACATCATTGTTCACAAATGGCTGCTGTGGAGGTATCTGTGGAGTATCTAAGAAGATATTTCCTCTCCAGGCTGGAGGCTGATGAAAGCACACACTATAATTTTTCTCAGTGCATTGTCATTGAAAGGCAATCTCTGTGAGCCCACTGTATCTTTGTCTTATTTACAAGAGGTTCATAGGGAACATAAATCCAATTCCTTTTTATTTCATATTTAGATGTCTACCCATGGTTTGATATCTTCTGACCTTTGACTGGTCAAGCAGGCTCCTTGAAGCACTTTGCCTGAACCAGACTTTTTTAATACATAGGCCTTTTTCCTTTATTAGTCTACAAGATTCACTTAGAACACAATGGGTCTGGACTAACTTATGTCATTAATCTTAATCACTGCAATATCTGAGAGACACACCAACACATCCTACAAATATAATGGAAGTGGACCTGCCTAGAAAGCTAAGCAGGCATTCACAAGAAGAGTGAAGTCTCAAGTGTCACAAATTTCCACTCAGATGTGGCTGCAAACCTTCTCTCCAAGGTTCAGCATTCTCCAGAGGATCACACGGATCATGCACCTGCTCTGCTCTCCAATGAGCTGCACCACAAGGCTTGTGAGTGAATATTTAAAGATTAGTCACCAGGGAGGTCCCAGACCCAATGCTTGGTAAAGAAGGACAAAAATAGTTCTTGCATCTTGTGCTAAAAATGGCTAAAACTTCACCTTCAGAAAATCAAGTTAAGGGAAACCTTTATTCTGTCATATATATTCACCTGCCAGTAATTGCCACCACTGTTTCACTTGGATGCAGACCAAGACATCTATCTCTTATCCAGAATATAAGGGTAGTGGAATGGAAATTAGGAAAACTCCCTTAATTTAGGCTAGAGCAATTTTCATAATGTGTTCCTTTGCACCTAATGTAGGGAGATATAAAATGCAAGAATAATTGTTTAATTGTAAGAGAGGAGTCCAGATTTAATTCCAGACAGGATAATAACTAAATCTTGTAGACACATGTGAATGCAGAAAAGAGATTATATCAGTTATGCATATGAGTAATTTAATATGGAAAAAAATATGTGAGCAAGCAGTTGTGGGGAAGATGAAAAGTCACATTGCATAAAAATGCCCAGCATTACTTTGTGAATTAGCAATGCTATGTGTCATTCAACTGCCAAAAAGAATCAGGAATGTCACTGTGGCAAATTCTTGATATGGCATTACAGAAGGTTCTGCTGTGCTTGAGATTAATTCAGCTGCCTTCTAGTGAGCATTAGCAATACAGCAGCAAGAGGTTTGCAGGGAAGAGCCATTCAGAAATTTACACTTGATATGAAATAACTATTCAAGTGCAGAATCCCGGACATGAATAATATCAAACCTTTGTCAGCAAGCCTGGATTTGATGGCAAACAATTAACATGTACAGAATTAATACATTCAAAATTCTGTGTTGCTTTTTGGTTTCAATAAGCATTATTCAATGGTAGGAGAAAAATAAATCAGAAAAGTCATGCTGCTCAATAATATGAGAGAAGAGAATGCATTTTCTTCCAGAGATTGTGAGATGTGTGCAAGTGTGGGGACATATAAAATATGCTAAATTTTTCTTCTGAAAACTTTTCTTCATGTCTTGTAAAGAATAAAAACCAAAATGATTGCTACAGTACTACACCAGAGAATATTGCTAGAATTAATCCCAAATTTGCAAACATAGAAAGATTTCAGTTGCATTCAACTGCTGAAAAAACATGAAGGGGAATTATTAAGGGTGAGGGGGTTTATTCCACCATTTCTACTCTAAGCATTTTCAACCATGAGTTAAAATGGAAGCTCACAGAAATCCTGTAAAAATATTATTAATAAAATTCAATTTCTTTGTGGAGGAAGGAATCTGAAAATGAGTGAGACACATATGCTAACAGAGCAAACCTTGACCCAGGAGATTTGAATAACTGTATAAGTATTCTGGGAAGCAAGATATTGGGAACATCAGCTGTCAACATTAAGGCATGACTTTTGGCATCACTGTACATCATTATCCATTGCCTCTGAGACAGTCCAGAAATGAAAGTTATTATAATGATAATGCATTAAAATAAACTGACAAAGCTATGTAAAACAGTGGAACATTTTTTGCAGTGAGTGCACTTGCTTAAAGTTGTTCAGTTCAGTTTCTCCAAGGCAAATATAAAGGTCAAAGGGCATCACAAACACTTCCACTTATTGGGAGTGTTTTCTGCCATAGAGTCTCACTTATCGAATTTGTATGTGGCAGATTTCGCTGAGGTGATATTCTTTGTCTGGAGCAATTGTCACTGCAACTATTCCCTAAAGCAAGTCAATCAATTTTTTAAGTGTTAGTGACTTTTTATCCCAAATGTGTTTGTTGTCTGTCTAGGCACAAGGAGAGCAGAATGTTTTTATTTTTATTTGTTCTGTTATCCAGCTAATGCCTTTATTCACTTGTAAATGTCAGTTGTGACCAATTCCTTCACTGATGAGACTAATCTAGGATACAGTCACTAATGAAGATCATCTTGCTGATCTGTGCTGTCTGGTTACATTACAGGTCAAAATGCAGTTTTAGTTTTAGACTTTGTGTTGACGATGAATCACACAACAGAACAGCAGCTTTTGAACTACAGTTTTACAAGATGTTTTTATCCAGCATATGTTTAAATAGGCATAATAATTAAAGTAATGGATTCTCCAGTACAGTCAGGAAACTTGCTGAGTCTACAAAAATAGAAGCTAGGGAGGAGGGGGTGTTTAATTAGAATGTGTTTCCTTAACTCTCCAAGGCACAATGAGACATTTCCTCAATTACCACCTATATTTTTCATTAAACTTCTCCTAGCATGTTTTGGGACTATATGAGGCCTGTGTCCACTCATCTAAAATTAATTTCACTGAAAGCTCTCTGAAAAGTGTCCATCTTACTGAGCACCATGTCTTTGGTGAAATACAGAAGGGTGCTTGAAATAAATCCATTCTAGCAGCTATGGTTTTGTCTACTAATGAAGAGGATTATGACCATATGGTGCGACCAGATTGTATGTGGAAACAGTATTAATTCCAGAAAATCGATGTTATGCTCCTGATCACAGTAACTGTAAGAAAAAAAATAATATATACATGCATAAATTTACAGTAGCTGTAGGGAGAGGTTTCCCAGTTGATGAGTAACAGATAAAATGTTCTTATTTCAGTAAGGGGAACATACACAGTCCTTCAAAGTCCTGTCAATCAAAAGTGAAAAGAGGGTGTTTCTGGCCACTTGCTAATCCTCAATCAAAAATCAAAGAGAATTATGCCTGGTTTCAATATTCTGTGGGAACCCTCAAAACTGTTAACTTTTGAAAGTTTCTCTGTTAATTGTTATAAACAAAAATTTGGTATATACTGGGCTGAATTGTGTGTTGGTAAGAAATTATTCCATTTTAGAATGACAGCAGGTGGGCAAGACCCTCAGTCAATTGATGACATGAAGATGGACACTCCTTGGTGGACACATGAGCAGGGACTGTGCATTTCATTGACAGAGATACTGTGTATTCTGAAGAAGAAAAGACATAGAACTACATTTTGTGAAAGCTTTTCTTGAGCTCAGAAACATCTCAAATGCACCCTGTGACCATCGTGGATGGGTTTTCTCAAACTGTCATAAGGAAAGTAATGGTAACAGTCCTGCATCTGTTTGGCTGTACACCTGAGCTGTGGGTATCATGCAGACAATTCTGCTGAATACTGGATGGATTCATTAGCATCAGAATGAGCCCCATGGCCCTAAATAGGAGAGTATTTCCTGGCAATGCTGCTAGCAACATTATTCTAAGTTGGTACATTCATGTCTTCTGGGCTGACTTAATGGGGCCAGACACAGAGACAAAAGCTAGCTAATGTTAGAATTAATTTTCCACTATTTTCCTTCTCTTGTTGCCAGACAGAAAGTGTAGAAATTGAGTGGAAAGGAGAGGAAGAGTTTGAAGAGACCATCTGGCTCAGAGTCTTGGCCTCCAAAATTGCTTTACAGAATATACTTAATGCAAAAGTGAATGCCTGAAGTTCATTCCATATTATCTTACTCATAACAATTTATTTTAATTTTCTTTTCAAGTCCCACCTCCATTTCATTTACATTTCTTTTTCTGTACATTTTAACTACAAAAATATAATTTTCTTGCTAATCCATTCTTTTTCTGTATTTTTCCAGGGGAACTGTATTTCTTCTTGACTATTTCATCCTTCTTAGTAAAAACCCAGAGTATTTCAATGCGGACCTAAAGCAATTCTACCCCTACCTAATGAAAACTCTGAGTTTAGTTCCCATTAGCTTTGCAAACTAACTTTCTTTGTTTCTTTATATTTGCACCTAGAAAGTCATACAGTGGTTTTTTTCTAATTCTTCAATCCTTCAGTTAAAAAAGTCAAAATCTGTCACATCTACTCAATCCAGGATTATTTTCTATGAGTATTTACTCTATTTTTTTGCTGCTTATGTAATCCAAATCTAAAATAGCATCACTGTTTCACTGACTATTTGTTAAAATGTTTGCTAAATATAATATCCAGTTGTCTGGGTCTTACCATGTTTGGTATTTTGTGTGGTTTGGGGTTTTTTAGTGGGTTTCTTTATCTCTCCAGCATGTATTTGAGAAGCTGGTGTTTCCTCTCTTTCTCTCTCTCTTTCTCCTGCCCTCATCTCCACCATTTCTTTGTATGTATTTCTCTCATTATTAGCAAGATCCATATCCAGCTCTGAAAAGTCTGTAATACTGTTTTTATCATCCTTCTTAGGGGTAATCTTTATAAGAAAAGATTAATTTTATTCTTGCTGCCCCAGTACACTTCATTCCATCAGCTACTTAATGGGTACAAAGCACAACCAATTCCCTCATTTCTCTTTTCTGAATGTAATAATGCTTTCACTCCAATTAACCCTACTTTTCCTACATTTTCTCACTTTTCCTGCAATGTCTCATTTCATAACCTTTCCAAGAATTTTAGTCTCCTTGCAAGCATAAAACAAACATTTCAGTTGTTTCCACCAGCTATGAACTGAGTTCCCAGGTGGAATATGCATCTTAATGTGTACTCCTTAAGTTGCTGCTGAAACTTTGATATAAAGCCATACTATCACAGCATATAGAATGTTTCAAGTGGTTGTGCTGTTTTGCAGGGAGTAGAGGTTATCTGAGACCCTCAACTTTCTCTGACAATTACCTGGCTCTGACAATACCCTTTTGGAAAAGTAATGTCAAACTTCATGAATAGGTAGTGTACTGGTGTATGTTTGAATAGACTAAAATCATCAAGAAGTATCTTATTACTTTTCAAACTCTTTAATATTTTAATCTGTTCTTCTGGACAGGAATAATCCCCATTTTTTCATTCTTGAACTAGGTTTCCCCATCACATTAAACAGTTTGTTTGCTATAGCAAGAACCTGTCTGCCTGCTCTGATATGAAGAGCAACCAGTGGCCTTTTTCTCCTTAATGTGAGTTTGCTCTTCAAGCACTGTTTGGTTCTCTTTCATAACATGCCTTCCTACTCTCAGTAATGAGGCTCTGCTGATGCTGTGGTGCTAGCAACAGATACCTCTATTTCTCTTTGGTATTATTTTTTTGAGCATTTTTCTTCTTACACTGCATCCTGCCTTTGACTATCTCTGCTCTCTGGAGCATTCTCCTGTTGTTCCTGGACACCGTCTCTGAAGAATTTTATCATCTCATTGTCTGCTCACTGTAGACTAGTTCTTTACTTCGTCTCTGTTGAAAACAGAGACCCTGCAGAGATACCCAGACAAATTAGAGAGATGGGAAATAGCTAGTTGTGTGAAGTTTAACAAGGGCAAGTGCCAGATCCTGCACCTGGGATGGGACAACCCCGGATGTACAGATTGGGGAATGAGAGGCTGGAGAGCAGTGCCATGGAAAGGGACCTCAGGGTCTTGGTTGATGGCAAGCTGAACATGAGCCAGCAGTGCCCTGGTGGCCAGGGGGCCAACCCTGTCCTGGGGACATCAGGCACAGCATCACAGCCGGGCAAAAGAGGGGATTGTCCTGCTCTGCTCTGAGCTGGGGCAGCCTCACCTCCAGTGCTGGGGGCAGTTTTGGATGCCACAACATAAAAAAAAAGACATTGAACTCTTGGACAGTGTCAAAAGTAGACCAACAAGAATGGTGGGGAGCCTTGAGTAGATGAGGTCACTTGGTTTGTCCAGCCTGGAGGAGACTGAGGGAAGACCTCATCAGAGTCTACAAGTTCCTCATGAGGAGAAGTGCAGGAGCAGACATTGATTTCTTCTCTCTGGTGACCAGTGACAGGACCCATGAAGCTGAATCAGGAAAGATTTAGGTTGGATATCAGGAAAAGGTTCTTCACCCAGAGGGTGGCTGGGCACTGGAACAGGTTCCCCAGGGAAGCCTGGCAGAGTTCAAGAAGCATTTGGACAATGCTCTCAGGCACATGGTGCGATTCTTGGGGATGCTGCTGTGCAGGGTCAGGAATTGGACTTGATTATCTTTGTTTCTTTCAACCCAGGATGTTCTATGATCTTATGGTTCTTGCTATCCCGTTTTATCAGGCCACTGATTTTTTTTCCTTAACAGAATGAGACTGCTCCAGTGGTTGAGTTCTCTTGCACATGGCCAGGTGTTTTCTTCAAAGATGCATGATGCCAGTGTTCCCCTTTCTTTTCGAGTGCTAGGTATCTGCAAGTCATCTCAGCTTTCTAACACATCCCTACAGTTTTTTTTTTGAGGTCTGTTGTTGCCCTCACTTATATGTCTACGGCCTGAAACCTCTCCAGAAGCTCTGTCATGAAATACCTTTTATAGAGAACCAGCTCTAAAATGATGCTAACCTTACAGATCAAACATCCAGCCACCTCCATGGCCTATGTCATATTTGATATTTCCCTTGCTAGTGCTACAGCAGCCTTCTCCATCCACCTTAACACTTCCTAGTACTGTAAAAAACCCAAATCCCATCTCTCTCTCTCTGTCTCTCTCTCTGACTCTCCTAACTCATAAGCAAACTCATGGTTGTTGCTCAGTCAACAGATTACTCAGCATGCAGGTTTTTAAAAGCTTTGTACTGAGCCAGTCATGCCTATAAATTGTCTGAGCCAGGATGAGCTTTCTATTCCTTCAGTTTCTGCAAGCTCAAAAAAAACCAAAAAAACAAAAAAATCACTCACTCTCCCATGATCATCACCAAAATGTTCTAAGAGACACTTCTTTTAAATCCACTGGCAAATTAAAGTGCCACTAAATAAAATCTTCCCCTACAACAAGATTAGAGGCTCTGCCTTAGCTGACAAAATTTGTGGCAACTAGCCATGATTTTTTAGAATTAGTAAAACAACTCATTATTCCAGGCTGAAGAGAAAGCACAGATCAGATTAGCCATTCTTGCAATATGGCACAGTATCAAAAAGTTGAATATGATCTGAACTCAATGCAGAAGTTTTACCTTATGGAACAAAGGCAAATGTTTTTATCCTCTGGTTGTGTTAGTACAGTATTGTGTGTGGTTCTGAAAATGTCATTACTTTATAGCAGTAATTAAAAAAAGAAAAAAAAAAAACAGAAGAAAATTATCCAAAATTAGAAGACTTCCTACACACTAAATGTTTTAAGATACTTAAGTATGCACTTCCTTACACAATGATGATGACCCATGAAAGTTCTGCAACAGCAGATGATGAGTCAGAAATTTTAGTGTAAGCTGAAGAGTGTATCCATTTAATGAAAAGGTATTGCTTTTATCTCGCTCTGATAGTAGCTACATGTTATGGGAAGACTAATGCCAATTATAAAAAATAGTTGAGTCATATTGATTTAGAGTTTTCATCAGTCTAGTCATCAGATTTAGAGTATTCCACCAGTCTAACAGTAGGAAAATTGTTCCCTTAAAATCGATGCTTCAGTTAGATACAGAATATCAAGCTTTTGTCTTTCAAGATTTAATAGGGAAAATCCACTTATCCCTTTGATCCATCATGGGTGACTTAGCCTTTTTTTTGTTGAAGTCTTTGAAAATCCATCTGTATAACTTTCATTATGGTGTTAATACCTTCCAGGATTTAAACAGATTGTGGAAAAAAAGAAGGAATATTTCTCTCAGCCCTCAGTACCATAAAATGCACAGTGCTTTTTAATAATAACTTAAGAAAATAACTGGGAGGAATCACAGTCAAATAAAATAGCAATAATACATTTTTAAATACTACTACTAATAATAAGATAAATATTCTTAATTTTGTAATTTTCATAAGATTGTTTTAGAGTAAGATAGGAAGATCTTTTCTCGGTTAAAAAGATTAGAGTTTTAAACGTTCTTCTTAACACAGTGATCCAGGAATAGTTAGGGTGGCAGCACAGGTGGCTTTGCAGGCTTCCAGTTTATTTATTTATTTATTTTTATTCTAGTCCATGTAATAGGGAATTTGCTATCAAATTTTAGACAAAAACCCCTACTCTTAAACCTAAGATGGTTTGCTTTTTTTCCTAATAAATAAAAGTCAACATTTTTAGGACAGCTGAAATATAAAGAGAACTTCAAAATGGAGAAGTTAGGCAACAAAACTCATCACAAAGAAGTGAACATGATCTATCCAGTCTCATTTTTCAAGCATAAGAAATTGCAGAACATGGAATTTACTGCCTGTGTCTGTCTGCAGCCCTGAGAGATTGTGTATAGTCCCTGTGAAGAACTGCATCTTCACAGGAGTCCACACCTGCAGTGTTAGTGAGATTAAAACCTAAGAATATACTGATGTGCTAGCTAATTAAATTTAAACTTACTTAGATACATTTGAAATTTGAAATTATACCAGGAGTTCTCAAATGGCAGTGTTTATATGCCCTAGATTAAAAGATTAATTAAGTGGGAATAATTCAATCTTATGTGAGTGCAATGATACTCGGACATTCCAGGTCCGTGGGTGGAAATCAGTAAAGTGATCTGGCAAAACCAACACTGCATAAAAATAGCACATGTGGGAAACACCCAAGCAGACATTATGCCTTAAAAATAAGGCAGATTTGTTATTAAAAATAATAAGCTGACTAAAAGGTGGCTATGAAAATTGTAACAGTGGAAGACCATAGCCTTCAGAGCAGATATTAAAACAAAGATGAAAAATAAACTACCTCAGGAGGAAAAAATATTTCTTGAATGGTGACTTGGGACAATACTAGCAGCCGCTGATTGCCTTAGACTCACAGCCTCTGACTGCCTTAGTCTCACTACTTTCCTTCTTTGTTTTCATAGGAAATATGTCAGTGTGGGAACTAAGTTGGAACTTGAGTAAAGACCTTGAGGTACGGCCCCTGGAAGAGACAGTATCAGTGCTAGCAGATATGAGTGAATTATCCACTGCTAAACAGAGATGAAGGATTTTATCTGCTTATTATGGGCAAGCACTGATAAATGATTGTGTAATTAAAATGGAAATTGAGTCCTGCGCTGCACTGGCTGGGATGTGAGGAGGCGAGCTGAGGCAGTGCAAGTCCTCATGCCCTGGTGGCAGGCACAAGGTTAAACAGCTGCTCCCAGCTCTCAGCATCCCAGTCAATCAGCTGATCCCCTTTAATTCCTCCATTGCATGCTTTGAGATTTGCAGACACTAAAGGAGCAAAGTGCTACCAGCAACAAGAGATTTTCCACACGGCCTCAGGTCTGATAAGTCAGTTGGTCTGGTGTAGTGACCAGATAGCAGTGCTAATTTTGGTGAACTTCAGAATTTATCTCAGGAACTCCGTCCCCATTTCTGTACTAAAACAAAGGAAAATGGAAGTTTGAGTGGAAATTTTTGGTAAAAAAAAATTATTCATGTTGGAGTAAGCACATGATATAAGTAACATATATAGTAATAATGTTATAATGGTAGTGATAGTCTAAGCATATAAGCCAAGCTAGGTTTACAGAGAGAGGTGATAGGTTTTACTGAGTAAGGTCATTGGAATTAAAAAATAAAAACAAACAGAGAACCTTTCAAGTGCTTCTTTACTTTGGAAATTGGTAATTGGCATGCAAACTGAACCATTGCAAAGATAATTACATGAGGTATGTTTGAGAAATTGGTCCCATCAATCATTAACCAGTTACCAAAAATACACACTCTTCATAGATGGGAAGAAGGGAAGCTGTAGAGATCTTCTATCACCGCTTAGAAGCTGCTCACACACTCCAGAAATCCCTAATAATTCAAATTATTTAAAACTCAAATTCAGCCCAGCTGAGAGCCTAGTTTTTAAAGCTTAATAACACTAGAAATTGTCTCTATGTATTTTTATAAGTTTTCCACATATGTGAATTATTCAGTCACTTTCTATCATATGAAGAGTATCAACAGGTTATTGCTCCCTCCAGCTCCCAGTCAGGCATTACCTTTTCTCACTCTCAACTGGACCAAAGAATTACTAACACTGAGAAGCTCCTAAAAATAGAGCTAGCAGGGATGCTAAAAAGTAGGATGTGGAACACGAACTGGGAAAGAAGTGTGTGGTTGTGAAATCTCTTTATGGATGCAATAAAACAGGACAGTGGGGGAGGATAAAGGAAGTGACTGGAAATGTGGATTGAGAATATCTGTCCTGTGTAATGGATGCCCTGCTGAGAGGTATCCCAGATGAGCACAGCTGGATCTAGGCAGCATGGAAAATCCTTGATTCTGACAGTGGTCTAGGCAGCAGCACAAGACCAGGTTCCCAAGGCTGATAAACCCTGCCAGCCAGTTCATCCTGAGCTGCTGTGATCTCCACTATCTAAAATGTGACAGCACAGTCTTCCAGCTTTCCAATATAGGCATGCTTTAGAGATATTTGTCTAGAAGTGAATATTAGAGAGTTAAGTAGAGAGAAAGGATTGCTTTGGAAATACAGACTGCTCAGAAGTACAGTTTTTGTCCTATATCCCACGTGATCTCAAGAGGAAAAAGATAGCTATGTTTATCCTCCTTCCCTTCCATGTTCTTCCCTCTTTCTTTGGTCCTACATGTCTAAGATATGTAAGAGGAACATCATGGATCCTGATGATTTTAATGCTTGTTGCTTATGACATAAAAATAAGTGCTATCCCTTCACAGGGAAGAGTGTGGAACCCTCCTGAGCTAGAGCTGAAACTGAACGTGGTAGAGATGCCTCAATGGAAACAACAGAGCAATTCTGTTCCTCAGATCTGCTGAGACATTCCACTGAACCACGTAAGAAAATGGAAAATTCTCACTGCAAAATCTCTATCTCAACAAGCAAAGTGAGATGAAAGCCACACAGGAAAAATCTAAGAGAAGTTCACAGGGAGCTGTTGTGTGTCTGTTTCATAAGGCATGGAGTGACTGAGCACTACATGGTAGAGACTCAATTTTCACTCTCAAACTCATAAAGAACTTCTTATGATCAAAGTGATGCTGCTTCAATGTTAATTTTCAGAAATATGGGAATAAAAAACAAATCCATTCCAATGCACAGTTGTGCTGGAGGGAAAAGTATTGACTGACTTCTGATCATTTGCTTGTTTTACTTGTGTTAAAAGTATTTTATTGATCTACCTCAATGGAACTACAGACAAATTGATATGACCCTTTTTTCTATCGTTTTTAGTGCCAGTGAAGCCCAGTGTTACAATTATCCTACATCTCAGCAGTTGTTATTGTGACTTCTTGGCTAAGAAAACAGTGAAATGTGAAATTCAGGCCTTTATGTTAGACTGAAATTGTCCAAAATTTAGGGAAGTAGAAGCTACTTAAAGAAGGGTATTTTTTTTTTTTTTTTACTTACATGGTATTTGTCACAGGAAAAATCTTGGTACAGGCCCAAAATATGCCAGGATTAGTGTCAGACAGACCTATGGAAAACTGAAACCTGCATAATATCATAAAGTGGTAAACTGGCAGAAGAGGTTTCATAACCTCCATTTAGAACACTTTTTCATTTCTTCACTCAGAAGAGTAATTTGGAAAATTAAAAACTTGCAACAAATATGTGCCAAACTGCACTAGGATCTAAATGGCCTGTTGTACTCTGTACTGGTGAGTCACACACAGTAACAACAGCATGGTGAAAAATTACTCTAATTAAATACCTCTAAGAAGACTTTGACATTTTTGGTATGCTTTTCATCTTGCAGAAGTAACAGACAATGGTGCCTAAATTCTTTTTTTCACACATTTTTATTGCTACTGTGTCTGGAAATGTGTTAATATTTTTTAATAACTGTCATTTAATCTTAGCTGGTTTATCCATATTGAATGTGCAAAATATCATAACTTTAAGAAGTACCTGCAATGAGGATTGAGACTGTGACTAGGGCCTTTTGTTCTTGCAAATGACCGGTGAAGAATATAATTCCTAGGAGAAGAAGCATCTATAATCCTCTATAGATTAACTCCAGATGTGTGTTTCAATAATGGACACAAAATAAATACCTTAAAATAAATAAACAGAAAATCCTTTACTTGCTCTGCACTCACAATATATGTCTGAGTACAGCTAAAGCACTCTGAAGAAGCAGAGGTGAGAGAAAGGAGAAACAAACACCTTTGAGTTTCCTTAGACCATAGATACAGTGTGTTTATACATTACTGGCAATACTTCAGCAGTTATAAACAGGACTGGTTCCACAAAAGTTACTGCTTCTCCTGAAGGCAGTGCAGGTGTGCTGATGGCGTTCCCTGGCACAGCAGGGAACAGGGTCAATTCATCCTAAAACTCATGGTAATCCATGTGCAATCGTAGCAAAACAGAAAACTCATCTGGGAAATGAACTCTGTGAGGAGCTGCTGGCATTTGCACGGTGCCCGGTGCCTATTCACTGCTATCACAGTATTATTAAGGAATTTTCAGGAATTTCTTGCATCTGTCATTCTGGAACACATTCTCAGCCACAGCTCAGCCATCAGCTACCACCACCATTTCCTCTACTGCTGCCTCAAGTCCTTCCATTGACCCACACAGGTAAACTTGCTTCTCTGGTTCCTTCAGTATTATATGTGAGGTTTTTCAGTTGCACTGCATCTCAAATGTTTTGGTCAGCACCACTGTCTACTTTTGGACTTCTAATCAGGCTTTTTTTTAAGAAGGCAGAGATATTTACCTAACCTAAGGACTGTGCAGGCTGTGGCTGTCCATGGGTGCAAAGCACAGTTCAAGAAGCTGTGCCTTGGGAATAGGAATACTCGAGGGATCCAAGGGAGAGAAGAGATATTTGGAGGCAGAAGAGATCAGTTAGAGACTTCAGGAGCCATGGACACCACCTAGAAGGAAAACAACTTCCCAGGAAACATAGTGCTACTTCCCAGGACTGCTACTGTGTCAAAGCAAAAGTGAGTGAATGCAGGTCACTCACTGAGTGGAAGCACTGGGCATTTTGTTTTTAAAGTTCTTACTTTTTCAAACACTTCTTTCATGCCTTCATGCAATCTGACAGATAGAATCCTCCAGTAACTAGAGTTGTAATCTCTTTTAAAAGTGCTTTTATACTTCACCAAGACAATGAGAAGGGGATATTTAGGTCCCTACTCAATTGAGCCTCACATTCTTGACACTTCTTTGAAATTGATTATAGTTTTGCCATGTTACTTTATCTGTCATCTTCTCAACCACTATAAAATTTCAGTCAAAATAGCTGACATCACTCAAATGATTCTGAGATGACAAGTCCTTTAAACAGAGGTACAAAATCTTAGCTGCTGTATATTTCCCTATATCCATCATTTCAATGCATGAGAAACATAATGCAAAATAAGACTTTTCACATGATATATTCTCTTCTCCATTTTGGTTTCATTCTGTGACCCCTATATTTAAGGACCTTTGTATTTGGCTACCTTGGTATTTGTAATGGGAAAAGTTCTACAGCACCTCTGAATTGTTTTTCAGTTTTGTCCTTGTGTGGTGTCAGTTCTTTGTTGTTAAACCAGATTTACACAGAGATTGTGACAGTAACAGCAGCAGCCTGTAATCTGTCAAGTCTGTCTGAAATGTCCTTCAGTTGCCTTTGTAAATTTAGCGCAGCTGTATAAAGCCCCTTGTGTAAAATGTATGTTCTGGTTTTGATCAAGTCCTCCATATGCTCACAGCAAATTTCAAGACACTTCTGGTAGTGATATGCAAATGCAGATACAGATTCAAGGCGTTCTGATACAGCTTTTTGTGTCTTTTTCCTGCTGCAATAATTGCTTTGCATTTCTCATTTTTTGTGGCATATTGATGATAATGTTAATATGAAAAAGGTTGTAACTTTCCTGGCTTCTACTTTTCAGGCTCTTTTTATGAAGGAATTACCAACTAGTCCTCTCATGTTTCTTTTTTTGAAGATTGTTCTATATTCGGTTTTTAATTTTATAGTTGAACATCTCCTTTTCTGGAAAATTTGGGCCAGGGATTTTAAAAAGCAGGTAAGACTGTAGTTCAAAAATATCTGTCTGTGACTTTAATTGCTTCCTTTTCCTATTCTCCTATTTCAAACTTTGGAGAAAATGACGGAAGGGAACTATCCAGGTTTTGACTCTTTATGAAAGAAATGTATGTACACTGTTTTCCATAAGCATAGGAATTTTGGGCTACTGTCCTCCATCCATTAAATAGAATGACTCCTAGCCAAGCACTTTGCTCTCTTCTGAGTTATCCACCCTCCTAATATCTGATAGATATCTTATTTCAAGGAAAACACTTAGCATGTTGCTGAATGAATAGCAACCACCAGGAAGTTGTAAATAAACATAGATATACAGAACAAACCCCATCTTCTTGTCTTCAAGATTCACCTCCTTAAGCTGGAGTTAGACACAAAACCCATTTACTTTCTATAAAACGCAGCTGGGCAATGTAACCATGACATTTCCTTCTTGTACTCTTCTGCTGAGGAGTTAAGAACATTCCTCTTGCATGTACCAGGGGCTGATTACACACCTACAACTTCAGAAAGTTAGCTGACAAGCAGTGTCAGCTGCCAAGACAGTGCTCCACTGCCAAGCAAAGGACATCTTTGCATGTACCTTCCAATTTTTTTTTTTCTGTTAAAACTCCATTTGTTAAAACACATTCACAGTAGTCTGGGGTCTCCTCTGGAGAGGTTCCAGGCTGTAATTCCAGTCTCACCTGTGCTTTAAGACCCTGCCTGATAGGTATAACCCCTAAACCCACTCTGGTTACAAATGGAAATTGCAGGGATAAGTACCTTTTGAATTCCACCGGGTATGACAAGTCTTAGACATGGCTTATGGAAAACAGTGACAAAACTTACCTCCTATCAATATCTGACAGGAGGTGCAACAAACTCCTCCATGCATTGCTCTCATGGATAGAAAAGCTGCCTTAGGATGAGCCAGGCATTTTTCTTCCCCATGGTCTGCAGGCAGACAACTCAGTGCTCCCTTATTGGGGAGTGCTTAAAATTTCATAGCTCTCTGCAAGCAGAATATCAAACACCATGGATTTCTGGTGTCTCCAGAGAAAGGCAGCAGCTGCACAGGGTATCTCTAAGTTTTGAGTTTCAGGCAGGGCATACTGGGACAAGTAGATAAACTATCTGGATCCATTTTTTGAAATAAACTATCTGGATCCATTTTTTGATCCATTCTGAGTTTTTCACCTCATCAGTTTTAAGCATACAAGTAAGAAATACACATCCTCGTTCTTAGTAGGTAATATTAAGCATATACATGTGATATTTCTCACTGATTACTAGAAAAAGTGTTGCAATCATGTATGGATCCAACACTGAAAATTATCAATAAAACAACCTATCATGTTTACATTACATGGGAGCCCTGTATGTTTGCTTATGCCCCAAAATCCCCAGAGCACTTATGATGCCAAATGAGTCCAGATAGTTTGGGCATCATTTGGTAAGTTCTTTTTTCTCTGAGATAACTACCAGGAAATCCACCAGTATCTTCTTGTTTTTAGGTTTTCAGTATAGCTAAGATTTCCATTCATAGCTTGAAATAAAAGCATAATGTTTTAGTGTCTAAACCACTACAAATGTCCCATTTGCTTTCATAAATGTGAAAAATAACATCTTTTCCCAAAAGTAAAAATGAAACTTAGTATCCTACAAAATCTTAACAGGAAGTGAAACAACAATTTAAAAAAAAAGTTTTATTGGTAGATAATGGAAAATGTGAATGTCTATAAATATCACAGAAATCTACACATTAAAATGGGAAAGGACATACCAGATCAATTCATTAATCTTGCAAATTAAGTTCTATTTCACACTACATAATATCACTTATGCTTTCTAATTCTTATTTACCACAATCATTCAAATGCACAAAAGAAACTAATCACTTTAATGACTGGGAGACTTTTTTGAATTATTGAATTTTGAGGGAAATTAAATAGTATGAAATCTGCAGAAAACAGAACCGTCAAAAGTGCATTGGGTGACCAATGGTGATCAGGAGTGACTCAATCATGTGTCCTTGTGATGGGTATGTTGGGATCTGAAATGCAAATTCCCCAGCTTTTTTATATGACATTGAAACAGTAAAACTCACAGCAAATTGAGCTTCCCTGTGGATATTTAAGGGTTACAAGCAAATGTAAGTCAAAACACAGTTGATGTTCAAATTACAGTAGCCTAGTTACAAGAGAAATATACTGATGATGGAACAAACCCAGAAATAACTGATGTTAAATTAGCCTGGTAAATGGGCAATTAGCATGGATGTGGTGCGAAAAAATATGCCTCAGGTTTTACCGTGCTAATTACTCAGAGGCTTCATCATTCAGACCTTCACAGCCTTTTGTCCTTTCCTGCAGTTCGTGGGTACAGGTCGCACTGCAGCTAAGTTTTACTGTGGGAAAGGAGAGGGTACAGCAGTTTCATTGATAACCACTGCGTGACATCCTCAGTTTGCCCAGCGTTGCCCTTCCCTTGGTGCACTGTGTGAGGACAACTGATGCTTTGGATCTACACAGGCAAGGGTCCTGCCAGGTGGGACACTAAGAACAGGCAAGGTGAGTATATAGCCCTGGTAAACCTCGGCACATCAAATCTGGTTGGTTAAGCTACATCATCCATTCGTAGATATCTATTTATTGCAGCAACTATGGTGAAGACTTTAAAAAAAAAAAAAAAGAACTATGGTGAAGACTAAAAAAAAAAAAGAAGAAAGATGGTCTGATCTGTCAGGACCATTAGACTACTGAGACATTTTCTGAAGCTGAGGTGGATCATTAATGAGTGGTTTCAAACCTCTACAGTAATTTTATTTTTATGGATTTCCATTATTTGAGCAGTGGCAGAAATATATTAATTAATTTTTCACTGATGTATCTAAGTAACCTTTACACACAGCAGACAAATAAAATCAACAGTGAAATCATGGTTTAATTATTTACCTAGCAACAACTTAGAATCAATACAACATCTCTTACTGACTGCAAGAACTTAATCTCCTTTCTATTCTCTTCCTTTTATGTGGTTATCATGCAATCAGGAGACAAAAGATGATGGGATTTTGCTCACATAATTATAGCTCATCAAAACGGCCCTCATGAACAATTCATTCATCAGATTTGACCCTTTATCTCTTGGAGAATTTTCTGTGAATTGATCATGGCTTTTATTATTTGGTTGATGAAGAGCTTTTTCCAAACACATCTGAGCCTGACTATAGTGAGTACTTCAAGTGTTTATTATTTAGAGTTCTCTGGTTGGATGCCAGCTCTCTTGTATTTTCTGCTCTCGTAATTTTTTTTACTGTTTGATTAAATAGATGTCCTTTGCAAAGTGGAGACATAAAAAAAAAAAAAATACTAGAGTGCTGAAATCTTCCCAGGGAGAAAAGTGAATATACTATGGAGACTTATTAGGAAATCAAAGGCCTGGAATACAAAGTGTAGGTATAATGTGAAATAGGAAAAACAACTTACTGCTGTGTTTTACCATTTTATACCTGCCTCAGTATATCTCATTGCTGAAACACTGCCCACTCTTCCAGAATTTCAGGACTTTTCATAAATTATTCAACATTAATATCAAGGCTGTTATATGTAGCACTTTATATCAAGTTCTTAATTGTTTTGAGTTAATGTGAGAAAGAAGGACTCTCATTGTTCTCTAGAAAAACAATGAATGTTCAGAGAAAATTATGCAAATGATGTAACACACCATAAATACCACTACAAGTGGCTTTCATGAACTCTTGGAGTGCAGATCTGCTTAGGTTACTCCTACAGATTCCCCTCCTTGTACCATGCTTCTGTCCATTGCAGATTTGTGGTTAAATAGGAGATGTCAGATTTTATGCTTTCATACATATGCACCCCTTTAACGTTGTCCTCTTGTTTCTCCAAGACAATTTCTCAGTCTTTGCAGAATGGTGACATTGAGTCCTATGATCTACCTGGGATTTTGACACTTTCTAAGAAAAGAGCAGTGCCCTCCTTCTTCTCTTCCCAAACATATAAACCCATTACTCTCTCAAAGTGAGGAATACTTTCTGACTTGTTCAATAAAATAAGTAACACTGAAATAATATACTTTACAAGATGATTTAATAATAAACCTGAAATTATACTCTTATCTCTAGCCAAAGTACTGTAAATTTGGGGAAAGTGCTCTCACATATTGTGCTTTCCCATGTATTGTGTTGTGTCTGTCAGTCACCAAGCCTCTAACTTGTAAATTTGCATCGTCCCCACATGTCAGTGTTCTCTGATTAACTTGGCCCTCAAAGAGAAAATTTATGTGGAGCCTCTGACAGCCTGAAAAGGTTTTTCCCAATTGTAATCTTCCAACACATTTGTGTAAGCACTTACAAAGTAATGACTATCCTTTACAATGGGCCTTTCTGAGGTTTTATCTCATCACACTCTTGCAGAGACAAATATACTCAAGATAAAGTGTATGTCACATCCCATCGCTGCTTCCCCTCTCCCCTGCATCAAACAAAATCAAACTGGTACAATCTAATGTGGAAGAGTGACACAGATTGAATGATTCGTTTTAAATGAAGGGAGAAAAAAATAAGAAAGTAAGAAAAGTGTTCTGAGAAAGAAAACACACACCGTGTTCTCCTCTGTAATAAATTGTGTCTCCCCAGTCTCACCTTTTGGGAAGAAACCCTCTGTCTTCTGAGCACAGGGGTCAGTCCAGGTTGATATCTCAGGCTGGACTGGGGTTTTTGGTGTAACTTTTCTGCAGCAAAGACAGTGAAAAAGTCTCACTCATTAACTTACCGATTTTCCCTGTCTGAGGATGTGACATGTAGTCCTTTTCCTCGGTCAGAATATTAAAGACATCTCTCTTCTCACCTGCAGCTAAATTTCATTTAAGATATAACAATTTAATATTTTTGAGGTTTCTCTTTTCTTTTTTCTTTTCTTTTCTTTTCTTTTCTTTTCTTTTCTTTTCTTTTCTTTTCTTTTCTTTTCTTTTCTTTTCTTTTCTTTTCTTTTCATTTCGTTTCGTTTCTTCCTCCATCCTTTAAATGTAGTCAGCCATGAAGTTTTACAGTTACAGAGGAGATGAAGCACAAATGTGCTCACCCATATTCTCTCCTTAGAACATCAGGTGAGGAGAAATGGCTGGATTCTGTCAGAACAAAAGAGAAACCACATATCTTTGATAAGGAACTGCTTAGGTAGCTGTAAAAAAATTATCATGGAGTGGTAGGGTAGTGAGAAGAAGGGAGGAAATGTTATTTGGTAAGAAGGCAAACAGTGTGAGCTGACCATTAGAGCAGACATCTTTCCTCCCACTCTTCTATGCCTCCCACACCCCTTCTAACTGCCTTGGGAAGCACTCTGCATCATCTACACATTCCCCTTGGCTATCTCCAGACATTTTCCCCATCCCCTGAGTAGCTCTGCTGCCCACCAGCTGGGGATATGTTATGTGTCCTGTGTGCAGGGTCGGGGCTGCTGAGCTGGGCAGCCTGGAGGAGTGGTGAGTGCTCCATCCTGCCCTCAGCAAAAGCAGCAGGAGGTGACTCTTTTCTAAGCAGCCCCTCACCTTGAACAGCTTTGCCAGTAATTATCGTGTCTGAGACATCTATCTGCCTTTGTGAAATGGGAAGATGGATTTGAAAAAAAGGCTGTTGTCACATGAACTTGAGGAACATGCACCTTTTTCCTTAGGAATTCAGACTAAAAGGAGGGCCTGTCTCAGATACTCACCTTTGACATGAGAAGTATTCATGCAATTCAAGAGATGTGACAGCCTACAGTTCTGCTAAAAGTATCATCCTAATGATCATATGAGCAGAAAATTTTATTTCAATGTGCATTATCATTGTGATATTCTTTACCTAGCACATTTAATTTACACACACACACACGCACACACACACACACACACGCACACACACACACTCCCACAACCATTTGCATTTGGGTATTTAAAACAAATCTTTTCTGATATCTTATTTTCTCTTATTATTCATCTTTCTTGGACTGGAAAACAAAGACAGGAGATAGCAGCTCCCAAACATCACTTCAGAGAGCACAAAAACATAAGCCGTGATCTCAAGGAGACTCTATCTGAAACGGTTTTAAATATTATCAAGCTTATATTTCCATCAATACTGCACTGTTGGCTTAAATCTCTCCTACACAGTTGTCAGTGCAGACCAAATAACTCATTTCAAATGCCACTGTAAAGTGCATGAGCCACATATGTTTGTGGATGGTAAAGGTCATATAAATTTAACATTCATATTTTTTCACTTCTAAATACACAGTCAGGAAAATACAGTACATTGATACAAGTGTAGGAATAAGGCATAAACTTTGGAAGGAAAATAACATTTTAATAATTTGTATAACCTGTTCAGATACCCAAATCACGATGGCAACATAAAACAAATCAGCAAATTAATTTCCTAGCATAAGACATAGTCTATATTAAATCAAAACCTAAGTCTGGCTGTTTTGCCACTTGAACAGAAGGCTTATTTTTTTGTGTTCTATAATTTGATCAGACCTTAGACTGCAAGTAATTGAGGACAGACAGGTGGAGGATGAGTTTTACAGCAAGAGATGTGAATTTTGCTTCGTGTTCAAAGCAGAAACAGAAGTCAAGGAGCACACCTCCTACCAACACCCTCAGGATTAAAAACGTGGAACAAAATTAAGTACTTTCAAACCCCAGGCCCCTCATGGCCTCTTCGGAGGGTCTGAAGCTCTCGCCCTCCCTCTGTCCTCAGGCCAAGGCAGTGTTCACATCTTTTTGTCCCCTCTGCTTTCCATGCTGGTCCATGCAGGCAATCACTGGCACTTCCTACTGCCACACAGCACTGCCATGGCTCCAGCCTGTCACTCAGGAACTATTTTGTTTGGATTTGATTTTGGGGATGATTCCCTATGGGAAAGATGGTCTCTTCTTATCTCAAAGAAATGCTGGCATTGAGCAGCACAGGGGGCTGAGGAAGAATAAGAAAAACCTAGCCAAATGTTCAGAAAAATCTCCATGTTCTCCAGGGAGTCCTGGGTGAGGATGGCCAGGTTTGGCCCTATATACTGTGTACATTACTGTGCTAATAAGACGTGTTGTTATAAGGCTTTAGAGAAGCTTTCATGAATTTCCATTGGTCAGCAAAGATTGATTCTCTTCCCTTCAGTGACTGTCTCTCCAACCTGTGATGGTCTGGACAGCTTCCTCCAGTGAGCAAACTTTCTTCAAAGAAAAGTTTCTATGATCTCCAGGAAAAATATAAAGACTCTCTTCTTGATCCACACAAGCTCCTTGTCTCTCTCTGTTACATTACAATTCAACTCCTTCAATGTAGCTCTCAATATTTAGGCAAGCCAGCTATGATTGCCTTGCCAAAAGCTGATATGGAGGTTTACAGGGCCAGACAATCCTTTGGTCCTGACTTTCTCTCAAGTGCCCAAACCATGACTGGATGGTACATAAGATATCACTCAAAATATCTGGAAATGGCAACATACATTACCTTGTCAAGAAGGTTAAAATGCCTGAGAGCTTCCTCACACTTTTAAGAAAATAACTTAGGATTCTATTTTAAAAGTATAGTAAGATAAAAGAGAACTGCCACAATAAAAATCTTTTTATTGGCAGGATAGGTGCTTTGAGGGTGAATGTTCCACTCTATTTTTGCCTTTCTGGGTGGAAGAGCCTTAGGATTCAATGTGTCCTGGCAGTCCGTTTGTGAAATTGCATTTCAGATGACAGCAAAGGGACTTTTTTAAAAGTTAAGAAAAGGCACATGAAGGGAACAAAACTCTTTTAGAAGATAAAACAGCTTCAGAAGAATTAAAGTTCACACACTTGCAGCTGGAATCTACTCTCACAGTGCCTGGTGCTGATGAACTTTGATATCACAAAGCACAACACCCCGCTTTCTGACTATTTTTTAAAATGTCAACCACCACAAATTGCCAAAGGTGGGACAAACATTCCTGGAGTGTATTGTAGTAATAAGACCCACTGCTGTCCTTAAGGGTTTGTATATCTGTTTGCTCCAATTTTCCTCTCTGAAGTGTTTCCTGCTGTGACAGAGAAAAGGCAGGCTAGAGGAATTGATAAAACACTTCCAGAACCCTGAAAGAGACATGTACATCTTCTTGTCCTTTCAGTTGGCATTGCTCCTGTTCAATTTACTGGATCTCGTTCTTCAGAAAATAAGGCACTGTTCATTTAATCTTTTATATCACAAAGACAAGAAATTTTATTCATATTCTCTTGTACTTGTGGTACAAAGAACCGTTGTCATATGCTTTAAACAAAGTAGTATCTGCTTTTTATGTATTTCAAATGCAGAGTGATGCTGTAGCTGTGAGCTTCATCCAGAATGAATAAAAACTCAGTTCATGCAGTCCCAGGAACCAGCCTCAGGATGTCTGGCATCATTGAGAGATAGCAGTTTCCTTAGTAGGGAAGAGTATCATAGACTCATGGAGCAGCTCAGTTTATAAAAGACCTTGAGAGTTCACCTGTTTCTAACCATTCAAGGTAAGTCCAACTTAAATCAAAACATCACCTTCTCTCAGATTCAGACATCACCTAAGGCTGTTTTATCTTTACATTTACCTACAATGGCCAGGCTTTGGCAGAGCTCAGATTTTTTTTGAAGAAAATATGTAATTTCATTAGAATAGGCAAGAAAAAAAATGTGTAATGCTTTCCAAGCACCCAACACTGCAAGCAAAATTGTAACACTGAAGAATGAAAGAGAAGATAACCTTAGTTAGAGACAGCAATTTTATTGATCTGGAAGCTGAGTCATATTAAGAGTTTGAAACTCTCAGAGGAGCTTGAGTTCTGTTAAAATCTGCTGATACAAGAGGAATTTTCCTAACTAGAAAGCTACAAAGGAGAGAAACCTGAGATGCTGTTTTTGCCAACTTGACGCACTTTCAAACTAACAGCACTAACTACATACAGTCTTTTATGAAATTAAGTGGGCAAAAAAACAAGGGAGGCTGTCACATCACAGTATCTGCAGTACTGCAGTAACTCAAATACTTGGTTAAACTCAATGTATACAGAACACATTTTCTAAACAGAAACTTAAACTGTTCTGGCAGTTCTGACCTCTAGACAGTTCTGTCTTTTGAAGGAAAATTGAAGTGACTCTTTAAGTATGGGAAGAAATTTCTCCTGCACTGGAACTCTGTAACTGTGGTCAAGGGGCTACAAGCTGATTCCTCAACATGTTTGGCCTCAGTCTGCAGAAAAAGAGTCTGAAGGAACCACGGAGCGTAAAGGGCCTACCCTTTAAAGGGAAGGAGAAAAACTAGAGAGCACCAAACACAACTGGGCATATTCCTTCTCATTTTTGTGCCTCAAAATTTCCATCCAAAAATAGTGTTAAACCGATCTTTTGGGGGAAAAAAAAAAAGCTACACAGAGATAGGGGAGGAGGCGGTTTAATGCAATTTTTCATAAGTCAGTAATGTCAAAGTTTTTTTCTTGATTTGTTCAAGGCAGGTGTATTTTATGTGGTGGAACTGGGTTCTCTTATTAAGCTAGTATGCTTCAGGGCACATGATTTCCTTTCCAATCTTTGTTCACAATTCTGTGAGCGCAATGACAATGTAAACACTCAAAACCTGAGGCTGGCAATGTTTCCTGGACAGCCAGGAATAAAATGACAGATATTCAGAAAAAGTACATTTATAGAAGGGAGAAAATATCTATTTCAAACAGCAGCAAAAAACAGTTACCTTCTATTTTTTAAATCATTTATTTATTAGTCAAAGATAAAAGAGGCAGACTTACTGAAAAGCAATTGCCAGTGTGAACGGTAGGAGAAAACAGTTTCTCTCCCTTTTCTGTAACAAACAGCATATGATTAAATAACATTGGGAGTCTAGTGTGTGAAAGAGACATGAAAAGAGGAAGGGCAATAGGAATGCTCTGACACCCACCCCCTAAGGCAGTCTCCAAGTCCCTTAAGCACTGGCCAAGATGTGTCATTGTCCCATTGGCTTCAACAGGACAACTCCCTTGCCTGATAAGCAAGAGTTTTAGCATTTTTCTTAGATGGAGCTTAACTCTGCCCTGATACACATGGATGTCTACTGAGAGGGTATAGTGAGAGCTGAACAGGAGGAACAGCAGGATTGGAAGGAACAGAAGTGGTTATGCAGAGAGGGCTCTGCAGAGAGACCTGGAGCATTTGGATGGATGGGCAGAGTCCAATGGGATAAAGTTTAATAAGTCCAAGTGCCAAGTCCTGCATTTTGGCCACAATAACCCCCTGCAGTGTCACAGGCTGGGGACAGTGTGGCTGGACAGTGCCCAGGCAGAAAGGGACCTGGGGGTGCTGGTCAACAGCCGGCTGAACATGAGCCAGCAGTGTGTCCTGGTGGCCAAGAAGGCCAAGGGCCCCTGGCCTGGATCAGGAATGGTGTGGCCAGCAGGAGCAGGGAGGTCATTCTTCCCTTGTACTCAGCACTGGTGAAGCCACACCTTGAGTGCTGTGTCCAGTTCTGTCCCCTCAGTTTAGGAAGGACATTGAGAGGATGGAGAGGAGGAAAAGAGGCTGGAGGGGGGCTTGGAACACAAACCCTGTGAGGAACAGCTGAGGGAGCTGGGGTTGTTTAACCTGGAGAAAAGGAGACTCAGGGGTGACCTCATCACTCTCAACAACTCCCTGAAAGGTGGCTGCAGTCAGGTGGGGTTGGTCTCTTTCACCAGGCAGCACTGACAGAAGCAGAGGACAGAGTCTTAAGCTGTGACAAGAGAAATACAGGTTGGGTATTAGGAAAAAGGTTTTTATGGAAAGAGTGATAAAGTACTGGAATGGTCTGCCCAGAGAGGTGGTGGAGTCACCATCCCTGGATGTGTTTAAAAAAAGATTGGATGTGGCACTCAGTGCCATGGTTTATTTGAGGTGTTAGGGCATGGGTTGGACTTGAGGATCTTGAAGGTCTCTTCCAACCTGGTCATTCTGTGATTCTGTGATTTTGTAATTCTGTAAAGTGGAAAGAGAACAAATAAGGGTAAATAGTGAAAAAGAAAGATTTACTGTTACAGCAAATCTCAGTATTAATTAAAATGTAAGTGTGCTTTGAATTACAGGGCTATCACTATTTTGGAATACTTGTGTCTCTCTGAACTGCTGGAGACTCATTTTTGAGGTTACAATGTCACCTTTGAAAAAATTGTATTTCAGTAATTCATGGTGCTTGTTAAATTGTTGCATATAGAACTGTAAGTATTATAAATTAAAGGCTGTAATAGGCTTTAGGGCCAGTGACTGCACCGAAAAAGTATCGAACTCATAACTTATTTGATCTGGTTTCTCATTAATATTTGAATAAATTATTCAGTGAAGAGTCATTGACCAGGTAGAGATGATCAAAACATATCAGAAATATTACAATATTCAACAACAGAAAATGTAAGGGACATAAAAGAGCATGTCTGCTTCTTCAGGATGTTTCAGTATCAATCATCTCATGGATTAATGTTTTTCTCAGTATTTCTTAAAATTTCAAGCCCTATTTTCTTTCCTGGGACCATTTTGAGTGTAGAGCTGAACTCTCTCCTAATTTTTTGCAGGATGCAAGATATTTGGAGAGATATATTTACTCTTAGCCATTCCTGACAACAGAGCATTGTTACACTTCAATATGCTGTTCAAACCAGACCCATCTTAGGTAAAGCAGTTTATGCTCTCATATACCCTGTGACAAAAATATTAATGCACTGAGGATTTTTTTTTTTTTTTTAAGTTTTATGATGCATATAAAAAATATATAACACCTTCAGATAAAGAAAATGTCCCTCACTGGGCACTTCTTTTTGGGGAAAACCCGAAACTGCAAATTACTACCACAGTAATCCCGGGAATGCTCCAAAATAACAGGGAAACTAAAGCAAAAGCACACAGAAGTTTGTTATTTTGATTGACCTATACATCTTTTACTTTAGTTAAATTGAAGAACAAACCTATATGAAACCATTACAAATTCTCTGTAATACATGGTTTAAAACTCTCTTGATAGGATAACCTATAAAACAGATGAGAAAGCAGTAAAAAAAGATTGCTTTTAATCCTGTGGAGTCTTCATGGGTTATGACTGGATTTGGGAGCTAAAAAAGGCTGAGTTTATGATCTTAGGTCCATGTAGGACTGATAACTAAGGGAAAAGTGCCAGATGAGCCAAAGACTTTGGCTGTAATTAAGGGAATTTACAATCACTGTTGGGGACCCAAACCCAGAATGTTCGTGAATATCAATAGGTAATAATCAGCAAGGCTCTTACTACTGCAGTAATAAGTGATGTAAGGATAAATATATAACAATATATTTATATAACAATAAATTCGATTCTCATAGTCTTCCACTTTATTTGATCTATTTTATAGCAAATTATGGAAGGTTTACTTGAGTAATGCATATCTAAGCATTTAATTGCTGATCCTAAAATTGGGGATAAATTCTGTCCTCTTCCTTTTTGTATAACACGCATGAGCATTAATCAGGGTTACCTTATAAAAGGATCAAAAGTAGCAACTTTCTCATTACAGACTATAACTCCCCTGGCTGGCTGATGGCAAAATAGGTTTATGAAGTGAGCAAGGAGAGAAGAACATGTAAAAGTCGGTATAACAAAATAAAGGGAATGGCCAGATTTGTTAAGAGGGGAGAGAAAAAGACACAGAATATGGCTAACATTTAAATTTAGTGATATCCAATTTTATATTTTTTCTGGGTTTCTGATAATCTGAACAAGCTTCTGCACCTTAATAAACAGTGTTGATGGCACATTAATTTATATAACTTCTCTGAAATTTGTATGTGCAGGCAGATCAGTTAGTAGATGTCAAAATAATGATCAATATATTGCATTGACAATGAGTTTTTGTTTGACAAATAATAAATAACTGTAATTGACACCTGAAGAATGGAGTTCTGAAAGCTCTGTTTCCATTTATTTTCTGTATTCAAAACCAGAATAGCTGATGTTTATTTATTTTTTTCATTTATTTTATAGCTTGTCACAATAATTCTTCAGAATGATTATTCTCCAGATATAATTCTAAGTATTATACTTGATTCTCGACTTCTCAAAGAAGCAAAAACTATTTCTTGAAACAACTTTTTAAAGTTCTTGAGCTGTACTCTTACAGGTTATAGAACATAAAAAGCAAAAATTAAATCTACAAAATATATTAAAAGAATTACACTGATGCACTGGAATGGCATAAATTATTAAGGATAGAGTTTCTGTGTTAGATTTATGCAGCTGAGAAGAGAAAACTTGGGAAAAGCACATATTGAAATATTCAAAATTCCACAAAGTGTAAATGAAAAATGAAAATTACACCATAGAAAATATTACTTTGAATTTGTTAATTGTAGCACAAGAATAAAGAGGAGCTGGAGGATGATAGTGTCTTTGTTCCATGCAGAATTTATTTGCTCAGATCCACCACTAATATCAGTGGAAAGCCTTTGTCTGAACTGTTATGAACTCTGCTCAAAATGAACGTCAGAAGAGTGGCACTGCAGGATACTTAGGCACGAACCTATGGAACACTTTGAATGAATGCCACATAATCACTAGCTATTATTCAAAACCCAAATACATGCTGAGAGCACAGTTAAAACAGTGTCATTGTTTCTCATTAGCTTTCTATGAGCCTGAATAGTCCCAGTATAAAAAAAATGAGAATACATTGGGGAAAGCAAATAGTTTTTCAGTGTTGCCAAAAGTGTCACAACCAACTTGGGCTTTTACTACAATTTTAAAAACCCAACCAAATGTTATCTTACAGAATGATATTTACTGCAGCTGTTTCTGCCCTGTCTGGGCCATCAGGTTTCATGAATATCTGGAAAACCTCAGGTCCATACCAAGGCTGGTTTCCCAGATTGCATGACAACATTATAACAGTTGCTTGACAAAGTAGTTGTTCTTTATTGTACTGGAAAAGTGAGGATATACAGTAGCTGTCATGGGTTGTATAAATATTTTTAAAATAATGAACCAACACACAAAGTCCTTACTCAATTATTATTTGGACAGAATTCTTTTGTTCTCATAAATAAAGCCGGATATTGCCTCAAAGCACTTATTCCACAGAACTGTTATTAGAAAACAATCACTGCAAATGCAATTATTTTCAGGACAACACAGCAAAGAATGCCCTATTCCCTAAGCAGAGATCAAACCAAATAATTAGGAAAAAAACCCAAGGAACTCTCCAGAATGATATGGTGAGTAATCAAAAGTAACAGAAAACACAATCTATGCCAGTGTATATTATTCCACTTCAAACACAATGGCAAAATGAAATGCAAAAGCAAAGCAAAGGCAGACAGGGACATGTGACTTGTGTGTTATTGTCAATCTGTATAAGAAATCACTGGTAAAAGGAAGAATATGTAAATACATATCTTTTTAAAAAGCTGAAAAATTGAAAGGGGAAATGGCATGGCAATCCATGGGCTGTTTCTGTCAGCATAAAATTTTCATAAATATATGTTTTATGTAATCTGCTTTTAGGGAATTTTCTTTTCCAAGCTTGGCTGTGACAGATGCTTTGATCAATTTATATAAAGCCACAAGGATTCTGTGAACAATTGATTCTTGTTGGAAATCCCCATCATAAGTACTTATTCTTTAAAACAGTTACTCTTTGCAGTATTCCCCACTTGGTCCTCCCTAGCAGTTTATTAAGGGTCAACCTTAATAAGCCATAAAGTTACCATAAGTACCAGCTTTAAATATCAGACGTGGAAAATGGCTAATGACTAAGATACCACTGTGTGTGAATACTTAATACGTTACCTGTAGCACTGAGACCTGGTCAAAACACGACTTTGAGCTTTGCTACAATTTCCTCCTCCTTCATTTGGTTCAAGTCCCAGATGAACACCTGGAAGGGTGGATAACGACTAAAGCTAAGGGGCTATGCTCTTAGAGACCTAAATTCTAATTCTAGAGAATTAGACACCAACAAATATAGGATAAAAGAAGAGAAAATGTTCCCCTTAGGGGTGTGTGGTTCTGGAATAATCTCCTCTGGGAATAGTAGGTTTGGGCAGCAGGGTCTGCAGGTGCCCTGTGTGGAAGGAGAGCATAGGAACTGCCTGGGATAATGGGTCCAGCCCACTCCAACACCAGTGTGAGAGATGCCAGGATAAGGACATCCCCAAGGGACTGCAGTAATTGGTGACCCCCAATAGAGTAGAGGAAAGCTTGTAAGAAGCAGAAGTTAGCAGAAAAAACAACAATGCACACAACTTATATTCCCTACCTCTTCACAGAAGGCATTGGGAAAGTCTGAGTGTAACCATAGTGAAAATAAGGGAATTTGATGTGAGGATGAGACAAGAGTGTTTGGCTGGAGTTGAGCCAGGGAAAGAAAAGCTTTCTGTATGAATGTTTGATTGTATTTTTTTTATTTTAATGCCAAAACTAATGATCAGAAGCTTGTGTTAATTAAAGATAGTAATTGGGTTCTTGTGTCAAAAAGATTAAACTAAGTACAAATTGCAGAAGACAAGGCAGTTTTGCCTGCAATGGCTGCCAGTAGCAGCAGCAGGACTAGAGAATTGTGCTGATACTTATATACCTACAGCGTGAAAAGCTCTTATAGAGAGTGCCTGATGTCACCTGCCAAGCTGAGTCTCATCTGCAGGGTAAGCAAACTTGGAGGTTAATACTTAGGAATGAGGGCCTAATACCAGCACAAGGCTGAGTCTTAGTGTGCCAGAAAGGAATAAGTCCCTGGGAGGAGAGCACTCGGGAGTTTGGCTGGCTGCCTTTGAACCCACTGGATAACCTAAAGGTTTAAGGTGCAACGTTTGCTTCTGGAATAAAGATACTTCAGCAGTAGCTCCATTGCCAAATGCTTTAACTTCTTTTATTGACGACAGAAATACGTTGGAAACCAGTCAGTCTTTATAAGACAGTGACATAAATAAAGCCTTCAGCAGGACTGTGCCCCCTTTGCTACACTGAACTCCTGTCTCTAAAGTATATGGTTTTCTGTGGCAGCAAGGAAGCAGACTTGGTGAGCGAGGATGTTGTCAGAGACTGAACAGTTCATGCCTCTAACACTGATATAAAGTTTTGCTCATTACAACAAAAATTGTATAAAGAAGCTGCAACCAAAGAAGCCTCCCTGAAGATACCTGACTGGGACTTTTGACTGAAAGTCAAACTGTTGAGATTAGATAAATTGTTTCAATCACCTGAAATAAACAAGTAAACAAGGAAAAGAATGTGAACCAAACCCAGCAGCCGTGCTAAGAATCATGTTTGTCTTGCTTTGGGGTGGGGGAGGCCAAAGCCCCCAGACCCATTTGCTGGGAGCAGGTTTGCACTGATTTCCCCCTTCCAGCTGAGGTGGAGGGAGGAAGTTTCAGTGTGTTATACCCTCTGCTCAGGGGCTGTGAGCCCATCCTCACACAAACCAGCCCATCTGTGGAACCCCCAACCCTGAGAAGGCCACGTTCACAGGACATTCACATGAGGGGCAGCTGAGGGGGGACCTTAATCCATCAAAGGCCCCCTGAAATTCCCCCCACAGTAATTCCTGCAGTCTTGCACCACAGGACTGCATGTGATGCAACAAACCCAGAGTCTGTTGTAAGAGACAATGGCAAACTCCCCCCACACCACGGAGGTGCCTGGATTTTCCTACCTGGCCTGAGCATGTATTAACCCATCTGATTCTCTGCTTTTTGGGGGGAGCTTCACCATCAAGAAGAGCAGCTGAGAGGATCAACAGAACATCGATGGGATCCACAGAGGGGTCATATTTTCCTTATTCTATCTCTGCTACTCCCTTTCTCTGGCCCCTGCCTATTTTCTATTTTTCTCTCTCTCTCTCTCTCTCTCTTTCTCCCCCTCCATATTTACTATCAGATAAAACCCATACTATTATCACTGGCATATTGGTCTCATTTACACCTTAATTTGGGCAGAGAGATTTATAGTAATCGGATCTTGACAGATGTCTCTTCTAATTCTGCTTGTTCTACGCCTGAGAACAGGTTACTTTCACTGGCAACCATATATTTATTCCTCTTAGGGTGAAATTATCATTCAGACAGAACTGAGTATTAGGGCAGAAACCTGCTTCAAGACAAGCACGGACCTTTCTTAAGTATTTATTGGGGCAAAGAAAAGTCATCCAGGGTAATGCAGATTGCTTCTCCTTGAAGCTGGATCACTTTTTTGGAGCTGGGCTCTTGATGCACTCCTGTGTTTTCATGTGCCCAACAAATTCCCATGGTAATGCCTGCAAAGAAATCCTACTCTGTATGAATATAAAAGCAAATGCCAGCCTCCAAAGGAGCAGCCAGCACTATGTCAAAAGCTGATTGACATCAGTGGCAGAGTAGTATGGAAGTGATAAAAATAGGAATAACCAAATTAGTATTTCAGGCCACTCTATATGAAATCACCTAACTTTCTTTGAGTGGGAGGTATGAATGTGCCCTGAGCTTCCAAGGAACAGGTGGTACTTTAAGCATTTTGCTCAAAGATTCAGTAGATCCAGTGGATTGCCTTAGTCTTATCACAAATATTAAGTTAGCCAGCTGTTATCTAAGGGTAGACACCGATAAAGTTAAGTGCACATGGGTTTTGCGCACAGGATTATTTTATACACTTCCATAAAAGTGAGAAGTTTGCAAGTATGAAACACAGGTCCACTGCTCTGAGGTTTATTTGATGGCAGTTTGAATGCCAAAACAAATCTATGCATTCCTGAGTACCCTGGATCTTAGATGCTTTCAAAGGCACTTTTCCCACACAAGCCCTACTCTCACTGCACTATTCTTACTGATGGATTCTAGACCTAACATCTGAGTGGAAATGTTACCAGAAAGAAGTGAATATTGTGAATATTTTTGTAATATTGTGAAGACTACTGACTTCTAACTGCTTCTTTGCATAGCTACCTGATAATTATGTCTCACTCTTTCTCTCTCATAGCATTCTCTCGCCAGCCTGCCTAATTTGTAAATTTCTAAATGGCTTCTCATTGTACCAGTATATCTGAATTATCACCCCATATTTCTGAACTGCTACTCTAATTCTGGAAGTAAATCCTAAAAGCCTGGCTTCCTATATGAAAACATGCAGCACAGTATTCTTTATAGGAAGTAAATAATAGGTTTTTAGGTTTTAGTCTCGGATACAGGGAGATATTAGTATGATCTATTATGACAGAGATTTAATTTTCACTACTATCAATTAAAAGCACACTCTTAATAAATCAGGGATGAAGAGTCTTAATAAACGCTAAGATGAAAAACGACTTACCATGTCTTTCATTTTGATGTATGTACTTAATATTGTCTTTCATCACTTCCAGAAGATAGTGATCTTGCCAAAAGCTAGAGCAGCAAGAGGGAGTGGGACTGATAAAGAGCCACTGCTCTACAGCTAACTGAGGAGTTTCTTTAGCTGCAAGATGTTATTAAAACTGTACCTTGAGCTTCTAAAAGAATTTAATCTAGGTGCCTCTTGGGAAGAGGCAGCAAACACTGAGCAGTGGGCTGTTGTTCTTTTTCAGTAATTCTCACAGCATAAAATAAGCAAAACCAATTAGATCTCTCATGTAAAACATCAGCAGAGATTGCTATGTGGTTAGCTCCATGGCTGACTTGGCAATGATCATAGCATGGTGAGAACCTGGCACTGCAGACACTCAGTTTTATCTTGAAGCAGAAAAACTGGTAAAATTCATCAAAAAAGATACCTTTGGGGAATGGATGACTGGAGAGAATGGATGAGATTGCTGGCTGAAGCTTGACCTGCATTGGTAATGGCCAAGTAGTTTTATTATCTGGATGTTTCACATAATCTACTGGGTTCACATTGTGCTCAAACTTCCATGTAAGCAGTAAGTACACAGAGAAACTCGGTATATTTTATTGGTTTGATCTTCATAGCAGAAGCTCTGATTCTTCAACTTAACACTTTTCTTCTGTTAATTGGTTCAGGTGTTCTCCTCTATAATAGGATATATGCAACAATTGCTCTTATGGTGATTATAACTTCACAGTACTGACACTGTAATTGTGATTGAAAATGTACTTTCAAGTCCCTAATTTCAAGTACTTTTGTCATGAAGAAAAAAAATCTAGTCTTGTTAAATAAATTTTTATCTTCATTTACCACTTTTAAAATATCACTACTTGATACTACTTCCTGTTGTCAGGAAGCAGCAAGGGATGACTGCTCCAAAAGAACCAGGGAGCTGAGGCTGAAAACCCAGCTAGCAGGGAAGGAGCCTTCTGCAGTACCCAAGAGAGGTGAGCATGGCAGGTCCTGAGAGAGCAGCCAGCTTGGACCAAGAGTTTGGATCATCAGACTGGGTGTGGTGATGAGGCAGGCACTGGGACAAGCTAGGAAGTCAGTCAAGAGAATCAGATCAGGTCTGATGAAAACAAATGGAGTAAGACAGACAGTTATCTCCCAGGCAAGTCCACAGTGCCAAGAAAAGTCCTAGTCGAGCTGGGAGGTCAGCCCATGGCTCAGAGTCCAGATCAGCAGCTCCCAGGGCCAGGCAGAGGAATGGCTATGGCTGAGCTGGACACCAGAGCTCCTTCCACACAGTGGGTAGAGAATGGATGTTGAGGGCTAAACAAAACCAGCTTCTAGGCCCAGGTAAAAAGGTGGGGATGAAAGCTCTAGGTGAGTTTGGTTGGGGCCCAGTAAGGTGTATTAGTGCCTTCAAGGCTCTGACAGACTTTTCATCACGCCCTCAAAGAAAGACCAAAATCAATACTACAAGCATTGTCTTTCACATTTGTAACTTTGCAACACACATCAAAACATACAAAAATAATCTCCTTAAAAAGCCTACTCCCTCTGCAAAGAGCTTTTCAGTCTGATGCACATGCATTTAGCTTAATGTGTTTTATTCATATTTATTATTTTATTCATTCTGTAATGTCCTTTATCTATTAAACAATAATAGCTAAAGATAAAAGATTATAGTGCAACTGAGCAGGAATCATCTTCCATTATGATGCTTTGACTCCCATGAGTAACTATCTGAAACCAGCAGAATAAAGATATTGACATCCAGCAATTCAGATACTGCACATCAGTGCACATCTGCACCAATCCAAATGGGAAACTTCAAATCAGACATCACAGCAGTCGTGGAGATGCCAGATCAGGTCTGAAAGCAAATTGACTGCTTTGGTGTGTTATAGCTCTGCTACTTCCAGTTGTAGTCTGACAATCCCTGCATCTTCATAGAGACATATTCCACTGAGCCTTGCTTAGATTAAAAAACACCAGGAGGGTTGTTTTGCCTTCTTTGGTTTTGTTTTGAATACTGAGTTTGTTTACACACTTTGAACATCATCTAAAATTCAGTGCTTTTCCAATCAATCTTTGCTTACAATGAATTTAAAATTAAGCTGCTTTTCATAAGACTTACCTCAGCTATATGTTCTGTAAAAAGACTGATATCCAGACCGAGTCTGTAGAGGCTTGTATTTTATTCATAGTGATTACAAGTACAGAAATCCAAATATTTTAATGTATTGGTCTTTAATCTTTAATGACTAGGAGGTAGGACATTGTATCCAATACCACCTCCACAGTTAAAAGATATCATCTAATTTTCGTGAAACAGAAAGAAAAGAGATAGAAAATCTGTTTTAGCTTGATGTTGGCAATGATAAATACTGTCCTTCAGGATGCAACTGAATGTTTATCTTTCTGCCTTTGCTTGAGGCAAGATGACTGGGTGAGCCACAGCACTAGAAAGGATGAGTTTGGCATTTGTGGAGATGAGTTTGGCATTTGTGGAATGTTTGATGTTTGATGGGAACTTTTGTCAGTCCAATGCTATAGTCTTCATCTTTTTAACTGCATCATGTGCAACCAGGTGCAATCAATTCAGATAAGCCTGTTGTCATAAGTTTAGGTGTAAATATCTTAAAAATTGAATAGCTGAAAAGTGAAAATTAAAGGCATAAAAGTGAGTCTTCATATGCACAAGAGGTTTTGAGTTACAGCTCCTGGAGGAAAAATAGCCCTAAGTTTCAAGCTTAGACGGGAATATTTACTGCTTTGTTTTACTTTCAATAGCAAATATATTTCTTAGGACAGAGAAAATCTAATACATCTGCTATGAACTGCTGCACAGATGCATCTTACTTGCCACTGTGCTCAGTTTTACACCAGATAGCTCCATTTATTTACAGTAAATTTCTTACTGAAAACAATGTTTAAAGCTCATAAAAATAAATTGCCTAACATTTTCCGTTAAAAAATATTTTGAGGGTATTTTCTGGAGAAACTCCTGCTGTTGACAGATCAGATTAGTCAGATCTTTCCAAACCATCTGGGTTCAGGAAACACCCTGTAAAATTCTTTACAGGTTTAGCTGGTACATAATATTTTAATAAATCCAGTTCTCATATTTGCATTGTGAATCCAGCTCATGCCGAAAAGTGGATGGACATAAATGTTCCAGTCTCACTGAGGGTCCACAAAGCCACCAAACAAAGTAAAAGACTTGGGAAAGCAAAGAAAGGCACTGGTGTTAGAACAGGTGTCCTGATATTAAAATGAACACTATTTTCTCCATGTCTTTGACATTTGCAGACTTTTGAAAAAAACCAAACCAAATTACATCAAAATATGAACAGCCAGAAAAATCTCTGGATTTTTCTGTTGTGGTACTCAGCTCAGGATCACGAGGAGTGACTGGGAACAGAGCTGACCATTTCCCACTGCAGTACACACCTACTCTATGGCTGCTCAGTCTCTGACTGTAGATAGGTGCAGATGAGATGAAGCAGCAAAGAGCTGTCAAAGGGAAGGCTCTGTCATTCCACAGGGACAATGACAGTTCTGAGGGATGAGAATATGCTGTGGGGCACGTTACAAACTCCATTTATACTCCATCTGAATACTCTGAGAGGCTTTAGAGAACATCATGGCTCATTTCTAGCCTGCACAACTGTTTGCCACTGGGTGCTGAGTACTAAGTGGAAAAGTTTGTATGGCCCTGGAGTTCATCCCAGTATGAAGTGGAACCTTGGCTAGGGCAGACAACAAAGCTCATGAGCTGGGATCTTTGCAAAGCTACAGGAGGTCATCATCATCTGAATTAAGGAAGATAAGACCCTTTAATCTTTGTTTACTCATTTATAAATGTGGATTTTTATTAACACAGTTAATGGTCATGAGATTATGCCATCCATGAGTGAACCCTCAAAGGACATGTGGAACAGACAGGATTTGAAACAGACAAGTCATCCCAGTGTAGGACAAGGGCAGAGCACACCGGAACAATGGACCGTGGTTGCAGGTAGCATGTCAGTCTGCATGACCTTTCCATATTTGAAGTTACATAGGAAGAGAGAACATAAGTGGAAAGCATTGGGAGACAAAAGAGAAGAAGCAGGTGAAGGAAACAGAACGCTGGTGAAGAACAGAATAAGGAGAAGATGTAAAAGTGACAGATAATCCATCTGATTTCCCCTCTCTTTCATCAATCAGAAAAATTCCTGTGTCATTTTCATGTGTAGGGTCTGATTATCTTCCTGTTCCTAATGTTGACTTTGTTCCTGCTTTCCACACCATGAAAAAGCAAAAGCCACAGCACTGCTAGAATACATCAAACTGGGCCCAAAATAACATCAGAGACCCACTTAATGGATTCTTGTAGTATCAGAATAAAACCAGGCTGGCAAATGCTTAGCCTGAGTGATCCCACTGGATCATTTATATAAACGAGTGTTTGTCATTGCCCACAAAATTTCACAGCTAAGTCCCTATTGAAATATGTAGAATATACAGATTAAACTACAACTAGGAAAGCAGACCAAAAAACCCGAAAACAAACAAATGAACAAACAAACAAACAAACAAAAAGAAAAACAAAAACCCAAACAAAACAAAACAAAAAACCAAACCCAAACAAAACAACAAACCAAACAAACCTTTGTATCTTGTGTAAATTTACATAACTCCACACAGACTTCATAACTATATTAATTTGCACTATTTGTAGATCAGCCTGAGAACTTTCTGCCTAAAGCTTACAGATGAAAATCCTCATTCTGCACTTCTGGCATTCCTGAAATTCACGTTCAATTAAGAATTTATGAAAGGAAGACTTAAAGCCTAAATTGCACCATTAATTCTCTCTTGTGCTAATAGATCATAGCAGATTAGAGAGAAAGGAAACAAGACAAGGAACAAAGGGAGATTCTTTTCTGTGAAACATAAATTATCTTTTACTGTATGTTCCTTGGGAGGTGGGAAAGGCCATCATTGATTGTTAAAGTATTGAGTGTGGAACAAAGACTAATAGTCAAACCCCGTAGTTTGTCCTAATATTAAATCATCAATACTATGTAACCTGAATAGCAGCTCAGAGAGAGAACTAGATGCCCAAAATCTACTGTAATTTTTGTAACTGTGTTAATTGTCCTAATAAGGGATATTATTATCTCTCCTCTGCTGGTTTTCAGCTAGGGTGGAGTTAATTTCTCCTCAGTAACTGTCACAGCGCTGTGGTTTGGATTTGGAATGAGAATGGTGATGATAACACACTGATGTTTTGGGTTTTTTGCTAAGTCTTGTTTAACCTAAGTCAAGGACTTTTTTTCCTTATCTCATGTTCTGCCAGTGAGGAGAGATGCAAAACAAACTGTGAGGGAGCTTTGCTGGGACAAGTGACCCTGACCAAAGGAGTATTCCACACCATGGAGCATCATGCCTAGTAAATTAACTAAGGGGAGTTACCTGGAAGAGGTTAATCTGTGCTCAGATTAACGGGTGCTCACTAAGGGGAGTCCAACTTTTGTCAGCAGGTAGTGTGCAGTTGTATTGTGCAGCACTCGATTTCTTCCTTTTATTATCATCATTGTTATTATTTACCATTATTATTATATTTTCATTTATTTTAAGTTATTGAACTGTCCTTATGTTAACATGCAAGTTGAACTTTGATTCTCCTCCCAGTTCCACCGTGGGGGGCGGGGTAAGAAAGGGATTTTTAAGCAGCTGATGTGTGATGTTTGATCTCCAGCTGAGCTTAAAACCAGAACATCTCCACAGACCTTTCTTAGTAAGCACCAAACTGAAAGTGCATATATATGTTCTTGTTATCTTAGTAGTCTTGCTGGAGCTGTATGATTACCTTACAAGAAAACTTTGAAAAGCAGATCAGCAATGGCTAGGAGGAGAAAGTGGAGAAAGGAGATTGAAAAAAGAGAGACAGAGTTTTGTGAATGCATTTTGGTTCTGTTAGTGAAAATGCAACTGAAAATCTACAAAAGATTGCTGAAGAACAAGTGAGGATACGGAACTGATGGTCGTCATACCTGGGATAAGGAGGAACCGCTGCTCTTGATCTGAACTTTTTGCTATGGAAACTGCATTTGCTGAGCAGTAGGAGAAAGGGAGCAGCTCCCTGTCATGTCTTCCTGAGCAAGGCTTTCAGCCTGGTATTGTCAGAAGTGGGAGCCTTGGTGAAAGGCAGGGACAGAGGCAGATGCCACTTTATGAAGCAGTCTGGCTCCACAGGCTGCAGAGCAATGTCAGGAGAAGAGAACAAGTGTCAGGGGAAATTCTAAAAAAAGGAGTTTCTCTCCCTGCAAGATGAAATGAGTGCTGTGACCAAGGCAACAGCTTGCAGAGCCATGGAGCCCGGCCATCTCAGTGTCAGTGTGGAAGGAAAGCCCACATGCCACACATATCTACAGTCAGTGCAGCTGTGACACTGCAGTTGTGAGGTTGTGCAGGTGCCCAAGACAGGCACTAGTAACAAATCCACTAGTTCACCAAACCGATCTGCAGTCCATGCATACACTCAGCATTCATTTTAAACAATTAAAGGAGAGGTGTTTACACCTAAGCAGGTCAGATAGCATGCTTGCAGTCAAAAGAGCAAAACCAGTACTAATAGCACACAACTCATATAAGCTACTCTAGGCACCTGTAGTACGGTGAATCATACTTTGAAAGTGCCTATTCTTCCTGTTGCTTCTAAAGGAAACTTAGTTTAGTGAAACGGTTCTGTTTGGCGAGGTGAATCTAAACTTTTCAGCCCATCTCCTTAGTCATTCGGTGTAAAATATGTCAGAGATGCATGTAAAGGAGTAGTAGTTATCCATTTCAGTCACACATTGTATCTCCTCAGCTTAATGATATAAGACAGCCCAGTCATTTTGATTATGATTTTTGCCTGACTGAAATGGCTAAGGCTTGTTTGCATGTAACTATGAGCTCTGCAGCTGGAGAAACAGCTTCAGCACACATAGGTGCCTGTACCCATTACAAAAGGAATGTTTTCAATCATTTAATCTATGTGGTTAAAATCCTATCTGAAAAAAATATTAATTAATCACTCTGCACAGGCATGCCACTCATCTGCTCAGAGCCCAATTAAAGTACACAGTGGAAAGCTAATAATGAACAATGTCTTAAATGCTAAGCAGAATGCTTATGGCTTGATAAACACTCACATTTTATTGGGCACTCTTTTTAAATGCACCATTTGAATACAGATAAAAGCAGAGCCAGTTGACTTGCAGATGTTGCTTCATTAATGGATTAATGTGATGTGTAATAGATTATACTGATTGCCATTAAATCAAACTTCAACAGATTAGCTGACATATTTAAGAAACTTAGTCATTTTGTATGTACTGATGACAAGATGACTCATTAGTGTGACAGTTTACAGACAGAAGTAGCACTTCTGTGCACTGGCAGACAGTTGGCTCCTGTACCACCTCTACAGCTTGATTTTACTTTGAGGTTGGCTGTTTGATCCTATTTAATCTTGTCCAGTGTAACAACAGTGACCAGAGGTGAAGAGAACGTGGTCTTAGAAGCTTTCTCTTTGGGAACTTTCCTCCACACTACCCTCAGAGACAGTCACGTCTGTCTGGCTTTGGGTATAACCACTTCCACCTCCTTGGAGAAATATAGCTCAAGGCCAAATTCAACACAAGAGTTATGGTTTAAACCCATTCTAATGGGATCAGTGCAATATAGCAGGAGGCCCAAGAATTTTTTTTCCCTTAAGAAGTTGGTGCTGAAAAACAAATGTGAAACGTAACTTTAAAAAAACTAGAAGAGATAACCTGTTTTTAAAAAGTTGTTTGTACTATTTTTCTGCAGTTTATTTTCCTTTAATGGTCTGGTGTATTTTTTCACCTACCTCCCTTAAAATTTTGGTACGTAAGCTAAGAAATACTATGTGATTTTTCAGTATAATCTTGCACTGTGTACTGACTACAGGGACAAAGTAGAAAAGTGTATACCATAGGATTGTTCAAACAATAGATCTCCTTGAAGAAAGTATTTCTCTCTTAAGGGAAATTCACTGATGAGATAGCTCCAGCACGTTCTTAGAGATAGCCTTGTATATTATTTTAAAGGACAAAATCTCCTAAGGTTCATGGTAGGCATCCTCTGTTATCATCCTGAACCTCCATCTCACCACTGCAGTGCTGCGAAAATTCTTTCTTACTGCACAGCATTAAGAGAAAAGTGCCTGTACTGTAAAACACATGAACTACCTTCATTTTTCACACTAAAGGATCACATTGCGGTCCCTTTTATAAGATCTTAGATACAGATATTTAGAAAAAAGATACATTTTGAAGGGAGGCAAGAGCCTTTTAAACCTTTACATCTAACAGTTTATGCAATATCTTCAAAAGAAGACACTAAATCTTAAGGGAGCCTCGGCATTTTACATGTGAACTTGCAAAATAAAAGAGACAATAAAGCTTGGCGATTTTGTACAGTCATAACTGTATGAATTAGTTTCATTTTAATATCAGACTATTTTACACTAGGTATCTGCACATGTATATATCCAGCTGCAATATGAATGTACTTAGGGTTTTATGAATAGGTTCATTATTTGGTTCACCTCAGCTTCCACAGGTATATGCATAGATGCAGATCCAATATGAATGAATTGGCTTTTTCAAGGTGACATAAAACACACCACTCAGTATTTGTATATCCTTATGGGGTTAAATCCCCACTTACTAACCATTTCCCATCTTCTCTCAAAGCAGATCTGCATCTCATGTTTGTCATCCACTTCACTAAGAGAAGGTTTACAGAACATGGAGCACTTCTGAAAATCTTGCCCTAGAGGAAAAGGTTATATTGTGATATCTCAAAGTGAGGATCAGTGGGAATTGCAAATTTATCAGGCTAGGTTTATAACTACTGTTTTTTATTTTTTTGCATCCTTCTAGATTCATTTAAAAAAACCCAAACAAAACTAGGATCTTCCAAGTTATTTCATTTGTTGAGGAAAATTTAAATGTAAAAATGTCATCTCTTATTCTATGTCAATGTCTTATTCTGTGTCTATCAATGTCATTCCCTAATCCTATGGAGACAGCTCTCTTCCTCTCATTAGGTAATACCATCAGCAACATGCTTTATATTCATCAAAGTATTCCATCAGGCTGGAAACATGTAGTGGATAGCTTGGTAAGCCTCGTGTCCTTCACCCCATGCTTGTTGGGATGTTAAAGCTTCTTCATATCCCCAATGAATCAGCCATTAATTTGGAAGCATATTTTAAAGCTTTTATTCACAGAGGCTTAAATCCTGATCAAAAATTGTTTGAAATCATCAAGGTCTCTGCTGGTTCCTTAGCCACTTCAGAAGAGACTTTTGTCAGCATGGTCTGACTCATCAGTCTATTCTCACACTGATGGTTTATTAGAACAAAATAAATGAAAGATCCAGCAAGTCAAGATTTTATAGCCAGTGTGCGTTCTGCATGTAGCATTCGCTCACAGAAACTGGACAGAAAAAAACCTCCTTCTTTTTTTCTAGGCAAAATTAATTTCTCTGTTATAATTCTGCTTCTTTTTTTCAGTCTCCAGGCTGGCATCTTGTGGCTGAGATTACCAGAAGGACCTTGAGGCAGAAGGTCAGCCAGGGGCACTGCTGGAGACTTCAGCAGCACAACACAGCTGCAAAATCCCCTTTGCTGGCAAACCATCAGCTGGCTAGAGCTGCTCAGAGAGTGAGCTGTGTGCCAAGGGGCGGCGGTGAAGGGATGGACGGGAGACGTGCTGATTATTCTCTCAGCAGCATCTCCTTAGCACATCTTTTATGATGAGTTGGAAGGGTCTTGTGCTTCACTAAGTCACCCTATCCCTATACAGTCTAACAGAAGCTGCTAAGGGCCAAGTGAACCTTATCTGCCCTTTCAGCTCCACTAGCAGCCTCCAATGAGTAGCATTTAGAGTCATGGCCTGAATGAGGCCAGACTCATTTCACAGAAAATTCTGTTTGTCTTATAGTTTGGTCAGTTTCCATTTAGGTGAAATCCACTCAATATAGAGTGTTATAAGGTTAAAACAGAAGTAAAATCACCTTATAAAATTATTGTTTTATTGGATTGAGCACATTAATAACAGATACATAGGCAGCATTGTTCTGTACCAGACCTTTGTTGTCAGAGAGGGTTATCACACTCAGCTTTCAAAGAAGAACCCGCAGTGCAGAGCATCCCATTGGTTGACAGAGGGATCCAAGAGCAAAGCAGAGCAAGATCCCAGAGTCCAGACTTGGGATAAATACAGTTGCAACATGTAAGAAAAGATGGTGAGATCTGACTGAAGAACTTTGCTATATCTAGTTTCTAACATATGTCAATTTCTTTTCCTAAAACAGAAAAACATTCACCAATAGGGATAAATGTAGAATTTTGAAATAGAAAACAAATAGATTTATTACAGATGGGATATTTTTCCTCAAAGTTCTTGTACAGAAATCTAGTGAATTACAAACAATAAACAATGCCCTATGCCTTCATACCACTCAAGACCTGAGAAGAAAAAGGTAAGGCATTACAGAATCATCCATCAAAAATGAAAGCACATAGTAAAGATGTGTTTTCCTGAGAAAAGTGTGTACTTTTAAATGAAAATGTGCTTTTGAAAGGGCAATTTATCAATCAAAAACCACTCTGAACTACCTTTGTGTTTTTATGCAGAAGACCATAAACGCTTTATAAAGCCTGGATTAGGTACTTATGGATACAATGAAGTATACAGAGGAGATGCTGTTGTTTTCTTGCTAGTTTTCTGATTCTTAGGCATATTCTCTGCTTATGACAGGATATTTTTTGTATTTTTCATTCATTATATTTCCCTGAGAAGAGGTAGTACTTTGTATGAGATTCTCTGTATCATTCTGTTGTTGATAAAAAACTTGGTATGACTTATGTAGGTTTTTGTTTGCTTGAAGAACAAGGGTTTAACAGTATATACTGTAGCACATATGCTCCAAACTTGATTATGAAGGAATTTTTTCTTTTCAGATATCTGCTGCCAAACCTTACGGATTTCTGCATGCACTCTTCCACTTTTAGCAACCATTACAACAAAGGAGTGACACAAAATATCAGAACACATTGTCATACTATATGTGAGGACACAGCATATCAGTGCATATTCTCACAACTATTATGGGTTAGAAATATATTCTAGGAAAATATTAAACAGCTCCATTACTCTGTGTCTCTTGGCTGATGTGAAATCAGACATGGGCTATGGAGCTTTCTATTACACCAGCTGTTTATGTCAAGCTTGGGGCAGTCACAGCAATTAGGGTGAGTAATATGCATCATCTTTCCAACTCACTTACCATCGACTCTGGCAACCTCTCCCACAAACGACATGAAAGACAGTCTGCCTCAGATGGCTTATAAAAGCCTGATCTTCCTGTTTAACCCAAATGTATCATAAGTTCACAAGAAATTCCTTCCATTCTCTTCTAAGGAATGGAGTTTTGCTGTCGCAGACTAGCCTTTGGAAGGGACATTTAAAGGTCATCTAGTCCAACTACCCTGCCATGAACAGCTTCAATTTAATCAGGTCAGAGCCCCATCCAACCTGACCTCGTATGTTTCCAGGGTTAGGATATCTGTCATCTCTCTGGGTAACTTGTTACCTGTTTGTAAAAAAGCTTTTTCTTTATGTCGTGTGAATAGACCCTTCTTCAGTTTAAAACAACTATACCTTGTCCTATTGCAACAGGTCATGCTAAAAATGCTCACATCTTTCTTATAAGACCCCCTTTAAGAACTAAATATCTAATCAAGGAATGGTTTAATTTCAAAGGTAAAATAATAAGGAAAAAAATTCTAGAGACTGGTCACCTGTCTAACTATTCATTAGTTCATTTTTTCTGGAGCCATCAGAGTAAATTTGGGGTGGGTTTTTTTGGCAGGGCAGAATTCTTTTGCAGGAAAAGCTTGGAAAGACAAAGAAAAGCATTAAATACAGTAAGTGATCTAAGGCTAAGAAAGTAATGGACCCTCTTAATGAATCAGGAAATTTTTATTTCTTTGTTTAAAGAAAAATTCAATTTGCCCATATTCTGTATATCAAGGAATATTCTGCCTGACATGCACAGAACTGTAGAGCTCCTGTGTACTGCTATAAATGAAGAGATAAACATATCATCTTCTCAAAGGCACAGTGAACAGCTGTGTATTGAGAATATCCATTAAATAGATATCTAAAACTGAATTAATTTTTGTTCATTATAAATTCGTAATAGGAAAGTCTGTACATTTCATGCTGACTCTAGCTTTATGCTGTCAGAGCTTTTTAAATATGCTACATTGCCTCAGAGCTTCATTTTACTGCAGACTGATTGTGTTTCTCGGATGTTTCCATAATTCCTCAAAAAATTATCCCATGGCAACAAAACAAATAGGTTTTATGGAGTTATTTTTTTCCCTAAAGTAAGTTTAAAAGATCTTTTGAAGGCAGCCAGCTTTTGAAAGATTTTTTGTGTGTATTTGTTCCCCACTGGTTCATTCTATCTATCCATGAAGGAAAAAAAAAGCCAAAAATTGTCTTCTAAGAGTAGACCAATCAGCCAAAAGGTTTTGCCGTTAAAGTACATAACTTTACATCCTGAGCAGTACATTCACGTCATGAGAAAGGTTTTAACACACAAAGTCTTGCATCTGTGAAGATTTCCATGTATGACTTCACAGAGCTCCAATAGCATTATTTTAATATTGGTTTGTTTTGAGTTTTAGGGTCCCTGTTGACTGCCTACATTGCCTGTGGAGGACCTTCAGGGATATTCCTGTTCACACATTAGGACAAACATTTCAGCCTTGAAATATCCTCTGGGGTGATTCTATGAACACATTTAAGAGTATCCTGTGCTTGAAAAATGTTCCAGAAGCCATTAAATAGCCCAAACTGCAGTTCAGCATAGCCCATACCTACTCCTTTCCCAGTGGACTTGTTCACTCATGTTTGGCACATTTCTTAAAAAAATCTGTTTATCTGGTATACCTCACAATGCCAGTGTTCCAGTGATCTAGTCTGATGTCTGTCCTGGACAACAGCCACTATTTTTGGTCCTTGCTGGGAAACAATTATATATCTACAGTGTCACCTTTTCTCCTGCTGTGCCTCAGGGAAGGACATTAGCTCCTGAACTCACACCATCTGTATGAAGTGAAGGATACTAATTCCCCCTTCATCATTTTCTTCCCTTGCACTTAAAAGGTTCTCTTGGACCCTCTGGCATGACCAAACCCCAGAAAGGTTCTCAGGAGAAAATTGAGGACGTTCCAGTGGTCTGGGGCCCATCAGGCAGACCAAGTCCATGTGAGTGGGTCCAGATTTCCCAGTCCTTGCTTTAGCTGCCAAGAAGACACAGACAAGTCTCATGGAGACAGTGGGAAATTCTGCTGGACCAGGGTGTGGTTTTGGTCCAGGTAATTATTTTTGTTCTGTAAACCCACACTTTCTGTTTGATGCAATGCATTGCCTTACACAAAGCTGCAGGGTGGCCATCACAGGATGTGGGTTACACAGCTGTCAGGCTGGAATGAAAACACCTGCAGCTGCTCCAGGCACATCTAAGGATGCCATGCCACAGGCACACCCTCATGCCCAGAAGCAGGAGGAGCATAAGCACTGAGGTTACTGCAGGGTTACAGCAGTGTCCTGCACTGAGGGAGCTTCACAGAGTCAGTCTTTGGGGAAATCTTAGGCTGGTGTGGACACAGGCCCTTGGGGACTGCTCAACACACACCCTGCAATAAGGAGAAGACTGCAATTATGTTTGTTGGGCCAGAGGCGGTGGCACAGTGTTTATGGCACAGGTCCTAGTGAAAGGAAAGGAGCACCTTCTTGCACTGAGAATTGCCAATGTTCACACCCTCCTGGGAGCATAGCACATAAGAGCTGGCAGATTGTACAGTTTCAGTGTCCAGATCCCTGGTCCCAAGCCCAGCTACAGCTACGATGTAGAGTTACAGGATGCAGTACAGGGGTTAGAGCTGTTAGGTCAAACCTCAGCTCAATGGGAACAATTTTATAGTTAAGTCATTCAGCTCTTCCTATTGGTTTGTTTTTCTTGCATGGACATTGCAGGTATGAGTCTAAAGTTTTCTGTAGAAAAATTCAGTTTGGAAATAGCTGCAGGGAGATTTTGGCAGGCATAAATACACACAGCCTTGCTGGTAATTTTTCTTCTGACCCCCATTGTGGGAAACAAAAGATAATTAAAGGTAGTTAGAAGCTGAAAAATACTGTTTCAGAAAGCAACATGTAATGACAGCTCAGACGGTTCAGTGATTGAGCTGCCTTTGTAAAGATACAGTCTGCCCTCAGGCCTCAATCTTCTGGGTTGAACATATTTGTCAACAGCTTACTAACACTTTCTAGGTGGCATTTGGCACTAGTCGGAATTGGGTATTAGAGCCATGTTTGTGGCAATGATATATTGCATTTATGAAGTTAAATTACTCTTCCAGTGAACTTACAATGATATTGTACTGCACAGACTGACATATTTCCCTGACTTCAGCATATTAGCAATCCTCCACATTGCTGTGCTGGATAGGTTTGTCTGATCACAGAAATTAATTTTCAAAGGTATTTTAGTTTATATATGGGAAGCAGAATCTGGATTCACAAACTCTAAAATACCATGCATTTAAAAATAAAAGAAAGAGAGAGAGGACTGTATTTCTGAATGCTTTCAGCTGTCTAGACTGTGAATGAAAGACACCAAAATTCTTTGGGAAGTGCTTTATTTTCAACCTTCTGACCTATTTTGTTGCCCAGGTAACCTTCGGCCAAACTCCTAAGCTAGACTTGAGAATCTTGAGTACGACATCTTAGTTAATTTGTTTAGATTCAACCAATCCCCAAAATAGTCAAAGTGTTTTTCATGAGATTCCTATAAACGTCCATATTTTCAATAATCATAAGTCTCCTTTGACAGTGGGTAAATTTGCCATGATGCTTGGATATGTCTGTATTATCAGATCTTTATCACCTTTCAGCAGAGGTTTTTTCAGTCTTGCAGAAGATGTGTTTGGTGAAACAAAGAAGTCTGTCTCCAGAATATACAAGACAGCTCCCCATGAAAGATGAGTAGCAGGAAAACATGAAGGAGGCAATGGAGATCCATAAAGCACTTTCTAGAATAATTACTAGTAATTCTTGATTACACTGTGGGGAAGTTCAAGGTGAAGTGAAGGGTCTCTTGCAAAACCAAAGAAGCAAGGGAGAGCCAGCAGATTTGTGCACTTCAGCAGCTGAATTAGTTAAAGGAATTAAATGCAAATGTGGATAATTTTTCCCTCCCTTAATTTATAGTATTGAATAGAAATCAAACTGGCTGTTATTTCTTGTTATTCTGCTTTTTACTTTTTGTCTGATACATATTTTGTAAACTTTATTGAACAGAGTGAATAAATATGGTGACCCCCAAGTAAGCATCCTTTCCTTGTTTCCACCTCATGTTCTCTTTGAATGGCTTTTTCTCTGGACTGCTGTCTTTTCATCTTAAAGTGAGAGCACACACATGAGTAAGAGCAAGGAATATAAAAAAGGCACTTTAACGTGGCCAATGATCAGTATTCAAGACTATCAAACATGGTCTCTAAAAGTGCCAATGTGATGTAAACACATCAATGAAAGAGAAAGTTCCCATCTGCCTGTCCTCCAGATCCCCTGACTCTACAAGTGGAAGAAGGTGGTTACTGCAACTCTGAGGAGTTCACAAAGAGATTCTTCCTTCCCATCTGACTTTATGTGTTTGTTTATTTAAGTCAAACTTCTTTCAAATGTTCCACAGCATCAGGGAAGAGAGGTAAGGTGAGGACAATAAATAAAACCTTCATCTTGAGCAAGTTTGAATGATACCTGTATAGTTTAAGGAAGGGAAATCAGGGAGACAATGCACTGCACAATTAAGCCTGTCCAGGTGCTAGCATCTGAAGTGACTCACCTGTTTATCCCACTCCTATACACAGATGCAATAAGCTGTAAAATGCAGTCCATTGTGTCAGGAGAATATTGTCAGATTCCTGACTTAAAAATATGTGGCTTCAGTTCTGCATAGCTCTGAGAAAGATCCATTCCCCTCTCGACATGTAGCAGATAAAAGTGGATGAAAATTATATATCAGCGTGGTATTGGGAGGACATATAAAAGGAAGATAATCTAATGGAAAGTGAATAATACAAAAACTCTTACTTTAGAGTACACTTTATTAAATCCGCTAGTGAGAGGCCAAACTCCCCTCTCTCTATGGTTTATGATTTATTGCACTCTTATTCCTGATCCAATAATAACTATCAGCGTGGGTCAAATTCTGACTTCAGCAATTCAGGTGAAAATTTAAAGCTGTATGAAGTACTTCTGCAAACAGTAGTGGATTTCTTGTGGATGTATAGGGGTGTAAATTGATAACAGTTCTGGTCAATATCTATCCCCGACATACACCTGTTCTAGGATCTCAAACTACAAGTTCTGGTCTAGAAGCCATCCTGTTTTGTTATTAGCATGGTTTTAATTGTGTTAGGACCCAAAATATTCTGGGTATTTTTCAGACCAGCAGAAGACATAGTGCTCCTCCTGCAGCATGTACATCACATATAATCCAAGGGATGTCTGTAGTAAGGAGAGTTTTATCAGAAATGTATTGTCCTATTTTAATTATCATTTTTAAGCTTGTTTTTCTAAGGAACTGGAGCAAGGTGATTATTCATTGACTTAGTGATCAGTTATGCAGGGAAATTGTTGAGAGTTCCTTTGCCTTAATTCTTACCTTGTTAGGAATGAGGGACTCCAGTCACGCAGGGAACCCTCAGTAGTTTCACTGGGGTTTATAAACAGTTGAGTTCATGTTGCAACCTTGATATTATTTAATTAAAAAATCAATCAACCATGAGACATACACTCACTGGAAAGCAGGCTTCATTAATTCTGAAGCTGATGTTCATAAATTGATCTTCCCTCTCTGGTTTTCTTTTCGTGGATCAGTTCTCACACCCTTTTGACCATCCACATCAATAAATCAACTTTATACACAATAAATCGGCTTTACATCTTCCCTCCCGAATCTAACAGATTTGAGCCTTAGTTTCAAAAACACTTTTGTATCTGGTTAGTTAAAATCAAAACTATGGGTTTGAGCACTGTAATGAAAAACCCTGTCTCAACAGCTCTCCCTTGGAATCCTGACTGCTTTTGGTGCAGAACAGACATCCACTGTGGCAGTTCACTCTCTCGTTTTGCAGAATGAAAGTTATATCTTGCCCAAGCATTATAAATTGCTCTCCTTGTACAAATTTCCTTGTGGTAGGCAGGCCTTAAAGATCAAGACATGCAGTTGCTGGACTTCATTCCAAACACCCTGAGAACTGGCAGGGTCCACCAAAATGGACAGTTCTGTGTCAAAGAAGGGGATTTTGTTGATTATATGTCATTACTGTTTTATAGCTAGCTTTCCTGCAGCCAAAGATGTGACCTCAGCATAACTTAAGCATACTCATGTCTAGCTCATAATAGAAAAGTTGGCAGTGCAGTGAGGACTTCTGCAATTTGTGGATTAGTGTAGGCTGTAAGTCGACTTGGGGCTGAAGGAAAGTATTTGGAAAGCTAATATCAATATTCGACTGCATTTGGTGAAGCCAGGTTGGGTGTTTACAAAACCTTCCATCGTGTGTTTCAGTGCAACACAGACAGATTTTTGCATCCCTGAGGAGGAAGGTGCTCAAGGAGCATCCACACAGTAAATATAAAGTATATTTGAATAATTCTGTTCTGATGTTGCAAATAGTTCTAGCAGAAGCAGTTCCAGCTTATATCCCTTCATGCTATGAGAACATATATTTCCAGATCTCAACCATTAAGGTGCAAAGGTTTGAGGGGATTTTTGGCCAGAATATCCACCAGGCTAGGTTAAAGTTGAACAGTGGTTTTGATCCTTTCTCAAGCAGAAGTTTGCATATCTATGTTCCACTCCCAATCTGTCAGATAGTTTTCCAATATTAAAATTTTCTTGGAATGGCAGCCCATCCATAAACTACATCTCTCTGCAGAACAGTTTTTAATTGATTAATATTTCATTCAAGTGTTCTTAAGGTAATAGTTACCACTTGTATACAAAAAGTGAATTCAGTATAAGGTGCTGAGGAGAAAGTCCACCCTAGAAAGCATTAAAATGCTTAATACTCTGTTTCTTCTACTGCTCCAGAATGACTCATTGCTCTCCCCCACTTTGTTCGTGTTTGTACATGTCTGGGTGACATTCACTGCTGTCTGCTTCACTTTCAGCCACTTACTAGTTCCTGGGACAGGTTTTTCCCATCTGACTTTCCCGTTGCAAATAAATCTGGGAAACAAAGGTACATCTGATTTGGTTTACAAAGAGCTCTGTGATTCAAGGTTTTTCTTCATGCTCCTTGGAACCAGGCTGTTTCCAGACATCTTGAGTGGAGTGCAGGGATCACATCACCTGGAAATAATGAGAGTATAAAGTTATCACAGTACTGTTGAAGACAAAGTTGCAGTAATTGGGAGTATAGCCTTTCTTCCTGGTTTCTCTGAGGAAACCACCTTGCTTTCTCCTGGCACTTCAAGCACTGGAATACATCACAGGGATGGAGGGGGAATGCTGAATCCTTGAGCTAATGTCTGAACAGTGCTCTTAAGGTAACTTTCTTCCTCACACTGCCTTAATGCGTAACTAAGGTTCAGAGCAGAGCAAGAGTTTGCACTGGTCCACTTTGCAAGTAAGCATGGGTGTTGAGAGAGGTGCTGAGGCATGGAGTAAAGCAAGGTCACATCAATTCTTGCAGAGTTTTATTTTCTTGTTTATTTTCTTGTTCTCAAGACCTACAGAGCAATTCCATAGAGAAGATTAGTTGAGGCCCTTCAGATAAGAGGTTTTAGAAAAAAGAAGAGTAGGTGGAATTAAAATTTTTTAAGAAGGAACAGATTTATTTTGGCTGTCCTGTATTTGTGGGCTGTTTGAAGAAGAAAGATGGTAATGTGCAGGAGGTATCTGGGTTGATGAGAAAAGGGCACTAGCATAAGAGAATTCAGGTGTTCTTAGAAGACCATCTTTACCCAAGAACCACATCTAGAACTTGTAAGCATTAATAATTACTTTCCACAGTCCAAAGGACTGTGGTAGGTTAAAGTTAGCTGAATGACACTTGCCTCTCTAGCCATTTTCCCACTCACAATTCTCACAGGACAGAGGTAGAAAATACAACCAAAAAAAAAAAAAATCAGGGGTTGAGGTGAGGACAAGGATATCGCTCACCAATTGCCATCATGGGCAAACAGACTTGATTTAGGGAAGTTAATTTATTCCTAATTGCTAACAGAGCAGGACAGAGAGAAATAAAGCAAAACCAAAACTATAAACACTTTCCCTACACCTCTAATTATTCTCAGCCTCAAATTCCCTGCTGAGTCTTTTCTCTCCTCCCCTTAGAAGACCACAGGAATTGGTAATTGTTGTTATGATCAGTTCAGAACATTTTGTGTATGCCAGTCCTTCCTTCTCACACTGTTCTCTTGCTCCCACACGGAGTCCATCCTACAAGATACCATTCTTGACAGTTTTCTCCTATGTGTGTCCTTCCCACAGGATGCAGTCCTCAAAGAACTTTTGAGAGTCCTTTTTGACAGGGTGGAGTCCTTCAGGAGCTGCCCCTGGGTCCCCACGTGTCACAGGTCCTGCCTGAAAACCTGCTCCTACACAGAGTTCTCTGTGGGCTACAGCTCCAGCATGGCCACTCTGCAGGCTTCAGCTTTCTCCAAGGCATCTCCCCCTGCTCTGCCATGAGGCCACTGATGAGCTCAGCTTTGGGCAGTGACAAGTCTGTCTTGGACTGGCACTGTGTGACACGGAGCCGTTTCTGGTGTCTTTTCACTGAAACCACCTCTGCAGCCCACCTACCACCAAAACCTGTTCTATAAAAAAGGACAGCACATCTGGTCGCTCTGAAATAATTTAATGGGTTTGATTTAATTGTGATGGTGCAAATGCTTTCAGCAGCTATAGAAAGAGGGTTCTGCTGCACTGTCCTCACAAGGGGGAAAGTCAAAGAGGAAAAGCTCGGCCTGCTGCAGGATGGTGAGAGAAAGGTTCTTTGACCTTGACTCAAACAGGTGCTTCTGTGGTTTTAAACACACATACATGCCAATATATACCCTTACACTTGAGCATGCTCATATATATATATATATATATATGTGTGTACACTTGCATCCTGAGACAGAAATACTGAAAGCCTCTTATGCCAATCCATGTCCCAACACACCTGTGCTAGCACTCACGAGTTTTTTTGGTTTTTACCTTTCCTGTTGTTGAAGGTAACTGGATTACTGCTCAGTGGAGAGGCTGATGGAAAAGGTAGTGAGAAGAGATGAAAAGGAGAAAACAGTTGTTACCCATTGTCTCATAAAAACAGATAGCATCAAACACTGCCTGATATAAATTGACAGACTTCTTGGGCTCACCTCTGAATACTCAGGGCAACTTGAGAAAAAAATTAGAAGCTGAAGTCTCAACAATAAGGCCCACTGATTTGGAGGATGAGTCACTCAGCAGAAAGCTGTTACCAGCTGGTTTTAATTGGGTTTTTGCTCCTTCCTTAAATGACCAAATATATGAAAGCATTTTATACAAGAATGCAATCCACACATCAAGAAATACTTTAGTTTCTCTTTTGTTTGTTTCAGAGCAGCAGAAAATGCCAAATATCTCTACCCTATCAACAGTAGCAAGTACAGAAAGAATCGTGTCTTAGCTATTATGGTGAACCAGTAGTGTTTTAACGAAATAACAGAAAACTCATATCTCACTGTTTGTACCATATAACTTTTATATTTCAGAAACGGAACTTTACTGAATGAAATGAAATTGATTACTTTGAAGGGTACAAGTATATATGGGTGTTCTTAAAATGTTGTTAGTTAAAATGCATGGATGCATGCAACATGTCAGCACATCATTAAAGCCACTATGAGTTCCATGAAAAAGAATGTTTTGAAAGGCAAATTGACTTCTTGGTTTCAGGTGGACAAGTACCTTCCATGGGTTATGGTGGATTCCTGGTTTCAAGGAATGTCCTATATATCCTTTTATTTAAATCCACATATAAAACAGTATTGTAGCAGTCACTCAAAGGAAACAACCAACCAAAATGGTCCAGTGACTGCATTTTAAAAGCATCTATTTCCTCATGCAGGTGGGGTGAATGCATTCAACTCAATCATCCCTTTCTACTGTCAGCAATGGAAGATTGAAAGATAAAGATATTTTAGCAGGAAAGGGCCTTCTTTAGTTAAAATATCTCTGACAAATTAAGGGACAAGGTTTGCATTTATATTACGTCTATGGATACACAGCATTCAAGGAATGGCTAATATCTCTGGAGTTGCAACAAAATTTTTTTTAAAAATCAGAGGGTGGACAAGAGTACAGACAACTGACTGAAGAGTCAATTTTGCTGTATGTACTATGAAATACTGAATGGGGTTTAGACTTGGGACACTGATATATGGTGCTTATTGGTTTTCTCCATTCCGAGTTCCAGACTTCTGTCTTGATAATTTAACAGACCAAGACCCGAAAAAAAAGAAAATCTATTTGCAACAGTTTCCTTTAAAAGTTACAGGGAAGGAGGAGAAAATTGATATTAAAAACGGTTATTTTTGTTAGTGTTAAGTTTTGACTGCAAAATCTCCTTAGAGAAAGCTGAAATGGTATTTTTTCAGTCTTTTCATAAACTATGAGTTTTAAAATGTGATTATGTCAAATTTTGCTAGCTGTTTTCTACCAAAGGAATGAATTTACTGAATACTGAATGTCTCAGGGTTCTCTGAATGTCTCTTTTCAAAATATGCCTTATGTATATGCATGACTCAATTCAAATCATAAAATTAAATACTTGTAGAAAAAGGTCTTGCAAAGCACATTCTATGAATTATTTTAGGCCTTAGATTCAGTAAAATAAATGCAAAATCCCAAGGAAATTAATTTTTTCTCTATTCCATCTTAAGGTACTCCAACCTGACTGCTGGGGGTAGGTGGTGGGAAAATAAGTTATAAAAGAAAATCAGGTGGGTAAAAAGACCTCTGAAGAGTTTCAAGGCCAGCTCACCATCAGAATATATACCTTAATCCTCCAAAATATGAAAGTGGGCATGATTTACGGGTGTTAGCCTGTTTAATGTTATTTCATCTGTAGAAAATATTCAGAGGCATGAAATACAAATAAGCAGTGAGCTTACATCTCTCAAGAGGCTCCCATAGCTCCAGCTATGCATTAAAAAACTCAACTAGTACAGAAAGCACTGGTTTTCTGCCAAACCAAGTGGACAGCCCACCTTCCACTGCCTGCTGCCCATTCACTGTGGCTGACTTGGAGCATCTCATTCAATAATGTCCTGGTAATGTGATCTAACAGAGTCAATACTAACATTCATTTGTAATAAATGTACAACTCCTTGTCATAGTAGAAAAGTGGCATTTCTTCTCCTGCACTCCTCCTTCCAATGGACACCAAAAATACATCCGTGCTTCATAATTAGCCAGCATATCAACTCTTTATGGTTTGAAAAATTTTGCTTTTAGCAGGAAGCAGAAGTGGGAATAAGTTGTATTACCTTGGTGTGTAGGTTATACCAACTGCTGCATTTCAGCTTGAATTTATGTTGTTCTCAAATCCAGTGATATCCCTTTGGTGTTGTGTTCCTTCATTTAATGTCATTCAGAACTGACTCTAAAAGGGATTTTATTTTATTTTTTCCCAATAAAATGAAACTTTCCACTCTTCTCCATCCCTCCTGACACAGGACTTGCTCTGGGTAGCTGAAGCTGGTACATCGATACCATTTGAAGATTTAGCAGTATGGTAAGACTTCCCTTTGGGAAGGGATATTAATGATCCAATCTTTTGTAGTCCTTTCCAAGTCTATCTGCTGTTACACAGAGAATATTTTATGCCATTATAGCATGAGGGAAGCAAAGGCACTTGGATTTATTTTTCAAATCTGAAAAATATCAGTGTATTTGAAAATTTCTGTCTTTTTTTTGGTCAATTTGATATAGTTAGATAAAAGACATATACTCCTCCTTTCTTCATCATAATAAAGCCTGAATTTTATCAGAGTAACAAAAAAAACCCAGTTTTTTTCTTTTAGGAATATTACTTTTTGCTGGGATTTCACATGAACAGAGCTGAAGGTCAAATACCACCAGAAGGGCATTTCTGACTGTTGAGAACTATCTTATGCTGTCCCTGGACAACTTCTGATTTCTTAATTAAAACACAAAGTAGTTGGTCACTACATGCTTTCCTGAAATTCTCACTACCAGTGATATAGGTAAAGCTAAAGCATGGTGCTGTTGTGGCTTAGGAATATTATTCCCCAATTTAGCACTCTCCCTAGAGGGAAAACCACAAGCTGCTACCCTCCCCCACTTCAGTGGGAGACAGAAAAAAAACCTGGTCTTGGTAGATCTTATAATTAATTAAATTTATACCTAAGAATTGAAAGAATCTGTGGAAAAGCCATATAGAAATTGTGGTATTTTCCTATCATGGAAAGCCTCTTGATATTTGGAGTATTTTTTTATGTTTAGAAGCACTTTCCCAAGATAAAACTAAAAAGACAGATATGGAAACTGCTTTCAAATTTATGAAAATCAATTAATAATATGGAGCTCCTTTCAGGTTTCTTACGTGATCACGGCAAGGATATGGTTATGTGTTCCAAAGGATGGGTTAAACCTTTGAAAATCATGATTCTAATAAATGTCTTAGGACTAGACAATGAGTAGAATGGATTACACATAGCAGGAAACCTCATTGCTGGAAGACTCATACTTGTGCTAAACTTTTGGGAGGGTGTCAGGAGTACTAAGCCTATTGATGAAGAAAATATACATATGCTATGTATCAACACCAGCAGGAAAGTAAAGATGGATACCCAGAGATGTAATTTGGTTGTTTTCAAAAGCTATTGTAGCACAGAGCAAGTAATAGCCTCAGGTTTATTGTCTGTTGGCTACAAGAGATTAGTGCAGAAACAAGGTACATTACTGTCTATCCCACAGAGGTGCTATGTAATAACACTGTGAATGTATTCAGCTATGCTATGACTTTACCCCTAAAAATACAATCCTCATTTCACAGGTAAGCTTCCAAAATGTGGAATATTTTGTTCCATACGTTTCAGCAGGATAAAAAGGGAACAATTTTTTATGACTGGCTAAAACAGAAACCTGTGTCTTTGACAATAAAAGGGGATATTTGCATGTACTACTCCACTTTAATTCAGTTTAAAATACATGGGAAATGACTGAAATAAACAGATTTACACTATATATATTTCATATAGGTGAGTACCTCCTGTAATAGGAGAAAGTAAATGCCACTATTAATATCTTGGTAATAATGTGAGCTGAGAGTTCATTACAAGGCTCCAGTATGAAAGTAAATTTCTCTAGCCTGTCTGCAAAGGGGACTTTGGGATATTTACCTCATGCATAATTCATTGGAGAGCAACTAAAGTCACATATATGAAAGAACACGGTCACTAGAGATGCTGTCTTGTGTAATAAAGGATCATCCAATGAAGAGCTATCATTTATGACAATACTATTCAGATGTTTATTGCTACTGACATCTCTTCAGCAAACCCATTAGCCCCTCCAGCAGCAGATAAAAGGAATTCTTTCAAATATATGTGTACTTACCAAATGTTTGTGGAAGTGCACTACTTCAATCCCACTCTCCACAACAAACATCTAACTTAGACTAGGAAAAGAGAAAGAGAGTAGTAGTCTTTCTTCAATTCACCATGCCCATGGATCAGGTCCAGGTAGCCATAGAGTAGCTGGGACTGGCAAAGAAGCCCGAAAATTCTCCTACCTTCTGACTCCTTGGATGGCTCTGTGAAGACCAATGCAAGTAACATCAAAGAATTAACTTGCCACAGTGAGGCCAATTTGATTTGAAGCACTGTGGCTTTGCTATAACCACCTCCCAAAAGGGTTTCTTTCAAAGCATATAACAATTTTACATACTTCACGAGAAAGGAAGCACTATTCTAACTCTAATAATTTTACGAGTATAGAGCCAAATAGAATAGAAATCTGTGGAAACTCCTTGGGGTGTCAGTTGACTCTTGTATTATTGAGCACTTCCCAGTCCTGACCTGGAACTATTCTTGGCACTGTTCTTGCTGTTGTGCAGCACAGGCCAGGTCAAAGTAGGACTAATTGTAAAGCAAACTGTTTCCTTTGCAGGAATATAATCCAAGACGAGCCTACAAAAAACTGTACATGAAGAAAAACAGCTTACAGCAAATTCTACATGACCTTTCTTTCTCTCTGTAGTTGATTTCCTTATGGACTCATTCACAATCCAGCCAAGACTCATCTGCAAAATATCTATTTTTCTTAGCCCTATATCATTTTGGAAGGCTCCTTTGGAAATTTTCTGCCTTGATGTCTAAAAGTCTTTTATTGTCCAGCCTCTGCCTATTCATGGTCAATTTGTATCTATCTATTCCTGAGTCTTTGAATGTCAAATGTTCAGTTTGTAGTACTTTCTACCCAGTACCAGTTTCAACAATATATACCACCACAGTCTCTGCTGACTTTAGTCAGCTTCCTAAGATAGTGTCTCCCTTCAGGATAAGCACTTCTGCAGCCAAGTGGGAGTAATCTCCTCCAACCTTTGTCATGGAAGTGCCATTGAGGGCATTTTAATACAGTGCAGGCAATCAGCTGGGGTTCTAAAGAGATGGTGCTTTCACTGAACCAATGCCCCTACTTTGTCATGGATTGAGTGAAAGCATTAGACAACCCTGCCTTAGGTTCAGGTTTTTGGCAGCAGCTTAAATTCAGGTGACCTGCACCTAAACCACCCTGGCTCACAAGTTCTGAAAAATGGCAAACCAGGTCTAGTATAAAATTAGTTATTTATTGGATAGACAGAAGACTAACAAACAAGAGGCCTTAAATAGAGTTACTTACTACACAGGTTAAAACAAAGAACTACTAGTAGATTTACACAAAGCAGTGCACAACATAAAGGTAGGTATAAAACATAGGTATAATATACGTATATTATAGCTAGCACAGATTAGCAGTCAATGCAATTTACCATCAAGTTGATGATGGGGTACACAGATTCCTTTCACTCCACATCTGGGAGTGTAACTCAAAGGCCAGCATTCCAAACCTCGAGAAGAGATCCCCTCACACACTTCCAGGCAATGAGCAGAAGACTTCTGCTTTATAAATCTTTTGTCTATCTTTTATAGTTTGTAAAGTGAAGTGTCTGTCAGTCAGAAATTCAAGGCTTATCTCCCTTCAATCTGCTCTCAAGGCATGATGTTTGTTGTCAGATGGGAATGCCACCTCCAGGACACCAGAGATAACTCCCTACTGGACAGATGTCCAGCTTGGGTTATCTCACCAATTTGCAGATTCATGTGAGGGGGAAGATGTCCTGGGCTATCACACCAGGTGATAGGCAGAAGGGAACATCCTGCTACATACTTCCCTCTACAGAAGATGAGTTTGCAGTCCTGAAAGCATGGTTAGACTAATAAGCCAAGCTGATACACCTGTTCAAAAATATTTGTACTACTGTTGTCAGTGTAGTCTAAGCATTATTTCAGTTTCCTTGTGATGATTTCCATTTTCCTGTCCTCATTCTGGCTGCCCTGTCTCCCAAAGTCATTGTCCTTGCACCTCTGCTCATCACTGTGGCATGTGTTATCTAGGGTAAACCAAGAACAGAGTCCTAACTTTTTTCCATGTATATGTACTGCATTATTATCTATTTATTTTCATGGCCTTCCTATCTGACACCTGAATAATCTTCTATTTCTTGCTTTAAGATTAAAAGTTAAATCTAGCTTGTCTCCACCATGGCAAATTATAACTGTATCAATATATTACCTGATTCCAGCTTTCTTTTGCCATATACAGACTTACCTGAAGTTTGTTCAGGCATGCTGGTCCTGCAGTGATTCAGATTCAGTACTTCTTAAAACTTGCCTTGTCATAGTAATCAGAGTGCATTTGGAGGAAGAAGAAGGGATGGGATTTGGGATACATCAGAAGCATATACCCAGACAAAGGACTTTGGAAGTACTCCCAGTCAAGTAATGCAGTCATAGCCTGAGCTGATTTAGCCTTTTTCACTCCTTCCAAGCTCTCTGCTTCTTTCTAATACCTCTCTTGGGAAGGAAGGGGAGATTATTAAAGCAAGGAAACCTTACAACTTGCTTGTCATGCACATTCCTGACTGGTTGTTGTAACTTTGGTCCAAATAAATCCCAAATAACTTCAGCATTCTAGTGCCTGGTGTCTGAGGTCATTTGAATTTCCTAATCAGTGTTCCCAGTTTACTGAAGTTTGCTCTCTTTAGAAAAACCATTGTCACTTAATCCAAGACCATCTTCCATTACTCTCTATGACATTCTCACAACTCTTGAAAAAACATCTAACACTATCTCAACACTTCCAGCAACTGTTTAGTGAATAATTATATCAGATGTTGTAGTCAGGAATGTATAGCACTTGGTCCCATGTACACACCTGTCTAGGACACAAAGGTCTTTTGTGCCACTGCTAGTTTCAATATGGATCAGCGATACAAAGGCTCAGTCTTTGCTTCCCTTGCAAAATGCCAGTGCTGGTGTGCAGGATGCTGTTATTCTAAATGAATGTTCTAGGTGAATTCTAGATGATGCTGCAGCTGCCTCAGCTGACTGTGATGATGGCTATGACTAATACAAGCTGGCCTCACTAATCAAGGATAGCTTGTCTAGCAATCAGTTATGTGTGTGAACACAAAAGCCAAGCCAGTCCTCACAAGAATGAACTTTATTCAAAGCTCAAGCAAAATAAATAAATAATCTCAGAAGGCTCCTATGAAAAAGGGGTGGGCATCTATTTAAAACGAAAGGCCAAGCCAAATCAAATCTTTTTCTGAGCTTTTTTCTTCTTCCAGTGGGACAGATAACTGTACTGTGCCCTAGCTGTACTTGTGGCCTTGCTGATTGATGTACCTTCCCAAATTAGCTCCCTTTTGAAAGAATAGTAGCTCTCTCATACTTCATATTATCACCATGTTTGCACTGCACCAAAATTTAATAGATTATCTTCTATTAGTCCAGTTCCTTAATGAGAATAGTGTCCCCGTTGCCCTTACAACTGAAGCAAACTACAAGATTCACCTGTTTTCAGGACTTCTGACTGTCTGAGGAGGAATCCCACAACACGTCTCTTTCCAGTGAGGTTTGGATGGCATCACACGTGTTAATCTTTCCACAGCCCTCTGGTGAGTTTACTGTTCTCTCTTTTCTAGGAGAGAAATGGATGGTTCTTAGCATGGAATGACAGTTATCTGTATGCTCTCTTCACTAGGATAATGTTTCTTATAAAGAACTTACTTTATGCTGAGGGAAGAGACTGTAGATCACTATTGTAAACATACTAGATTGGGCATTTTGCTGTTGGTCTCAGGATGATCAAGACAGAAATTTATTCTCTGCAGAGAGGACTGAGGGAGGTGAGACAAATTAAGGAAAGAATGGAGAGATTGTGGACAAAGCAAAAACTCCATGGCTTTTGCAGGACACACGTTGCATTGCACTTAAGAGTTCTTTCCTTCCCCAGAGGCTGCTGTCACTTATGCAATCCCTCTAGTTTGCCTAAGGCTAAGCGGGATGCAGTGGAGCACCTGACCTACCTTCAGCCACATCACTCACTAGCAGCATGTGAAATGTGCAGCAGGCCACAGTGATGATGTTGCTCTTCACTCTGCCAACAAGCTGATCTCACAGAGAGTGACTTGAGCTACCCAAACACAGAGCTGATGAACTGCTGGCAAGGATCCCTGGATCAGACACCATCTGTTACTGCACAGGGAATAAATTTTGCCTCTGAGCTTAGTATCATCACACCCCCCACATCAATCTTGTGTAGAAGAATAAGGTGATATGTTGTAATCATATGTTGTGATGAAGACTCCAGATTTCTAGAATAAATCTGCCACAGCTTTTAGCAAGGCTTTGGCCCTTCACAATTGCAACAGTTGTGACCCCTCCCTCCTCCGTGTCAGGAGAGTCAGACTATATCCCCTACAAACAACCTAACAGACCAGAGCAGGATGTTCTTCCTAAATGATGTCCAGAGTGTTGTGGAACACATTCAGCACATGATTTTGTGCACCTCACAGCACAGCAACAACAAAGGCAAACCAGTAGGCACAGTGGCCTAGCCAGCCTCTTGACAATCTCATTTATCCAGTACTGGACAGGTAAACGTTGCAGTTACCAGACAGACACAACTGGCACCTTCACCAGTCCTTTATTAAAAGCTTTTCATGCCTTCTCTCAGGCAGCTCCACACAGCACTGACTCCTTCCCTCTGCAAGTTTCCTTCTGAATAACTGGCTAAACCCTAACCTGTCCCTTACCCTGTCTGTCCCTTGCACAACCCTTTCTCCTCACACTACAGCCAGCAGACTCCATCCCAAACTACAGCGGACTTGAAATAATTGATGGCAAATTAACCCACTGTTTTATAACACCCATCCTCATTGGGCAGGCAAGGCTGTCTCCACTTCTCAGCAATCAGTACGGCTGTAATTCATTGAGGAAAATTGCCTTCTGCACTATCCTCACAAATTATCTTCCCTCAGGTGAACACCCTGGCTGCAGTGAGTCAATGCTAACTCACTGCAGTGGCCTTATTCTTTCAAAGCCTCACAGGAGAACAAGGTGGCTCAGTATAGAGGTGCTGGTACTACAAGATCAGCAGGACTTCCCCCATCATCCATAACCCTATGACATTTCTACCACCCTGCAAAAGATATTAATTTAAGGGTTGTGGCAAGTGGGATGAGGTAGTTAGTCACCCAGTCTTTTGCACCTACTTCTTGCTTATGATTCTGAGACTTTCAGTTTCTGTCTTGCCAAATTAATGTCAAACAAATTGCATCATCCTGCCATGGTGAAATGAGCAGAAAGGCAGAAGGAGGCTGCACTCCTTAAAGGTTTAAAGGTGCACAAGAGCTTCTGGTATACACACTGTTAACAGCTTGTTGCATGCAAGTTACAGACTAGCTTGCTCGAATTCTCACCAATTTTTTATGCTTAGTCTTTTTATGGGCAAAATGAACAAATTATACAGGCAAAGACAATAGTTCATTGTTATTCTAATTAGTCTTAATAGTCCAGTTAAAAAATTATCAGTGCAGTTATGATGATACTGACACAAATACTTCAAAGTACATAGCATTAAATGATATATACAAAAACTTTTAAATAGCAACATTTCTTTGGTACCCGCCCCAAGGGTCCTGAAGTTGCTTGCTGCTGGGAATTTGCAAACAAGTCCTTCTCCAGGTTGAATGCAACACTGATCATTTCTTCCTTGTCATCCTTGGAAAGTTTGGGGCTATTTTTGCATGTTTGCCAAGAACCTTCAATCCCTTCTCTTTCTTCATTTATATGCAAGTCCATACGAGTAAATCTCTCAATACCACAATTTACAATGTTAGATAGAAGTCATTTCCAAAACCATTTCACCCAGGTCTCGGGATTGCACTCCTCTGGTGACTATTAACTGAGTATTGGTGAGCTGCTTATAGCCCTGGGAACACATCCTTTGCCTATGTTTTCAAGGTTGTCACCTATGTTCCCAAGCCTATAAACCTCTAAGCTGTATTTCTTTCTGGTTTCAAAAGTCATTCTACACGAAAGAACTATCTGTTATTACTATTAGTAGATGATATTAGAAGTATACATATAGCATCAAGTGTTATACTAATGCAAAGCAAAAGCCAAGTAAAAGTACATTGTCTTAAGAATTGCTGGTATTAGCTAAAATAAATTTCCAGGAAGGCCAAACAAAGTGCAGACAAAGTGTGAGAAGTGATAGGACCATCGTTGTTAGCTAACAGGAGGCCTGCACTCTGCTCCAGGCAGTGGAATACTATATTTACTGGGTTAATATGCTGTGATAGACCTTCCCAGCATATCTCCAGAAGAGTCAACTGTAGAGGATGGTCCTACAATGCAGATGAGAAATGAGTGCTTAACTGTGGGAGAGCTGCCTAGCTAAATCTGTGTTGGCTTTTAGTTTGAAGGACTAAGCACTACACACAGCTTAAGATATAGTTCAGTTCCCACCTCAGTTACAATTCATGAATTTTCTAAAATCGTGCATAATATGGGCATTGTCTCAGGCTCTTGTTGATAAATGGAGAGTAGGGATTGTCTCAATCACTAACTGTGAGAAACTAAGGGAGCAGGCAGAAGGGTATGAATTCTTACTAGCTAAATACATTTATGTGCCATTTTTAACCTCTCAGACTACATAGGAATGAAATATTTCTGACTGTATTGGTTTGAAAGTAAAACCAGTGCGAGACTCCAAGTCAGTAATACAATTTAATAGAAGAAAAGAGAAAAAATAAAATACATGCAATAATATAAAAGAAACAACCACCAACACAGTCAGAAATACAACCTGACACCCTGTCAGTCAGGGTGTTGGTAGCAGTCCGTATAAATGGTGGCTGCAGTCCTCCTGGATGACAGATGTGGTTCCGTTGAAGCAGTGCTGTAGAAGGTGCAGTTTTCCTCCAAAGATCCAGCAATGATGTGGAAATGATCCAACTTTCCTCTGGGATCCAGTAGAAAGGTCTGCCCTCGTGTCCCAAACCCCAGTTTTTTATCTAGGTAGGAAAGGCTTGGCTCCTGCCCCTGCCTGGGGCATCTCCCAATGGGATGATGTAATCTTATCAGTCACACAATAGGACTTCATGGCCCATTAACGGAATATATCTTCTGGAGGAAGGATGGGTTGTGAAAAGATAACGATGATCATCCCCCATCTTATCAGATGGCACATCAGCAGAGGATATCTTCCACAGAGATAAGGATCACCACCCCTCCTACATTTGAACAGATGGTGATAGAATACACAAATGTTGCATTGTACCCCAGGACACTGACCTCACATGAAAATTCTATTTTTAATTTTTGTTTCTCCTTCTGAGCTAGCTGTTGGACTGATTTTCTCCCACTGTCAACTGCTTCTAACTGGAGTAAAAGTGGTGTTTTGATGAGGATGAGTACACATCATTTGGACAGGGATTCTTATTGATGTAGTGGTTTTCCCATCTCCATCCTCATGCATAATAAAGACAGGGATGGCACAGAAACAAGAAGATCCATCATCCCCTGAGGCACAACACTCCCATTCCCTGCCATATGGTCAGAGGGACAGGGTTGGGTGCCAGCTCCACTCTGCCTGAGCAAACATCCTAGAGGTGGCAGAGATGTCACCACTCTCGATGAAGATGAGCAAATGGTGTCCTGGGAGCATTATCTCTGTGTTTTTAACGTGAAAAGATGGTTCTAATTTATGTTGAGCATCCACTGAATTAGCAGCCCGTAATTAAAAAAATCCCAGCCTGTATCCCAAGAGAGAGTCCTCAGTATTAAGGTTAAATGAATGCCTTGAACTACAGAGTATTTATTTTAATTTACATGTCTGTAGCAGTTTTTAATACTATTGTGGTGAGAGAGAAAATGAAGGCTTAATAATTAATGGGCACTCCACTCTTTAGCTTGCTCTTGTTCTATTACCTTTGGGCTTCAGGGTCTCATTCCGCTTCTGCTTGGTGAATTTTACAATTGACCTCAAAACTAGAAGACTTCAGTCCTTATTTCATCTGCTATGTTAAAATATGTTCCGAAAACACAGTTTGTTTCAGTAAAAATAATTGTTATCTTGAGTAAGAAGGTAGAAATGAATAGATAAATATGGATGGCTGTATTGGTAGTCTCAGTGGAAAAAGGTTAAGGAGTGAGAAGCTGGATGTCATTACTGGCACAGGAAAAGCATCAGCACAGGCAATTTGAGAATACAGGTGTGTCTCAGCAAGAGGTAAGAATGCATAAGCTTTCTTTGCAGAGAAAAAAAAAGTAAAAAACATGAAGTCCCATCTACACACCAGCAGTCTTTGGACTTTCTTAAAAGAAGCTGAAATAAAAAGCCCATTGCACTGACACATATCTAGCTCCTGTCATAACAACCTTGTAGGAGATCCATGTGAGAAGAATGCCAGTCCTCTGCAGAGATGTGTTGCTGGGACGAAGGAAACAGATGGAGCCAGTGAGGAAGGTAGAGCTCAAGCACTGCTTTGCAGTGTCCTCTTCAGTGAATTTCTAGCTCACCAATATATCAATACCAATACATCTATGGGGACACACACCTTGTGTGGTCCATTGCCTGCACAGTAATGCTCCTTTACTGCATTGCAAGGCATTTCAGAACAGTGCACCTTAATTCTACTATTGGTCCCAAGCTGAAGAGACTCTTCAAATCTAAGTCATCATGATTCACATGGAAATTTCAGTGTGGAGAGGAAATTCCTGTCTTCTTTTACATATGTGCTTCCCACACAGGGAAGTCTTGAAAGAAACTTCCATCTTCTTTAATTTATGTGTTTCCTGTGTAAGGAAGTCTTAGAACAGCCTTCAGAAATAAATCCATTCCCTCAGCCTCAGAAGTCAAATGAGCTCATACTTGGGCCCTCTCCTCTTCTTTCCATCTCTTCCCAATAGGTTGAGGGTTTTTCCAAAATGTGTAACACTCTGGGCTCTTTAAACAAGTAGGATATTTACCAGTTCCTCCAGTTAGATCATTACTAGCGAGACCAATAATTAAACACCTCTGAAAATATCACTGGTACTTTCTTCTTTACTACCCTGATATTTGTGTTTCCCCATCATGATCACCTCCTCCAAAATTTCTACTGATAATTGCACTAATTTCTGATTTTCCTAATGTACCCATAAGCAGGAGATATGTCATGAGATACCAAAACCAATGTTCATGTTCATTAACAAGAAACTGAGAACTGGAGAAATCTGTAATAGCCACCCACCTACCAATCATGGTGACTGAGTCTCAATTACTCTGTAGCCTGTAGAAAGAGCTATGCAGCATGATACTGGGGAGATGATGAGAATGCCATATTGGTAGTTCTTTTGCATTTATTATCTTAGCCTCATTTTCTTCAAAATCTGGAGCTGTCAAAAATCCATTTTCAAAACATTTCCTGATAATAATTTTGCAAAAGTTACTGTGGAGAAATTAGAAAAGAAAATGTCTTGACATTTTTATTTTGGAAAGTTTACAGACTTCAAAATTCTAAATGTTAATGTTATGACATAGAGCTATTTTGACTTGTACATTTTTACATAATTTTCTGGTGCCCTTGATTTTGCATTTTTCATGCATTTTGCAGTTCACATTTCAAACTCTGACCTGGAGAACTCTGCAGCTAAAAAAAGCTGCCAAAACATTGCTTTAATCTTTAAGAGCAACAGTTATTTAAGAATAGTCTGACACCTTGCATGGGATTTATTTTAGGTGTTATAGGGTTAATTATATGAAAAATCCCCTCATGGTCAAGTTAGAGCACTGCTAAAGTATATATTGTCTACTTTGTTTTAGACCTCAAGCTTAGGACAAGAAGAAAAGCACTCCATGAGGGCCTCATTCACTAAATGATGTAGGCATTCTTTGTCATCTGAGAGACACAAGGGTATCTAAGATATCCTTAGGGAGCACCTGGAGTGGCAGGACAGGTGGGACAGCCTGATCATCTCAGATAGCATTGGACTACAGAGTGAAACCAAGGTGTCTGATACTTTTTTCCTTTATTTCTTTTTTTTTAGTAGAAAAGATTTTTAAAAATTATTCAGTTATTGTGGATTCAGCTGACTAAATTTAGATGTCTACTGTCATGTGGGACATTTTAGGGATCCCACTTGACTTTCAGTTGTCTTTCCACTATGGCCTGAGATACCTGTGTGTCTTTTGTTATATCTGTTTGCCCCATGAGGATTCTTAGAAATGCCAGAATAGCTCACATGGCACGAGGTGCCTAAATTTAAGCATCAAGATCCTGCCCTTTCGGTGGCATTAATTTCCAGATTAAGACACCTAAATTTGAGTTTCTGTATGTGCACCAGATGTCCAAGATTCCAAAGGCTTCAATGCTGGCAACAGAGCCTGGAGAGCAATCCTACTGTCTAAATGTAGCAGCTATGGACACTTAGGATCATAGGATCATGGAATCAGTAAGGCTGGAGAAGGCCTCCAGGATCATTAAGTCCACTGGGTCCTCCCAGCTGCAGCCATGGCTGGGTACTTCACAACAGCCCAGCTCACTCCTGGGAATTGTGTCCTGCCTGACCTGTGCAGAAGGTTCAGACTCCCCAGGGGCTTCAAATGGCACCAGACACCTCAGGGGGCAGAGTGTGGAGTTCTGCAGGGTGCACACTGGCACTGCTGACATACAGGTGGGCAATGTAACGTGGTGCTGATGCCCACCCTTACAGCTGGTGAAACGAAAAAACATACTTATGTCAAGCTACTCACTACTGACCAGATAGGTTCTTTAGATCTAGGAAAAAAACCACAAAACCCAAGGGATGTTAATTACAGATCTCCACAATAGTGATAAAACAATAAAAAATCCAGAAATTTGAATAATATAGAAATAGTAGGAAAAAGACCTTGAACAATTTCAAAATGTTATTTTACTGTGTGAGAAACCTTGAAAATTGTTTCATTTTTGCAATGAGAAATACTAAAACACGCATTCAGCTCAGCAACTCAAAAGTCTGTGGATTTCAGGCTGGTCTGCTCTGCCCTTTACCTTCACAACTGCACATTCCTTCTAAAAGCCATAGCACACAGTGATGTCATTCTTAACCTGTTTTCACTGGAGATACCTTCATAAAAATCGGAACTATTCAAGTCTGAAAAAAGATTTCTCGACTATTCTCAACCAGAGGCATCGGATCTTGCTTAGATTTTTCTGAATCTAGCAGACCCTGAGCTCATACACTGTAATTTTGGAGACACTCATCTTTCAAAATATTTTTTTCAAAGACTGCAGTCCTCCTGAATTTTTTTTTTAAGCTATAGCACCTAATAAATAAGCTGGCTGATTTTCCCCATAATTTTTTGGGGGGTATGGTCTGCTAGGAAAATGTGTGTGTGAAATTTTGGATAGATTGCTTGAGTTTGGAGAAAACTAGAAGAGGAGAAAATTGATCTTAGTTACACAAATGTTACTATGGAGGAGCTCCTGTCTCTGCAACAAGCACAAGAAATGGTGATTTGAGATGCTGAAAAAGCTGCTGAAGAAGGAGAAGCTAATGAAATGTGGATTTGGCATATTTACTCATTCTAAACCTGCTGGAAAGAAAAATAAAGCAAAGGACCTGCTTTATACGCAACCAGTTGGAAACATCACTCCCCAATAAAGGAAAAGCTTATGGATCAGGCAATGTACATTCAAAGAATCGTGGTTATCCAGAAAAAACATGAGCAGCTTTTCAATTTTATATATCTCATAACTGGACCTCTGAGGAAACTTTGGTGTAGAATGAGAAAAACCGCAGGTAAAATTAATGGGAAAATGAAGATTTGTTAGTTCCCATTAACCTGCTCGCTGCCAGTGTGTGTTTCATGCTAAAGACTTCATTATGTTGGTGACTTTGGCCTCCAGGAAAATAACAAGACAAAGAACTTTGATTATCTTCAGATTATTTCAGAAGGTAAAAAAAAAAATAAAAGAAAAATAAGCTAATTTACCATTTTACATTCCTAATGTCTCATCTATTTTTTCCATTTCTTAGACCCTTTACCTTCTCTAGGCTTCTACTTCTTTCAAGCAGTTGCCACTTATTACCTTTCTTTCCTTCTCTTCCCTGGTTTTTCATTCCTTCATTAAATGAGATGCCTCAAATGTTCCTGTATCCTTCAGTCTCATAACCTGTGTTTCTGCTTCCTAAAACTTGTTGGCACCCTTCTCTTAGAATGCATGAGTTGGGCATCCTGGCTTAAAGACACTGCTTGAGAGCACAGAACCAGACGTATTTTATGCTGTGTACCAAGCACTTGCATACTCAGCATCAATTTGCACAAGTACTTTCAGCTGCCATCACACATTTCAAATGCATGCATGCTGTTTTGTCATCTTGCTGTACCTTTCAGCATTGTTGCCTCTCATTTTTTTCTTCTTTTCATCCTGAACATGTATTAGGTTAGTAGTGGTAGTCTTCAATTGAATCTGGCTTTTAAATCTCTCCAAATCCCTTTTATTCTCTCTCTATCTATATTTATGGTACTAAGCTGGTGCTTGATTGGGTTACTCTAATACAAATTTCAATGCAATATGACCTGCAGGCTTTCAATAATGTGCTGTTTACTTTCTCATTAACGAGGTACTCAGTTTAAGAGAAAATTCTCTAATCTCAGTAATGTACAAATGCAGTGCTCCTGAAACTTATTCTGGCATTCAAAACTTTTTTCCAGGCTGCTGATACAGAGGGTATCTTCTATCCAGGGTAATTGTAAATTTTTTTCCAGATAAGACCTCGTGAAATGGGATAGTTAGTACTTAAGTAAATTTACAAATATCTGTTGAATTGCTTAATTTTGGCATTTCTAGAAAAGCAAATCTTCTGGCCAGTGTTTGTTCTTCAGCAATTCTTGTATTGTCTAGCATGGGAATAACTAGAGCTTTATTTTGATTAATTTATTGACTTTTCAAAATGCTTTATTCCACAATTTGCTGAAAGAAAAGCAAGAAAATCTATTAAAAAAGAAGGACTGACTCGTTAAATAATAGTGGGAAAATACAGCCCCGTGAGCTGGCTTTTTACATTATTTTTTTTTCCCCTGCCCTTAATTCTTAGAAGTTTGGGGGTTTTGTTCACAGAGCATTTCCAAATATTATTCCCTCCTAGTCTGAAGGCCACAGTAGTATTTTCTCAATTAACCCTTAAGTAATTTACTTTATCTTAGTTTTACCCAGATATTTATACCTCTCAACTTGCAGTTTACTTGAGACAAATTATGAATCTACTGAAGTCAAAGTGAAATATACCGCTCTTTAACTGGAAAAGAGGGGCCCTGCTTTTTAGCTTTAGTTTCTGTAAATTGGTTTTATGTTAGTAATGAAAGTAATAGACATTACTTAGTGGAGAGCACACAGAGCCAGTCACTATGGCTCAGCTGTACTTGCCTACCTGCAGTAATTCAATCATGCTCAATTATGTGGCCACATCATCAATTTTATTGCTGTAACTTTCAAGAGTAGGTGAAGCTTACAGCTTCAACAACTGGGAGGTGATTGCCTTAAGATATGATCAAGACCAGCTGGATTATATGAATTCAGATTTACAAATCTATTTGAGTAAGTTTTCTCTGTACCTAATATTTCAACCTTTTTTGATGTATATTTTTACTGATGACAGGCTTGATACCACTGTAAGTTATCTCAGTCACTTCTGAAACATTATTAATTTTGTGTCTTCCTTATTTATGAGTAGTTTCTCTGGTTTCTGCCCTCTGGTAAGCTTCCAAAAGCTGTTATACTGCTTTCATATCTCTGGCACATATTAACTCATTTTGCTGCTTTGCTCTCAAATATCAGTTTTCACTGCAAACCTGCAAAATTTAGCAGCAATCCACTGAAAAGTTGATAATATTTTTAGGAGAAGATCCTGTTTTCAGTGGCTCGGCTCCCACAAGATGTCATATTATCAAAATATAAACTATAGTTATGATTAGTAGCACAAATCTAGATTCTTCCCTGGGGCTGGGAGAGTTATGGATGTCGTGTTCTAAGTTCTGATGAAACTTTTCATTTCCACCTGTTTTCTATGCAAAAGTAAGCAATGGTGATGATTTTTTTTTCATAGAATGATAGAATATCTCAAGTTGACCCATAAGGATCATTGCTTCCAACTCTATATTCACCACAGGACTAAGTTTCTATATTTTAGGAGTGTTCAAATACCAGTCTTAAAAGAAAGCCACTAAGGGAATGTCTACCTGAAGGACAGGGCAAAATTACTTCTCTCATACCTGAAATGGTCATTCCTATAAATCTACTCATTTTTATAATGGTTATAGGCTCTCAGTCACATTATTTTACATGTGCTGGTGATGAGCATCAACTTATGTGACTCAGTGCAGATGTTGAAGGATTTCAGGGGATCTTGGTGTTCATGCTGGCTATCCAGAAGGAGTGGATAAACTCCCTCTGAATATCCTATGGAGTTTCTCTCCCACAGATAGATACACATAATTTGGATACTTCTAACTTTCTCTTGATCCAATGATATATATGCCTGTCCTACATCACTTTTCTTTGCCAGAAGGGAGGCTCATCAACTCTGACATTGTTACAGATATCAGTAAGGATCTGGAAGGTTCAGAAATTACAGGAATGGGAACAAGTGTTATTATTTTCCAAATCTCACTTATGGGAGCTCAAGGCTGTAGCCAGACCCCCCTTTAGGCCAAATCTTCAGCAATTTCTTCCACCTATGTCTTTTGCCATGCAGCCTGGATCCCATTGCTTTGAACAGCCAAGCAGTGCTAAATGGTTTGGAGCTGATCTTCCATCTTGATATTCCCTGTCAGTACAATCCCATCCGTACCAAGGCACAAAAGAGCAGGTTGCATCCTATGCCTGCAGTCTGCTTTGTGTACTGAGAACTTATTTTTCATTGTCCCCAGGGGTTTTTTTGTTTATCTGGGGTTGCTTTTTTGTTTGGAGTTTTTAGTTGTTTGGATTTGGGTTTGGTTAGTTCACAGGTTTTGTTGGTGTTGCTTTTTGGGGGAGAATGAAAACTTTTATTTCTATTTCCTTTCCTGTAGATTACAATTAGGAGGATCAATGTGTTTGAAAAAAAAAAAAAGCCAGGAGATAACTGCACTATCATTCTTTGACTAGGGAGTTTCCATTCATTTGAATATATGTCTTGAAGAGTACTGTAGTATAATTACAATGGAGTTTGAGACTCAAGAGGGCCTTACAAGTACCTTTTCAAATGAAAATTGATTAAGGCTAACAACAGGAATAAAAAGTGAAAAGTGTTTAGAGTCTTTTAGGATACTGAGGTTTTATGTATATTGTCTCTGCTGTCAATTCACTGGGTGCCCAAAGCTTTGCTGTCTTCTGGGGTAAAATTTGCTTTAGCTGAGAACCTTAGAAAAAGAACCTTGACTGGATTCAATTTTTTAAATGTAATTTCAGTTAATAATGGCGTGATTACACTTTTTTCCTTGAATTCAAACAGACAAAAAAATCTTGCTAATAGTTAAGCAATTTTACATTAACTACTTCACTTGTAGGAAAAAGACAGACAATTTTATTAGCTAAGTATTTCACTTTGAAAAAAGGCAGAGTGGGGTAGATAATGTCCCTAAAATCTTTGTCCTGTTGTATATACTTTAGGATGAAATATTTTTCTGTTTCTGTCCTTGCCCAACACGATGTTTGGCCCAGAAGCATGCCAAGCTGAACATCTCTCTTTGACCCCTGTGGAGAGATGGCTGTTGTATCATACTCTGCTGAAACTGAGGACATACCTTCCCCAACAAATGAGTTTATACCATTCCCTGCTCTGTGTGCCAGATGGTCCTGAGAAATACCCAGGCATAATGAGATTTGTTTCTTTGTCAGGTTATGCCTTTACCTCTCACCCAGGTTTATTTTATCCCAATGACACACAAGCTGCATTACCAACAGCACTGATTGAACCATAGTGGTTGCCTGAGGTAGTATTTGGATACACAGATGAGAAGCCTAACCGAAGGGCATCCTGCTTCTGTCAGCAGAGCCACTTGTGGGGAAGACTCCTTCTCTGGAGGAACTTGGACTTTTCTAGGGACTTGAAATTACATCATATACATATCTGCTAAAGACATGTCTTGCTGACTTGTAGTGCTGTCTTGCCATGCTTTCCACTTCTTGTTCTTAATTATTTCCATGGCTATCCATCTTGTTTTCCATTCCCTCCCCAGTTACAGTAGTTCAATCATGGTGAAATAAAGCTCAAAGCTTAATTAAAGCTCACAGTTGCCTTCAATCTGGAAGACAGTGTGGTCTTCTAGTACTGGGTATGATAGGACTCCAAAACCACTTCTCAAGAGAGCATAGGCTGAAATAGCCCATCATTGGTAAATTAATAGTTTCCTTCCCAAATTATATATCTATAACATCTGCCAGTCCCTCTGCCTTTCAGTCCTCCGGAGAGGGAAGGTTATAATTTTGGTGTAAAAGAATCAATTCAGGAGCATCATGAAACTAGAAAGGGTTGGGGGTTTTTTTACCTCTGAGGAGAGAACAATCCTGGGAAACATGGCAAAATGTCAAAAAGGGAAGATCTCTATTATGATTTTTTCCCATCAGAACATGGGTATCATGAGACTATTTCTTTGCCCTCTATCTCCTTGACCATTCAGTATCCTGTCTGGAAGTCTCCTTTGTATACATATTCTCAGATATACAGATCCTTAGGACTCTGTGGGGAGTCTTCATTTTCTCTTACAGGTTATTTCAGACATTTTGTCCTTCCTTTCCAAGTTAGAATGAAAGTAAATATCTGAGCACCTGAGTGCTCCAAAGCCTTTTTCTGCTTAATTCTAGCACTGACAGTTTGAGAGTGACTAATAAATTGTTTGAGCTTTCACAGAAAATGACACATATAGCAGCATATGGATGAGCATCACCTCCCTTTACAGTCAATAAAGAGAAATAAGCACTTTTGGCTTATGATTCATCTGATCTTTTCCAGCAGTCCACTTAGGAGAAGATGGTTTGTGTGCTGTAAGCATTTATTCCTCTCTGCTGAGAAGGCACAAAATCTAGGCATGTCTCAGACTTTAATTCATTTATTGTAGGCATCCATGGAGAGAGTGGTGAATGCCAAAGGATTAGGACTCTGATAAATTCCTGGAGGAGATCCTCTTGTGGACAGCATGTCTGCCCTGGGAAATGTAAAAAAAGCTGATATAAAACTGTTTCTTACTTTTCAGCAAGCCCTGACACAATGAACCTGCTCCAAAGAAAGCAGATTGACTTCTGTGTATTTGCTTTTTGTAATCAGTTTCTTACATACACATTTGTTGGAGTAAAATTTCCACCTATTTTCTGAGACTTGACATTATTCTTGGCTCATTGCACCTAAAGCATGCCCTTCTCTTGAACTTGGATCCTATTGTCCTGCTTTGAGCTAATATAGAGTTCATTTTCATCCTAGTAGCTGGTACAGTTCTGTGTTTTGGATTCAGTATGAGAATAATGTTTACAGCGCACTGATGTTTTGGTTGTTGCCAAAGAGTGCTTAACCTGGGTCAAGGAATTTTCATTTTCCCGTGCTCTGTCAGTGAGGAGCTGTACAAGTTCCTTGAGGACATCTGGGACAGCTGGCCCAAACTGGCCAAAGGGATATTCCATACCATAGAATGCCAAACTCAGTGCACAAACTGGAGGAAGTTGGTCTGGAGGGGACCATCACTGAGGGATTGCTGGAAATGGGGCAGGCATTGGTTATTGGGGTTGAGCATTTCCACCGTGAATTGCTTGGGTTTGCTCTTTGATTTTATTTCTCCTTCTCAGTCTCTCCTCATTTTTTTATTGTTGTTTGTATAATTTTATATTGTTTCAATTATTAAACTATCACAAGCCATGAATTTTGGCATGCTTTTTTTACTTTTGTCTGATTCTTCTTCCCATGCCACCATGGGGGATGGTTTGAGAAAGTTGCTGAGTGGTATTTAGTCATGGGCTGAGTTAAACCAAGATACCTATATACCACAACCCAGAGAAATCCCCAGCCACACTCATGCAACTGAAAGGATTATATCCACTTGCTTTCTCATTATCTCTGTCAAACTCATAAAAAAAATAAAAGGGCCTTATGTGTCTTTCCTACTGGCAACCTCAATACCCTCAAATTGTTCTCCTCTCAGTTATCCTCTGCTCTACTTTTCCTTGTCCCTTTCAGCCAGGCCCTGAACCACCACACAATTGCAAATAACCCTCAGCCCAGTGACATTAGTGTGGTCCATTGTCCAAATATAATCAGCTGCATATGTTTGATCTCTTACAAAGATATATTTTACCTATCTCATTTATAAAGATGCAGTTTCCTAGTCTGATACCTGTCTTTTCACCCAGATTTTTGGCCATGACTGAGATAAACTATGTGCCAGGCTGGCCATTGTGAGTCTGAGTTGCCTAAGAAATATTGTTTCCTTTAGCGAGGGTGTCCCTGAAAGGGTACATGATTTTGGGGTAACAAGTGCCACACATGTTTCAGTAGATATAATGGGATTTGGAGGCTTGGTCAATATTCTTATCAGCACAGGATGAGGCACACCTTATTTTAAAAACAATTAAGGTAGCTGACTCAGTTTTGATTCATTCTTCTCATTTCCTTCTTTTTTCCTTGTCAATTTACCCAAGACTGAGCACTCTGAACACTGCCTGTCTTTCCACATCTTAAAATTACTGTTTTCTGCTGCCACCATCCCCCACCTCCAATGTATTTCAGCGTGAAAAGGCAACACATTCTCTCTTTGACGTGAAAATTGTTCTCATAATTATTTTTATTGATTAACTGAATAGAAAAGAACATGAAGCGCACATATGCCCAGTGTCTGACAATCTGTTACTTTCAGTAGCAGAAAACAGTAACAATCTTAGATAAAATGACACCAATTACCTTCTCTCCCTCTAAGTTGCACAAGAAAAAGCCCTCTCATATAACAACTAAAGCAGAACTGGGAAGAGTTATTTCTTCCCTGTTAGGCACTGTGCAGTACTGTGAAGGGCAATGTGCAACATGTGACTCATGATCCACTTGCAAGGAAAGCTTTGCATAACAGAAGTAACTTGTGCATAACTTTCAACAAATGTGTAACCTCACATGGGTCCTACATGGAGTTTTCGTGCCTCATGTAGGTATTTGTATGAGCACATCTGGAATAGAGGGCTATCCCAAGCCACTGTTCCCAGAAGTGTTTTCACATTTCTGTTTTGAGAGGGAGCCTTATGAATGTCTATAAGGATCTGAAAGGAGGTGTCAAGAGGTTGGAGGGAGCCAGGCCCTGCTTGGTAGTGCCAAGCAATAGAACAAGTGGCCATGGGCAGAAAATGATGCATAGGAAGTTCCATTTAATAATAGGGAAAAACATCCTTACTATTCAGGTGACCCTGTGGTCCTTTCCAAACTCTGTCATTCTGTGATTCCCTATAAAATTTAGTGGCCTGAGCACCAGAAGCACACTGAGAAGAGAAACAACCCAAGGCAAGAGTCAGTCTATATCTTCCTCAGGCCATCAGACCCTGTCTGTGGTTCAGTCCCAGTTTTGTGATGACTGAGACATTCAGAAGATGTGAACATAGTACTTATCTGCTTGGACTTGGAACGGGGGATTTTCCATGTCCTAGGCATGTGCTATAGACCACTGAACAAAAGGTGGCAGCTAAACTGACCCTGATAAAACTGCATCATCCACAAGTAAAGTACTTTTGGAGGATGTGTTTAAAACTAACCACAGTAAGAACATCAGGACAAGCCAATGTGGCAACTGGTCTAACATGCAGATACTGACTGATATGAGGCTCTTCAGTGGCATGTAAGAGCCATCTCTCCAAGGGGACATCTTGGACAGTTTTCTCAGGCTTAAAGACATAGAATATTAAAGTTTTAAATTTTAAGCAGGATTTAGTTCAGCTGTATACACTACCTCTAAAGCTTGAAGTAATTTCCTGGGTACTGGGGCTGTTATACTGCACTCTATTTCCCTTATATTCTGTCCAACAAGTAAAGAACACATTGTATAGAAAGCTACTCTCTTACTTGAAGAATAAATTCCAGTCTCTGGTTAAGACTTTGTTTCAATTCTCACATACCTTTGCTTTCACTAAATAAAGTCATCAGCAATGTGAATTTTTCAGCCTTTTATTCCCATCACTGATTCTTGCTAAGTCTCTTTTCAGCTATACAAAAGACTCCTTTGGTGTTTTCTCCTCATGAGGTACTCATATATTGTAATCAAATCACCCCTCAGTTTTCTTTTTGATAACTAAACACATTGAGCTCTTCAAGCCCTTTATGTCAACAGAAAAACTATACTCTTCTGAGCACTTGTCACTCCCATGTAGCTCTCTCACACATAAAAGGACAGTCCATGCATAAAGCTGAGAAAGCTGCATCTTCAGAATACTTTGGGCAGTCATTCGATTTTCTTTGTCTTCTCTTAAAAATAGACAGATATATAAGTAGCTATTCTAAATTAAAAGGTATTTCAAAATCTCTGTGTCTTCTGGCAGGCAGCAGAAAGGCTACTGCTTTGGATTTGAGTGTTTTCTAAATTGTTTTACATCTTTAACAGTCATTTCTACTTGAATGAAACAAAAGTAAACTGTTTCAAATTCTGATTTCCTTCCATGCTGCAATGATTTGCAACACACTGCTGATGCAATTTTAGAAAATTAGACTTTTCATTTACTCCATCCTATTCATTTTTACATACATTGCAAGAATTTGACAGGCTGAATCCTGAAACCAGGATTAAAATTCTTAAAATAGAGCCAAGATTAGGTAATTTAAGAATTTCTCCCATTTCAGGTTGTTTTCTAGGTCTTCCTAAATGGCATGTGTATGTTTCCGTATTAGGTTTGCATGGCCAAGCTTTGGTAGCAAAGGGGGCTACAGTGGTGGCTTCAGTGAGAAGCTGCCAGAAGCAGCTGCATGCCTGGCAGAACCAATTATTGGTAGCTCCAAAGACAGATGTGCTGCTGATGAAGGCTGGGCCAATTACAAATGGTGGTAAGACTTCTCTGATAACACATTTAGGAAGAAAGAAAAAGGTTATGGCACTGTTGTAATTGCATCCAGAGAAGAGGGGTGGAGAACACGTGAGAAGAAAACTCTCAGGTGGATGCCTGAGAGGAGGCTGTGATGCCATGGGGGGCCCATGGAGAGAGGAGCCCCTGCTGGAGCAGCCTGTCCTTGAAGGACTGCACCTCATGGAAGAGCGACTCAGTTGCAGCAGTTTGGGGAGGAGTGTTGCCCATGGGATGGGCTCACATTGCAGCAGTTTGCAAAGAACTGTTGCTCGTGAGATGGAGCCACATCTGAGACGTTCATGGAGAACTGTCTCCTGTGGGAGGGACCCCAGGGTGCAGCAGGGGAATGACTCCTCTCCCTGAGCAGCAGAGAAAACCACAGGTGATAAACTGGCCATAATCCCCATTCCCTGGGGGGGGAGGGAAGGGGTTTTTTAATGTCTTATTTTACTTCTCATTTTTCTGCTCTGATTTTGTTAGCAATTAATTAAATTACTATCTCTACCCTATATTTCTACCCTGTTTTGCCCATGACAATATTTGGCGAGTGATCTCTCTCAGTCCTTATCTCAACCTTTCGTTATATTTTCTCTCCCCTGTCCATCCACAGAGTGCAGTGATAGAGCAGCTTTGGTGAGTGTCTGGCACCCAGCCAGCATCAGTTTCATATCTGGGGTTCTCTTTTGGTTTGATTTTTTTTATCCTTCTTTTAGTATATTGGTCAGCACATTTTGGGGGTTGAGGCTCCTCTTACTTTATCCCTACACTTCCAACATCTGGTTTGGGTTGGTCTCAAATTCCTCTCTTCAGTATCTTTCAGTTCTTTATCTCAGAGCATAATGAATTGTGGTTTACCCTTTTCCCTCAATAATACAGCCAGCTCTCTGGTAATGATAAATGATTGTGATACCTTCTGTAAAGGTCCAACAGCAGTTAAAAGAGGAGTTAATTTTAAAATATTAAAGTCTACTGCAAGTGTGATTCTGAAAGCACCTTCATTTCTATTTCTACTTCAAACTTTTTGACAGACCATTAGTTTTGGTAATACTTAGTCAAAGAGTTTCAAGAAAAATCTGATCTCCTGGGACACTGAGAGAGTAAAAAATGTAACATTAGGAGCCAAAAAGGTGAAACAAAACCATTCGTGCTAAAATGCATCTGACTGTACAAGAAAACCTGAAGTATAAATCTACCACATGGTAAGCTGAAGCTGTAAGTTGGATTTGTATGCCCTGTCCACAAGGTTGAATACTCTAACCTGACCTAGAATTCCCTCTAGCCCAGTTTTCTGGTCACCAAAAGTTCTCAGAAACTGAAAATATTGCCAATACAGTAAAAATACAACATATTCCCTCATTCTTTTTCTATGAGGGTAATAAGAGTTGGCCTGTTTTATAATTTCTTCCATCAGTGACAATAAAAACTTTTATTGTTTTTCAGCTCATTCTGGGCACAAAATTCCCCACTGGGGAGCCAAATAAAATCCTTCCATTCTTGCTCAGGGGCTCCATTGGAAATGGCTGGGCAAGATTCCCCGCATACAGTTTAATATTAGACAGCTGTAGATGACCACCCTAAAAAGAAAGAAGTTTAGAATACCAGTCACATTGTCCATAGAAAGATTCATTCATCATCCTGTTTGACTCTTTATCCTGCAGAGTCATATGTTTCTGCAGATTACAGGAAAAGAAATTGCTCCTATCTGGTTTATTAAAATGGTTGGATGTTCATTGGGGTTTTTTACACTTGGGATATCCATCTGAACTCCCTCTCTGAGATTGAGTCAGTCTCTGAGGACATAGCAGTGGCAGTAACTTTTATTGTGTCAGTGGTGTATCACTGAAGAGTTTTCAAATTAGCAAAATTTTCTGATTAAATAGAGATGCAAACATACTGTTCCCTTTCCTGTGCTCTAGATGTAAAAAAAAAAAAATTAATTAAGCTAATTACAATAATTTAATCCCTAGGCCATAAGAGTGCCCTCAGTTCAGTTCCTTGGGAAACTGCAAGGTAACTGAAATGGGTTAACATGGTCACCATTTAGCATAGCGCTGTGAAGTGATGACAGTGGAAAAACTTCTCAGGACAACATCTTACATGAATTTGAGTGGAAGTATTTCAAGAAAATCTCCCTATATTCAAGCAGGGTTGGTTTGCATTCATGCTTTCTTCTTGTGTTTGCAAATTAGTGTCTTTTCTATTACTGCTTTGGTTTGATTTCTGTCATATCTTTTATTGTATAATGATTTCTCTTTTAATAAACTTTATCTGCTTAAAGGTCTGAAGCCACCAAGTACTTTTAAAAGATGACTGGTTACTAGGCAAACAAAACTCTTCAGCAAAATATCCCTGAACTCTAGCAAGACATTTGCCACTACTTTGCTCTGAGCTTTGGCAAATAACTTGACTTTCTCCTCTTTTTCACACTTTAATGCATGCTGCTTAGAGCCCTTAGTTTCCTAGACTATGTTACTCCATGCAGCTCCTGTGAATGAGATGGAGTTTGTAGAAAAAGGAACTGCAGGCAGACCACAATCACATTACTTTAGCAGCACAGCTTGATGTACTCAGCAAATAAAATATAGTCTTCACTGGTGGTAGAAGACAAAATTTAGCTTCCACAAGAATGCCCTGATTTGCCCCAATGTTCTTTCGTCTTGGTCTTCCTTGTGATCAGTAGACTTTCTGCCAAGGATCCATGCTGTTCTGAAAAGAAGCATACAGAGTTCAAAGCACTTCAGCCTTAATGCAAAGCCCTCATTAAGAAACATGAAATGCACTATTTGATACTATAAAGTTATGGGCAATGAGGAATGTGAATGCAATAGCTACAAAAATCACCCCAGATAAAAATGCCTTGTCCTTCCAACAGTCCAAATTTACATTCTACTTTGATGTCTCCAAGAAAGATCCCAAATGTTGTGAAAAAGGTATACTGGGCTGGTACTTGCTTCGTGGGTACAAAAGGCAGAAGGACCAGGATGAATATCTTTCTTAGGGTTTTTGTTCTCATATAGCTAGGCTTGCATCATAGTCTCTATTCAGTCTTGTAGATATGTAGGGAAAATTTCAGGAGTGCAAGGTAATTCATAGAAAAGAAATAGAGTTTATAGGCAAGGTCTGATGAAAATCACAAACAAGCACAGAAGAATTCACTTGTGACACTTATATGAGAGACAGTATATGGTTTTCATTTTACCTCTTTGTCTTTTGCCTGCTGGAAACTTCAACAGAACTCTGAAGGTGTTGCAGCTTGTTTCATTTTAGTATCATATCTCATCTCTTGTTAAAGTATTTATGCTAATTTAATTAAGCATAGAAAAGACAGGCAATGATAAGCATGAACCTGTTTTAAGTGGGTCTTGTGTGTGAATTTCCCCCAAAAGGTTCATCATTAATGATTGTACTTAGTTATCCTTCTGGTAACAGTACCCTTAAGTCAGATGAGCTATTGTGGCAAATGACAAACAGCTAGCTTCATTTCATCTTCCTGGACAAAATCCTTTTTAATTTAACTAACTGAAGAGTCACTCCAAAGATTTTAATCATCTCCAGAATCTACACATAAGCCAAATGGTTCCATATAACTTTAATGGCAAAATTAGAAAATGTGTTCCCAGGACTGTGCAACGACCTACATCTGACTGTTCTCTTGGCTGTAAAACTTTTTAAGCTTGGGGATATTTTTCATTAAAAAAAAAAACAAACACAAAAAAAAAACCCAAAAAAAACCAAAAAACCCCCAACAGAACAAAACAACAACAACAGAAAAAGCCACAAAAATAACACAACAAAAGCATGGGACTATGGGCAAATTGTTTTGGGGGCTTTTTCTCTTTTTTTGTGCAGATCTACAGATCTACAAGTCTCTCTCATTAAACAAAAATAATTGACACACGTGAACAGAAAGGGCACAGAATGAGTTAAGGGAGGGTTTTACATCATTTCTCCAGATATCAAAACATTTAATTCAGCTGCAATGAAACATTGTTAAACCTCAGGTCATTTGAATGTTGAAGCAAAATATTCCCTTTAGAAATTTCACAGCTATTAGCCTTGAGTTACCAGTGATGAATGTTTCTGCAGCTGTAAAACTTCTTCAGGCCCAAGAGCACATTTTAGCCTAGTTTATTGTGGTTTCTCTGTCTCCTTGAAGGGGGACGATCACTCCTGATTAGCTGTGCTAATGTAGTGCAGTGTAATAGCTACATATACCAGTGTCTACTTTGCTCAGATCTGAATTTGAAAAACATTGTTCTTTCATAGTGCTGGATCCTGAGTGGATATAAAACTTCAGAAATTAAACCCTGATGAAAATAGGCTTTCAAAAGCAAATGCAAGCTGTCCTCCTTGATTCTGCTTTGGCATTCAACATGTTCATGATATATATGAACATAGTATGTGGATGAGTACATTTCTTCTTTCTTGATTGCACAATGCAAATTATTTTTGTGTTATAAGGATTATACTAAACCTTCTATTCTATAGATTAATACCTTTACACATTGTCATAGACATTATTAAGTGGCTGGAGAAAGGTTCCAGTTCCCTTGCAGTTTGTCATAATCATTATTACCTGGCTAGAGACAGGTCCTTTTTCCTCTTATATATATGCCCTGGTTTGGGTGGAGGATTAATATATTTCTCTTTATATTTTAAGATATTTATGTTCTCAGGACTCACAGGTCTGCTCTAATGTGCTTGATCTGTCCCACCTTCCATGCCCTCACTCTACGTGGCTATTTAGGCAATTTTCAACCCTACATGTTTTCTCCTCTACAGCCTTTAGCATATAATTTCCCAACCTCTTAGGCAAAAATCACATCCAATTCTCCTTCTCACAAGCATGTCAGCCACACTCTTCCTTTGCAAAACTTACCTTTTGGGAGCCCCTTATGCTTTGTTTTTCAAGTGAAAAGCATCACTGAGTGATGAAATAGCTGCTCTGCCATACCTTACCTAGCTTCTAATTCCCAATAGCTTTACTTATAGCTCACCTACCATCTCTGTTGTTGCACTGGAGTAATGGGATAATCAGGCCTCTTCCTTAGCACTCTAAATAAGAATGGAAAACACAATATTAAAAGAGAAGGAAGTTTTCCACCTGTAATTTATTTCCATTACAATACTTACATGATCAAAGCACAGGATGAGGTGCAAGCTTACCTGAAAATATGACAAAGACAGAATAGTGGAAATGAGCACAGATCATCAAGTGCCACTGCTGACAACTGTGCTTCCCTTGAAATAAACTAACGTGTCTTAGTGGAAGATAAGAAGGTAGCTTATATATATACTATATATAGGAGCTGGTGTTTTCTTGTCCATGTAGGTATACATTACATGGTCACTGACAAAAGGCAGGTTCTAGATGTTTTTTCTCTGTTTTCAATGGAAAGGTGAGCCTAGGCAGGTTCCCCGATCTATTTATTATTATTTTTCTGTTGTTAAACAACAGCAACATCATGGCTGTTAATGTGGCCTTACTCAGATGAGAAGAATAAAGGAACATGAAGAAACTACTGTAGCTCTCATATGGCAAACAGAAGGAAACTGGAAAAGTTTAAGGGTTATTCAATAGCAAGCAGTGGAATCACAGAGCTAACAGATGTAAAAGATTCATTATATGAAATCCTCAGATCTTACATACATGCTCTTGAAGCCTACTAAAAATATTAGTATGCAAAAATGGTGATGAAAATTAAAACAAAACTGCAGTCAAAATAAACTTATGTGGGATTTTACCTTTTCATGGAGATTTTATTTGTTTGTTAGTTTTAGTAGTACTTAAATACCTTAAATACACTTAATATTGGTTTATTAAGATATTTAATTAATATAAAATAAGTACTTTATAAATGAGAACATATTTCTTCCATAACAATAAAACAGAAAAAAAATAAAACAAAATATAGTCTGCTAGAGTGAAAAATTGCTAAAATGGATTTTTTTTTTTTTTTTGAGATTAAGATACGTTAAATAGCAAGGTGTTTTGCTTTCACATGCAGACTTTAAATTTTCTTATGGATCCATGCATAGCCAAAATCATGTGTGGTCAAATTTGCACCACAGAATGTTTAGTTAGCCCTCTAATTAGGAGTTTCTATGGACAAAAGCATGCAGCTAGCTCTAATTCACTATTAGTATAATTATTCCCTGAAAAACTTGGCCAAGTAGCCATCAAATCATAATTGTCAGGCCTTAAATAATTCATATTTACCAGCTGTTATCTCATTAACAATTAACAAATATTTACTAAATGCAAATTATATTGTACATTGGATTATGGATTTTAAAGAAGTGGTTTAATTTTGATGGTGGGTCAGGTTTGCTGCCTAACAAGCAGCCAGAGAGTGCAGAGGCATTTCAATGAGGAGCTTCATCTCTCCAAGCCACCTGGAGCAGCTTCTGACTGGCCAGCTGCAGCTTCAAGGAGCCACCTCAGTGGGTGACTGCTCCCTGTGGGACCACAATCACAGAGCCCTGTGATTCCATGTCAGTAATTTAAAACAGTAAGTCCATGAGTTCCCATAGATCCAAGCAGGGTCTTTTACTTTCCAGGCTGAGCCCTGTTCCTCAGCACCATGTAGAGCTGTCACTGGCCCAAAGATTGATCCTATGGAAATATCCTGTTTAGTGGAAAGTGACCCTTTCCATGTCAGAGACGGGTTGGAACCAGATATTGTTAAGGTCTGTTCCAACCCAAACCATTCTGTGATTCTATGTCTTCTGAAGTTCATTTTTTCCTTGGGTTTTCTCCCACCCCCAGATGGCCACTTGTCAGGGGGATTGTCTGCAGAGCCCAGCATGCGGCACCAACTCACATCCTCATGCTGGTCTGAGATAGGATGGAGGAGGAAATAGACAAAAGAATCACCAGAAATTATTTACAGGAGCTTTGTAGTCTACTGGAGAAGGCATACCACTGTCAGAGGCAAACCTCTCTCCTTTTCAGAGTTATTTTTAGGTTTTATTGAATATCCTGCCTAATACACAGGACAAAACAACCCAGAGAGCCAGAACCAGAACAGATATTCAAATCATTTCTTGGTCATTACTCAAATTGACGTTGTCATTTGTGTGGATGAAGGCAATGATCACTGGCCTGTGAGCTCCTCTTCAGCTGCTTTTGCTTCTCTTGACAAGCTTGACAAGCCTGTCCCCAATCTGCCTCTTCTCTCTGTCCTGAAAGACCATCTTGTGTCTTCACCACTCTTTCCCATGCCATTGGCAGGCCAAAGGCCTGGGAGAGAGACTGTTATTTTTGCATCTCTTTCTAAATAAATGCTGAGAAGTTGTTCTGACTTTGTGTTTTCCTCTAAAACCTACATCTTTTTTTTATATCTGAAAAAATGACTCACCCAATATCCAGTGTAATTTTTTTCAAAAATACTTAGCTGGCCTAATGACAGACATTGCAACATGTAGAAAAACCTTACTCTGTCTTTCTCTGGCTTTGTACCACCAGTACTGTATCTAAACCAATAGCTATGACTTTTCTTTATGGGCAATAGAATTTAAGGATACAATTCAGATGACCTGGTCTACACAAGGATGTTGTGAACAGCCATCTAGTAAGAGTAATTCTCTGCACTAGCTGTGAAGAAAGTCTATAGTGACTTCACGCTCGATCAAATGAATCCCTAAACTATCCTATAGATGTGTTGCATCTAAAAATAAATTATACACAAACTAGCTGTACTATAACTTTAGCTACTCTTTTTTTAGCAATTAGTGAAGTGGAAAGTCACATTCTCTTTTGCACATCCCTGGTTAAGGGATATATTGCTGTTAATTTTCAGCTACCTGGTACTATTCAATTTAGTACTCCACAGAGGGTTCTTTCTAGTATTATAAGAGAGTCATTTAACATCATGTGAGGTAGCAGATGAGTACTGAAGAATCTGAGAAACAAATGTCCAGGAGGATGTGACAAATGAAGGGGAAGTATTGTTTATAAACGGAAAGCTGGTAATTGGAGATAATTTTGAACAAAAGAAGCAGCACACAACAGCAATAACAGAGAAAATAAGCACATTTCAAAGTGATCATCCTTACAGTAACATGAGCATATCACATACAAGGGACCTTGTTGCTAGCCCTGAGGTCTCCAAGGGTTTTGAAGTGCCAGTTTTTACTTCATCCTTAATCCACAGATGAAGGTTCACACGAGGAAACTTGACTCTTGTGCCACTATTTCCCAGCACCCTCCTGAGACATTTCAGCAAACTAAGTGGATTTTTTTAGATCGTTTTCTGCTGGATTAACATGTGTGAATTGCTCTGTAAAGGAACAGACGTGACCAGAAGCAACAGTGTAACTGGAGAAATTGTAAAGCTAATAGTTAAATATATAGGGGTCACACAACAACCTAAGCCAAACTCTCAGCTTCCACTCAAAAAGATGTTCCAGTCACACATATTCCCAGCACTCTGCCTATATGAACATGAGTTATATGCTGCAGGACTAAAGTCTAAACCCAAAAACGGCAGCAAACAATTAATTTCAGCCAACTCAGCATTCTGGTGGACATTGGCTTGGAAGGTATTGAAATGCTTGCAACATTTCTCCACCTACTCTTAGTGTTAAATGCTTGGAAACTGACAAGGTGAGGCTTACACAGGTTCAAAATTCAGATCCACTGTTGGCTGCTAGGTGGTCTGTGGAGATTCCATGCTCCAGACCCCAATCCATAGTGATGAGAGCAACCCTGTCAGCAGGAACACAGATTTCGACCCAAATCATTTTAAAAAATGAAGCCCAGCATTAGGGTTAGAAATGCCAGAGATTAAGCTTAGAACTGTAGTCATTGAAATGAACAGTTAAACCAGGTCAAGGCCCTGGCCCAGACAGAGAAGCAGTTTGCACCCCAGGGAGCTGCAAGACAAAGCTTTCAGATTGTGCTGTCACTCTATGCACAGTGAAGTTCAGAGTGCACAAGGTTCACCCAAATAACTATCCAAAACAGATTTTATACATAATATATAATAACCTGCCTGCTACAGTATCAATCAACAGAACAGATATTTTGCAGTTTGTTCATTTGTTCCATCTTTCAGTTTTTACCTAACAACCTGCATGTTCCCATACATCATGTCTGACCTGAAGCTGCAGGGAGGCAAACCACCCACAAGTGTCACCTGGATGCTAAAATTTAAATTCCATGTGAAAATCAGATATTCCTACAATTGTTTTAATCTCATATTGGGATATGAAGTCATAAAATACTTCTGAAATTAAGAAAAATAAACAAAACAAAACTCCCCTTTGAAAATGCTAAAATGATCATTTGTTTCAAGTTAAATGTGTCGGAGTTGCTGCATCAAATCCTCTCTTTCAGCTTGTTCAAGCCATCTAGAAATGATTCATGACTTACAACAAAAATCTGAACTTGAGGCAGTTAAGCTTGCAGAGAGGAGCCTGAGGGAGGATGTGACAACAATTTTCAAAGATAGAAAATATTGCTGAAAGGGTGAAAAAGAATCAGTTCTCCATGACCATACCAGGCATACAAGAAGTAATGGACTAAACAGCCAAAAAAACTGATGTAATGTCATAGGAACATGTGTCCTTCTTCAGAACAGGTCAAAAATGAACTGACCTGTTTGGGTGAGCTTGAGGTTCTTTAAGAAGGTAGGAGATGAACATCTGCCATTGTCATTGATGTGCCTTATGACAAGGTGATTGCACTGACTGAGCCAGCAAAGTCTGGCTAAGTGTTCTTCCAGAGAGATGAATTTAGTCAGCACTGAACTGAACCCATCTGAGCCAGTGGGTGCAGGGCAGCAATTTGTGTTCTCTGTGGTGGTGCTCTGGACAGGGTCCCTGGCTGCCTAGCAGTGCCAGCCTCATGAGGGAAATACCCTGAGGGAAGGGTTGGGGTGGAGAGTAAAGAGAGGAATTCCTGAGTGGAATAATTCAATGAAATTACTGTCTCCATTCAAAACTAAACAACACACTTGGATGGTGAGTTCTCATGCAGTTTAGTCTATGTCATATGTCACTTTGAAAATCTAGCTTTTCAGCCTAAAGTGCTTTTTTTTTTTCTGTTGCAGTGTCCAAGGTTAAACCACTTACATTTTAATTTGCCAGTATTTCACAATGGCATCAATGAATGTTGAGAGAGGTGCTTGTTCTAGCAGAAAGGTGGATAACCAGAGCCTCCTACAATGTAAGGACACACTCTGCTACAGATGATGGTCCTGGGAGCATTCAGTTTCTGAGAGTCATTGAGAGATTGTTTTAGGAGGTGAATGGGAGTGCAGTCTTGTTTCAAAAAAGTCTTTCCAATGGAAAGATTATGTCATTCTTGTGAAAGATGGTGCGTTGCTGTGATAATATGTACTTTCAGGAGTAAGCTGAGAATCAGCAAAAGAGAGCTCATCATAGCCTCTTATCTCTGCAGAGGTGTCTGCAGTTCAAGCACAGTTTGAGTAGCTTGGTTTCTCCTGCTGCTCCCAAGGGAAGGGTGAATAGTTACAAGGGTACGTTAAAGAACAGAAAACAACACTGAGACTTTATTCTCTTCAGGAAGAAGAGCTTTTCAAATGTGTTACCCAGCAGACCAACTGTTGTGTTGATTTAACTGATATGACATAGCAATTGAAATTGCCATGTGGTTGGCATGCCAGTGTGATCAGTCTGGGGCATGTGCTGCCTTTGGGTTTCTCTGCGAGGGAGGTGTGAAAGCTCTTTGCAGCTGGGAATACTGTGGGCAGTGGAAAGATGAAAAAGAAAATTAAAGCCATTTCTCTAGTTGTTATTTCCATGACTGAGATTGACGTAAAGAGATGTCCTTCTGTTTTCCATCACTAAGTTTAACTAGCTAATATGAATTAAATTATTCCCACCATTTTCTGCACTTCTTTCACTTGGAATAGGCCCTTGACTAATTCTTACCTTCAAATTCATCATCTTTGAAGAAGTATGCTTTCCTGTGAAAGAAGATGCATTTCTTTGCTGCAGTTTGAGGTGAGGAGGTCAAGTAGTGGAGCAAGACTGTCATTCCTTCAGCTGAAAGGCTCTTGAAAAGTGCCCTTGAACTGACAGGGAGGAATATTCTTTTCTTCTTTAGAAGATGTATGTAAGAAGTTTATTTTGTTCTTTTTGCAGCATAGTTTTCTAAATTTTTTTATGCATCTCCCTTTCCTTAATTAACAGTAACATTGTGTGTTTAACTGTGGTGATGCATGACCCTCAGCAAAGATTAGGGGAAATATATGTCTTTATTATTTTGCTTCACTGTCTTTGGCTCAGTAGGCATGCTCCATTCTTCCTTCAGCATTCTCTATGGCTATAAAAAGATTTTTCTCTTTGAGAATACGGAGGGATGAAAGTAATTGAGAGTTACAGGTGGTTTGTTCAGTGACTAATTCCTAAAAGCCTGGTAGCAGTAAAAGTGGCCCTCATTATATTAACATGAGTGTTACAGGTAGAAGAATCTATTTCCTTTTGGGATAGACAGGTCTAAGTCCAAATCCTCTTGGAAACTTTCCAAAGTTTGTAATGAAAAATTGTTTCCAAAGACAAAAAGGAAATTGATGCCTTAGCTGAAAGTGTCCAGGAAGTATGCCAACCTTTGTTGCTTTATTTGTAGACACTGTCAGAAAATCTCCTTATCTAGGAGGCTGTTTTCCTGCCCTGAAGCTGTGCTGCTTTTCAGCAGACTGACTTTCTATCAAGGTGGTATTCTCGGTCCTAGAATCTCCCAGACTACTCTCAGAAATATTTCAAAGTACTCAAGCCCCTTATGTGGCAACCAGATTTAACGAGGTGTCATGTTTGTGAAAACAGGTAGGCAGATAAAATTTCTTTCCCTTTTTTTCTGTTTTGTGACTTTTTCATAAAACCAAAGATACCATTGTTATAAGTAGTTAAAAAAAAAGTTAAAATCACCTGATCTTGTGTATTGTTCCAAATATTTTTTCACCGTTTTCATGTCAAAGTATTAATTCTATTTGCCTCTTTCTGAAAGCCCATGAACTGCATATAGAGAGGAATGATAATATACACAGATAAAATATGTTCCACTTACAGATTGAGTGCATTATTTCATTTTGGACAAAATTGTTAATGAAGATGGTGCCTAAGAAAACGAAATATTATCAGCCCTAGTTCAAGCCAGGCATAGTGCCAGGAAGTTATGGAAGAGCTATAGGGGAAAGCTTACTTAAGTACCTAATAGCCTAATTTCCAAAACCCTTTCTACTTCAGTCTCAGCCCACTCCTGTTCAAATAGTGCCTAGTTAATGAATTATGATGACATTTATGGCAATCTGGTAATAAAAATGAATGAGGATGAGGCCACCAAAATCAGACCCAGATATCAGAAGGGCTTTTAATTATTCTCAAATTCCTGTCAAAATTTAAAGAAAAAGATTAGGAAATTAAACACTTAAGGTGTCACCAGTCTTAACAAATGAATACCATTAGAGTGTCTTCTTTCTTTCCTCAGCTGGAAATCACATGACACTGGCTGAAAGCTGTGAAAAATGCTCTTCCTATCACAGCATCTGGCTTCTTGGCAGCCTTGACTGGCTGGTTTTATTGGCTATTTCTGCATTGCCTGAAAATTTCTCACACTGTTGTTTGTCTATTTGGTTTACTTTGTGCTCTTAGAAAATGTTTTATTTAATTCCCTTTGAATTTAGAGAATTTCAGGGCTTTATTGAAAAATCACGCAGTGCATGAATCACTCATCTTTGACTGCCAAGCTTCCTTAAGAGTGGAAGAGAAAGTGTGATAAGAGAAAAAGTGTTAAATATGATGTTTCAAGGCAGAATTTAAGAAGTACAGTGGATAGATTAAGATGCCAAAAAGAAACCTGCCCTTCTTCATCATCATCTAATGTGATGTTGAGCCCTACAGTCCTGCCCTGCTCAGAAGGGGAGTTATAAAGTGGCTTTTGTGGGCATCTGGCATCCAGCCATGGTCAATCCACTACATTTTCCAGCCTCCTGATACACTCTAAGGTTTTTGACATGTTCTGTAGTGAATAATAATAAAATTAAAGCAAAATGGTTAATCACAGGCATCAAACTCTCATGTACAGACATATAAAGCTGGAATGACTTTTAAAGATTCTGAACTTGCATCATTGATAACAGGGAGACCAATATCTGCAGTAAAGAAGTCAGTTAAGTGAACACATACAGAACATGTTTTTAGGCATTATGGTGCAAAAAACTGACCTTATTTCTCCTTTGCTTTGGAATGTTGTGATTGGAATTGTTCAAATTTAAGCATTCAAAGAATTCATCTCTTTCCCTCAATTCTCACACTTCAGAGCAACTAACAGGAGTGAGTGCACACACAAATATAGAATTGCTTAACAAAAACTGTCTAACATCCATATATCTATCATTGCATTTCCAAATAAATACTGCTTTTCCAAACAAAGCCATATTGTATTTCCAAACATGAAACCTGATCCCCATAATCCAATAGATGTTGAGAAGCCTGGATAGTTTTTGGTGGCTTTTGGTGTCACTGTTGAGTGTCAAGAAGCTGTGAAACTTAGAGGAGCTCTGTTTCTTTCAGTCCAAGGATGAAAATCCATTTCAGGCTGTCCCAGGATAAAGTCTGCCTTGCATCATCACTACCCAAGTACCAGGCTGTGGTGCCAGCTGACTGCCTGGATTGTCTGACAGGATGTTCCTAACCCTTGCACATGCAGTGTATGTAATTTATTATTCTTGGAAGTCTCTGTCCCAAAGAGTGGAACTGGAGGAGTCAAGCAGCCTAGACTGCCTCAGAGATTGCTAATCTCTAGCTCTCCAAACTGGAGGGTGCTCTAGGCTGCATAATTTGGAAGCTGTTCTCCTTGAGTGATATAATTCAGCGAAGGTTTCATTTCATTTTAATTAGTGTCCTGCAAGCCCACAGAGCCATCACTACAAGAACATTCCTCTTGTCCTCCCTGCCACATCTCCAGTCTCCACCAGAACCCTTCATGCCTCCACCTTCCCACAGCTCCACCTTTTCTGTCTTGATTCCCCTTTAGTTACAACAAAAATAGCATGATTATTGGACAGTTTGATGCTGTTTGAACAAGTGTACAAAAGGAGCTTACCACATTCATAGTCATGGTGGAATATTTATTTCTGTTACACATTATTTTAGTACTCTTGCACCTTCACACAACCACTTTCTATGAAGTGTGTCAGATTTAAGTATCTTTGAGACATCATAGTGAAAGGTAATTGAAATTCTGTCGACTGATTTGAAGAAGGATATTAGGAGAGGATAAGCAGATGGATGGAAAAAACTATTCATTAAACTTATATTTTTCAGGAAGTCAGGCTAAAACAAGGCTATTTTCTCTAATTTAGCAGAAGAAAGTTATTCTCATATCAATAACTACTTCAGAAAAATCTGGCAAGGCCTGAAATGCCCATGTAAACTTATCTTCATGTGACAGTGTTTGGAGTCGTGACTACTGTCTATGTAAGGATTTATCTCACCATGTGTAATAGTTGTCATGGCAACAGCTCTTTGCAAATAATTATATAAATAATAAATGAAAGATTTTATGAGCATGCATTAGAGCTGTAGTTCTCATACAGCCACCTTTTGCTGCACAGAAAAGGGTCACAGAAAAGAAAAACACTGAGTTTTTCTTGGTGGGCATATTTATTTGCCTCACTCAAAGATGAAAAACGTTTGCTTTAGGAGGTGAATACTAAAAATTATTAATCCAGAAAATAAACATTGGCCAAACCCCTGCTGAGAAAGAATACAATTGATGTTTCTTAAAGCCAGAGGTCAGAAGCACAGGTTCTGAGTCTCTCCTAAAGCAGTAAAGCAAATTAAAAGCTGCCTTAACAAGACTCCTGGGATTTGACCTGTACAGACACATTCCCAGCAGGTGCAGAATCACCAGAGAGCTGCTTTAACGTCCTTCTTCACACCCCAGGCAGAGACTGTGACCATGGAAAAGTTGCATAACTAATGTATCTGGCCCTCTTTGTACCTCTGGCTCTCTTAATCCAGAACGTGCTGGTTAAAGCTACTATAAACTAACCTGCTCCTTACCCTTTTCTGATCTTTCCTCAAGTACTCATCTCTGCTCTTACAAGAGGGAAACTGAGTAGTCATCCATATATATTCCACATGTTCTCAGGGCCACGTCCTGTAGAAATCCTCCACACAGGGCTCTGGTTGAACACATTCAGGGCTGCAAACAAAAAGCACTGAGGAATCAGGTGTTGCATATTTTCATCAGAAGGTGCTGAAGTCTCCTCATTCCAGCTCCAGGGGGTTTTGTGTGTAGGAGTGCTCTTTAAAGCTGAGAAATGGAATCAGTTCTTTGGTAGGACGGTCAGGTGGAGAACTATTGTTCATCATTGAAAACTGGTCAGGAAGATGATGTGCATATGTTTATTAGACGGCTTCATTGGTGATTGGTTATTTTCAGCAGTCTTGGTGATTCACGAGGCATTCTTTTCAAGTGCAGCCTGATTGGCTCACATTATTCTGTATTATGCCTAGTATTTTGGGTTAATAAAAAGATAAACACAATGCTTGACTCACCAGTTCAACATTTCAGGCAATTTTTAACCATGCTTTCCCTAATTGTTTCTTTATTTATAATTTTGATAAAGCCTGTTATATTAAATAGGCAGATCATAATTGCATGTACACATATGTATATTTATACATATATTTATATTTTATGCTTCTGTCACATCTATATATAAAGTATGTAAAATGCATAATTAATAGAAACAAAGAAAGATTGATCCAGCCAGACTCAGTTATGAACTTCAAATCATATTGATGCAAGTATCTCCTGTTAACATATTGAGATTTTTTTTAGGTTCCTCTGAGTAGAAATGAAGATCTGCTTTTCAACATGGTTTTCAGGTATAAATACTGGGGGTTTTTTACTAAAGGTGAAAGTGAGTTCTAAGCCAGGATTTTCATAAGCCCTGTCCTGAAACAAGCTCCCTCTTTTTAAGTCAGAAGAACAACAGGCTAAATATCTCCATAAAGCAAAGTCGGCAGTTGTCAGATAAGCAAATCTCAAATTGCAGGAAGACTGGATTCAGCAATGTGTGTAGTTTTAACACATGGGCAATCTCACTGACCTTATACTCTTAGTCTAAAGAAATATAGGCCAGTCCTTTCAAAAATAAACAGTCTAGAAGTTAAGCATTGCTGCAGTAACCCTACTGAGAAAATAGTAGATTAATTGCTTTTCTAGTTCAGACCTTCGAATTAAGGAGTGTAGGTGATAAACCAAGAGATACAATCATAGCTGACACTAGTAAAATCTGTATTTTAAACAAAGATGTGTATCTGGTTAAATACAGCCTCTGAAGCCATGTCCTTTCAGGTGAACAGCATTCAAAAGTGAACCCTCTTAAGTTCATCATCTCTTAATTTCTTGTGGATGATTCTCAGAATACTCCACCAATAATAAGTTTAATTCTGTTTGCTAAATTTGCTTTGCTGTGTCATCTGACAGTATGACACCACCTGGATCAATATGATCCAGATGTCCCCAAACCAAAATTCATTAAACCCTCCCTGACACCATGTAACAGTCTTCATCCCTTTAGAACAATGACTAGAATTTCACAAAAATTCTGCCTGCAGGATGAGAGGACTTCCAACTGAGAAATAGCATGACAATTCTAGGGTGAAAATGACCAAATGATCCTAGGAAATGGACCACAATAGGTGGGGAAAAAAACACAAGTCAGCAGTCCCTGATGGTACAATGGGGGAAAAAATTCTCCCTGTGTCCTATAACACAGTTGTTCTAGTCCTGAATGCATAAACAAGACCCATACCACAAGACTATACCACAACTAGTTCAAAAGACTATTTGTTAGCACTATAGATGCCAGTGAAAAGTCCCTTTGCTAGCTGTGGGTATTTTTTAGTCTTCCAAAGGAAAGAAAAACCCATATTCCTCCCCACTCTTCATCAAAGCCAAGTTGTATATCTGGAGTGAAAAAAACCAAACCAAACCCACAAATCTCATCCTGTGGTCAAGAACCCCAAAACATAGTTTCAGTTTAAAGTACTAGCAATCTGTGGAATAAAAATACATGACTAAATCTCTTCAACCTTCACTTGCATCTATCAGCAAAGCAAGCATTGGAAACCTTAATCACATGCTTGAATTACAGGCTCTGGGATTCCTCTCACCTTATAATAGAACTACTATTAGCCATTTCAGATTTTTGCCCCATTCTCTTCTAATTGGAAACGTCTCCCAGAAGTGTGCTCCTTCAATGTTTATAAACTTTCTTCATCTTTGTTTATCCTTCCTTAGCAAACACCTGCGAGATCTACAGAAAAGACTATATGGTAATCAATGTGCAGCAAAGCACAAAGCAAATACAGTAAGTCTTAACTGAATGGTGATTTGTGTATTTGTCTGGATTTTGGGATGTTACTGCAGCAGATGAAACTGCAGTATACTTCTTCCCCAGCTAAATCTGCTGGTCTGGCCTAACTGGCCATTGAGAACACAATAAACTGGAAAAAAAATACAGAATCTATCAGCACTTTCCCTAAAAATATCACATTAAGGACAAAAATATGTAAACTTGAGAATGAAAACCATGGAGATTGTCTCCAGATCCTTTATTCCTCTCCAGATTCCAGCAGCTCTAGCCTCTGCTGAAATATTGTTGTGTGAGTAGAGGTCATACCCTCTGTTAATTGACAGCTCACTTGTCCTCTGGAGGAAGGAAAACTGTGCATGCTCCATGTAAGAAGAAAAACATAAGCTGAGTAGCTTGAATTTCATCTAATCCACCAGGAAGTAGGCTTAAATGCAATACTGAGGAGTTGACCTATGTCTCTTGTGTTCCTTCTGCCTTTTTCTTAGACTGATCAAATGTCTTTACTTTTGACAGTTTACTCTGTCTGGCACTTTTCCTCATCTATTGCTGGTTCACGTCCTTCAGCTCCCCAGTGCAAATAAAAATCCTAATACTCTGCTTTAGGGTAGAACTATTTAGATTCCATTTCCCAAAGAAGATGTTTCAAAGAGAATCCAGCACAATGAATAGCAGCACTAAATTATTTATTCCTTGAGATTCTTTTTTTCTTTTTATTTGTGATGGTCCAACTTGGTGCCTGTATCATAAAATTTATTACAACAGCAGATGGCTAACAGTATCCATGAAACCCACACAGATCAGATAAATTTGTACAGGTCTAGATCAAAGAGTAGCAGAATGTCAAACAGCACAAGAAAAAAAAAGCAAAAAAACCTCCACATTGCATAGACTGTGGGGTTTTTTTCCCTAGGATGACAAATACAGATTTCATATGTATGCTGCAGCCCAACAAAAAACACATTTACACAATTTTAGTTTACTGAACAGTAGCACATTTGGTGAAATTGTTTTCAAATGTCTTTATGTTTGTTCCCTCACACATTAGTTTTCCAAGAAGTTGCGTTTTTCTGGTTCCCCATGTAGCTGGATATGGCACTGGGACTGTGATAATTGCTGGCCCTGATGCCTCAAACAACAATAAGCCTGATGTATTGTATGTCTGAATTACAGTGACAAACACATCTCAAATACAGGCATTTTTTGTGCTATCATGGATGCTGCACATTTTTAATGTATTAAAAAGAAATATTATTTTCTGAAGTCAGGTTTATTTCCACTCCTTTCAGCATTTATAGGTTTGGATTAAAATCTGGTAACCATATCCATTAGAGAGTGTACATATTTTGAAGATGCTTCTGCCAGATCATCTGCTTAGGCAGGAGCAGCCAGTTTTGACAGGGCTTTTGCCAATAAAAAAGGATTTTTTCTAGAATAATAAAATATTTTCTTTAAAATATATAGTGCTAACTATCATTTGATTATTTATACTGAGTTTATATCTTTTCATAACCTCTGTGACAATACCTTGCATTTTCCAAAGAAGACCTGTCTAAGACTGGCCCCATTTCAAGGCAGGCCAGCCACACTGCATTACTGCTCCTCCTGCCTGAACTCCCATAAAAGTCACACCTCTGATTCCACCATGGCACTTCAGACAGTTTGCAAGCACCCTGTGCAGGAGAGTTAGGCCCAGAAACTTGGTCTTCTAAAAGAATAACTAGCATTTGCTTCAGAAGAATATAGATGACATCAATCCAGTCCTTTGGGGAATCACCAGACCCCTTATGAACTCCTCATCTAGCTCCGTGTGGATACTTTCAGAACTTGTCAGAGGCATCATGCACACAGTTCATACTCAGCAAGTCCATTAATTCTCTCCTAATCTGTCTAAGCATTCTTTCTTTGAGGAAAACAACTGCATAGTGCAGCCAGTTTCACAAAAATACTGGAATTTGTGTCTGCACAGCCCAGTACTTATGGAACATCTGGATTCCACGCTGTATCATATCTGAAGTGCAGATGTTGAGTTGACAGGTGACAGGCTTATAACAGCTACCAAATTTTGGGAAAATCTGTGCTAAATATGGAACCCTTGAAATGTTCTAGGACCTTGAATAGGACTAAGAGGACATGCCATGTAAAAAATATGAAATATTGATGTTTCCCTGAAAAGTCTTGAATTCTTCTCAAATGGGAGACTTTGGAGAAATCCTGCTTAAGAAGCAGAGATACATGACATGCTTAATAGAAGTAAAATAATAGAAAAGCTCATAAATATAGGTTCTCCAGAGCTAGTGGGAGTCACTGTTCCCTCAATCACTTGCTGGTATCATGACCGTAGGCAGAAACTTGCTCTCTTCAGTGAAATTCTAACACCGAAAGTCTTTCTGTAGTTGTGAATTTTGCATGTAGTTGCTGTCCTGGACTTTTCAGTGCTGGGGAAGGTTTGCCAGAGGAACTGAAGAGATCTGAGAAACTAAAACAGACTTTCATCTGAAAAACTTCAGGGGCTTCAGAGGATGGTTTGCTTTAGAATTCCTTTTACGACTGAGTTTCAATTTTAAAATATTAAAATTTTGAAAGATCCTCTGACAGGTGAGTGAAAAATATTTTAATAAACCCTTAGACTTCTTCATGAATGTTATGAAAGAAGATACAGGTTCAGAAACAAGTATCTCAAATAGGTGTTCTTATGTTAGTTGAGAGATGGCTGAGTTTTTAAGAATGACTTCAAGGTGAGAGATTAGTAATGTTCTAACATGCTTTTTTCCATACATTTTGAATTATCTCTCAGCTTCTCCCATAGCGTCCTAATTGGTCTTAGAGATTTGCCAGTGTCTTCTGCTTCATTACTTGCCTTGTTATGATTCCTCAATACAAAAGGGCATAATTTGTAAACCATAGAGAATTGATGAGGATATTTAGAGGGGTTTAGTTATTCAACTTGAATTCACTCCTTGCTCATGAAAGTAGTAATCACTACTCTTAGGGTAAAATAGAAAAATTTTTAAAAAAAGATACTGGCAAACAATTCTAAAACTTACAAAGCAAGACTGCAGTCTTATCCCAAAATACAACACAAATCTGTAGAGCAGGATTTTGGGGCAGTAATAATCATCATCATGGTACTAGTGAAACTGTTGGTCTGACTGACAGTTCTTTAGAACTGCAAATAAATAGCGTGAAAAGACAAAAGAGCCTTAGAGCATATTATTTCCCTTTGTACTTGGGAAGACCTGAATCAAGGAATTTTTTTTTCTTAGCTGCTGGTGACAGATAACAAAGTTCATGAAAATACGAGCACAAAGATGAAATCCCAGTGTAAAAAAAAAATTAGAAAGAGGGAAGGGGAAGGGGAAGGGGAAGGGGAAGGGGAAGGGGAAGGGAAAAGATTTTCCTAAATTGTATGACATTGTAGACTGAGCTCTGTCTTTGTAACATTAGATGTCAGAATAGATAAAATTCAAAGGTATGGAAAGCACATTCTTTGTAATAATTTCTACCCCCTTCTGTGTGTATCTAAATGTGTCTTTTTCTTCACACTTCACACTATATATTATTTTCAATTTCGATGCTACTGGCTGTGATAAGGGAAATATAGAATAGTGAATTTTCCAAATGTAAAAGATGGAAAAGGATTCTCCAGCTGTGTAGTTTTTATTTTATACTTTTTGGAACAACAAACACTGAAAAAATTACCACCTTTAGGACTCACACACCATGCACAGGAATATCAATAGGCTTTCCTAAATGTTGCAGATCACCCTGGAAATTGGCAAGCTGCTCCAGAGTGGAAGTCACCGAAAAAAATCTAGCTTGTGAGCTCCTGCTGGGGTCAAGCAGACTGGCAGCACCCCTCCATCAGAACCCCATGCACCCTGGCACCTCCAATCCTGTGCAGGGATGGTGAAATGCCAGTCTTTTTCTGTGGTGATGGTACCCAAATAAATTAGCTTTGGGATTGCTCTCACAACCGGTGTCTGTGTCCTGGTTGCAGACAATATCTCAGCCATGCTGGTTTGGATTTGTTATAAATAGTTTGTAACAAACTGAGTCTTTGAGGCTTATAGAGAATTGACGGAATTTGAGAGATGCTACTTTGTCTTCTCAAAACAGCCCCTGAAATAATGAGCTGATTAAACTGCTGAAAATATACTGTGTCAAGGGCAATTCATTTGCATGGGCTGTACTAGCTAGATAACCATGGCAGTCCTGATTTGGACTCTGCGCAACCAAAACACACTTTCCAAAATCATAAGTATTCTGAAAACCAGATGAAGAGCCAGGGATGAGCCTCATTCTGAAAAGCAGGCTTTATTTAAATTTTCATCCTGCATTTAGCACCGATTTCTGATCTACATCTTGTCTCTACACTGAAAAGATGGTGCATGTAACCTACAGATACAGACTCTGAATTAGCTCCTGTCATAGCACAGTGGAAAAAAAAAGAAGGTGGTTTATTTGAAATGAGTCAGCAAGCATTTGAAAGTCTGCAGTGCATACTGAGCCCATATTTTCTATTCCTTTGACTTCCATGGGGTGTTTAGTCTGTGCCAAGAAGGAGGTGTGTGACTGACTTAAGTAATACAGAGATAACTGACACATCTCTGGGTTAAAGACCTGCCTGGAGAAATTCTCATCAGCGCAATTAAAAACTGTTTCTAAGCACAGAGTCACAGCACACATGTGCAGCAGCACTACAAAGGGCTGTGCAGTGCCAGTGGGAATCCACACACACCTTGCAGTTAGAGAGCAAAGGCTTCCCCAGAGATGTCACTTACGTCGCTGCTGTTCCATACTTACCACTCCTGTCCTGCAAGGGGCTGCAGATCACATGGAAAACCCTCAATTAAGGCTCCCCTCTCCTTCCTTTCCTGCTGTCAGGCTGCACAGTAAATAAAGGTGCAAAGGCTGCTATTAGGCTGGAGCTGCCCTTCCTTCCTTCCTGCCTCTGTGACTGGAAGGGGACTCCCCCCCTCTCTGTGCTGCTGAGTACTCACAGTGGGGTGCATGCTCAAGTGCAGACATTGACTTGCCTCCAGGCAGCTCAAGAAAACTGACACAATCTATACCAGCATAGGCTCTGACCCTATATTTACAACTGATACAATTCCAAGCATTCATGAAATATTAGTTCTGTGAATTTTGCCAAGAACAGCAAAGAAGTTGAATAACTGGTTGAAAACATATGTAAACAAATTTGTCCCCAAAAGCTTCAGAATAATCCAAGTGTGCTTCTCCATTACAATTAAATGAGAGCTGGAGCTCTTTATTATTTAAGGAAGATGGGAGTGTGGAAAGGAGATTTATCTGTGCAGCCTTGGATATGATTTTCTCTATTGTCCAGAGCGACAGCTATTAGCAGTGTTTGGATGCTGGTGAAGGAGAGGGAAGCAGAGCTTCAGGCCTTTACTTTCCTGCCAATGGAAACATCTCTTCAAGATGTACTGGCACTACCTGTCCTGAACCATAACTCAAATGCAAGAACCAATGTTATTGTGAAAAATACAACTCCTGTCTCCAGCAGATCCCCTTGAGCAAACACATGCTGTTGATTAGAATGGTTGCTGCTCTTTGCCCAGAACTGACCATCCAAATTTTCCTTCCCTGCTGGTGCAGATCAAATAAGGAAAAGAAAATCTTAATTCACTTGTCAGTGGATAGGGACTTCCTTGAATATTTCCTGACTGATCCTCTGCCAGCTCATCCTGATAGCTGGGGCCCAACTCTGCAGCAGGAAGCCTGGCAACCTCAAAGCCTGGGAATAAAATCAAGGCAGGTAAAGGCTGCCAGATGCTGAGCTTCTTAGTAACTGAAGTCAGACAGCTGGAAAACCTAGGCAGATCAGGGAATCTTGTCAATTATGGTTAGGATTGTTTGACAGGGCATAGCACTCTGATATATTGAAGCAAATTATTAATCTTCCTATGCAATATGAAATTCCATTTTGCTGGGTGCTGCTCTGATGTAAAATTATTGGGGGCAGGGGCACAGGACTTTCTGGACCACAGGGATTCTGGTCTTTGCCTTCCTTTAGCAGATAAGAAACCAAAGTCTTCTGTCTTAGACAAATTTCAGCTTCCTGAAAATTGTGCTAGGTGTTTAACGCTTGGTTCCTTCAGCCTGGAGGAGGCTGAGGGGACACCTCATTGTTGTCTTCAACAACCTCCCAACGGGAGGCAGAGGGGCAGGCACTGATCTCTTCACTCTCATGACCAGTGACAAGACTAAAGGAAACAGCATGAAACTGAGTCAGGGAAGGTTTAGGTGGGATATCAGGAAAATATGTTTTTCCCCAGAGTGAGGTTATTGCATGGGAACAGGCTCCCCAGAGAAGTGGTCACAGCACCAAGCCTATCTGAGCTCAGAATTTGGACAACACTCTCAGGCACAGGGTGTGATTTTTGGGGTCTCCTGTGCAGGGCCAGAATTTGTACTCAACAATCCTGATGAGTCCTTTCCAACTCAGCATATTCTATGATTTTGTGATTTTATGATTTCATTAACAAGTCTTTTAGCACTAAAACATATTAATACTCTAGTTCTAAGGACCAAAATTATTTTTCTTCAATTCAAGTCCCCTTTATACCCCTTTGTGAGTAATCATTTGGTACCTATTATAAAACCCTCAGGTACACTGATAAAAATAAACTGCGTTCAGGTTCTAATGCCATGATTTTAAAAGTAGGAGTATCTGCTCATGAAGGATAGGAGTATTTCCTCTTAAACCCAATGGAAACTATACCTTTTAAAGTTTTAGATTAAATTCCAATACTTAGGGTATTTTTGGTGCAATATTCCGCTGTTGGAATGAATCCATTTTTGCTCTCCTTGAAAACACATAGCCCCATGCTGACTTGCATATTGTTTAGACAAGCCTAGTGCTCTACCCTTTGTCTGGTCTATTTAAAGAAAATCAATCTACATTCCTCTGATGAACTTCATAGACACTGGTGTTAGACACTTGCTTAGACTTGCCTGCTTAATGGAACACGTTCTTATTCCAAGCACCACCTTTTTAAGTAATAATGAGACAACAAAGAGTTTACCAAAAAGAGGTCACAGGTGAATGACAATTGTTAGGCTGCAGCAAAATCCTTCTTAGGCAGCCAGTGATTGCAGAAAAGAATTCCTTTCAAGGTTGAGCAATTGTCTTAAACACCTATACTTGCACACATACAAGATAAGATATGCACTAGACAAAGAAAAAGAAAGAGATGCCAACAAAAATCAAGGAAAAGAGGAGAAGGAAGGCAGGCAAAAAAAGCTGTCAAGACAATGAACATCACTCTCGTATGTTTGGGAAATGATTGGGTTAAAAGCAATTCCCTAATTCATCTTTTGAATTTGTGCTGAACTTCATGTTTCCTGGCTTCTCTTCCTTAGCTTTTGTCTATCTGTCCATCCTTTGATTGTAATTCCTGTGGGGGAGGAATCTACCTTGTTACCTGTCTGGAAACTGCCTGGATTTAATTTAATCTTTAAAACCTGTCAAGTCTGGACAAAGTAAATTTATGCTAGTAATTTGAGGTCTCGGACCTTTTAGATGAAGAAATCCTCTTCTTGTAAATTGGCTCATTGGATCAAACAGAAAAGTGGCTGCATGCCTCTGTCTGATTGTTGTTTAGGAGTGTTTACAGCATGGAATGTGCTGTATATGTTACTGTCTATGCATCTCCACATTATTATAACACTGTCTGGCAATTGCAAAGAATTTAAAAGAAGAAATACTTCTGCTTTGAAGGCAGAAGGAATTAATTTTGCCTACATCTCTTCTTTCCTTCTGCTTGTTTTTAATTGAAAAAAAGAAAACAAAAAAAAAACAAAAAACAAAACAAAAAAAAGCAAAAAAAACCACAAAAAAAATACAAAGCAAAAAAAAAAACAAAACAAAACAAAAAAACCCCAGAGCCCTCAAGAAAAAATAGCTTGTAGGCAAACCCACTCCTAGTGACATCAAAAGGAAGAATACTGGTTAATATCTGTAATGAGGTTTCTGTTTAGTAGTGCACTCTCCATTTCTGGTGGTCTTTTAAAACCTTCTTGTTATTCCAGCCACATTCATACTTGTCATTTGTGCCAGAACAGGGGAAAGAAACTGGTGACAGCATTCGAGCAGTGGTGCAGTGTGAACCATCACACTCTCTAGTGCAGCAGGGTGGCAGCAGAGCCAGTGCTCACTGCTTCCAGCACAGCTCAGCTGCAGCCACGGATCTGGACTGATCTCGCCATAACACTGAGGCTAAAGACAAATAAATCTTCAGAGGAGGAGTCACACAGCTGCCTTCTTATAATGGCTGGAGTCTGTTCCTCTCACAGATCCACGGCCACTGTATTCACTCATACTGTGAAAGAGAGTTGTTAACACATCAGTGAGAGGCTTGTCATCTCTAACACCATTTCCTACTCACTGAAAGTTACTGCAGCCATGGAATGAGCTAAGCCACCAGTGAAAGAGGAGACTACTGTCTCAAGTCTCTCTCTTCCAGTGGATTTTCACAGGCTTTGCCTTTGGGGAGGAAATGACAATAAAATTGTGATTTTGCTTTCGTGCTGAATATCAAGGAAATGCAATTAATATAAAGGGAGCTGCTTTTTGAAAAGGACTACATATTTCTGAAATTTTATTGGGCCACTAAGTGGCAGTTCATGAAAAGACAACAGAGTTTGTCAGCATCAGCTGAGTCACTTTTTAAACACCAGGAAGCAGTGAATGTAGTGATCATTTAAGCAATTTTTGCATGCTTTCTGTGGGGATGATGCTGGATGAGGATCTGTTTGATCTACATGAACTGGAAATGGAAGAGTCATAATGTCCTAATTTTCTCTAAGAGCAGAAGTTGAATGTTGCATAAAGCCTTATAAAATAAAGGCCTTGTTACCTTTGTAAAATCATAGCCTGCTACTTTGTCTAAGTAGAAAAGGACTATGGGAAAGTGACTCAGCTGAATTGGACATATTAAAACAAGTTATATAACTATTATATGCTCACATCATGGTTTATGGTGGTTGGTTGAATTATGTTTGTTATACTTGAATGGAATGTAATTGATAATGGGCTAACTACTTAAAAAGGCCTGGTTTTTGCAATAATGGGGCTCTCCTTTGCACCTGCCTGGGGACTCTTTGTGTGTTGCTTTGCTTCGTACAGTTGAACAGTGAAAGGAAGTCATCCTGACCAGGTGTTCCTAACATCTAGCTGCTTGGACATTTTTACTTAGTTGTGCCTGCATGTACATGGAAGATGGCCAAAAAAAGGGAAAAATAAACTCTGTGTTGACTGGATTAGTTTCCTTTTCAGCATTCACAGCATGCACATACCAAAGTCTCAAAACAGCAAAATAATTATGTCAGGCAATGGTGGACTTTCCTAAAATCAATCTATTGATCTATTTATCCAGCTTCAACAAAGATCTTAATATCTTTTATTCAGTGCTCTGAGTCAAGCTTGTTGGGTGCTACCAAATCCTCCTCAGGAAGGAGGCTTTCACCATGCAGAATGGGCTACCTGGCATGGATGCATGGTGTCGTGGTTTGACACTGGCCCAACGCCAGACACATACGAGAGCTGCTCACTCACCTTCTCACAGCTGGGCAGAGGAGAGGAAAAAAACAACAAAGGGTTGAGATAAGGGACAGGAGAAAACATGTCAAGGGCAAAACAGGCTCAACTTGAGTTGCAAAGTGAACTTATTACTAACAGAATCAGAGAAGGATAATAAGAAGTAAAATAAGCACTTAAAACACATTTTCCCCCCAGCCCCTCCCTCCTTCCCATCAACAACACAGGGAGACAGGGCCTGGGGGTTTTGAGTCAGTTCATCACTGAGATTTACTTCCACTGCTCCAGTGGAGGAGTCCTTCCCCTGTGAGACCATGGAGACCCTCCCATGGGAGGCAGCTCTCACTCTCATGAGCAGCAGCCAAACTGCACCTGCTGCAACATGAATTCCTCCCATGGGCACACAGTGCTCCCAAAACTGCTGTGGGGTGGGTGACTCTTGCACAGGCTGCAGTCCTTCAAGGACAGGCTGCTCCAGCCTGCAAGCAGGGCCCTCTCTCCACTGGGTCTCCCACTGGATTACAGCCTGCTCCAGGCATCCACCTGCTCTGGTATGGGCACCTCTGCCACGGGCTGTGGGTGCGTCTCTGCATCTCCCATGGGCTGTGGGTGGATCTCTGCATCCCCATGGATCCCCATGGACTGTGGGTGGATCTTTGCATCCCCGAGGATCCCCACAGGCTGTGGATGGATCTCTGCATCCCCGTGGATCCCATGGGCTGTGGGTGGATCTCTGCATCCCCCATGGATCCCCATGGGCTGTGGGTGGATCTCTGCATTCCCCATGGATCCCCATGGGCTGTGGGTGGATCTCTGCATCCCCCATGGATCGCCATGGGCTGCAGGGCATAGCTGCTTCCCCATGGTCGCACCATGGCCTGCAGAGGAATCTCAGCTCCAGTGCCTGGAGCAGCTCCTCCCCTCCTTCTGCACTGACCTTGGTGTCTCCATGTTGTTTTCCCTCACATGTTCTCACTTGCTCCTCTTCTCTGACTAGAAGCAAGACTGCGTGACTTTGTTTTGATTTTGTTCTTAAATATGTCATCACAGAGGTGTTACCAACCTCTCTCATTGGCCCAGCTTTGGCCAGCAGCATGTCCATCTTCAGAGGCATCAGAGGTTGGCTCTGCTGGAAATGTAGAAGCTTCCAACAGCTCCTCACAGGAGCCATCTCTGTGGCCCCCTGCTACCAGAAATCAGGCTGTGCAAAACCAATGCACATGGGAACCAGTGTAGAATAGACTGGGTGATCTTCAGTGTCTCATCTTAGCACAGAGATCACAATCCTGGGTGAGATGTCATGGGCTGCTTTGACCAGAAGTCAGTCCCAGCCCCTTTGAAGTCCACATCAACTTACAAGGTAATGCAGTTTAACTCCTTGGAAGTGTCCAAGACCAGGTTGGATGGGGCTTTGAACAACCTGGTCTAGTGGCAGGTGTCCCCTGCCTGTAGCAGGGAGGTTGGAACTAGATGGTCTTTAAGGTGCCTTTCAACACAACCATGTTATGATTCTGTCAATAGGACAAATACACAGCATGAGAAGGTTGTAGGGATGAGAATTGCTGACAGAAGTCCAGCTACCTGGAGTCAGGCTGGGAAAAAGGTTAAATAAAAGCAGAAGTGTAGAAGAAATAAAAAGTAGAAAATGTGGGGACATGAAATTAAAACTATGGGAGGAGTAAAAGGTGAAAAAGGTGCATGCAAGGAAAAAGGGCAAGAAATCTCTCTGAACAGGTCCCCTCCATCCTGCCCTCAGCTGCCAGTCATTACTGATCAATATCCTGTGCCTGACAGCAACTGAGAGCAAGGTCTTTAAACAAAGGTGAAAGCCAACTGTAATGAGCTGTTGCATTGTGGTACAACCGAAGGAAAGTTTCTTTTTCACTTCAGGGAGCTATTTGCCTACAAATGGCTTTTTTCCTTATAAATTTGATTTTAACAAGTGTAACAGAATGATATTCATCTCGATCACCTATCTGTGTCTAATCCTTTTTAACCTTCTGCAAAATGTTCCTTTTGAGTGATACTTGTCTTGGGGTTACAGGACTGAATTATGTTCTGTGGTTTTAAATACTAGCTTTTAAATGTTTCCTTTTCCAATTGATTTTTTTTCATTTTATCTCCAGCATCCAACACATGTCTTCCCATTCATTTTAGATGACAGTTTAATATCACCTTATACATTTCCTCTCTAGACTAGTCATAACAGTAGCTAGCCAGGGAAAAAAAAAAAAAAAAGGTTTCATAAGCAGTATCTGTTAAAATATTCCCTTTTCTGAACAAAAGTATTGAAAATATGGGTTTTTAGCTTTCTTCCTAATATCACATAGAAACCTTTCATGTCAGTAATCACTTCATTACTCCATCTGGACTATAGTTTTACCTTTTAGTGACAGCAATGACCAAAACTGCAGAAGTCATGAAATGCAGCACTGACTCACAGACTGTTTTCAAACGCTGATACATGCAATATCTTCTAATTATCTGTTTTTATATTGCTTCTCCTCATGAGGCCAGTGTTTTCCTCATCCCTCAAGACATATTTTTTCCTCTCTATTTAGATGGCAAATTTTAAAAAAATCTGGATGAAAAGTGTTACTATTTGCTTTCAATATGAGTTTCCTTCTACTGCCACTAACGTTTCTCACTGTCCTGGCTACTTATCTAACTCTGGCAGATCCCTCAAACTTTCATCTGAAACTTCTGCTTTGGTCATTAATAGCATTGATAACAGTGTCAGACAAGGGTTAATTAAAATCAAGGAAAGAAGATAAGGTGTTTTAGCAGACTGACTATAAAAGAACATTGTTTATTTTAATTAAAAAAGGACCAGCAAGACTAAATCTTTTGCAGAAGAAGGGAGAGGTATTCTGAAGAAAAAGATTAGTTTTGTGGAATCTAGGATTAGCTAGGTAAGCAAAACTGTCCTATCAGGAAGTACTTTTCTCTGGGGTGAATGCCATCTGAGACAGAAAATATGCAGAGACAAAATCTCTAAGCAGGTAGACCTAGGAATGTCTACAGCAAATCAGGGAGCAGAAAGGTGGGGGAAAACCCTTTATTTTAAATTAAATAGAGAAAGCAAGATCTTTTCTTTCATTTCTTGACTGATGTCTTTTATAAACATTGGCAGCTGTGTTGTCAATTTTGCTTAAATAAATACACCCTTTCCACACTCTCCCCCACCATTCTACCTTAACTTGGCTTAAATTAAGAGCAATTTTGGCTGTCAGCAAAGCATTCCTTTCCTAAGGATTTGCAGGAATTTACAAAGCAGGGTAGTGGAACACCTTAACCAGATACCTCAACCTCTGCATGCCCAGCACGTTTCTCAGCCTGTCCAGTGGGTCAAGGACCCCCTGACTGTACATCAGTGCATGACCTGCTCTCATGGGCTCAGGAGAGACACTAACAGGGGCAGGCCAAAACGCCTTTCCAGCATGTATCAAGATGTTAAAGAATATGCCAAAACCAAGTCAGGCCAGTGTAAAACCACTGTAACCCTGAAGCAGTACATCTACTGTCACTGGCAGTTCCTTAAACTCACATTTGAACTTTTGAAAGGAAACAATTTCAATGCCACGGTGTGCAAATTCGGAACAGAGCACTCTCTATCTGTTTCTTTTGGGGAAATTACCCAGAATCTGATCCCAGATATACACAAAGACTATTTTAGCATTTCCTCTTACCAAAGGCACCCACAAATATTTCATGGAAGGACACGGAGCTATAAGGAAATAGCTTTTTTGGATAAAAAAATATTAATAGTTTATTAGGCAGAGTCCAAGACACACTTGTGTTTCATCTCTGTGGAAAGGATTGTGCCCGAAATGTATTTATATTGCCCAGCCTGGTTCACTGATCTAAGCAAAGTTATTACATCTCCCTACAGCCCTGCACTCACACATATCCTGAGACCATTTCAACTACTCAAACACAGTAATTCTTACCTACCTACAGACAGACAGAGCAGGAATGTATATGTTTAGACTTGAGCTGAGAATAACTTCATTTTTATGAAGAAATGCATATTTTGGTTTTATTCTCATTTGAACAAAAAGCTTCACAGTTTAAAGATTAAAAAAATCTGGGAGAGGAAAGTACTGTACCTCATGTAGCTTTGGGAACAGCACCTCACTTAGCTGACCTCGTCTGAATCCTTCCAAGGCCATGGGCACTGGCATCTAGGGCTGCTCCATGTCCAGTTACCACCCTCCCCTCTGACACACTTCTGGCTAAGCATCCAGGGGGTGGGTAAATCACTATCAAAATTGGAAAGTCTTCCACTTGTAGATTACAACAATTTTATTTAAGCAATAAAGAATTTTATTTAAAGAGAAAATATTTCAATTTTTGTTGTGTCTGACCAGGTTTTATCATGTAGGCTGGATAAAGATAAATCTTTACAATATGTCAGTTTGAATAATGCTCTGAAGCCAAACATCTGGAAATATATATTTTATCAGTGTAGCCTATGTCAGACAAGTTAATGTTGATACTTTAAGTGTTCCTATCCTTATTTCCAAGACCTGGATCATGTTATGGGAATTGCAGTGCTCATGGCAAAATGACTGATATGAAACTACAGGAATTTTAAGCCCTTGGGGGTAATGGTATGCTTTAGTAATCTGATGCAGAACTGAACTTCATGCTGATTAAGCAGAGTGGCCATCTTAAATTGATTTCCAGAAAACATTTAGCTTCTAAAATGCTTTTTGTTGCAAGAACTTTGTGGAGGGAGCACAGACTCTGCTTCTGGCATGAATTAATAAAGAACTGGTTGGTATGTTAACAAAGGCGTCCCTGTCCTCTTTGTCCCTCCCTTTGGGCATCCTTTATACAAATGCATCACTAGCTAGACTTCCCTTTCTGACAACATAAAGAGGTTCTAACTTGAGATTATTTTGCTTTTCATTATTTTTCCCTTTTCTCCTGGTTTTCAGCCCATTCATGTGTCCTGAACCAGGCTTCAACACCACCATACCTGCAAATATATCCTGCAGTTCAGTGAACATAGGCACAGATGAGAATTTCAGTAAGTCCTACAGGTAGCAAGTTAAATGACCCCAGCAAAACCTACCAGCCTTGCAGATAGGAAGATCTACTCTCTCCTGTAATGAAAGTACCACTAATATCTCCACTAAGCAGAACATGATTTTCTACTAGTAATTGGATGGCCCACTCCAGGAGAACGTTTTATGACTCTGTATTTTAAATCTTGATCAGTGGGAAAGCCTAATTCTTGGCACAAATATAAACAGTGACGATAAATTAGACACAAGCAGGGTGCAAATTTTCAAGATCCCAGGCTCTGTCTAAATTTACAACCAGTTTGCTAAAGCTTTGTGACTAATGGTAGCACAAAATATTTTAGTCAACTGACAAAGTGAGAACTCAGAATGATTGAGAAGTTCTTAACTGGCTGCTCTGATTAACAGTGGATAAATTACTAATAATGCTGGTAATAAATGCCATTAGCAGTAATTCCCTGAAAAACCTTCTATAGGCTCCAATCATGTCAAAGTTTAGCTAAAAACAATAACTGACCAGTCTTGGCAAGTTCCAAGCTTTGCTTCCTGATGGCTGCTTGAAGATGTTGCAGGATGCAGTGGGCTGTGCACACTTGTGCCTTAAGAAGGATTGGAATGCCTTTCTTATCAACTATTACTCTTTCCTTCAGCTGGAATGGCACCTGCAATATATTTGTGTTTAAAGCAAGCAATACTCCTCTGCCGTCTGTAGTGAAGTAAATTGCTGCAGGATCTGGGGACCCAGCACTCAGCAAACTTCAGTGCTCTGCTGCAAACTTCAACCTTCAGAGGAGAACCAGCATGGAGTCTGGTGGAACCTTTGGATCTTCAAAGGGGTTACCTCCTCTTCTCCTACTCTCTACTTGTCTTACCTCCTCCCCACCTCCTGCCATGGAGCACCTTCTTTGCATTTGCCCCAGAGTAGCAGTATACAATTGTGTCACTCTCTACCAACCGAGCACAGCAGACTCTGGCAGTGAAAAGATCCATTCTACAGTTCCTGTCCTTATGTGAAGCACGAAGGCAATGGTATTATGTATTATTGTAATGAGGAGAGTCATCATTCCCACAAGTTACAGTGAGGGAGTATGCTGTAAGGTTGCCTCTTTATAATATTTATAAATATTACATTTAACAATCTAGAGTGACATAAGCTATTACAGAGGTCACTACACAGCTTCTTTACTGTGACCTCAAGTATTTGTTTCAAATAATTCTAGCATGCTTTCTCACAGCAACACGATAAAAAGCTATTGTCTTTTCATATGCATAAAAATTTGTGATGAATTTTATAATATTGTGTTGCTTTAGCTCAGCATGCCTGGTACTGAACTTGAATTACAAAATGTAAGCCTCACTGCTTTCCTAGTCTTGGTCATTTCTAGCACATATTTTGCCATGTGATTTGATATGGTTCTGGTTTTTGGTGTTTTGAGATGCATGTGGACCAAGTACACTGTACTTGACTTATTGAGTTATCCAGACCCACTGAGAAGGGAACATGGCAATAGGCACACAAAGGTTATGTGACATTTTCCTCGGACAAAAAAGCTGAGCCCGAGACAAGTCAAATGCAGTTTCCCCATGAGAAATTAGGTGATCATTTGCTTAATCAACCTAATGAGACACTGGCTGTTCAAAGCCACACACACACAGACACTTCTGCTGCCATGGCTCTAGTGAAGCAGCACGGGAAACATCAGGCTTTTGAGCAAGTCATTTCTGGAACTGGCAGAATATTGGTCTTTCAGAATATTCAGATATTGAATAGCAGTGAGCTGTCAGCTACAGCTTCAGGATAACAGTAACAACAAGTCAGCCTGGGCAAGGAAGATTTGTTTCACAGACATGAGATGGAAGGATACTGTCAGCACTACATAAATAATGAAACAAGAGCAGGGGGAATACTTGAAGAAGCACATGCAACACTGGAAAAATAACACAGTAATTATCTTAACCTATTAGATGTGAATTCCAACAAAAGTAAATTGGCTTTTTATTCCCATACTGGTAGCAATGTATTCATCCATGCTCATTGTATTTCCTATTTTCATTAGAGGGGAACCAGTGTGCATGCAAGCAATTACAAAAAAACTTCAGGCTCCTAAAATATGCTTCTCTGCAAGAAGCTACTGATAAATAGCTTAATCTAAGTATTCTATACATGAGATAAACACAATGCAGTCTTAATTTTATAGTTTGCATGTGAGACACTTTTAATAAGACATTTTCAATAAGACATTTTCAGTAAATTTTACTGTTTCTACTATCTGGAATAAGTGTTCAAATATGAGACATCTGATCTGCTCCTCTGAGCTTAGTGACAAAAAAAGACTTAGGAGCTTTTTTTAAAGGTCCTGAAATCGTATTTTTAAAAGATATCTGATGCTTCAGCCTTCTCCTCTCCCAAAATCTCATTCTTTAGAGGATCATCCATATCTAAATAAATAAAGGATATATATAAACAAATAATAAAGGATGTTTACACATCCTTTTGCCTGTCTCATTTATCAGTCCTCAAATGTTTGATGAATTTTCCTCCTCCACATAGCAAGTCTGCCCCATATTGCTTCACATCTTTCCTGCCACAAAGTCTTTTTGTGTTTTTGTGTGAGTAGCCAAATTTCTTAGTCCCTGTTCCAAACAATTTGGAAAGCACATTTGGATTCACTGGGGTTCAGTCATGGTGTCAGAATATGTCATGAAAAAAGAGCTGCACTTTCATGGTGTAAGTCTGCCTCAGTATTTATTGTATTTCAATGATCAATTGTAGCTAAGTAATGGCAGCAAACTTCCAGCTCAACTTGCTCATTTTTTGGTTGCAAAAGATGCAGAGTGGTTGTGTGTGTTTGCTGGTTTCATTCTGGGGGGTTTTGATGTTGTTTAAAATATCCTTTTGTTTACTGTAAAGCTATGGCTAAACATGAAAGAAATAATGGCTAAGAAATTATAGTTCTGCAGAGAAATAAGCTCTTACAACAGAGGTTTTACTGGAATAAGACTTTGTCGTAAGAGTTGCTTCTAGGTCTCTGACATCCTCGATGCAAATGTGAACTGAAATTGTCACAGTGTCAGTGCAGTTGCCACAGATGAAGATCTCATGGCCCAATCAGTGTTTTGGCATGGGAGGTCACTAGGTAGGCATGGGGAGGGAGGTTAGAGAAGGCTGGAGCCTTGCCTGCTTCTGCTATAGAGAGCTGTAAGCCCAAGAGCAACATTATATTGGGTTGCTTCAGTTGTCATTTAGATGTATCCTCTTTTTTATAGGTTGTCTCTCTTCTGCAGGACATTAAATGAGACTTTGTGTTTAGAGCAGTAAGTGGATTTAGTTTGGGTTCCTTAAATATACAGGTTACAAAAGTATGTTGTGGCAATAAGGTAGATTTCTGGGGCATTTCTAAAAATTAGGACCAGGTCTGCTTTCAAGAGGATATTATGTTAGAACTTAATTAAAAGATTTTCTATAGTATCTCTTGATCCCTCTGTAAATGCAGTTTAATGGAAGAAAAAGAGAGAACAGATGAATGGAATGCATAAAGTTTACAGTTCCTGCTTACATCCAATACCATTTAGGAGCATGCTAATATGGTTATTAGAATAAGTTCCTTCATTGGGTCAGTAAAATTTTCAAATGCTTCATTTAAGATTTTTCTGGGATTTTTTTTGAGGAACAAAATCAAGAGGAGGAGGACATTTACATAGCATGACTCTTGGATGTAAGAACATTTAAGAATCAGCACCTTCAATTTTAAGGTCTTTTCAGTAATTATAATCAATGAGATTTGAAGGACAAGACTTGAGGTATCTTTGTTTAAAATTCAAGGGAAAATAGATTTTTTTAACTTATGCATTCTTATGCTACCCTGTTCTGCTAATGTATGAGAGCAAAGTTAATTGCACAGGCTGGAAAATGGATTGCTTGGATCTAAAGTACTAACTGAATGAAGTTAAAATTAGGGCTTTCACTCTTCATTGCCCTGAGTATTGCATGTTTAGTTACTCTTAAACCAAGTGGGTGTAAAATGTCACTGCTGTCATTGTGTAGTCTGATTAGGTACACAAACTATAAATTAATTTAGGGTAATTGAAAGAAGCAAAAAATGTTTTATGCTCAAGTCCTACTAACATATATGTATATGTTTATTTGATATATGTTACCTAAAATATTACCATGCCCTCTTGTGTGAAATACTATCAAGAAATGGACTGAGCTGAGGATGTAACAAGAACTCAGTTATAGGTGTTTCTAAAATCGAACGATAAAACTATCGTAAGTGAGGCAATGCCTTGCAAAGCCTCACATTTTCTCTCTTAGAACTATCTGCTTTGAAAAGAGGTTCTTGCCTGTTTGTCTAAAAAGCAAAGCTAAGAAAGAAATTAAGAGAAGTAAAGTAATCCTTTAATATGCTTCTCTTGCTGTGCCTAAAAACGCAGGTGACAATCTCACCCCTCAGACAGCGTCCATAGTAATGTAAATAGAAAACCTACCCCAAAAAGAGAGCTGAAGCATGAATATGTGAATGCTCCTACTTATCTCTCATGTGCAGCCATCATGGTCTTTTATTTCATACTTAGCTAATACAAATCTGCATATCAAAGAAAGTAACAAAACTTCATAAACCACAGAAGTTGCTTTATTTAAAATTAACACAGTTGCTTTTTTTTATAGTTTCAGCTAAATCTATTAAAAACATATAGAATGACCTCTTACAAAGAGAGCAATTACTCAAAAAGTTAACTTGCCATGACAATGCATGGCTGTGCACACTTTAGAGAAGTGTCACTTTTTCAGGCTGAAAGCTTTTATCATATCAAAACAGCTATTATCAAATAATCTGCTAGGAACTTCTTAACATGGAAACGGAGGGAGACAACTTCCCACTTGCTTTTTGACAGCATCTGGTTTGCAGGGTTTGGATAAAGTGTGGGTTCCCAGCCCCCAGTGTGAATATTCTTTTTTTTTTTTTGCAAAAGCCTGCCTAGGCCATCTACAGCCTTCGGCAATTTCGTCAGCAAAAATGACATTCAGATGAAAAAGGTGCCATGTTTACATCATGTAGATCCTTTTTTTTCAAAATCTAAGCCTTTAACCTGCTCATGTAATATTGAAGGTTATTTTTCTGGTGCTCTGGGTACCATTTGTTGGGTTGTGGTGATTTTCTTCAAAGAGCCAAGCAGCTAACAGTTGCTATGAGGTTGTTTATTACAAAGACACATCAGTCTTGAAAGGCAAAGCGTCACAAGTGTTAAAGTCTATGTTAAAATTTTGGTTTAGAGTTTTAAATAGAAGCAGAAGCTGCTTTTGATGGTCCCGGCAGGGCTGATGTTGTTGTGGCAGCTTTTATTTTTTTTTTTTGGGGGTGATGATGACAGTGGTGAGGAGAGCAAAAGCAAAAAGGCAAAAGTAGAAAGGTAAAAGGCAAAAAGCACACAACTCTTCTTAATGCAGAGATTCTTACATACATACTTCTCAACAAGCTAAAGACACAAACTTGAACTATTACTTTATAAACTATGTATATGGTTTATCTTGTTTTATTTGAAAAATGTAAGCAATATTTTTACTATAGTTTTATTATGTCTAAAACTATGTTCTTGGAGCCTCTACAGAAACACTAGTATTTAGGACTATGTATTTTAATCTTTACTAGAACTCATGCTTCTACTCTGGTATTTGAGACTTTTACTCTTTAAAAGTATTTAAAAATTATTCTTACTTTTTTACTTACTTGCTTGCTTATTTTAAAACTTAAACTTACACCTCTACTTTATGTGTGAGTGGCTTAATTCAAAGGTTTTAATTCAATTCTTGCATTTTGATTTCTTTCTGAAGAATTCATAGAGACATTTGACTTACAGACTCCAGCATAATATCTTAGGAGGTAGAGTGATACAGAGAGAAATAAATAAGCAACTCCACTTTACACTGAAGTCCAGCTCTCATGCTCCTTGATTCCTCATCCTGTTTTTAATGAGTTCAGTGTAGTAATCTGCAAGCCTCCTAAGTGGGAGTGAAATACTTCTAGATCAAATTTCCCCATTCATTTTCCCCACTTGCTATTTCTATATCTCCTTTACAAATGTAGAATTCACTGCACAAGAGATAATTCATACTAACGTGTCAGTGGTGATTTCTGATCTCTCTGGGACTTTCCTAGGAGCTTCTATATTTGCCCTCTGGACGTTGTTTTGTTGCCTCCTCCAGAAAAGGAGGCTCTCAGAGAAGGTGGCTGATGGTCCCTGTTCACATTGTTTCAGACACTTTGCATTTTTCTCACTGTAGGAAGAGGCATAACTCTTTCCATGTGGGATAGACTTGGTGGCTTCTCTGAGTTTTGCTTTGAAGAACTAAGAATAAGCCCCTTGAGCATTATATGGTACTTGATTAACTCTCAATCACTTTTTCCACTCAGCTTTTCTGTATGTACACTGTGATCTCTGGATGATAGTTATAGGGGACATCAGTGCTTCTCTCTGAATGAGGAGGAAGCACTGCTGTTCAGGGAGGTTTTAAGCACTCATCTGGAAGCTGCTGATGGCCAGCTCCTTACTCAGATGACTCACCAGGAAAACAGGACTTCTTCCAGGACAACAGCAACTGGGGGTTATCAGTAACATGTTCAGGGCCATCCTAAGAGTTGATCCACCAGGACTGAGGTCCTGGGCTGCCCTTATTCCAAAACAACACTCAGAAGATACCACTTTGGCTGCAACAGGATTGCTGTGTGGGGTCACAGCTGACAGGTGTGGGACACGAAGGAATGAACAGCAAATATGCAGTAAGATCAGACTCTGTTCATGTTTGTGCATTGTGCCAAGAGCCTCCCTGACACCCCTGGCACTGCTTGAAGGGGGCCTGCATATCCAGATATGTCAAATGTGGATATACAATCATTTTTTGCTAAAGGAAGAAAACAATGGGAACATACCTTACTCCTCTTTAATTCCTATTTCAGTCCATGCATATGTGTATAGTAATAAATAAACAAATTCTGAGAAGCTTTGCCTGTAATATCCCACCCATTCATGTCTTTTAGAGCTTAATGACTAGCTTCTGGACCCATGAATATGCAATGGGTGACTGTTGGATTTTTGGCAAAGTTTGGGTTTCCTGGGTTTCCAACTGGCCATGCAAATGTTCTTAAGTTTATTTCATTTTGCTACACTATGGCAGAGGAGGTGTTAAATTTCCCCTAAGATCAATGACAGAATTGATGTTATTGAGTCTGCTCTGCTCTCTGCAAAGACTTTAATACCTTGTACTGCCAATATACTGACAACAATAAAGCCTATTTGCATTTATTAGTTGAAAGACTGAGGCCAAAAAGCAGCACAAAGCAGACCAGTTGTGATGCGGTCAGGATCAGGTCAGTCTACAATCTTTCTGCCATTTGCTGCTTTGGTTCCACCTGATTAATGCTAAGCCACCTAAAGCAGCGAAGTCTTCACACTTGTTCATCAATTTTTTGTTCAAATATCCCAGTTCATCCAGGAGAAGAAGTTTATCTAAAATACAGAGGAAGGCTGAGGTAATTGCTATACCAGAAGTGATTTTGTGCAGTTAGGTATCAGACAACATCCCTTCTGAGCTCTTTCACAAATTCCTAGGGCAGCCAGTCTCTGGGAGGTGCAGTGTCTGGGCCAAACCTGGGCTCCAGGTGCTCATTCAGGACACTGCACTTCCCAGAGTCCCTGCAGGCTTGGCTGCTCCCTCAGCTCTGCTGTCTCATATGCACCCCTCTGCTGAGGTGCAGGGAAAGCTCACAGACTGTCCTGCAGTGCTGCTCTCTGCTGCTTCAGCAAAACACCCTGTGTGGTGTTGTCCATCCAGAAGCTACTTCAGCTTCTCTTTGCTTGGAAAAACAACCTCTTTGGTATATTTTATTAGAGATTACTTTAGTTACGTTATAAAGTGCACTAGATTTCTTTTCAAACCGTAGCAAGATGGAAATTCAAGATTCCTGGTGCCGAAAACATCTCTACATTAGCTTCTTTAGCCACTAGATCAATTTTCCATTTAATGTGGAATAACTTATGTCACTTGATGGTCTTTAGGGACCTTTTCATAATAAACTGCTTGACAAGTGAGACAAGTAAGCTTTGCAAGATTTATAATTGATCACTGGTGCTATTGTAGACATGATGGAAATACCATATATAACACAAATATTTTTTAGCAAAAAAATATTATTGCTTCATAATCAGGTGTAGGTGTTAGTCTCTGATTTGGCATCACTTTGGCATAATGAGGCTGTGGTTCTGCATCTACAGAATATAAAAATAATGATGTTTTTATAAGGGTTCCAGACATCTTGCCTGTATATGAAATGTAAATACTCTGTTCAATCTTTAGCCCTTGAAATTGGGTGTGAAGGAGGGATTCTGTTTGGGCCTAAATACAGGCAAAGCTTTATTTGTGGGCTATATTCCTATGGAAGTGCAGCTGTTCATATGCTCTTAATACCCAACAAAGACAGCATTGTTCTGTGGAAACACGCTTGCTGGAGTTGGTGGGGCTCTGGCCAGCTGTAGGTGGGATGACTGCAACAGCAAGAGATGCCTGGTGGCTTCTGACAGCCACAACAGACCGTGTCTGGCCAGGGGTGTGAACAGCAGGGCAAGAACACCTCGCTCAGACACAGCCTGTGGTGTGGGCACTCACACATGCAGGCAGCAAAGGAAGGCTTGCAATGATTCCAGCTAAGGTATGGGACTGATGGGGCCCCTGAGCCTTCACCAGCATCACTTCAGCAGTCATGCTACTATACTGATTATTGGTTCAAGGCAATGAACCACATTCTTGAGCCACTGGACTTAGGTGCCCCTAAAACAGTCCTGATACACACTCAGACCCTCATTCAGACACCATCTTCTCAGGTGCTTCTGACATGCTCTTCACCTGGTCCAAAAATGGCAAAATCTGGGGACAATACATTGATTTAGCAAGAAGAAAAGTCAGTTGCATGGAGTACATGGTACAGTCCTGCTTGGTCTCGTTGTATTCATACATGAATTTCACAAAACAAGCCACAGGAAAGAAAACTTGTAGGACTCTCAATCTAGCTGGCAAATCCTGGTCCCTGAGAAGCTGTTCAGATTCGAGATTTTACTACAGACACAGATATAGACAGCAGGACAGACAGAAAATGTCATCTGCTTTGTATCATTTCACCATAAAATTTGTAATCGTGCAGCATTTTCTGAATAATTTAATTTTCACTAAAATGTTGAGAAACTATGCAACAGTATTACCTAGTGGCACTGCTATAGCAGTTAGAAATTTCACTAGAAAACTATAAATCCTCCCATTTTGAGGCATAGGACTAATACTAGTGAAGGGGAATTAATAGATTATCATAATATGTTAACAAGGATTTATTGCCCATTTATTGGGAATATTCACCATTTACTGAGAAAAAATATCAGGCTAGATGGATCACTAATAGAATCTGTTCTGATAACAGTCATGTGCCAACACAAAAAGAAAAAAAAAACAAAAAGGCGCTTTTGGGGGGATAATGTTTGATTTCCAAGAAAGTCTTCCTTTATATTCACTTGTATAGTTATTGAGTCTGCACCAGGAGAACATCAAGATTAACAGCATTTCCCTGGAGCTTGGCTAAGGCTATATACAGCACTAGTCTGTAAGAATGATAGTTGGGAGGTTTTATTTCTCTGATTGATTATTTCTTTGTTTTCCAGAGACACATGGAATAAAGCACACTGACACTGTCCCTCTGTCTTTCTTCCAGGAGTGGTAGACTTCACCTGGAGCTTTGAATCTGCTGCTGTCTTTGAAGTAATTAATTTATTCTTTCAGTTCACTTGGCTCATCCTCTCACCTTGAGGTCCTGAGTGTCCTGTTTGCAGTCCTGGCCAACCTGCCATCATATTGGCAGCATGAGAAAAAAAGTGTATTAGCAGAGGAGCAAAGGAGAGAGAGTAAAATTAATTTGATCCACTCTCTAAAATGATGACACTTAAAGAGAAGTAACTTATGGAAGGGATTGCATGAACATGGTGCCCTCTTCAAACTTCATGTCCAAGTTCCCCTAGGGACATGATGCAGCCAAGGGCAGAATGGGTATTTCACCTTTTGGCTGCTGCTGTTTCAGTATCACATCCAGAGCCTAAGCCACACGACTCAGCTCCCTCCCCCACATTTTTATTTCTCTCTTTTCCATCATCCTTTCATTACAGAAAATTAAAAGAGTACACTGTAAGGTCAGTCCTCTCTGTTGACATTTGTTGCAGCACCTGTGGGGAAGGAAATGTAGAATAAAGTCTGGGTTTTACATTTTCTGTGTCTCCTATTAGTTTCAGTCAAGATCAGCCAAAACACCTTTAATGATGTCAAGGCACAAAGTTGGAATTACAAGCTGATGTATGTTTTAAATATGGCTTATTTTGCTAGTGTGGACTGCCTTCAGTTTTGCAAATTTCCTTAGTTCTTTTGGCTGATATACGTGTAGATCAACTACCTGGTCTTAAACTCTCCTCTGCTAGGAATGCCTCATGTTTCATGAGAAACAATGTGATCAACTCTATGAAACTCATAACCTATATCACTTTTTTTTAAAAGCTGAAATTAGATTTAGTGGCTTCATATTTGTGAGCTTGGAACAGCATAATATAGCTATAATAAAATAAAATTAAAGACGTGGGAAATAAGTTTACTCACACACACATATTGATAGGACTGGAGTTTCAATAGGGTTATGAATAGAAGTATTTCTCTAAGTTTCATCACAGCAGTTACTTTCTTTAGCATTAAGACCACCTCTGTTCACCTGGTTCATACCCTGAATTTATTTCAGTTTGAGACAAATCAACCTCTCTTTAGTATTTTTATTCTATTCCCAAGTGACATCTGGCCCCTGTTGCTTTTATTTCTAGAAGTCTCAATTTTCATTCCCTTTGTATACCAAAGGTGTCCTGGTGAGTTGATGTGTGCATGGAAACAATTTGCTTGAGAGGGGCACCTCCATGAAACTTCGGTGAAGATCCTTGCATAGTCACAGAGCTGAAGCCTGCTTAGGCAAGGTGGAGATACAAGTGACTTCTGGATGCTCCCTGGTGGCTGTGTGTGCTGAGACCAATCAGTACCAGCCAGCTGGGCAACCACAGGGAGCTCCTTCCTCCCTCCCTGCTCTCTGCCCTCACCCACTCTCACCCTTCAGCAAGAACAAGGACAGGGCACCAGATTAATCCAGAGCTGGCTGGCTGCTGAGATGGGCTTTTTAGCCAGCACAACCACACTAGCTGAGGATACAAGTGAGGAGAAAGAAGTGGACCTGGGAGACTGTGGAGCAAGACAGCTCATCCCTGATGCCACCTGAAAACATGCAGTGACAGTGGGAAGAACTCCCTGGTGCTTCATGCTGTATTTAAAATGCCACACACGCAAATGACACAAACTAATTCCCATCTTTTATTATTTTACAGGAGGGAGTGTTTTACTTATGAAGGAAATGTATAATTTAAAAACTAAAAAATATCTTGCTACTACATGTTCATGCAAGCCAACAACAATTACTTTGCTTCAGCCTTGAGGTTTTGTTCCTCAGACTTTCTAGATAATGTAAGTCAGTTATGAGGTGAAGATTTAGACCTTTGTCATTCAGGATTGTAACATGAGGAACATGGGACCACAGTGTAGCTGCATTGCCATGACCCCGATTCTGCAATCAGACACCAGCGTGGTACCGTGCAAAACCTTACCCAATGGGAAATGATTACAGACTTAAGACCTAAATTTACCTAGGAGAATTGGTAGTAGTGGTGAGGTCCTGATGAAAAGACTTTAGACAAAACCTCTGTTGCTCTGAATTTTCTGATTAAAGAATGGTTTGGATTTTGATTGATTATACAATTTATCACAAAAATAATTTTGCTCTCATGAAAAGTCAGGGTTGTACTCATTATGTACGTGTATACTTGGTCTTGTTTTTTTGCTTTTTTTGGCCTTTTTTTGGTTTTTCTTACCAGTTGGTTCTTTCATGCTTTCGAGGGCTTTTACATTCGCAGACAGAATCCCTAAAGCTCTGGAGAGTGATATTTTGTCAGTCACAGGTGAGCAGGGAAATGTGCATTAGACTCATGGAGAGACTGATGTTCTCTCACCAGCTCTTGCATGCATCAGGTCTCATATGAGTGTCTCCTATCTGGTGGTACTTTGGCCTAATTTTTATTAGGTTTTAAGAATTTGAATAGAAATATATCATTGACAAAAAAAGGGGCACATCCATGACCTGGAGCAAATGTTCCTGAGATCAGAAGTCCTTGTGCTGTGCAGCTAAAGAGTAGAGTGGGTAACCTAAAATGAGATAGGGGCAGGGTAGTCTCCTCTCCAGTGGATAAGGATGAAGTTTCAGGTTGCCCTGTCACATCCTATATGTGTTGGATATAATAAGGGTATTTTTATTTGATACATGGACAATATTGTTGATTATCATTGGCTTTCCAGATTTAATTTCATGTCCCCTTCCATTTTCCACCATCAATATTTTCTTTGTTTCATAGAAGTGGTGCTGTTACAGACTAAACTTGGTGTTTGCTAGGAGGAAGTATTACATGACAAAAGTATTTCATTTCCCAGGGACCTGGTTGAAAAATCAATCCAATACTCTATGTTACTTATACAAGAAAGGATCCCTAGAAAATTAAATAGGCTTTTTTTCTTGCCAGTAGTACCTGAAAAAAAAGTTACAAAAGGGTTCTTCTTCTCATTCATTTCTCAATGGAAAGATACTTCATTATTGCTTTTGTTAGCATCATTATCATCATGAAATCTGAATAATTACAACAATATACTTCAGTAAACACAAACTACTGAAAGGAACGAAATGTAAAAAAAACTGGAGTGTTTTTTTTCCTTTGCATAATGTGAAAAGCCATATGAACCACATCCATTTACTTTTCCAAACCAGCTTCTTTTAGTATACTAAAAACACTGGAGAAGTTGCTTCCCAAATAACTTTCTCAGCCAATAGCTAATGGGAAAATAAACCCTTATTCACCCAAGTGTCATAAAATGAGCTGATCATAAAAGGACAAGTCTGCATCAAGTTCGTTATCTGATCCACTGACTTTTTCACAACAATCAGCTTATTTACAATCTGGTGATGCATATTAGCTGCCAAGAGTAGCATGCAGTAGTATTAAACTACTTTTACAGAAAAAAAAATCATTTTGTACCATTAGTGAGATTCCATTTGTGTGTTCCTGACAAATGGCTCCCCTGCAGTTGTCTAAGCATTAAGTTTCCAGACAAGACCCACTTATTGCTTCATTTATTGATATGCAATGCAAGTTATAGAGTAAGTATTATATCACTGAATCTAAAGTAGTAATTTGCACTGTTCTTAGAGACATAATGTCTGGAGAGTCTAAAACTAAACTAACTCCAGGAGATGTTTATGAGTATTGTGAATGAGGGATAAAAAAACCCACCCAAGAGTGATAACTTGATGATGGGATTTTAATTTAATTTGAAGTAATGCAACCAAACTGCATGAGGGGAAGGAATGGAGGGAACAATCAAGTCTCTTAACCAACACTATTTTATCCTGCCATTAAATTGTTATAATTACCCAGTATTTGACCAGATGGCAAGTCATTTCTAAAGTCGGACCAGGTGTTCAAGATGCAGAGATAATCACAAAGCTGATGACTGTGGTGAAACTAATTAAAAAGTGTGTTGCAGTGGCACAGTGGTGCTGTGGAGAGAGAGTGACCAAAAATAACACGGCAGAAAAATTCTGAAGTACTATAACAAAATGATTTGGAAAATAATAAGCAAAACCAAACAGAATTTAATTAATTTGAATGATCAAGTTCAGAGAAACACTCTAATATACTATTAGATAATATAACCTGTTGGGTGCTTTCTGGGATTTTGTTTCTGTTTTCTAACACAAATAGGGAGACAGAAGTGAAATGCAGAACTAATAAAGATGAAAACTGTAGACCCAATCAGGAGGGCAAAACACAGGCACAGACGCACATCAAAATGAAATATGGGCACAGAAAGTCCTTTTCATGCAGATGAACGCTGATTACATGGCCACAGCTGGAAATTACAGAGAGCTTTATTCATTAAAGACTGACTATCTTCAATTAGGCTTTGCTTTCATGGCAAAACAACAGAGTAGCAAAGAAATGAATTGCCATGCTGTGCCTGCAGTTCCCCAGAACACACTGCCCTGCAGCCAGCACACTTCTGCTTAATAGACCCCTTCACCTTTCTGGGTCCAAAAATCAATTCAAACATCAAGGAAAATGCATTTAACTGGAGGACAGGAGGGAAAGCAAACTTTCAACACATGTAAACACCACACTACACAGTGAAGAAAATAAAATTCTCTTATTGCCAGCTTGGTGCACACAGGTTTCCCTGCCAGCTCTGTACTTTGTGATCTTCTCTGGCTGTCTGCTCTAAAATGTGTGAATGCTCATGCTGTGCCCATGGCCCTGAGGAGATCACTAATAGGCTCTGTGCTATGTCCATACATGAAGCCTGATGCTAAGGGGTCCTGGGCACAAGTAAAAGCTGAGACCTATTAAAAACAGCTCTTCATGAGGTTTTCCACTCAAGGAAGGAGGGCGTTCACAGCTGCCCAGCTGGTCAGCCTTGGCAGAAAGGCTGCTCCTCTCTGTGCTCTTGCAACCTGCTCCAAAGCCTGTGGACACCCATGAGGGAGGAGGGTTCAAACATCAGCAGGCTGATTAGAGCCTTAAAGTCCTCATCTTCAGCAAGCATTTTTGCCATTTGCTAAAAATGATGAAAATTATATTCACCCTTTCACCCTGTGGCTGCCACATTGTGCTGATGATGTATTTTGGCACAGCTGCATGAGGAGCTTTTGCTAGCCATAACAATTAGGTTTCAGAGTCACTCTGCTGCTTGGCTTTTATCTCTGGGGGAGCTTTCTGATGTGTGAGCTGACCACACTGCACAAGGATGCTCAGAACATTCACACTCTCATCAAGTCCTCCATCGTTACAGAGAGTTTCTTCTTGTTGCATTTGTCTTTGCCTGCAGAAAGCTGGAAATGTCTTGGTGCAGAGGTGCTATGATTTGAAATAGGAATAGGTAGCAGATGGAGTTGATAAATCTGCTGGTAGTCTGATTAATTCTGCCAGTAAGAATTTTGCACTCACATTAGTTCTAGAAATAACATATTGTTGGCCTCTCTCTTGATTATGGCTACAGACTGCAGGAGCCCTGCTGCTGCAATCAAATATTGCTTCATACCTTCTCCAGAAACCAAAAAGGATCACTAAGTCTGTTAATGGCTGTGAAAAATTTATATCTGTTGTATCTTACCTAGTCATTGATGTCCAGACTGCTAAAGCATTGCTCACATTTGTTTTCATCAGTTCTCCAGCTGACTCAAAAACAGAAGGATTCATTTTTTGAATCTATTCCTTTTTCTTCTTTTTTTTTTTTTTTTGATCCCATATTTTGGAAATTTTCAGTCAACTCTTGTTGTGACATTGATGTTGGGAATACATTTCCCTCACTGGAATGAGAAAAATAAAGACCCATAATTGGAAACAGGAGTGCAGACCCCAGATAATGGTGCAAGTCTATGGAACACTGTTTACCCAGTTGAAAATACAGCTGCATTCATTCCAGCAGTGGTTCCTTAATACTGAATATACACTGCAGGGCATGAGGGTTTCCAAGTATTTTTAACCTCTCAAAAAACTGGAATTCTAGCATAAATGTCTCAAGGCATTTCATATTCATTGCTTTGCAGTTTCTGATGGATATTTTTCTACGGACAATTGTGAATGAGCAGACCAAGGACCACAGCTTCTGTGAAAGCTGGTGCAGGAAATGATGCACTTGTTAATAACAACCATAATAATAAAAGACACTATGCCTACACCAGCTGTTGTTTCTATGCTGTCTTCTTGCTGCCATGCTTATCCTATGTTTATACTAGCAGGGGGGTTGCTATTTTTCAGAATAAGGCAAATAAAGATAGGTTAAAGGAACTCGGAAATAAAAGCTCATATTGAATTCAATAAGGACACCACAGGATTGAGCTAAGCACGCTGCTAGGGAAGAATAAACTTTCCTGTTAATCTACAGACTTTTAATTCCAAATTAGAACATGCATATTTGGCCCTCTGACCTAAGATTCAAGTTTATAGTGACCAACATGCAGAGGTCTTTAAGAACCATGCAATCAGTTTTAATTGTTCAATACGCCTTGCCACCTGCTCACATTTGCACATAGAATTGATGGAAAGGCCTTTTTGCCTTGGGTCTGCCATACAATGGCATCTGCTGGCAGGTGACACTGCAGAATGGAGGAAGACTGGACTAAAATCTGCTACCTTCCTTGCCCAGGAGAAAGCCGGTATAAATGTATGTTTCCCCAAATCAGGCATTTGCCTTGGCTGTTAAGCATTAAAAGAAAGAAACTAAAGAGAGGAAATAAAGGGAGAGAAAAAGAAGATCAAGTAAGTGTTTCTTCTTTCATTCATGATAACTGACCGTATCCTTGTATTAGTAATATGCAAAAATAAAAATCTCTGACTATAACCTGATACATTATATGCTTGTAGGAGCCCTTTTTGTTGCCTTTCACAGCCATGTTCAGCCTCAGATGGGCTTTGGCTTTCCAAACCTCAGCCCAAGGACTCTTGGAACATTCCACATCCTCAGCCTTGGTGTTCATGGCCAGCTCAGAGCTGATATAACCAGGGAAAGCGCCCATCCCATTTAGACAGTGGTTCTGTATCTCTCCTGGGTTTTGTCATCCTTGCTTCTACTTTCTGTACATAAATTTTGGGTTTATGTCCAAGTTTCATCAGGATCTCCTTGTTCATCTAGCAGACCTCTTGCCAGCATTACTTGACTTCTTTTGTGTCGAGATGGAACATGCTTGGAAATTGAGGAAGTGATTCTTAAAAATCAAATCAACTCAGATGTCTCTTCTCCTCAGGGCCATAATCCATGGTACTTTTCCAAACAAATTTTTGGCATGATTTTAAGATAACACTTCAGTGATGACTTTGCATTATTTGCCTCACTATTGCTTCGGATTGCCCCTTCCAAAACAACCAATTAAGCAAAATTCATATTTTGAACAATAAAATAAACTGGTTTTCCCATCAGGAAACCTAGAGGCTCTGTACTGATCCCATGTACTTTTTGCAAAAATTCACAACCATTAGCTTTGTGAATGGCTTCATTCCTGGCAACCTGTCTAGCTGTGACAATTCTGGGCAAATTAAAATTTAATGCATGCTCAAGAACTTCAAAAATCAGTCTCCACGAGATTAAGATCAGTCCAAGTAGATGCCATCTACAGTAATACGTTAATTCTGTCACAGAATGCAGATGAGCATTTCAGTAATAACCACATTAAAGTTAATAAAACTGAGATGTCTAGAGAGGATAATTGCACTGTGACCTTGCTGCTTTCCAGTGAATGACCTTGTAAGATTGGAGAGTCAAGGTGGCTGAAAATGTTCTGATACAATGTTTTTCTATTAGAAAATGATCCCAGAACTGAGACATTGCAGAAGGACATATATATCATCCTGAAGAATTTGACACAAAATTATTTACTTTGTTTATTTGAATAATTCTGAAATTTGCAATTTAATGTGATCACAAATCTCTGTTTGAACTAGTGCATCAGTATTTGAAATGCATAAGGTACAATATAAAGGTCAAATCAAGAAACTAAGTATGAAGACTTTCAATAAACTCATGCCATTTTTTTTAACCCCTTTTAATTTGCTCTTTGAAAATCTTGACTTTTCCCTCACAACATGAAGAAGGTCATTTTTTAACTACAGGTACTTAGAGGAGTGTATTAAGGCAAAACGCAATCCAGCACCTCTTGGATAGGAAAAAAATGGTGTCAGGTTTATTATATTGGACTTCTTTTTAATTTATATAATTAAGACGTTGAGATAATAGCAGTGTTCTCATGGTTTGGGAAGAAATACCTGCACTCTACAGAGAAAACAGATGTTTTATCAAACTCTGAAGATAATCAGCATATTTACATACACACTTTTATGCTTAACTGCCAATTTCTGTTTCCCAATTAAAGTGGTTTATTTGACTGTTATCTTTAGCTAATTAGTACTTATTTTAGGGAGTGAATACAGAGTAGATTTCATGGGAAAGTAAACTCATTGGCTTCAAGTAGGGAGAATAGCTTGATGGCTGAAAGAGAATTGCCCCAGATAATGAATTCCTGCGTGTTTTGTAATGTAACCTAATGCCTCATGCAGCTACTAAACTCCCAGATGGCCCAGCAGAGGCACATACTCATCAGGTGACATATTAGCCAATTTAAAAGATAATTAGTAAGCTCCACTCTTTCTGTATTCTTTAAGCATTAGGAAGATTCACATTCTACTCTTTTATGTACTGGTCTCCAATTCAAAACATATGGAAAATTCCTTTTTTTCATTTTCCTAGAAGTGCTGCCCTCCTGCTGCTCCCATTGACTTCAGCACACACTTATTTGCTAATGATGCTGATGTGCATTTTGGCTGGTGCACCTTTGATTTTCCAAACATATTCAGTGTCAGGGTATCTGCCATTGCAGATGCCTTTTCCGGGGACAATTTATTTTTATCTTCCTTATACCAACAGACGTGATGCTTTACTTCACCAAGAGGGGTATGATTCAATTAATGGAGGATGTCAGTGCTGTGTAAGTGTTGGCATTGGGACAAGCCTAAAGTTTGGTAAAATTATTCACAAAAACCAGGAGGCAGCTAAAGGATGTGCAGGAGATGGGTGTAGAGTGTGGCTTAATTCCAAACCATTGTACGGACCTGGCTCCATCTCTTTAGACAAGCATCTTAAAACTGAGCCCAAGTAAACTGGGGGTTGACTGAGTATAGCTCTCCCTAAGGCTTTAGGCTGGACAGGTTCTGAACCAAAGGGTACAGCTATTCTGTCCTGGTATCAAGGAGATCATTAGATTCCTCTCCCAATAACATTCTAACTTGATTTCCTTCCCAAGAATCAAACAGTGAAAGGTGTGAAGTCTTGGGCCAACACTGTGGGAGGCATGTGCTGGGACCTGACTCTTCAACATCTGGATTTCAAACTATTTAGCCTGGATCTTTTTTGCACACTCCAGATTCCCAACCTACGTTTAATTTTTCCACAGAATACCCACATCCATTCTAGCAAGTGTTTATAACATGAAAGATTTGAAGTACACATACAGGTACTTAAACATACAAGTTAACATGCAGAGAATAGTTGCAAATACTGGATTCAGTTTTCTGTCTAGAAATCTGTTTAGATCCTTTGATCACAACTGTTCTCTCCTTCATTTTTTCTTTACTCAATTGCTTTCCAGTCATAAATTTCACTTTTTTCAAATTTTCTCATACCTCAGTCTCAATTTTCTACCACTAAAATCTTGGCAGGACAATTTGTATAGCTATTATAAATAGGGAATTTTGTTTTAATAGGTTGTTATACACCTGCCACTTAGTCTCATATAAGTGCTTAAGTGGCAAGTAACAAAGTCCTGAGCCTACCCCTAGATCTGTAATTATTTTATGTTAATCCCTTATATATATAATTTGGGCAGATCCTCAAACCTCCCCGCTCACTTGCTCTGTAGCATGTGGTTCCTGCCAAGTTCAGTGACATACAGGAAGAGATGGTGATCCCACTCTTCTCCCCAGATTCAGGATCTGGAGTTCTTGCAAGACACTTATATTTCTGGAAGGTTAGGCTTCCACTCCAGGCAAAACACAGGGTGACATCATAGGGTGTTATTTTTCCAGGCTGTGGCAGAGATGGCACCTGGGTGATCAGCCTGGGTGTTTACATGCTTTGCAATTGCTTTTCTTCTTTTTATATTTACATAGTTTGATATTCAGCAATTTCTTTTCAGCCCTCAAGGCTGCTCTTCTCCAACAGACAGCAAAAGTTTGTCTTGGAGCTGTTCATAGCTGTGCACCCTCTACATACAACCTGTACCCCAAATTTTATGTCCTTAGCTGCTATTCCACACTTAAATCCCACGTCAGACACAAGGACTCCTGGTGCCAGGCTCTTTCACACACAGCCAGATGGTGACAAGCCTGGCAGGACAGGGCAGGAACCTGGTAGGGTAAGGCAGAGTTAGCCTGTGGCTGCTCTTACTGGGCTTGCTACCCCTTATAAATGCTTGAGGAGAGTAAGGAGAATTTTCTGTCACAGTGTTGTACCAATTACACATCTTCCTAGCCATTGCAGGAGGAGGACTCACAGACTGCCCATTACAAACTTTGTCCCCTGTCTCATTACTGCACATGCTGCTGGTGTGCAGCAGCTCTTTTCTCACAGTTGGAAAGGTAGGAAAAATGATAAAAGGTTCCCTTCCTCGTCTTCAGAAGTACCAAACCTGTTCTATCCTAGTAAATTGCAATGTGTTGGCAGGGAGCAACCACTTGGAATTTCTGTCTCCGTGTCTTTTCCTGGAATACCTCCCAACTGAAATTACTGAGGTGCCTGCTGAGGATTGCAGGAATATGGGTAAATATCTGGATTTTATAAGTCCCTTCTTCTACACTCTTTCAATTTAAGGAAAACCATATAGACTCTTGTGAAACATTGATGGGAAAAAAGGCTCTGAGTCTGAGGGGAAATTTTTCACGGCTGTGAATGTATACATAGCCAAGTGTTAAAATCTTGAAAAACAGATTAAATGTATAAATGAGAGGCATTACAAAGAGAAAGCAACAGAAGTCTGCACAGCAACAATTAGGAATGCTAAGTAAAAGATGTTATATTGAATGAGAGAATTTATATGTCTCTGTGAATGGGACAAAATTTAAACCATAATTAGTGTTGCTGACAGACTGGCAATTTTTCCTATTTAAAGTTTATTGTTTATAAAAACTAGTCTAAGAGTATTATGTTTATAAAACTCTAATGATCACAGAGTCAATGGCTCAAATTTTGGAAAAAAAAGAAGGTTTAACTGTATTAGAGGCCACATAATAATAATTTGGCTTGTAATTTAAAGTAAAATTATTAAACAGGCTTCTTCTTAGATACCTGTGACATTCAGTGCGAAGAGCCTCAAAGAAGTTTTACTGTCCTTAATATCTTCAGGGATTTGTCAGAAAAAATTTACTTTGAAGAGCAAAACTATTTCTCCCTGAAATCAACAGTCTCCCACACTGACTTCAGAGGGAGCTGCATCAAGCCCTGGTGACCAGCTCTAAAGTTCAAAGTCATTTCAACAATTTTCAGTGAAAGGAAAGGTTCAGCAGGACACAACTCAGGCCTTAGGAGTAAATGCATTTACAACTGAATAATTCTATGTGATATATATACATATCCACACCACAATAGTTATGAATATGTGTGGGAGGAACCTATAGTTCATGTAGCAATGTAATAATCAGAAGAATGAGGAAATTTTCAAGGCATCTCAAATAAAATAAGCTGATAGTTGTTTAGGGAGGTTTCAGAGTATTTCTAAAAAATCTGTACAAATTACTCTTTCAATATGGCAAGTATGATGCATAATGTCTACGGAGTCATAGAATCATAGAATGGTTTGGGTTGGAAAGGACCTTGAAGATCATTTAGTTCAAACTCCCCTGTCATGGGTAGGGACAGCTTTCACTACACCACATTGCTCAGAGCTCCATCTTTCCTGGCCTTGAGCACTTCAGGGATGGAGCATTCCAGCTTCTCTGGGAAGCCTCTTCCAGGGTAGCACCACCTTCACAGTAAAGGAGTTCTTCTTAATATCTAATTTAAACCTGCCCTCATTCAGTTTAAAGCCATTCTCCCTTACCCCTACCATTACACACCCTTGAAAAAAGTCCCTCTCCAACTTTTTTTCCAACTCCAGGACACCTCAAGAGCTTTATTAGTTTTGGTTTTGAACAAATATATGGAAAAGTGTTTTAGTTTCAAATCTGAAATGAAGCCAAGGCTGGGCTTGATTCTTTTGTTTAGTGATAAAACATACATTTCCTCATGTTCTTCTGGTGTTATTTCATAGCTGCAGCTAATGATGGATGTTACATATGATAAGTTGCGTTTCAATACAAGACTGCTGAACTGAAACTGGGTTTGAAAAGGCAATCCTTAGGCAAAATTTTCTGCATTTTGCAGGGAGCAAGGCCCTTCATGTTCTAGAACTGACTTGTAATTATAACTATAGGTTCAAGTCAAATGATTCAATATGAAGTACTTAACTTTTGAAGAGATTATATGCTGAGGTTCCATTACTCAGTCCTGCTTCTCTTTCCACATTTCCCTACACAGGAGTGCTTTGCAACTTTTTTATTATTATTTTCCATTGTAAGTAATGCTCTTCTGGTTTCCTTTCCCTTTTTCCTCTCATAATTCCTGAATGTATTGCTTTGTTCAGACATTAAAAAGCTGCAAATATTATAAAAAATTGCTTAAAATCATTGGAAAGAAGCACTGGAGCACAGGACTTTGCATTTCAGATCGTAAAACCAACACAAATAATTTAGTTCAAATTGGGAGGACTGTAACTCACTGTTCACCAGAGGGGCCTGCTGCTGATCTATATTTTATGGAACGTACATTTTTAATGAAAAAGGAACAGTTTTCCATTTTGAAATGGAATGAAATACTGATTGTTCCTTAATTTAAAAAGAAAAAAAAAAAAAAGAAAAAAGAAATCTCTTGCTGCTCCTGGTTGCAGTAACCCACCTGATTGCTTCTTCTCCTTGTAAGTTAGTTCTAACACCTCATTTCCCTCCTCCCTCAAAGAGAACTCTGCACCTCCTCATTTTTCCCTTCTCCTCCCTTATTTCCCCCTTTCCTGACCTCTAGGACTATTGCTCCTTCCCTTGAAATGCCCAGACTTGCCCACAGTACTCTCCAGAGGGATGTTGCCTGTGTTCTATACACGGTGGAATAGATTTTCCATCTCAGCACCCAAAGGGGCCAGCTGTGTCCTCAGTGCCTCAGGCACGGCTTCGCCAGCAGGTTGAGGGAAGGGACTGTTCCCCTCTGCTCTACACTGGGGTGGCCTCACCTGTGTGCAGTTTTGGGTGCCACAATTCAGGAAAGAGATAAAGTTATTAGAGAGCACCCAAAGGAAGCACACAAAGACAATGAAGGGTCTTGGGGGAAGCCATGTGTGTAGTGCCTGAGGTCACTTGGCTTGGTCAGCCTGGAGAAGGGGAGACTGAGGACAGACATCATTGCAGCTACAGCTTCCTCACAAGGGGAAGAGGCACTGATGTCTCCTCTGTGGCGACCAGTGGCAGGACCCAAGGGAATGACAGGAAGCTGTGTCAGGAGAGGTTTAGGCTGGATGTTAGGAAAAGGTTCTTCATGCAGAGCACGGTTGGGAACTGGAACAGGATTCCCAGGGAAGTGGTCACAGCACCAAGACTGACAGTTCAAGAAACATTTGGACAACGGTCTAAGGCACATGGTGGGACTTTTGGCATGTCCAGCACAGGGCCAGGAGTTGGATTTGATGATCCTTGTGGGTTTCTTCCTATTCAGCACCTTCTTTGCTCAGCGTATTCTGTGACTTGTCTTGGCCATCTGTGCTGGACACCTCCACACGTTCATGTTCTGAACAGGGCAGAAACCAGGACCCCCTTCCTCAAATCCTTGTACCCTTCTTTGCCTGGGCCACTTGGGACAGGGCAGTCTAAAGAGGTTATTGCTACCCTGGGCCTGAAACAAGTGGGGTCTGTGCTGCAAGCTCGATCTGTCATTGTGGGTTTATTTTGATTTAAGGTAGCTACTCCACTGTTCTCAGATTGCCTTTTGCTCTTTTCAAGGGGGGGTGTAGATTGATGGCATTGGCAAAACAACACAAAGAAAGGCAAACTGCAGATGCCAGCTCCCTGCCTGGCCTGAAGAGAAACTTTCTCCTTTCACTAGCACAGTACAAATGCCCAGTCATCCATTCCCCAGCAGGAATAAGGGAGAAATTATCCTAGAATATGGCCCGATGCCAGCATATTACAAAGATCCATATACTATATGTAGTGGCACTGCACTTTGTATATTTTGAATCTCAAACATTTCTGTGAAAGCCTCTGCTGGATCTCTTTTATCAGCCATGGGCGCTTGCAAAAGGGAAGGGAAGGATTTAGAAGGCAAATTAACAAGAAGCCTTCTCACAGAAAAAAACTTCCCAGGGGCTAAAAACAGATGAAACAAAACTCTAAGCTGCTGCTCTATCTCCCTCTAGCGAAGCAGCAGCGCCTGGGAGGGGCAGCTGCTGCTGTCTCGTGCTTCATTTTGCTGCATCTCCAGGCATTCATCCACCAACCACAGCTGGTTTTCTTTTCTTCTTTAGCCTTGTTGCACATACTGACGTACTCTTCCTACAAAAACAAACTAACTAACAAAAAAACCCCAAACAAACAAAAAAAAAATCCAAACTAAAACCAAGCACAAGACCTGTACAGCACACAAAATTTTGTATCTAGATTTTGCTCTGCTGTTCTTCTCATATTCTTTTCTCTCAGCTCACAGTAGTGACTAAGCCTTTCCTGATGATTGCAAAACTCCAGGTGTTTGAAAAAGAAAAATCACTCCATATTTGTTTCTACTAGCAGAATGTTAGCAAGATGAATGAATTAATAAATTTTGCTGACAGCATCTAGACAGCCGCTCTTATTCCTATGTTAAATCTGACTAGCAAAAGGAATATCATTATTCCATTTTAAAGAGCGTGTTGGAGGATGTTTGGACCTGGTCTATATGTCAGCTGCACCACAATTAATTGTGTTATAGAAAGCAACAGTATGGAGACCAGCAGCCAATGTAATTATTTACATCCTCCTGACATGATCTTGTAGTGCAACAGCATGTCAGAAATAGTGATCCACGTTATGTGTCATATGCCTTCTCTTTGAAATGCAGACAGTACATGTACATGGCCATGCAGCACCCTAAAACAGATTAGTGTGGTCCTACTGGTTTAAAGCCAAGATTACCTTAAAATTAATTTCAAGTTCCATATCTGAGCAGTAAGTGCAGCACATGAGACATTTTCCATTCTACACTCATAATAATCTTGAGGTTCATATTTTTTTCTGACTGCAAAGACAAAAAGCAGAATCTGACTTCTAGCATTTGGTGAAATTGTTCCTGTAGAATCAGAAAAGCAACAAGTCAGCTTGTAAACTCCCAGTTGCTACAAGGTCCAGATCTCCTTTTTGGACTGGTCCTCCCTTCACACACTGAGTTGCCATTTGTTCACTCTGAGGAGCTTGCTTGTCAGCCACATTTCAACAGGCCTACACAGAGGAAATCTGTTTCTATCTTTACATCCTACAGAAGGGCAGTATATTTCTAAGACAATAATTTGAAATCAAGAGGGAATGCTTAACCAGTTCCACAAGGTGGCATCTGTGTCTCCCATCAAACGTGATTAACATATAGCAGGAGAGAAAGTGAGTCCCAAGAGGGTAATGAGAGAAAACTAATGCTACTTTTACATCATGGTTAACCTGTAACAGGAATCCATTTAATCCTAGGGATTTGTTGAGCCTTTTCAATTGTACATTTATGCAGCTACAGATTGTTTTTTAAATATGTTATCTGGCTCTTTCAAGGACGAGTGGTGCTTCTAATCAGCTCCCCCACAAAATTAGATACTGTTTACACACTCTAACTGCAAACATCCTTGACTTCTGGAGATTTGCATTCCACACATCTCTGTTGGTTTTTCTATCTGGTACTGTTGTGGAATTATAGACGCAGAAAATTCAACTGCCTACATTAGTAAAGGTTTTCTTTTTACTTTTACTGTCTGTCTCTGCTTTATATATTTCTGACATGCACTAGATTTTTTTCAAACATGCTCACTAACTGGTGTTACTGGTTCGCTCTGCTGCAGGATGTACTGTAAGAATGTACATTTTAGAGGGAAAAAGGAAATCAATTGTTTTCTAGCAGTCTGTACAAAGTTTTCAGATGTATTCTACCTTACACCCTATTCAATATGCCACAGGAGACCAAAAACATGGGTGGAAAATCAGTGGAAATGATGTTACTAACTTCAATACTACATGCCACATATATTATGTTCACATAATACATACATAAAGTTTTTGACAGGTAAGCCCTCAGCTCCTCTTTCTTCCAGAAGCTCAGCATGGTGGAAAATTCCTGCAGGTAGTTCTGCCAGTGTTGCAGTAGAGCTTGAAGGAACTCAAAACAGCATCTGCCCCAGGATGTTTAAAGACAGCTTGAAATAAAAATTATAAAGATGCAAAATGTTGCTCCTTGGATTTCCAAAATATGTCAATCGACAAGGTCATGAATCAAGTCATGTGGGATCTGCAGAAAATTCAACCTGCTGTATTGGTACTTTGGGTAGTGCTTGAAAGGTGACAGAAAACCAGTAATTTATTACCTGTGTTTCAAATTTCAGTTTCTAAAAGCGACAAGTTTCCAGGGTTCCAGTGACACTTGACTAATAAACACTGTCTCATTTCTCCATTCTAGGGCATCAGGTTAGCTCTGACTCACAAGAAAAAATGCTTCTATTAGGTAATGAACATAATGACCTGGAACTCGAAGCCCTTATTAGTCACAAGGAAGATGATTCCTTAAGAGCTATATTATTTATCTCAGCAACCACCAGTAGAATAGAAAGGACAGTGGTGTTTGCATGTTAATAGATCTGAGCTGATTGCTTTTAGGTTTGTAGCCAATTAGGAAATTTGGGAGCCTCTGATACTAATCTATTTAACCTCGAGAGAAAATCATTGCAAGAGAAAACATAACAGTAATGAAATCCCCTTTGCATGCAGATGTGATTGCTGATAGGTATGGACAGCAAAACAGCCAGACCTGAGCTGCTGCTCTCCCCCTGCCTGGCACAGACACACAGAGTGGCAGATGGAAACCTTCCCCACCCCTTTCCAGAAGCAGCTGGCTCGGTGTCTGACCGGCAGGTGGAACTCTCCCACTGCTTTTCTCTTAGAGCGTCACTCGGAATTAAGAGAAGGGCCACCCCCATCCTTCTGCCCGTCGGGATGCCCTGCTCGCTCTCCTCATCTCTGATCCCACTGTCACTGTCCTCAGGAGCTGCACAGCACCTTTACAAAAAAGAGGAGATAAAGCTGTTTCCTGGGGGCTGCATTTCATTGTCCGAACACAAACGCAAGTCTGAAAAACTAGAAAAATAGAACATGCCATTAAGCTTTTCTGAAAAATGTGTGTTGGTTTTCCCCCCTTAAAGGTGTTTACAAGAAACCTGGAGAGGTACTCTGTACAGGAAAAGGGGTAATGGCTTTAAACTTAACGTGGATAGGTTTAAATTAGCTAAAAGGAAGAGATTCAAGGCAGTATCTGTCCAAAGAGTTCTAAGACACCAATTAGTGCTTTAGCTTTTAAAGCCTGAGCATTCAACACCTTTCATATAGAGATTCTTATTTAAGCAGAGCTTTAAACAATTGTTTTTGCAATAAAGTTTCTTTATTATTGCTTTGTTTTCTCTTTTTCCATGTCCCATACAGGGATTTACTTATTTTTCTCCCTTCAAAAACATCACATTATCAGAATATTTATTCTGCTCATCACTAGAAAAATATTTGATTGATTAATATAAAATAATAATCAGCTCTTTCTTTTACTGATTTCACCTGCCAATTAATTGCTAGTTGATACTTCTGTTGAGTTCAGTCTTTAGTCAAAGCGGATTATTTTTCATATTTTAAAACATGTACAACAAATCAGTCCCACTTACCTACGGAGTCATTCTAACCATGTGTAACCAGCAAGGCCTGGAGCAGTAGGGTCATGTGCAAAGAATGCTGCTGCTTCTCTAGCAGTTGATCGATGTCTTCACATCCCCCCCTCTCCCCTTCACCAGCCTTTTCTAAGTGATATTGCATTGCAAATGCATCCACATCCTCTTTGCTTTTAGCACTACTGGTCCAGAGATTTTTCCTTCTCATTTCATAAATATGTATTATTTTATCTCCAGATGGATTAGCTTCATGTTTCCAAGTTCAGCATCACTCCTTTCTCAAAAATACTTGCAATTATTCCCCAGTCTCCTTTCTGTGAAGCTCTATCAATCCTATGGATTTCACTGTTTAACACTCATTCCTCTTTTAATGTTTCAATTCCTTCTCTGAGACAGATCTCGTATTTGCTGGCCTGCCTCAAAAGAATGCATCACGCAAAGAACAACAGACACAAGTTCTAAGTTATTTTGGAATTTCTGCTTCATTATTCACTGTTCTTCATGAGCTAACAGTTTATTCTGAGATGTTAAAAGAGATACTGCCTCCACAACTGCATTAAACACACACCATATAAAAATATGCTTTACATAGTCTTGTATCAAAATTCTCATTTTCTCCTTAAATGATTAGTTCACTGCATTTTTTCTTCTACTTTGTCACTGCAAATTACTTCATGTTTTATTGTAGTAGGCTACTGTTTGTAACTTGCTATAAGGTATTTATATTTTGTCCTAAAACAAAGAGGATAGGCAGTACAGCTAACTTCATACTGCTCTGAAAATCTTCCATTTGTTTATTTCCCAAGTTTTTTTAAACTTTTAAATCTGAAAGAATTTCATTCATCATTTCGTGATTAAGGGGCTGCAGCTAAGACTTTTGTCTTCCAATGTCTAATGTCTTCTGACTGACCAATGGCTACACTTTTGGCATTTCTGTGAGTTTTCAACTTTTAGAATGTATTTAACTGGCAGCATCAGAAATGGAATATCTGTATTTGTTTACTTAACAAGCCTAGCACAAGTAGCAGCATCAGTGCTGCTCTGATGCTGGCTCTGCTATAGAAAGAACAGTTCCAGAGTCCTCCCTTTTTATGGCAATGTATAAACCATCTCAACTCCAGAGGGAGATGCACCATGTAAACACACAAAAAGCAAAGCTCGTTATTACAAAAGAAAATATATATCCTTAGAATATGTCATTAAATAATAGTGTCTTCTTTGCTGAAGATGAAGTCCCTTGTCAGGGAAAAGGGAAGCCACACATGACAGATGGCAGGAACATTATTTTGGTCAGGAGCACAAGAATAAGATACCACTGCATAAAGTAATACATTGATTTGTAACATGTCAGCTCTGTTGTGGTAACTCTTTGTGTTTACCACGAGATAACTGAGAGGCAGCTTACCCCTAAGTGAAGCTGAGATTAAGCTGTTGCTCCTCTACAGATGAAGCAGCATATGTCAGTGAGTAATAGCAGTAGAATAGCTAATAGCACATCCACTCCTCCTGAATGTGGTGCCTGTAAAGCTCTCCTGAGGTATGTACAAAGTCCTTGATGATTAGTATGCATGAATGTCTAGCTTGAACTGGAGAAACAAGAGCCCACCTTTAAGAGCCAGGTCTGGATATAGTTTTGCTCTGAGGTCAGTGAAGATTTAAACTAAGAGACTCAGCTTATCCATAGCAGCCACACAATGCTTACTGTACTTCCTGTACTTTCTGCCTATGTTAGGACTGAATTTTGAATTGGAAGAAAAATCATTTTTCCATATTGTCCCTTGTTTTTTTACTAGCTTATTTTGCTGTAAATAGTTGTTTTCTCAGATAAGGCTTGGAGGCAGGGGACAAAATAAATAGTGTTGTTCTGACCTTTTTTTCCTTTCCAGTTGTGAATATAGAATATATTTGGTGACATTCTAAACCATTATTATGGTTCTGATGAAGAAAAGCTAGGTTTGTAATGAGTAAATCTAGAGGCACTTGTGCACAACCAAGAGGTCTGCGTGCCTTCAAAACAACTGCAGGAACACTAACAGTGCTGATGGTTTCTGCTCAGATCTGGGAGGAAGCTGATCAATTTTCTGTGCTGTGTTTGCACATATATTAATTACCAAACAAAGATTTTGCTCCATGTGCTAGAGAAAAATATTCCTCAGAAGAAGACTTCATTCCTACTGGTCCTGAAGACCATTCCAGAGAACACCCATTTCCAGAAGTGGACATCTGAGCAGACTTGCAGCAGCTTGCAGGATTCTCGAGAATAGCTGGGGCTGCAGCTCCATAAGACACTGGTGCTTTCAAGCTTGGAAGCATGTTTAACACAATAAGGACTAGAGAAAGGAATACAGCTCTGAGGGAGGTGGTAACATCTTCAGATTGTAAACTTTGAGGTGTGGACAGTCTGGTTGTGCTTTTACTGGATCTTGCTGCCCTGACCCCTGCCAGTGCCAAACACTAAGTAAACAGAAAAATTGTAGTGATGTCCCTGGGGTGTTGACCTGTTGAAGTCATCAGACTCACATCAGACATTTCTGTTATCTTCATTGCAGATTAATAGAAGGATGGTTGTAATCTAGTGTAGTTTAGCTTCCCTTCACTAACTTGGTTGTGTGCACTACCCAGAATGCTAACCTTGTTCTAAGCTTTGTAACACTATACAGAAGTCACCAAATTTTTGCACACTTTCTATTTAAAAATTACCATAGTAAAAGTCCAACGAGAGTTGCATACAAGAAAAACCCTACAATCTTTATATATTGCAATCTTGATATTTCCAAGAATTTTGGCTGGTTTTCCCTCAAGAAACATACAATACAGTATGTATATATAGTCATGTTATCCTAAGACCAAATGGCATAAAGACTTTAAAAACCTGGTTCTATTTTTCACAGTCCACTTCTAAATAAAAGGCCTGAGGAAGAAGTGAAAATAATCTTTCTCTTCTCTTTGCTTTTCTTGAATGATGCAAGGGGTAGAAGCCATGTCAGTGTATCTCTGATGTTATCTCTGATGTCTGGTAAGAGAACTAAAGGGTGACCAGATATTGAGAAGAGCAGGCAAGGGTTTTGTTTCCCCACTGGCACTGTTGGGGGTCATCTCTGCATGGCACTGCAGGAACCTTCCCTTAGCTGTGGGTGCTGCTTGCTGAGTAATTATCTTCTCTAATTCCAGGCTTTTCACACTCTAGCAGATATCATACTCTTGGCTGTAATCTTTACCAGTCTCAAGTGGCTCTTCTCACACAAAAGCTCTGGAATCACAGTACCTTTAAACTGCTTCTTTCTGCTTCTATTCCTAGATGAGTTTGAGATGCTGGCAGATTCAGCTTTGCTTTTTGTTCCTCACCAAGGGAACCACCTTGACCCCAGGCTCAACGTTGTTGATGCACAGATGGTCTCTGCAGACATCATCCTGCAATGCCACTTCCAAATAATAGAGCATACAAAACCCCTGAAAACTCATCAGACTCCCAGAAATCTTCTTTGGGTCCAGAATGCAAGCAATAAGCAGGATGAAAGGATTTGTGATACCATATCCTGTTGCATTTACTTACTTACAGTGTGTCTAGGACCTCATTGCTGCACCATGCAGGGCCTTACCTCCAAGTGTTTGTGGCAAATCCAGAGGAATAATCTCAGAGATTGCACGAAAATACAGTATTTCACAACCACAATGTAACTTCACAAAAGCATGCCTGAAACACAAAAATATTCTTAAATAAAATGGACAGAAATAAAAGTAATTATGACAGTACAATCCTTTCACCTCTTCTCTATTTTAATTAAATTTCAGTGCCTCAAAGCAGATATCAGATGAATCTTAGTGCTGTTACTGCAGGAGACTGGTACTTTTAAAACATTGAACCTCAATGCTCTATCTTAACAACACTACAACATCAGGATTCTTGGTCCAAAATTTGGCTCTTTGTCACGGATAGAAAATCAGATAGACTGGACATCAGAGTATTTTTTTTTTCAAAACCGAAACTTCTCTAAGAAATGAGCAAATGAAACATTCTGCAAGGCAAAATGCCATTGAACTGATTAGATAGACAAGGGCAGATTGGATGTGGCATAGAACAACCTGTATTAGTGAAAGGTGTCACTGCCCATGACAGAAGGGTTGGAACTAGATAATCTTTACACTCCCTTCCAACCCAAATAATTCTGTGATTTCAGGCTTCTACCTGGGGGGAAGGTCTTTTAAAACAACTTTGCCTTCTTATGCCAAATAAAAGGTGAGAAAATCACCAGATATCGACAAGAAAACTTAATTTTCCAGCAATTTTGGGAATTGTCAAAGTAGCTGAATTATCCTAGTGGAGTTTGGAAGGTAACTACATTTGCTGAGCTGAGAAATAATCACAACTGTCTTAGCAACTTTCTAGCTCCATTAATTTAAAACATATACAATCAGATCCAGTGTCACACGCTATCCACTTGTGCTTCTCACAGTCTCCAAGGTCTGAACCTTCATTAGGGATTCATTTGATAACACTGAGACATTAATTCTCACCCATGATGAGCATTGTATGTCCCTGACAGAAAAGCACTGAGGATTTTTGGGGATATGAGATCACAGCTATTAATAGACAGGCAGCCCAAAATGGGGTGCCAGTAAATAAAGCATCTCGGCAGCCTCCCTAGGGAAAGGGAAGAGATGGGGACCTCTCCTGTTTGAGGCAAAGGTGGGTTAAGTGAGGCAAAGGCATTTAAGGCTGATTGAATGAAGATACAGGGAATCTGTCCCGCCTGGAATGGGAATTTAAAATTGGGAGCATATGGGTGTGGGGACACAGGGAAGGAGTGACAGGCCAGCAGGGATGATTCCCTCCCACCAAACTCTCCTCTGTGCCTTCATTTCTGTGCTGCTGAGCAGAGCTTTTCCTGACAATTCCTATTACCACCTGGTGATTTATAGTCATCTCTCTCTCAGATGAACCAAAAACACATCTCTTCTGATGGACTGTGTTCTGCAAAGCATGAGGTTTTACAATACAGCTGCTGTGTGCTATCCCACACAGCAAATGTGGGAATATTTATGTGGGTTTTTTAATACAACAAATGTATTTCCCCAGATGCTCTTGACTGAACATATTGCTAATGGGAGTGTGTTCAGCTTTTCAGAATAAAATGCCTTTAGAAAGGAAAAGATGGTAAAATGCTCAAGAGTCCAATGTGATTTTTTAAATTTAAAACAAGCTTTTGGGTTTTTTGCTATCCTTTCTTGTCAAAATTGCTCTAAAATCTACACTACAACATTTCTCATTAGCTCCTTCTTGTCAAACATGGCATTACCCAGGGGAGATGGACCATAGTAGAAGAGAGGTTTAGATTAGATATTAGGAGGAAATTCTTTACTCAGTTTGTGGTGAGACACTGGAACAGGTTGCCCAGAGAAGCTGCAGATGCTCCATCCCAGGAAGTATTCAAAGTGAAGTTGGATGGGACATGGAGCAACCTGGTCTAGTGGAACGTGTCCCATGGCAGGAGAGTTGGAACTAAAGGATCTACATGGTCCCTTCCAACCTAAACTATTATATGATTTTATGAATTTTTAAACCTATGGATGCCAGAAACTCAACCTCAAAAGGCACTTTTGAAGATTTCCTATTCAGTGCAATTCCCAGATTGCACTAAAGGAATTAGGTATCAGCTGATTTTAATTTCACCATATCTGTGTATTAAATATCCACTGAAAAAAAAAAATCTAAGAGGTACATGTGAAAGTTTTGTTGTTGTTCTTGTTGTTGTTAAGAGAAATTCCTTCCAATTCAGAAGCTGAAGGCTAAACCAGAATGGAATGCAGTCTAAATGACATCTTGGAGTTCCTTCTTGTAAATACCCCTTTACAAACAAGAATACACTATAATTTTATATGGTTTCTTACGTGCTGGGTACTTGCTCCTGATATCTTCACATGCTGCAGGAATTTTTGCATTTCCCAGGTTGTGTTCATAGCTTGAACAGAAATAGGTTTTCAACTCCATATTTTACTTTTTTATTTTCATATCTTCACCACTACTACAAAGAATCCAAACTTCAGGTAATGCACATCAACAAAGTACCACAAATGTCTTGGAAGCATGGTAATTTAGAGCAGTGGGAGATCTAGTCTTAAATTGTAATTAATGAGAAAAAAGAGGTCTGATCAGGTTTACAAATCTGACACAGAGGAAAAAGATTACTGATTTTGTTAAGTATCTTAGTATTTTATAGGCATGAATAAAAGTCCTTCTATAAGCAAACCTATTTGTTAAGAATTATGTCATGATGAATATCTCCCCTACAAATTTATTTGTGCCTCAGATTTTGAGAAAGACGATCATTTGTGTTACTGCCACAGCCTCTGTTTGCTCAATTGATTGCCTTGTTCTTGTTTTTCTGTCTGCTCATCTATATAAGTGAAATGATCTTGTCCTTTCCCCTTTTCTGCCTTTCTCAGATCATTTAACGAGACACACTTTCCATGTAGCCCTTTGCAATGAAAAAGGGGAAAATCTGTGGGGAGAGAGACAGAGAATTGAAGTCAGTGTCTGATTCATACAAATTAATTTACTTGCTGACAGTGCCTTTGCTTTCCAAAAGTCTTTTTCTTTTCCAAAAATTGTTGTGGCCGTGGTTAGATCCATTTCTTTTCTTTTCCCATGGGGTCATACTCAGTGGTTCACTATCACAGTCTCACTTTATTTGACTCTGAAAATGCTAAGATTGTATTTGTCTTTGGTATAAAAAATAAATTAAGAATAAATAACGATAAAGCTAAACCATATTTTTATTGTAGTTATCATTAAGAAAGTTAGAAAAAGTGTAAAAAAATCCAACTCTCACTTCTTTGACCCTTTAAAAAATAATATTTACTATTGTATTGCCACTTTATTCCTGAAAACCCAAATTTGTTTGCAATAGACTTTACTGAGGATCCTCTTGAGCTGTGAGGGTGTGTTCTAGACTGCAGCCCAAAAAAAAAAAGCCCCCCCAAAAAAAGGAAATAAATTTTAAAAATCAATGTTTTTCTTTGTTTTATTATCCACAGTTTTCCAGTTCCATGCATACCATAGACATAACTAATTGTCCAACACTCTGGCAAGACAAATGAGAAGAAAAGCTGAAAGCTGTAGCAATTGCATGGCTTCCTTTCTGGCATACAAGGAGCTCAGGGAATGGCTTTGAATTCTTGGATAAACATCTCATTGTAATCTGTTAGGATAATTTTTCATTCACTAACGTGGATGGGAGGCACAGAGAGAGGCTGAAAATGAGACCATACCATGTAACTCTGGCAGTAAGTGAAAGAGTTATAGAGCTATAGAAAGAGCTTAATAATACTAAATTTCCCAGCAAAATGAGGGAGACAGAGAGATCTCAGTACATACTCCAGTCCATGTCCAGAAGAAAACATCCCTCTTCCTTGGCCGTGGAGTCTAGGGAAAACTCAACTTTTGACTCAAGTAGACCTATCAGATACCTAAAATTGGGTAGCACATTTTCAGCCTTTCCTCCAGTCATTATCAGTCATCCAACTCATTGGTTGAGTATAGAGCATCCTTCCTATTTCCTGAAGCAGAACTGTTGCTTCAGCTATTTGCGGACTCGAGAGGACAAAACTGCATTAATTTCTTCTGCATTTGATTTTCATTGGACTGATAGGAAGAAGAGGTTTCATTCAAATCAGACCCTAAATAAAAAAGAGGCAGTGTTACATACTTTTCTTTTAATCACCTGATCCTGTAATGTAAACTTTATCTCCACTTTCACTCTATTTCAATATTATATTCACTCCGTTTCAATATTATATTCAAAAAATACATATATATATATATATATATATATATATATATAAAGGCATTTGAATTAAAACATATATTCAGCTTTTGGCATCTCTTTGAGTAATTTCACTTATTTTTGTTGAAATGTGTAATGGAAGGGATGTTGAAAAATGAACTAAAGAAGTATAACCAGCATCCAAGAGAGTGAGGAGAATGTGAAGCTAAATCAGTTATGGTTCTCATATGTAATACTCTTGGCAGAGCTTATATTTCAGGTATAAAATGCATGCAGAGGAAGTTTAATCTGCGGATTTTGTCATTTGGCTGTATTTCAGTAAGAGTGGAAGTGTTTGAACAAGTCAGGTACTATCTATCATCTGATGGCATATCCTCCAGGCAAATGCTGAGTTGTGTGGAGCTACCGAGAAGCGTTCCCACCCCTCAATATTTAATCCTCCAAAAGACATTCTTGATGCTTGCCCAGTTGCTTGCACACTGCTTAGTGTCAGCGTTTGAGGGTGTTGTCTGGATAAAAACAGGCAGCTGCAGTGGATAAGTCTACTTCTGAAGCTGTTCCCCCAGGGATCCCCTTTAGCCACTAGAAAAAGATAAGACTACAGTTTGCCTTGTCCTTAGCAAATGTCTTCAAAGATTCAGGTGACCTGCACCTTTCACTTCAAGTAAGCACACACACCATGAAGGGAGTCTGGAATGACTAAGTCACATGAAGATGTCCCTGAAGTCAGGTAAGAAGGTTTCATATTTTTTGTTAAGATTGCTACAGTTGAACCACAGACACTGTCTACTGCCACCACAGTACCTGGGTTTGGTACAGGTTTTCAATTCACTTAACGGATAAATTAATTATTGTCTAAGTCATTCTTGACTTAGATCAGAATAGAGAGAAATTAAAATCTTTAACAGGATTTTGGTGGGTTTTGGAGGGCTTTTTTAATAAATGCAGTGTCATATACCCCATATCTGTTGTGCAGAAGTCCCACTTCCCAGTGAGACTGTCCACTGTCCATTTTCTCCACTGGAAAGGAGGAAGAGAACAAAATAATCTGTATATTTGACTAGAAGCTATTTAGTCCATAATAATTTAATGATTGCTACTTAACAAGTGAGGGCATCATAATTAGTATTGCTTAGACCACTCTTTCCAAAGATGGGCCCCTTATTATGTTTTAGGAGTATCTGCAATATGCCTGACATTATAAAAACAAACAAATAAAACCCACAAAACACTCAAAATAAACAAACAAACAAACAAAAAGAAAAATAGAGTCCTTACATCAAAGAGTTAACAGTGTCAAAGTAGTTTACTTAGCTGGGAAAGGATGATTTACTCCATTTTTCATTACAGTGTTTTCTAAGGTCTTGGAACTTATGAGACCTTCACACACGATAATCTTTCCCTTCTTGCTCCCAGTTGTTTGGGTGATTGAAACTGATCTATGACACGACTGCCAGGCTCTGCTGGAGGCTCAGAGGTGTTTCAGGCAATCAGACTCAGACCTTTGGGAGGCTTTAGACGCTCCCGCGCGGGTCTCGGGCGCCGGCTCAGCGCGCTTCTGTCCATGGTGCTGATGCCCCCGGGAGCCTGCCTGGCTCCCACCTCCAGAAAATGCGAGAGGGAGCGGCGGGGAACAACAAAACAAAAGCAAAAATAACAGCTTTACTGGAAAGCCAGTGAAAATTTGGTGCAAATTTCACTGTGAGACTTTTATTATAAATTAATTTAATTAATCTGTAATAAATCTTTTACACATAAGAATTTGAAATAAGCAACCGTTTAGTAATTATTCTGTTACTATAAATATTATCATAATTCTTTGTGCCAGTTAATATTTCTTGGAATAAAAGCACAAAAACAGTCTATAAATGACAAAAAACATGAAGAAAAGAAAAATAAAAAAGAAAAGAAAAAAAGAAAAGAAAAGAAAAGAAAAGAAAAGAAAAGAAAAGAAAAGAAAAGAAAAGAAAAGAAAAGAAAAGAAAAGAAAAGAAAAGAAAAGAAAAGAAAAGAAAAGAAAAGAAAAATTAATGATAAAAGAGAAGTATGTGCCTTTGGCTTTTTTATTCCCCCATCATGTGTTGATAGATTTATTACTCTATGAAGAGAGGGAAAGACCAGTTGAACCAGTATGTAACCATAAATACTGGTTAAGCCTGTACATAAACACAAGGCACTCTTTTGAAGCACTAAGTCAGAGTCAGGAGGCAAGCAGGAAGGGCTGCTGAATTTCAGAAGAGGCTCTCATTCATTGTTATAAGTTTCATCAGTTTCATAGGTAAATCCCTTCCTTTTATATTGTTTAAAAGTTACTCCAGTTTTGCAATCTTCTGTGGAAGCCCACAAGGTCTTTTTTTTTGTTCTCATTACTTCTAACAGCTGGATGGATAGCCTGTATACCATTGAGCGTGTAATAAGTAATGAATCGCTTTGAAACATTGCTCTCATGAAAAGTCACCTACAAATATGATGTTTACTTGTAATTTGTTTAAGTTATAAAAACACTAGCTGAAGGGGTGACTTCCCAATAAATCTGCTAGAGTACTGGCTAATGGAGCCTAGCTTCTTTCTTTTTCTTATTTTTTAATTTTTCACCTCAGCTAATTTATGAGCCCTTTCCAAAATCATATCCTAAGGCACATTTTTTAGCAAATTCCTCAGGGTGAAATGCATCTATGGAATTGCCACAAGTTCCTCCAATTTTTAATATCAGTTTTTCCCAGATTCAATTCAATGAGCAACAAATAATAGAAAAATGCCAGCTTTTGTGATATTTACATTTGCTTCCCACATGTGTCAAAGCACTAATACCTTAAGGATCAGTTAGCAAGCTCACTTATTCCTTTTTTTTTAATAAGTAAAACAATAGAAGTAATTATTCTTATTAAAAATTGAATTAATCAAATTTGCTGAAGAATGTTGTACTGAAAGTGTCTGTTTCAGCAGAGTTTTAGTAACATTTATGTATTTTAAACCAGATACTTAAGCCTTTAACAGATCCACAGACTGATTTAGGTATGCAAGCTTCCTTTTTTCTTGACCTGCTCTGATCCAGGTCTGCAGGAACCACAGATCCTGAAAGGTCACGTTCTCCATTTCTCGAGCACATCAAGATTAGCAACTGGCCACAATTATGATGATGGAGTGTGGGGTTTTAACACACAGAGAACCTCGAATGCCTTGCCAACAGCACCAAGAGCCCAAGAATTAGTGCTAGGCACAAGGTTTTCTGGTCAACATAGGCCATTCTAGACTCAAACTCTGCTTTCAAAATCCTTCTTTCTGTGATCAGATGCTTTTATATCGAGTATTCTCTGCCTTACAACGGGAATATTTTGCTCATTTACACTCTTCTTTGGAGACCAAGAGTTCTGTAACAAATCTATGGCATTTGAGGATTCCGTTTTGTTTCTATAATTCACCATTTTTTTGCGTATTGATACAAGTTTCACTGAAGTCAGTTGCAGTAATTCTGTCAGACCCTGAAGCAGCCTCTTTGAATTGAGATTATACACTTACTGATATACAGAAGACACAAGATATTATTTGTAATTTTATCGATATAGATTTGTGTACCAAAAGCTTTCTTGCTGCATTTTAAATACATACTCAGATCAAAGAAACACAGAAACAAAAAGGTGGGGTTTGGATGAATGCGTTCTTAAATGAAAGAGGAGGTAAGACATTTTTGTCCACAGTCAAGAACTTTCCAGTGAAAGAATTTTTCAGCTTTGACTGATCTGTTTCAATATATATGCAGGTACCGAGATTCAGAGTTAAATAAATTTGTAAATCTATTAGTGGAACCACTGAAATCCACAGGATTATCATGATGAGCATTTAGTTACCCATAGGAGAACTTGAGTTACTGAAAGTAGAGCCAAACTGCTACATAGTGATGCAATCACTAAATAGTGATAGCAATGTACATATAAACACATAACTCTCTATTTTAAATAGATACTGTAAACAAGATATTTGTATCTAAGCAGCACTGACTGAAACAAATGACAAAGTGATAAACACAGAAGAAAGAACAATGCCTTGTGTCAGATACATCTGTGCATAAGTGCTACAAAATGCCCAAACAATTGAATCCCTTGAACTGAGATAAATATGCTTATATTGTATTTTTAAATAAGTCCAGATTATCCTGCTAACACAGTTGTCTTCCCTTTCTGTTCCAAATAATTTGAAACTGTTTCAAAAGGAAGCTTTTCTTGAAATTTGAGGTACTTTTTAAATTCCATTGATTCAAACTTGTTTTAAAATAAAAAATATTCCAGTCACCTTCAACTAAGTATTACAGTATTGTGTTCAGTAACATTTCTGAATGTGCATTAGTAAAATAAAATTTTAAAAAACCAAACCAATCTACTTCTCCCATGAAGTTTGAAACCACTCATAAAATAATAACTTGTGACTAGAAATAACTAGTGTCACTAATGTCCTGGTGAAACTGAACGTTCTTTCAGGCCAGAAGTATTGACTTTGTGAACCTCATCATTAAATGTGCAGGTTTTCTAACTTGACAATTTTACATAAATTCAGGAAAAGTTTAATGAGATTTAACTACCATACAGTTTGCACTTAAACATTAGCTTTATAACCTCCTGAATTAGTCTAAGGTTATGACTAAATCAGAAAATCCACACACATTTCCTTCACATTCCTCCAAGGATATGTCCACTATGATACCATTTTCCCACACTAATTACAGGCACTGTTTTCAAATTGCTGGTAGCAGTACATGTTCTTTTAAAATCACCTCCTATCAGTTGACATTGACAAGAGGAATTGCTTCAAAGGTAATAAAATCAGAATAATTTTACCATTTGCTTTCAATTTGGCTGCAAATGCTATTTCAATCTCTTTGACTTAACAATAGAGAAATAATATATTTTTTATTTTTATTTAGACAGATTATTTAATTTGAAAATACAAAATTACATTTCTTGTAGATCACTTATAAATTAGATCACAGAATTAAGAAGCAGCTCTGAAATATCTGTGCCCTAATAGCTGCATGCAGCTTATTGTCTACTAAAAAGCTCATGCTTCTTTAAATATTACTGGTTTTTACAGGAAGGATTTCCTTGTTTGTTTTTCCTCTGTTCACCTGTGCACTGCATCTTGTTTGTGTTATTTAAGACATCAGTATGTAGGTACAGACTTTAATTTTCTTGAAGAAATGGAGCAGTGGAGTAAGTGAACTGAGATGAATGTTTGAAGAGACACTGGCCAATTTTAAAGATAGAAATTAAAAGCTCTGTAGAAGGCAGGTATCATGTTTACTCTGAAAACTTTGGAAGCATGAACAAGCATGGTAATATCATGGTTTAGTGGGTTTCTCCCTGTCAATGGCTGACTATTTATATATGCTTAATTTTTATTGTCTAACTTTCATTGGGAAAAAAAAACATGTTAGTTTAAATTACATTTTATGTGGATTCACAATAAGCTAAGCTTTAAGTTTCTGTAAATATTACACAGGAGATCTAGGAATTTTTTCTGACAAGAGTCCTACTAAAAACTAGTTTAAAGCAGATACATTTCTCTTCTTTCTTGAGATTTGCAGTTGACTGACAAGTAGAAAAGTTTCAACTTTTCTGTTTTTACAGACCCTACACATAGCAACAGACTAATTCATTGCCCAAATAGAGTCATCTGACTTGTGTGGATATTTCAGCCACACTATTCAAAAACTAGTGCTTTAAATTTTTTTTTTTAAGTCTGAGTTCTCTAATTTTAAAATCCTCACAAAATCTAATCAATTTTCAAGATTTTTTCCTCAAGAAATCATTTATTCTTTAGGCAAAATATATGGACATGAGTGAATAGGAGCTGAGTCCAAAGAGTACCAGTGTTTGATAAAACAATTTACCCAGTGCTAGAGAGAAAATGAATTTTTTAATGCTTGGGATCAGCTACTGATAGCAATACCTGGAAGGCCAATTTTTCACGTTGTTCTCACTAGATATTTCCAAGGAAATTGCCATGGTCTAATCACCACGGGATTTTTTTCAATTATTCTTGTCAGTTCCCGTTTGGTCAAAATATGCACTGAAAATCATGTTTGTCATGAGAACATGAGCACCATACCAACTAATAATACTAACATATAAAGAAAAGATCATATAGTATCTTTGAATCATAGCTAACAAAATTTAGTTTCTGTATGGTTTAATTTAGCTCTTAAGATTTTTACTATTTCTTTTTATTTTTGTTTGGTTTTAATTCAATTTGCTTTCTAATTTCTTAGTAGATGGTGGTATCCATGGATCTATAAATATTATGTTATTCATCTGAAGTTCATCAGGAGAAAGAAGCAGTCATCAAAAGGTTTACAAAATTCTTTAGACATTTCCTCTAAAGACAGAAGTCCTATAAGAACAAAGTTCAAAGCAGTATAATGCTGGGTGGAGCAGATTTTCTTGTGAAGGTACAGAAGCACATTTTTCTAAACTCTTCTGAAACTGCTGTTGTAAAGGCCGCTTCCATGCTGTCACAATTAAAAAAAAAAAAATTCTTCCTAAGCTAAGTTCAAAAACTTAAAGTTCCTGAAATGCTTTCTCAGTTTCTACTGGTTTTTTCCCAATACCACAACAGAAAATTTTCTCCTAAATAATGCACCACTTGAATCCAGACGGGTTAACATCAAACTCTCATGACTGGCACTGCAGGGCCAAGTAACAAAATGTGAAAAACAGCTGAGCACGGATTAAACCCATCTTCGTTTTTTCTTGATCCTTTTCAGTTCAAACCCAAACTCACTACAAGCCATCTTCACCATGGTTTCAGAATGTTCATATAGTAAGTAATGGCTCCAAAAGTGGCTCAGAAACTTCTCTCCCTCCTTTGCTTTCTCCTTTTGCTCTGGGATCTCTTGTAATATGAGATTTGATTGTTTCCAAGACCTGCAAACAGACCTGTGGTTCACTTGTGCATCAGTTTGCTCATGACTGTGTGACTTCATTTGCTGGGGTGAAGCACTGGCAGCATCCACTCACCACACTTCTCTTTCTGCTTTGGGGTTTACTTGGTTTTCTGTTTCCTGGGTGGGTGAAAATCACTAATGTGTTTTCAAGATCATAATGCTCATGTAGGCATGTTTCTTCTTTCTTTATGATTGGTCATTGACACACTGTAAGTTGTCATGCAAGGTGAATTATAAATGGTAGAAATGCTAGCCTGTAGCTGAGGGTATCCTGTGCCAACTGTGCACAGTTCAAAGGTCCTTTGCTGTGAGCTTGGTAAGTGGTGAGTCTCCATTCAACAGATTTTTTGCTCAGGGGCAGATTTCCCTGTTGAAATAAGCATTTCAATCAACTTGATCTCATTTGGTTCACGGTATCCAGAGAAAGGTGGGCCTCTGGTTTATCTATTCCCCTTTAACTCACTGTATTTTTTTAAAAAAATCAAAATAATGACATGCATTACATTTGAATAGCTTGCCAAAAAGATATTTAGCATTATGTCTTATATTAAGAACCCATAGTTTGAATTCTAGTTTTATTTTGTTACAGTTATTTTGCTTATTTCTCATGTTGTTCAGTGATGCTGATCAGCAATGCAGGAACAAATAAGGGAAAATAAGCAGCTTCTGCATCAGGGTCTTCACTTTATAATACATCTGCTTTGCACTCATTGCAATGGAGCTTTGATGTCACTGGCTTCTGGAAGCAACTGGGAATATCAATATTCAGTAATTATAATAATGCACAACTTCCTTACTTTCTTAATTTTAATCAGTATAATTCAAATATAGGAGTTCATCATAGAGCAGTATATCTTTGATCTGATTTGCTCTTATTTACAAAGTAAAACATGAAAATGCAATAGTGTCAGAGAAAGAAAAAATCTAATATGCTCTATTTTCTCTTTCAATCCCTTAATTTCAATTTTTTAATGACAGCTTTCTTACAAGAGTATTCAAAATCTAATTCAGTTCAGGTTGCCTGAAATTTCTCACAATAAAAGGCTTATTTTTAATTGCATACAACTTTGCCAGGCACCAGATTACAAGCTGAAATTTTTCATGCCAGATGTCTGACTTAGATTGAATATTGATTTTATTTTCTTCAGAACTTCTGGGGGAAAAAAAGCAAAACAAAACATTAGTTGCTTCTGAGATTTGCATAAAGCAGCAACAGAAATTGACTGCACCTATCTTTTAGATTTATAAATATCTTTTAAATATATAAATCTATACAAATGTGTCACATATTCCCTTAGTGTGCTCTATAGATAAAATTATCTGTATTTTTGAAGCACTAATTCTTTGCAGCACAGAAACCTGGAGAAAACCACCATTTTATTTTCATTGCAAAGTTTGAATGAAGTGTACTTGTAAGGCCACATGGTTAATGAGAAATATAAAAAGAAACAGTGAAGATTAACTCTTATTGGAAGAGACAGGCATCTCAAAGAAAAATTAGTATGTGATTATGAAGTTAAAGACTCGGAAAGTACATGGACAAGAGGATATTAAGATTTCACACAAAGTTTTAACTCTGTTTCTCTTATGTTTTTAAGTACTAAACTTTCGATTTTTATAATTGTTTTGTTTTGCTTGTTTGTTTTATACTAAAAACTGTCTGGAACTATAGCATAGTATTAAAAAAATACATCACATAGCATTTGTCACTGTACAAAAAAAGTCTGTTTCTTTAACACTTTATCCAGTTTACTGTCAAAAGAGTCATATCAGTGATCTACACTCTCTGGAATCCTAAAAGCTCAGAACTGCAACTGTATCTTCCCAGTAAGGTGACCAGGGACTGCAAATAACCATCAAATATATCATCCAGAAGTGTTCTCATCCAGGTGGGGTTTTTGTGAGCCATTGAGAGAATGGACAAAAAATTTCTTTGAGAATTCCATAGTTAATCAAGAAACTGCGTAAGGAATCTAAGATGGATACTACCCCAAAAATCAGAAGATGGAGAGACCCTTTTTTGAGAATAATTCTACATAAACCTTTCTGTAAGTGTCAGGAAAACTCTAATATAGGCCTTAAACTAAGTTGTAGTAAGAGATTTTTTATTAAGGGAACTCAGCTCAAAACACTGGGGTTAGTTATTTGTTGTTGTTGTTGTTGTTTGTTTTTTCTTAAGAATAACAGTGTTTTTAAGTAACTCTGTAATCCAAAATCATAAAATGCATTATTACACCATTAAAATTTTAAACATAGAAATCTATGAGAAATTAGAATTTTGCCTCAAAAATTTATATAGCCATATAGATATTTACTGTTTAGATATCCTACATCATGAGTTAAACCTGTGTATTCTTTAATACTGTGAATTACAGCCCTCCACATAAAGGTTTACTGGCAGTAGACTTCAGTTTCTGTCCCTCACATTTCCTATTATTTAAACTCCTCTAAGACACCAACTAGCAGGACGCATTAAAAAACAAAACAAAACTGGGTGACTGTGTAGCCTAATTTTCCCTTAAAGAAATGCACTTTTTAATCAGCTCAGTTAGTCGTATCCAGAGTGACTTTTTCTCCAAAAAAGTCTCAGTCATGGATATAGATTTAAAAATTCAAAAATCTGTGCTATTACCAAGAGGGAATCCAAATAACCATGTGTGGACTCAATAAAGCTCTATAATATTGTAACATCTTTGCTTAGAAGACAGGTATTATACAAGAAAGCTAACTTCTGTTGTTTCCATGAAACACTCCTTAATAGGTGTAACAAAAAATGGGATTAAAAGCAGGAGTCGGTGACAACTTTCATAAAATTGTAGAATGGTTTGGGTTGGAATGGACCTTAAAGATCATTTAGTTCTAATCCCCTTGCCATGGGCAGGGACACATTTCTAGTAAGTGTCCTACAAAGTGTGTCCTTTCTTAAATATAAATAAAACTAAGTTTCAGAATTTCTTTTCAAACAGCATATTTTCAAGCCATGTTCTTTTAAAAAAGACAATTATGTTTAGATGCAGTGCAATTGCTTTAGAGGACAAAAAACTACCAATGTATTGCCTCTTTTCCTGGAAGAGATGACCTCAGTTCTAAGTGTTTCAACAGCAGAAGGAATTCTCTTTGGAAATGTGGTCAGGTCTCGTATGGAATCAGTCTTGCAGTTGCATGAAATATCTCTAGCGCCAAAGCAAGGGACACAAAATTTGCTGTAGTCATTTGTGCACACCCTCAGATACCATGAGAACGGAGCTCTGTGGGGTGGGGCTGAGGGATGCTGCTGGGGTGCAGCTGGCAGAAGGCACACAGGGATCCAGCATAGCACAGTCCTTTCCCAAAAGAAAGCACTAGAAATCTACCTGGTAGACTAGTAGTAGATGAGAAAAGAGGAGATAATAAATTATTAAATCAACTAATATTCACTAAAATAATTATCTCAGTCCCTCTCAGCTACATTCAGGTGAAGGCAATTTCAAAGCCCAAAGCCATATCAACTAAAGGAAGCAGAGCTTAAATGGAAATCTCATGAGAAGATGTGTAATTTAACTTATTTGTAGTTAAGTAACTACAAGAGTGAAGTAGACATGTAAGGCAAAACTTGGACAGAGTTGATTCATTGGGTGAGCACTTGCAAATCATTCTAGAGCATCAAAGAGACGAAACTTGTCACAAGAGTAACATAAATTAAAAATAATTTTTAAAAAATTTTAAATAATAGGTGTTTAGGATTTGTTTTAATGAATTTCGTTTGAATATCATTTATTTAAATTAATTCTTTTCTAGAAATAATTAAAATAAAAAATAGTTTCCCCATTCCAGTTCCACAAAAAAGTATTCATATAACCCACTAAGGAAAAAAGAAATTTGTTATAGTCTTCATTGAAGATCGGAGATGGGATTTAATTTCAAAAAGGATTTTTTTTTTCCCATTGGTTAATAAGTTTTTAATTTGCCTAAGACAGGCTTGAGCCATGCTTTGCATTGTCATGACATTTTTCTTAGTATTAAACTGAACAAAACCAGATCAAAATGTAATTAAAACTTTGTGTGAATTTAGTTTAACATCCGCTTTAGTAGCCAAGCATTTTCTATCATATTTTAATTGCTAGAACTTATTTTTTTCTTCCTCGTTGTTCCAAGGAGGTATATGACATATATAAATATATATATAATGCCTTTTAATACCTATTTGTGTTTCCTCCATGGCAGTATTTCTGTTTAGGTGATGCCTTGATGCTCATCTGTGTCTAAGATATGTCTCAGCTGCCTACTACTGGGAGGAGGTTTTTACTCTCAAGGCAAGCATTACACCAGTAGAATTACGGAATAACCCATGAGTCTGGTAGACAAAAATAGTGACATTTGTAACCTTTAATTCTTTGGCCACTTTTATTTGGGTTTCTCAACTGAGGCCAGACCTGAAAGCAGTCTTATGCACACAAGCAATTTATGAGTGCACAATCATAATTTATTGCCTGTGAGGCACATAATAAACGGCTGGGGCTAACGTGGTGTGATGTGCTCAGCAGTTCGTGAGCAGGCAGACAAAGCTGCTCTGCTAGCCAAGCTGGCCAGGCAGTTGGCAAATATGCAGGAAAGTGCCAGTCCTTGGGTTGCTCTTTGCAGTGGACAGAGCTTTTATCAATTGCCACCTTTCTCCTCTCTGATTTTACATCTTCCCATATTGCAGTTTTCTTCTTGAATCTAGGATGATTTCAGATTTTCTGCTTCAAGTTAGTTCTTTTGCCAATAGCAGTTCTGTATTCCTGCGGGCTTTTTATTTCTGCTTCTCAATTTGCCAATGGTCCATGTTAACTGCCTCTCAAGAGCTGACAGAGAATGCCACAGTTCAGCGTGATCTTCCCTTTGTCAAAACTGGGGCAAGGGCACATGTGAGTCCTCTTTGCACATGTACCCTTATTCTCAGCACTTGGAAACCTACTGTCCAGCATTGTCTGGAGACAGACAGCAAAAGTGCAAGCACAGGAAAGCTTGTATGATGGTAGTATGTAAGAAAAGTAGAAAGTGTGACTGTAGCTCTGCAGGTGAGGTTTATAAGAGGCACAGCGAAAAAGAAGGAGCCCTCCCAAAGAACTAGCTGTCCCAGATCTGGGAAAAGCCAACGTGTGTTCAACTAGGTTGGGAGGGAGGCGTGGCAAAAGATGGTCCTGACCAGCCTCTCTTGGACATACCTTGGTGCTTGCCCAGTGCTAGGCCCAGGGGTGGCAAGGAAAGGCTGCCAGGGACGGTAAGGGGAGCACAGAGCTCACCTTCCCTCCCCCTACTTCTGCTCTCTTCCCTTTCTCCACAGCTCTTTTCAATATGTCTTTTCAGATCAGCCCTTTCTTTTCTTCTTCTTTCCCCTTGGTTCGATATGATCCTGTTCCTTCCTGCCTCCCCTCACTCCCTTTTGTCTTCTCACCTCAATTTCACTTCCTAACCCTGCTTCCCTGCCATGACACGACAATCAGTCTCCCTTGAGTCATCCTTACTTCCCCCCAACGTCCCCTATCACTCTGACGTCTTTCCCCCTTCCTCCCCCCAGCTCTGACGGACGCGGTCCTCTCACCCCACTGAACCCTCCTCCTTTATAAAGAGATTTTCCTCTTTTTAATCCGCGAGACCCCCGCCGCAGCCTCAGCGCTCGGCGCACCGTCGGCACCGCGGGGCAAGAGCCGATCCTCCCTTCGCTCCTTCCCTCCCCCCGCCAGCGGGAAAGCCCCGGGCGGGGACAAAGCCCCGGGCGGGGACGAAGCCCCCGGCGGGGACAAAGCCCCGGGCGGGGACGAAGCCCCCGGCGGCTCGGCCCCGACACCGCCCCGCGGGATGGGCGGCCGAGCCCCGCGGGCGGCGGGGCAGCGCGGCGGCGGAGCGCAGGTGGGCAATGGGCTCCGGGCTCCTCTCCGTGCCCGACGGCGCGGGCGGCGGCGCGGAGCCCCGGGAGGCTGGGCTGGCTCTGCCGGCGGGACCCCGGAGGATTCGCGGAGCCCCGGGAGGCTGGGCTGGCTCGGCCGCTGGCCCTGGCGGAGCCGTCGGGAGCGCGGACGGGTCTTGCCGGCGCGGAGCCGGGATGGGGAGGGGGCTCCGGGAGAGGCTGGGTACGGGGCTGCCGCTCTCTACGTCGCTCGGGAGTTTTCCCCCCGCTGTAGTTCGTATACTTCAACATTTCTGCCTTCCGACAGCTTTTAGGCTTTCCGTTTGTTTCCCGTATTGTGAGAGAACAGATTCGTACGTTTCATGCTGGACATTTAAATGTTCCAGAAGAGAAATAGCAGATTTTAAAGTATGGGAGATATTACAAGGGGGACAAGACTCAGCATTCCAATACAAATACTTAAAAGATGTGTTTTGCTATTGTAGCTATTACTTGTACGTAGTTCTAGTATTACTTACAGCAGTTTTGTCTTCAAAACAGAGATTTTTGTAATAGTCCACATAGCCAATATCTTCTATCGCTTGCACTAAAGTACTGTCTGACTGAAAAGTTCCCAGACATCGAGGACTTGGTGATACCAAAATAATTCAGTGCTCAAAAACTGACTTCTAAGGATAGTGCAGCTTTCAGCCACGTCATTCATTCCCCTTTGTGTTCAGAGTCTATAACCACTGGTTGTTGCTCCACAGGCGTTTTAATTGGCGTGTGACACTAATCTCAATTACCTCTGAAATTCTCATTTCAGAAATTCACCGGAATAGTCTCTTTGATAACCATCTGAGGGGTTTTGTCCACTGATTCTAAAAAGCAGACGTGTTAAAAGCAGACCTATTATTGCATTCTCTGCAGAGGTCTTAATGAAATCGCAATAAAAGAAACAGTTGGGACTTCACCATGGCTTTCCATGTGGAGGGACTAGTGGCCATAGTTGTGTTCTACCTGGCAATCCTGGCAGTAGGGATATGGGCTGCTTGGAAAACCAAGAACACCAGCAGTGAAGGAGATCGCAGCGAAGCTATCATAGTCGGTGGAAGAGACATTGGTTTGCTAGTTGGTGGATTTACAATGACAGGTATGTACACAAAAAAAAACCTTTTTATTTCCTAGCCAGTATATAACTTGTCAGTTTTCCATCTGAATTAATTGCAATCTGCATGTTGAGTAAAGCAGAGTGGGGAAAATATATATAATATATATTTATATAAATATATATACTTTTTATCCAATTGTTTAATGAACAGCATTTGTATAAAAACAACTAATATTTGTCAATCTTACAGGAAGAATATATTTTCATTAGTTTTCATATATTTTCATTCCATATTCATCTGTAGATCAGATATGTTTGGAACAAAAGTATGGAATTAATATAGATTTATTAGAAAGTTTTAAAATAACTGCTATTGTTTTTAAAACCATCCAAACTTGTGTGTTATTCTTGGATTTGCTTCATCTGAGTAAAGCAAAGTTTGTAGGGAAAAAGATTGGTGGGAAGGAGAGAGTGTACAACATAAATTAACTTTCTAAAAGAAAATTGGAATACCTGCAAACTTGTAATTGTACAGATTTCAGCAAACTTATTTTGTGGATTCTTTTAGCTTCTTTTTCAGCAGTTGGACAAAATAATGCATTACTCTCAATAGTAGTATCAGTAAGAAAAAGCTGGGTGAAGGAAGAGTTCTTCACTGATTTTGTAAACAGTGTTCTCTGACTCCCAGAGCTACTCAAACCAGCCGTCTTACCTGGGTAAATAAGATATTCACAATACTGTCCAAAATCTCAAAACTTATATTATGGTATTGGAACAAAAATGCATTATAGGAAGAGTGAATTCGCCCACCATTATATTATTAGCAAATTAATTTTTAGGCATTTTTTTGTTTGTTTTGTTTGGGGTTTTTGTTTATTTTTGTTTTGTTCCTAATTTAATCTGCATCATGCTCAGGCAAAGCCCTTTCAATCGTCAAATTTAATTTATCTGACTGTATTTATGTTTTGCTGTTTTGCTCTGTTCCGCTTTCACAATTATCTAATAAGGAGGCGCAAGGTAAAACTTGGGCCAAAACTCTGCATTCTTTATCTGAGATAAATTCACATTATTTTGCAGGGGCATTCTGCTCATTCAAAAACTGGATATTTAGATACTGAGTAAAGAATTTTTGTAAAAGTCAATAAAGTTTGAATACAGTCAGATGTTCTACTTTTTGCACTATCCTGTAATTTACTGTATCACGCATCCACCGGCTACTGGTGCGTAAGATATGGGGAGACTCTGCTCATAGCAAGAGCTGGTTAGACTGCTTCTGCTAAATGAAATGTTCTCAAGAGCACTGAAACCAGAATATTTTGCAGAAATATTGGTTGCCACAAAACAATAGACATTAAATCAGGGGAGTCGAGATAAAAAAAAGGCATTTCCCACAGAAGTGGCTAGGACTAATGTCTTTGCATATAGAAGATACAAATTCTGGTCTCCTTAATCCTATCTTGCAGGAATATTTTGTGCAACAGCTGAAGCACAGATGTGACCTGAACTGGGATTTCCTATATCTCAGTCATTCTGTAGCCACCACAATTCACACCCACACATGTACATCCTGTATTGTGCAAGCTCTGGAGATGGTGCAGTCTCTCATCTTTGCAGTAGAATATCAGACTAATCCTAAAACCTTTGGGTAGCTAAAACTATGATGGATTTTATACTGTCAGGGCTGGCACTCTCCCCTATTCCTTCCTTAAATCTGGCAATTAAAGCTTGACATGGCACTAAGCTACCTTTCAGTCGTAGCGAACCACGGCTGGTGCACAAAGCAAGATCTGGGCACAAATCTGCTGAGCCAGGGGTTAGTCCGAGTTTTGTCTCCGTGAGTGTGTTTGGGGCACTCGATTTCTAAAGTCATAACAAAACAATTATCAAAGTAAGCTGATGAACATCCACAATAATTTTTACAGGTTGATATTTTCTACAAAATAGACACATTGTTAGAGGGCATACTTACTTTTTAAAAAACGGTTGATGCTGATCTTGCGCCTCACAACCATGACTATTCACGATACATGACAGTTCCAACATCGTCTTTACATTTTTCAGGTTTAATTGTCTAAATATAAATTAGAAAGCACAAAAAAAGGAAAATAAGTATTGTTTTAAAGATCTCCAGAAAGGGTATTGTTTGTATGTACCTGAAGCACTTTGGGTTATGACATGAGGCCTTATTCTCTTATTTTTGCCTGAGACAAACACTACAATGTTCCATGGGTATTGGCTATGAAAGTGGTAGAAATTTCTAGGGTTACTTACTGGAGAGGATGACAGCACTTAGCCTATAAATCTAAAATAAAACTCAGAACGTAAGCATCAAAGTCAAGATTCCAGAGTAATTATAGCTGATTTTCTAAACAACATTGAAAAATCTTAAAGCACTACCTATGAATAACAGCTGTGGATATTTTTGGATATATGCTATGGTCCTGAAGAAGAAAAAGCTGTATTAACCAGCTACTGAAATGCTGAACACAAAGCCTGTTGAAAGTTGAGTGTGACTGCAAGTAAGAAAATAGAAAGAGTGAAAAGGTTGAGTTGTGGATGGATCACAGCAGCTCATATTATAATGAAATAACATTATATCATAGTAGACACGTTTAATCTGTGTATAAATTTTACATAATTATAGATAAAATTTTGCATTAAATACTAGCCTTCCTTATTTTTGTGAATGAATTTTTGAAGAAGTGCATCAAAATTGAATCTAATTTGATTTTGGTGATTGAGTTTAAACCGCAAAGGAAATACTTAAGATTACATAACTAAATGCTCACAAACATGACCCGAAAGGTAATAATCTATTGATGTAATTTTTGCATTTTAGTTGGATGGAGCTACGTACTCTTCCACATGAAAAAGAAATATTACACAATTCGATTTTATTCTAATCCTTGGATAAGAATTTATTGAATAATTTGAGCGGTCAGACAAGGAATTGTTCCTGAAGAAGTGCCAAAAAATTTGGTTTCCTAGTATATATCATTATATATCAAGAACTCAGAGATCAACTTCTGTGTGTCTCACAGGAAGTAGAAGAAAAACTGCACTCCTTACAGTCAGTATTTGTCTGGTCATTTTTTACGGTGTATATTTTAAATGGATGTTGGTATTTGCTGCATTTTTTTGTTTTTCAGATGGTAGGCAAAGAGAAGATTAAAATAGATTACCACATGAATGCTTCTATAGATTATTAAATATTGTATTCCTTTTTAGGAATTAGGTAAAAACAAAAAGAATTTCACCAAAAATAAAGGTATTAAACTAACTTCAAATTGTGGCTTAGCAAATGAGGATCAGAAAATTAATATCTAAGGCTGAAGTCCCATCCTATCTTATCCCTTAATTTCATTTCTAATGCATTTACCTGTGTCAGTGTACGTGCTGACTCTCCATTCACCCTCTCAGAAAAAAACATACAACACCTTCCTAGAGCTCTGTGGTCCTTGATAGATGTTCCAGAACATGTGCACAGAAAAATTGATTATCAGCAATTTTTTAAACCCCAACCCAGAAATCAAGAAATAGAATTAAAAATAAGAGTTAAATCCTTCATGACACTTTACACAGCAATATCTGTCTGCAGGGCAGACAGTGGGAGTAATGACCCCTACAACACCACACAGAAGGGAACTGACTTGATCTTCTCCAAAAGAAAATAAGGGAGCTAGGTATGGCATCCAAGTGCTCCTTGGAGAACACCCGACACCTCTGTAGCAACCATTGGCAAATCAATGCTGGAACTGGAAGGCCCCTTCACCACAGCTGCAGCAATGTTGGACATCTGTCCTTGACTATGGGATATTATTCCCACCTCTAACCAAGTATATAATTTATGTAGAATTCATGCTTATGCATTTTCTGGGGGCAGAAATAAATATGCTTCTCTTTCTAAATATTTACTTTTTGATATTGTATACAGGTGCTTATTCCATAAAACTGTGCTCCTTGAGACACAATAGACAACACACATCCCAGGTAGTCAAGGGTTTTTCCATAGACAGTGGTGTCCCTCAGGGATCCATATTGGGACCAGGACTATTCAACAGCTTTGGGGGCCATGGACAGTGGGACTGAGGTTGCAGATGACACTTAAGTAAATGCTGTGGTTGGTAATCTGGAGGGAAGGGATCCCATACAGAGGTACCTGGCCAAGCGTAAGAGGCCAAGTGTAAGATCCTCCAGCTGGATCAGGGCAAACATTGATACAGGGTAGGTGATCAGTGGATTAAGAGCAGCTCTGTTAAGAAAAACTTAGAATCACAGAACTGTAGAATCATCAGGTTTTAAGATAATTAAGTCCAACTGTCAACCCAGCACTAGCACCGTAACCCCTAAAACCACTACACCACATCACTCAGTGCCAGATCCAGACACCTCTTAAACACCTCCAGGGACAGTAACTCCACCACCTCCCTGGGAAAGCTATTCCAATGCCTGACCACCCTAACAGTTAACATTTTTTTTTCTAACATCTAATCTGAATCTCATCTGTCTCAGTTTAAGACCATTTCCTCTAGTCCTTTCACTGCAGACGTGGTAGAAGGGACTGGCCGCACACCACTGCATCCTCCTATCAGGCAGTTGTAGAGAGCAATGAGGTCCTGCTCTTCTCAAGACTAAACATACCCAGCTGCCTATGTTATTCCTCATCAGACGTTTTCTAGACCTTTCACGAGCCTTGTCACCCTTTGCTGGACACACTTCAACACTCAATGTCCTTTTTAAAGTGAGGGGCCCACAACTGGGCACAATACTAGAGGTGCTGAGTACGAGGGGATGATGTCTTTCCTGGTCCTGCTGGCTGCACTATTGCTGATACAGGCCAGGATGCCTTTAGCTTTCTTGGCCTCCTGGGCATATGTTGGTTCATGTTTGGCTGCTGTTGACCAGCACCCCCAGGTCCTTTTGTGCTGGACCATTTTCCAGATACTCTGTCCCCAGCCTGTAGCACTGCCTGGGGTTGTTGTAACCAAAGTCTAAATGACCAAGTCAGCACTTGGTCTTGTTGAACCTCATTTCTCCAGCCTGTCCATGTCTTACACTCCTGCAGATCAACACTCTGACCCAATTTAGTCTTATCTGCAAATTTGCTAATGGTAGACTTAATCCCCTCATCCAGATAATCAGCAAAGATATTAAACAGGACTGGGCTCAACACTGATCTCTGGGACAGGGTGAGAGAGTTGGGGTTGTTTAGCCTGGAGAGGAGAAAGATCTGGGCAGACTTGATAGCAGCCTTGCAGTACCTAAAGGGAGCTTATAGAAAAGATGAGGATCAAGGCATGTGGTGATAGGATGGGAAGTAGAGGCAGGGAACTGAAGGGTAGATTCAGATTATATATTAGGAAGGAATTCTTTACTGTGAGGATGGTGATGAACTGTAACACGTTGCCCAGAAGTTGTGGATGCCTCATCCTTGGAAGTGTTTAAAGACAGGTTTGGCAGGGCTTTGAGCAGCCTGGTCTAGTGAGTGGCATCTCTGCCCATCACAGAGGGGTTTGAAATAGATTTTTAAGGTCTCTTTTAATACGAACAATTGTATAATTCTAGAACTCTGGTAAACAAAGTATCATACTCTATCTTAATTTACACTGTCAAGAGTCACAAAATCCCAAATATTTGACAATTTTTTATGTAGATTATGTATCCTTCTCATTAAGAATCAGCCTTAACCCATCTTCCCCATATGGTCCCATATGGGCATCACTCACTCCTTATTTCTGTAGTACAAAATAGCTCTTGATAACCAAAATCTACTCATAACAGGTCTCCTTGGGTCACTTCTTTTGTTGCAGTCTTTCTCTGCATGCACACCTCTCATAAAAATCCATTATACCCTTTCCAACAACAGAATGGTCCATTCCTTGGCTTCAAATTGCTGAAAGGGGAACAATTGTAATTCTCTGGTTGCTAGAGATCTGTGATTCTAAAGCCATTGTGAAATTCAGCAAAATACCCTCTAGTAGTACTTGAGAGATATCACAGTCAAGCGGAAAAGAGTGGTTATTTAGCTCTTAATGCAATTTCTTAAGGAATTTTATTAAATTTTCTTAATTTGTTTTTCTCTCCAATTGTTTGTCTTAAACACAAAATCAAGTTTATTTGTACGATGCTGGATGATAGAAAAATTCTGAGGAATGTTTAAAGGAACATTTTGAACATTTTTGCATGAAAACCTTAACTACTCTTATATTAAAAAATAAAGGCTTCTGACACAAACCAAAACATCCCTGCAAAAATCTAGGACTTGTAATGGTCTGTCTGCCCTTGTTCAAACTGCAAAATTAGATTTATAAAACTTCCTCATTATACATTAGAGATAATTTTTAAAATTTTTGCATGGAATTTGCAAACAGGAAGAGTTAAACTTTATTACTTCATTTGTTATGAAGTATTTTTGCAGATGTAATCACAATACATTTTTGTGTTGGAGTTTTTCTCTCTCACTGTTGATTCCAAATTCTCAAATGAAGAAACTTCCCTTAAAGGCAGAGAATCCATTCATTAAGTGCCAGAGGTTGATATATTAAAAATACTGCTTTTTGGAGAGAGAGATAAAGTCAAAAATATTGGAGATAGCACATATCCCTTATTGCACATGGCTCAAGGAAGCGTTAAATAAATGAATCAAAGTTTAGAGCACCACAGCTCTATATAGAAATATTTCAAGAACTCATATGCTTCATGTCGCAACAATTTAAAATTTAACAGGGTTTAAAAGGCTTTTTTTTTCATGGAGGTCCTGTTAAATAATGTGTTCATTAAACTTTTGCCTAATTTAAATGTTTTTCTTCAGACTCCACCCATATACCTCTCCTTTATTTGTACTAACACTAACAAAATAGTAATGGTAAATAAGTAGTGGGGGACTCAGCCCTCACATCTTCACTGACTATACAAAGACTTAGACAATTTGATGATTGCCTCAGTCTATTTGACTTCTTTTTTCATATGCTTAGGTTGTAAATTCAAATTAAGTCTGCCTTTAATAAAAGGTTGCCATGCCTGTCACTTGTATTGTTCATATAATAAAAAATAACAATATCATCCATAACTACAATTTTATTGCCCAACGTGTGAGCTTTTCTTTCTTTATGGACATTAAAGACTTTTCCATCTTTTCCTTTTCAGCCACATGGGTTGGAGGAGGCTACATCAATGGGACAGCAGAAGCTGTGTATGTCCCAGACTATGGTCTAGCTTGGGCTCAGGCCCCTATTGGATATTCCCTTAGCCTGATTTTAGGTAAGCAAAGACTAATACTAATAGTCCCTCATTTTAAAGAGTTCTGATATCAGGTCTGTTCTTTGAAATGAAAAAACAAGGGTCTGATAAAAGGTTGTTGAGGTAAACTGGATCCATTCTGCTGGTACGTTTGGCTATTGAAGAAAAAAAAAGAAAAACAGAAAATCTCTAGAAATAGTTTGATATCTCAAGTCTCCTAAATTCCTTGTCAAGACCTATTTGATTATTACAACCATATTCTTTGGGGGGAGGGGATTGGGAGTACAGGGTGGGGGGGAGGTGTGTAAATTGTCAATACCAAGTTTTATACATTCAAGTTTTCTTTAATTGCTTGTATGATCTGGAACATGACCCAGGTGCCCAAGTATCAGTGAACCTAATAATCTTGGAATTAGACAAATATCCTTTTGGGCTAGGAAAGTGCTTATACTTTAAAGATCTCCACTAAGAATCTAGGTAACTTTTCTAATTTTGTGTAGGAAGTATGTAGCACGTATTTCCTTAGACTGGAAACTATTTCCTTAAAACTGGAACATGCAACCTCTTAAACGTGGTACAAAACTCTACATGACATGTCCAAGTGCAAATGCAGAATCCTGATATATGCAGAGTCAGAGTGTAAGAGACAGACAGCATTTTAAGTTTTAATGCTGCAATAATGATGCAACTGTTTAAAAGCATATTATTAGAGGAAAAAGATCCAGTGTTTTTCATATTTCCTTAACGTGACTGATATACTCACCATTCTAATATTACTTGATCTCTCAGTCTATTCTGAGTCTATTCTCAGGGTCTTCCTACCTGATTTGTCCCTTTGTTTCCTTTGGTTGCTTATCCAGATCCTCTTTCACTTTTTATTTCTTCCTATACAACATGTTTTCCTTCCTCTTTCCTTTTTCCCCTTGAAAATGCTTTCCAATGGCCTGTCCAAGTTATCCTCACTTCCCAGGCAGAAACTTTCCCCACTGTAGATGTTCCTCTCTGGCCTGTGCAGAGTTCCAGTTCTGGCAGTGGTCACCATCCCTGAGAGCATCTTTATCTCCTGGAAGGAAAGCAGGGGCTGTAGATGTCTGCCTGGTGTCACTAGGAGGTCATGAGGGTCACAATCTGTTAGAGATAACTTTTTTGTTTTGGTTTGGTTTTGGTTAGGGTTGGGAGTGAAGCATGAAAGATGAGTTTTGTGTTTGGATTTGCTTGTTTATTGATTTTTATTTATAGTACAGTGAGTGTTACAGTGCTTTTAGCTAATAAGTTAAAAGCTAAAAAATGGAGGTGTATCTTGCTTGTTACAAGGTCTTTTAAGGCTGGCTTAACTATTTAATTAAAAACTAACATTTATATTATTTATATTTTTTACTTAATGACTAAACACCTGTGACTTGCAGTGTGGAATTTTCTATTTAATTATAAAAATACTACTTAAAACTAAGAAGAAGAAAGAACAAGAAGGAAGAAGAAGCCAATACTTCAGAACTTCCATTTTGTCCTATATTTATTACTATATTCTAAAACCCCAAATTACAAACTCTTTATTATGTGATATTACACACTTTTATTTAAAGTATAAACCAGTGATTTTAACTCTATTACTTAAATTGGGAAGCCTTCTCCAAGGCCTTGAGTCAGAAGCAGTGCTCTTCTGGGGGTCAGTGCCAGAAAGCACAGAAAGTTCAAAACTCCCAGGCTTCAGAGTTCCAACATCGATGTCACTAACCAGCTGATAGGATTGGAGTCACAAGCATCCTCCAATGCAGAATTGACACAAATTAGCAATAGTCCAGAAGAGTCAGCCTTTCTGCTTGTTTTCAGCTGTCTATAGATACCAAGACTTGTTTTTCTGAAAATTATAATGGCTACTGCAGAGAAAAGCAGTCCGTATGTGTAACCATTTATCTCTCTGCAGAGCACAGAGAGGAAAGAATTTCTGTGGGCATAATCTGTACATGAAGATTTGAGGGGAGGAATTCTTTATCCTTCTTTAAAAAAATAAATAATCAAAATTATAAAAACAAGGCTGGGAGAAATATTACTGCTTTAGACAGGAAGTATTTAAGATTGATATCATCTCCCTGTTTTTTTCTCCATATAATTTTATTTTCCTTATTTTTTCAAGCAATTTAGTTCTAAAGGTTAAAATACCTCCTATTTCCTTTGACAGGTGTTTGAACATCTTAATAGATTATGGCTTTTTATTCTTCTTTAATTTTCTTTTGCAATGATGGCATAACAAGTAGAATTGGAAAACGATCCATTACCAAACCATGAATCACCAAAAAAAAAAAAAAAAAAAAGCTGGGAGGTTTCTGCATCCACCTGCCTAAATACAGCATTCACATAAGCACTATAAATTGGGATGACAGTGTGTGATCAGTATCTTCTGTTCAGAGAACTTGATGAAATGAAGAAATATGAGTTATAAAAGGCAATACATATAAATCTGGAAAATCTTCTGCACAATACGATGAATAAATGACATATCTTGTCATGAGGAACCTAATTAAGGGTTGCCAAATGCCATACAGTGTGTCTTATTGGGAACTGACAGGGTTTCCAGTTCATTATTATACCTTTTACAGCAGTTTTACTGTGGTAGAAGTCTACTTAGTTACAGTCATGTGCAGATCTCAACAACACAGGTTTCCATACAAGGGCTCTTTCTGCCTTCCTGAGATAGGTCCTTTTTTTTTCTCAAGACAGAAGGAATTTGAGAAGGGGAGACCTTTGCACATTTATATACATATCCAGCCCGTGTGCCAGCCAGGCAGAGCAGAATTGTGATGTAACAAAATTCCTTAATATACATAAGTGAAATAACTGTATGACAAATATTCATGAAATCTGACACCAACAGAAGTCAGAAGACCTCTGACCTATCCTACAGGTGTAGTAAAGTTGTTCCAAACATACATAATAAATCTGAATTATCCTGAAAGAATCAGATTTACTGTGTGTGCACTAAACCACATGTGAAATTCTATTCCTATTCCATTTCACATGTGAAATTCTATTTCTGATTCAGGAATCTCAGACAGTTTGATTTTTAGAGTGGGGCTGTGTAAAACTTCGTGCTGTATTCTGGTCTAGGAATCAAGAGGATTAGGTAGAAAAGCCATTCCTTTAGGCTAATCCAAAATTAGACAAAACTCTGACAGCATCCATAATGGGAGATTACATAAACTGAGCCAGAAAAAATAAGAAAAAACTTTTTTTAAATTATCAGACTGTAGATACTAACGGAATGTGTGTGTTTAAGTAATTCTGTAGACATATGTAAGAGCTTCCAGAGGATATTTTAACTGTACTTTTTACTTACAAATAAGCAAACAAACAGTATTGGTGACCTTTTTGTACCCTTAACTGACGATGAATGTTTTATCCCTTAATGGTAATTCATTTCTAAACAGCAGCTGGTGTCTTATGCTGCTTTTTCTTTGTAGGTGGCCTTTTTTTTGCAAAACCCATGCGATCCAAAGGCTATGTGACAATGCTGGACCCTTTCCAGCAGCTTTATGGAAAAAGGATGGGAGGACTACTATTTATTCCAGCTTTAATGGGAGAAATGTTTTGGGCTGCTGCCATCTTCTCTGCCTTAGGTAAGGAATAAGCAGTAAAATATTAATTTATTACAGGTAGAAATTTTTAAGAATATCAGAAATGCATTAAAATTCTGGCTCCAAATGGTAACTATTTAAGCCAAATTATTCAGACTGTGACATTCTAAGACCCACGGTAACTAGCATATATAAATCTAGTAATGCTACCTGTTCATATTTTGACAAGGGAAAGACATGCAAAGTATCTATTCATTTTCACATACCTTTAAGTTTTCCCTCTTCAAAGAGCATGAAAGGATTTAGGAAGAAATTTCTGCTAATAGTGAGGGTGACATTAGTGATTGCAAGTGCCTTTTGGGTCAAATCTGACACAGCTTTTCTTTTACATCTCTGGGATGAGACAAGCCAGTCAAAATTTTCCATAATGATATGTAATAGCGTTTCCAATGCATCTAAACAAAATAATCCTTGGCCTATAGGAGATCTACATATACAGAATATTCCATAACAATAATAATAATAACAAAATAATAGAAGTAAACCAGATGCCCAGATCCTGATCAATAAATTGAAGAATTCTTCAATTCTAAATGGTTTTCTTCTTGACAAAATGAAGAAAATACTTAGGATTCAAGAAAGGATTTGGAGAATTAGTGAAACCATGACTCAATAGAAAATCACTTAACTACTCATCCAGTCCTGAAAAAAAAAATCAGCTTCCAGGGTTTTTAATTACATTTCAGCCCTGAATTTAGCAACCCCTTTAAGAACAGAGAAAGCCCTTGAGTTGAAGCACCAGTAATTGACTTTTACCAACTAATCATACTAATAATGCACATGCATGTGGTAATGCCTTCTAGCATAAGCTATTTTAAACAAAAATAAACTTTGAAGGTACTCTCCAACTGCGCTCTGATGAACTGCAAAGCAATGGGGAGCTTGTTTACCACCATTTCATCACAAAATCCTTAAAAGACTAAGAAAAAACTGCATGCTGAGGTGATAGGAGTTGAATAACTTGAAGAACACTCAGAGTATTTGGAATATTTTTGATTAAGGACAAGCCATTCTCTTTTTTTTCAACACAAGTGGTGTGAATACCTTTCTAGATTTATATAGCAGCTCACAGTTAAAGACTGTCAATGATTATAAAGAAGATTTTGATTTTAACTATTCTGTGAATAACCTAGTTCCTTTCTCACACCTATCCCCACTGACAAATGTTTAATCCCAGTACTCTTCACTACTTGATCTCCATCATGACTCCTTGCTTGACAGGGTTATAGATGGGAAACATTGGTCTTAAAGCTGTGGAAGAGGTCCGAGCCTGTAATTCTTAAGCACATGAACTTTGCAGGCTCATTGTGCAGCAAAAGCCACATCTGTCAGCTCCCAGAAGCTCTTACATATCGCACATCATGTTGTCTTCTAAGGCCAAAACTCTTCCAAATATGTGCTCCAGAATATCTCTCTGCAATAACTGCAAGCACTAAAAGCTGCTGCAAGATGCTTCATTTAAATCATCCTAGTTAGAAGGAGAGGAATTTTTTAAACATGGTCTTAAAACATTGCAATCACTTGAAATAGCTAATACATTTAAGGGAAATGTATAACCATCCTGATATCTGCTGGAGGGGCAGTGCAAGAGGACACAAGCTATTCAAGAGGTTTCTTGAGTGCACTGGCAACAACTTCTTGACACAAATGATCAGGGAGCTGATGTAGGGATGTGCTCTGTTGTACCTGTTACTCAGTCACAAGGAAGAACAAGTCAGGAGTATAAAGGTCCAAGGCAGATTTGGCTGAAATGTTCATGGGATGGTGGAGTTCATGGTCCTGAGAAGGGGGAACAAGGCAAATATCACAACTTCAACCCTAGACTTCAGAAGAGTAGAGCTGGGCCTCTCCAACATTCTGCTTGGAAGAATCTCATGGGAGACTGTCCTGGAGTCCAGAAGAACTGGTTGATATTTGGAGATCACCTTCTCCATGCTCAAGAACCGTTCATCCTAACAAAAGGGAAAATGTGGACTGCTGTTAAACTTGATAGGGAAGCTGGTGGCAAAAGATGTGGAAAAGGCTGAGGTATTCAGTGCCTCTTCTGTTTAATTCTTTGCTGATGAGACCAGTTTTCAGGAATCCCAGGGCCCTGAAAAGCCTGGGAAAGTCCAGTGCAAGGAAGACCTGCTGGAAGAGAACCAAGTGAAAAAACTTTAAAATACACTGGACAGACACAGTTTCGTGGGACCTCAGGGAATGCATCCTGCAAGTGCTTTGGCAGCTGTCTGGTAGCATTGCAGGAACATTCTCAGTATCCTTCTGAAAACTGTGATAATCAGGGATGTGGATAGCTGTTTTTCCCAGAGTGAAAAAGAGAGTGTAGTCCTTACAGACCTTGAGGAACATTAAGGAAGTGTTGTCGGGACCCTTCTCCATTTCCTAAGAACCTGCAACATGACAGATGCTAAACTTAGACCAACAGGGGCATCTCTTTTCCCATTCCCTTCAAAGGTGCAGAAAGGCTGTGCAGAATCTAGAGGGGGAGAATTATTAGTGGTGTTACAAAGTGTCAGACCAATGCAACTTAACAAAGGCAGGCCTTCTCATCAGACATGCTGTGATATACACACTAACACATAGTGCTTTGGTTTTCCCCTTAGGTGCGACTATAAGTGTGATCATTGACATTAATGTCAATATTTCAGTCATTATTTCTGCCCTGATTGCCACTATGTACACACTTGTGGGTGGGCTTTATTCTGTGGCCTACACTGACGTAGTTCAGCTCTTCTGCATCTTCCTGGGACTGGTAAGTTTGGCTTTTTTTGCCCTAATTTGTCAAGGATTTTGCCCTGAACAGCTAGAAGGGATAAGTGTGTACCAGGCAAAGCATTGCTAATCAGTCAGACTCATAGAGTGCTGACTTTAAAAGAGTCTGCATTTGCATCAACGTACAGCCCATACTTTGGAAACAGTGCTGTCCAAAAGGTCTGATTCTTTGACTTTTTTCCAGCCAGTCTGGCCGTCCAACCATTTTGGTTGCAATTTTCCTCTTGAGTATACATCTAACTCAGAATAGGACTGGTGTTGACTCCTTCCCTGTCTGTCTATAGGGCTGTGGCTCAGGCCCTGGAAGGAGGCATCAGACATAGGAAGATGTTGGTAAAGTAGTCCAGAAATGCTGTCACTGGACCTGCAGAGCTGATACTCTACTGCTTCTCTTTTCTGTGGTTGTCACCTATACAGCTTAGTTAACCTCATGTTAACTTAGTTAACCTTCTTGGTTTTCCCCTCATTTCCCTCCACCACCCTTGGAGACCATAATACAGGAAGTCTGACCAGATGTCTTGTCTGTTTTAGTGTGGTAGTGTGAATATCCCTCATCAGCTGTCAGTTATATGCCAGTGGGTAGCTGTTTATTTAAGCCCCATATTGAAAAACATCAGTGTGACAGAGTCCAGATCACAAGGGTGCAATTGAAGAAGCTGCTGGCCTTGTTTGCCAGTGGCAGTAATAGACAGTCAGTTGTGCAGAGAACTGTGATATGCTACCATAAATGGAGAGGCTCAAGATGAAGGAACCAAAGGGCACCTTGAGGGCCTGGAATTCTTTCTCTGATTTTCAATTTTTTCTTGTGCAGCTCTAGGGAAATTGCTTCAGCAGTGCTTACACAGGTGGTCACTAATCAGCTCTGTGTGTGTGCTTACTCTGTGGCATCTTACTGCAAGGACTATGGCCTTTAAGTGATTTAATGGAAATGGTGCTAAATAGCCTGAAAAAGCAAACCCAAGTTCCAACTGGCCACCAAAAATGAAAAGTTATTCCAGACTTTCTTCCCTCATATCCTTGTTCTTCATCTGAACAGTGGGGAAAATACTGTCTCTTTCCCTAACATAAATTTTAATATTTGTGAAACATTAAGTTTCTACAGATGGCATGCATTACAAAAATTCCCCAAACTGGAGATAAATCAAAGAACAGAAATTGTCTTCCAAAGTGATCAACTCATGAACCACTAGAGAGCCTGATCCCATGGGAATAACATTAAAATCAGCATGAACCTGGTGAGGGGGTGGGAAGCAAGTGAAGGTTGTACAGAAGTCTTCTAAATTGTTATACCTATAAATTAATAGTATTTTGTTTCATTCAGGTTGGGGTTTTCATGTAATTTCCCATCTGAAATAAAGAGAAATAATGTAGTGGTGAAGAACCCATATTCATGAACTCAAGAGTATCATCAGTGAAGCTGAAGAGTCAGTATTTAAATGGTCATACTCTAGGGAGGCAGGTTTAGGTGAGATGGGACACTTGCACAGTAGATGTCACAGCAGAGGATGGCACAGGTTCAGTTATCCCAGCTTCTCCTCCAGGCTCTGGAGCAGTTTTTACTCCCACTGTCACAGAGATTTGCTGTTCCTTCCTCTAATGTCTGTTTTCTCTCCTGTTTTTATCCAAGACAAAAGACTTGTAAATCACCCTTATTCCTCCTTTCAGCCACAGCTTTTTCCTTAGGCTTCCATAGCCTCTACCCCAGCCACTCCATGTGCTTCCTTGTTTTTCTCTTTACAATCTCATGTCTCTCCTTCCTTCCTCATCTTCGTTTACTCACACCTGCAATTCTCATCTCATCATATTAATCTTGCCTCATGAGACATTCCCTAAGCCTGTATCCCCACTATTTAATATCTCTTCATCTCATCTGTATTGTTAATTCCCCATTCTAAACTCTATATTTTCCCAAGTAATTTCCAGGAATAGTACAGCATTGTCATTTTTGGCAGGAAAAGGAGTCTAAATATATAGATGTAAATTATGACATCTCAGTAAACTGCAGGGCCAAAGAAAGTGTCTTGATTTGTTTTATTTACTAATGAAAAGGTAGTCCTTAAGACCACAAAGAGCTGGGTTACTGTGAGGAACTGGAATGATTTACAAAACTCATAATGTATTTGCAATACAGTACAGATTAAATCCTGGGCTGTGGCATGCAGACTCCAGATGGACTTTTAGACATTTGCCCTACTGAAAATCTCAGCAGAGTATGGCCAAACTAAATCTGTTCAGGAGCTCATCACTTGGACACTTGACATTTCAGATTCAGAAACAAGAATAAAAAAATCTGTTTGACATCCTTGTTCCCCCTGAATTTCTCGGGAAGGAGAGTATTAACATCCATTAATTTTGACAATATGTTTATTTTTTCCTCAAAATATCTTGAAGACAGTTGAAAAATTTTGGTGCTCTTTCACAAAAAAAGTTCAGCCAGGGATTGAAACGGGAATCTTTCTGCCCAACTGCTTAAACTGGCAAAGTTTAACAGAGAACAGGATCTTATGGTACGGGATAAACTGCTTGAATAATATTTGCTAAAAAATATTCTTCATACATTATTGCAATAAATGTGCAACAAAATAGAGAAATATGTGTGAGTTTACCCTTCCCTGCTCTTGTTACCCCTAGACACTTAACTGTGATTGGTTGTGATTGTGGCAATTTGCGTGGTTTGGGATATCACTGGATCCTTAAGGATGCTTGTGATGGTTCTAGTACATATAGTGCAAAGCCTGGTTTCCACTTTGGCTGGAGCTGCTGAGTTTCTTACACAACTTACAAACTTACACAACTGCAAAATGACTTTGCGAGGAAATGCACAGAAAGTCTGTCAATGAAGTAATTGGATCTTCTGGCAGAAACCATCACTGGGAAGACTTTTTGATTTATATAGAAAACAAAATTACTGAAAGTGGTCAAGAGACCCCTAGAAAACATCTGTGAGGCAGAAAAGTGCTGTAACACTGGGCTAATATTAGTTCTACAGGACAAGAGATGAGGCTGCACCAGCAGCAATCCTGTCTTTTCACAGTCTTTTAATACTTAGTTTAGTACTGAATTAAAAACAAACTCCCAAGCCTTCAGATGTGATGTCTCAGGCCTGTATGCTGCTAAGTCCTGATGTTATTACATGAAAATTTGTAAATATTTCTCTACTGTGTGGTCCAGGAAAGAATGTAAACAATATATGAGGAGGTTAGGTAAAATAAAACAAAGTTGAATAAATGTGTCTTTGCTGCTGACTTTGCAGTTTCCATTGATTAATTCTCCGCTCGCAGTGTCTCTGCTCTCCAGGACACATGTGAGCTATCCACTACCAAGCCCTCTGGATTTCAGAGATGTTCCACCTGGACATAGTCTGACTTTTTGCAAGTCATCTTGATAATTTTGTATTCAATCTCTTGCAAGCAAGAATAAGAAAACTAGACGAGTGTTAATATTAAAATTTCACAGATTTAGAATATCTTTCTGTTTCTCTTTGGTTGCAGTGGATCAGTGTCCCCTTTGCCATGTCCCATCCTGCAGTAACAGACATTGGGCTCACAGCTGTGCACCATGTGTACCAAGCACCTTGGCTTGGATCTATCAACTCACTTGACATTTACACATGGTTGGACAATTTCTTTTTACTGGTAAGTGGTGATTTGTATGAAGGAGTGAAGCATTTAAGCACTCACACTATGTTACTGTGACAGCTGAAAATAATTGAGTCTACTTAAGAGTTTCTATCTAACTGAAAACTTTTACTCCTTGACTCCTGCTTGATATTTCTACACATTTGAATGATTTTAGTGACATATCAGCCAGCATTGCCAGGAATGCAATTTAAATATCATCAGGCTGAAAGAGCTGACATGTTAAAATTAAATAAAAGTGCACAGCTAATGCTTAACTGATGTCATTGTTGGCAGAGGAATTCATATATTGCAGAAGGCAATAAATATATTATACAGATTATTAAATATGCCTTAGGTATAGGTGAAGAAAAAGCTGTGCAGAGATGGATGGCAGGATGGATAAATTCATGCATGCACACATGCCAGAATGAACCAAGGTCTTTCATTATTAATACCTATATATTACACATGGGATCAGTGGTTATTAAGTACTTTCCATCAGAGGATCTAGAAACACATGCTAACATTTTCCATTCTCAGTGTCCCTATGCAAATTTACACTGGTTTTATTATTGAACTTTGGAATTACATTTTCTGGCTTTTTTTTAAAATCCTCTCAGCCAAAAATCTTCATTTTTTTTTATAATTGGACTATTAAAACATGTTCTTTTATTCAGCATTCTCTCAGAGATCATTAGCTCAAATGGCTGAATTCTCTCCTGTAATCCCAAAGGTTTCGTTTCTGCTGTCGACCAAAGGAAAGTTCTGATAATTATGACACATTTTCTTTTCATTTTGTCTGTTTCATTGTAGCTCAAGAAATTTGCACATTCTTGGAAAGCTTTGATAAAGGAACATTATTATCAAGGCTGCAAAGAAAAACAGTCATAAATAGCAAGTCAAAACCAGGCTTGCCTGTGAAACATTAATTTTAGTCCCTTTGTGTGCATGAAGCTATATGAAACACCTGTATACACACTTTCTGGTGAAAATGCCTCCTGCCTCATTTAGTGTATAGAACTAGGTTATGATATTTGCTTAGGTTTTTTTTCCATGCTCTTTAGAGACAGACACTTGGTTACTTAGTAGAGACTATTCAAATTCTGCTCTCAAGACAGAATTGTTAGCACTCGAGTTTTCAACCTTTGGTACACTCTTTTGTGCCATATTTTGCAGAAATAATTTTAAGTCCAATCAGGATATTCAGTAACATATCCAAATAAAAGACAAGGGTTTTCACCATAAAACAAAACTTTTCTTTTTTTGGCGTTGTCTTCCATTTCTATTGGTATTGTATTTGCTTAAGGCAGTGGGAGAAGAATTTTTCAGATTCCTGGGTTCAATGCATACAGAATGTCTTGCCTTTTGTAAATGACTACACACATTCACAGAGGAAGATAAAATCTTGCTTTGACATTGTATCACGGTCTAATCTGATTTTAGTGAAGGAGGATTATTGGAGGGCAAAGTCTTCAAATATGAAATATGAAAACAGTACTTTTCGTAAAGACTTCGGGATTACAGAGACTATGAAAGGACAAAGTGTTGATGCTAATTCTATAAAAAAAAACTTATCTAAAAGAATGGGATTTAAGTGGACTTACACAGGTTTGACATTGCTTGTGATACTGAAAGTTGCAGTTATTACTGACTGGCTAATATTCAATAAATAAATTTAAAAGTAGCAATATGGCTTTCAGCATTCAAGTGATCCTTGTATATGTTCTCTATGGTGATAGTAAAACGATTCAGCTACTCCCCAGTCACAGCATGCTGTTGTGTTTGCAGACATTAGGAGGAATTCCATGGCAAGCATATTTCCAGAGAGTTCTTTCCTCATCTTCTGCCACATATGCTCAAGTTCTGTCATTCCTGGCTGCTTTTGGCTGTCTTGTGATGGCTATTCCTGCAGTACTGATTGGTGCAATTGGAGCATCTACAGGTAATGATTAAAAATCAGTAGTACAATAAATGTAAAATGTATAGTACAATAAGTGTGTGAAAATAAATATTGTGTTAGATATAGGTGACATATAGGTTAGATAGCCAGGTGGCATCATTTTGCAACTCATGACTCCTTCAACAGAAGACTACAGAGAAAAATGTTATAGAATATTTCTCTCAAAGGAAATTGTTCCTACCACAGTGGATGAAATTAAATAATTTTGTACATTCTAGATATCTACAGATGCAATACTTCAATTCAATGTTTGTATTAGTTTCTGGCACTTTTATTTGGTTGTTACAGTAATAATGGGAAATGGCTGGGGGAGCTGTGATTATTTAGCCTGGAGGAAAAGGGACTGAGGGAAGACATTTTGCTCTTTACAACTATCTGAAAGGAGGTTGTAGCAAGATGCATCTCCCACAAGCAACAGGATGAGAGGAAATGGCCTCAAGTTGCAGCAGGGGAGGTTTAGAATGGATATTAGGACAGATGTGTTCACCAAAAGGTTTGTCAAGCACTGGAACAGGCGGCCCAGAGAAGTGGTGGATTCACCATCCTTGGAGCTATTTGAATATGTGCAGAGGTGGCTCTTGGGGATTTGGTTTATTGGTGGGCTTGGCAGTGCTGGTCTAATGGTTCAACTTGATAATCTAAAAGGTGTTTTCCAACTTAAATAATTCTTTGATTTATCAGAAATTTCTTAACTTTACCAGTATACTCTTGCCAAGCTTTTTCTGTCATAGTGAGAGTGATCCCCATCACAGTGACTGTGTAGCTAAACTTAAAAATATTCTGTTAGAAATGTTCACATTGCTTTGAGTCCTGTCTGTAATCCAAAAGAGTAATCCAAACACATCACCAAAAGATGGATCCCAGACTTGTTTTATATTTACATTTATGAGCAATTTAAAGTTTATTTGAGAGGCAAGGAATAATGCTGAGCAGAATTAAATCAGCCTAACAGAAAGCAGTGTGACACTGGCTCTGAAATGCCGTCGGTCTGGCCCTGGTAGCAGTTTGTTCATTGAATGTGCATTAAATTGTGGTAATATGAACAGCTTGCTACACATGAAGTAAAGAGTTGCTGTGGCTGCTAACGTGACTGATAACATACTGCTGTCCATATTGCAGCTTGGAACCAGACTGAATACGGTGTCCCCGACCCCAAGACCAAAAAAGAAGCAGATATGATTTTGCCCATCGTGCTGCAGTACCTTTGCCCGGTCTATATCTCGTTCTTCGGCCTCGGTGCCGTATCTGCTGCTGTGATGTCCTCAGCTGACTCCTCAATTTTATCAGCAAGTTCTATGTTTGCTCGGAACATTTACCAGCTTTCCTTTCGGCAAAATGTGAGACAATGCTTTCGTTTTTACTTTTAGATTTTAGGTGAGACCTTAACTAGGTGATACATAGACTGTAATTTCATAATGAAACACCTCTTTCATGTTCCTGCCTATAACTAGAAAAAGAAGTTAATTACTAACAGTATGTTGAACAAACTGCAAATCATAAAAATAGTCATGCTTGTGACTGATGACAGAAGTGAAAAAGCTGGATTGGGGAGGGCAGCTGTCAAGAATTCTCTGGAACTGCAGTTTATCCAAACAGCTAATTATTGTTGCTACAAGCATAAGTTCTACTTAGATTCTTCACAAAATGAGACATTTTTCTAATCTTTCATTTATTGGGAAATCATTTGGCAACAGAATTGTCTAATGACTTGCAGTTTTTCTTAGGAAACAGAAGAAATTCTATGCTGATGGGTTTTTTCTAGTTGAGCCATTCCATTTAAAAGTTATTTCTTACACTGCTTTTTTTCTCTCTTTGACTCGTCATCAAGCTTTTTGCTATGTTCAAAGAGTAATGGCTTTGGGAATGGCAACCATAACCCTTGGGCTTTTTTCTCTGAACTTGAGATTGAGATATTAGTTTGCAATTATTATTGAATGAATCATGCAAAGCTTTCTTTTACAATCCAGTATTTTATATTGACTGTGTATAAATGTAGGCATACATGTTTGGACATTAAAAAACCACCTACCACTGCCCTTTTTTTGCAGGCTTCAGACAGGGAAATTGTGTGGGTCATGAGAATCACTGTTCTTCTGTTTGGAGCATCAGCAACAGCAATGGCACTGCTGGCTTCGTCAGTGTACGGCCTCTGGTACCTCAGCTCTGACCTGGTTTATATCATCATCTTCCCCCAGCTCCTGTGTGTGTTATTTATTAAAGGAACCAACACCTATGGTGCCATTGCAGGATACCTGTTTGGCCTTGTCCTCAGAATAACTGGAGGAGAGCCATACCTCTACCTTCAGCCCCTGATCTTCTACCCTGGCTGGTACCAAGACGATAACAATCTCTATATCCAGCGATTCCCATTTAAAACACTTGCTATGCTCACCTCCTTCTTTACTAATGTCATAGTCTCCTACTTAGCCAAATACTTATTTGAAAGTGGGACTTTGCCACCAAAGCTGGACTTTCTTGATGCTGTTGTTGCCAGATACAGTAGAGAACACATGGACAAAGCAACTCTTGTAAAAAGTGACAATATTGTATTAAATGAACTTGCACCTGTGAATCCACGACACAGTCTAACTTTGAGCTCGACTTTCACAAACAAGGAAGCCTTCAACTACGTTGATTCGAGTCCAGAACTCTCCAACACTGAAGATAATTAAAAAATCTTGTAGCCACAGGCAAAACAATGAGAAGCAGGATATTCGACAAAGAATAGTAAGAAGAATTTTATCAGAAAAAAAGCAAGAATTGGGAATAAAATGCCGCTGCACATACTTTAAGTTGTTTCTAGGAGCAGGAGCATCCCATGGGAGGAACTCTTTTCTGCTATTATCTAATATGTTGGATTAGATCACAGTGTTTACCAAAGTATACACTCAATCTCATTCCTTCCATCCAGAGCTATATGCTGTACAATTTTAAAAATATTTAAAATTTAAAACATATGTAGAGGAAAATGTGCAACAGTTCTTAGCTAGGATATCATATGAAGAGATTGTAATACAATAAGTCTGAAATATTATCATTCAGCATTCTATTGGCATTAAGTGAAAATATCTTGCCACAGCTATAAGTGATTTATTACTAAAGAGCTAGTTGCTTGAGCAAAGACAGATAGATAACTTCCCTGGGGTTTTGGTCTGGTAATTTTTTTCTTCATAAAGAAATTTAAATAATACAGTCTAGTATTTTATTATTTGTAGGAGACAGTAAAATGCACAAATAGTAATAAATTCCTTATAGGAGTGCTAAACATGATATATTAATTTCTTAAAGTTAAAATTAAATCACCAGTTTAAAATTATGTTATAACTGATACAACCTTAAGCCAAATATGTTAATATAGGTGTTGTCTTTCTTTTCCTGTGATTAGTGACTGTCACCAAAATTTTTAGAGCAATAACTGAAGTTGAAATTCAGCTTGTGAAAAATGGCTCTTATAGAAAAACTCATAAACTAAGTAAAATTTTTCAGTGTTGGGAGAAGAAGCCTTGTCTTGACTTCTCATCAAAATTAACACAAGCAAAGCAGTCTGACACCAAGCAACTTCACAATGGAATAAATATGGAAAAGTAAAGAGAATCAAGAAGGTTTGAAAAGAGAGATGAGTTTTCCTTGCAGAAAATTCCCAATTTACACTTACTAAAAAAAGATATTCTTAAAGACAGCGAAAAGTCTTTTGACTTGGTCATGCTGGAATTACTCCAGAAAGTCCATTTTCCATAGAAAATAACATTTCCTTGAAAATTTCTCAAAAAAAACCCTGGCTTAGTGGACAGCTTTCCACATCTCTAAGTGTTTGCCTCTGAAAGCAGTTTGGAGAGGAATCGAAAGGAATGCTGAACCCACAAACATAGTGAGAGGCACAGTGGTGTCTTCCACCAAGTGCTGGACTCTTTCCTTGCCCCCTGCCCTCCTGGCTGTCACAGGGAGCCTGCAGCAGTTCCAGGTGCAGACCAGACTTTGCTGGCGAGTGGCAGTGCTGGCCCAAAGCAGCAGAGCAGGCAGATGAGGGCTCTGCTGACGTTGCCCGGGCCAGCAGGAGCAGTGCTGCTCCCTTGCCCACGGCCAAGATGATTGTGTGTGTCCCCATTGGAATGTGCCTTTTTCAGTGCGAGCTCTAGTCACTGCATTTCTCCACAATTAAAGAGTTATGCTCCAATAATTCTTTTTACAATCTGGGTATGACGCAAAATGTTCTGTTGAAATCCAGATATCCTCCTGTTGCTGGTCACCAGTGAAATTTCTCTTTTTAACACTCACAGAATGAGGAGTTATACTGGAGGACAGGAGATGTAAGAATAGATTTTGCTGCTAAAGGAAGAAGCCATCAACTTGTGTATTCAATGTTGACATAAGCTTTCACAAGGTTGAATCCTTAGACATGTTTTGCTCCTTTTGTGGAGTCTTAAGAGCATATATATATATTTAATATGTAGAGAAAATTAATTTCAGAGATGTTGGGTTTTTTTTTTTTCCTACTTACACTGCATTTAAAAATAACATTGCAACCCAGTTCTGAATATACATTGTGACCTGCAGTACTACTGTGCTTACTAATATGGAGTGTGCTCTGGATGAAAGGAATCAAAACCAGGGTATGCACTAAAAACTCAGAAGAGCCAATATGGAAAAGAAATTTAAAATTCCTGCATGGTGAGGGAATAGGCCACCAATGAAATTCAGGGTGCTGAGTATCACAAACCAAACATGAGCCCAGCAGTATTAGTTCCCCCATGAACCACAGAAGACAGATGAGGAGATAGACTTTATAGAGGAAAGAGGTGAAGAACAGAGCCACTGCTGAATTATTCTCCATTTTCAGCCCAAATCCACTAGTCTGAATCTCTTCTTATGGGAAAATATTAAGTCACAGTTTTACCTGCTTACATAGCAAATGCCTTATGCTGCTGTTCCAAACTAAGTTAGAGGATCCTATTTTACAGTCACCTGTAGGCCTTCCTAAAAACTTTTCTCTTACCTCAGTTTTGTCCAGGAATTGCCAGAATTTCACTAGGAGATGCTTCATAGTGACCAGATGCTTTGAATACAGCAACATTTCTAAATTATTTATTTCAAAATGCCTGGCTGTAGGAAAAAGAGAAAAGAGAAGGGGATTGCACTGGAATAATTTAAGAAATTTCGACTGAAAAATAAAAATATTTCTCTTTTGTATTCCATTGTTGCCATAAAATGTAAATGGTTTTAAAATGCTCAAAAAAAAAAGATAGGTGAAAAAAATAAGTGTTAGTCCAAAAATTTCAAACCAGATGCTTTCAACATCATCAGAATATTTTACACTTTCTATCCTATAGAAATTTTTTAAATTGGTGTGATTTTATGCAGTATTCCTGCTTAGATGGACTACAAAAACCAAACCAAACAGCCCCATGCTAAGTCTGTTTACAGGTTTTATTGCCTTAGCTCAGCTGTCCTACATTACATTTGTACAGAGCTGTTCATATAACCAAAGGCCATATCTGTGATTGATAGCTGTGGGGGAAAAAAACCAAACAAAAAACCAAAACAAAACAAGCAAAACAAAAAAAACCCCAAGGTTACTTCCCCAAGTAAATCCCAACAGGATGTGAATGTTTAAGCAGATTTTATTTTCAGAGGAATTATCAGTCTTTCTCCCCTTTTGCAATTTGTGGACAGCAGTACTGTGCTGTAAATTTGGTTTATAATCAGTGAAGCAAGAAACTCATTTTCAGACACTGAGGTTATTGTTTCTGAGCCTACAAATTTAAGATAAAATATTCACGAAACAGTCATACATTTTACTTTCATATTCTTAACATTTGTGAATAACATTTATTTGACAGGGGTTTTAACCTCCTTTGCATGAGATGTGTTCATAAAATCAAGGCTGATAACATAGCTGACATGTCAAAAAAGTTATTTCATCTCTACTTGTCCAAATGGGATGGTATACGTGTTATAAACAAACCATACTTTTGTGAACCTGAACTGAATGTAAACATTAAGTGGATCAAATAAAGTCAGATTTAGTCTTTTATTTTCATATAGTACAAGAATTTAGGATTTCAAATAGAAATATCATTGGAAAAAACTGTTATTCGTTTTTCCTTCTGCCTTTCAAGTGTATTGGTCAAGTTCCATGTGAAGTTAGTAAGTTATTGTAAGTCTGCTATTAATCAGGGCAGTATTTGTGGATGTAGTTTAAAAAAAAAAGTATATTTTTGTCTGTGTCAGAAATGTTATATTAAGACTATACTTAACAAAGCAGGTAGGAAGCATAATATAGATATATATGTTTTAACTTCATTTGTATTGTATTCAATAGCGTCCATGCATTTCAGGAAAATACTGTCTGGTTTTGGGTCTGTTTTGTCCATCAATCAAAAATAAAGACATTTATTTTATTATCACTCAGCATCACCTGAGGTTCTGTCTTACAAGCACAGCCCCACAGACATGAAGTGGTCCTGGCAAAATGGCCTCACCTGGGCAATCAGTGCAGTCACAATGGCTACAGCCCTACCCCAAAACCTGGCTTCAATGTTGGAAATAGAGCTCTCATTTTAGCGATTTCCTCCTTGTCCTCACAGTCAAAAAGGAGAAAAGAAGCCCCTGAGCTCCAGGATAATTTACATCCCGTGGGATTCCCTCCTGAAGACCCCTTGCCAAGGATATTTTCTTGGGGATGCCACACTGGGACAGGGGCTGTGAGTTTGAAAAGGAGCACAAAATGCACTATGGGAGCAGGAACTCCCACACCTAGGGACTGCACCTGTGATCCACTTCTGTGTGAAGCCACTGCAGAAAGGGTCTGATAGTTTTCCCTTTGTAGAGGGACATGAAGTCATCCTGAGCATTGAATATGTTATAAATATAATTGTTTAGAAATACAAAAATTATTGGATTGAAAACTAAATCTCTGCTTTTATACTCTTATTAAGTGTTTGATCATCACAGGAAAGATACAAACAGGTGGCTTTCCAAATGGTAATGGCATTGCCAAATAATGGCACATGCCAAATATACAGAGCATTTCTCCCCCAAGTGCTTTGAAAAATACATCAACAATACTGTCTGCTCATGGATGGAGAAAATAAGGCACACTAGTTTGTTTTCCAGGACACTGTTGTGTTCCCTTATGGAATAAGCAGAATCTGAGGTTTTCAAAGAAAGAGTGTCGAATAGTGTAGACATTTCCCTGAGGCCGTAACGCTCTGGTCTCTTTTGCAATTAGTAGTTTAATTCCCACTTGTATCTTTGAAACACTGAAGCATGCTTTAAGACAAGACCCCTGATATCCTATAACTTGTAACTCAGAAAAAAAGCAAGTCCATAATCCTACAGATTCAAAAAAAGAAGAAAAAGCCTTAAGTAATGTTGTGCTGATGGTTACAGTGGAAACATGAATGAATGGATTTGCCTCATACCATGATAGATAAAATGCTGTGTGCAGGCCAGCTCTGGCCAAAAACACAGCAAAACCCTGCCTGGGAAACTCTACTTAGGGACTTTGGGGTTTTTAACCTTCAGGAAGCATTCGCAGGGGTGAGTTTGCACCTGACTGTCTGGAGCACTGACCTTTAGCAACCAAGATTAGAAAAACAGGTAAAGAAAAACATCCATCTAGGTTACAGAGGACGTTGTGATTGAGAGAGACATATTGTATGTGAACAACTGGTGTTAATAAATAAAACGTAAAGTCAAGGTAAAGGGGATGTAGTCAGATATAAGGCTATGCTAGAGAAGAAAGTAGTGGAGAGCATGGGGAAAAAAAAGTATTTCTGTGAATGAAAGAATTTATCAGGTTGGCTATATTCAATTGACTTAGGAAACACTGTGAGGTCAAAAGGAAACAGTGAAGTTGTTTGTGGTCTAATGCAGGAAATGTGGGTAATGAGATGGAAGAACTAGAACTGCAAGCAAGATGTGGAAATGTCTCATGCAGAGTAGAGGAATGATGATAGAATGGCTCTGAAGATAGAAAAGGATTTGAAAATACCATTTTCTGAGGTTATATAGACCAAAGGAATTTAACATGAATGTGGAAAAGCACACATTAGTATTTTTAGTGAAAGAAATCCTACTTCAAACTGCATGATCCTGTAAATATCTGAAATCTGACTGAAACTGGGAAAGAAAGACTCTTGCAGTGCCCAAAAATTATCAGGTTTAGTCCTGTGGGTAATAGATTTCTGCCTTGGTCAAAGCACAGAAAAACAGTGCTGGTATTTCAACTTTGTACTTAGTGCAAAAACACATTATTCAAAAATATCTGGTGGTAGAAAATCGCTTTGTATTGGAAACCAAGTGACAAGATTATCTTTATATACAAAGATTAATGAGAGGAGATATTTAAGATGGCCATATACTAATTTAGAGACAATATTAATTATTAGAAATATATTAATTAAAAGACATATGAGCATGCATTACTATAGAGTAGATTTGCAATGGGAATTAGAAACAAATTCCTTATCATGTGATTTAATTTCTGAAATAATTGGGGTATTGTAGACCAAAAGCAGAAATAATGCTAAAATAGATTGTGTGGATGAAAAAGGAATGATGGTCAGGTCCTGCATGTCACCGACCTACATCTCATGTTGCTCCTGTGCATCATTCTAGGAGTCTGAGCTTGAAATAAGTTTGAGTGGCATCCTTCAATGCATAATGGCACTTAGCCACTTGTTAATTCTTCCAAGTAAGAGTTTTCCACAATTATGAGGGAAGCACTAAAATTCACTTACTTCTTTGGAAATTGAAAAGGTCATTTTTTTTGCCAAGCTAATGAATTTCATTGCAAGCAAAAGGAATTGAATATATCCTGCCAATTTGCTAATGGAATATAATTATTATCTATGTATTAATAACAGAGATTAAAATGCTGAACTGCACTTCGTGTTGTTCAGCAGTTCACATCCATCAAAACATGGGACACAATTTTCAAAAAGACTGAAAATGAAAGATGCTCCCAAACTTATGTGTCACTGAGGGCATGCCAGTCAAGGCATGGGGCAGCTCTAGTTGTCTAATTTCTTGTAGTTTCAGCATGTTTAGATAAAACACAGGTTATCTTTGATCAGGGCTATTTTTACAACAGTCAATTTTTACATTACAGCACTAATCACTGCAGAGCCATGACTGTGTAAGGTTTGTCTTCCTGTGAGGCTGGGCAGCAGCATGGCCATGGTGAGAGGAATGAAGAGGTGCCTGCTGCCCACCAGCCTCTAGGTCTTTTTGCTGTGCCTCCATCCTTTGGTACTTGCATTGTTCTGGTCTATGGTCAAGCACAGTAGGTCTGTCCTCAGCCTCATGTGAGTAGTCTGGGTATGAACTTGCATATCACCTACTAACAGTCAGTCAAAAATGGGAGAGAGCCATCTTTAAAAACCACATCATCCCACAGAATCACACTCACAAAAACACCATCAAAGAAGTTCTGCTGGGTTTGATTGCATGGTATGCTGAGCAGTTCCACTTTGCTCGTAGAACTGCCCAGTATAACATACAATTGCTCCTTTAACAATGTTAAAGTTTCCTTCTTCTCTTTCCTATATACCAGCATCTTTGGAATCTAGAATATCTTGACTTCCTCCACAAGGTGCTCTTCCCACTCCAGTAATGATCAACAGCTACTTATGCTAACACATGAAGTACAAGCCTAGTTGCTCAGCATGTAAGAGGAATTTAAGTAGTTAGCAATAAAAAAAGATTTCTAGCCTCTACAAATTTTTTCATACTCACAAAGATGAGGTGAAAGAAATACGACAGTGAAGTTAACTGAACATCACAAGTAATACAATTTCTTGGGGCTTGTGTATCAGAGAGCTAGGTAAACTTTATTGTTCTGTGAGACTTTTAGAAAATATTATGCTCCAAGAAAGTAATGAACTAATAACTTCTGCTTCAGTCTTGTTTCCTGCCCAACAGAAAAGTAATATTTGAAGACAAGATATTATTTTACATCAATTATCTATTCTGCTGGATATTCTTAAATGTACATTTTAATTATTATACACTCAAAACAATATACTAATTGCAGATTAATGATAAATTTCAATAACTAAAAGTAAGACAGCAACCTAAAATGGGCAAGTCTATTCCTAAAGTTTTAAAGTGCGCTATTAAAATTATTTATTTCATCTGTAAAAAAACTATACAGAAAACCAGGCTCTGATTTATGAAAACAGGAAAAAATAACTGTGGTTCCTAACTAAGATGGGAGATTGTTTTACTCAAAATAACACCAAGAAAACTTGCAGTGACAATAAAAATGCAACCGTATGGAAAGTCATACAGTCTCTGAATTGTAGCCATTGGATAGTAATGACACCTTCCTGGTGTCATACATGGGAACATGCTGTTGAGCAGGACCAGCTCTGTGAAGGCAGAAGGTGTAGAAACACCTATTGCAGGAGACAAAGGAAGGAAGATTTGGACTCACAGAGTTAAAATTTATTTTCCAGCAATCATGTAGTGGTTTCTGACAGAGAATGATTTGTATTCTACTGTGTAAGTTAATATGATATTTGCAAATTGTCTGATATTTGTGTATGCACTCATTACAGCAGCTATGCACATAAAGTTGCCCGTGTTGAGGAACAAGCACAGTTGCCCAATTTTAGGACTGAAAATAAAATTTGTACTTTCCATCAGTTTAAATTCAAGTTTTCTACTTCTGGTGAAGTGTCCTCAAGGATTTCACTTAATCAAAACTTCTTATAATATAAGGGAAATACCATTTCAGCAACACAGCATAATATTTGAATAAGAAAAATAAACTAGTTATAATTTCATAAGGAGCATATTTCCCTTCTTAAAAAAGGAAAGATGAAACCTTCATTCCTGAACAGAACCTCTCATAGGATTTCAATGCTAACATTTTAAGGGGACCTGATGCTTAAAGAGTTGAATGTTGGCTCCTTTAATACTAAATCAGCTGAAAGCAGAAATACCAACTTAACCTGGATTGTACAAACAGTTCATTCTTATGCCTGGTGATCTGACTAAAATATATCTCTAGCTTATCTTGCATGGATGCTTGCATCAAAATTTGGGAAACTTGGCACTGCCTTTTTATAACTAATTTTCATTCACAAGCAGTTTCTATTCAGGCGTTCTAAGAGAAAAATACATGCACCAGAGCAAGGCAAAACCAGATATTAATTGTCTTCTAGTCCATATGTTCAGAAAGAAAGGCTTTGTCTGAGAGATTTCTCATGTCATTCCCTTTCACTTAACCTAGTAAAGCATTTACAGCTGCACTGCTATCCATTTCCCTCTCAACATCTCCTGTAGATTTATGCCTCTTTCCAACAACCTAAGGAATACTGCAAAGGTTTTTAATGAATCTAGAGAAACTGTCAGCAAAAAGATTTATTTAACAACATGCTTCTAATTTAAAAATAGGGACATAAAAATGCAGAGGTCTCACAGCAATTACTGTATCTACAGTCATGGGAAGAAACATCCCAGAAAACATGCATTTGGCAATATGACACTGAATAGCAATACCAGGACAATGCAGAACATTTCCATTACTCAGTTTAGTAATGAAGGTTAATGGTCCTGTCTCTGCTGTCACTGTATGCCAGAGTAATCCTGGAAACAAGCAGTGGCGATGCAATTGAAGAGTTACCAACTATAATTGAATATTCAAAAGTAAAAGTCACATTAGTAATAGATTCTTGTTAATCACACAATGAGCCATTGTGACAGAGATATCACTGAGGAAATTCTTGTTTACAAACCCACTAGAAATGCATGGTCTGGGATGGTTTTCAGCCACACAGAACACTGTAGACCAAATAAAACACAGAACACAAGACCAAATTTTTAAAAATGGTGCTTTACTAAACAAATTTTATATGGAGACAAAGCAAGTTGGGAATAATGATAGCTACTAATAGCAAGCTAACTTTTGCTTCTAAATCAAGGCACCACCAGCAAATTAGGATGGGAATGGATAGATTAGATGTGTTTGTCCTGCACCTCATCACACCTTTACTGTAGCCAGCAATGACCTGCATACAAATATTTTGTAAGGAGAGATACTAAACTTCTAGAAAACTAGCAGGGTCTTTGTAATTAACAATCATCAAGTCACCAAGAAATTGCTTTTCTAAATGTAGGTCCAGCAATAATACATATGCAGCTGGAACTGAGGTTCTGTGACAAGGAGGACAAGAATAAGACTCACATAGGTGGTAAAATTTGGATTTCACTAGATGATGCATTACAGGAAGCTGAAGCAGGCATTGGAAACAAGTGACCTCTTCAAAGTCTTCATACTGCTTCTTTCCCACTTTTTCCTTCCCAATCTGTCACTAAGGGCATGAGATAATGAAAAGGTTTGGATCTATTTGCTGGATTTATTTGTTCTACTGTAACAAAGGTTTGCACCAGACCAGTTCCTCAGGGTTTGTCTAATTTCTCCTTATATAATTTCTCCTCATGAATTATTATTATTTTTTTACAATTATTGCAAAGGTCAAATGGCTGCAGTTTCACTACACTGAAGAATAACACAAATATATAGGGAGAAAGTCCATGTTCTGGAGAGTTATTCCCATACAGCTGAAGAGGAGGATATATGTAAAGCCACCAGAGATCAAATGGGAGGACAAGGGCAAACATTCATACGAACTGGCTGGGAGTACTTCTGAGATTCAGCTTATAGTTTTGCTATTAAAAATAAAACAAAAAATGACAAATTAGGCTACATGTTTCTTAAGTATCCTGTCTTACAACCTCAGTAGTGGGACCAGGAAGGGAATGTCATTGTCTGTAGAACCAGGGAATTTGAAGCGTGGTAGATCCATCCAAAATGTCTTCTTGTGTGTCTCAGACCATCTTGGGCACTTTTTCAGAATGGGTATTTGATGCTACTGTTCTAAATCTGACCAGCTGGGCAGGCAGCAGAACAGGGGAGGTGAAGTAGGGTGTTCTCCTATCTCTGACGTATTGCCAGGTCAGAAGTCACCACACCTCAAGTTGTGCACCTCTTTGCTTTTTCTTGTCCTCCACTTCTTTATTTTGTTTTGCTTAAAGGTCTCTAAGGCAACATCCCTTCCTATGTGTCCACAATGTGCCCAAGAAGGCTTAAAGTTGTCTAGAATATCTATATGCTATTATAATATAAATAATGATGGAAATAATGAATACATCCCTAGCCTTCTGCTTCGACAGCCATTTCCCCAGTACATTATTAGCAAAATTAATTCAAAAGCTGGCTGTTCTTTGACTCTCATTTGTTCTGAGTAATGTCTGGCAGGTTTTCTATGACCTTGTGCATGCAGTGTGGTGGTAACAATTTGACATGCAGAACTATTTCCTGTAGAAGAGGATTTATAAAATTGTCATTTTGCAGTGCAAAGACACTCTTCCAGTCAAACACTGTGTTTGGCACAGTATTTACTGCTAAATTAGCAATTGCTAATTGTTTACGATAATATTATTGTTTAAAGAGGCATTTCATTTCACATGAGCTGCCTACCCATTTCCAACATTCCTGTAGTTGATAGGAAAATTAGAAACACCTTAGAGGCTTATAAATTCAGTGCTCTGTCTCAATGCCTGAAACGATCCTCTCTTTAATGAAATGTGAATCCTGAAGGATTAGAATGTAATGAACTTTGTAGTTGTTCATTTCTCCATCCTGTTTTTAAGGTCTGTGCTATGGTTTTAAAAATTTATTTGCACTTTTATTATCTAAGGCTCAAGGTTTTACACCTGATCTAGTAGATATTTGAGTTCCATTGCTGGCACTTTCAGAATAAACAGCTGTCTGCTCTTTCAAACACTGAAACATTTCTTTAAAGCCAATTATTAAAGAAATCCTGAAGTAATAGCATATGCCCTAGACAGCCTGTCAAACATATACTGCCAATATCATATATTTATATTAATCCTGTGTTAGAAAGCAACCATTCCTTGGATTTCATAGCACATAGCTCTAATGGTAAATGAATTTTTCAGCCCTAGGTATGTAATTTTCTGAAGGGCTTTAAACTATAAGCTCTTTAAGCCAGGACTTATGTTTATACTTGTCTCCTGTTCTTGGCCAAATATTTTTTAAAAACCCCAAACCCTTAACACAATACTATTTTTTGCATGGTTGACAGATTAGTTATCCAGCTAGATAAAATTTACTGTCTCCTCTTGGTAGACTTTTCTTGAGTTTTGCAGATGGATGGCAATATAATATAATACAATCACTGAAGTCATTTTAATAAAAGTGCAGAGAGAGTGATAAAAATGAACTGTATATATATATATATATATATATATATATATATATATATATATATAAAACTTTGCAACTACATATACAGGGAAAGAACTTAATTAGAACAACTAGAATTTGATTTAGGTCATATTTGAGACCTGAAGCATGGAATCTTTGAAATACATAAACTTCCAATAACAAAGAAAGATATTTCATTCACAGTGCTTTCATGCCATAGTTCCATTTCCTGTAGATTTTTTAAATTATCTGAAGAGCAGTATAAGTGTACATGATCCTTCAGAGGGACCTTCACAACTGTCAGAAATTCCATAGTAAGTGTGCTGTGTTCAAATATATACATATATATATACAATATATTGCTCACTTTAAACATTTTATTTAATTGTTTCAGTATTCTCCTCCAAAATGATATGGATCATACACAGATATTCTTTTTAAAGCAAAAGCTCGTAAATTAAAAGCTTAGAGCAAAAAGAGTAATTATTTGTCTTCACTCTCCAAGGCCCAGCTGAAGAAGAAATACTTTGCAAGTCAGTCGTTTTGTGCAGACACCAAAGTGAAATCAAGAAATAGAGTGAAGTGTAAATCACCACCATCAATTCCCATCTTGTTGCAGTCAAAGCCCCCAGTGCAAGGTCATTACTGGGGGAAATGAAAAATTTTAGATGTTGAAGGTCTTGCTTCCAATAAATAAAAATCCCAGATTCATATTGGTTCCTTTCCACTTTTACACGTAGTGACTGGCATATTAGGGGGCTGTCACTAGCAGTCCATGAAAGACTTTGAGGGATAGTTTAGTTTCCGCTGTGCTTTTTCCTGACCATACTTATATTATCCAGTTCTGCTAAACCCTAGCCTCTCAGGAAGGTAAAGTTAAGAAAAAAATTTCGAAATCGTTCTGAGCATTACAGTGACCATTGAAAGGGCCACTGAAGTAAGGAGAGGTGTCAGCAGAAAGGCTATCTGTGACTTGCACAGGAAAACTTTGGCCTGCTTAAGATGTTGGTTGAGCAAATCCCTAACTTGAGAGGCAGTTTTGAAGAGTAAAGGAGTCCAGGAAGGCTGGATGTTCTTCAAGAAGAAAATCTTATAGGCACCAGAGCAGCCCATCCCCATACACTGAGATGAGCCAGAAAGGAAGACCAGCCTGGCTGAACAGAGAGCTTTAGCTGGAACCTGGGAAACAAGAAGAAATTTTACAACCTTTGGAAGAAGCAGCAGACAACTTAGGAGGACTGCAAGGGTGTCATGAAGTTATGCAGGGAGAAAATTAGGTGGGCCAAAGCCTAATTAGAATTTCATCTGGCTACTGCCAGAAAAGAGGGCAAAAAATATGTCTATAAATGCATCAACAATAAAAGGAAGGCTAAGGAGAATCTTCATCCCTTGTTGGAACCATAGTGATAAAGGATGAAGAAAAGGATGAGGTGTGTAATGCCTTCATTGCCTCAGTCTTTAATAGTTGTCCAGGTACCCAGCACTCTATTCTGGAAAAAAGTGATGGGGAGTAGAAGGAAGCATCCATAATCCAAGGTGAAATGTCAGAAACCTGATTCACCACTTACACACACACAAGCCTATGGGACCACATGGGATCCATTAAAGGGATATTTAGTGAGCTGGTGGAAATGCTCACTAAGACACTTTCTCTCATTTATCAGCAGTCCTGGCTAACCAGGGAGATCCCAGATGTTTAGAAGTTGGCAAATATGTTGTCCATTTACAAGAAGAGCTGGAAGGAGGATCTGGGTAACTAGAGGCCTGTCAGCCTGACCTCAGTGCTGGGAAAGGTCATGGAGCAGATCATCCTGAGAGCTGCCATGCAGCACGTACAGGACAGCCAAGGGATCAGGCCCAGCCAGCACAAACATGGATTTGTCAAAGGCTGGTCCTGCTGGACCAACCTGATCTCCTCCTATGACAAGGCACCTGCTTAGTGATGCAGAGTTACAGGCTGGAGGCAGAGTGCCTGGAAAGTTGCCTTCTGGAAAGGATCCTGGGGGTGCTGGTGACAGCAGCTGCACTTGAGCCAGAGTGTACCCAGGTGGCCAAGAAGCCAAGGACATCCTGGTCTGTACCAGCTATAGTGTGCACAGCAGGACCAGGACAAGGATTTTCCCCCTGTACTCAGCACTGGTGAGGCCACACCTCAAATCCTGTGTTCAGTGGCCCCCACTGCAAGAAGGACATTGAAATGCTGCAGTGTCCAGAAAAAGACAGCAAAGCTCAGGAAGTACATGGAGTATAAATCTTATGAGGAGCAGATGTGGGAACTGGGGGTGTTTAGCCTGGAGAAAGGGAGGCTCAGAAAGGGACATTACCACTCTCTACAACTACCTTAAAGGAGACTGTAGCCAGGTGGGGGTCAGTCTCCTCTCAAAAGTGACACATAACAGGATGAGTGGAAATGGTTTCCAGTTGCACCAGGGGAGGTTTAGATTGGACACTGGGAAAAATTCCTTCACTGAAAGGCTGGCTAAGCATTGGAACAGGCTGCCCAGGGAAGTGGTGAAGGATACCATCCCTGAAGGTAGCTGTGTCACCTGGGGATTTGGTTTGGTAGTGGACTTCACTGTGCCATGTTAACAGCTGGACTCTACAATCTTAATGATTCTATGACTCTGTGAAATAGATCAGAAGGAAGTTAAAACAATACAACAATCTAATATTTAATGAAGATGGGATTGTATGTTTGAATAAAGCACTGAGGAAAGGTGAAGCTATGTTACAGCTCTGGACCTACACTGTATTGAATAGGTAAAGAGAATGAAGGCTTTCAAGGTTAAGGGTTGTCTTGGCACAGGTATCATATCCCCCTGTACTTTTTTTGATCCTAGATTATATAAGTACTGTGATGTCAGTATTTATGTAGGAGAGCAAAACAGATATAAGATCACATCACATTCATATAGCTAAGTAGCAATAAATCAGAAAAGAAAAAAATAGTTGTCATAGTCGATTCAGCTTTTCCCTGCCAAAAGCTGCTGGTATATTCTAAAGGCGGTTATTTTGTCGTTTTAACTAAAGAAAAAACATTTAATGCTGCTAAAACTTTGTCATTTGGCAGGCTTGCTGATTCAAGGTACATTGAGCTATGACAACTTCTCAGCAGACACCACAAATGGCTTGTTAGCTGAGGTGGGAAGGATATTTAATATCTTGTGTTTTTAAAGAACTAACAAGACCCTGAGACAATGCAGAGATATCAGTATACAGAATAAATAAAGCAATGTATACATCCATCCTTCTTTGCATACTCTGATATTTAGATAGCTTGCACAGAGTTTCATCTCGGATCTGAAAAATGGCTTCCGAATGAGTCTAAATTTAAACATAGAACAATAGGAACAGTAAAGCTCTGTTTCAAAAGACTTATTTATTAGGGAGAATGGAAGGGAATGATTCATCATCTTACCACAGACAGAGCTGCAAAAGTGAGCTCTTGGAATGCTCAGTGAAGAAGACACTCTGAGCCCAATTGCAGAACTACAAAATATGGTATGGAGAATGTGTGGTATTAGGAATTCAGTGATTAGATTAGGGTCATCATGTTGCATTTCCATTTAAAAAAATTTAAAATCTATTATTTGTAACATGTATTTACTGCAGCTTAGTTTTCTCCATTACTGAATGCTTCTAGAGGTAGCTTCCTAGGGAAGTATTGTAGGAAACAAAGGTAAGCTGCCTAAAACGTCAACATGGTTATTTTAACATTAGTTAAATCCTTCATTCACATTCAGGATAGTTGCACTCTCACAGACTTCTTTAACAAAGGTCCCTGCATCTGTGTCTTCTGGACCTCTACAAGCTTGGATGTACTGCTCACTTTAAACAGCTGCTCTGTTCCAAGTCTGTCTCAGGATGCTCTCAAATCCTTTTTTTGTGCTTTTAAATCCCTTAACATAAAAAAGACCTGGACACATTCTCTACTATTAATAACAGGAAGATGGAATGCTTCTTGTACAAAGGTGTCTTTTTTTTCTTTTTTTAAATTAGCTTTCTGTGTTTCTTAGAAAAATGTGTATTCTCTGAATGAAAATATCATCTGATACAGGAGACTGCCCTAATTAAGGAGATTAGAATGCTATCACTATCGTGACACAATACACTTGGCATTTTTAAGCCTTGTGCACCAGTTCAAAATGATGGCAGACTTGTGTCCAGAACTTCTATTGCAGTCAAAAGTTTTGATTTTCTCCTGAAAAGCATCATGCTAAATACTTGTGTTGCTGACGTTTTCCAAGGTGGTTTCTGATTTTGGTTATTTTATTCTCATGAGTCCAGTTTTCTAAGCCACTCTCCATCCCTCCTTATACCTGCTCCTCATGGGTGATCTGCACATGCAAACACGGGCCTCGATGTGCCCGTAGCTTGCAGGAAAATTTCACAAGTAGACAACTGAAAGTACAATTATGTTAAAGCAAACCAACTGTCACACAAACAAAAGTGGTTATACTGTTAAAAGTTCTGGAACTATTTGTTTGATTTCCAAAGCTATGTTGTCCATCCTTGGGAAGATATTTGTGTTATAAGTCCATGGCGTTGATGTTATTCTGATAGCTGAATGACGACATTGCAATAAATTTTTTTGCAGTTACAGACTTTAAATACAGAATGGCAAACAGACAAATGCCCCTGAGGGGCTTTTAAGAAGCAGAAATCTTAATGAGCTCATCACTTACAAAAACTGAATACCTGCCTGGGGACAGACAATGTGAATAGTAGAGGAATCATGTGGTTATGCTTCTCTTCAAGCTTAGCATCCAGCTAAGCTCATCTTGTGTCTGCTCTTGCACAATGCAACATGCACTGAAGCAAGACTGAGATATAGGGGTTATATTAACCCAAGGTGATATTTTGTTTTCTAGTCATTCCTGTAAAGGATGAGAATGAGCCCTCCTCAAACAAAACAGGTTTTCTTCTTTTGCAGTTGCTTATCCTATTTAGTCTTTAACTGCAAATACAGCTTTTAGCAATCTGAAATGTTTCTGCAGGAGCTGAGTGAGTGGGTAGTGTTTGGTTTGTAAAGTTTAATCATGCCTGGTCAGAAATACAATGTCCACTAAAACACTGATTTTATCATCTCTCAAAACTTATAAATGCAGAATACTGTCAGTTTGGAGTTTGATTCTCCACCAAAATCAGATTATTCTTTTCTTAGTGGCTTCTGAGAAGTATTTATAAGCCCTTACGCATATAAAACGAAAAATATGCATTTGTGTCTCCTTGTTAAATATCTTACTAAATGTCTGTGACAAAAACTGCTTTTATCTGGAATATTTCAGATGTCCTCCAGGCTTTCTTACAAATCCACTTGTCCTAACAAATGGGATATATTTTATAGCTTTTCTGTGAGCATCAAGATAAATCTTTCAAGGACTTGGATAGACATTCCTCCAAGGGCCAGTTTACCCTGCATGATGTGAATAGTTTTTGTTTTCCTTTCTTTTAAATTTCTGCTCAGCTATCCAGGGACTCAATGAGTAGCTTTCTCCATGAGATGTTCGGGATGGTGCAGTCAAAATTGAGATATGAGGGAAAGAATCTTCTTTTCCTAGTAAATAGACTCAGGGAAGAGAAGGCTGTCTCCTACAGAAAGCAGGTAAAGGTCTTATGACTTCAATGCCAATTCCCAGCTGTGTTCAGCCTCTAAGCCAGGCCAAAAGAAGGGGATTCACCCTTGCCCAAACTGCTATGCATTAAGGAAAGAAATGTGACCTCATAGAATATGTCTTGGAGAAACCTCTTCTGACTAGCAGCATGCTAAAATTGCAGCCTAAGTTTTTTCCTTCTCCAGCACTTACCTGTGGGAAAGAGCAAAACCATGACAGACCCTCAGCTCAGGATTCAGAGACCAAAATCATTTTCATTTTCATGTTACACATTCTCCTGCTGGCTACTGGCCTCTTATCAGTGAAGCACTAGTTAGGCATCTCACCACTGCTCGGCCTCACTGGGTGATACCTACCCTCCCCGGGGGCTGACATCAGCCAAAAAAAAGCAGGTGTCTCATCCCATGGTTAAATCACCATAGTCAGCATCCGACAGACATTTCTAGGAGCAAACAGATGGTCACGGGCTCACCAGATTTGTGCTGGGTGCTGCAGGAGCACTCTAGGCATGGCTGGGCTAAAGTTCTTAACTGTGGTCAAGTGTCATGCAGAGACAAAAACAGTCTGGGGTTTTCACAGCATTTCTGTAGGGTTATATGGTATAATTTCAAATTGGATTCTGTCTACAAAAGGAACCACATCTGCTGATCAAAAAAGAGAGAAAAGAAAAAGATTCATGGGACAGAGCAATCTACCGAATGGGTGCACAGATGCTACTGTAGGCACAAACTGAATTGCTAAAAAAAAGATACAATCACGGACAAAGACCCTCTAACTAATTAAAGTTAGAAAGTGGTATGTTTATTCACCAGCAGGCGGCACGGGAGTCACCTCTGAAAGGCGTGACCACCCTGAACAAGGTTCTTTGCCATCTATTTATTCCCCAAGATGTTACATACAATACATCTGCATAACCCCAGCACCTCCCATCCCCATCCCATATTAGAATGAGCCCATTAGTCCTTCACACGTGCGCAGTTCTTCTCTTGAATTGGGTCGGTGGTCTCGAAATGGGTCAGTGGTCTGGAAGGATGAAGTCAGGAGAGTCTTCATCAGGTCTCTGTGACCCTCTGGCATGATCCAAGGCTTCGTGATTAACGGTTTACTTATTTTATGTTCTTCTGTATGTAAATTTATAATAGCAGATAATTAGCTCTACCCTAAGTATCTGGTAATTACTAACCTACCATTTACCTACCTAACTTACATCTTGGTCATGGAAACTACTTCTACCCTTAGCAAAAATCTTAACTTTTTAAAACCATGATTCAAAACATGCATTTCAGAGAAACCTCAAGGAAATAAAAGCTTTTTTTATATATGTATTATTGCTGTGGTCTGTGTCTCCCAGCTGCTTTCTTTGTGACTTCTTGGATTTACAGCAATGTTGTATGCAGCCTTTTTTTATTTTTTTTTTTACCCCTCATTTTTCCGATTCTCTTAGCCTTCAAACTCCTTTTACAATTTCAATTATGTGCTCCAGCTGGAGACCTGAGCTATCAATGACTAACAACCATAGGAGCTGATTTCACATAAACTAGGCAAAAGTCCAGCATGTGACTCAGAAGCAGTCATTCCACCAGAGTTCATGACCTGCAGGAGCTTGCTGTGGCTCCACTACTTGTACCTACAGCACTCCAGTTATTACAGGGCTGAAGGCTGCACTCCAGCACAGGACAAATCGGCTGAAGCTTGTCTCCTTCATCCTACTTAGAGCTAAATGGAATAAACCAGCAAAGCCAGAGTAAATGAGCCATTGCAAAACTGATCTTAACCTCCACCCCCCTGATTTGGCAGCCAGGCACTAGGGCAGGAGACAAGATAATTCCAGTCAGCTCCAGCGGGCTTTGTAATGCAATTTGACAAATCAAGTAGATAGCTTTTATTAACATAACTAAATGAAATATTGCAAATGGGAGATGTGGACATTGATCTGTCTTCATATATGCATTCTGCTTTGGGGGAAGGGAAATAGCCCTTAAAGTCAAGCTGCTGCTGCCTGAGGTAGGAAGTTGCTGTAATGAATCTGTTCTGCAGTTTTGTATCTCCAAACTGCCTGTTTAACACCAATACCAATAACGATAAAAGAGAAATACAGAGGAGTATTATGCGTGTAGGGCTATAAATGTTCATATTTGGACATACAAGTGATTATTCAAGGCCAGATTTTCCTAAATATGAATGTCTGCTTTGATTTTCTGGTGATGAAATGGAAGTAACAAGGCTTGTTGAAGACAATGATACCAATGAAAAACAAGGATACCCTGACTATATTCCTTAATAATAACTCTTCCTACATAAACTGCTTAAATAATGTATCTCACAGCACATATGGTGAAAGTACACAGATTACTTCCTCAATGAAATCATCCAAGTCCAGGTCTCTCAAATTAGGCAAATAAATTCAGAACCTAAAGGAAACCTAATATTCCTGCCCTTTTATCAGGGCTGTGATGGAAAAACATCCATGGGAAAAACCTGAATATTTTATTTGAAACAGTACTTTCTTATGTCTTCACATTCTCCAAAGTTAGCTCTGAGAAAGCTAGAGGGAGATTTGTGTTCTTCCTCTCATCTTTTGTGTGTAGCCAGAGTTAAAATCCTGCTGTGCGGATGCCAAGCATACCTATGCTGGCTGAAGCATAGCATGGAAGACCTCCCGGTATTGGAAGAAAAATAAAAATAGTATAAGTAGAGCAAAGACTGGTCTAGCATGCAGTTGAGGAAGTCTTCTTGGAGCCATTTAATGTGAACTTCTGGGAAAGTAGATTAAGCAACTCTTAGCTTCGTATAGATATGAATTTCCAGATAGCAATATATTTTGTTGGGCCATTGAGCTGAACTTGTCAGATTCTCTCAGTGGTTCAGCTAGAATGGTTCAGCTTTTTGCATACTACAATCTGGGGATGAATTTCTTTTTGTCACCATCCAGTAAAACACTCTCCCTCTTCAGGTATGCAAAAATATTTGGGTTTGTGTTCTTTGGAGGTTTTTTATTCTTACGAAAACAGAGAGTTCTGGTTTGGTTTGTATTGCTTTTATTTCATTAATTAGGCTAAACAGTGAGTAGTTTATTTAAAGTATTTCTGGAAATTGTTATAGTATTTATTCAAGGTTTTTAAAAACCATTCTCCTAACAGCATAGTGGAACAGCGTTAATACAAACTTAAAGCATGACATGTACAAACAAAATCTGTGTCTCACAAGTATTAAGGAAAAGTGTGACTGGGATTGAAATTATAGTTTAGATTTCTTTTACCAAAGGTGTTTGATTTGAAGGTATCTAATGCATCAGCTTATTGTCACAAGAACATTATCTACACACCAGAACAGAAAACCACATTTTCGCCAGTTTTGGAAGTTCTGGAAAACAAGAGTGCACCTAAAGGTCTTCCACAGCTTTTTTACCAATGCCAGTGCCCCCCTTTTAAAGACAGAAATCCTGGCTGCAGAGACAAGGAACATCACAGCTATCACAAAAGCATATCCTCCCAGTACAAAGAGGCCCTTGGTAGTACAACATCTCCATCAGCCTGTAGGTTTCAGATAATTTCAGTAGAAAGTTGTACAAAATGTATAAGTAGCAGGTAAGTGTCTGAGAAGAAAGCATTAGTTTCCTTCTCTCTTTTTCTGCCTTTCATTGGAAGGGTATTACAATGAGCATTAAAATACAGACTTTTCAGGATTATAGTGGGAGAGAAATCACAGCTCTCAAAGTGGATCCATGAAACAAACCTGAGGGTTGTCCTGCTCCCCCTGTTTTGCATTTCTGATACAGGAATAACAGTTCTGTCACACTCTTCCAATTTTGAGAAATATGTGACCATTACCTTGCAATTGCAGCTGTTTTTCCCAGAATGAGTTCTTGATATCTGTTTGCTGATCCAATATACCATTATATAATACACCAGAGACCTTGGATTACTTCTGACTTCATCTCTGCTTTATGTTCTATAAAGATGCCTCTTCCCTCAACAACCAGTGCTTACAGACCTTCCTAAAATATTGCTGGGCATATTGCAGAGCCTCCCGAATTTAATTAACTATTCAAGTCAGCATATCTCAAATCAGTTTCCAAAAGGGACCTTGGGCAAACACTGAAGCAGGTGAATGACAGTGTTGCTTACTGCAGTAAGTCATCAGAGTGTACAGCTCAAATGATCTCAGCTCAGGCTGATGGTACAGTACAAATTCACTATTGCTAGGAAGGGTATGAAGGAAAAATAAGAAAAAGGAATATGATACTCAAGCACTATTACTGTTTGTTGTGGAAATAGGAATAAAACTATGAATCTGTCCTCTTCCATCATGCTTTCCTTTTGGAGAGATGCCATTTTAGTCACAGAGACTCTTGAGGTATCTTCATGTCCCAGAAAAATGCTGAGCAGCCATTGAGCATGACCACAGAAAGAGGGGTCCCAGCAGCACTTACTCTAAAACATAAGAGATGGAGCTTGCCAGAGCTGGCTTTGACTAAGAAACCCAAGAGAAAGAGAACACTAACTGTATAGAGATTTTTTGTATTCCCAAGTGCTGAAAGATCAAGCAAGCAGTAAGGCTTTGTCTGAATTGGCAATTGCTCCTGAGTAAAGAGAATTAGCTGCTGTCTGCTTTAAGCTTTGTCTAATACAAGAGCATGCAATAGTGAAAGTATAGGTAAACTGGATCTGTAAGACTTTAGATGCCTCTCTGATCTCTGGTGACAGATTTCTTCCTAGAACATTTAGTGTTTTATGGCAGTGAATCATTTGTTTTTCCGTGTGTTACTGAGTTTAATAAAAGAGTTCTAATCTTAAGCTGCATGATGTTGATGGATATCTTTTTCCCCTTACAACAAAAACACTACTTCAGCAATAAATTGCATGGAAGACAGTGTTTTTAAAGACCTGTTTACTTGAGAAAATGCATAAAGTAACACCTAAGATTTTACTGGCTCTTAATGCCAGTCAGACTGAAAGAGCAAAAGGAATTGCTTTGGCTTTATTAGCAATATTTATTGCTCAAAGCATGAGAAATTGGGGGAGGACAGAAGCAATAATCTGTATTTTCATTGGTTTACAGGTTCCCTTGGGATGAAAGTATGCATGTGTATTTTCAGTGAAAATCCAGGGCTGAGCTCACTGCTGTGCCTAGGGAGACAGCATCTGGATAGTTTTTCTCCACTGTGTTCTTTCCTCTTGCTCACTTTTCCCCCTTGTAAATAGTATTTAAAAGTTTGCAACTTGCATTTGTCTTTCTGTTCTATGTTTTGCTATGTATCACTAATAATCTAATAAGACATTAAAGCATATTACACTTAATATTTGAGCTTCTGGTCCTATCTTACCTGATGGACTTGGGAACTCTTCCAAGCATCTGTACTCTGCTGCCCATGCCCTCATTGATTCCTGAATATCTGTAAAAGCAAGGCACAGGCACACAGCTTTCCTATCCTCCACTGTGCATGGTTTCCACAGAGAGAAAAGCAAATTGCTCAGGATAGGCATACCCTTGTCCTAGTCCCATTCCAGATGGCTGAGGACCCTGTACTTCAGGACACAGCCACTCCTCAGCTGTGGTGAGAAAAAGGATGTGTTCATTTGCTTTAATGCAAACAGCACATCCTTAAACAGTCTGTCCTTTGAAGTGTGGGGGATTTGTTTCCCTTAAGAACCTGTAGCCATTCTACATCTGCCCAAAGCTTTTAGAGGGTCAGCTGGTGATGTGCCAGGCCTTCCATTTGCTTTGAATTATTTCTTCTTACTCAGCTGAAAGTGCCAGGTATGTCCAGTACCTCTCCAACTCCCAGATCTTAGCAAAACCACTCTCAGCAAACTAAAGGATAAAAGATCACTGTACTTGTTTGGCTTGACCCTGCCAGCTGTGGCTCCTTGACCACCACAATCACAAGTTTCACTCCATACCAGAACTACCTTATAGCTTTCCAACCAATCAAGCAGTCTGGTGAGCAGCAAAGCATTGGTGTATTTCTGTCCGAACTAGTGGGACCCAGCTGGAATCCAAATTTACCAATATAAAATCTATTTTCTACCACAAAAGGAAAAAAAAGGCCTAATACATTCTAATATACGTTCACTAATTGTTTTAAGAGTTTGTCTGTGAGTTTCACGGACAATATAAAAACCTCACACATCTGCTGGGCAAATATCCTTCTAGATATCTGTATTTTCATGGAAATTTGCAGATGTGATTTGGGCCTTGTGATGCTGAGAGGCTCTGGTTTCTGTTAGGCATGTCAAACCTGACGGGGACAATATTTTACCACAGTGCAGAATCTGCAGTCAGCAGAAGATGACAGTGTCTCTATGAGCTGTCATGTATAATTTTGGCAATTAAATAGGCCCAAGTCTATTTAGAAGTATAAGGAGCTCTTTGAAGAATCCAAGTCTGTTGTCCCCATTGCATGTCCTGCAGAAGAGAAAGCTCTTTAGGGAGAAGAGACTGGTCTGAGGTTTGGATCTCTGTGGCATGGAGTTCCCGAGGGATTCTGTATAGACGAAGAGAGAAGCTTAGAAAAGCTGTTATTTTCCATTGTGACGCAGAAAAGAGCAACTCAGAGGCTTTTCAATGTCAGAGAAATCAGCATAGCTTCTGTATAGTTAGAATATAAATGCTGCCCTGGGAGACTTAGGGTCAGTGTGAGACCACATTGAAGCAGAGCCAGCAGAGAGGAGCATCCCAGTAACTCACCCTAGATAACCATGGACTGACCACAGCATGTTTCCAAAGCATAGCAGTGTCACTACAGCAGGCATTTGTTTTGCCTCAGTGCTCAAAGAACACAGTTTGCTCCAAGGAAAGCAGTCACCCCTTGGTGCAGCTCCATTAAGTGAAATATGTGGAAGAAATGAGTAGCAGAAGTGCTGCTCTTCTTTTTACTTACCTTTCTATGCCTAGATTTATGTTTGCCAGATAGTCACAAGCTAGGAGACCCTTAAAATGCTTTAGTGTTTGCACCAAATAAATAAAGAGGATTATATTCTTGTGCAAAATTTTTCCATTCATCTGCCTTCCAAACTGTTGGCATTACTCCCAAGGAGGAGTCTAGACATGAGTCTGGAAATAGCCCTTCATTTGTACTGTATTGCTGCAAATATGAGGTTATCTTCATGTATTCAGAGTTCTAACAAAGCTTCATCAGCTTTGAAAAAGCCTATTTTGGACAATGTGATGATTTCTTGAGATATTTCTGATAGTCCAAACAAACAGGCATGACAACAGAAGCAATGCAGGGGTACCTTCACAATCATAGCCTAAGCTAACTAAACCTGATGCTGGGTTAAGGTGGCTTGCAGCAGTCTTGCTACCTCTAAATCTAATATCCCCCTGTTATCCCTAAAGGTAAACCAAGTGCTGTTACCCAAGAAGACTAGGCAGGGGACAAGGATCCACGGAAGAAACAGTGGGATGGACCAGATGGTCAAATGGAGCAGTAGAGCTTGCACACATTCAGCAGACAAAAAAAAATCTCACAAGAGCTCCAAGTGTTTCTCTGCAATACTGAGATGTAAGATGAAGACATACCAGACAGGTCATAACACTGTAGAATTGTAGAATGGTTTGGGTTGGCAGGGACCTTTAAAGGCCATCTAATCCAAACCCTTGCAGTGAGCAGGGACATGTGCAATTCAGTCAGGTTGCTCAAAGTCTCATCCAGCCTGACCTTGAATGTACCAGGGATGGGGCAGCCACCACCTCTGTGGGTAACCTGTTCCAGGGTTTCACCATCCCTCATGAAAAAATTTCTTCCTTGTATCTAGTCCCTTGGATTTCTCTCAAATCCAGTTGGGAAAGAGGCTGTTTCAATCACTTGAGGGTTAACCTCAACTCACTAAAGCTCATCTCCCAAAGGCTGGAATTCTAAATGTTATTGTCTCTGTGATTCATTCTGTTGGACACAATACATCACTCATTATACTGACATAGTGCAACAACCTTGGCATCATCAGCTCGGAGTAAAAACCCTGAAGGATGGAAACATTAAAGTTGAAAAATCAGCCCTTATAAAGAGAACATTACAATAAAACCCAATGTTTAAAGTAGAGCAAATCTATTTGAAAACATATAAAGTTTCAATTATGACCAGTCAGTCAGTGGGAATATTTATATTTCAAAGGACTATGGCTGATTCCACGCTCACATGGTATCTGCAGTTCATCATGCTAAATTCATTTACAGACCTAATAGACATCACCATTGCCATGGACACACACACAGATGAGGGAAAGGAATACAAATCTGACAGGGTCCAACAAGTGCTCCAAACAGATACTCTTCTGAAACATCACAAATAGGGCACAACAGGTGTCTAAATAATCTTGAATTTGTTGCTCCTTAGACGGATTTCCTCTTACTGGGCCCACTCTTGAATATATATGAGAGGGTGAATGAAAGGAAAAGGGATTAGTTTATAAAGACTGTGTTAGTAACTGGTTTCCAGACTCCTTAATACAATGAGGTGTCAACTAACAGGATTTCACATCATCCTATCCTATTATCCCCCAGGCTTAAACCATCAAGTAGCCTGCATTCACTTCAACCACTCACTTCAAAACAAGCAGGTATTTCACAGTTCCTTATGGCATGTGTGCTTCTCAGAATACTAGGATTAACTTCATTGTCAGTGTGCAAAAGCAAAATGCTTTTCCAAAAGCCTATATGAGCCACCTTACTGAAATAGCATATATGTGCATCCCATAGCTCTGTCAGATTGAGCAGAAGGGATTTGATGCACTCATTTGAAAACATCCATCCAGTCAATACAATAATGCCATTTATAATGCTGTAGTACAAAGCTCCTGAATTATTTCAGAACACACAGTCACAACTCACAAGGGAAAAATGCATTAAAGTATTTTACCTTTGGCTCTTGCAGTTTCCATTTCTTTTACATTAAGGTTTATACTCTTGTTTATAGAGAACTATGTACATATATCTTTGCAGTAAATAATCTAATCTAAACACACAACACCAACATACAACACTATCTATGGAAAATTCAATATTTCTCAAGATTATCTTGCTAAAATTCAGTTTTCTATTCAGTCATAGTACTGAAATTATTTCATAAACAAATACCTGTCTCCCGAATATTCTTGAGGCAACCTTTCATCCTTAGGATCAAATACATGTCAGAGATACAGCTGGGATTTTCCTTGAAAATAAAGATATCTAAGATTTTTTGCATTCATCTTACAGGGCTATTTTTTGTATTTAGTGATTTACCTCATTTCCAACTAGAAATTTGTGTCACGTCAGCTTATCTGAAGGTCAAACATTAAAAATAATACTAATATTTAATCCTGATAACGTTTAAATATTTGCAGATAATTATTACAATTTAATCCTGATAACGTTTAAATATTTGCAGATAATTATTACATTTCTCCATGTCCCAGCATTATTTTCCGAGCTAATTCTCTGGCTTTCCCGTAAAACCAGTGCTTCTTGTCCACAACTAGAAACTTCAATTCCACTAAAATACTACTCTCAACAATTCAATCCAAAATGTTAATGTTATCACTAGCTACAGAAATAAGGAATTTATTCATATTCCATTCATAATCAAAACACAATTTCATATTCTCTCTTGTCGTGAGACCATGGAACTTCATCAATTCCTACCTAGCAAGGACCACTATAGTTGCTCTATTTTACTGTTAAAAGAAATGTAGCAACTCTTGCATATTCTAGATTGTAAGAAGGACAAAACACTTATGGTTTTTCTGTCCAGTACCATTAACATGAATAAATCTGATCATGTGTAGAAAAAAAAAAATAAAGTTTATTTCTTAACAGTAAAAAAAACAATTCTCTGGTTTCATATATGTATATACACACACACACACACACTCACTCACACTCACATATGTTGTATGGCCTGCACTTTTCCTCTGTGTGAATAGTAGACTCCACACTGATCATCAAGCTTTTGTGCTCCAGTAGCAACAGCTCCTGTCATTAAGATTCAAGTTGCATGGGGCACTTGTAATGGAATTATAACATTTCTAAAAGAATGATTGATTCAATTCATTACCGGTTTTCAGTATACAATAAAAAATTTCTGAACCTTAGAAAAAAAAGTCATGAGGCAAATCCAAGTGATAATAAATCACCTGTGTAAATGTTAACAAAATGGACTCAAGACACAAAATTCACTATGCATGGCCGCAATGAATGCTGTATAAATAAAACATATTTTATTTTTCTCTAAGTAACAATTCAAGGAGTTAAAATAATTCAGTGTAGTAGAAAATGGGTAAAAGCTGGCTGTAGCAGAGTGCACAGTAAAGATCCTTATTGACTGATTAGCAATTTGTTTCTGCAAACACTGCACAGCAGTTACCCTACTTTGCAGCAGGCTATTAGAGCCTAATGAAAAATGTGCATTTTCGATAGACTTAATGGTCTTGAACAGAAGCCCTGTGCTTCTACGAGACTTTATTCTGTACTTAAATTATGGATTTATGTCTGTCGTTACAGCTATTGTCCCTTGTTTGTACAATATAGGCACATTACACAGTTTTGTATTTACAGTGTGACTCCTGCAAAGATGAGGAACAAAACCTGTCACTCTCAGATGACAAAGGCACTATCCTGTGACAGCAGGCAGCAAGACTGTCTGTAGACGGGCTGATGCCTGAAGAGCAAATTTAGCTGGGTGTCTCCTGCTTTTGACATTTCAGCATCTTGCTTTGAAACTTCAGCACAGGGAGTGAGTGGTCTGCTGTACATGGCAGCTGAAGTTACAAGGGACATCACTGTAGATGAAGTTCTGGATTAATTAGAGACCAGGACACTGGCTGGGGATGCCACTGCCTGGGAGGGCACAGAGCTGTGCAAGGTGCAGGCACCACAGCAGGGAGAGCAGGGCAGTGTCACCGGGCATGGAGTGCAGGGTGCCAACACAGCCAACACAGCTGGCCCTGTTGCAGCAAAAAGCTAAGCATAATATAAATGGGTAAACAAAATAAAAGAAGTATGATTTTACTTTTTAACAGATGGTAACAAGAGCTTTCCCCTTCCCACTCTGGGAACAGAGTTGAGAACCGGATTCACAAAAAGGTTGAAATCACATGTTGAGATAAAAACCATTTACTGGAAACAGCAATGACATAAGAAAAATGAACAGAAACCGCAACAGTATTAATAAAAAAAAGGTCTGAGACAAAGAAATCATTTACTTGGAAAGTAAAACATTACTGGACCATTTTGCCCACCATGCTTTTTTCCCCTCAATTGGAAAGAAAAGAGTCCCTTACTCCCGCTCCCAGCTTCCTTACTCCTGCCCCTGGCAAGTGACATGACATGATATTGAATGAAATTAGCACCTGGCCATGCTCTCCTCCACCTCTGTAAAAAATTAACTCTGTCCTGGCCAAAACTAAGACAATTAGTCACTGCCTATTTCTAGGTATGCCTTAGTAAGCCTACATTGGGTTGATATTTTGTGTGGAGCTACATGTTTTACCTCAGGTTATTTCATATCTAATTTGAGGTTATATGTCTCCAGACTAAACTTTGTGTTTACATGGATATGTGGACACATATACATGTGTGTGTACATGTGTTATGTGGTTTGTGATTACAGCCAGTTATTTCTCTGATCTGGTTTCATGTGCACTGGAGACAGTGTTCACAGACATCTTTGGTCAACATACATGTATTTATGCCTGACTATGAGATTTGATTTTATTTGCCTACTGCTTTCTTTTCAGCAATGTCTAGCTCTTATCCAGTTCTGGCTCCTAGTTAAAGTGGAATTCCCAGAACTTATTATCTTAAATAATAATAGAACTGTCTGTTCTCTTCTGTTTCTTCTTTCTGATCATCCTTAAGGATGATTTTGGGACTGTTTTTTTATTTTCTTGTCCTCTGTTTATCCATTTTGCTATCCACTTCTTCAGCTGAAACAGGGCTTGTGATGATAATGACAGTAACAACAGCAGAATTGAATGTGGTGGGGTTTTTTGTGCTGTTAAGATTTTGCTTCCTGCAAAAAATTGCTATTGATTGTTCATCAAGTTATGTGCTGCAACCCATTATTTATACCTACTCCAGTTCAGACTTTTGGGAGAGAATTACGTGGTTGATGATGTGAACAAGTGCTCTGCATATGGAATGTTATTTTTTGATTGCTAAGCTTCCTATAAGAAAATCTATTATTAATGTCTTAATTCTTCCAAGTTTTGTTAAGAATCAAAAATTCCTAAAGCTATTCTCAATTAAATAAATATCTGTTTTCTTAAAATAAAAAACATATAAAAGGAAAAGCATATTCTCACCCTGTCTGCACACACTGAGCACCTGTAACAGTTTCGTGACTACCATCACATTGTTATAAGCCCATAAACACAGACCATGTAAGTTTGCACATTACAGAACAAACATCAACATCTGTTGATATCATATCTCCTTTCACCCTTGCATGTGTGGAAATATCTAAAACGTCTATTAAACCTAAAGTTTTCTCAAGCCTCCTAAAAGTGATGAAGAATAGTGGCTATACTCTGGTCAGATGATTGGTGGTCCAAGGACTACTAACCAGGTGTACTGAGTAGTGTGGTGTAGCAACTTGTCAGTTCCCCATCAGTGAGCTACAAGTGTTTTGCAGGGTTTATAATGACTTACTGGCCTGGAGACTTGTACTTCGGGGCAAGATCATTCATACTGAACACAAAAACCCTGGGCCAAACCAGTGCACACTGAAAATACAGCCTCCTCAGATCTCTCCATGGGCACTGTTCCCTTCCAGTACAGGAGGCAACTGCTTTGTTTCTGATTTTTGTACATTATTCATAATAAAAAAACAGCAATTTTTCCCCTGAAGCCAGGATCCCCAAAAGTCTCAAATCTCCAGTCTTCTCATCCTGCTGCTCAGCATGTTCCCACTACTTCAGATTCTGCTCAGAGCAGTAATGGATATTTCTTCAGCAAGAGCCTATGCAAATATCATGTCTTAAAAACACACTGCAGGCAGTTCACAGACAATCACATTAACTGAAAATATAAATTACATTGAGAGACCTGATTTATTCATTCTGATTGTCTAAGTATCACCTAGCACAGTGCTTCTCTATCTCTTTTAATCACTTTTAATTAGAAGGACGATGGATCTTTATGAAAATTGCATAGGCCAGTTTATGCCATGCTGTTTCTGTAGTTTTTGTTTATACCAAATGGAAACTAGATTTACATTTTAAAGGTCATAGGTTGCCAACAGTTGCTAGCTTACTTGCAGATAAAAGCCCATGTATGGAAACATGTAAAAATTTTTATTGGTTTAGTCAGGTTGCAGACTGCTGACAATGTCTCATGCAGTTTATTAAATACCAACACATGGTTTTCAAAGGTATGAATAAAAAATTATTTACTGGTTCAAATAATTTGTGATGAGAACACAGGCACAGAGGTCTGGCACATACCAGCAAGACTACAAGAAAGAACACACGGTTGGAGCATAAAGCATGCATATAGGCACATGCAAGAGTCAACATTTTAATTTGGGGATGGCAGGAATTAGGACATGACAAAGGCATGTCAATTGTCCCGGAATTTTAGAATCAGCTATGAAGGTTAGTGATCAAATGCACACTTTTCTTGCCCACTCCCATCTCACCAACTTTAATCTAGTCCCACCATTGCAAAAGGGATCTTTTGGGTGGCTGGGGAAGTGCTTTGGTTTTACTCCAAAACAACATGAAAATTCTGGCTTTTTACTTACTCCCTTTGGGGATAAAGGGAGTAGATCTCTTCCAGGTATTACTATTCAGAGTTAGAAACGTATTAAAGCTTTAGAGGGGAATTAGGTGTATTCTTCTTTGTTAGCTCTCTCTTTATTGCCGTTCAGAGTTACTTCTAAAGCTGACTTTGCTCAAGCTACAAGGCTTAACCTTCTATGCCTAGGGAATTCTGTATTTCAATAAATTTTGTAACTTAAAAAGTATTACTAGAGGTCTTTTTATTTTTCTGCCTAATAATTCCCTTGAGAGAATTTGTATATTTTAAAACTTCATGTTATCTTGAGCTCAGTGTGATTTTTATGCTTCTTGGAGGAGAATCTCTTCAGCTCTACAATACCTATTCTTTCAGGGATACACTTTCCTCCACACTGACAGCACATTAAATTTATTGGAAGCTGCACATCTCAGAAAAAACTGACATGATAAATCTGACGGTGCTGCTGCCCTTTCTGAGAATGTAGAATTTTTTTGCTTATAAGCTCTATTATTTTATAAAAAGTGAGAGGAAAAAAAGGCTATTATTGTATTTTAACCCATTACATTTCCAGAAACTGAAATCTGGTTTCATGCTTTCCTGAAAGAATAAGAGTCACAGAATAATCTTCCCAGTTGGGCTGGCTTTCAGCAATGAACTTGGCTGACCTTAGAAGAAAAACAAAATTACATTATGTCAGACAGAGTCCAGATGCCCTGCCTTTTTCCACAACAGCTCTTGTATATAGAATCTTAAGGACATGAGGCTGTTAAAGGAAATCCTAGAGATATATGATGCTGGGTAAAACCTTAAAATACAGAGGAGGAATGAACCTACTGTAATTTTTTTTTTCACAAGCATATCTTCTGCCTGGTTGATATTGCTATAGTTCATCTTAAATTGCTACCATTAATTTAGTGAATTAGTCATCAACTATTTACAGCTAGACACAGAAGCATTTGTCATAAGCATCAGAAGAAGAGAAGAAAAATAGCTTTTCCTAATACTATTGTGTGTTTAATTTTGCCATATAATGTGACTGGAGTCATTAGTCACTGATGTATTTCTTTCTGGAAAGGGCAAAAGATCCGTTATAAAGCTGTCCAACAAAATCATGAAGTATACATATTTTCTGCTGCATAACACAAGCTGACAGGAGACACTGTCTTGCATCCTGAATCTGTAAATTTTATCAGATGACCAGAAAAGGCTGCTTCCTCTAATGTGGTCCTTTTCCCTCTCTTCTGCCTTGTCCAGGATGAACATTCCCAGGTCTCTCAGTCCCTCATCACAGTAATTACGCTCCAATCTTTTAAGCCTCTTTTTGACTCTTTGGTGGACTAATTTCAGTAAGTTCATGTCTGTCTCATACTGGAGACAGCACTGCAGGTGTGCTCTCACTAGTGCTAAGGATGCCCTCCCTCACCTACTGGCCATGCTCTTCCTAAAGCAGCCCAGGCTACCTTAACTTTCTTTACCATCAGGACACATTGCTGGATCACAACCAACTTCTCTGCCCTGCAGGACTTACAGGTCCTTCTCTGCAAAGCTGGTGTTTTAGGCAAATGTATGTGACTTCCTACTGTGCACCTTTTTCCTCCACACATACATGAAAACCAACATAGAAACGAGGAAAAATTGACACAGGAGGCATAGGATTTTCATAATATTCCCAAATCTAGTAGGTGCTTTAAGTCACACACAGTTTTTATTCCTTTCACTGTGGAAAAAAAACACCAAATAAGTGGTTTCTTGTGTATACATTTTATTAGGACTCAAGCTCAGCACCTGTGGGTAGAGCTGGATGGGGCTCTTTCATCTCCCAGTAAGTCATTTACGATGAGGCATGAGTGGTAATTTGCTATCTTAAATAAACATGTAGCTGAGTGATGACTGTGGAAAAAGGGTATGAGAGTTACAGTTTGCCTGGAGGGATTTAATTTCTCCACTGAACATTCTCATTCAGCATCTGAGCTCTGCAGCCTGGTGATTAATCTTCCTGAATACCAGACTGCTTGTAACAGGTTCTGGAGGTTCCTATTTGGAGTGTGCAGCACTGCTAATTAGCAAATCCACAGAACGCCTGACATGTGTGGTCCTAAATGAGCCTAACTTATTAAGTATATTTATTAATGCCTTTTGCAGTCAGATACACAGAAATATTATGGGTAAAGCTCTTGGATGCACCTAGGAAGAATAATTAATCTTGTAAACAAGCCAGCAGAGAGTGGGATATAAATCAAGGCGTCTGCTACCTTATATCACCTTAAGTGTAAATGAAATTTTTGTTGTCTTTGGTTGAATGCTGTGTAATACCTTAGCAAAGCTCATCAGCATGTTCACAGCAACGTCCAGATACTGTACAACAAAGAAGGAATTAATATCCATGTATATGAAGAAGTAAATGTTGCTGTGATCAGATGACTGTTTTTTACAGACAGATATCATATATATGATCTATATAGACAGAAAATTAGTGTATTCTATCATAATATAGCACTAAACCTTTGTCTCAGTGTATGATGGATGTTCTGTATGTGGGATGTAGTATCTGGCAATTGATGGACTGGATTTACCCCTGCTTTTAATCCAAGGAACTACATAAGGACTCGTCTATACTAAAGGGTATTAGAATGCCTCTGACTGCAAAAAAACATAGAAACAAATAAAAATGTGGTTTGGTGTTAGACCATTAACATATCATAAAGAGATTAGGCAGACAACATAATAATATAAGTGTATAGAATATGAAAGACACAACTCTGAGTGTCTCCTTATGGCACTGATGAAATTCAAGTAAGAACCAAGGAGACACTTTGGATTTCTTCCTATACAAGCTTCCGAGAATACACCACTGATGAACCTTGAATTAGGTTCTGGTCATGTTCCAAGGCATACTCTGATTCTGATGGAAGGCAAATTATTTCAGCTTTTCTTTTCAGATACAACAGCTAGCATCTGTTGGCTAGTTGAGGCCAGGAAGGACTAAGCTACTTGTCATCAGTGCAAGATAGCTACCAATGACAGTGTTCATATTCAAGCTATATAACAAACCCCACAGTGATGCTTTCCAGAAACACTCTGAAAAGTCCCTGAATTCTCATTGTCAGTGTGACCATGGGCTTTGCTTTAAACTGCAAAGAGCATTTGCTATCTGCTGAAGTCCGAGAAGGATGTGGCTTTTGAGCACAGAGGTTGCCAGTGCCACTCTTGCCCCTTGCAAGGAGATCATACAGCCCCATACCATTATTAAAAAGACACTTGTTTACTTCGGCTGCTTTAAACTAGTAAGCTTTCCTTGCACCCTGTGTGGGGACAGAGTCCAAGGAGACCACATGCTGCTCTGTGCTTCTTCTCACAGCAGGATAACTCAAGCTGTGTTCTTAAGCAGCTCATGACATAATCTTAAGAGCTGTGAATAAGCTGAGACTAACTAAAATTCAGGTGTGATTTAGGTATTGCTTTCTGGGAACTTTCTCTTTACTCTTACTATCTGTCAAACCTCCTATAGTTAGTGGGGGTTTTTTAATATAGTGAGCTGAAATGGACGTAATGCATTAATATTTTATCTAGAAAACAAGACAGTAACTGTTTATTATTACAGTCATGACCTACATTAAAAGCATTAAATAGTATCGGTGAAGTTATTCTAAATTTTTGAAACAGTTCTTCACAGAGTTGAAGCATTATAAGAACTGTTAAAATCTGCAGGCTTTGGAAGAAAGAAATAATTTCTTAATCCAATTCAGCAGATGATTTCTAGAACCTTACAGTGGCAAGATGTACTTTCTCCTTCACAACCTGGGCTAGAGCTTAATGAAATACAGTGACAATCAATCTTTGCTCAGTATTCCCACAGCACACTGTGTACATTGTCCACTACATCTCCCACTTGCAACTAAACAGCATCTGTAGAACCCACTGTAAATGCATAATTTGGTAAATGCAAACTATTTTGTAATCTTTATATAGGAATGATGGCACCAAGCTACTCACCTTCTTTCTTTTAAAGTACAAAAACTCCTTCAGAAAACAGTGGCAGAAACACTAGCCAGGACTGCTGCAAACAATTTTGAGTGGACTGTATTTCCTCTCCATTATCCTGAACCAGATGTAAAGCTTTTCTCATCTAGGGCACTCCTATGTCCAGCTCCATCAAATCATCCTGTCATATCGCAGCTTTCTGCTCCACCACCCACTGGAGTCTCCCAGCACAGATAAGCAGCCTCAGGAAAGTTCAATATGCCAAGCTCCTCTCAGCAGGGATAGGGGCTACAGAAGCCTGAGAGGCAGCAAAGATCTTGTCCCAGTAGCACCATGCAATGAGAAGTTTTCAGAAGTGCCCCCTCTTTGAGAAGTGGATTGTCCTGTGTCTCCGAACTTGACTTTGTTTGCTCCAACATCAGTATTTAATTTTCTGTACTCTTCAGCTACTCTACATTTTGTTGATGTCATGTCAATCTGAACAAGAATTTCTTTAAGTGAGGACACAGCACACAAAGATCACTGTGGGACTTGTCTTGAACTCAGCTTCATTTTTGTTTGATTTAAAAAGATAGCTTTCTACATTTTTAACAAACTCTGTGTTACAAGTTGAAGGTTAGATCCACAGTACAAGTTTAAGCACTTCTAAATTGTGCAGTGCAACTCAGAAAAACAAGGTCAGATATCCTGGCATCTTTAGATAACTAATGGAGAGAATTAGGCACAATTGCAAAAGGGAATACGAAAATGTCACATGCCCAATACAGAAAGCAGCCAAGAAATTTTAGTTAATTAAAAGTTTCACCTCTATCCTAGAGATTAGTCCTGGGCCCTTTCAGTCTTAACTGAGGTACCCTCTCCTAGCAGAAAGTACCTTGAGATGCTCTCAGGAAAAAGATTTAGGTCCTGAATTGTGTTAAAAATACGTGTTTCTCAGGAGTAGGTCCTTCCCCTATATCTATACAATGTTCTGAATAAGGAAAATACCCGTTAATTCCCTGCAGCTCAGCAACCAAGATCAGAGTTTTCAAAGGTGATAAGAGAAATGGAAATATCTTACTTTGTACCCTGCAGATTCCAACATTAACCTGAAGGATGGAAGCTTGGGCTCTGGCTTGCAGGGTGACTAATTCCTAGCAGTCTTGCCAAGTAATCTTAGAGTGTCTGGACTACACATGTTTTGTAGGACAGAGTAAATTAAAAAGAAGTGCTCTGTGGAGCTTCACAACACCAGCAGGAACTGCAACTATAAGCAACACCTGATGCTCTTAAAATATCTTACAATTCAATGATATCCCACTGTGGGAAAGTAAATTTCATCATTGTGGTGCAAATATTATGGTGTGTTGCTAAGGCTGCATAAAAATATTCCACATAGGTCTACATCTCTTTACCAAAGCAGAGCTTCAATAGTCTTTACAAACTGAAATACTTGCTTGAAGTATTACATAAAAAATTAAATATCTATATTACTCTCACACTTATCAGATGTAAGGAGAAAGACAGATATTTGGACAGTGGCAATTTATTATACTGTCAGTAAGAAAACCTAATATTAGAAAGCAATAATTGGTTTTCACAGTAGCTCCAAAAGTCTTGAGTTAAATTAGTCCTCGATTAAGTCTGTTGCATTCTTTTGGGAAGCAGGATTGCAGGATTGTTCTGCTTAAATTATAACCTCCTCATTTGATAAGCTTTCAGCCAAAGCACTTAAAAAAATTAAAAACAGAGAAACTAAAAAAAGCACAATACTGTTGAAAGACCTGATGTTCTCATTGTTTGCAAGTGCAATGAATAACTGGTTCATGTGTAGGCTGTAGGACGTGTTTTAAATTACCTCTACAGAGGCTAATAAAGCAGCATTTTTCAGTATAAATAAATTTACATTAATTCAAAACCACAGAAATAATGATAACTATTGCTTTCCTTTTCTCTGCAACCATCATTGATGTTTGATGTGTGTATTAGCAGCATCATGCAGGACACTCTTTTATCTTTTTCTGTCGGGCTTTGCAAAAGCATCAGCACTCCTTAGATCTCCTCTTCATTCCAGTGCATTCTTCTCTAAGGCAAGAAAATGGCCTATAAAATGTTTTGAAAGTTAATTTTAAACCAGTACCAGAATGGCTCTTAAAAGCAACCCTTTGCTATAAAGTCCTGCTTCCAGCTACAATTTGCTGAGGTCTAATGGCCATCTGACAATTAGACACTCTGTACCCACATATGAAAGAAAGCAGATATACAAAGAACTCTCAGTATTTCTATATCTCAGCTAGAAATTCTCCAATTCGAAACACAGCTCTCCAAGCATATGCCAAAGAATGGAGAGGACAGGTCAGAGGGCCAGTTGTTTGCGTCACCACAGGTTTTCACTAGACAGAATGCATTAAGAATATTTATGAGTTGGACGAGCAGAGTTGCCCGTAATGCAATTGCAGCTCATTTAATTGAAAAAGGGGAATGAAAAATGCTTACCTCAACATGTCTGCTTAAGCCGTCATCTGATTTACTCCATCTGTATCAATACAGGAAGTCAAAGAGGCAAATTGAATTTATGGACCAGTGGAAGATAAACCAATTTTCTCTGGAGAAACCCAAGCATCATAGCTCATACCTAAGTCTCCTCTTCTGTTTTCACATCAGTCATCATACACAGCATTTTTACATTGCAGCAAACCAATTTAAATGATCCATACATGCCCGCTATTGTAGTGCTTACACACCATCCCTCCAGTGCAACTTTGTTCTCTGTAGGGCTGTTGAAGTGACACAACTCACCATGCCCAGGGTGAGGGTCCTGGCACAGATATCCCCACTCCCCTCAGGTCTTGGTGGCTTCAGTAGGGAAGTGCTAAGATGCTAGACCCTCCTGATCCCCTCTTCTCATGTAAGTCTGTTCACTTGCAAAGTGGTGCCCAGCTGTCAGGACTCAAAAGTGCTCCCAGCCACTGCTTAGTACCAATTTAATGACAGTCTTGCCCCCCCAGCACCCTAAGTCCTTTTGTTATGGTTGACATAAACACGTGCTCCTTTCAAGGCTACTTGCTCAAAGCAGCTTTTTCAAATATCTCAGTTAATTCCAACTGAAAAGCAACAGTGTGTCAAAGACAAAGCTTTAATGTAAATAAGCATGTATTTGAAAATACAGCTGACATGGCAGAAGTTTTTCTAGACTTGGCATTTCTCTGACAGAAAATGCCAGACCTATCAGAAATGAAATGTTCTAGGAAATATGTTGACAAAACGTCCAACTGACTCAAGGATGTTCCCATGGAAATCTGCTCTGTCACTGGCCCATGTGACCTCACCTCTTTTGTCCCCTCATCTCTGCAATGACCAACACAGTGGGGAGTCTGGGAGCCAGGAATGAAGCAGCAAGCACCTTCAGAGTAAAAGAGCTCCATATTTAGGGAGCCTATGAAGTGAGTTTTGCATTTTGTAAGACAGTATTTCACAGTGGTCCATGATGGGAATCTAGCCCAGGACTTCATACCTGCAGAAGCTTCCTCTCTTTTGAGCCAGATGCAGGGAACTCGGGAATGCTCAGGTTCTACATTGACTGAAAGCATGACCTTCTCCAGTGCATCTTCCCACGCTCCTCAGTATAAATTGTCTCACAGTAGGCTTTTGGCTGAAATCCTCCACTATTTGAAAGAAATGGACCCAGACAACAAGTAACCTCTTCTGCTGGCAGGGAAGGTTGCCTTGATGACAAGGTCATAGAACAGGCACCTGCTGTAACCAAAACAAAAGTAATCGTGAAGTTGCCTCAGGGACTGGAAAACTTACAAGACCCAGGCTATTTCTCCTTGTTTTGGCCTCTTTTCTCTAGAAAGGGAAATAATTCAGGGATAACAAGCAGCAGAGTGCACTGAAACTCAGATGTTAGTAGGAAGGACATCTGTGATTCTGGGCCAGTCCCTTGTGTTTTCACTCTTGGAAGGATCTGCTAAAGCAAAGCATGGGCCAAGTTCCCCAAGAGCTGCTTGGAGAGTTAGAAAAGCCTAATTTGACAAGGTCACTACAAAGGAGACTGACCTAAGCTACTTTGCAGATGTAGTGTAAACTTTCCAACTGAGGTTCAAATGACACCTTTGGCTGTTAGGTGACATCCTGTTTTTAGGATGCAGATTCCTGTGCTGTCTATGTCTGAAGTTAGACAGAGTGCATCCCACCCACAGTGCTGAGCACTTCAGTATGCATTTTCAAACACATTAAATTGGGGTTTTTTTCCACATGAACATAAGATCATTATACCCTTGGAAGAGTTCCACCAAAATCATTATAGAGACATGATTACATGCAATTCTCACTGCTTAGTCTCCATTTTTTTCTTAGTCAAGATCAGGCATGCAGGATGGTTATTTTCCTGTTTGATTAAGTGCTTTCAGATCACTCTGGGAGGAGAGCAAGATGCCATCTCCTTGCCCTCAGGAGATTGTGCCCACCTTCCCCACATCATGATGATGCACAGGAATCTTGAGCAGTGCAAGTCTGGTCAACAGTGGCCACAGTTTGGAAAATGTGTATTTGTGCACTCAATTGTAATCCTTTAAGCAAAAAACAGCAAATTGCAAAGGGCACATGATTATTTTTTGTGCTCACGGCTTAGTTCCAGGATAAATTACTAAACCTCACAATTTTACCACCATCAAAACATAAGCTTACAAATGGCGAAAGGTGCTAATACACATGGCTTTCTGCAGTTCATGATTAATGTTGAAGTAGAAAAGCTCTAGGCTAAGTTCAATTGGTCCTCATCTTGATAGACAAAGAAGGGGCTTTCTTTTCTGATTTTTTTAAGGAGGCGGTAGTATAATTGTATAAAGTTTTAATTCAATGACTAGAACTGCCAAACTCAGCGGGAGAAATAGCACATGACAAGTAGAAGTTAGAGAAGAATGATGCAAAAGTCATCAAGGCTATAGCTGTATCATTTATAAGCACAACACAGCCTGGAGAAAGACTGTGTGTTTTTCGAGGGTGACCCCAGAAACCAGACTTATGTAGAATTAACAAACAAGCAAGTGTAATCTATTGTTTATGACAAGTAACAAATAGACAGCCTTGGCAACAGAGTTATTTACCCATGGACTGTGGATAGCACAGGAAACACCACTAACATTAAACCATTTCCCACCTCAAACAGAGCTGTCCACAACACTAATGGGAAGGGATCACATTTGAAAACAGATAACATGACTCTGTCTCTATGGTCCTTCTCTTCTGGATACTTATCAACTGGTGATCAAGCTTACTAATTCAAAATTGTAGTCTCTCCACTCCATTGCCATTGAAGTCCATTCTGGACTTATCTTATTCTTCTGTCCTTATGTTTGGATTCATCATTTGCAAAATTCGAAACTGGCAGGGAAAAATACCAACACACCTTCTGTATCATAAGCAGAGATAAATATACTCCTCTCCTGTGACAGTCATTTTATTTTAGTACAACCCATAGCTGTCCCATCTTTGAGGTCTCCTTTGCTTGAAGCTGCCACTGTAGTAGATGAGCCAAACTTTTTGTCCTTCCCACGTCTTTCTTTACATTCTTCATGAAACTGGTGTCTTTTATTTGCTTTTTAACAGCTCCATGGACACTTTTCATGTACTTCTTTGTAAGAAATCCTGATCATGGGCAGGTGATAGCTGGGAAGCTCTGTATCAAGAAAACAGAGACAGTAGATCTGTAAAGAATTATTTTGCTCAATAAAACAACCTTTGAGAAAACAAAAAGTAAATTGCTGCTCTATTCCCACACACCCCCAGTGTATCCCAAACATGCCAAAACAAGTGGGAAACACATGCTGCTCTCGCTTTGCAGTGCAATCAAGGTAGAGCTCTTGAACCCCTGAGAGAATATGGTCACAGGGCAGATATACACAGGAACATGAAAATTTCTAACCAAGTTAAACTAACTCCAGCAGGTTCTCAGTTTCTCTTGTGCTTCCTTCAAAGTAGGTTCAGTCACTACAGGAAACTTTAGTCACATGAACTCCTAGATGGCAAATTAAATCAAAACCACAGCATCTTTCATAAATGCTGCGCTTAACTTGTTACCACTATAAAGTGCTCCTACTAAACAAATTCTCATTTTTAATAGACTCTGGCTTTTGTTCATTTTTGGGTCTTATTTATAAGCAGTCTCAATATTTCTGAACAACTGCCAGTCCAAAATTTTTTCCCTTCTATTTTGGTTGTGTAAGAATATTTCATATGTTTGACTCATTAACTTTATGCTGTCTTGAAAGTGAAGGCAAAAGCTCTGCTTCAAGGCATAATTTGCATGTAGCTGACAGCAGCAATTCATCAGGTTTTTGGACCTTAATATATATAAGAATCTGGGCTTCAGTTTAATTTCTAAATCAAGTAAATCTCCAAAGCTTTTTCACACAGCATTTTCTAAAAAAAAAACTTATTAGTTAAAATATGATCATTGTCAAGGTATCACTGCATTATGTAGGCTATAAACAGGGCTATATGCACTTAAAATCATAAAAGCTTCATTTCCTAAGGTAACCTGTGACATAATATTATCTTATATCTTACTATAGATTCATACACACATATTCACCCTTTGGTATCAGACCTCAAAGTCCACCTGGGGGAAAGTCTGCGATTTCTCATTTGGAAGATATTTCTAAGAAGACAGTTTAAAAATTCTATACTTTATGAACATTTAAACTTATTTAATTTTAATTTTAATAAACTTATGGTTTATTAAACTTATACTATCACTTTGTATTTTATTTAGGCAACCTTTCTTTTCTAACAAGGTTGAAATCACCTCAAAGAGAATTTAACTTTCCAGATAGAACATTAAATGTACGAAAAAACTCAAACACATCTGAATCTCTCTCTCAGATTAAATTCATGGAAAGGTTACCCTTGATTTTGATTTTAACTGTTCAGAGCCAAATGCAGCCCAGAGCCGAAGTAGGAGGAATATGGACAACCGAGATCATCATCAGCATCTAGAAATACCATCCAGAGACCTCTGTTTGACAGTGCTAGAAACTGTTTACTGTACAGCTGTCACAACTGCATTTGTGCTTTTGGCCTGTACTGAAGAGGTGCTGATTGCCAAAGTCCCAGTTCAGTCTTAGTCCCATTTTGGCAGATTCAGGTCTCAAACCATGGTCTCTCCACAGCTCAGCTCTACCCCCACACCTTCCTCCCCCAGCCTTCCTCCCCCACACCTTCCTGCTTCAGCCCACCAGTTTAAAACAAGTCTGCCATATACTGGTAGGCTCCAATTTTGCCTGAAGGTCAGTGGAGTTAAGGCCACTTTTTGTCTAAGAGTGGTCCTGGTTTCTCCAAAACTCACAATTTTTACTTTGCTTGATTGATTGGTTTTGGGGTTTTTTCCATACAGCTTATGCACTGAAGCCTAAGACTTGTGGGACCTGCATTCTTTATTTACCTGAAGTGACTCAAAATCACATCAGCTGTCAATGAAGGTGTTGTGCTGAAGCTGTGCCTCTGTGCTGTGGCCAGACTCTGACTCTGCAGTAGCCAGGGTTCCAGCTAGGACACTTGATAAGAAAGGGGGCAATCCTGAGCACCAGCCACAGTAGCCAGTACCTGTCTATTAAAATACACAAACTGTGTCTGGAGCAAGGACTGAACTCAGCTTTTCATGCCTGCCTGCAGCACTCACCACCATACTACAGAGTGTTTTGTTCCTCCTGACCTTATTCTCCTCTCAGCTGATTATTGAAGTAGACACAGGCCCTTCTCCAGAGAGCAAGCTGAGAATATCCCCACACAAAATAACCTCCTAGCCACGGACATGGCTCTTCTGGAAAGTTTTAACTTGCTCCCAGCTCAACAAAGGCTTAGCTGTGTTTGTAGGCAAGAGCTTTGGTCCTGGCCCACATGTGCATTTGCAACAGGCTCCAGGACATTTCTGTTATTTCCACATGTACCAAGGGTTATCATGGCAAATGACAATTATGCCAGTTAGCTGAGGTTCAGGTTTGTTGTCTGAGATGTACAGTGACATGGCCATGTCTGGACTGATTTTGCTAAGTTTTAAGAAAATTGTAATTCAAGTGTCATTGTTAATCAAACTTCGCCTTTAAAAACATCGAAACAGGAGATATCAATGGCATAATCAAGGCAGTGACAATACAGTGTTTTATTGATTATCTGCTTGACTGACAGATGCAAAAAAAGTTAGGCTGTCTGCTAGTTAATTTAATCCTTGACTGAATTTTGTGTTGTGTTTTTTTTTTTCCCTTGTGAGGACATAAACATTGGATTTGTAATAGCCAGTTACAAACACCATTGTTAAAATTACTAATATTCTCATGTTTCACCTGTTGCTTTATTTCATTTAAAGTAAACAATATAAATAACAAATAAGCTACTAATAAATTTTAGTTTGAAAGAAGCTGAAATTAATATTTGTAAATTTTTAATATTTATAAGGCCTTTTTTCTTAGCAATCAGAAAGTCTGAAATCACTGATTTACATATATTCTTTTCATCAAACATACATTTTAAAAATGTTTGCATCATTCTTATACACTTATTTCTTTTACGAAATCTAGAGTAGGAATTTATCTGATCTTGCAGTTCATTCATTACTTCAGTCTGTAATCTGAAATTACATTCGTCTTCTTTGATAATTTGCCTAAAAGGAAACAAACTGAACTTTCAGGAAACAGTAGGACAGCTCTTTGAGAGGATAAAAGTAAAAAGAGATGGAGATGCAGCTTAAGGCACTATAATTAGTTGCTGGTATGAAATTAATTTCTATCTGGCTGGTGCTGGCAACTACTGATATCATTGTGGTGTCATGTTACGTGGTAAGTAACAGAAGACAAATTTCTAGAAGAAAGAAGTTCTATTTTTCTTGGCCTGTTCCTACCAACTAGAAACATAGGAAGAAAACCACACAATGATCTGTTGTCCAGTTTATAAATATTTCTACCTTGGATGATACCTACTTTTTTTCTCACTGTTTTTCTGAGGCTATATATTATCTCTTAAAATCAAACCAAATGTACTCTCTAGCCATGATTTTGTTAGAACTATACATTCCTATGCACAACCAATATCGCTAGTGCAACTGAACTTTTACTTGCTGCTCAAATTAAGTCATTGGATGTGTTTTCAGTGTTTTGAGGACCACAGTCTTGATTTGAAATAAAGTCGTAAAATCCAGTCTCTGTTTTTCTCAGTGTATGCAGCTTCCCCATGTTTCAGCCATCTTTCCAAGAGTTTCCCAAATTAAGCAGAAACAAATATTACTATATTGTACATTGTGCTAATTACTAGAATTGAAGCCACTGTCATTGCAAAAACTCCATTTGTTTAATAAATTAATATCATATTTTTTCCATGTCTCACTCTTTTGTGATTTATTTGAGCACTATTTTTGATAATCTTTCAGGTGAGGCTTTCCTTTCTTGTTCATACACTAACCTTTCAGAAAGAGAGAGTCAGCAATGAAAACAAAAGAACGAGAAAGCTAACTTGATGGAAGGAATCTAATAATCACAGAAGCACACCTTTTTCTGTTTTACTGATTCAAATAAATTCTTAAAGCCATCCAAAATTTACAGTTTCAGAAGAGCACTAAAGTAGGAAACACTCCAGAGCATTTTAAGTCCAAGAGTGATTAAATGTAAAGGAGGTGGAGCCTTTATCAGTAGAATTAGTGTGGCTTTCTTAAACACGAACAGGTCAAACTCTGAACCATATCAAGCTGTGCTTGTGTATTCCTGTTTTTCCTTAAGTAGCTGCACTGTGATTATAAATTCATTAGACTTATGATTTCTGCTTGGTAGCATGCCAGAAGGTCTCTTCTTCATCTACCCTGCAATGTTCCTACTTCCTTCTGTTCTGCCTCAGTAGCTTCAGAACCTGCCATCTAGGTACACACAAAACAGCAGAAGCAAATAAGTGCACTCTTCACAGAAAATCTTCTGTCTCCAAGGCAAAAATAGAACAGATTGATGGGATCAGTATTAAACTGGTTCCCTCTAATGAGTTAAAGACTCCCATCTGTTCCATATACTAATGTGGTTGAAGTCTGCAAGGAGAAAAAAAGATCAATACAAATTTATGGGCTCTGCATAAGCATTAAATTAACAGCAGAAAAATGCAGGGTTGTGTGAAAGGGATGCTCATGATCCTCCACTGAGGCTTATAAAGCTAACTGAGCACAAAATTATGTAATTATGGTGTTAAATAAGACTTCTAGGGTAAAGTATCTAGAGGATAAATACAAAAAATATGCTTGCTACAGCTTTGACAATTAAAAAAGCCTTTTCAAAAGGAAGTCTGCACCATCAGTCTGTTTGGTATCAGCTACCTTCTCACTCTCTCCCTTTCTGCTTTTCCAGTTTCTTGTTTTAATCTTCAGTATTTCCAACTCTCCCATGTAATTCCCTGCCCCTGTGTGTTTTCCCAGATCTTTACTTCATCAAGTCATAATTTTTGGTTCACAGAGTCAAAGGTTTGTTTCTTTTCCCCTTTGGACTTCTGGCCTCTTTCAAAGAAGCTTTTAAAGTCCTAATGATTTACTGTGTCCTCCAGCTATTAAGTCAGACAGTTCCTTCCAAACTGCAAAGTACAAATTGTATGTATCAAGTCTATTGAGATGTAAAACAACAATATTACACAGACAAACTAAAAAAGGCTTCAGTTCCTGCTGAAGCCAACCACAAGATAGACAAGCAGGAGTGCTGGCCCAGATACCCCCAAAATTCAAGTTCTCAGTCTTTGCTATTTCATCCAAGCCTAGGAGCTGTCCAAGTCTGGTGGTTGTCCTAGACACAGCCACAGAGCCTCTTCCTCTTCACCCCGTGGATCTTGCAGAGGGATTTTAGTGAAGTGATCTGTTTCCAACAGGTGAAGAGTCAGTGATGCCATGACCTAGCCTAATCTTTTAATCAAAGCTTATCCTAGGAGATAGGATATATAGGTGTAAATCTCTGGCTTGACAAGGAAGTGCTCAAAAGGCACAAATCCTCCCATCTGTTAGCAAATGCTTCAATCACTGGCAATTTAATTAAAAAGAAATACCATACCTACTTCTTGTGTATTATAAAAAGAAAAAATATTGTAGTCATGGTTGCATTTTTAAAAATGTCTGGGAGAACATGCTATGAGTTTAATAGAAAGGCTTATGAAATCAAGCCCTTTGGAGGAATATAGTCAGAAAAGGACCATTTTCTATCTCCCTGATGGTCACTTGTGAATTTTCTTTCCTGCTGAGCCCAGGCAGTAATACAAATGTGAATTGTCAATCAGCACAGCAGCCATGGCAAATCATTAGGTAGGGGAGCAGGATTTTCTGGATCCAAATGCCTCCTCAATCTCCCTCTACTCAGCAGAAAAAAAAAAGGTTGCTTTCTTGGTAATGAGTCAGAAGTATTTTTATGAATATAGCTTCAAGTATTGCTTCTAGGTGTCAGGGCATAAATAGAATTTTAAATCTTAATACTAGAATTAGAATGTTTTCAGGAGTCAGTATTTTCTTTGTTTTTACAGAACTGCATAATTCTCAATACAAAGGACTACTTTCCATGTGCAGTCACAGCAACAAATGTGGACCAAAATATTGCTTTTGGAGATCATGTAAGTTTAGAGAGCGACTTTATTTTCTGTTTCTTAATAAGATGCTGATAAACAGTGCTAGCCTTTACCATAGTCTAGTTAGCTTTGACACTGAAGAGTCACGTGCAGATAAAATTCAACACTAAAAGTAAGTATCAACTGTGCATCTACAACTTGGAAGTTAAGGAAGGCAGCATCTCTAAATTAGAAAAACAAGCAGTGCTTAGTTGTCATTTTTTGCCGTTTGGTCAATTTTTAAAGCTGGTTCTGCCTACAGAGGTAGCAGAATGGCTGTGGCTTGATTTTTAACAATGCTGTTTTTAGGTTTGGGGCTTTTCAACTGCATCCATTTCTTTTCTCCTTATCTGCTTTGCAAGAAAATACTAGGGACCTTTATCTATTCTTCCAGGTTTTCATATTGCAAGGAAAAAAATTATATGTACAGCCCCAGTGAGATCCTTGCTAACAATCTGCATTATCTGCAGTGAAGTTGGAGCAGGAATTCAGAGGGGGTGGAATAAGTAAAAAAAAAAAAAACAAAAAAGTGATCAGAAAACTCTGCTGAAAACCTCAGTGTTCAGAAGCCTTTCATCCTTTCAGATGCTCTACACGGGTAAGCTTCATTCTGGCTAAGAATCACCATTACTAGTATAACTTTATCAACATTTTCCAGGTGCCCACTAATATCCCATGGCTATAAGCAGTCTAATTTATTTGCTGCTGCTAAAAGACAATGGTGAGTGAATGAGTCCTGGTGAGCAGAGACAGAGGGAAGAGTGGAAAGTTTCCATGTGCTATTTTGAGCCATTACATGTGTCAGTATTTCCACTATGAGTAATGACTCAGAGCCAAAGGAGATAACTGCAAAACATATCATCAAAATCAAATTACAAGGTGAACATAATTTGTTTCTGGGTAGGGACATAATTTCTGTGTTCTGGTTTACTGGGAAGCTCTTTGAATCAAGGCATTCAGACTCTGTACTGAGATGTATGCAAACCAGGAGGAGGTTTTGGTGTTTAGAGATCTCTGATCAAGTTCAGCAAATGTTGTCCCTGTGTTTAATTAACTCTATAAAACTCTGCGAACTACTGTCATTCTCCTTGCAGCCACTGCACATAAGTTGTGACCAAGCTGTTCCCATAGCTAAGATCCTAGGTCCCTGTCACTGTTCACATCTTCTCAGCTGGGCCAGGCTCTGGGCTAAGATCAGGTTAGTAGGCTGCACACCAGCCCAACAGAGAAGCTTTGAGTGCTGCATCCAAGCAGGCTATTCCTGAAAGCACCAGAGCTCATTCCAGCCTGATTTAAAGTTCTTCCTCCTCCCAGACTGTTTCATATGCATGTGTCTTCCTCCAGGACTTGTTGAGGTTTAGGAATGCTCCAACTCCTTTTCTTAGGTCTTGTCTCCCCATTACAATTACTGAATAATAACAGAGTTATGAGGTGCTAAACAAGCTGGTTTGCATACAAGCTCCAGGAGTGCTGCACAGACTAGCCCAGGCCTTGGCTGCCTGGTTCTCTTGTGCCTCCACCTGTGCTTCCTCCCCATTCCCCCTCACCAGAGCTAGACTAAGCCCTCTGCACAGTCTTCCCACTACAGTTTCCTTCTTTTCCCCCTTCTCAGCCTCAAGTGGCAGCAATCTTCCTTTTCCTCATGAAGTCATCAGAGCAGAGATGGTGAGCAAGCAGGATCACATGGGAATGGGTGGGAGGGGACAGCTAATGCAGATACAGAAATCCCCTTGCGTCAGAGAAGGTGGACAAATTCCTGCTGGCATTCTGCTCCACCAGGGGGTGAAACTTCTATCAGATAATGGCTATGGCCCCTCTTGTCATCCAAACGAGATAGCAGAGTGAGACACAAAAAAGGGGAGAAGTTCAATAATATTAGAATATTAACTGGTGTGTGATAATACCATTCTCAGCACAGTCAGTGTCCCTCTTCACTAAAACAGGACATCTTTAAACATCTCATCAAACCTTGATTCAGAAAGAGCCATTGATCTTTTAGTCTAAACCTTGGAACCAAAACTTTACCTATTAATAATATCCCTGAACTCTGGCTGAATCTAATATTTCAGAAATACATCCAGCCAGGTTGCTCAAAGTTCTAGTAGTGGAAATACACTATACCAACCTTGAATTGCTTCAGGAGATAGGCATATTTACCATTTAAAATAGGTACAACTTGTTTAAAAAATTTATTTGCCTAGCAAAGATCCCAGTCCTGAGTTTTCTGTTGCATTAAAGAGCTGTTGTTTTTCTGAAGTTTTCCTACATGTAAGTATCTGTAGGCCATGAGGAAATTACATCTGCAACTTGAAAAATTTAAGGTAATTTGTTCATGTTTCTACCGGTCCTCCAGACTACAGCTCTTTCAAAACCTTCTCAGCTTTACAGAAGAATTCTCAAAATTAGGACCTCAGAACTGAAGAGTTCCAGTGATGGCCTTGCCGTGGCACAGACACCCTTGCCTTTCCTCCTGCCTTTGCTGATACCTCCCAAGGTCACACTAGCTCTTTGGCTAACTACCTCAATGGAAATGCCTACCCTGCTAATTGTACCTTCCTCTTAAGACCTTCTCAGTGCAGCATAACAGTGTCCTATCTCAAAGTGGAATCTACATTCTTTGTTTCGAAATCCAGTCTTCAGTTGTCTTCAAAGGCCCACAAGTCAGACAACCCACTTACAGAACAATCCTCAGACCAACTCACAGAACAGTCCAACTCATTCAGTATGCCTACTGAATTGTCCCTTTGTTTATCTACCCAGTAGCTTGAGGTCACCTGCAAATTTTGCAAGTGATAATTTTCTATTTTCTCCTAGTTGATTGATACAAGTATCAATAAAGGTAGTAAGAATGTCTTTAATTTATTCACAAGGTACACATTTGATAAGAAAAAGCACATTTACAGGGAAGATTAGCAGGAAAAATGAAGACTGACATCTGTCTGTAATCCAAACCAGTATTTTGATGTTCAGTGCATAAGAAAGAGGACCAACGCAGAATAAAGCACACCCTTCTGCTTTTACCCAGTACAGACAATCCAATTCAGACACTTTAGACAAGAAGACATTTTAAATTCCCAGTCTCTCCACTCACCATTCATAACTCCTCTACTACAGTTCCTCATTCAGAAATAGCTTTTTTCTTCATAAGCTACATATTCTTTTTATTTGAGACAACCCAGTTTCAAAGCAGCAACTCAATTCCATATTCTTTAAACACAATGGAAACTTTCCAGATAGTGCATTGGATGCAGGATGAGATTCATGAGATTCTTACTCTTTATTGTAATTGTATTGTAATTTTCCAGAGATATATTTACAAAAAGTGTGTGCTAAATTTCAAAGTTAATTGTTTAAGCAGGACAGTTTTGATAACTCTCATCCCAGACACAGTTCCTGAAACTTTCACAAGTTTAAAGCAGGGAAAATATACAGACAAATTCAAAGGCAGTTTATCATTCCTTGTCATTTTTACTCTTGTGTTTAGCTAGTATGCAGAAGGCTTGAAGAGCAGTTGATTACATCAAACAAATCGGCTCTGAAAGCAACAAGCGATTGCCACCACCCACTCCCAGACACACAGCTAACCATGCTGACCATTGGCAGCCCAAAAGTGATCAGGCCCTGAAAAAAAAAAAAAAAAAAAAAAAATCATCTTTCAGTCTTCCACTCACTCTCCACACTTGGTGGAGAGCCATGGTGCAAGCCAGCCTTTGTAAGGTTATCCTGAAAGTAAAACAAAAACATGGCAATTATTCAGGCATGCTGTTGCAGAAACACATGGTTCTTCCCTGAAGGGAGAAATCAGACTCCAGTCTCATAAAACAAGCAAGCTACTTCTCTCATGGGCTTGAAAAAGAGAAACAGGGGGATCAAAAGAAACCTCAGCAGATGTTCAGTGCCACTAAGGGATAATTCATGAGAGGCTAGGAGTATATTCTGCTAGGAGAATATACTCTACACTACACAGCAGAATCACAGTACCCTACTATTCACATAGAAAGAAATCAGCTAGCCCATCAAAAGCCAGCATGGTTATGTATTTTATTCCCCTGCCCTGAGCTGAAAGTATTCAAAACACTTTCTTTACCTCACCCAAATTTTGCATCAATATTCACAAATGACCTGGGGGAAAAATACTAAAAGTTATAGAAAAGTTTTAATTAAATAAAATAGTGAAACAAATTCCTGCAGTGAGTGGCAGAGAAGTTGGAATGAAGACAGAACACAAAAATTACTAGAATAGTGGAAAACAGAAGGAAATAATTATAATTAAGCAGCGAAGAAGACTCCCAGTAGCATACATAGTAATAAAGCCATTTACAGATGACTAAGAAAATAGTCCCTGATCATAATTGAGGGTATCTATCATTTTGTGGGTGCAAAATTTGGGCTATCTGCAGCAAAAGCTTAAGGGGGAAGAGTTCAATCTCTTTCTAGTTGAATGCAGTCTCAAAGTACCACATGTTCCTCTTAGAAGCTGCTGGGAAAGCAAAACACACATCACAAGCTTTCTCTTTTCCAAGAGAATGTTTTATTCATGGTTGGTGGCCCTCTATTTTGAAATTCTCTACTTAAAGTAAATTAAATTTTCATTGTCTTATATTTCTGCTCTCCTGCTGTTTATTATAGATTTGTATTTGGAGTGAAAAGTGGGGATTGGCCTTACATATTTTTATGCTTGTTACTTTCCACAAGCTTTACTCTGTGATACATGATAGCTTATTTTGCTATCACACCTCTGCCTAGAAGTGCTAGAAAACTGCCATGTTGTTTGTAGAAAGATGGTTAAATCTACTCATGCCCCTACAGAGCAGGAAATAGAATTTATCATCTGGAGTACAGTTGAGTTGCTAGGATCACCAGCTGTGCTAAACATAAAGCATATAGCTTCACCCTTGCCACACATTCCTCCTAGAGATAATTTTTTTTTTACAAATCAGAGCTGAAATTGTGGGAACTCCATTTGTATATCAAGCATAGGATTCATTCAGCCAACCTCATCTCCCTTGCTCAACTTTGAGAAATTGCCAGTGATTAAGAACCATTTTTGCACAGAGACATGGAGCAGCTGTTTACAATCTCACTCCGAAGCAACTCAGTTTCCAGCCTGAGTTTCTTTCTCAAAGGTATTACAGAAATTGCAAGTCCCAGAAGTTGGAATTGGCACAGAAAAAAATCATTAAGTAATTTTTTCATTTATTAATCTGTCATAGATGAGAATAGCAGTAACCCATTTGCTGCATTTTATATAGCTGAGACACTCTTCTCTCAACTGCTTTACTAAAACAGTTCTAAGCAAGTTAAAGGAAAAAAAGCATACTAACAGAGAAATGCTTTAATCAGAGATGGTAAAACAAAACAGAATGCCAGATGAACCAAGTCTTGTTCATCTGTAAAGGCTGCAGTTATGCCATTAGCTTTACCTCACTACAATTTGTTCAGGGCAATGGGGAGTTTCATGTGAAAAATCAATGGTTCAATCTTGCCCTATAAACATCAGGGAGCATAGCTGTCTACAGTATTCTGGCAGATTCAGGACAAGATGGATGATTCTTTCTCTGAAATTTGCTCTCTGAAAGAAGAAAAATGACCAGAGGGTAGCATATTAAAATAGCACAGTCTTAAAAAAAAAAAGTCTAGAACAATTAGAAAAGTCAAGTAGATTGCTTACTTTTTCCTAATGCAAACTGATAGCCACTCCCCAGTGCAATTTGTATTGTCCAAACTCGAACAATTATTAAGTAAAGCAGCAACAAACACAACCTCCACAACAGAGATGAGGTGCCTCATAATAACATACCACCAAGGAAGCTCTTTGCAAGCAAATATCAGCCCTGGCTCCTCGTAAGGAACTGTGGCAGATCATCATATGAGCAGGTATAGACTGCTGGGTAGAAAGAGAGACAATGGCATTGATTTGTGTTTAAGCACTGACTATCACTCCACTCTTACTGAAAGGAGGAAACCCCTGAAGAAGCCACTGACTGCTCTAGGGGCACTGTGAGAGCTCTGGACATCACATTGTCACAGGTTCCCTGTGTGACATCCCTCAACACTAGTAACAAGGCATAGGAAACATTAAGTCTCAGTTAAATTTACATGTAGATGGAAAAGAGGGTGATGACCACAGTTCTAGCCATAGTCAAGCAGATGAAGCATTCAGTACTGTGACTGACTTGTCAAATATTCTCAAAGTGATATCCTTTCTAAACTTTGACCCTTCTCTTGCAGCATAAAGATAATAGGTGGTCCTCTGCCTGTTACACCCACATCATCTAAAATGTGCTATGTAACCCCTTCATATTGACTTATATACAGGTAATGGACTACAACTCTGTAGCCACTTTTCCCCTTCTATTTAATGTCTAAATATTTCATATGTAGCAATTATGCCAAGACAAACTGGACTGACACCATTAGCTGTCTTTTAATAAAAGCTTTTCATGCCTTTTTCCAGTGGACTTCCTTCAGGCAACTCTGACTCCACTTCTCATAGGCAGCTTGACACAGCACTGACTCTTTCTCTCCTGTTTGCAAGTTTCCTCCTGCATGACCAGCTAACCTCAAGCTGTCCCTCATACAGCATCTTACCTTAATCCTTTACCTCCCCATAGCACAACCAACAAACCCCATCCCAAACTGCAGCTACAGCCAGCTAGCCCACTCTTTTATAACCCACACCCTCATTGGGCAGGCAAGGCTGTCTCCACTTCTTGGTAATCAGTACAGCTGTAATTCATTGGGAAAATTGCCTTCTACACTATTCCTACAAACTATCCTCCTACATTCATACAGCATGTTTCCAATTTAATTGAAAAAAGTTACTGTTGCCCAGACTTTACAGAACATTACTACATCATTTGGGTGCAAACTGCAGATTTATTTATAAATGGCAGACACAGTGTCACCTTTCTTCAGTCTATACAAAACTACAAGATATGACTCATGATTAAGTCATGGCTCACAGACATAAAAGAAACACTTAAATTCCTTATCTTGTGCTCAGAAATGTGCTACAGTCATGGTGCTCAGTGCACCAACAAGGTCATATACCTCGTACCAAACAAGAGTATTGCAGAGTGCCTGAAACAGCATTTTTTCACTTTGGGGAATCTTCCAATATAGCATTGCCCTCCAGGTTATTGTATGCAGAGGTAAATCTAAAATAATGAACTTAGAGACATTGCATCTTTTAATTTGGCCATTGAATACTTCATAAAGATATTGCCCAAAATCTGTTGTGTCTCAAAATCATATGTGGTTTAGATGCCCATGGGAATTCTGTGCAGGGGATGAGCAAGTAAGTGGAAATTTGACCCTTTATGGAGTAACAGAGTGTAGCAGAGATGAGTCAGTCTGTAAGGAACTGATACAACTCTGCATTCAAGGTCACCATAATGAAATTACAGTGTACATTTGAAGCAATCAGAAGGCCACTCCAATATTCATTTGGCACAAGATACTCTCTTATCAAAAGAATCAAACTTAGAGAGCCCAAAATAGACTTCTCACATTTCTGTGCAGCTTCAGTTTAATACTCTAAATTGCTTGTGCTTGGCCCACTATGGCAATGTAATCAAATAAATAAAGCTTATTCTCTAATGCAAACAAAAGAAGTCCATAACAACTCCTACACTACAGGAGTATCCAAGTACATAGAATATCTTCTGAACTTGCAGGTGACTTTGAGTCACTGTCTTGATATCAAAACTGGAAAAAGGAAATTCATACTGACTTGTAAATCAGAGAAGAAATAGTACAAAAAGCACAATGCCTGTGTATCCATGGCAAACTATATTAATATACATGAAAGTGTATAGGGGCAGAAAATACATATGTGGCTGAGAATTTTTTAGAAGGAGGAAATTCAGTACCAAGTAACTTAAACCTGAATTTCTTTATTTCTCATGGTGCAAACATAGGAATTGTCATACCACTGTCACCGGTGGGGTGAGAGGCAGAAAAAGCCTTGACGCCCTGCTCAGTCATAGCTAAAACATCCTTCTTGTTATCAACACTGCTTCCAGCAGGAATCCAAAATACAGCCTCTTCGTAGCTACTATGAAGAAAATTAACTCGGCCCTAAGGAAAGCCAACACATATACACAGTTTGAAAAGTAGTCTTCTCTAGAGATTTTTGTTTCTTTCCAGTTACAGGAGTCAGAGCTTCCTTGGGTAGTGAAGAGATACAGAAAAAGCTGTGCATCTAAAATGAGTATGCCAGCTGATGAGTCTGGAGGTGTCCTGCACACATGAACTGACATAGCAGGGGCAGTAACTATAAAAGTGCCTTCATTGTGAAGGCTACTACTGAAAAGTCAAATACCCTCTTGAAGGGAATATAAATTTAGTAATGTTTGACTTCTGGCTTAGGGAGGACTTCCATGTGCAGATGTGGAAAGAACAAGATTACTGTTACTTTAAAAAGTCATTTTTACTAAAGACTATGTAGTTTTAAGGTGTGTTTAAGCCTCAATTTAGCATTGCTTATCAAGTTGTTCCCCAGAATATATTTATATAAAGAAATAGAGTTTGGAGTGGTTTTTTTAATGCATTAATTCTGGTTTGACTTTCCATATTGGCACTTTATTTCAGCAAAATGACACTTCATTTTCCCTGATATATTTTTGTAAGGATGGCAATAGAATAAACAATTTGGTGTTGGATTTGAGTCACAAATGTGTATTATGTCACACCTGTAACTTTCTTGTCTGGAGAAGAGATGTCCTGGGGGGAACCTAACAGCAATTTTCCAAAAGTTAAGAGCTAGAGCCAGGTTCTTTAATGAGGGAATGTGGGAGAACAACTGACAGTAGTCACTAATTGAAACAGAGGAAGATACAACTGGTTATAAGGAAAAAAAATATAGTGGGATTTCAAGTTTTCAGTCACTACACAGAATACCATGTTTGAATGCCCTAATGACAAAGAGGTCTTGAAATTTCCACGAGAGGAGTTGTTTTCTGGCTCACCAGTACCTGAAAACCACATATTCTCTTTCTCCATCAGTGGAATTTCTCTTAGGAAGGTTCAAAATGCATCACAAGAATTTATTATTATATTTATAAATGTGTTGTGCTTTTTTCTGCTAAGAAGAAGAAGAAAACTATTGTTTCCACAATAAAATTATTCTTCCTTGAAAGGGAAAATCCCATATAAAAGAAAGTCTGCTCTGTAATCTAGGTAACTTGATGATAAGAATGCCTTCACTCCATGAGTAAATGTCTAAAGGACAACAGCAGACTTCCTGCTGCTTTTATTGATTTTGGGCTTTACTGTGCTCTGTCTAGTTTGTACACAGAGTCAGCTTTTCACTTTATCTTTTCTCTGTGCTAATCTAGTGGAAGACATTGTACAAATTAGAATTGAGATCCTTAAGATTAAGATTCATAGTTGTGGGCTTTGTCAGTGTCTTTAAGTAATTTAATATATCTGTCACATTGATAGACATTGTTCAAATAAGTTCAGCTTTTTAAGATACACCAGACTAATTTCTCTACGTGCTGCACAGAAGAAGGGGGAAAAAAAGAAATTAATATTCATAAATATTTCAGGAAGGCAAAAATTTGACTGTGAGAGGACCTTACAGTGAGGGAAATTTATTTTTTCTTCCATATCTTTTAAAAGTCCTCATAATTGAAAGATGCATTTCCTTTTTTTCTTTCTTTGTTTCTTTTTTTTTTCCCTAATATATCTCTTCCACTTACCTGAAAGTATACAATATATCTTTTGTATTGCTTTACTGGCAGCAGAGAGTAAAGGAGGACAGAGGGAGCACTCAGCAGTATTCCACAGCACAGTTTATAGGAAGCTTTGCTACACCAAGACTGGCCCAAAAGAAGAGTCATAACTTGGAAGTGCAGCATTCCAATAGTAGAACTTTGACCTTTCCCATCTTCCACCCCTTTGGTAAGGAACAATAAAGAAAAAGTTGACAGAGGTCTATGGAAAGATCCTTTATCATATGTAGCTGCCCCCTGCTTAAACCAAGATTCTGGTTATTTTATTGACAACCCCATTGGTTCAGAAAATTAAACACTTACTCCAAGAAATGTCCATACTAACAGTTAATTACTATGAGTTCTCAAAGAAAGGGTTTAAATCAAAATACAGGGTGAAAGCAAAATTAACCATAGCTTGTGGGCAAAGGTATTTGTGAGTAAATGCATCCATAATCACTTAACCACTCACTCATTTTAGTGTGTTCACACGGCTGCTGCATTCAAAGCAATTCACTGAGTAGACTGTTTATCCACAGGTATCCAAAGCATTTTGTAAAGTCATAAAGTAAAAAAACAAATGATCCTGTGTTAGATAACTGGCTCCTTGCATTTTTGGGGCCAAGTGGTGAAATTTCCATATATTTTATACTTGTGTATTGCTTCACACGTTATTTTGAACAACCATGCCTGTGACTTTCCACCTAGGGAGCCAGAAAACCTCATGGCTAAGAGTGTGGAAGTTATCAGTCATTCATCTTGGTGGCTCAAGTTTTCTGCTTTATAAATCAGAAATAATAATACCATCTTTTTTTTTTTTTTTCTGAAACATTTTAAATATTACCAGCCTTATCTACAGGCAATTAATTCTACAAGCCATGTACTGTAGCCTGGCCCCACTGAGGTCCATGGGAAAGTGCCTGTCTATTTCAGAAAGGACATATTTTTCACTCACTGACTTGAGCAAAAGATCAGGCCCTGTTGCTAAGACAGAATTTAACAATTATTACTATTTTAAACTCTATTGGTATTTACTTAAAGCACAAAACAACTTGCCATATCAATTCTGTCTCAGAAGTGGATAAGCATAGTCTTACACCTACAGTTGTTGGCAGTCTCAGGTTTAAGATAGATCTGTAGGTGAGTGTCTGTTGGTGCATTCATATCAATCACACATGCTAGAACAGATGTAATAGGCAGCAGACAGTGTTTTCTTGAACTGACATATTAAAGTTGTATGCATGCATTTGCTGCTTACATTAAACCCTCAGAAAACATCTCCTCTAGAAAGTCTTGCCACTGTTTTCATATCTTTTTAGACTGTGGTACAGTTTCAGCACCAGCATGTGGGAAAACTCAGCAATTAAAAGGATCTTGCATGATCACTGAATAGGTATTATTAGATTCTTGCTCATCCACTGAGGTTTCACAAAGTTCTGTGTCATGCCATGCAACTTTATTTTAGATGACTGAAAGCACCCAATTGTGATATTAACACCATTAACACCATATGGCATCTAGCCACTTACTATAAATGAAGATAAGTTGGCCTCTGTCAGGTTAGAACAAATATAAAAAATGACATTGCTCACCATTTATCACCATGAGAAATTTTATACTTGATAAAAATATTTTGATAATGATTAATTGCATTAATTTAATAATTATTCTCTCTTCCTTCTATAAGGAGAAAATATCAGCTTTCTGGCAACAAACATAGAAATAATAAATTGGTGCAATAATTTGAATAAGAAGAACACACTAAAATCTTGGCTAGCATACCTAAATCCAGATACCTACAACTGGATAAAGTCATATCCAACACCTCTGCAGAAGGTGTTGTTCCTCTTTACTCCATTGGCTTTTGGTAACAAATCATCACACTTGAAAATTAGGCCTTTTGTTATGCAAGTATCATCTCAGATATAAATGACTGATTTTAAGAATACAGTTATAGCTTACTGCTTCTCCTTTCACTGGAATACAAGATTTAAAGTAAGAAATAGGTTAGAATTTGGCACAGTACATAAATGTATTTTGAGTGCCAAAGAAACTTAAAGTGGGAGCAAAAATGGATAAACCAGTTCAGGGAAGATTAATTCACTGGGAGATTTTAAATATAAAATATATTTTAAATATAAACGGCCTTCAGACCAAGAAGCTCCACTACTACCTATGCTCAGAATGTGAAAGAAATACTACAAGAATCATAGAAGCCTAGAATATTCTGAGTTGGAAGGGACCCACAAGGATCATTGAGTCCAACTCCTGGGCAGCCCCAGTCACAGAAGTCACATCACGTGTCATTGTTCAAACACTTCTTGAACTTTGTCAGGCTGGTGCTGTGACCACTTCCCTGCGGGCCTGTTGCAGTGTCCAAACACCCCCTGGTGAAGAAACTTTTCCTGATATCCAACCTAAACCCCCTCAACTCAGCTTCACACCTTTTCCTTGGGGCCTATCAATGGTCACCACAGAGAAGACACCAGTGTCTTCCCCGGCACTTTCCCTCATGAGGATATTGATGACTGCAATGAGGTCTCCCCTCAGTCTTCTCTTCTCCAGGCTGAACAGACCAAGTGACCTCAGCTCCTCCTCATAAGGCTTCTCCTCAAGGCCCTTCATCATCTTTGTTCCCCTCCTTTGGACACTCTCTAAGAACTCTGTGCCTTTTTTATGTTGTGTCACCCCGAAGTGCCCCCAGCACTGGAGGTGAGGCTGCCCCAGCTCAGAGCAGAGCAGGACAATCCCCTGCCTTGCTCGGCTGTGATGCTGTGCCTGATGTCCCCAGGACAGGTTTGGCCCCCCTGGCTGCCAGGGCACTGCTGGCTCATGTTCAACTTGCCATCAGCCAAGAAAGCTTGCTGCTTCTCATCACATTTTCCTAATCATTTTTTACTAAATGTAGTGCTAGGGATTTAATAATGGGATATTTAGTTTGACCCATTTCTTTTACTCAATCTTGAGATCAAGAGAGTAAAAAAAGGAAAAATGGCTAAACAAATGAAAGTGCCAGTAGTTGCCGCCTTCAGTGCTCAGTGACCTCCCCATGGCCCTGAACTTTGTCCTGATTTGTATGTACTATTTTTTCATTTGAAATTTTGCAAAATGTTTCATAATTAAATTCAATTACTTTAAAAGGATCAATAACATTGTAAGACATCTCAGAGTGCAGAGTGTGCCTAAAATAAATTCTTAACTTCTGTTTTTGAGGGAAAGATATTTGGAATATGCTTGCATGTATGTTCAAAAAATATTAAAGATGTCCCTGAATCAGATTAAGTGCTAGCTCTTTGGGTCCTAATATCTTGGCATGCTGCCAGACAGCAATCTTAGTGATTGAGTCATTTTGTATGGGGAGACGTTCTTCAGATAATGCCCGAGTGAGTCATGAGGTCTAATTCCATTAAAAAGAGTCATGAGGCCCACAATCTTAATTACATTTGTGCTACTAAGCAGAGGAATGCTTAATGGAAAAGGATAAGAATAACTCATTTTAAGTCTCTTCCAATGGAATCAGAATAGAAGGAGTATTGCCCACAGTTGAAATATGAATTTCTGCAGTCTTCCAGCTCTGAGCTCCACAAGAGCTGGAACGGTCACAATTCCATTAGTGAGATTAGAAATGTGGGGTGGAAGATGCTAGAAGTGATGGTCTGCTGCTTTCCAGAGATTGTAACCTCTGCTTATGTCACTCCCAATGAAATTCTCTTAGATAAGTTCGCATGACAAGATAAAACAATTCAATGACTGCTAAGTTTAGATAAGCATCAGGCACCACTTCCATTACCCATACAGGGCAGAATCCATGTTTTTCCGTGCTAATCAAAGAACAGCCTTGTTTTCTGTGTCAGCTGGATGTAACAGACATGAGGTTTTATTCAAACAACATAAGAAAAGAAAGAATTATTTGTTATACCAAGCAATTATTTAGAAGCAATTATTTAGAAGAGCTACTCATATTTTCATAGCTGCAGGACCCAAAAGTCCACGAGCAGCCAGAGTTCACTGGGTGTTCCCCTGCAGCACAACTTTCAGTGACAGGCCAGCAAAAGGACTGCAACATTCATAGATGCTTGAAAATTAGTGACATAGCGGACAAAGGGTCAGTCAGCATTTCCATTAGTTGTGAAGTGAATACTTTAATCTCTGAATTCCTCAACTACAGCGTTTAATGTAATTACTTTACTGCATGTTTCTGCAACTAATTAAAACATTCTTAATTTACTATTTCATACCTGGTCTTGACTGAAAAGGTGGTTTAATGCCTCTAAACTCCTCAACTACAATGTTTAATGTAATTACTACATGTTTCGGCAACTAATTAAAAATAGTCATCATTAAAATCTAGTAAAACATGCTTAATTTACTACTTTATACGTGGGCTTGACTGAGAAGGTGGTTTAATGCCTTGACATGACTAAATTGGTTGTAAGTTCCAGACTGCTGAAGCAAGCCTCCTATAACAAGACAATCTGTCTTCAAGTCATTTTTGTCTTGACAGTTGCAGACAATTATTTCATCAAGTCTAGCACCAAAATGCTCTATTTTCTTCTCAAACAAATCCTAATCTTCTAATCCCAGGGGAAAAAAAGAGTGTGAAAAGGTAGCCCTTAAATCAGTGAATTTAAAAAGGCTTCAACACATACTGTTTGTGCCAAAGCAATTAAATTCTGAAAAATCACAGCAAATAATGAAAGAGATTGTTACTTTCATCACTGATGTCATCTGAAAAATCATCTTTAGTACCTTTAATTTCTTCAAATCAGATTTAATTTCTTCATACGACTCTGGAAAGTATGCATAGATTCATATTTTATTGTCATTGTGCCTCCTGATATTGAAAAGACGATCACACTGAGCCATAGGCACCTCAGGTTGAGACTATGAACAGAGAGGGATAGGAGGAATGAATCTTCAACCTGTTTGGTGTTCCAAAGGATATATATTCTAAAGGATATATCTTGCAAAAGCCATTCAGGATGATTTGCCCATCTTGCCAAAGAGAGCCTGCAGTAGCGCCAGGTATGGCTCCCAGTCTCACTCCAGGGTTTTAATACCATCCTTCTGATACAGTCCTTGAACAATCATATCTTACTATTTGTGAAAAAATTGTAGGATTAAGAACAAAATCAAATTAAATCACAGGTTATACTAATATCAACAGAGATGTCTGCCTTTGTTCCAGTAATGAGTTATAACCCCTTGTTGTTATACAAAATCTTGTATCCAGTATGCTTATAGAAATTACAGCAACATAAAAGCAAGCTGTAATTCAAACTATTGATGTCAAGAGGTCTCTCCTTTTATTGATACTTCATCACCTGATACTTATTTGTACAGCTGACTGGAACATAAGCCTTTCCTAAGGATACCCAAATATATCTCTTAACTCATGCAATTTATTATGGTTGTTGAAAAAATACTTACAGAAATAATTAGGAACATTTACACACTATGGTATTTCTTAAATTCTTGGACAAGATTTTTAGTTCAGTCTTTTCACATACACTTTATAGTGGAACAGAGAGGTCAGGAAGTCCAAGAAAACAATAGCAGATGTCACTGTAAGGGTAGACACATTTTTATAGACTGGCTTGCTGAAAGAAGGATAGAAGAAGCTCATTGGTCCAAGGAAGGCAATACCTCTTGAAAACATGCTCTTACTAAAACATCATGTTCCTCACGCACTCCTCCAGTCCACAACAACAGGTCCTAAACTTTGTTATTAATTTTTTCCCTTCTGTTTCCTTTGAGTAGCTTAGGAAAACTCAAACTGCTGTTTTCCCTAGCTCTCATCAGCATCCACGTAAATACAAGTAAATGCAAGTAAGTACAACATAAAAATCCTTAAGAACAGTCCACCAATTCTACTTGTGTGCCACTGAGCTCCTAAACTGTGTCAAAATGGTGAACTCTGTCACATTCCTCCACTATGACCTTTGCAGCACATCAGAACAGGAGGCCTGCCACAAACACAACCACAATGTGCTTAAAAATCAAGGTAGAGGCAGCAGCTGAAAGCATCCTACAAAACACAATCCTATAGCTGTGGTGCTATTTTGTTCTCTCCTCCAACACACTGCTGAACAGTAAATCATCCTAATGAATTCATAAGATAAACAGTCATTGGTCAATCAAAGTAAAACCCAATCCTTCATGGCAATTCACAGGAAAAATATAACAAGAATGCAAAGGGCTTAAAGATTAATAACAATAAAAAAATTAATTAAAAGGCTTCTAAGAAAAATCTCTCTAAGCAATCTTCATTTTGGTCTGCTCCAGCAAATTCATTTTTAAAACTGGCTATTAAAATATTAACTGCCCTGTGAAATATTTTCATCATCTCCTCACAGCCCCTTCTTGAATGTGTTCCAGCAGAGCTATTAGCAGTGATTGAAGGTGAGACAGACAAGACAAAATTCTCCAGAGAACAAGGCGAGAGACACCTTTCTGCCCTCAACCCATCAACTATAATGAATGATAGGCACAGTGCATGACAGGGACTGAAATAGGAGACTGTGACAAAGACAGGCATCAGAATGCTTCAGAATAATTCATTCAGTTGCATTTGGCAGCAGAAGATCATAATATTTTTTGTGTAGCTACACTGTCAATGCAAAAAAATAAAACACGGAATGGAATTTGCATGCTGATTCCATCACAGTCAGAAAGAAAGGAATAGTTAATCAAATGTTTCATTTGCATTCTCCCTCCTGTTTCCTGCTGCCCATAAGCACACGGAGCAGTATGAGACAGACACACGAGGCTGACTGGGGAGCAAGGTCCAATTTGCAGTGTGTTGATTACAACTTCTCTCTCCCTCACAAGATGGTCTATGCTAGAAAAACCCACATATTTGTTCATCAGCTGTGTTTGGAGTCTGTAATTGTCCCTTTGCTGAAAGAAGAGTTGGAAACATGGCATCACTCTTCCAGAGAGAGGGAGTAAGGAGAAACTCAGAGAGAGATGCAGACCTGATCTGGAAATCAGACTTGAAGAAGATAAATTGCAATCCAGCCACCAGCCCACAGCTGCTATCACATCACAGTGACTCTGTCTGTGCTTTACCTGCTGAAATCAGTGCCCCCAGGACCCCAGTGCCTCTCTGTCCACACAGGCTCACAGGCAGTGGCTTGTCAAAGCCATTTAAATAGCATGTAGCACAGTCTGAATTCAAGAAAACCCTGTCAAATGTTTGGTAGAGGATTTCTGCAAGGTGCTGACACAGGGGGTGGTGAGGGCAGACAGTATTGTGCGTTCAAAAGAAATGAGATCCAAAAATGGACCCTGAGAGCAGGGGTACTCTCTAACACCCCTAACACAGGTCATTCTGGACATCCAGGAGCCTGGAGAGATGGAAATATGAGACACCAAGCTCACAGCCCAAGCCCTGGGCCACATGACTCCTGTCAAACCAAGCAGGACATTTCCCACAATCTTCAGGTTCTTCTCCTTCTCTGATGGATTTGAGCTGAAAAGAATACATCAAAAACACCAATTTACTGACATCCAGTCCAGAAGTGATACAAATGCCTTGCAGTCTTATTAACCAAAACATTCATCTAAGATATAGAAAAACAAATATAATCATTTTTTCAATGACATAAAGAGATTCAAACTTTCATTCCCCACTCCTTGCTTATCACTAACATCAAAGTCATTTCAGAAGATAGACAATTTCACCACTTCTCCTTTGGAAAAACAAGCATAAGAGCAAAGAAGCAGGTATTTTCTAAACAAAACACCTACCCTCCTCTGAGACTTGTTTAGGCACATCTTGATGTTATAATGAACAGTCTTTAAACAAGAGGTACAAAACGTTTTTACGGCAGGGATTGGTACAGCCAATGGGCTATGCAAGAACTTTCCTTAAAGGTGGAAGATGTGGTTTTGAATTCCCATCAGACAGGAGAGGGGACTGAAATTCCATCCATCACATCACAGATGACTGGCCTGAGCACTGAGCTCATTGCTAGGGAGGAGGAAACATGCTTCCTCTGGTGTCATTATACAACCATGATCCCCTACTGTACTTAGAATAAAAATGAGCCCAGCTCTTACTTTCATGAGTTTTGTTCAAGGAGTCTGCAGTGGAGAAAGGCACTTTTCTGAGACAGAGGACAGACTGGCTCAGCAGGCTGCTTGCCAGGCTCCTCCATGTGGGGTTGTTCAGGATCCCCATCCTCTGCACAGAGGTGGTCACTGCTCAGACTCAGGACTGATGCCATTTTAGGAGCACCCAATGGTCCCCTGGGACATCCTTCCCAGTCCAAGCTGTGACTCCCTGATGGTGACACCTGACAATAAATCCTTCCTTCTGCACACTAACACACTGACTGGGACAACCTGCAACACCTTTCCTTTGATCTAAGCAAAAAGGTAAATTATCTTGGATCACAACAGGTAACTTATGAGCTTTTTCAACATGTTTAGTTCTGTCTAGCAACATGAATTGTATTTCCTACACAGTTTGCTACCAAAAAAAGCACCAATTAATTTCAACTAATAAAACACAATCTCCTGAATATGAAAATAGAGCAAGTATGGCTTCACAATGTATGCACACAAAAAGATTTGGGTATTTGCTAGGCAAAAATATCCCCAAACTATAAATAAATAAATATGCTTCAACAAATCTAATTCAATATATTTAATGTTGTTACCAACGAATGAAAAAATCCCCAGCATGCCAGTGAAATACCTTTGGCTTTCAACGTACCTACATGGGATAAAACAGAGACCGTCTAACAAATATACATTTTTCAGTAAATGCCACTGTTTACCTGTCCATTGCAGTTACCAAATCTCACCACTGTCTTTCATTAGAGACACAGTATGATTGTCACTAGGAGCTGGAGCTGAAGTACATCTGTACAAACAGAATGTCTCTCTTGTATTAATTGTTTCATATAATTGGCCAAGGAAAACTTTTTAAATGCCACAAAAAAGTGGCTGCTAATGGCCATTTATTTTGGAAATGAGGCATAATTTCTACTCAAATATGGCAATATTGCAAGGGGTTTGACTCAGAGTCTCAGTGTGGATGGGAAAGTTCAGCATGAGCTTTCACCACACTGAAAGCAATGAATGAGAAAAAATGAGAAAGGCCATGTTATGTGATGAGTATTTGGACTTTTCAAGGCTACTTCCATAGCAAATTCCTTAGGTTCACACACTGGTAAGAAAAAGTATTCTTTTTAATTACCAGAAAATTGACACTTTATACACACTCAATAAGAGCATTTGAAATCTTCACAGAGATCCAACTGGAGCAGCAGATCTGTACAAGTTCAGATCTGACTGGGAGTTTATCATTCTCACAGCCATGGTTCTCCAACTCAGGGCCCTGGGATCTCCTTAGCCCATCATCGGTGTGGAAGACAAAGAAAGCATTAAACACCTCTGCCTTGTCTATGTCCCTGTTTATTAGGTGACCATCCTCATTCTGTGATGGGCTGATGCTATTTCTGTACTACCTTTTGCTATTAACATACATACATATATATGTGTGTGTGTGTGTGTGCGTGTATTTAAATATATGAAATACAACAACTACATTTTATGAAGTTTCAATTCAGTGCCTTTCAAATTGTTACCTTTGAATCAAATAATAGATTTTCACCAAACTAATAAACCAATTTATTTTATGTCACTCTGTTCAGCTTAGATTCCCTTAAACCAGGCATGAGTGCTTTACTTGAAAAGGTCATCCTGTGCCTGCTTATGAAACTCATTTGAACCCATGCATAAACTCAAAACCAGAAGTTTCTCCCTTGGTAGAGAACAAGTGGCACAGGCTGCCTGGCCTCGCAGCAGCCCCTAATTAAAAAATCAGGGTGTGAAGAACATGAATATGTGGGAATGCTTGATAAATGTTTACCTTTCTGCTCTTTCCTTCTTGACAAAATCCCTCACATGGGTGGTACTTCCCAGGAAACAGTTTACAAACTTTTCTGAACCTGGAGAGGTATCTACTCCTGCAAGAAGTTTTATTGATTTCAGAGGATATTTTGCAGAGGAAAGAGCTTCCTAGCATTAGGAAGAAAGCCATGTCCTCCTGAACAAAATAGAGACAGAAGTTTCCAAGCATGCGTTTGTAGCACAGTGAAGTGAGACACAGCAGCTGCTGTGACTGGCTGGCCAGAGAGCTTGGCCAAGTTAGCTCACCTGGAGCCAGACTAGGGGTAGAGTTCAGTTTAAGATGCAAGCACTTAAATTTAGGCATTTGCATTAATTCAGCTACCCAAATACCATGCCTGCTACAAAGCGTTGCTGTTGCCAGCCTCCCTCGGAGGGCTGGCAAATACAGCAGGCACAGGACATGCCAGAGGCCCAGGGCATGCAGCACAGCCACCAGAGCCAGCAGAATAACTAGGGCATCTCACCAACACCTAGACAGCAGAGCCATGCCTTTGGTTCACATGTGGAAAATTGCTTGCCTGTACCTAAATGGAGGTGTTTTAGTCTGGAGCTGATTAAGACTCATTAGAATCTACCCATGGTACCTCTGCCATGGTGCACTCCTGCCATCCCTTTTTTTGTGTCCATATGGGATCCAAAACATGAAAAGCAAAACTGTTCCTGTGTCCACAGGTGCTGATATCTGTGCATGCAGTATGACACATCTCTGCCACTATTTTAGCTTTCACAGGAACACTAACTCTGGGCAGAAGAAAAAACAGTCTTGATTCAAGAAACCTAACAATAATGACAGTCTCTACTATGTACACATCACTTCTTTTATCCAGAAAATGCATTTACAGGTATTCACAACATGTATGCAAGCTAGTGATCAGTCATCTTCCCACAGAACACTTCCTTTTATTTTTCAATACCTAGCATTTTAAAAAGTTGGGCCAGTCTAACAGCATTTTTACAGGCAGAAAAAATATAAAATTTTTAATATATAAAACTGAAATAAGCATCTTGTTTCGTGTATTTATTCCTCTCAGAACACTTTGAGGCTCAAGAGAGCTTGAATAAGAAATTTTGATGAATGCTTTTTCTCATTTCCCTCTCAGAAACTAAACAGCATAAATAAAATAAATAGCAAAGCAGTCTCTTTCTACTGCATGACACACAATCAAAAAATAGCATAAATCATCTTTAGGATTTCCACAGGCAAAGTTTGCTCAGAGCTGTTTAACTATCAGTTTACAAATGAGAGTTTAATCTTTTACATGTCAAAGGTAACAAGTAGAACAAGGGAAAGGTTTATTAAAAGTCATTATCAGTTTGCTTCATGTCTGAACAGAATCTGCTTCTCAGAAATCTGTTGAAAAAATACCCAGCTGCTCATTTCAGGCCTAAAAGGAGTGACCCTGAACACAGCCTAATTGGCTGCTCCATTTACACTCAATGCATTTGCAGCTAGCTGTTGCAGCAGGGCAGAGTCAACATTCCCAGGCTTACCACACCCAAATGTCTTTTGTTTATAAATCAAAATCTGAATTTTATCTGTGTCTAATACTTAATTTCAAGATTATTACACCATCTAATGTCTTTTATTTTTCCCTAAATTACTGCTCTGTAGCCTCAACCTTAACTGCACACTGAAATGATTTGTATATTGTGAACTGTCAGAAGACTGAATTTTATTGTGGATGAGAGGACTGCAACAAATGTGTGACTCATCACCACATCTTTTATTGATGGGGCTGAGGGTTACACTGCAGGACATTAGCAGAGAAAGAAAGATGATTTTCAAATTAAACCCTGTGGAAAGAACAACATCTTGCAGGAGACTATGGCAAGAAATTAGGTGCCTCCTAGAAGGACTGATCTTTTACAATCATATTGGTTTAGCATTTTTGAATTTTTAGTCTGATTTCATTTCTTAGTAAGTCGATTATCTCTGCCCAGCCATGTTGTCATTGCTTTACACCAAATAAAACCACTTAAATACAAAGCACAGTGGTAGGCAATTCACTATTTGTGAATTGAAAAGCTTGAAAGCATTCTCACATACAGTCAATCAATGCACAAGTAAATCACTGCTCCTGAATGTCTCTTCTCCAAACATTTAGATACCCTGATTTTCTCATCTGTTTTGTTTTTCTTCCCCAGCTTTCTAAACCAACCCAACATCCAGGCACTACTTGCAGCCATATTCTCATAGAACATATACTACTTCCTTTCTGTGAAATAGCAATAAACAAACACAAAGCCTGAAGAAGACCAAAGGTTTGACAAAGATTATGCATTTCTCATGAAGTAACAAGATCTTTCTCAGCTCCCCATAAAGCCACTCTCCCCTAAATTTCCACAGGCCAAACAACAGTGAATTAACAGAGCTATGTAGACCTACCATTTAAGTTGGCAACCTACAATTATCTCAGGTGAGGCAGACTCCCTAAGAGGAGAAAGGGCTGCAGGTAATTATAAAATATTCATGCCCCTTCCCAATGACAAGCTGGTTCAGGAACGGTGGGATATCTAGGAGTCAATTAGAGACGTTGCTGCTCTAGCCTTTGGCTAAAAGAACTTATTCATGAGAGGTTTTGCCAGGAGCTGTTTTAGCAGTGTGTGAGAGATAGAAAGTGAATTGGAGAGGACCAAGGATGGGACAGAGTCACAGAATAAATGAGGTTGGAAAAGATCTCTGAGATCATTGACTCCAGCCTACGACTGAACACCATCATGTCAACAAGACCATGGAACTGAGTGCAATGTCCAGCCTTTCCTTAAACTCCTCCAGGGACAGTGACCACCCTGGGCAGTCCATTCTAGTGTCTAATCACCCTTTCTGTGAAGAACTTCTTCCTAATGCCCAACCTAAACCCCTCCCTTGTGCAGCTTAAGTCCACATCCTCTTGTCCTGCTGCTGGTTTCCTGGGAGAAGAGGCCAGGTTTTGATAGCTGGGAAATACAGGGGTGGCTTCTGTAAGAAGTTTTCAAATGCTTCCCCCATATCCAATGGAGCCAATGCCAGTTGGCTCCAAGACAGACCCACAGCTGGCCAAGGCCAAGCCACTCAGTGACAGTGGCAGCACCTCTGGGATAACAGATTTTAAGAAGGGTGAAAGTTACAGCACAACACCAACTGCAGCCAGAGAGAGGAGTGAGAATATGAGAAAGCAGCAGCCCTGCAGATGCCAAGGCCAGTGAGGAAGGAAGGGGAGGAAGGAGGTGCTCCAGGAACCAGAGCACAGGTTCCCCTGCAGCCCGTGGTGCAGCCCATGGTGAGGCAGCTGTGCCCCTGCAGCCCATGGAGGACCCCATGATGATAACTGGTGAATGATCGCTCCCTGTTCCTTATCTCAACCCACAAGCCTTCCATTGTATTCTCTTTCCTGTGCCAAGCTGAGGAGAGGAGTGATAGAGGGGCTTTGGTGGCACCTGGCATCCAGCCAGGGTTGAAACACCACAGGGGAAAGTAATACTAAACTTGTGGTAAATTACTTGGGACTGAAACTTAAATATAATGTAGATCTACCTAATGATTCTGGCCATTAAATTAGACATAAAATAATCAATTTCAATGTGATGAGTGGTCTTGAGACCAGATAAGGATCCAGAGATCAAATAGGCAAAAAAAGCTCATGTAGAGCCCAAGGCAATTGTCAGGACTCTTTGGAGCCATCACATATGCTAACTGCTTTGGAAAGACCAGACACAACTTGACCTTATCTAGGAAGTCTTCTTTCACTTACAGAAAATGATCCCACAGGTCCCATCATGTAAGCACTTTAACTGGAATAAATTATGCTGCTTAAAACCAACCGCACTGTCCTCAGCTTCACTCAATGTTCACAAAGCCATGAATACTGTGTCTTGTTGCCAGACACACAGCTCTTTAGAAATTACAATATTGAATTTAGCTATTTCTTTATTGTTTGTTGATTATTTGATCTTGTTTTTCATTAGCATATTTTTTAAAAGTTTCAAATCGCTTTGTGCAGTTGTCCTTTCAATTTATAGGTGGAGTCTAGATAAATTCATACAAACTTTTCCAAATATTCTAGTGTCCAGAAAAGGTCATAAACCACCTCAACTAAATAATAGCATACTGAATGTCTCATGAATTTCTTGTGATCCAAAGAACACATTTAAAAAGCAGAATGAACAAGTTTAAGTCCGAAGTACTTAAAAAAAATGGAAGAAGGAGAAGAAAGCAACATTATTTAATATGAGTTGTTTTGGCTATGCCTGAATGAGCACATAGGGATAACCACTCAAGGCCATCACTAGTTTTAAGCATGTGCTGACATCACCACTCAACCTGTTCAATGCAATGCTACAATTGGCTTAATTTTGGTGAAAAAAAGGGTTGCAGGGTACCTTTAGTCGCAGTGGCCTAGAAACCAGCTCATCAAAGTAATGGCACAATGTAGACTGTCTTCACAGACAACGAGGTACGGTCCATGACTTCTGTAAAACTGAAAACAAAATTTAAAATGTGTCTCTGATGAATATCTAAGGCATTTCACTTGAAACAGTTATTCTAAGAAAGTCTATCTTGCTATCAAGATGTATGTATGTGGCAGATAAAACGTGTTTCTGGAGCACACTGGGAGCCCACTGAAATTTAACCAGCCTATAAACGACATGCAACCTTCTTTTTTTCTAATGTTGCCCATGTACGTCTCTTTGAATGGTTTTTAAAGAACTATTATTTTAGCCTACACAGGGTTTTTACTGCTCTTAGCTTCCACAGACACTGCACAAAGAAAGAATAAACCCATTACACTCATGTTTTTCAGCTTTCATCCTTTGATGAGCTTGGGGTGGAAAAAAAGAGAAAGAAAAATCTCCCACAGGCAGAAAGTATTCCTAATAACCATGCTCATGTGCCTCCAACATGAACAATTCACTCTCGTTTTTAATGATAGTTACTTCTTATGTGCCCTGTTATACTTACAACTTTATAATAGATTTCAATGCTTACCACAATGAAACCTCAAGTCCTTGCCAGTGTACAAAATCCATGTGTGCAAAAATTTAAATTATTCCACAGCTTCCCTTGCTGAATGGCATCACATTGAGCCATGTTTTATTCATTAACCACAAGACTGACTTTTTAAAAAAATTCTTCCTAGCTTTAAAACAGCAAAAAGACATTTTATATCAATCATTTGCTTAATAAACTGCAGCTCAGAGGAAATACCTTGGCTTGGATAAGTGCATTTTAACGGAAGTCCATGTAGACATTGTAACAGAAAGCTGCTGAAAACCTGTTTCTGATGCATCCTGTCATCAGAAACAGGATGGAAATGGAAATGCTTTCTGCCAAAGAGGATGCAGTTTTTCTTACCAGACTAGAAATCTTTTCTGTAAACATGCTCTGATTTTTGGTTTATGTTCTCCACACCCACATTCATTTCATCTTGTACCTACAGTGTCATATGACTGTGTACACTTGGGTTTCCTCTTCTTATGAACGTCTCCAAAGACTTCTGTGGAAAAGGAATCATTAGAAAATAATTCCCTTTGGCATCATCACTACAAGTTGTTTTTTTAAGTGTACTGTGGTGGGTCAAACAAAAAAATATGGACTTTATAAAATTTTGAAACAAACATGAAGAAATGCAGCAGAGAGAGGGAATACCTGATCTCTACTAACCTGAATAGTCAAGAATGGATCTCTGATCCGAAGATAAACACCTAAGAAAGGTGTCTTAAGCAGTCACAGCTCCATCTGGCTTGTGCCTCAAGGCTCACTAATGGTATATTGGTATTTTCATTACTTCTGTCCTATGTGTGCAAGAAATCCATAGCTTTGCAATTACCCCTGACATACTTACTCAGTTGTATAGGCAAAGACTAGAGAAGGCAGACACAAGATGTGCTTCTGATGTATCTTCAAAACAAATAACTGTGTCAAAGGGTAAGCAAAGAGGGAAAGCAGGAAGATTCACCCTGGTCTTTTGTTATTTCTGTGTGCAAGCCATGATCTATAGGTTATAAACTATGGGAAGAATGGACATTTGAAGACGAAAAATTATTCTATGAAAATTTTAATATTTATGACTGAGAATATATCTAGGAAAAAAATTAATTATGCCTAATTACTACCTGTGGAGCCATGGAGCGACTCTTATCTAGGTTAACAGCAGCCACAGATGGACAATCAAGAACAAAATTTGGCCAGAAATCAGAATGAGAACCTGTGGAGAGTTATGTTTACCACATCACAGGCAATACACTAGGGTTAAAAACAACGACCTTCATCAATAATTCAGCCACCAGACAGACTCACTTCTGCATCAGAAAGCTTCTGTAGGAAAAATCAAATTCATACTCCTTATTCTGGCATTCAGTAATGTTTACTGCTTTATTGGAGATGGCAATAGGAAAGCATTTTCCCTCTCTCATCTCACACTCGTGAATATGTCTTTCCTAAGGAATAAACTGGAACTGCCACCAGCTCACTGGAAATAACTAGTCATTAGTGCTGACTAGGACTGACTTTGAAACCACAAAGTTCCTAAACTCCTTCACTTCCAACATAATTTTGCAACAATCCCTGCATCATATCCAAGAAGCTGAGAGTGTGTAGCTCTCTTGGTTGCAATGTTTAGGGGGGTAGTTTATTTTCCATGGCGCTATGAACAGTCTGCCTCAGCAGGCTCTACTAAACAAAGTAGCAAAGTGCTTTGGTCTGCTGAGGAAAACCAAACTCCCTTATCAGCACTTTCCAGTCTCAGCCAAGTGCCTGGTAAATTGCTCAAAGAAACAAGAGCCATATAGCCACCAGCTGCTGGTGGATCATCCTGCATGGGGATACACAGACAGTGCATGTCACAGAGACCATATAAGCCTGGTGACCTTGATTTTGGAGCACCTGCACAAAGCTGGCATGGATCTGGATATACTAAAGAGAACAGAATAGAGATGCCAAGTTAGCTCCACTGCAGCAAGAGTTCATTCATTTTTTACTTGCATTTCACTTTTTTTCTTTCCCTTTATGCAGGCAGTTACATCTTCTGGCCTCTTGTGTGACAAACCAAGAGCTGGGGTTTTACAAGTGATTCCAGTAAAGAGAAGCCAGTGAAATGGTTAGCCGTAATTGATACGGCTTTTTATTTAGAAGAATTCCCAGACAGAAAGGAAAAGTCTAGGTTTCTGCTTTTGTCTTTCCATCCTTACATAAGTAACGTAGATGTGACTATATTATATCCTAAATACTTTTTCCTTATAATTCATACTGCTACTTACATCATGCTCTTGTTTTACCTTTCCCATTTCAAGGTCCAAAGAAGATGACACAAAATGTTTCCACTCTGCTGGCTGCAAGACCCAGAAAAACTATTTCAACTTCTTCCTTCTGAGAATTACCAGCCAGCGGTGTATGATTCAAGGACCTTATCCTTGCAGAGAGGCAAAATTTGTGGAAAGACTTCCACTGAACCTGATTAGAGCTCTTCTTGGGCTACTGAAAATTATTTGTGAAACAGCTGAGCAATGAATAATGTGCTCAAGCTACACAGCAGCAGCTTCAGAGGACAATCCAACCTCAAACAGCTTTCCTGATGCTGGTTATTCCAGATTAGGCAACTCAGTGATTCAGCCTCAGGACAGCTATCTCCATCCCTGAACTTCAGGATGCTGTTGCCAGGGCAACTTCCAGGGATGTTTTAAGTTCAAATTCCAATACTTGCCTGTTCAGTGTTTGCCTCTCCCTTCACTCCTCCTTCAGTAAAATTCTCTCAGCAAATCCATCTGCTAGGTGTTTACCAAACACCCAGGTGAAAGGGACTTGGCCGTGGCTGGGCAGACTTTTTTCCTAAAGCAGAAGAGAACTGTGCAAAATAAATTCAGCCAGCTACAAAACTTCACCCTGCTCATCTCATGATGTATGGTGCTTTGTACCCTCAAACTCCATCACTCCCACCCTTACAGCTGGTGTTAATCGTGCTGGGTTATTTTCTGTTTTTCTGGGTCCAGGACAGTTTGGATACACACTGAATATTAACACAGACATGGGTATTACATGCATGAGAAACTGAGCTACAAAAAGTATACAGGTTATAAAAAGGCATTTGAGCCCCAGACAAAAAGGGTCACCAGGAACCTGTTAAAAAGATGTGATTTTCTGCTTCATGCAAAACTTGGTGATTGCATCAAGGAACTCTGGGTTATTTTGTAATTTTGTACATTCACAGTGATGTACAACATCAAACTTCCACAAAAGTCAGGCGGACTGAATGCTGAAGGCTTTTTCCACTCCTTCAATCCAATATCTCAACACTATGCACTCTTGTCATGACCACACACAGATGCTATACAATATTCACTGTGATTTTTTCCTTTATCATTTAGTGTTACTCTCTCATCCACATAACCTGTACTGCCAAAATAATAGATAGACCCAGCTCATCAGCGTATATCAGTTACATTTCCAAGCTGCCTTGACTGCCTCTACTTGAGGCTGAAATGTATGCCTATGATCTTCATAAACCCACCTTAAATGAAAGATTTACTCATTTTAGCAAAATTGAATCCAACCCATAATGAGATAACCTACTCTGTCAAGCAATTAACACATTTTGAATGGCCAAACTGCACCTGAAATCTGCTTATTCTAAAGAAGACTGCTTTCTGACTTCAACTAAATAATTCACACCTGCTAATACAACTATAATTGCAGCCTAGTAACTCTGAAAGTGCTTGCTCCAGAATTAATATCTGAGCCTTATTGTCAAGCCCAGAGGCAAACACATTTATTATGTTTTGCAATTGGCAAACATAGACACAAGAATTAAAATCGTCTTTGAAGAAAAACCCTTTTGAGCTTCACCTGTTTATCTGGGAGATAAAATTTCTAAAGAGGAAGGAAGAGAAATGACAAAAGAAAGACATTGGTGTTGTGCATGTTGCAGAACCACAATGAAAGAGCAGTTAAAAATGCATCCTGCTGTTCAATTAAGAAGCAGAAGAAAATGAAGTGCCCATAGGTTTTTAAATGTCATGACATTCTTTTTCAGAAAAAAAGCCAGTAAGAACAGGGTGCCCAGAAAGGTCTCTGTTTTCATGTTCAGGCAAAATTGCAAGAGACCTTACAAATTTAGGCAATTAAATACATTATTGTATTAATGATCAAAGTTTCTAGCAAAGGCTGAAAAGGACTGGACGGTAGGTATTTCTTCATCCCTTTATGATGCATAAATTCCAGCCCTGCATTAAATACATTTTTGAAAGAGCGTTACAATGTGAGCCTGGTCAGTGGAGGCTGTGTCTTGATTGGTAGAGTACTCTATTCCCCAGTGGCAATGGCTGACTTTTTATATTTAATTTCTAAGCCATCCTTTATTGCAGCATATATCTATGAAAGCACTCAGTCATGCAAACAATAAAGCACAAAGGGTGTTTGCATTTTAAGCCATACATTGTAAATACAGAAAAGATGACCTCAAACTACTTACCACAGTAGGAAATGGCAACAAACAATATTTATATTTACTTGTCTGAAATTTTGTTTTTAGGGAATTGTTTGCCTAGGGTAAGAGATGGGGCAAACACATTTATTACGTTTTGCAATTGGCAAACATAGACATAAGAACTGAAATCGTCTATTCACTGTTTTCTGGTCTGTAGCTGGTCTTATACTGGCTTTTTGAAGAGTGACACACAGCACAGTAAGCTAGCTGTTGTATGCACTTGCAAAACACCAGCTCAAATTCCCACTGAAAGTTTTCAAAATAGAAATGTTGCAGGAACAAAGATTGCTCAGTTAAGCTATCTTTCTTGAACCTTTAGAAAGTGAGAAAAAAGTGCCTAAGTTGTCATTCTCCCCTGCTAAAGCCTGTGCTTCACCCAATTCCTGTTATGCAGTCACCCTGAGCACAGTTGGTCATGGCAACGCTCCCCCAGCTCCATTTCTGGCCAGCACCAGCAGGATGGAACACAATTCACAAATAGCTTAGTAGGGTTGTGTCAAAGAAATAATGGACATGATTGCCAGGTTTCTCCTGTTAGGGATGTAATCCCCAGAACCTCACAAACAGGCAATGATCCCTTCCAAGAATGTGTATTGCCTTTGGGTATCTATAAAAGAGATGTTTCTCTCCACTTTGTTTTTCCTAGCAGTCAAACTGATCAGCAGAAAAATAATGCTATTTCCTGCAAGAGCCTGCTGACTTGCACAGCACATGGCCAGCAAGTTGCCCCTGGGGTTTGCTGATGGAAGATGACAAAAAAGGGGGGAAAAATGGGGAAACTGGGATTTCTAAGTCTTCCATTCAAGAACAGAAACAAAACCAGACAGTGGCAAGAAGAAAGAAAGAAAACAAAAGAATACAATGGCCACAAAGAAGGCTGCGACTTGCAGAAGAAAAGAAGGCTGGATCTGACACAGGGCTAAAAGTAGGGACTATGAAAACCTGCATGCTGAGCAGGGACCTGCCTGAACTGCGCAACAGGGGCTCGATGGAGAAAGATAGAGCTGACCTCTAGTCTGCCACCAGCAGTCTTGCTCTCTCCTGAAAGGATGTATCAACCTACAAGAAAGAAAACTACCTCATCTCCAAACAAATTCTCTTTTCACCTTCTTGGAGCACCTGGGAAGATTTCTTCCTGCCTTTCCAACCATCTAATGGAAATTTCATCAAGGCTGTATGATTGTGATCCTCCCAGTCTACTTGTTCCACTTTATATAACTTGTTTTAATAGATGTTGGCCCACGTGCTGGAGAGAATAATCTATGCAATAGGCTAGTGATCACAGAAGTCACTCAGCTTCAGTTTTTAGTCAACAGGTCAATGACTACTTTAGGAGGAAAAAACACTTTAAAACAGCACTTGTTTCCCAGCTGAGGAGGACTGGGTCCAAAAGAAGTGAACAGACTCATGCTTTTTGCAGACTAAAGAGAATGATCTACCCCATAGAAAGAGTTCATCCCAGATTGTGGCAACTTGCAGAAAAATTGGAGATTCTTCCAGCACAAGAATCGAGAAAGTTTGTGGTTTGCTATACTCAGGGGAACAAGAAGGAAGAGACCTATTTTCAGAGTTCTCATCTGCTTGATAACAAGAATTAACTAAAAGTTAGCTCTCTCAAATTGCAGAATCCTAGGAAGGAAGCTATGTACTCCCTTCAGCAGTTCAGTTTAAAGCTGTTCCTCATGTTAATGGCTACTTCCCCTACAGCTCAGAGGTACTGAGGGCACTCACAGATCCCCTCCCCAAAATCAGAGTAATAGCCAAAGCCAGCAGTCAAAAAGTGCTCCCAGATCCAAAAAATGTCCCCGTTTATTAACCTGAAAAGAGTGGTGTATTTAAGTACCAAACTTGAGAAGGGAATTCACCAATAAAAATAGGAAACAAAAACAGAAAAGGAACTCTGTCCACCCCAAACACGAACACCCTATCCAGCGTAATGCCAAAAGTACTCTCATTCAAGGAAGCCCGAGCTTCTAATTACGGACAAAGAATTTTTCCTAGGCACTAAGCTATCTGAAAATTAAATTTTCCAGTTCCTGAGGGCTTTTGTAGAGGGAGCATTTAGATCTCTGCTTCCCTTTGTGGAAATAAATCAGCAGCATATGCACATCCAAGGGCAAACTCACCCCTCAGCAGAGACACAATCTCTCAAAGCAACTCAGTGTCAGGATGGGACATTTCCTATCACTGATATCACCACCAGTAGCTGGACAGAATGAAGGCTGAATTTGCTGAAAACCAAAACGGGCAGAGGGAAGAGTTATCATGAAGTGAACTGGGAGGAAGAGTTATCGTGAAATGAAGCAACAGGTAACAAGCAGCAGCCAGCAAATCACGATTACTGCAGTGGGTACAATTTTATTTTTTTTCGCTAGCAACAAACTCTTGATTTAACAAAATATAGCAAAAAATCTCTCAGGAGAACGCAAACACCTTCTCCCGCCGGCCTGGCGGTGGCTGGAGACGGTTCCGTGCCGCGCAGGTACCGGGCAGGAGCGTCCTGCAGAGCATCCTGCAGGAATCCCTGGCTCCTGCTCAAATTATTCCGAGCACTGCCATCTACCGGAGCCAGCTGCCGGTGGCCGGATCCTTGTTTTTCTTGGGTTTTGTTCCCGTTTTTAATTAACTCGGGTGTTTTGATAGACGAGACAACGGCTGATGAATGCTGAGGATTTTAGAAGTACCCTTTGCATTTCATTAAAATTCTTCAGAAAATGTTATCTAAAGGTTAAATTTCTCTGTATGGTGCTCAGTTTCTTTAGATGTTTTGAATCATGAGGGGGATAAGGGACTTTTTTTTTTAATTGATACTCTCCAGCACAATAAAAGCTCAATCAGTAAAGCACTTCAGCAAATCCTCACCTTTAAGTGATTTCTCCGACGGTGGTAGAGATAATTGCATGTCCTCAAAGTCCTGTAGAGCAAGGAGTGAGGTCAGGACAAAAAAAGAAAAAAACATACTTCTAAAAGTACCTGCCTCTTATCTGCAAAAGAAAAAGTATCTGTCTGTTATTTACCAAGGAATCATCCAGACGTATTCTGGATTCAGAATCATGTATGGGGAAGAAAAAAGCAAGGGGAAGAGTATGTGAAGTAAAACTTTCATTCTTATATGAATGAAATACATATATTGCAAAATCACTCCACTGCTTGAACTAGAACAAATCTACAATGGCGCATTTAAAGTCATTAACAAGTTAGTATTGAAATCCAAAAATTAATTTCTTATGTTTTATATATAGACTTTGCAGAACTGATAACCTCAAATTCTTTCTGGACTTTTTTAATATACTTTTAATATAATTTTTTTAATATACTAAAAATCTTTCTCTACTTGTTTGTTTAACAGCATCAGTGACAGTAATAATGCTAATTATTAATTATTAAACATGCATACCAGCTCTACTTTTACGCTGGAGAAACTCAGACACAGAGAGTGTCTAAAGCTAGAACTTAAGCTGTGCTAATCAATCTTGGGTGACCAACCTGAGTTATCAACAGATGCTGTAGCAAATATAAAAGATGTTTGCCTTACCACTTTTTGGACTGTACAAAGAAGCTGATAAGGAAATCATTTTCAAAAGAAAAATAAAGGACCTCTAGTTAAAGTTTCCTGCTTATATTTCTAAATAAAATGAATTCTTCAAACCACTTGTACTTAAACTGTGGACTTCTGTGCAACATTTTGTTAAGGATATCAAAAGAATAGAAATATGCTCCAATAGTATTAGCTTAATTTATGGATTATAACTCCATCAAAGAGTTATTATGCTTTTTTTTTTTTCAAAACTGTCCTTTTATAGTCTTATGTTTGCAATCCACTCTTGATCATTTGTGAGTGTGCTCAGCACCACCACAAATCTATCCCAAGGTCTTTCCCACTGTTCTCCAGACAATATGACACACATCATTAATGGCCAGCTGTGTCATTTTGCCTTGCAGCTTACTGCCACATCTACAGAAAGGTTTTGAGCTCTCATGTGTAGAGTGATGGCCTCTTTTGGCAGCCAGGGAGTCTCTGAAAAGCCAGGCAACTCCTTCAGAGTGGTGGAAGTTGCTTAAATCCCTGGTATGCAATTTTAGCCAGCACATTTGCCTAAACCCCACTAGGATGGGATTTCCTCAAGTGCTGGTGATCCCTTCAACATCTAATCCAACAGAGAGCATCAGAACACTCTTCTAGCATAAACTTCATGCTTCAAAGGGGAATCATTGTTCTGGAACAAAAGAAACTTCTGAAAGAAGGCTGGTCGGCTTAGGACCTGATGAGTGGCTACAGCTGGCACAGGAAGCTGTACAAAGTGAGAGAAATAAGAAACATCTAAAATCTGTCCTGGCTGCATGCAAGCCCACAAACTCCTATTCCCAGCCATGCCAGAGTCCACCAGCAGTGCTTGCTGTCTGTATCAAATCCATCAGGACCTGGTGCAGCATTGCAGTTTTCATCTACATCTCATTATCAGTTCCTATATCAATTCTCCCAGCACCCTAAGACATGTTTCAAGAGCTTTTTAAGGATGAAAGCAAGGGGTTGTAAACAAAAAAGACTGAATTTCATGATTAAATAATAAGACATTGAAAGCAGTTCCATGGTTATGAAGGCATCTCCACTGATCTAAGAGCAGAGGAGTGCAAGCAAGAGAAGACTGACAAAAAGCAGATAGAGACAGACACGCTCTGGAGATCAGCCAGTTTTTCTTATTGGAGCAAAAAACATATAATTTCAGTCTTGGAGTATGTGATTGCTCCTGTGGCTTGCCAACACTGTTGAGTGACAATAAGAGAGCTGGGTGAGTGACCAGTTGACATGGGAGGTAATACAACAGTGAGAAAAGTGAACATGCAGTGAGGACAGTCGTCCACTTACTGGAATGCTTCTGAGCACTCACAGAGCACTGCTCAAAGGACATTTTTGCTGCTTGTTCCCCAAGCAAAATGCACAGGTTTGAATCATTTAGTTGCTGAAGCACAGTGGTTTTTTTACCAAGAAAAGAAAAACCAAAGTCATTCCACAAGACACCAAGAAATAAGCTGAATTTAGAGGGGGGAAAATGTGCTTATCATTCCTTTCCTTTCATTTTGTATTTTACATGTAAATTGCATGATATTGTACTTTATCTCATTCTGAACTACAACACAGAACTGGCAGGAATATCTTTGTCTGGAATGTAAGCACTATGGGAGTCCTGAGGCATCCTTCAGTCATATACCACATACACACATACATGTACACAGTCATATAAATGACTATACACATACATGTATACACCCATACTTTGAGACTAATAAATACATATGACAGGATCTCTTGGCATTAATGCATTGTCTCTGAAGCAAAAGGACAAGACTTTAATTTATTTGTAAGATTGGTTTTTGCAATGTACAACATGGCTGCAACAGACTTTAACACATGGAAAAATCACACTACTGTACAGTTACACTCTCCATGCTCAATTTAGTCACATGTAGTTTTTATGCCTGCCACAAATTGATTGGACTATTACTGGGAGACATCTACAGGTGGGAATTGAATGTGTTATTATGTTTTTAAAACAAGAGATCCTGTCACTGATGTCCTAAAGCTTTGTGCTGAATGCAATGCCTGGTGAGCTGCCTACTAGCTCTCCGTTGCTCCCCTCCCAAGGCAGAAGACTGTGATGCTAAGGATCATTTTTAGATCCCTGGGCTTAAGAGAATCCACATTCCAATTCTGAGGAACAGTCAGTCTGAAAGGATCTTAGGGAGCACAGCCAAGGACCAAGGACAAGCCCTCGCTGGTGCAGCCTTGCTGGTCCAGCTCTGGTATGGAGGCAGGATGAATGGTGGGATCCAGGGCACGTGGAGGCTTCTGGGTTACTCCAGACCTGGCTTCCTCCATGAGTGTAATTCAGTCTGTGAGTGCAGGCTTGTATTTGCTGGGTCAGGAATCTCTGTCTCTCTCATTCTCTTTTACTTAATTCTGTACTCCCTCAGCACTGGATTTTAAATAAGCCTACAATAAAAATACAACATGGAGGTAGCAAGAAAATCGGCTTATGGATTTAGTATCACATATACAACTGTGATATATTACAGAATCCTACTCCTTTCAGCAACCCACAACTGAGTTAGCTTCTTGCAGAAACCAAGAATAAGACAAGGCAGCTCGTGTCTGCTCACGTCACTGTAGATGACATCAGGTGAGATAGAGTCCTTGGATTTAATTTAGACAGAATGCTTCTTTCTGCAACAATCTTCATGATAGTGCTCCAACCCACTTCTGATACGTGGGAGATCTGGAAACACACTAGGAATATTGATAAGGTAGTCCTGTTCGCTTTTACATGCCAGAGAAGGAAACAAATAGTATATAGTACATAATTTTACCATATAAAAACAAAGTTCAGGCATTTATCCCTGTAAAAATGCTGGTGAAACCTTGCCAACACCAGTTGCTTAAATAGAGGTAATCACTTGGCTTCAAATTTTGAGTGACCATTAACATCAAAAATAAATATTTATGACCTACTTCTGCATTCATATCATGAAATGCTCACATATCTGACAAGTGTGAGAAGACTTCTCATATGAGTGTTTCCTGACCTTGCTTTCTGAATTAGATTTGCTGCATGCTGGCTGCCAGCAGACAAGTGAATCTAGTCATCTGTTCCTGCATTGGCTGCTCTGGGACAGCAGCATCAGGTGTTAAGTCATGAAATTGGCTCTGTGCAGTTTTAGACAATAACTGAGGGGGATACATTTTACATCTATATCACACATAATTTTATTTCCTACATCCATTGGGATGTATCCATTGTCTTTACACACTGAGGGATAGCTGAGTTACATACACAGAGTCCTTCAAGAAAGTCAGAGGCTAATTTGGCATATTTCCAAGATCTTTGTCTGTGTCTGACAGGCACAACCCACAGGATATTTCCCTCCCTGTAGAGAAGCAAATGGGGGTCAGATTGAGGTGTCCAAGGGGATTAATGTTTAGGCAGTTAAATCCACATAATCCTTATGCTAGTTTACCCCAGATTAGCCAATCCCTACAGCTCAGGAACAGCTCCTCCACAGCTTCACCACCAACCACAAAACTCCCTGGAGCAAGCAGCAGCTGCCACCTTCACACAGCTTTGTGACTCCCAGTGAATCACAAGAAATTCCTGTAAATTAATCTCAGAGTTTTCCAGTTTGTTACAAGGTTTACAGCAGAGACCAAACTAGGAGAGCACAATGAGCAAAAAAAGTCATTCAAGTGATGACAAATAAGCTAAAGAAGCAGCTGCAGTTATCTAGAAGTATGTCTTTGTGATTTACAAAATTCTAATATAAAGGTGTGATCATTGGTTATGTTTGGCAGGCTATTTACAATAAAAGTTTTATTAAAACTCACCAGCTATGCAAGAAAGAGAAGAAAAATAACGAGACTTATTTCTCAACCTGCTTTGAGAAAAAATAAGGAGCTTTATTCTCAAACTTTTGACCCCCCCCAAACAACAAAACAATTACAAAAACACTTGGCTTCAATCATATGCTGACATTCCCATAATCAGTGAAATAAAACATAATGGGACTTCAGGGTGCTTTGAATCAGCTATAAACTTAATTTCCCATTGAATTCTGTTTCACTTATATTTCATCACATAATAAGAAGTTCATGGGGAGGAAGCTTTTAACTGGTTTTGGTATTTCTAAATAAATTCCTTGAATCAGTCAAGTTGTAAAATATGGGTTTCAGAATTCCCTAAACTGAGTGGTCACTAAAAGTCACATACCTCCTGGTATGACAAAATCACAATTTAGCATGTTGGCAAAATCCAGGTCCGGTTTATGGAGAACAGTATTACCAGTATTATTTAGGTTATGTTTTTTTAAAAGTTTGGTGGAGCTGAGGGATTCTGTTTTCCCTCAATTAATTTAGAAAACCTGTGTGGCTGACTGTATGGAAAGGGTGCAAAAGACAGTCTTACATAAAACCTGGAAATAAGCACAGATACATATACAAAGCAAGCAGATTATTTCACTATTTTGGCTCATTGCTTGAATGTCATGTCAATTAAGGTATAACTCAAAAATATTTAGAGGCTTTCTTATGTGTGAAAACACCATGCCTGAAGAAACAGTGCTGTCAGGTAGGTCACAGAGCAGTTAAATGTTCAGAACGTGGAGAAGTGAGCAGGAACTCCAATCTCAGAGCTCCACAATCACATGATAAAAATGATTGATATTCCACAAGTTGAACTCTGAACATCATGTGCAAAGATACCCTCAAGAATTCAAAGCTTAGACAAGAGTCTTTGCATGTTGATTGATGGCCCTGTGTCACTCTGGTTTATGGGTTATGACCATTGGAGACTTCAAAATGAACTAAGCCAAACATAACAGCATCCCTGCTCAGTGAAGCAAGGATGCAGCACTCAGAAACGAAACTGTTCTGTCAAAAAAGAAAATACTTAGCTCAAAAAATCTGTCAGACTTTCAACACTTTTGACAGCTTCCACATTCAATGCATACAAAAGAGACTAAAATGAATGCAATCAAAGCATCCAAAATATTTCTTTGACATTAAAAATCCCTAATTTGGTATAATAGCCTTAATTCACACATCTCTTTTATGTAGGTCTCCCTGTCTTGGTTGTTCTTTAGAAGAAACATCTTCATTAAAGTAAACAAAAATAAACTATTCTTATACTGGATAGCATTGGAAACTGTCCTTACATGCATTACAAAAGTATGATAGTGCTTTAATGACACTGATGAATGGCATATTTTAAAATATGCTGAAAAATAGCTGTCTTTTAAGCACACAGATATCAAGTGTGTTCATCTGGTATTAAGACTGTCATTTCTTGTGACAGAAGGAATTTTTCTCAGCATCTAAAATGAAATGTATATTAATTGTCATAATTACCCAATCCTTGAAATTCAGCCATAGTTGTTATAAGGACATTGCTTTGTAAGATATTTGCTGTTAATTTGCAATCTTCTTTAATTTCATTAGGAATCCACATCTCACATCATTCTAGTTGAAAAAGAAAAATCACATAAAACTAAATTATTAATATATTGCTGATTTTTTTCCCATTTGGAAAGTTGCAAACAGCATAGAGTTTATGAACTCTGACTAAATTCAACAGAAGAGTGTTAGGTCAGACACAAGCAATCTAAGGAAAGACACTTTTATAAAAAAAAAAAAAAGGTGCCATATTTTCTTGATTTTTGTACTGAAGGTACACTTAAAAGATTTGAACTGAGATTTAAGCATTAGTAGTGACTTTCTAAGAGGTGTTTCTCAAGACAATTAGAAGAATGAAGAATGAACATTGTTAAAAAGTAAGAACTTCTTAATAACTCAGAAACCATCCTGTCACATTTTTGTCATTCATACAGTTTAGATCAAAGCACAAATACCTGACTGGTTGGTTTTGGTTTTTGTTTTTTTTTTTATTCCTATAGCATTCTTGTTTCATATCTGTTTTGACTTTAAACTCTGCTTTTCTTGTTGGAAAAAATGACAGCTGGATCTTGTCTTTCTGTCTTGCAGATGACATGTGCAACCATGTACCTCAGCATCCCAAGGAACAAGGCTGGACCTCCAGGAACAGAAAGTATGACACAAAGTACACAGAGAGCCAGAACCTCACATCCCTCCTTTACAATCTCTGGACAAGAGGATTGCTCTCTATGAGAAATGCCATTAAGCAGAGTTGGAAAAGTATCTTGTTTATTGCAGAATTTTCAGATGCCTGTAAGATTTTTTGAAACCTTACACATTACAATAGTTTTTAATCCCCCACCAAGCTAGTGTTCCAAACTAGCTCTTCTCTCATTAAATTCATAGATATATTACTCTACATTTTTATGGAAGCAGAACTCTGGCACACACTTTAGAAATTATACTATTTGTACAGAATTCTTTTTCAGACCTTCAGTTCAGCATTAGCTTGGAAAACAAAGATTTAGACTAGAGAATTTTGTTTATTTCTAGATACACATTTGCTTTTATATAGGTTACTGTTCCTCATATATAGACTTGTAGGTATGATTACCTAATATGTGCAGTTCTAAATCCATTTTATTGATAGCCATAGTTGAGTCTAGCTTACCTAACTTCAGGAACTCAAAGTGGTGCCTACATTAGAATTCTAGCTGCTTTAGCTGGCTCACCTGCCCATAAAGAGAGGTAGACATCCACCAAGGCAACTCAGCTGCATGTGAGTGATGATACACTGCACGTGGAGCTTTACACAGAGAAAAACCTTACACGTGACAAAACAAACAGTTGCTACTAATACAGGGAGAAAGTCCTGTCCAGCATATCTCAGTGTGTTAGTGCAAACTTTACCTGTGTAGTACTCCATCCTGACAGTCCATGGTTGGTGTCTCACATCTGTAGTACCCCAGTGTAAAAGACAGCTTGTCAGACTCTACCAAGACACACTGGCTGTTCAGAAAAGGCTTTTCTAATTATCTTTCCACTATACAAGAGCTACACTAGAACAGAAGAAATCCACCCACAGGCTGTGTAAATAGAGCATGCAACAGTTCAGTATTTGTTTTTGTTGCCATTATATCTTCAGGGAAAGGTAACAGACATTTTAAGCCCAAAAGTCACATCTTAAAAGCAAGACAGTTTCTTCCCCCTCAAAGCTTCCACAAGGAATAGCACAGTCATAGTCCTTAGCCTACCATATAACACTGAAACACAGATCATTTGTTTCAGAGCAGTCTTAATTCTTCAGAAAACATGAGCACTGCTATTTGTTTATATGTCAGTGGCATAAAGGAAACAGGTTAACTGTTTTGTTGACCTTTGGGAATAAAAATACATGGCAACCTCAACAGACTATATGAATTCTAGACCTATTCATCTCCTCCTAGTTAAATACTGGAGTCATTTTGTTGATATGAATGGTATTGTACCCAAAAAAAATGCTCAAGTGAAAAGTGAAACACATCCACTAAACTCTAAGCAGATTTATATCTATAAGAAGAAAAAAATCTAGAGGAATATTTAAAAAGAGAGAAAACACATTTCCCTCTTAAATATTTCCACCTGAATCAGTTTCACTCACATCATAACAGGCAAGCTCAGTGAGGCATCTGGGATCCACCTGTTGTTAATACCAGGAAGCCTCATCCTGATACTCACCCACAGCTGTTGAATTGCTCTTTTTGTAAAGAACTAGGAAGAGGTGCAGATTTCAATCTGTTTCAACTCAAGTTCCAGGAATCTTCAACCACACAAATGTCTTTGTGAATAAAAATGTGAACAGACTTTTCCAAATAAATACATAAAATGTCTTTAAAATGTAAACCATTAAGGATGCACCACTGTAAATTAAATTGGCTTCCTGTATCAGAACACAGTCAAGTGAGACACATAGACTTCTTTACTTCTGAAGAGTATAAGCTTTTATGTTGGCAATGAATATTTCTGATAATATATTGGGGGCAACAAATTCATTTTTATACTCACAAGTAAACCTACTAACAATTTTTACAGATTTGCTTTTCCTCACTGCACTGTATTTAACTGAGAAAGGTCTTTTTACAATCGTGCATAATGACAGACACTGCCAAGAAGAAATTTTTACAAGCCTTATTAGTAGGAGTTTCTTATAGCTCAAGTATTTAGTGTGCAATGTTCTTTCTGCTACTTAATAAAAATTGTGACACAGAGACATACTGTACTAAAAATAAAAATAATGTATGTTCTAATTTTTCTTCTTTGTAACATCTGGATTCCAGTCTTTAAGTTAGGAAGCACTCATTTAAGGATTTTCCAGAACCATGAAGCACTAGTGACACTGCCCAAATTACTCCAGTAACACTTTTCTCCTTGGAACCACCCATGTGCTGGGCACCTCACCTTTAGCAAAAGGCTGCTCTTACTGCTCCACTTAGGGTTAAGGTTATGCTTAGGGTTAGTGTTCAGAAAACCAAAAAAGCCCAGAGCTCCCTGGACACTTCAACTGCAAAAGGAATGTGTGAAGGGAGAACTGTTGGGCCAGTGCCCTGTTTCCTTGGCATGCCTTTTGCAGTTGCAGTGTGCCTGGAGCTCTGGGCTTTGAGGATTTCTCAACCCTAACCCATGCTAAAGCATGTAGTGCCACTGACAGGGTGGCACTGAAGCACTTCATATGTATATTTTACTGGGAAAAGTACTTTAAAAGCCTGCAGGATTCCAATTATACTTTATCACTTGGCTATGCATGCCCACAGTAACAAGATTTTATAAGAATATGACTGTGACCCAAACACATGTGGAGCTGGTCAGAGTTATACACACTGTAGGCTCCAACACTTCCCCAACAGGACACTCTGCTGGAGACAGGATACTTAAAGCAAACTAATTTTTGTAGTGTGATGGTAATGGAACATAAATGCTTTACTGATAGGGATTGAACTTAGGTATTGTGATTAAATGTGTTGCATAATTAAAATCTTAGGACTTTTCATTTCATGTTTACACTTAAAATATCCTTTAGTACTTGCTTTGCTACTGCACAAATATATCTGTGATGATTATTTCACCTGTATCTGGCTGCAACCCAAACAGGAATTAAATATCCATCACAAGATTGGTACTAGTGTTCCTATGTTACGGACACCTGCAGGATTGTTTTCCACAGCATGTGGAAGTAGCCAGGAGCCTATGACAGGATACATTTGTGATTGAGTCTAAATGTATCCCACAGTACCAAAACCTTTCGTTGCCTAAGGTTGCTCACTGACTTACAGTCAGATCAAGCTTAGTTCAGTCACCAAGAGATGAATGCAGCTTTAAAATTCAAGAAGCCTCTAAGTGACACCTTGGTCTGTCCACAATGTTCTTTCATTTCTCCAAAGTATGTATTTTTCTGAATGAGGAATACAGGTTAGTATCTAAGGATAGCAATAGCTATCAAATGTAATTTTAAACTCAAGATATTTTAACATCTTTTGGAATAAAGAGATTGTGTTTTGTCCAGTAGAGGGAGACTAGAGTTTTAAATAAATGTAACACAAACATTAAGCATAACACAGAAACACATTCTTTCACTCAAACGTATCAGATATAATTTTAATTTATAATAAATAGTACCCTTATTATATAGATCATTAAGTGTAGGCAAAGTATGAACTTAATCAGACTTAAAACCATATCCTAGTGCTTGATACTGATGTAGGATTTGTAGCCTTCATCCCACTTGAAGTCTGATACTATGGCAATAATAAAAGAGAACACAGCCAAGCAAAAATAAAATCAAATTCAGTGATAAAATAAAATAAGCACAGTGTGGTTTGCATGAGGAAACTCCAGTTTGCACTCAGGAAAAGGTCAATGGAAACCTGGAGGAAGCTCTCTGTAGAGACTGCCTGGTCTTTTTTTTAGAGTGGTCCTGTAAATCATGACTCCAGATAAGAAACTTAGTTCCCAGACCAGTCAGTTCCACCCTCATCTTCCTTTTTCAGAACCAGAGAAATTCATCACTCATTGACTACTTCAAAAGCAGTTTTAAAGCTACAGGCAGTGATTTCTGGCCTCACTGCAGCTTACCTAGCACAGTGCGTTGTTCAAAGGCTACTCAGATTCACAGCTGCAATAAAAAAGAGACACTCAATAAGCAGTCTTGGGTTTTATTTGTCATACACACAAATTATATGCTTTGGGGATCACTGCATTATCAGGATGGTTGCATAACTGAAAGAGTGGTGAGTGACATTACAGGCCAGTAAATGAACTACCAGGTATGAGAAGAACAAGCAGAACCAGCACAGGTTTAACACAGAGAGGAAAACAGCAAATCTTCCCATTAGAGAACTTACCCATAAATTCTGTGCTTGTTGAGTTTTAATTATTCATTCTGGTGTTGTCAGCCTTCAGAAGAAAAGCTTTGTATAAGAGTCAGAAAAAGATCAAGTGGTTGACCGAAGTCTAAAGAGATATTCCATAACATATGATGTCTGTTCAGCAATAGAAGCTAAGAGAAAGGAGGAGGAAGAGAAGGCATTCCTAATTTACAGTGCTTGCCTTTCAGAGACGCCACTATGTGTCCTGAAGTCCTGATTCCCAGGAAGTGCTATACAACACCTGCTGATGGGAAGTAGAAAATAAAATCTTAGTTTTCACTTATGTGACCCTTGCTTTCGCTTTAGTAAACTGCATTGTCTCAACACAGAAGGTATTTTTCCCTCGTGTTTTCTTCCTCGCTGTCCTGCTGGGTAGGGGAGTGATAGAGCAACTTGGTGGGGAGCTGGTATCCAAAGTCAGTTGTTTTTGGCACCCAACATGGGATTCAGGATAACAGCAGTATTGTATAAAGTTTTGTGCTGTAGCTATAGGAGGTATTAAGTGGCAAGCTCCTGTGCAGGTCACAATTTGTTGGCTGCACTGCTTCTCTCTTTATTTTGAAAGTATGTTAATACTAATAAAGTCTCTGTGATTTGCCCTGGAATTGCTGGCCTTGCAGTGCTCTATCTGCCTTGTGAAGATGATGAGGGAATACATCTCTCCTATCTGGGACCAATGTCAGGGTCACAAGGTCCTTGTTCACTTGAGCTTTCATACTAATAATTAACATTGTTATCATATGATGGAGCTTTTGGAATCTGGTGCCATCCTGGCATCAGAGAAGACAAATTTTGGATGAGGCAAAACAGTAATGTGCTCTAAAGTGATTGTCTCTGGATGGCAGGGTGTGTGAAAGGATTTGGACAGATTCACAGGATACTTACCTGCTCCCATAACCTTGGACTTTACACCTGAACAGACAAGTTACTCTAGCAGACTGAAAATCAGCAGCCACTAGAACTGTACTGGAGCCTGGCCTATGCCCATTGCACCACAGTTCAGTACTGTCAGAGGAATGTAGATGAGACAGGGACATAAAATGTGTTGGAGGGCATCATGGTTGAGATAAGGATCCAAATAATGGCAATAATTGTGAAAATGTTGATAAGGACAATAATAGATCCATATCATCAGTGAGAAAGGAGGCAGGAAACAGACAAAGGATTTTACCAAGAAGCTGGTTTTTCAACAAAGAAATTGGAGGAAGGAGTGAGAGAATTCAAAAAGAAAGAGGAAACAGTACAGTCTCTGGCCCCATCAGAACTTTGAGACATGTTAAAAGATTACAGTCACAAGCCAGGTGAGTGGATTTCTGTCTGACTGCTTCAACACCTGAGTGCTTCAAGCCAGGGAATGGACAACCCTACCAGAGGGGATGTGACACTGCATCTGGTGGTCACCAACATAAGCAAGCTAATCAGGGATATCAGCCTGGGCTGAGGTAATCATGCACTGGTGGAATTTCCATCCTTAGGGATGTGAATCAGGTGACAAGTAAAGTTAGGCCCTGAACTCTAGGAAAGCAAACTTCCAGCTCTTCAAGGAAATAGTCAGTAAGATCCCCTGGGAGACTGCCTTCAGGGACAAGGGAGCAGAGCACAGCTAGCAGGTCTTTAAGGAAGACCTGAGAGACTCTCCATAGAGAGCAAGAGGTATTGATCCCCAGGAGCAAGAAATTAAACAGAGAAGGCAAGAGACCAGCAAGATTGAGTAGGAAACTGCTGATCAAACTAAAGGAAAAGAAGCAAGTGCACAGATAGTGGACTAAAGAACAGGTAACCTGGGAAGATGATTGAGATAGTCAGGTTGTACAGGGATGGGATGAGGAAGGCCAAGGTAAAGCTGGAACTGAACATGGCAAGCAACACAAAGAATAAAAAGAAGGGCTTCTATAGGTATGTTAACCAGAAAAGGAAGGTTAAAGAAGGTAAACTCCCAATAATAAACACTGATGGAAAACTGGTAACAACGGGGGAGGAGAAGGTTGAGGTGCTCAAAGACTTTTTTGCCTCAGTCTCCAATGGCAGCTTCTCTTCCCACATCTCTTGAGCTGATGGACAGCAGGATGGGAACTGAGGGAAGAAAGTCTCTCCTGCTGTAAGCAAAAATCAGGTTCATGACTATCTTAGGAACCTGAACATACCAAAGTCCATGGGGCCCAAAGAGATATATCCCACAATCTTGAAAGAATTGGCTGACACAGTTGCCAAGCCACTGTCCATGGAAGTCAGGTGAAGTCCCAGGTGACTGGGAAAAAGACAAAATTACCTGTCTTTAAAAAGTGTAGAAAGGAGGACCCTGGGAACTACCAACCTGTCAGCCTCACCTCTGTGAAGCTTCCCCCTAGAAGCTGTGCTCAAGAAAATGGAGGACAGGGAGGTGATTAGGGACAGCCAGTATGACTTCACCAAGGGCAAGCCCTGCCTGACCAACATGGTGACCTTCTATGACAGAGTGACCATATCAGTGGAAAAGGGAAAGGTTACAGATGCCACTTATCTGGACTTATGTAAAGCCTTTAACACAGTCCTCCTCAAAATCTTTCTCTCTAAATTGGAGAGAGTTGGATTTGATGGGTGAACTGTTAGATGAATAAGAAAGTGGTTGGAGAGTAGCATCCAGAGCGTAGTGGTCAATGGCTTAGAGTCCTGATGGACATCAGTGACAAGAAAAGTCCTTCAGGAGTCCATACTGGGACTATGGTAATTTAATATCTTCATTAATGACAAAGGATTGAGTCAGCAACTTTGTAGATGACACAAAGCTGAGTGGTACTGTTGACACACCTGAAGGACAGGATGCCATCCAGTGGGATTTAGACAGGCTTGAGAAGGTTTGAGGCCCATGAGATTTAACAAGACCAAGCATAAGGTGCCACACTTGGGTCGGGGCATGCCCCCAGTATCAATACAGGCTGGGTGGGGATGAACAGATGGAGAATAGCCCTGGGGAGAAGGACTTTGGGGTGCTGATGAATGAGAGCCTGGACATGACCCAGCAATGTGCACTTGGTGCCCAGAAAGCCAAATGTGTCCTGGGCTGCATCCAGAGGAGGCTGGGAAGTCCATTCAGGGCAGTGGTTCTGCCTCTCTACTCTGCACTGGTGAGACCCCACCTGCAGTGCTGCATCCAACTCTGGGCTCCCAGCACAGGAAGGACATCAGCCTGGTGGATAGAGTCCAGAGGAGGCCACCAAGACAATCAGAGGGATGGAGCACCTCTCCTATAAGGAAAGGCTGAGGGAATTGGAATTGGTCTGCCTGGAGAAGAGAAGGCTTCAGGGTGACCCAACTGTGGCCGTGCAGCATCTGAAGGGAATTTACAAGAAAGATGGAGAGAGACTTTTGACAAGGACATGCTTGAAGGGGGCTTCAAACTGAAAGACAGTAGGTTTAGATTAGTTGATAGGAAGAAATTCGTTACTGTGAGGGTAGTGAGACAGTGGTACAGGCTGCCCAGAGAAATTTGGGATGCCTCATCCATATGATGGAGTTAATTTTCCCCATAGCACCCTAACAGTGCTAGTAAGTGCAGTAGGCTTACATACAGCAACCACCTGTGGGCTAAAGTCCTGCTTCCTGGGAGGTGGCTGGATCACCTGCTGATGGGAAGTAGAGAATAAAACTGTTTTTTCCTTTACCTGCACACACGGTATCTTTGCAATTTAGATAAGATAGGAAGAAAATTGATTATTCCAAGACTGCTGACAATAAGACAGACAAAATAATATTGCTGGAGCTATTGAATGACATTTTATGTTGCTGTCAGTAAAGAATCACACTTTAGATGAGAATTAAAAGTGTTTTTCTTTCACAGGATTAGAAAGGATTTCATAAACCATACCAGAAAAACTGCTCAGCTGTTGGCTGCTGCTGCACCTCCTCCTTTATTTTCCTCACACTGATAGGAAGAATGGAATCTCCACCCACACAAGTTTTCAACCTACTCGTGCCTGAAGATTTAAGTTCCTGCGTAGTTATCAATACAGCCAAGGACTGAAGACACTTAAGCAGGAAAAAATTCTCAGGTAAGTTTCTTTTTCCTTCAATTTTTAAAATTTCTGGAGTCACTGCCCAGCCATCAATCCAACATCTCACTCCACTCAGCTGAACCTGTATGAAATTGCTGTGAGTAAACAAGAAAACTAAAGAAAATATCCTAGCAGTATTTGCTGCTGGGATTGAAATGTCTTTTTTTCTGGATGATATTTTTAACTGAGGTTATTCCTATAGCCTCCCCTGAAGCATAGCATTCCTCTGACCAGGCTCTGGAGCTCTGAAAGTTATGCCTAAGAGGTCTCCCTGGGAGATATCCAGAAATCAGTAACTAGTTCTTGTAAAACAGATTGATTCTCATAATTAAAGTATAACCTTTAGTTAATGATCAATCCAGTTCAGGTTATTTATGTGCAATATATTTCAAAATACAGCAGGGAGTTCCAAGAGTGAAAAGATCCAGGAACGAAACACAGGAAAGGTCTGCAAATATTTTAGTAAGTACAAGGAACAAAGGGTGTTAGCAGGTGTTTCTGTTTATTTTCTTCACAGAGGAAGGGTTGGGTCTGGTATGCTAATGTCATTGCCAGCTGTTATTCTTTGCCTTCTTTTGAATCACATCTCTGATTACTTTTCTTTTGCCTTTAGAAACCCTCATACCGACCATCAGAATTTTACATAAATATGTTTAATAGGAGAATAATCAATTTTTTCTCTTTTTGTATCTGAGTAAACAGAGTGATTTTTAGAGGCACAGAAAACTCTGTGCCTCTAAAATGCACCATGCAAGCAACACATGAAATGCACCATGCATTACTGAAAATGAGATCCAGCTTTAAGGAATCTATATATGGATCCAGATAGGCCAAATCATGGCCAAATAAATCAGAGGACATGGAATTTGGTCAACAAAAGAGACCTCAAGATGAGTAAATTCAGATTTTTTTTCGGAGCAGCCATGTTAATTCTAAGCTTTCTCCACGCAGTTCTCATTGGCCATGGATAAAATGAAAGATTTGAGTCTGGAAGAGACAATTACGCGATCTGAGTTATTTGAAGTGGAAGGTGTTCCCCTCACACAACCAATTGCCAGCGTTTGGGACCAAGTGTGGAAGTTCAAAGCCAGGCCTGATGATGTGCTCATCGCAACCTATGCAAAAGCAGGTTGGTATGGGAAGGAAACAGAATACAAAAGTTTGGCATAGTGCTTATTGTTGGGAATGAGATCTATGTTTTTTCTATTGTGACTGGTATTTGTTTAACTACAAACTAGACATATTTTAAAGACATGAAGCTGTGTCAGCTGTGACTAGTAACTCCTGACTTCTTTGGCAGATGCAAAAGCCATCTGTTACTACTGAAGTACAAATGACCAAATTCTAAAGACCTATGATTGTTACCTGTAATTGAGATTATATACATTTATATTAATGGTGACAATAGCAGTTTTCCACCAATATGTAGTGATTCAATGATGCCTAGAAAAAAGTGATCATTACTAAGAAATAATAGAAACCGACTGTATGACTATGGAACATATGTATTTGGGGAATGATTTCTTGTCTAAACTAGTAGTGACTTCTGAAAATTGATTAATTCTTTAAAATAGACAAATTCATTCAATAATTTCAGCCAATAAAATAAAATACCACCATTAATATTAGCTATCTGGCATTTTACTCAGTGACTGGACAATATTTCTCCTCTTCATCAGACTCTTTATACTTACTACACAAGAAAATAATAACAAGCATCAATATTAATTCTGTATGAATAAAAACAGGTACAGTTTTGGAGATTCAAGAACAGATATGGGAGAATTTCATAATTGTTATTGATTATATTAATAATTATAATAATTAATATTAATATAATAACGAAATTATTAGCTAATTATTTTAATTAGCAACGATTTTTAGGTTGGGGTTGGTTTTTTTTGTCAGTAGGGGAAAAAACGTTTTTAACAAAAAAAACACTATTAGCTTTGTAAAACCTGAAAGCTTTTGATTTACTACCAGTACACTGAAGGCAAAATGACATTATTTTATCTAGCTGGGATTAAAACCTTCCAGCTACTGAGCAGAAAATAAATAAAGTTAGGATTCCATTTGACATGATGTCACATCTCTGGGAGATGCACAACACAAGCATCTTAAGAAGGGCTGAATCTCTTGCCCAGATTGCTTTCCAATTTATCCCTTAGCCTGTTCTCTAGCTGACCTGCCACAGTACACAACAATGGAAGATATAAAAGAAGAGAGACACATGAGATATACTATACTGTAACTCTTAGAAAATCACTCAGGCAGATGAAACACTGTACAGACTTTCATTAAAGTGTTTGACATGGAAACTTTCCATATACTGACACTTTTCTATATTTTCAAACTGTATGAAATTTTTACTCACTTGAAGTTCTGGTATTGCATTTTTTTACTCAAATTCAGTATGATAACAAAATTGAAATACCTGAGTTTTTATGAGGAATGAAAGGAGGCAGTTTCATTCCTTTGCAAATAATATAGTCTCCAAACAATAGTGAGTTTATCCCAGTGGTTTTTTCCAGTACTGGGGTGGGGACTATTTCTTTAAGCAAGAAGAAGTCTATCTAAAATGGAATTACTGAACTGAGCTTTGGGAATGACCTTTGTTGCTTAATTAGGCATTTGGCCTGTATTATACTGTCTTTCCATTTTTTTCTATTCTTTTCTATGCTATTCTTTCCCCCATTAACATAAAGTCCATCCTTCTGGCTTTCAATTCCCTAGTAGTGACTATCCTGGAGGGAAACATCTAAACACTTGACATTTTCAGGTACCACATGGACACAGGAGATAGTGGATATGATTCAACAAAATGGAGATACTGAGAAGTGCAAACGTGAGACTACTTACAAACGCCACCCTTTCCTCGAGTGGTTTATTCCAGAGCCTCCATCTTTGCGTTATTCAGGTGAATATTATTTGTATTTTAGACAAAATGAAACAAAACAAGCACATAGTGCTGATGCTACAAGTTTCCTAGAAAAGGTCCCACTTGCTTTGTTCTTTATCTAAGCACCATTTTGGCTATTAAGGAGCAGTTCAGGTGCTTTAACATAAACATCTAGTGCTACTCAAGGTGCTGCAAGGCTGGCAGATGTGACAGCTTCAGGTGCTACTGCAGACCATGATGTTTTGGAGTGGTATCTGAAGCTGTGTTTGATATTCCACAGTATCTAAACCAGCAGTAGGTATGCATAAAATGGGGGCAATAGAATGCCATTCTGCAATTACAAGCTGTATGGAAGAGAAGCCTATATCACAGCGGTATTTCCAAAAGATGAGTAAGGTTTCCAGTGACTTTGCTACTGTTTCAAGTAACTGCTGCTCAATTCTAGGGTCTAGTCATCTAAACAAGCGATGGAACATTCAGGCAAACAGCAGGCTTCACTGGTTTGCAGTTTCATACAAAAGTCTACCTCAGCAAGGATTCCATTTCCACACAAATAGTTAAGTCAGACTCTCACATTTGAAGCTAAACAGCTTGACTAGCTCTGCAGAAGTGCTACTTTTTCTCTTCTAAGCTACACTATGTTGACACAGAGAGAGACAAAAAAATGATAGATGACAGAGGATGATAGATGATGACAGGGACAAAATTATGGAGGTCATGATAGATATTTAAAAGGGAGAGGGGAGGAGATAACACATCTCCAAACATCACCAGTTATTCACATGTGGTCCCATTTATCCATAGCTACTGAAAATCTACTGTCATTCTCCTAGTTTCTATTTATGTGCAATCCACAAAGTCTAGTCAGCTGTCATATTCTTGTATCCTAAAAAGAAACTAAAATTTCTTATCTGTAAGGTGGAAGGAGACCACTAACTATTACAAAGGAGAAACTTTGGTTGGATAAATATAAATCAGTATTCATCATTATCCCTTGGCGAGAAGGAGTTAGGTATGGGCCCAAGAAAGCAAAAATATATAAATCAGTGTTTCTCCTTTTCTACTCGTACACACAGGTAAAATTTTCTCTAGAAACATTGAAGATGCTTATGTAATGTTGTATATGTTACCCTGCTATGTAAGTGCTTTAGAGATGAATGATCAATGCAAAGTGAACTGCTGAAAAGTCATAATCACAATCACACATGGGAGCATAGGAAAAAAGTGCTAGTGAAATTTAGAGAACAACTCACATCTCATAATTAAACATCCCACAGGTCTGGAGTTAGCTGAAGCCATGCCATCTCCACGAACAATAAAAACTCATCTGCCCGTGCAGCTTCTGCCTCCATCCTTCTTGGAACAAAACTGTAAGGTAAGGCTGAAGAGGCCCATTGCACTTCATGAAAAAGAAAATTACATAAACCAGGGCAGAATATGTTTTCCAGAATCTCTGGGAAATTAAAAGGTCTCCAAAATTATTTTCCATTTAATGTGCATAGTCTGTGGGAATTTAAAGTCACAACTAAGTTACCTGAGCTGGATTGTAGAAAACGGCAGCTTCAAAGCAAAACTTCTTAAGCCTCTACCAGCAAGCTCCAAGAGGATACTCCAGAAGATGCTCAATATCTGTGTTTGTATGCACAAGTTAATTTCTTCCTCTCTCTCTTTTCATATCAATAAAGATAATCTACGTGGCAAGAAATGCAAAAGACAACCTGGTGTCATACTACCATTTCCACAGAATGAATAAAGGATTGCCAGAGCCAGGAACCTGGGAGGAGTTTGTGGAGAAATTCATGACTGGAAAAGGTGATTAACTGCAATGAGAATCTTCTGATTCTGATTGCAGTTTCTTCTAAACTCAATAATCAAAAACTCTTGTATAAGATATTTTGATCATTTTAAGAATGCATGACATTGATTTATATATTTCAGTTATGATTTGAAATCCAGTGCAAACACTGTGGAAGAATATCTGCTGAAGATATTTCAGTTATAGTTTTTCTTCATTCACAGGTTTTTATTATTACCTAAAGGATTAAATCTATCCTTATGCTCCCATTTTGAGAAAAATAAAAACACTACTTTTTATTCTGTTATCATTCAGAAACATATATGACAATTTTCAGGCTTCATCTCTTCTCTCTGAGATTAAAAGAAGCCATTTGAAAAGGAACAACTGGTTTTACTCTAACCTGAAAAAATTTGAAATTTAAAAAATAATTGGAGAGTTAATTTTGCTAGAAATGTGCAGTGTGAATTTGAGATAAGGACGTCTTTGTACCTAAACTAATGTACCTAAAAACCAGGCATCTGAACAAAGACAGTTATCTAACTAAGGGCAAGCAACCCCAGAAGCTGATTCTTCCCTTTCTAAAATAGGTGCTGATATCACAGGATATCCAAGAAACAAAACCTGGTCAAGTGGGTGGCAGTTTACGTTTGGGTCATTAAAGCTTCCTTAGGTCATTAATATTTTTGCCACCATGTAGGCCTAGAAACCACTGTCTGGACCAGCATGAGAGTCACACATCCAAAGAAGACCTTACGTCTTGTGTTTGACAAGCTCAGCTTGGGAGCCATCTGTCCCAGTGTAGACACGAAGAACATGTCTACTTCTGCCTTAGCTAATCATTTTGACACTTGCTTGAGAGAAGCAGGCACTTCTGATAGCATAGCAAATATGAAAACCAGGTAGAATCATAGAAAAATGCACACTGGAATGGATTTTTGTTGTCCATACTGTCCCAACCCCTGTCCTGTTCAAAGCAAATGTGTGTTTCCATTGACTATAATGCATCTGCATTTGTTGCCCTCTAAAGTTACACATTAATCCTGTTCTGAGCATCCATAAACCAGAAGGATTAATAGCAAAAATGCTGTAAAAAGCAGAGAGCACAGGAGTGCTAGTACTAGTTAAGAGGGAAACATGAGTGCCACATGTCATGTGTTAAAGATAGTTTTGGGGTATTTATAGCTGCTGCTGATGTTACTTCTTTTTCAGTCCTCTGGGGTTCCTGGTATGATCACGTAAAAGGATGGTGGAAGGCAAAAGATAAGCACCGTATTCTCTATCTCTTCTATGAAGATATGAAGGAGGTAAAAGGCTGAACATATGCTTATAGAGCTCTGAAATCTGTCAGTCTAGTAGATACTAACTACAAGCAACAGTTTTGTTATAATGCCAGTATCAGTAAGGTATACAATAACCTGATCTCTGTCTGAGAATTGCAGCTCTCACACGATGTTTGATTTCTTTGCTTTTCCTAGCTCTGTATCTTATCTTATGTAATTGTCTCCGCAGAATCCAAAGCGAGAGATTCAGAAGATTGCAAAGTTCCTGGAGAAGGATCTGAGTCAGGAGGTTCTAAACAAAATAGTCCATAATACCTCATTTGAGGTAATGAAGGAAAACCCCATGGCAAACTACACTAGAGACTTTCAAGGCATAATGGATCACTCAGTTTCCCCATTCATGAGAAAAGGTACTGAGGTTTGTTACTGACATTAACTCAGGTTGTCATTCTGTTTTGAAATAAGCATTGAAGTACAAGTATCTGCTCAGGTGAGGATAATGAGCTTCAGGAAATACTGGTAAATAATTTTTTTTTTCTTTGTCATTTCTTAGGGACTGTTGCAGACTGGAAGAATTATTTCACTGTGTCACAGAATGAGAAATTTGATGAAGATTATAAGAAGAAAATGTCTGATCCCTCTCTTGTTTTTCGCATGGAATTGTAATTACTTGCAATGGAAATTAAGATTTTAGCCTTTTCAATTTTATATATTTTGCTTTTCCTTCACAAAATCCCAGTGTCCCTAGGATTTCAAGTTCTCTCACACATCACTGATTTTTCATTACTGGCCAAATTATGCCAAAGTTTAAGAAAATAATTCCACTGGACACTTCTCAGTCACCCCTACTACAGTAACTTTCAGCATTAATAAAAATATTTCAGGCACGCTGTGGGTTTTGATCTTTGCAAAACTGTAGTTGATATTGCTGACATTTTCAAATCTAACTCTAACAGAAACTATGAGCCAACAGGAAAAAAGGTGTTAAAAGAGTGCCACAGGTTGTATTAACATTTATCAATAAATAACAATACATAGATTTAAAGGTGGTCAAGTATAAAGAGAGGAAGAGAAGTGCACAAAGCAGAATAAATTTCATTTTCTCTCATTTTAAGTTGGACAAATGAAATGCTGTTGAAATGAAAGCAACATTTCCAAAAACATCAAACACCCATTACTTCCTTTGATAAAACTTGCTGAAGGGCTGCACAGAGGCATTTATCTACAGTCTAGCTGTGGGCACAGTAGTCCTTATTGCATCTCACATTTGCCTTCTTAACTGGATATCATAGTGTTCTCTTAGCCTTCAGAAAATTCTGAAAGTTGGTATGAACTAGGTGGACAGTCAATGCTGCAAATGCCATCTCCCTCTTCACTATTGTAAAAGTGTTCATCAGATGCCTCATGTCATTGCCTTCTCCTTTACCTTGCTCTTAATCAAATATATAAATACCTCACTGAGGCTCTTAGTTGCAATAGGGCCAGGTAGATACTGGAAAATAAAAACCAGTTCTGCTTTAGCACTAGTACCATAACTACAGCCATGTTTTGAGCTTGTGCAAAATTAACTAAAACAATTCATAACCCCTTTAATTATAGGCAACTGTTACCAATCCACTTTTGGATTTAAAGTGCTATCATTGAGCTTGGCACACAAAAAAGGCCACAAAGACTTCTTGCTTGACTGAGTTAATGTTAGAGGGAACAAAATGAAGATTACAACATCTAAAGAAAAATACCATCTTAGTCTTATTTAGGCTACTTTAGTCTAGTTTAATACAAAAAAAGTGTTTGCTGGTGATATTTTCTCTTTGGCTTGTGGAGAGTCAAAAGTAAGTTAAAAAGCTGTAGCAATATGAGCAGCTGTCAAATGCAAAGGTCATTTCAGGCTACCTATTCAATCCACATATCTAAAATGAACACAGTCATAAAGGGCAGCACATAGCTAAAGTGAACACAGACATAAAGGGCAGCAATACTTTGCATCAATTTAAAAACAAAAGAAAGTTGCATGTTAAATCTAGGAGTTATATTGTCCTGGGTCACAGAGTTTTCCCCAAAAATGCAGGAATCATTGAAACTGGAAGCATATATTTACACCATTTAGTGTAATTTTTTAATTCTTTTAGAGACTTCAGGTCAACAGATTCCTGCCCACAAACAAAGGATGTCTCAGTAAAATGATTACCCAAGAAAAAATTATCTCTCAGAGGCATTGCTGCTATCACAGGAAGGCTAAATATCACCTTGAAGAGCTTTCTGCTACTTGTGTGGGTTTTGTTTATGATTAACTCGATTTACTGTCTTGCTTGTATGAGGAAAAGGTGTTGCCTGCTCTCACAGATATTTCCACTCTCTTGGGTTGTTCTAGGAAAACACATGAGTCAGCACCGTTTGTCAATCTAATCCTCATTCAGTACCACAAGAGGTACCAGTAAATGGAAAAATGCTTAACTCAGTAGCTTGGTGACATTTTATGAGCAGTGGTGTACAAAAGGTCACATAGATGACCTGTTTGCTTCTCCCTTGAAATCTCAAAACTATCAGAAAAGCAATATGCTGACTGTGGTTGAAGACTGATTTGAAAAGAGACTTGCATAGCAACTGCAAGAATTAGAGGCACCATATAATTAGGGACTCATATCACATTGGGGGAGTCACCTTTGCTCTCACTTCCTTAGGTATCTTTTCACCCAGCTGCAATTCAGCTGCTATGAACAACAGATAAAAAGTACCACAGGTCAGACTGCAGTCCTAGAATAAAAAACGGGGAGAAACAAACACTTGATGAGTCACTACATAAGAAGTGGCTTTTCTTATGCTACTGATATTATCCTTCTATATATTCAAAGACAGAAATCTTAACTATTTTGGCAAAATATAGCTGGCAGGAGGATAGAAAAGTGGGGAGTTTCTGCTTTTTATGCCTTCTAGAGCCACCATAGCAGAGAAGCCAACTCATGGATTCAATCATGATTTGCAAAATTTCATAATTGTACTAGTGTAAAACTACAGGGAGTAGTTTATTGTTACCAGTGAAAATTATTTGACCTGTAGTTATGAAGAAAATTGGGGGAAAAGGTTAAGGGGTTGCATGCATCCCTCAAAGAGCAGAGATTCTAACATGGTTTGGTTATATTTTGACTGTATGTCAACAGAGATGTGCATATGCTTCTGGGCGGATGACTGGAGGGTGCCCTCACCTAGACTGACTTTAAGTTCCATATCTTCAGGTCTGTCAGTTGTTTTGTACAGAAGAACTTTAAATGATGTGTTTGCATATGGAGATTTTTTTACTAATACCAACAAAAGTTGGTAAGAGATTTAATATATTTTTACGTAAGATATTGTAAATCAATGAGCACCTGCCGAAGGAGCTTGTATGTGTTCAGCCAAATTATTTCAATTCATTTAAACTATTGTCACACTTCTGATGCAAACACATGACCCTGTTTACTGTGGAGATAAAACCATACAGAACTATATTAGACTCAAGTCCTAAATATACATCCATGCTTTATTTTCATCCAGTTATCTAGATGCTCAGTTTTACTAACCTTCTCAGGTGCAACATCTTCAATGTCAGTTTAACAAGACTTGTGTCAGTTTAGCTAATGCAATCCAACAGCAACTTCTTCAATGCTGTTTGTTTCTTCTTTCAGAAGAGAGTGCCCCTGCTGGATTTTCATAGTGCAGAAACTTTGTTATTCATCTCTAACAAATGTTTCAGGGTCAGTGTTAATACATGTAAACTGTTCATGCGGTTCTGTTTTGTAGCTCTGCATTAACAACTACCAAAACAAATCCTCCCATGGGAATGACTCAAGACTCCTGTTTCAATACAGACTGCTCAAAAGACATCGCTGAATTAATCCTGGAATAGTTGTAATCCCCCTTGAGCTTGGCTGTCAATAGCTGCTAGGGGAGACATTTTACTTTCACATGGAATGCAACCATTTGGGAATGAGAATGAAAGAAGCACAGATCTTCAAAAAAATTAAAGAAATAAACAGAGAAGGGAGCTGTTCTATTTTCCTAGCTAGCATTCAAAGACATAGGGACACTGCTTTCCTTTCCACTAATCTAACTGTAGATGATCTGCTTCATGCTTGAAATGAAAGTCTCTGTTTCTCCAGTTAGGAAAACAGACCTTGCAGAGGAAGATATTTTGTAATTTGTCCTATCCATATAGGATATGGATATCATACTCTATATTAATGGTTTACATCAACATGTTCACAAAGTGTCATATATTTACAACAAGGTTAATTATTAATTTTAGCATTTTTCAGAAGTGCATTAACATATTTTAAGCCTGGCCTGAAGCTTTCATTTCCCTCACATCCTCAGTGGATGCTGCAAGGTCTGTCTCAGTGTAGGCTGTAGGTGAGCCTAGAGGCATATTCAGAGTGAGAGTTAAGCCCTTTATACTTCTAAGAAGTATGCAACCAAACTGTGCTGCCAGACTGAAAGTAGGATAATAAACAAAGCTCTGCAGCCCTCTAAGGAGACCAAGCACCGTGTAGATAGACCAGGAAAGTCCTCATTCAGCAGCATCCTGTGGTTAATGTCAAAGAGGCAAACTATGCATGGATTGTTCTGCAGAAGGACTTTGGCATAGGCTTCTGCAAGGGCAGTTGGTATCTATCAGCTGTGTTGAGTTCAGACTGCCTTGTGAACTGAAGGCTCACAGTCAAATTATATCCGTCTACCATGACTGTGGAGACAAAGCCATCATGTCAGAAGCAAGCTACACTGGGTCCTGCTCTAGTACAGGCAATATAAGTACAGGTAGAATCTTAGGCCAGGCACCTAAAAATTAAGGTAACTAATTTTTTTTATTTGTTACAATTGGGCCTTTTGATTCACAGTAACTTGTAATTGTACCAATAGTAGCTACATTTGCTACTATCTCTGTGTTCAATTGAACCTTCTTCACATTCTGTTAACAATGGAACAGTCTTTTGTAGCCAGACCTCACCCCTAGTGTGAAAACAAAATGGTTCCTTGCGTGAGTTTTACACTAACCTGTCAAAAGGCTTGTTGGCCTTTGCTGCTGAGAACACCAAAATACTCACCTCTGTTTCCTACTGCAGTTTAAGACCAGAATTAAGGACTATATATACAGTCTGGTTTTTTAATACCTAACTAAACCCTTCACACATAAAATGGTACTGAGAAAAATAACTCTTTCTTCACTGTACCATTCCACTCCTATGGGAACCTACTGAACTTCAACCCAACCCAACAGAATGGCCATAGTCAGCCAAATAATTTGCAGTTCATCTGCACAGGGCGTGTGTTTTAAGTTTCCAAACAGAGAAGAATAGTTAACATACTATAAATTCATATACTGTTTTCTTTTATATTAACTTGGCATGTAAAAAAGGCATAGAAGCAGCTCAAAGCAAGAACTCTGACTGGTCCAGCATGGGTCACAGCTCAGAGTCTGCAATCCTCAGAAGTTTTTGCAAAGACAGATTCTACAGTGGCGAGTATTTAAAGCATATGCTCCTTTATGCCAAAAACACATTCCCTAGTAGCAGAATTACAGGCATTTTCTCATTCTGTGCCCTTCAGGAAATTCTTGCAGGTGTAATAATTCCAGTGATAGTGAACAAGCATTTGTACCCTGCCTTGATGTAAGGGCTAATTACAGCCCTGTGAGACTTGACTTCTCAACAAAAGCAGGATTTAAAATTTGTTATGCTCTGCCCCAACACATTTCATAAATCTCTTGGCAATATTGTTTTACATAGACAATGATATTTAAAAAGATGAATTAATTATCTTTTACAAAGATAATAAAATCATGGGATATATGGATTATGTAAATTATTCTTGTTTTTCTTATTTATCTTACTGTCTTAAATTAGCTGCACTTATGTATCAGCTTCTTGTCTCCTTCTAGATAGGTAAGACACAATTCAGAAATTGTTTAAGAAAATTTTAACAAACTATTGCAGGTAAAAATTAACATTTTTACCCACAACATTCAGAGCAACTTGTACTTTACTATAACAAACTGAAACAATCAACAGTCAAAATCCTCAATCTTTTTTCATTTAGTTATTCTAGAAACTTTTAAAACTTTCTACCATTCCTTAACCAGGATTCTTTGCAATTGCTGTTGCAATTCAGGACCAGAACGGAAGACTATTAAGACAATCTCAAATGTACAATATACCTAAACTCTTCTGCATAAAATGGAGGAGGGCAGGAGAGGAGATTTGGCCTGTCTCTGTCAAATATGTGCCTCACAGGAACACGGAGCTCAGGGAAGGGTGTTGGGTGGTCCCTAGCCAGAGTCAGTTTCAGAAAGCATGCAATAAGCAAGCTGCTAGTTCATTGTCTTCAGTACTAAGACCTCCAAAAACTCTTTTGTGTCTGCCTTGGATGAGCTCCAAAAGCAATTCCCTCATAGGCTAAATCATGAGATGACCCAAGAGTTGGTACATAATACATATTGTCCGAAGATATGCAGAAGGAACAAATTTGCATGAAACAATGTTTACTCTGTGGTTTCCCAAAAGAGAATGTTAGTTTCCTACAGTATTCTTCCCAAATATCCAAATTCAATTGCAGGCTGACCTCAAAGCACAGAGCTGTGCAGCATGGCACAGTTTGGGGTGAAAGGCTCCCGCTACAGAATGGTTTTGGAAGGACTCTATCTCAAAAGGCTCTTGTTGAAATTGTGTGAAATCTCCATGTCAGAGCAGCACAGGCATAGGTAACCAGTTCAGAGTATCCCAATGTGAAAGGGAAAAGAAAGACTTCATCTGTTTAATGCCTTTTGAGGCTTCTAAAGAGTATAATAATAGAAGTAATGAAGAAACACCACCATGCTGTTTGGTTAGGGACATCTGGTCCTTGCAAGCAACCTCTGTGAGCATGGAACCATATGCTCCTGCTACAGTTGTTTAGCTGCATAAATAAATATATATGAATATATGCAATGGACAGTGAATGCATTAGAGGGGGAAAAAAACACCACTTTGGTAAATATGAAAAACATTTCTGTTTTTTGTCACTATTTGTCATTTGAATTTTACAAGAAGAATGACAGTAAGCAGACTTGGAAAAATGCAATTATTCTTCCGGACAAGCATTTCGATAAACTATTCTCTTTTTTAATAAAATACATATTCTCTCATGACATTATAATTAATTTGGTGATATTCAGTATTCAGCCAGTGAACCATAAACAGAATAATATGCCTAAATTGTTTTTCCCAGGCAACTTTTCATTAAAAATCAATTACTTATCACGAAATATGAAAAATTATTCAGGCACTACCAAAGTGCATGCATGATTACAATGAAAAATGTGTGCCCTTTAAAGTAGGCATTGCTCCCCTCAAACACTACTCAAATGGGCATCAAAAAGTATCTTTAAAAACAGATAATTACAAGCTATAACACCTAGATTCTGCTATTCGCTCTGGTAGTCCTTCGCATCCATTTCTGAATTTACAGAATCATGGAATTGTTAGGGTTGGAAGGGACCTCAGGTGATCATCTCATCCAACCCCCCTGCCAAGGCAGGGTCACCTAGAGCAGGTGACAAAGGAACACATCCAGATGGGGTTTGCGTATCTCCAGAAGTCTCCACAAGACCCCTGGGCAGCTGTGCCAGTGCTCTGCCACCCTCAATGTAAAGAAGTTCTTCCTCATGTTGGGGTGAAACTTCTTGTGGTTTTGTTTAAGGCCATTGCTCCCTGTCTTGTCACTGAGCACTGATGAAAAGTCTGGCACCATCCTATTGGCACCTGCCATATTTATTCGACAAATAATTTAATCACTCTGTGTTTCCATCAAGTTATTAAAAGCAGGATCTTAAATCGCTACGTTTCTGCCCGAGCACGCCACTCTTCATCTCATGCTCTCCTTATGGCGGCAGTGACCGACGCGCCTGCAGGACTGCGCTGCCCCCGGCAGCCCTTCAGGACACGGAATTGCCATCGCGGTGCAGCCGTCCCCTTTTCCCTTTTATAAGGCGGAGAACACGAGGTGGGCAGCGACACCCACTTCCCGGCCCAGGGCCCGTCCCAGCCGTGCTCAGACGCAGCGGGCCCTCGGCGGAGCCCCGCCCGTCCCCGGGGCGGCGCTCGGTGACGGACAGGCCGGGCCCGGCGTGCCGGGATGACGGAGGCGGAAGCGGCTCGGGGAGGATGTAGCGGCGCTGGCAGCGGCTGTGGCGCCGCGATCTCCCCGCCCCTGCAGCCGGCCGGCCCCGCCATGGAGGTAACGCGGCGGGGGCAGAGGGGCCGCGGAGCCCTCGGGGGCAGCGCGGCTGGGGCGGGTGGGGAGGGGCGGTGCGTGACCTTGGCGTGCAGCGCTGGGGAGCGGCGGACCAGCCCCTCCCACGCCACCCGTGCCTTTCCCTTTCAGCCGGTGACGGGCGGAGAAGCCCGCGGGTCACTGTGCGCCCTTCGCAGCCCCCGCGGGTGGCGCAGCCCCGGCAGGCGGCAGCTGTGAGGGAGGCCGGGGGCCGGGGGTGGGAAGGGGGCCCTGCCGCTGCCTCTGCCCTGCGGAAATGCGAGCGCCGGTGCGGGTTACTGGGGGCTTGTTCAGTGCCTCTCTTGCTTAGAAGGTGGGGATGTCGCCCTGTTGGCACGGGCTGGGGGAGCGGGCGGTGCTGACTCGAGGGCAGCGACATTCGGGTGACACACGGCCAGAGCCCCGAGTGGTTGCTGTATGAAAGCACCCACGGGCGGACAAGGGTTCCTTGTCCACGGAGGTGACCCGATGTGTTAACAGTACGTCAACTGTGAAACACACCTACCAACACAAGCAAATAAAAGCACTGAAGTGTCTGTATTTAGTAGATATTTCATAAACACCAAGGAAATCCAAAGGAAACATTGAAGAGTTTTAAGTTCACGCATTAAATTAACTCTGCTGGTAGTGTCTGTGCTGCACACCTGCCACATTCTAATAGAGTTTCAATGCCACTGTTTATTGAAGCAGTCACAATTCAAAATGCATTTTGATGTGACTTCATACACTTAAAAGAGTTTTTGATGTCCCATAGTTGCACACTGCTCAGAAAGTTGCTGTTCATAATGGCCATTACTGACACAGTTCACAGCAAAGGCTAATATATTGCATTTATGCATTGGGTATGTTAAGATAGATAGCTGTTAAAATACATAGAACATCTTGAAGTGTGGCATGGAAACCCCTTAGTGTAGAGAGTAAAGTAGGCTTGAAATAAAATCTAAAAAAAGAGTGTATGTATGTGTGTGTATGTATATATCAGTAAACTATGGAAGCATCCCGCTTTCAGAATGGTAGACTAGAAACCATGCAGGATTGTGTTGGGCTTAAAAGCATACTTAATAACTGCTGGCTCACAGCTTGGATGCAGCTAATCAATAATAAGTTCAGGGTTTTTTGATAGCTTATCTTCCTCATTTTTCTTCTAACTCAAGTGAGTGAAGCCCCTTTACATGAGCTGCCTCTGGTTTCTGTTACCAGAACAGCAAAACTGGATGCATTGTTTTACACAGTATGTGATTCTGCCTCTGTATATACTAGCTTGAAGGAGTAAAAGTGTTATGAGAAGAAAATTCATCTGACCTTGCTGTAGTATGAAGAGTGGTGAGCTGTCATTTTCTGAACAGTTTGTTATAATTCATTATGCTGTCCTACTGCTAAAATATTAGGAATGTAAATGTTAACAAAGTTTTACATGCTAAGAATATCTGAAACTAATTTTATAGCTCTTTTTTCCCTAATGCTGTACAGCACCTTTTTTTCTAACAAGTTTGCTTTTGCCATCTTAAAAAAAAAAAGAATACAAACACTTAGCATTTGTTACATAGATGATTATAACTGCTTTGTCCTTGGTCTGTACTTGAACTCATATTTCTAAAGGTGATGCTTTTTATTATCTGTATCACCTGTTCTGTCTAAATTGTTAGTGATTGTCCATTCTCATAGTTTTCAGATCCAATTTGGTTCTTCCTTAGTTTCTACTATAAGGATTTTGATTTTTTTGCAGAATGAAGAGAATAGCAAAATAAAAGTGAAAGTATGTGTGTATACATACACACACAAACATCTAGATATATAAAAATACAAATATTTATAATATATACCTCTTCACTTTTATACCTATGCACATATGATAGTATGAAGAAGAAAGCAGGGTAAAGGTCAAGGCTTGGAAATGCTATTCCTGATATATTTGAAGTGTCTGTTCCCTTTTCCTTTCCAGCATCATGGCTGCATAGATTTCTTTTCCTGATTATACATAAGCATATCCCATATAAACCACCATAAAGTAACATTATCCCAGATTAGATCTGTGGAAGTTTACAATAGAAGGCATTTTGCATGTATTTTAGGGATAGAGAGCCCAGAATTTGCAGAGCCTTTTCAGGTATGTTTTTCAGGCCAACAATCCTAGTGGGAACTAATATGTTTAAAAAAAAAAAGAAGAGAGGGCTTATATTTGTCCAAATGAGCCCTGACTTTGCCAAATCTTTTGGAATATATTTGATAGGCTAACAATTGTAGTGATAAACCACTGTGTTTAAGAAGGAAACAAAAAAAAAAAAGATTAGGAGCCTGTGTGGTTCAAAAGTTCCCCAGGTTTGATTTAACTGCAACCCCTCTACAAATTTTTGGGGGGATTTTGTTTGTTTTTGTTTGGTTGTTTGGGTTTTTTGTTTTGTTTTGGGGTTTTTGGGGGGAGGGGTTAGGTTTTTTGGTTTTTTGTTGTTAGTGAGATAGTGAGTCATACTTTTCAAACTGCTTGTAAATAAAATTAATTTGCAATACTGTATCAGCTCAAGATGTTTATTCAGTAATAGAATCAAGAGATCATACTGGTTTGGACATTGGGAGTTTTTTATTCTACTGTTCTAATAATCACAGTAAATCTTTCTCCATTATGTTTCTGACTAATCCTACAAATGCATGGTGTTTTAAAATTTTATTTTAATTTTTTTCTTGTGTTTTCACTATATTCAGTCTCTGTTTGAAGACTTTCAATTAGTTATTTTGGTAGTCTTACACTGAAAAGTTTGTTACTGCAGATTGTACTTTATTTTGTTGTAGGTTCAAGATGCTGGGCAGGAGATGGTGGCATCTTCTGGTACACCAGGATCAGGCAAATCAAAGGTAATCAATCCTCACATAATTTATTTGGATAGCAGTAGTTGCAAGGGTTACAGCTTAGCATGCAAGCTGTGACTAATAGGAAGACAAAGATATTTTTAACATTTCTTCTAGACAGGAAAAATTAACTTATAAACATTAAGATAAAGTGTTTTGGAAACTATGAGGAAAAAAAATCTCTTTTTAGTATGTTCACTTCCTGTTATATTTGATAAATTATTAACAGCATCCAGTTTTGGCAGCAGTCTGTTTCATAATGGATACAGACATCTTTGCATATGTTGGAAGTAAATTTAAACAATTACAATGTTAGATCAGCATGCTATTTTCCAAATATTGTTCAAATTGTATTGCTGAATTGTAATCCTTCCTAACTGAGTTTTCCTGACTGATGCTGCCCAATTGTGTCCTCCAGAATTGTTTCAGAAAAGTACAGAATGAGGAGTAGTTTCTGTTACTGTAATTGAGATAACAGAATTGGATAACAGAACATCAGTAACTTGGACTGTTACTTTTCTTTGAAATGTTATTCTTCTTGCAAATGTATGGTAAGAGTTTCTTGTCCTAAAATTTTGCTTCTTTTGGAAGTCAGATGCTAAAATGCCTTGTTTCTGTTTCTCTTTGGGCTAGAGGAAACTGGTTTCTCTGATACATACTTTTTTTACAGCTGGACACATTGCCCAAAGAAGACCTCATCAAGTTTGCAAAAAAGCAAATGATGCTTATACAGAAAGTGAAGTCAAGATGTGCAGGTATCTTACTGGAAAGTGCAATTTTTGCCTTAATGCTTGGCACTACCTGACCTTTTCAAATATCACTGTGTGTTTTTGATAGGTGGATTTAAATTCTAGACAAAAATACTAGATTTTATTTTTCTTCAATTTTGCTCTTTATGGCGGGAAGATAAGGACTGAAGTAATTTGGTTAAGAAAGAGAAGAAAAGAAGCATTGCTTTTGTCAGGTATTAAATTAATTTTGGTCTGACAGTATGGCATGATGGAACAGTGTAGCTTGTGTAAAAGTTGAAGTGGGATTTGTCATTGTTCTCCATATTGGTGCAGGCTGCTTTTCAGGAAGCAAATGGAAGGAGGAATATCTGATCTTTTTTTTGCATAATTAGTGTAGTTTATTGTAGAGTACAATGGCTTCTTTAAGATAATTTGCTACCTTATATCATTCGTTGCTTTAACAAGAATTTGTAAAATACCCCAAGCAAAATGTTATGCTTAATACCTAAAAGTACATGTAAATCTCATGTGCTCTCATGTGCTGTCCTTCTCCACTCTGCTGTCCCTTTTCCTGCAGTGACTCACTACTTGGATTGGTGTCACTTCCCCTTGTTTGGAATGACCAGCTGACTGCTGGTAGCTTCCTACTGAAACAATAAGGATACAGAGATGGGCTATATCAGGCTTTTCCTCAGTGTGGTTATTCATAAGATCTTGTTCTTCTGCTTGCTGGCTGTTTTTAGAGAAACAGTAGAAACTGAGTATCTTTCCTCTGATTTAAATTGACCATGAAATAGAAGGTGAGATGATCATAAGAATTTCTGTCTGTTGTCCCTCTATCCAAGCAAGTAAGTTTTGCTTCCTTAGGAAACCATGCTCGGTGTCAGCACTGGAGAAGTAGTACTGAACATTTGTTCTCTTACCGTTACCCCTGTCTATCACTAAGTAACAAACAAAAATTCATGAAGTAAAAGATGTCTCTGATTTGAATAGAAGTATTGTCAGGCACAAAATTTAGAAGTTTGCTACTGTAATGCAGCATCAGTTCATACTGTGAAATTTCTTTACATGTTAAGAACTGGAGAAAGAAATTGAAGAACTCAAATCCAAAGCAGCTACTGCAGGAGCAGATGATATTATTCAGGTAGGAATATGTAATGCGTTTCTATTGTATTACATAAAGTTAGCTGAAATAAATCCACAGAAAAAATTTGGTAAATAGTAAATAGCTTGAAAACTGTTACTCAAATTGAGTGGAATCAATCTGCAAGAATCCATCACACTTTCTAAAACCTTTTTTTTTTCCTTCTCTCCTCGTGTCCTTGTTCCACTTGCCAGCAAACCCTCTTGGTTCTGTGAGATGTGAGAAATAGTACAGACTTTCGAGACAGAACTTAGCACAGCACTTCAGTACTTGAAGGGGACTTATAAGATGTGGACAAACTTTACAGTAGAGCCTGTTGCAATAGAACAAGGGGTAATGGTTTTAAACTAAAAGAGGGTTGGTTTGGATTAGATATGAGGAATATGGTTTTTTTACACAGAGGGTGGCGAAACATGGGAAAGGGTTGCTCAGAGAGGTGGTAGATTCTCCACCCCTGGAAATACTCATGATGAGGTTGAATGGGGCTCTGAACAGCATGATGGAGTTGAAGGTATCCCTGCTCACTGCAGGGGGTTGGACTAGATGGCCTTTAAAGGTCCCTACCCACCCAAACTATTCTTTGACTATGAATGTCCCAACAAGACTTTTCCTTGTGTGGCTGGTTAGACCAGCTTTTGTTTATTTTGGAGTGACCGTTGCAGAAAGACTTCAGCCATTTAGAAAAGTTCTGAGACAGTCATTTGATGAGATTAGAAACACATAATTAAAGTTGCATGTCACAAGAAATACTTTTAGGATGTGTCTTTCTCAGGATAAGGGTCATAGCATATGAAAGTGAAAATTGGTGGTGAAGAGGAATTTCTCAATTAGAGAATTGTTTTGAATAATTTAGTTGGAGATTTCTTTTCTACAGAAAGGGAACTTCACCACCACCACCTGGTAACAAAACATTAGCTGATCACACGTCCAGTTTTTAAAAGACCCCAAAATCATTGTTTTAGTCTACCTATTTAATATCAGTTGTATTTGGGCTGAAAGCAACTTTAAAACCAGACTGATGTGTTTATTTGACAAAAAGAGTCATAATCAACATGTGAGTTCCTACATTTTTCAGAAATCACTGTTTCCATTGTTAAGAAACTCTCCTTTCAGTGATCTTTCTCATTTAATATTAGGCTCTCACAGAAAGGCTGGATGTTGTGCTTCTGGAAAAAGCTGAAAGTCAGCAGCAGTGCATAGCTCTGAAGAAAGAAAATATTCAAATAAAGCAAGAAGCAGAGGTACTGAAATGAGCAACAGAATATTACTGAAATATTAGAGAATTATAGATTTTTTTCTGAATTTGCTGGTTGTGTATCTAATTTTAATCTTTTTCTCCACTTACCTGTATTCTGTCTCTTAAAAAAATCTAAAACAATATAAAGGCTTTATATATTAAAGCATATTTTCTCTGTGACCCCTAACTAGGTAATAAATAAGGTAATAAATAAAAAATTCTTATTTTTTATTTATTCTTATCACTGTCTGGATCCACAGCTGCAAGAATTCAGTCTGTGCATTGAAAGCCTACATAGACTTCAGTCAATCAGCTCTGTCTTTCTCTGGGAGCACAGGTTTACGTCTATGAGGTAAACCTCTAGATATGCATGTGAGGTTTACTTTTAAATATTCATAAGAAAGAGCCAAGGCATCTGTATTGTATCAAAAATCTCTATTTGTAATAAAGTGAAGACTGAATTGCTTGCAATTGATGGACATTGTTATATTCCAGATACCTGAATTTGATGCACTAAAAGTAATCTGATCTTTAATACATTATCAGAATAGTTGCTAAACCTGAGCTCTGTCGTGACCATTTTGTGAAATTATGCTGGTAAGTATGATTTAGGACTTAGTTTTCCTTTCTCTTTTTTCTAACATTATTGTACTCTGTGCAGTGTCTTCTGAATTGAGTTGTCCTAATACAGTTAGATATTTAAAAACTACAGCAGTTTTTAAAACTGAGGATTACTGCGTTTCCTAATTCATTATTGTAAACAGTTCACTTGGAAATTCTGTGTGCTAAATTACCAGTATTTAATAATTTTCCTGTTTACTTAGGCTGCGGTGGCTAAAACAGAAGAATTGCAGAAGCAACTGGAACAATCAAGAATTGACTCTCTGGAAGAAATAAAAGCTCTGAAGAGTGAATTAGCAAATGCACAATGCAAGCACAATGAAGATTTAAAAAAGCTGGAGATGGAATTAGATGAACAAGTGAAAAAACAAATGGAGCTGGTGGAACAGGTTGAATGTTACAATAATAGCCAAAAAGAAGTTAAAAGATTACAAGATGATGTCCAAAGAATTAAATCTACTTATGAGGAGCAAATTTTGTGTCTAAACAAGCAGTTGGAAGCTGTGGATGAAGACAAAAACAAAGAAATAACAAATCTGCAAGAAACTATTAAAAGCAACTCCCAGCGTTACCATAATGAAATAAAAAATCTGAATGAAGAGCTTAAAAAACTAAAAATTGCCCATCAGGAAGAGGTGTCAGAACTAATGCAACGGATTGAAATATCATCTAAAGAAAATGAAGAAAAGCAAAATCAAGTAAATCAGTTACAGCATAATTTGGCAGAGAAAAATGCCAAGGATGAAATGCATGCTCAGACTGACCAGCGTGAATATGACTTGAAGCAGCTAAGAGAAGTCTTAAATAAAAATTTAGAAAACAATGTTGCAGATACACAAGAAGAACCCTGTGTAGAAGAAAAAATGGAAGAAAAACTTAGGTACCTGGAGCACAGTTTAGAAGAACTCCAGTCCCAACACACTATATTAAAAGATGAGTTAACTTACATGAGCAATGTCAAGATAAAACTGGAAGAGGAAATCCATCGTATGAAGGATGAGTACTTTCATGAGCGGGAAGACTTGGACTTTAAGATAAATGAATTGCAGCTTGCTAAAGAAGATTACTGCTCTGCAATTGAAAAACTAAAATTGGATCTTCAAGCAGCAGGACAGCACTATGAAACTGCTGCAAAAGAGCACAAATTAGAGATTCAGACTCTGAAAGATCAACACAAGAGAGAAATTTCTGAACTAAATGAAACTTTATTATCTGGTTCTGAAAAAGAACAGATGGCATTAGTTTTTGAAAATCAAGAACTTAGAGAACAACTTGAAAAGCAAACTCAGGAGAAAGAAGAAGCAGTGTCCAATTACAACAGCCTGAGAGAAACAATGGAAACTCTACAGGCTGAGCTAGGTGAATCTGCTGGAAAGATCAGCCAGGAGTTTGAATCAATGAAACAACAGCAAGCCTCTGATGTCAGTCAACTGCAGCAGAAACTCCGGGCTGCTTTCAATGAAAGAGATGTCCTTCTTGAAAATGTAAACCACCTCCAGGAAAAATCGTCATCTCATCAGTTAAAGATACAAGAACTTGAATGTAAAATCGTTAGTCTTCAGGAGGACAATAGCACCATGAAAAGCTCCATTGACCAAAAAGAGATTGCTGTAAGAGAACTGGAAGAGAAGATCGTTGCTCTGACTGATGAAAACAGGGATATCTTAAATGATGTAAAACGCTTGGGTGAAGAGAGAGAAACCCTTCAGGAAACTTACAAGCAAGAACAAGCTAAAAGTCAGGAACTTCAGCAAGAAGTAGATGTTGCTAATCAGTACAATAATGACCTGAAGCAAAAGGTAGAGGAATTAACAGAGAGACTGAATGAAGCTTTAACTTCAAAGGGTGAAAATGCTCGAATGCTAGACCAACTAGAAAAACAGATAGAATCTCTGGTGCGTGATAAAGAGCAGCTTTCATCTGAAGTGTACGCTCTTCGTGACGAAAATAAGAAACTCATTCAGGAAAAAGGTGAATTAAGTGAAGAGCTGGGAAAAACTACATCTGAAAAAGATGCTTGTTTAGTATTGAAAGAGCAGTCTGAAAACTTAGAAAAGAAACTACAAATGATGACTGCAGAAAAAGACCATATATCAACATTACTTGAAAATGAACAAGTGCACACATCACTTGTAAGAACTCAGCTGTATCACCTACTTGAACAAGTGGGGTTCAGAATTTCAGATTCTAATGAAGAATATGATTCTCTTAACTTGTTAAAAATTGCAAATGAATGCTTGTCAAAAATTAAAGAAGAGCAGTGCCTTGCTCTACAAAAGGAGGAGGAAGTAATTAGTTTGCAGCGAGAAGTTGAGAGATTAGAGGAAGAAAATGCAGCTCAACATAGAGAACACAGATCCCTGATTCAGGATTTTGAAAAAGAAAAAAATCTCTTGAGAGAAGAACTGGAAGGAGTGTTGTCTGAAAAAGAAGCGCTTCAACGAGATATCCGGGAGCTGAGGAATGCCAGTGAAAAAGCAAGGATTGAAAATCAGGATCTTTTAGCTAATACTGAAGAGATCAGTCAAAAACTTACTCTTTATGAAAGTCAAATACAAGAACTGCAGAAAGGATCTGAAAGACAAGACGACTTAAATTTCATTCTGGAACAAAAGGAAACTGAACTTAGAAATGTGAAAGACGAACTGAGTTCTCTAAAGGTTATATTTTGTTATTGAAGTATAAAGACTAAACCTCTAAAGTCTTCAGAATTAAGGTTCAAAAAATACTTTCAATTCTCTCTTTTCTCTTTTTTTCTTTTTTTCCTCTGGCCTGAAAGTGAGTCTCCCTTCTAGAAAGCATATATTTCTGAGTTTTCTAACACCTCAGAATTCTCTTTTTTCCCCCCAGGAAAAAAAAATTAAACAAATCCAACCATAATGCTTTTTTGACAAAATTTGCTTGTACTTGAACCTTTCCTCCTATCAATATCCCTTGAAGCAGTCAATTTGCTAGATTGACTAACTGACCTCATAATCTTTCACCTCTAGCTTTCTATGGTTCCATCTCAAACAAAACTGCTTGATCTGCCTTAACTTCAGGTCTTGGGAATTGCTGGTTATGTAAAGCTGACAGCTGCAGAATGAGGGTGTCTCCCCTTTTTGTCCTTGGACAGGATGGAAAGCGGCTCTTAAAAGGTTGGAATGTTCTGCTTTCAACATAACTGTACTTTCACTGAGCTGATATGAAGTTGCTCATAAAGGCTTTCCTGGTAGTAAGAACATAGACACTTTTAGCTGTAGCTGAAACTTCTGGCTTGTTAGGGACAAAATAGGTACCACAAAGAAATTTTTGTAATACTTCTTATATCTCTGTTTATAATACAGAATTTAATGGAGACAATGACTGAGAAAACTGATCAACAGTCTTCAGTAGCAGAGCTTCAAGAAAAAATTGGTATCTTTCTCACTTTTTGCTTTTATATAAATGGTCTGGCTTCTTTGGATTGTTACCTTTCCTTTCTTTGCATGATTGTCCTCTATTTCCACAAGTCGAGGAAGATGGGGAAGTAAATATTAATGCATGTTCCTACAGTATTCCTTCCGTTAGGGATTTAAAATGTTAGTAGTTTTAAGTTGGATATGATTTGATACTTTTTAAGGCTTTTTCTTCCTCTGTACATGTGTCTATAAGCAGTGTAGTGGATTTAATCTTTATTTTTTAAATGTGGGAGATTTATCAGTAGGAATCCCTGAAGCTATCAGAAGGAAAGGGAAGCAACACTGCCAAAACTACTGTTGCTTTATTGAAGTTATCTCAATACATTAGCAGGAAGATACTTCTGAGTTGTTAAATTTATGTAGAAGTAGACAGGAATATGGCTCTTAACTGTGATGGAAGCTTCTGAAACAGGGAAAGATTGTCCAGGGAAAGATTGCCCCTAAGTTCTCTGTGTGTCTGGGTGTTTTAGCTTCAAATTGAAAGCTTAACTGAATGGAACACTTGAACATCTTCCCCTGCTTTATATTTTGTTTGGTTTTAAAGTCATGCTGATGTTTGTGTTCTAATTAAATTTCATTACATTTCACTTCTTGGGAAGAAATGGAAAGGTGTAATTTTTAATTTTCATACATATTTGTTTTAGGGATGCTGGAAAAAGAATCTGCTGAAAAAGGAGAGAAGCTAAATAAAATTAAAGTGGTTGCTGTGAAAGCAAAGAAAGAATTAGATGCCAGCCGAAAAGAGGTACCCTGACTACTTCCTAATACGAAGGTTCTGCATGGGGGACTTTGTTTTAATGACACACACTTCTTTTTATAATAAGATGCAGACTCTGAAGGAAGAGTTGGAGTTGGTTCGATCAGAAAAAGATCAATTGTCTGCTTCCATGAAAGATGTCATTCAAGGAGCTGAAAGCTATAAGGTAAGAATAGTGCTGCATTCACAAAAGATAGTAAGCTGTCAGAAAATACTTTGGGTTTAAAGCCTAGCCTGGATATACATTGTTATGTATGTTTAACATTTAATACACACATTTAACTTGCACAATTATGTTTGGCAAAAGAAATGGTGTCAATGCAGTTGAATACCAGAATGAAGAAATTTAAGGTTCTCTTAAGAGAATAAAATTAGACTCTTCTTTTTCCTAGAATGCTGTTTTTAAACCTTTTGAATCTAGCATCATACATACCGAGCAATGTGTTGCTAGGCAAAACAGAAATCCCTGTGAATTCTGCAAAGTACATAAAATTGAAGACCAGTTTGAAAATCCTTAAATGATTAAGACAAACTTGTAATTTTCTGGGAGCAAGTCTTCGTGGAGCACATCTCTGGGCACATGAAGCAGAAGCAGGTGACGAGTCAGCATTCCTTCCCCAAGAGAAAGCTGTTCCGTGTAAGACTTAGGAAGAGTAGCTGAGGGGACTGAGGTTATGTACGCTGGAGAAAAGCAGATTCAGGGAAGGTTTTATTGCTCTGTATAACCACCTGAAAAGAGAGTGTAGTCAGGTGGGGATCAGTCTTTTCTCTCAAGCAACAAGATAGGACAGAGGGAAATGGCCTTGAGTTCCACCAGGGGAAGTTTAGGATATTAGGAACAATTTCTTTACGAGAAGGGTGCTTGAGCATTAGAACAGAGGAGCAATGGAATCACCATCCCTGGTGGGATTTAAAATATAACAAGTAAACACAGCAAACACCTTATATACAAGTATATAAAGTTAACACAGCACTATAGGACATGTGTTAGTGGTGGACTTAGCAGTGCTGGGTTTGCAGTGGGATTCAATGATCTTAAAGGTCATTTCCCATCTAAATGATTCTGTGACATCATTGAGAGTATTGCATCCACTCTTGTCTCTCCTTCTCCCCCCAAATACAAGACAGACATTGATAACTTGAAGTGATTTCAGTGGAGGGATGACCAGGTTGGTCAAGGGACTGGAATAAGTGATGAGAAGTTGCTCAGCCTGGAGGAAACTTCAAAGGAACCTAATAAGAGTCTTCCAGTACATACAAAGACATTATGAAACGAAGAGAGTCAGGTTATTAGTGATGGTGCAAGATAAGACAGTAGTCCTCAATTGAAAGGAGAGATTCCAACTGGATATATGGATAAAAATTTTTATTCTATGAGAATTGTCGAGCTTTGGAATAGGTTACCCAGTGGAGTAGCCATCTCCATTCTTGGAGGCAGGTTCTTTGGAAAGACATGTTTGGACAAAGCTCTGAGAAACCTGGTCTCATCTCACTGCTTCCTGTCCTTTAAGCAGGAGGGTGACACCTGCTGAGCTGTCGTCCAACCTGAGCTAGAATGTCATGAACTGAAAGAGGGTTTTTCCCAGAGCCTGTAATGGAATGATAGCTTTTATTTAATTCTGATATTTCTGATGTTGCAGTAAGACAACTCATACAATGAAATGGTAAGCACACCTCAGAGGTATAGAATGTGCTTATGCAATACATATTGTAAAAAATTATGCCGTTGTGTTTCTATGTGTTAAGAATCTTTTGATGGAATACGACAAGCAAGGAGAACAGCTGGATTCTGAAAAAGGCAGAGCAAATAATCTTGAACGTCAGCTAGATGATCTCACAAGACAGCTACAGGTGTCATCTGAGCAGGTCAGTTCTGTATGTGGGTCTGATCTATTGATCAGTACCATAACAATTAATTCTGCCTATTGGGTGCAAGTTTTAATGTGATTGTTGCTATTGTTTCATAACCTGAGTGCATTTTGAATAATGACTTGAAATTCAGAGTGGTTTGTTTGCTCCTTTTCAACATCTGATATCTTACCCGGGCCGTGCCAAAGGTAAATAAATATACCTAGAATGTCTGGCTTTGTCAATAGAAGGAGTTTAATTTATCTCAGGTCAACTCACAGAAAAGAGCAGATTATCTCTGGCTTGATTTTGGACCTACAGCTCTGCTGCAAGTATCAAACATGCACTGTTTCTCTTGACTGCACACCTACACTTTTCATTAAGTGCAGTAACCTTGAACTGAGACATTTTTTCATCTATTTCTTCAACAGAATGTGGCTTGAGATTTTTAATTTTTTTGTTCAATCAAGAGTGTTTAAATACAGTAAATGAATTACAGATTTTGCATTTTCACAAGCATGAGACTTTAAGATGCATTGTAGAGTACTGCATTGGCATTCAGAGGAGTCTAAGATGGTAATTAAGGGGTTGTGAGACACATTTCTGCAAAGCTAGCTGAAACGGGTTTGGTATTTAGGATTTAAACTCCCAGGCCCCGCACACCAAAGATCCACCTATCAACACAAGCCAATAGTCAATAGCATAGGAAGAAATTAGAAATAATAGTATATATTCTGCTGATTATGCAGACATTGCATTTTTCAACTTTATTACAAAGATTTTGTAAATAAAACAATGTTTAGGTAGTGGACATCTTTCACTTATGCTTCATTCTTAATAGGCAAAATAAAGACTAGGATACATCATTGAAGATGTCAACATTTAATCTGTTAAAGTCATTACAAAAGTATGGCTGATACAGTAGAGCTCTTACTCCATACTGGTGGAAGAATTCATGGTTCAGTCAAAGCTTGCAGTTGGGCATTTTTTAGGCGTTAAGTGTGGCTACTGTGCTAAAAAGAGAGAGAAAGGACAGCAACACACACGGACCTCTTTGGGGAAAAAAGGCCAACTTTATTGTATGGACAGCCCGTATTTAAAGTTACGTGCAGCTAGGACAGGACAGTAGTTCATTGGACAATTGGGAAAAACATCCTTGGGACAGTACCTCAGGATGTATCCCACGGGAAAGACACCAGGTGTTAATCTTTATATGAATTTCACTTTGTTTTTCACCATGTTATCACCTGGGAGACTTCCTCCCTAACTGAAGCTGTAGTCAGCTTGTCAGCCTGGGAATGGACCTGAGAGTCAGGAGAAATTCAGGCCTGAAAAAGAATTTCCAAGCTGTAATTCCCTAGCTCTCTAATGTGTGTGTCCACAGTTAATAGTATGATCATTTGTTTGTAAATACAGCAGCTGTATCTGAAGTATGGCAATAAGTATTAAAATACTGTATTGTTGCAAGGGGAAGGTGATAATGCAGAACACATAAATTTTTGGGTATTTTTTTCAGATTTCTTTTGATTCTTGCTGTTTTACAGGAAGCTGGACAAATTCACTGAATAAAATAAGCAAAATGGCTTTAGTTTTGCCTATTTATTAATCTGGTTTAAAAGATATAAGCTGGACAAGACTCATCTGTAGGAGTGTTGTTTGTAAGGGATTTGGATAGAGATCAGTGTTGGGTGGGTTTTTTAAAATATAGAAAATACTTTATCTTGCACATAAATTCAACTTACGTTTTTATGATTCCACTGTGCTAATTTCAGCATGATCAGTTACGCTCCACTAATGAAGATCTCCTGGCTCGTGTTGAAACACTGCAAAATAATGCTAAGCTGCTGGAAACCCAGATACTGGAGATACAAAGAGCCAAAGCAAAGGCTGACAAAGAACTAGAAGCTGAAAAGCTTCTAAGAGAACAGAAAACAAAGGTAGTACTTCATAGAGATGGTGAATAGGCTGAAGCATTACTTTCACTGGAAGTAATTTCTGTTCGACCTTTGTAAACTGTGTTTTTATAGATTAGGTTCTGCACTTTCCCTCTGTGTTACTTGACTTTTTTGGAAACTTGGTTTGTTCATGGAAAAAACTTTGCAAGGCTGTCAATTCAGGTTAGGGATAGTTATACAGAATGTGAAAACCACTTCATAGTATTGTTGGTTTTTCTCTGGTTCGCAGTGATTTCCTAAAAAAGAAATCAACTATCTTTGTACAATGCAAGTGTGTGTGTGTGTGTGTGTGTGTGTGCGTGTGTGTGTCTAAGTATAGAAAGATGCTGACATCTGTTTTGAAATTGAACTGCATAATTGACAACTACTTAAATTTCAGGAACATAGTGGTGCTGTCCGAGAAATGGAGGAGCTTCAGATGCAACTTCAGAAGGAAAAGAAACATCTGCAGAAAACTATGCAAGAACTAGAGCTGGCCAGAAAGGTAAAGTTGCTGTCCATGTTAGTGCTTAGTGGGCTACCAAAGACTTTGGCCCATCTGGCTGTGTTGAATGCCTCCCTTTCTGTTCTGAGGATTTTAAAGCCAGAGTTTTGCAAAAGGGAGAATGTGAGGGCTTTTGCCCCTGTTGTGTGCTTGGAGAACTGAAAGGTACTTTTGGGATTGGTTTTAGCTTTATTTTTTGTTTGTTTGTTTCACTTGGGTTATGTGCCTTTTCATGAGTAGAAATAGGAATAGAATTCAGATGTCTGGAGTGCATGTATAATGCACTGTTAAGAAATTGCCTTGATTGTAAGGAATGAAGATGACAGAAACTAATACATACAAAATACTTACTGATAAAACTAGCAACAGTTTTTTCAAAGCTTTTGATTCTTGTTTGAAAAGAGATTATTTACTGAGGATATGGAAATCCAATGGATGGGTGGTCTTTGTGGATATGGATAGAGACAAAGTCTTTGTCTGATGGGCGATACAGTTTTTTACAGAATTACAAAAGTCTTAGCAGCCAAGGTGAACTGTAAGCTCTAACTTCGTTTTGTGTACCTTGCAGGATGCTCAAAAGAGTACACTGATGGATATGGAAATAGCTGATTATGAAAGGCTAGTAAAAGAGCTTAATCAGAAGATTACTGATAAAGACAGCAGAATAGAAGATCTTGAGCAAGAAACGGGGATTCAGAAACAGAAACAAGAGACCTTACAGGAAGAAATAAGTGAGTAAACTATAAACAGCAAGAGTCACTGGTATAGTTAGCAATGGTAAAAAATGCAATTCAGAAACAACTTCTCAAGTCAGCAAGTGAGGGTAAACTTTGCAGGAATACTAAACAGTTGCATTAGGAAAGCAATTTTGTCTTAGAGGAACCTTTACTAGGTTATCAATCACTTAATCCAGTGTTCAGTGCTTAAAAGCCAATTTGCCTATGTGACATAGTGTTTCTTATCTGATTAAATTATTCATAAGTTCTAAATATTGATGACTGACAAGGGTTTCATTCTGATATACCACACTCATAAAACTTTACTGATTCTTATGTGGTTAAAAATTCCATTTCTTCTTATGCTGAAGTATAAATCTTAAAAACATTTCATTTATTTTAAGATCTTTGTGATAACTTAGGAAAAGGGTACTAAAGTTACTTTATTTTTTATTTTATAAAAAATATTTTAAAATATTTTTTAAGGAAATATTAGAGGGGAAGTTTCCTTTGCATATAATTGTTGTTTTCTGGATTAGAGTCACTTCAGTCAACTGTGCAACAGGATGAGGAAAGAAATGCCAAGATTAAACAACTCCTGGTGAAAACCAAAAAAGAACTGGCTGATTCAAAACAAGCTGTAAGTGCATGTGCTAATGATTGTGTTTTCTATTTTTAAACTAGATTTTAAAAAACAGTTAGTAGCTGAATTTTTAGATTACTGAGGTTTGGAGGTGTTTCTAATATCCAGGTAATATTATCTTGCAGGAAAGTGACCATCTGATGTTGCAGGCATCATTGAGAGGGGAACTGGAAGCCAGTCAACAACAAGTGGAAGCCTATAAGGCAAGAAACTTCACTTTTTTGTTAGTACAAGTTTTCTCATTTAAGTAGTAAGGGTGTGATTTCTACTGGGCACATGTAATGTAGGCTGAAGAATAAGGAAGTGCTGTTTTTACTTCTAGATTTTTTTCTTAAATGAGTTTTGTCTCTTCGCTGCTTTCCCCAAATATTTTTTCCTGTGATTTTCTTTAAGCAGATTTACCGTTTTTCCTTTCCCTTTTCTGTCTCTTTCCACCAAAGAAGAGGACTGTGGAGTTTGCAGCTTGTAACTGGAATATATTTTTTAATGATTCTTTAAGAATGGAAGTTGCTCAGTTTAAAAACAGAAGAGCACAAGATTGTCAGGAAAAATCTTAAGTGTTGTCCATCTGTATACAGAATATAAATGGATTGGAATGTAATGAAAGGAGCAGGGAAGGGAGAGAGGTTGGTTTTCTTAAATGCTGCCACCCCAGCATTGTAATTTTATCCTCAATTCTCTCTTTAAACAACATTACCTTTTTAAAATTAAAACATGTTAACCCATGTCTATTTTTTTAATTCTATTTTTATTGGATTTTAATTTTGTATTCACCAGTTCTATGCAGGAATTACTGTAATAGAGTCCTAAGTTCTCAGTTGCATGTTCTCTTGGAGAAGTAAGAAAAGTTTTTGTGATAATGAAGTTTTTAACTGATTTTTTTCAGATTCAAGTGGCTGTACTGACATCAGAAAAGCATAAAGTTCAGGAACAACTGCGAACATCTTCGGAGCAGCACCAGCGTACAATGAGTGCTTGCCAGCAAAAAATTGCAACCCTGCAAGAAGAGTGCAGAGCAGCCCAGGTATTCCAGTGGAAGAAATAATCTTAGATGCTTAAGAAGGGAGATTCTTGCACTCTCTGGTTCTTCAAAAATATTTTGCAGATTTTTCACTCTTCTCTTTTTATCTGTCAAGAATTGCGAATTACCCGAGTAATTGAGTTGTGGTATAAAGGACAAGCCAGATTGTCCTGGTTGACATATATCACTTGGGGTGAAACATCTGGACTTGCATACTTCTATTTCCAGTAAGGAAAAACTTGTGAGGTGCCAGGGTTTATTTAAGATGAACACTAAATATATACTCGGGGAAAAGAAAGGTCTTTAAAGAAAAGACAAAGGAATATAACTTGCATTATATAATACTCCATTAAAATCTAAAGAAACATCTGTTATGGTGGTCACTGTTTTAATTATCTGTTTTAAAGAAGGAAATGCAGCAGGTGGTTTTAATTTTTTTCAGTATAAGATGAATTTCATTATAGAGAAATAAGGGAGCAGTAGTCAATAGTATAACTCACAGGTTTGTTTTCTGTGTGATAGGCTGAACAAGCAGCTGTTACATCTGAATTTGAGAGCTACAAAGTCCGTGTTCATAATGTTCTAAAACAGCAAAAAAATAAATCTGCTGCTCGGACAGAATCTGAAGGAGCCAAACAAGAAAGGTAAAACTAACATTCTTACTTGATCTGTAATCTGACTGTGGCACTGCCTAGCTGAACAGAAGAAATATTATCAGTTTCTACTGTTGTGGTGCTATATCAGTTTCTCATAGCTAGATTTGTCTTTCCAACCGCTATTTTTGTGTAGATTACATATCGTTACAATCAGAAGGAAAATTAAGGTCTTAGGAATTTTTTTATTACTCTCATGAGCAAAGACTAACCAGTACGTTCTGTGTAGACTTGACATGTCGTTTTCTCGGACATGAAGTAGCCAAGTGCCATTTGCAACTAAGTAAAGAAATTGGTTCAGTTCAGCTGAGCTCACTTTGAACTTTTTCAGGAATGAGTAGTTTAGTGTAGGTAAATCTCTGGATGCAAATTCAGTCATCACTTCCAGCAGATTTAGGAAATCCTGTATGTTGTATCATGTGAGAAAAGACTTGGAAGAAAAGAGTAACACTTCCAAAAGTTCCCTGAAAATTCTTAAAGTATAGTCATAAGCCAAGTGAGTTTAAATTAGCTTCAGAAAATGTCTCAACTCACTGCAAAAGTCAATTAGTTTCTGGAAGTTATTTTTATTAGTCACTGATAGCTGCCCTTGGTGATAGACTGGGCGTGTATGTGTGAAATGTCAGGATTCTTTTCTGACACAGACTTTCAGTCGGTACCAGCAACTGCAGCCAGAAATCCACCAGAGGGCGACTTGTGCCTTGTTAGAGGACTTGGGTTTAGGCCTGGTTTGGGGTTTTTGAAATATTCTTGCTTTTGAAGCAACCAAACTGTAAGACTTGTGTTTCTTTGTCTCTCCTTTTTGCAGAATTTTAAGAAGTTCTGGTATTGTTACTTTTTTTGTGAGAGAGACCATCTTGGAAACAAATTGGATGAGCAATAAATAGATGACAAAGGGTTCCATAAGAAATTATTTACAAGTATCGGCTCTAGGGATTAGTGAGATACACAGTTTATGAGATAATGGAGGTGTCTGCATATATAAACATAGAAATCAATGAAAAAAGAATGTGTGTGACTTAAGATTTTTTTCTTCCTGGTATTTCGGATTTTGAATTGTTTCTGACCAACTGAGTTTATCTGTTATGGACTTGATGTTGCTTTCTAGTAATTTGGTCAAAATCTACTCCAACCATTTGTCCCCTGTATTTGGTCCTATTGAACTGATGTGCATTTACTAAAGAAACAAAAAAAAAGCCTTGCCACTTTTAAGAAGAAATTTTTTCTCCCACCTGAATGCCATGTATTATTTTCCTTCTGTCTTGTCCCTCCTTGAAGCAGAAAGTGCTATCAGTATGCTTCCTACCCCAAGAGTTGCATTCCCAGCAGTTCAGATGGGATGTGGCAAACCTATTTGTATCTACGTTGAAAAAGGATTTGATTGTTTCTGCTGTAGCCACATTCTAAGATTATTTTGGTCTTAGTGCTTAGTTGATTTATTAATAAATAGCAAATTGGATCAGCTATCTAAATGTTGTGGATATCATAGAAGTTCTGAAATAATGTAATTACTTTAAATGCATGTTGTGTATTCCTTTTCCTTCCACGTGCAGGGAACAGTTGGAAATGGTGATAGATCAACTTAAAGTTAAACTGCAAGATGCTCAACATACTTCACAGATGAATGCATCTGAACTCCAGGCATTGCAGTCTGAACACGACACCTTGCTGGAAAGACACAATAAGATGCTGCAAGAGACTGTTGCAAAAGAAGCAGAACTCCGTGAAAAGTATGGTCTGCTGATGAATAGATATTTTATTTTGTTTTAATTTTAAGATCTTAGCATGTAGAAGCCTGTAGCTGTACTACACAAAGAAAGGGCATTGTTGTTGAGAAAGTTAAAGGAATTTTCAAAAGGATTATTTGCTATTTTTCACGAGCTATCAGAAGTTTCCTCAATGACAATGAAATAGTAGCTAATTGGAGAATTTGAGATGTCTGCAAGCTTTCTACCTCTTAACTATCAGATCTAAAAATTAACGTTTTCTAAGTACATTGACTATTTTTAAGTCTAATGCCCAGCACTGCATTTGTGGTATACTGCTCTACTAAATTTTATGGTTGTTTTCTTTGAAAAAAATAAGATAATTATATACAAAGCAATCAAGTTCACTGACAAAATACCCAGTTCTTGTCCACCAAGTGCCTTTCTTTCAGAAAGTAATTACTGTATTTTAAGTTTGTGCTTGACACAGGGTTAATTTGCTGTTTCTTTCAAAATGAAAGCAATCTGTTTAATGTGTATCATTTCTTGTAAAATTACATGAGTACCTAATACTTGAGCTCCTCAAAAAGAGTCTATCATTGTCTTTTCTTCTCCATTTAGGGTACAAAGAAGTTCACATGAAGTATTAATTAGAAATTACAGATTGATATTAGGAACTGTTGACTTCTTGTCACTGTCTTTGTACAGTTTTATCTTGTTCCTGATAGCTACATAATGATTCACTGTAGTCAACTAAATTATGTTCCGCATTTTTCTGGAAAGAACCAATTTCACAGTAGGTTCCCTTTATACCAAAACACTTTTTTTCTACTCTGGCTCTGTTTAAGTCTGTATGGTTATAAGGGTAAGTCCTGGACTTAGTTTTCACATAAATGCATTTGTTTAATTGCTTGTGACTTTATTTATTTATCCAAAGATGTCTGAATTTTTTGTTCTGAAATAGAAGTCAAGAGTTTATATAGCACAGTGCATTCATTTAATAAGTAATGTGTAACTTTTTCAATCTCAGGTTTTCCCTGTAAAAAGAGGACTTTAAATGAAAAAAAGTTGCACACATAGTCATTCTAAGATAATCATACACATGAAAATTGAAAACTGCCTCAAACTGTAAAAATTTTGAAATGTAAAACTTACAGTGTTTTGCTGCTTATGTCTTACTGTTTGTGCATGCACTGTTTTCAGACTCTGCACAATACAGTCTGAGAACATGGTCATCAAAACAGAGCACGCCCAGGCATTGAGTCAGCTGACAGCCCAGAATGAAGCTCTCCGGAACAATTTCAGAGATCAGGTCAGGAACTTGCAAGAAGAGCACAGGAAGACAGTAGAGACACTTCAGCAGCAACTCTCCAGAGTAGAAGCTCAGCTCTTCCAACTCAAGAGTGAACCAAGCACTAGAGGTAACTTCCAGGCAGAATCCCAGGTTTTCATGGGTTGCTTACAGATCTGTGTACCTCAGTCTGAAGCTACAACATACTTAAAGTGTTTGATTCAGTAAAATCACCAGCAACTTTTTCTGGAAAATCTGCAGCATGCTGTATCAGTCCTCAGATACCAAGTCAGGAAAGTGTCTTTGTTATTACTTACTGTTGCTTCAGAATCGTAATAAGGTCCTTGAATACATCCAGAGGAGAGTAACAAAGATGGTGGAAGGGCTGGGAGGACTGTCCTGTGAGGAGCAGCTGAAGACTCTGGGTTGGTCTAGTTTGGAGGAAAGCAGGCTGAGGGTAACCTCATTGCTGTCTTACAGATTCCTGAGTGGGGGGAGGTGAGGAGGGAAGTGCTGAGCTCTTCCCCCTGGTATTCACTAATAGGACATGTGGGACTGGTTCAGAGCTGCCATGGGAAAGTTCAGACTGGACATAAGGAAGCATTTTCTTATTGCAAGGATGGTCATACTCTGAAACAGGCTTCCCATTGAAGTGATTGATGCCCCAAACCTGTCAGTGTTTAAGAGGTGTTTTGACAATGCCCTTGATAATGTTTTAACTTTTGATCAGCCTTGAAGGGTCAGGCAGTTGGAATCGATACGATTGTTGTAGGTCACTTCTAACTGGAGCTATTTTGTTCTAGAATCTGCATTACTGATACCTATTCTGCAGTATCTGCATTGTCAGACAGATGGAGGGAAATTGCTTTCTAAATATTTGGTGTTCTTATCAGGTTGTCTCAGGTTTTGGAGCATGCTAGACATCTGCTTCAAGTATGAAGTGTAAAGCTAAAGAAAAGTGTACTGGAAGCTGTTTTAAGAATGTTTGTTGTCTGTACACTTGCTATTTGATCCTTCTTCCAGTTTAAGATTTTACTGTCTTCAATCTCAGCTGCTATTTTTGTATTTGTAGAGTTACTAATCAGGATGTAGTTGGACATTTCCCAAGCAGCAGTAACAGTTGAAGAAGTTACTCTGTTGTTACTGAAGTAGAAGGGTCATGCACATAGTAATAAAACCGAAGAATTTACCATGGGACTGGTTGAAACAAAAGCAAATTCTGTTTTGCATTAAAGGTATTTGTTACTCTTACCATAGCTGAAACATATCTTCAGGGAGATATACATGAAGGTTTCACAGTCACTGAAATAAAAATTGCCAATCAAGTTTGGGTTTAGAACCAGATGATGGTTGGAATGGCCCTTCGGAGGTGAAAGGCTGTATTTTACTATTACAAATGTTACATGCATATCTGGCTTTTTCTTTTTCTTCACCTTCCCCTGCATTTTGAAGATTATTTTATGTACCACTCTCAATCCGAGACAGTCACACCTAGGAAATAGCCCTCCCAATTTCATTCTGATGTGAACATCAGTAAGTATCTTTCAGGTCCAGCTGTTTCAAATCTGGCAACAAAGAATTTGAGAGAAAGGCGGAACATTGACCTTCCTGTCCTCGATGTGCACACTGTTGCTAGGGAAGAGGGAGAAGGTATGGAAACAACAGACACAGAGTCTGTCTCCTCAGCCAGCACCTATGTTCAATCTTTGGAGCAGCTGCTGAACTCATCAGAAGCAAAGCCTGGTAGGTAGAACCTGGCTTTCAGAATTACTTGCCTACATGGGTTGTAGAAGTTCGTGCCCTCAAAATATTTTAGAGCGTTGTGTTTTCGTGCTTTTAGGTGGAAGACGAAATTCTAGTCAAGTGCCACTGAGTTCACGTTGTCCTGAACTTTTGTAGGAGTTATGTTATTGAATAAGGACTAACAGTAGAACATTCCTACAGGTTTTAGTCATTTAAAGGTGTCATATTTCTGAGCTTTTAAAGGGAAAACACTGAGTGAGCAAGTCAGTGAATAGTTACAGAAAAATTAGTGTTCTGGATGAGTCTCTACTAGGGACAATTAAGTGCTGATTCAGCCCTGTTAATGAAAGGATAAAATTTCTGTTCATCTTAATGAGGCTTATTAGAACAGTACTTTATTCTTAGGGTTTTTTCTAGGAAAGTGAAATCCAGCATGTAAAAGAATGTTTTAGGAGTCCCCAAAACCAGAAAAATACATGGTAGCATTTAATCCTGTTTTAAAAGTCTACTGAACGCTTCATGGATAACTGTTGAATATCTCCATTTGAGGGTAGGAAACAAGGAATTAGTTAAAACCAGGTATCTTGAGGTACTCTAGACATGTTTTGCCAGCCTCTTTCTAATATATAAACAAAAATAGATCAGAAAACAAGCATGCAGCAGCAGCATTGATGCCTGTTAAGTCTGCACTCTGACTTTGCATTAATTCTGTTCCTAAGAAATTACATTAAGGAAATCCTGATGTTAAGTTAGTATGAAGGTAGATGCAGGTGCTTTTTCCTTCTCTTAGTTTTATTTTCCAATTAATTGCAGAACCATCTCAGTGGCAAGCAGATCTCACCAAGGATGAACTGATTCAGAAACTAAACACAACAACTAAGAGTGCTGATCACTTGAACGAATTACTTCGTGAATCAGAAGCAACCAATGCAATCCTAATGGAACAAATAAAGGTTAGCAGACACACAAGAGATGTGAGAACAGCTCTAATTTCCATGATCTGTTTCTTAGACCAAATATCTTTCAGAAAATCCCAGTCTACAAAATTTTGGTGAGGTAAAACTTACTTTGGAAGGGGCTTTTATGCCATAGGTCTAATTAGTGCTTCCAGAGTCTACTTCAGTTTTTTGGGGTTTTTTTCACCACAGTTTCTAGTTGGGTATGCATGGGGGGAGGGGGAGAGGAGTGTGGAGTAAAAACTTCTCTAGAAAAACCTCAGGAGTTTGGAAGTTCAATGTTTAGTAATGGGTCTGTACTATTTTCACTTAGATAAAAGCAGTAAATCCTAACGGAAGCATTGTCTGGTTTCTCTTTCTCTAACCTGTTTTAGCTGTCTTAAGTTAAAAGAAGACATGTGAACTAATGTATGAGTGAGCTTTCTGAAGATATTTCTAAATGTACTAAGCTTTCTTTTCTAAAATGCTTTTAATTAATATCATCAGGTTTCTGAATTATTTAACTATTCAACTGATACTACTCTTTTATCACTGATACTATATCTCTACTTCACAAATTTTATCAAAAAATGTTATTTTAAGTCAATAATAAGTTATTTCTTACAACATTATCATGTATTTAATTTTCACTGGATTTTTGTCCTGAATATGTTGCTAAACAAACATTCTTTTTGAAGCAAGCTGTGCAATTCGGTTTTTAGCTCTTCAAAAGACCTTTGTTCAATTACTCATTAAATGAAGCAAGCAGTATTACATATTTTTTTCCCCTCATCTGCAGCTTCTTAAGAATGAAATAAGAAGATTGGAAAGAAATCAAGAGAGAGAAAAGTCTGTGGCTAATCTAGAGTACTTGAAGAATGTTCTATTGCAGTTCATATTTCTGAAATCAGGAAGCGAGAAGGAACGGCTGCTCCCAGTAATAGACACCATGTTGCAGCTCAGCCCTGAAGAAAAGGGGAAGCTGGTTGCAATTGCCCAAGGTAGGTGGTGTTTAAAATATTGTCACAAAAAAGAAGAAACGCACAAAAAGAAAAGAATGTGTGTGCTGTCTGTTGTGTAGACCTTTGAGAAAAAACAAAACTTCGTATCAATGCCACTGAGCTAGTCCTAAAACCATTTTCTTTGTTGGGAAGTTACTATTCAGCTTTCAGTAAACAGAACACATATCATAAAATTGGCATAAAATATAATTTCTTCTGAAACATTCACATTTTAAGGAAACAGTGGTAAATTGAAAAATTAAATGTGTTCATGTTTTGAGTAGAATTTAAAAAATTTTTGTCAAAATAGAGGTTTATATAATTAAATTATTTTCTTTGCAGATGTTCTAAACAAATAACTAAAGTGGTCTTCTTAAGACAGTACTGCAGATCTAATATTAATTTCAATATAATTCGTTTAAAGATACCTTAAAATACACTTTTCTTTGAAGAAATAAAGGATCTAGGGAAGGACGTAAAAAGAGTTAGGCATTTGCAAGAGACTAACACAGGATTTCTGTGTACAATAATGGTCTCTTTCTGCTTCAAATACTCTGAGCATTTGTTGCCTTAAAATGCTTTTTAAGGTATGGTCATTTCTCAATGACAGTAACTGTAGCTTCGTGTACTTCATTAGCAACTGACCTGTACTTTATCTTAGAATTAATATAAACAGGAAGCAACACATGTACATATAAGAACTTAAAACTTGTGAACAAAATCACATTAAAAAGGGAAGCATTCAAGTATTGCGTTCCATGATAGAGTGTGCATTTGGAAAAAAAAAAAAAGTCAAGTTTGTAGCATGTTGATACTGTTCTGGCCCTCTAATGAAAACTGAATATTTCTGGAGAATGGTGATAAATTACCGTTTTCAGACATTCTTAAGTACCCAAAGTAAAGTGGACTTGGTGGTACAACCCATATCTATGTCAGCCCAAGTGTGAGTTCCTTTTTCAGCAAGCTTGAGGACAACATTTGAAAAAGGATGCAGGTAGGGAGTGGGGGCAACTGATGTAGCCAAACGATGCAATGTCTAACATAATAAAAAGTATGTTTTTCTTCCTCCTTCAGGTGAAGAAGAGAGTACCTCACGGCCTTCTGGGTGGGCTTCATACCTCCACAGCTGGTCAGGACTTCGATAAAACAGTGGAAACACTGAATCTTTAAAAACATTCCACAGCTGCAAACCTGAGAAATCTTACTGTAGATCTGTTGGTGTTGTAGCGTTGAACTACAGGGTTTTATTCTTGTGTGTTATTTTCAGCTTTTTTGGCTCTACTAAGAAAGAAGCCTGCAGTAGCTCTGAAAGATGGTCCTATGTTATGCTCTGGCAGCAGTGAACTATTTTTCTTGTAAATGTTAAAGCTAATAATAAGAACTATGAGGAGTGAATAATTGCAAATAGCTTGGAAGCAGAATTTGTCAACCTGTGATAGCTCTTTTGATATCAATTTAAAAGTTTGACCTGATACATTAACTGGAATAACTAGAGTTTAGATTTAAAGCATTTAAATGTGTTTAGAGTTGCTTTCACATATCACTGCCAGCTAGCTAATCTATATGGTTAGTGTTTTTCTCTGCACATTTAAGAAATTTAAAATTATTTTCTCTCTTGTGATAGCCATCACAAAATGTAAGATAATTAAGAAACAGGGCATTTACTGCTTTAATGTTACAGTCTTTCTTAAATTATTTGGCTTTTGCAGAGCATGAAGGCAACGGTTCACAAAATGTAGAGGGCGCAGAAATTGTAAGAAATACAGTGCTTGTCACATCTGGGCATGGTACTGTAGTAGAGATTAATGGCATCTATGGAAGCCTTAGGACAGCACTCCAAGACTCAGAGGTCCTAAGTGAGCTGAAGCTTTGTGAGAAGGGGCTTAAGATAGGGCTTTTTAATCTGAGGTTGGAAGTTTGTGGAAAAAACCGGGAAGGTATGTTCCATTACTGTAACGATGTCTAATTGGATGACAAGGCTACTCATACTGACTTAGTCGTAGTGAAGACACTAAAGAAAGAATCTGAGCCCACAGGTCAGACTCCTAACATTAACTTCTGAGAGAGAAGAATCAAGCTTTTGTCAAAAGATGCATCTTTTAAATGTTCTAATTATTGAAGATCTTATTCTCTCACTTACCTGTGTGTGTGCACATCGTTTGCACAGATTTTTTGCACAGATGAGATGATTTCTGTTCCAGGTTACTCAACAGAATGTTAAAAGTTTTTTCCAAGAAAAATAAATTTCTACCATCTCTGCTTCTATTATCAACACAGCACCTTTTTTTACCTTAAGTTGTCTTCTCCTCTTTACAGTCCATAATGCCTTTCACCATCTTAATTTATTTGTAAGGTTTTTAAAAACATACACATGTGTTTGAATCCTGCTTATGTTTAAACCAGAGTCTTTCTGGTTTTTTTCACTCGTATTTTCATGTTCTCTGTTTTGTTTTACAGAGAGTCTTTCTCTGGTACACATACAAATATTAAATAGGATTCTTCCTTTCCTATCTACCTTAGCTCAGGCTCTGAGGAAATGATGCTTTTTCCTTTAATATTGCCTTATTTCAGGCTGAGATTAATCTGAGCATATGAACAGCAGAATGGCAACATGTTGAGAATAAACTGTTCAGTAAGTTTGCTTTTGGTTTAATTTTTTGCTTGTTGTATATATTTCAGTACACAATCAACAAAGCCAGCAGGCTTTATTTAGGTATTTGAATTCCTTTCCACTGTCTTAGGTACTTCTATTTTCTTCCCCTCCAATACATATTTTAACTGGAACATTTTATGGTTTGTGCTACTGGGGAACACATTCTCTGTGGACTTTCAGAACATGGAATTGATCAACAGTAGTGTGAGGGACAAGTCTTTTAGGTGAATGTAGGCAACAAACACAAGGCTATGTTTAGGTTTTCTTTCACTTGCCTTTGGAATGATTTACCTTCTCTTCAGCATTTGTGATTTGGACCAGATCTCAGATATTGGATTCAAACTCCTTATTCAGCTGGAATTGGTTAATGTCACTCAAAAGAATGCCAAAACACAGCAACAGGAGAGATTTGAAATATGTATAAAAATAAGTGCTAGTCATCCTTCTGCTGTGATTTTAACAATGGAACCAGCTGAGTAGAAGGGTATGGCCTTGCCTCACTTAGTTCACACTCTGTTTGCAGCAGACCGGATTTAGTCTGTGCTATTGCTAAAGAGCTGTGACAAATTATTCTTAAAATGCACATATTTCAGAACTTTAAATTATTTAACACTGTAAGCTGTGAATAAAGGTATGCAAGTAACATATATCACTGGCTGTATGAAATAGCAGTTGCTTATTGACTTCTTTCAAGTCTGAGTTGCATGCTCACTGTTTTTATTAAAACTTGAGTACCATACTTATGAATGTAGTGAACAACTTGCATTAATATATTTTTTTTACAATGAAAGATTGAGGTCTTAATTATGTAAAAATATTTTAATAACTGTTACTAAACTGTTTTTTGTTGCTAAGATTGCCAGAACTTACCTATGTGGCAATAAACTGACTGTGAGCAAATATATCAAAGTTTAACAGATACTTGAGTAAATGGCATAGAAGAATGTGAACTGGAAACAGGATTATTTTGCATAGAGAACTTTTTATATGCCATATATTTGCATTTGTAATGTGCAGCATTGTAGCTGTGATTTGCTTTCAAAAAGCAGTTAAAGTTTTGACTAGTACTGCTGCTTCTTGATATACTGTGGTGCTCTTTTTTGGAAGAGCACTGTGCTGGCTTAGCTTTCTGGTTCTTTTTGTTTTCTTTACAGTGCCACATTTAATTGAATGTTTCACAGAAAATGTCACCCTTGCCCAAAATGTTTATAAGCTTAGTATGCCTTCGGCCCAAGCATAAGGAGGGCATAATAATAGTAATAGTAATAATAATAATAGTAATGATTCTGCTGTCACTATGCAGATTATATATTAATTAAAAACCAAAAATGAGAGTGATTCAGTGTTCCCAAACCTGCATGTGCACTGTGGCTGAATTTTTAGCTACCTAATGCTGACTTAGAAATGGGTTATATGTCTTTCATTTTCCCTTTACCCAGAAGAGAGACTCATCTGTGCAAGCAAAAACTGCTCCAGCTGAAAGACAGGAAGGTCAGAGCTTGTCAGGCTGTTGTACAAATGTGACCAGTTGAATATACGGTTCAGGATGGTCAAAGGGGGAACCATGTTAGAAATTATACACAAGAGAGTAAAGTGGATTTTTTTTCTTTCATGACCCTCCTTCCCCAAAGTATTAACTGTGAGAATACAGGGTTAGATTATTTTCTAAATTTAAATCCTCCTTCGTATATCTCCCTCCATCTTTTTGCTGTGATAAGAGATGATATATCATGAAATTGTGGAGGAATGCCTAAAAACTCTCCTTAGTTTGTACTAAGTGACTTGGAAGGCAGCTTAAACATACATGCTTCATTTGTCTTATGCCTTGGCTTCACCCAGTGTGTCAATACTTCCTGAACTACCTGTTAGTTCTACTATTGTTGGTACTGTGAAAATACCTCCATTAGAAGCCTTGCAAATAACAGTCACCACTCATAAGCTGAGAAACCAAATGTATGACGAGATAAAAATATATTTGTTGTAGTAATTTCAGAATTGCTAGTCTGGATAGATAAGTATTTTGTTTGGAAATAATGTCTTCGATGGCCTTTTCATGGGGCCATCACTTCAATAAAATTCACCTTTACTCAACAGAGTGCCTTTTTTTTCCCTGAATGCCTGTTCTTACCTGAGAAAATGATACTCAGGTACAAGGTAGAAAACAAGGACTGTCTACCATTGTATTGAAGAGATTTTATAGATCTGGTATGGTATCTACAGACTCTACTTTGAAAGACAGCTACAGCAATGGGTTCTTCTGAATGAACAGTAAAAAATTTAATTTGTTATAGGGGTTTTTTTAGGAAAAAAATATTTTGAAAAAAGCTCATTTAAATTACTTCAAATGTGTTACTAGATTGTCACCAGCAACTTGACAATGTTACACGTGAAGGAGAGGAGGGTTGCAGAAGCTGTTAATGGGCTTATTAGCAGGATTGCTCTTCGTGTGTTTGAGTACTACCTACTTTATAAATCAGCATGCATTTCTAATTGCACTCAACTTTGAAATGGATATAATTACCTCTTCCCTTATATGCTGTGATAAATTTTCATTATCTGCATAATTATCCTGGTGCAAAAATTACATGCTCAGTGGATGAAGAGGTGCTTGGTTTGATTTAAGCAAGAGTTCAGTGCGTTTATTTTCTTGCCAACCATTTTTCTTAGACCATGCTTATTACACAAATACATGGTCAGAGAGGGGATCATAAGCTGTGAAAATAAGACATAATGGATATAAGGGTCAAAAAAAAGAGAGCCTGATACTTCCAGTCAACTTCTAACAGCTTTCACATAAATGTATATATGCTATGGCAAAAGGAAATAATAATCTGACTACTTTTTAAACTAATTTGATTAAAATTTATCATATGGTGGTGAGAAGATGCATCTTAGATTCAGGAGCTTCCTTCCTTCCTGTCCTGTGTTTCTCAGGCTCATTCTGAGGATTCAGGCTGGGATTGCATAGTGAAGACTGAGAATAGTAAAACAAGTATGGAAATGAATATCAGTTACTGCTCCAACAAATCAGCATGCCTCAGTATTGGCAAATCATTTTTTTTCCATTGTCAGTTGAATGCCTAAAGGCTTCTTAAGAATCCAAGGTAAATGTAATAATCAGTGTCAAAAACACTGTTCTCTTTCGGGCATGGGCACAGTCCCCGTCCTCCAACAGCAGGCTTGAAAGTGTTTTAAATGGACAGACATTGGATAGCAGCTGTGTATGAGCATAGGATTTAAGTGGGGTTTATTGTTTCATTGCCTGAAAATTGAAGCTTGTTCTGAGAACACTCAGACTGTTTCCGGAGCGGAGGTACATATTAGCTCTTGGCTCTCTTGCCCTTTGCAGCATGCAGAGCATCTCAAAAACAAAAAGCATAGAAACCATTATAGAGCTCCAGAAAAAGGCTTTTATCCAAATACTGTTTTACTGTTATTACTCCCCTTTGTGGAGTTAAGTTGCTGATGCTCAGCATTACTCTTGCCAAGGGAGAAGGCCAATCATATTATTTTGGCCTTAGCATCCACATATTTATACAGACTTGCTAATGTTCCTCTCACATCTAGTCACAGCACTGACTTAAACCTGCAGCTGTGGCAGTCCAGGTGAAGCTGCTCACCTTGCAAGGGGACAGATGGGTGGTCACTCTGCTCCAGGGGCAGAGGGCTACAGCTCTGAAACAGGGGTGAGAAGATCAGATGGTGGTGATAAAAACCTGAAACAGCTCCTGTTGTCAATGTGGCAGCTCTCTGTCCCTGCTCTGACTACCCACCAGCCTTTCTCTTGGAAATTGGTTAAACCAGTTGATTGCAGTGGTGGGGGATAGTGGGTATCTTGCAGGAAGAGGATTTTCAGAAAATGCAGAAAAGCTAAGGATAGGTTTTGTAATGTTCTGGGAAATATGGGAATTGCAGTGACAAAAAGCTTGAAATAGAAAAATTACACGCTTTTACTAAGAATGTGAGAGTAATACCATGATCTCCAAGAGTCGTTATTTCTGTTTTGTGGTGGTGCCTTAAGCTTTTTCTTTAGCCTCTACTGTGTCTATACAAGTACTGATCTTGTCAGGAAGCAGAAATTTATGCTTCTAAATATGGAATTTTATTGATTTTGCAATTTTGCAGAGGTTTGAGATTGATCAATAAAAGTTATATCCTTGGTTTTGCACAGTCTTCTTCCCTCTTCCAAGAAAAAATGATGCTGAATATACTAGGTGTGTCTAAAATGCATAAAGCAGAAATCTGACTTCTTTTATATGGATGTTAGAATGATCAGTAAAATGTCTTCTGAGCACACTATATATTGTTTTTAATAATAGCAATATTTTTTAGAGATATCAAATAGTGGCCAAAATTTACTAATTCAATTGATTAGTGGAGTTAATAATGTTGAGCCAAAATGTGAAACCTAAATAATTTTTCACCTGTTATTTCATTAACAGGTTTGCTAAGAATATTTAGCTGGACACCCTGTGTTCAAAAATTATTCCTACTTACATGGCCAAAGTTTCCTTCACTGTTGCTTTAGCTTCATAGTTTTGGAGGTATGACATGAACACTGACACAGTTTACAATTTAAATCCACTGATTATATTAACTATGGGGCTGCTCTGCTACCAGGCTCTCAGAGTCAGAATAGGCTTAGATTGGATATTAGAAAGAAATTACTTACTGTGAGGGTGGTGAGGCCCTGGAATAGTTGCCCAGAGAAGCTGTTGATGTCCCATCCCTGGAAGTATTCAAAGCTGGGTTGGATGGGGCTCAGAGCAACCTGGTCTAGTGCAAGACATCCCTGCCCATGGCAGGGGGTTGGAACTACGTGATACCACAGTTAGAAGTTACCTACTCATGTCTCTTTGTACCACTCTGGAAAAATCATAAAATACTTTTTCATGTCCAGAAAAAGAACTTGATGAAAAAATGCTGTGATTAGAGACCGGCAGTCAAATTCTTTGACCAAACAGCTGCCTTCTCATCTGTCCCCAATAACTATTTCTTTCACACTTCTTCCTCAGGCCTACAATAATGGCCTTGTTCGATGTCAGCAGAGCTGATCATGCATTTGTCTCTGAATAGGTAAAGGCTCTGTGCTGTCACTTAAGAGTGACAGAGTCATTTAGGTTGGAGAAGACCTCGAAGATCAAAGAGTTCAACTGTTAACCTGGCATGCTGAGTCCATGTCACTAAAATGCCACTGGCAGCTACAGTACAATAAGTTTGATATTTCAACAGTGATGGAAAATGTAAAGTAGTCTAGAAACAGACCATCAAAAGCATATGCCTACTTAAAACTGCGTTTTACTCTGGTCTTAAAGTGAGAGATGAGAGTAAAAAAAAACTGTATTAATTTTGTGATTAATATGCTGGTCTGGAGACGTGGAGTCCTAATTCCCTGCTTTGCCACATGTTTCCTTTGTGAATTTAATTTCAGCTTCTCTGTCTCTATTTCCTGACTTGCCTGCTGGGGATAATGGCACTTCTCTACTTGATGCCAAGTACATTACCAGCAGAATGTTAAACTTTGTAATGGGTTTGTAAGCAGAAATAAGTAAGCAGATTACCATATTTTCTTTAAACTGCATAGGAAGAAAATCATCATAGCCCACATTATACTGGAATAGAAGGAATAATCTCCTTTCGAGTCTGTGGTGTGTGTTTTGTGAATCCTATTAAATTACTTGCCTAAGTATTCTGGACTGAATTTTACAAGTTAATTAGAATGCTACCATGCTCTAATACTATGTAATGGACAATTAATAACAATTAAGAATTTTTATTTCTGTTGTAAAGCAAGACAAAACAAAAATTTAAATCAGACCCCAAGGCGCAAATTTGCTGCAGAGTGCACAGAGCCTGGGGAGGCAAACTGTGAAACTGAATTCTGGGCTTTTCTTGGTACAGTGTTTCCAAAAGCTGCTAGTACTTAGTGTTTGGCATTTGTACATGTTTGGGGAAGGCTCTCCCACTCTCTATGAGAATACCTTTGCTACTTTGAGATTATATTGCTAGCAGACTATGCTTTAGGGATTTCATTTGTTAAAGCCCTGGAAAACTGTACATGATGCAATTCACTCGCTGCTAAATCCATTAAAGTGCTCTCAAAAGGAAGCGCCACAACGGCTGTGCTTGTTGGCTGGCGCTGCCTGTTAATTATTTCCAGAATTTACTGTTTTGAAGTTTGCGGCCCTGGTAGTTGCACACCTGCCCAGCCACCTGCTTGCCAATTCAGGCTGTGCTGGTCAGAGTTGCTGCTCTTTAGCAGCCGGGGACAACCACCTCGTACAGCTCCCCAGGAGGATCAGCAATGACAGAGACCCTGAAATCCTTGCAGGCAAGCTGAGGTTAATTAAAGATATTCATGAAGCTGCCTACAAGTAATGGCAGACTGCCCAAAGCAGATTAGAAAAAAAACCAAAAGGGTTGTATTACCTTCAGCTGGCACAGAACGAGCACTTATTTAGATGATATAAGGAAACTTTGCTGATAGACTCTTAAAACGGGTGGGTGTTTTGGGATTGGGTTTGGTTGTTTTGTGTTTGGGTTTTTTTTTCTAATTGAGGAGGATGGTGTGATTGGTTTTTCAACATAATTACACCGTTGTTGAGGCTGGCAGACACCTCTGGAGGTCATTTGTCCAACCTCTCCATTCAAGCATGGCTACCTACTGCCAGATTGAGAGGACCACATCCAGACAGCTGTGGAGTACCTTCAAGGACGGAGACTCCACAGAAAACCTCTGCCAGTGTTCAGTCATTCTCACAGAGAAAATTTCCTGATGTTCAGAGGGAACCTTCTATATTTCAGTTTGCTCCCCCTCCTCTGATCCTGTCACTGGATTCCACTGAAAAGAGACTGGCTTTGTCCTCCTTGTACCCTCTCTTTTCAGATATTTTTATTAATTGGCAAGATATCTCTGAGCCTTCTCTTCTTCAGGCTGAGCAGTCCCAACTCTCTTTCTCTCCTCTCAGGAGAGGTGCTCTATTCTCTAAATAAGCTTAGTGGCCATTTGATGGGCTCTTCCCAGTATGTCCATGTCTTGCTTGTACTGGAAAGCCCAGAACTGGTCTCAGCCCTCCAGGTGTGGCTTGGCCAGTGCTGAGTAAAGGGAAAGGATCACATCCCCCACTTCTGGCATATCACCCCTTCCCTTTTCAGCTATATACTTTATTTTCCTCTTTATGCAGAAATGTATTCCCTGTGATGCTAAAGTCTTGCTGTGTTTGATTCCTCATCTTAGCAAGCAAAACTGAACCCTGCCAAGGAAGAAAATAACAAATAAACAAAAGTACTACAGTCTGTTTCTACTGCTGTAGTCCTCTCTAGAGCCATGCTTCTGGCACAGCCATCAAATATCTTTTGTGCATCATAGTCCCAAAAATTTACATTCTTTTCCTGGTTCTGATGGATACCAAAGTAGATGTGCTCCATGTTTAAATTATTCTTTCTGATCTGTGCTCACTCTGTCTATGCTGATTCTCACTGGCTTAACATATTCCTTTGAGCTATCTTCTTGGAGCCATATAGATATTTCCTTAATCCTGGCAGGCAAATATTTGCATTTTTCATTCCAACACACCACTTCCTTGTTCTGATATTAAGGACGGCAATGGGTGGTGATACAGACTGCTCAATAATCCCACCTTTTCTATTATGTACCTTTCATTCGTCCATAGGTCTGCCTTTGAAACTTCCCTAGATTGGAATGAGGTCGGTTCTCTTCAAGTGAAGCAGGAGGTTTGGCCCCAGGTAACTTACATTTACTTTCTAAACTGCTAAGCCCGAGCCAGGTGCTAACCTTTCCCCATGCCATTGCCTATTAATGCTGTTACATGTTTAAATAATGTTGATTTAAACCGGACTCTGGCTCTAGCAAAATTCACCTAAGCGTATTTGGCGTCTCAAGCTGAGGCGACAGCTTTCTTGCTACAAATTATCCTGCACTCCCCAACCACGTGTAGGAAACAGTGAAAATACTTGGAATTGTTTTGACAGCAATTTTCGGTTCTGGAATGAGAAAAAAAAAAAAAAAAAAAAAGCGAAAATCACGAAACCCGCAACAGCCGCTCCCAGGCACCTATTTCACATAACTCTGCGGGGCCTCTGCGTTTCCCGCAGGGCCGACAGAGGAGGAGAACGACCCCTCCCTGCTTCCCAGTAGGAAGCACATAGGGCGGGGGGACTCCAGCTCTTGGCAGTGACTCCCGTCCCTTTCCCGGCCGGGGGCGGTGGGATCCCATCTCTCAGCGGTGTCTCCCATCTTCCGGCGGTGTTTCCCCTCTTTCCCGGGCAAGGCGGTGGGATCCCATCTCCCGGCGGTGTGTCCCTTCTTTCCTGGGATGGGTGGTGTCTCCCATGTCCCCAGCAGTGGGATTCCCTCTCCGGGCGGTGTCTCCCATTTCCCGGCGGTATGTCCCCGCTTTTCCCACGCGGGGGCGCAGCGGGCGCGGCGCGGCGCGGGCGGAGCGCGCCCCCCGGCGGCGGGCGGTGCCGCCCAGCGCCATTACCGCGGCCCGGCGAGGCCCCGCCCGCCGCCGGTGGCGAGCGCTTGGCGGGAGCGGCGGGAGCGGCGGCCGCCGGGATGCTGGGGGTGGCGGCGGCGGCGGGAATCAACTGTAACAGGTAGGAGAGGCGCGGGGGCCGCCCGCGCCGTCCCGTCCCGCCTCCCTTTGGCGGGCGGCTGCCGAGGGCGGCGCTTTGTCTCGGCCGGGCCGCTGTCACCGGCTGCTGCCCGCGAAAGGCGCTTTCCCGCTGCTCCGGGGGCGCCGCCGGCGTCGGGCTGCGGTCCCGCCGGGGGGGCGGAGGGCCCGCAGACGTGCGGGGTGTCCCTATGGAGACACTGAGAAGCGTCCGTTCCACGGGGAAACTTTTCCCTGTCCCCGGCAGGGAACCCCTTCTCCCCGCAGTCCGCTCCTGGGCGGTAAGCGCTCGCACGGAGCGCCGCCGCGGGCCCCGTGCCCTTGTTAGAGCGATCGGGAGAAACTCCCCGAGCTGGGGCTCGCACGTCCCGGGCGCGGCGTGAGCGCGGTCTGATGCCCAGTGCGTTAAAAGGAGTCCCGGGCGAGTGGTGGTTGGTTTAAAAGCATCGTACTAAATAACCTCGCATGTGGATGTGGATAAAACATTCGCGATGTTTTATGCATATCCCACACTTAGGGAGCAGTCCTGTCTTGGGGGCGGGTTAATGGGGTCGGAAAGCAAAGACTGCTCTGCTCATTGCTCAGCGTTTCAAAGCCTCGCCTTATGCGGTTATTTCCTGGGAAGAAATGGCCTTAATTAAAGCACTTGGCAAAGTGTTGTGCTAATATATCAAAACCTGGAGCTGAGGGAAGGAAAAAGAGTGATTTTTGTAGCTGCCTTGGACTGCAGGTACAGGACAGCTGTTGACACGCAAACTTTAGTCTGTCTAAACACTGCCTTATCTTTCCCATGCCCGACTTCTGCAGGCTCCTCCAGCTCTCCGCCATACCTTTGGGGCAAAGCTGTGGCATTTGCAAAGTCAGGCTGAGTTTAGGCTACAGTAATGCCATCCTGAGTGGGGTGAGCCAGCTCTGCTCCCAGGGTCAGTGCCCTGATGTCCTGGCCAGGATCTCACTAGCCTTGACCAACTTCTGCTCCAGCTGCAGTGCAGCCACATGCTTAGAAAAACATGATAATGTGATTCAGGTGTCCGTATGTATTGAGGTAACTGTTTTTCTTCAGATGTTCCAACAGCCACTTGCTTTTGTAGTGGATGGTAGATGCTCCCAGGCCAGGATTCTTTCTGCATTCCTGAAAGTGGCCGAGTTGTCAGTATTTGTGCCACCTAGTGAAAGACACTGTGCGTAGCTCTGTGTCTTTCAGCCCCACAGAGGTGCTTCGGCTGAGCCGCCTCTTTGGCCGGGTAAACAGAGCAATTACATATTTGGCATCTGTTCTGCTGAAGTCGTCAGGGAGCGGGCCAGCTGCCCTGCTGGTACACGCCAGGGTATGAACTAAGCTACACCCCTGGCACAGCGAGAAATTTTGGGACAAAGTCAGACTAGAGCCCCCACTTGCAGAAACTTGCAGAGATGAAGTAGCAGGAAGGTTACCTGCAGCAGCATGTGGCTGGCCAGCACATCCACATCCATGGTGGTAGCACAGCCATCCAGGGTACAGCTGGTGGCTCAAGCATCCTTTCACAGCAGCAGGAACAATCATGCTTCCTCCTGGCCAAGCAAATCCTCCCACGGCTGAGAGTCAGCCTGGAGTCCTGCTGCTGTGCCCTGAAAAAGAACTGTTTGCCCAGTAAAGGCTGGACATGGGGCCCCTTACCTAAACTGGCTGGTTTCCTGTGTTCCTCTCACCTTCTTGTATGGAGGACAAGGGGCTGTGCTGTGGTCGGGGAGGTGAAGGGGCTGTGCAGTTCACTGTCACAGAAGCTTGGATCGAGGGAGCAAAGGGAGGTGCTGGCCGTGACAGGCAGGGCTGCTCATCTGACAGGGTGGCACAGCAGCGAGAGACTGGATTCAGCTCTTTCAGAAGAGCTGTTTCCAAGTCGTCTGGCTGAGGGGGTTTTCTATAGCCGATTCCAGTCCACTGAAGTAAAAACAAAGGGGTAAGGCTCTTGAAAGATGCATTTTGATTTTGTAAAATACAAGGAGGGAAAATGAAAAATTTGTGTGTTTTTTTTGTTTTGATTCTTTGGGTTTAAAAAACCCACTGAAAATGTGAATGTTTCATTTGAACCTACTTTTTAAACAAAATGTAAAGTGATCTCAAAGGCCTCCACAAGCTAAAATTTCTAAGGGGTTTTGTATCTTGACTTTTTGGTCTGATTTAGAGAGTTTAAGTAATCTCAGTTTAGGTGAAAAAAACAAAAAAGGAAAGAATGATTTGAGGTCTCTCTCCAGATTTGGTACACGGAAAAGCAGCAGACATCTGGTCAGCAGGTATGCACAAGGAAATGCTCTTCTTGATAACCTTCTCCCCACCTCTTTGTTTTTTGGAGGCTTTTTGAACTTGAGTTACTCCCGTGGCTTTTGTTTTGCAACTAGAGGAACTTGCAGGCTGGTGCTGTCACTTGAACAATCATTACTGAGGCACAGCTTTCTTACTCAGCATCACGCTGGGAGACCAGACTCTGTGTCCTGGAAGAGAGGGATTTGGGTAAGGAGGGGTGTGCAGTGGGTCGATGCTGGGTAGTGATGGATCGTTCAGGATTGCTTAGTGTGCTGCCTGGGACTGATAGCTTGTTGTGGCAATGCCTGCTTGCTTTATAAATGTCCTCTGAGTTTTGTGGGCAGCTTTTTCAGCTGGTTGTGCTGAACTCATCTTGATATGTTATCATTGGAGTAAGTTTCATATGCGGTTCAAAGAAAAGCATTAGTTTCTCCATTCAGAACCATTATTATCTTAAGCTTTTGTAGTTTCCTAGAACAAACTGAGTTTTTCTTTGTAGCAAGAAATACAGGCCAGTATGCAGCAAAATAGTGGAAAAAGCCAGGTTCTCTATTCCACATATAACTACACTTGAAAAACTAGCACAGACTCCTAGGATTTACTGTTCTTATTCCACTGTAGACTGTGAAGCTGAAAAATGGGGGCATTTCGTGGTGTTACTGGCTTTGATAGGGGATTCCAAATAAGAGCCTAAATATGGTGCTGCAGTTTGGTCTCAGTTGTAGTGCACAAGTCTTTTTCTTAGAACTGGTTCCATACAGTTACTGCAGGGGAACCGTTAATGATCTGCAATATACAGAGGGTGGTTTGCACAGTTAACAAATTCTTTTTCAAGTCGCAGTGAAATATTTATTATTGGAGCACTTAAGGCAAGCTTTTCAGCTCCTACAATTGTGGCTTCATGCTGTGTGTTAGGTTACACATCCTGATTTGTCTGTGCTTTGTTCTCCTCTAAAGCCCAGTTCAAAAGTTTTTCGCTCCGTAGCATAATGCAGTCTCTTATTTCTTTTCAATATAAGGAGGCTTTAATTATTAGCTGTGCTAGAAGCAGCGTGATAGTCAGTGGGGAAATTACTCGTGTCAAGTCTTTCCATGATGGCAAGTGCTGGTGACAGGGAAAATGAAACTGACAGTCACGTTTTCATAGCCAAAGCCTTCCCTTGTCTAAGCTATGCATAGTTTGAGCCAAGCAGCTACGTGGTCTGCTGTTCTTGCTGTGTTAGAATGTGTTACAGAGCACGTCACCCTTAACAGCCTGTGTGGAAGTGCTGGTGTTGTGGCAGAAAGGGTGAAAGGTCCTAATTCAGTCTGACAATTAGGGAAAATGTGGCAGGGGACTGTCCCCTGGGGTTAATATTCTTCTTCAAATTAGGACGCTCCTTTGCAATTATTTCAGCAATTCCTTTCCTGTGGTGCGTAAGTCTCTATAGAAATGCTGACTTCTGTTTTTTAAGCAGACAGAAGTGGGGGAAAAAAGTCAGAATACTGTAATTTCCTTGGCTGGTTTTGTGTACCATAGTAACTCTTTATGTCAAACAGTTTGCTGAATTTGTTTCAGCATCTGGAGACTGTCAGCAATATCCCGGATGCCAGAAGCTGGTGGTGTGGCTGGTGACAAGCTGTGGACAAAGTGGACCTCCTCTACAGCCTGAAACCACGTTCCCATGCCAAAATGGCATAGTCTGGAGCACCCTAGAATGCATTGAAAATACCATTACAACATGGTTGGCACCCAGGAGGAGGTCTTATGCTCTTTATTTTTCATATTGATTGCTTTTCTTCATATGTTAAGTAAGAAGTTCTTGCATTCCAACTCGGATGATCCTTCTTTTCATCACTTTTTGATTTATTAAAAAACCTGACTAGCCACTTCTGTAGAATTCAGTTAGAAGGTGGGTCCTTAGTCACGTGGCTATAGGGTTGTTTCAAACACTGCATTAAATAGTTTGAAGAACTGAGAGCACACTGGTGGATGAGCTGTTATCTGAGTAAAACCTAAACTGGTGTGAACAGTGGAGTTAAAACCAGGGGGAGTTTATTGCTTGCATCATGGGTGGGGAATTGATGTGGATCATCTGGGGAGAAAAGGCGTTGTAATGACTTTATGAATATTTCCTGGGTGGCCAGAGCAGCACGGGTGGCTGCTGTATGCAAAATTAAAAGGATTTTCTGTATTAATATGTTGTTCTATTGTAGTTGGGGGCACCGGGAAAGACCACAGCAAAGCAATGCAGTAACGCCAGCAAACATTTGGGAAGCAACGACATGGCAAAGTGGCTTCAGTCCAGACCCCACACTGACGTGCAGCAGCTGTGGGATTGATGTGGGGAGAGGGAACCATGCAGAAAATTAGTTTCAAATCCACCCTGAGAGGGTAAAAAGGGACCTCGCTACTTGCAAGGACTCTTTTGTGGGGGCCTGGCCATCCCCACTGAGACTGGGTGCTGCCTGGCAGGGGCAAAACTGCCTGTTTCTCCTCCCTTGCAGGGCCACAGCATCCCCGAGTCCTCCTTTGGTGTCTCCTGGCACACTCCACCTCTGATTTGGGAATGAAAAACTCACTTGGCAAGCGAGGGAGCGGGAGGTGCCACCAGCACTGCCGGGGGAAGGCGGCCCCTGCGGATTCAGGGCTGAATTGGCACAGCAGCCTCTGCTTGCAAAACCCTCTGGTTTTCGTGAGGAAATGCTTGCAAAGAGGCACGTATTGCTGAGCTTTACATATGAGCACCAGGCTGTTCTGAGCTGTGTTGGTAGCAGGACAGACTGGTGTTTCATGGCAGAGACACTGACATTTGTGCTTATTTTTGCTTTAAGTGGGCTGAGATTCACTTGGCAATGGCTGTCTCCCAGACCCAGCTCTGGCCAGTGTTATGATTCAGGACAGACTGTGGGCCATGCCAGGGCAGCTGTTCTTCCCACAGGCAGTGATGATTACAGAGATGTTTTAATTAAGCATATAGTTGTGCTCCAGCGGCCTGGGGTGATCCACACATTCCAGTCCCCCAATAGTTCTCATGCCAGCACCAGGGACTTGAGCCAGCTGAAAATGTATGGTGAGGGAGATTGATAGATACGTAGATTTAAAACGGAGTTTGTCTCAATCTGGATTGATGCCTTGATCTTGTGGGTGGCAGTGATGTCCATGGGAAAGAACTTGGGTAAGGTGACAATACCTGTTTTGGCAGAAGTGTGCCAAAAATCAGAAGTCTGCCAGTTTTGCAGAAAGCAGTGTGAAAAGTGTTGGGGATTTAAAGAAGGAGGGAGCAGTGTTTGGTGGTGGTCTGGTTGGGTCTGGCCACTGCTTGTGACTGCCCTGGGTGCTGTGTCAGGATTGGGATCCATGCTCTCTTGCACTGGAAGAGGGATCACCTACCTACCTGCAAGTTGTTGTGGAAGGATTTTCTGGGCAATTTTGCTTTCTGTTGTGGAAAGTGCACTTGAGTGTGTTCTCACTGCAGTTTGCTGTCCCTTCCTACTGCCCTGCCTGAAGGGAAACCGCCCAGCAGTGGTTTTGTCATAGTACTCACAGAATTGGTTTTCTGAACTTCACCTTCAAAGGATTCAGAGGAAGGAAATCCCGTGTCCTGCCCCCCTAACACATAGTTTATGGTTAGAAAGGGCACAGAGAATAGTGACACATCTTGATGCCTGTTTAAATCTACCTGCCACTTGTTGGTATGACAAGACTTCATGGTCTGGAGATGCCCATGGGCTTTCTTCACCCATTGCTTTCAGGTCCCAGAGGAACGGGATGCTGTTTGTACCCACTTGTACGGTCAGAAATAAAAATGGAGCAAGATATGCTGTGAGCTTTTGCAGGCTGAGTCCTGCCATGCAGGGACTGAGCTGTGGGGCAGCCACAGCACACGTGGCTGCTGGCTTTTTCTCAACCACTGTGCCCTGGAGACCAGGCAGGCTGTGGGAGAGGGGTTTGTTGGGAGGTGTTGATGATCTTTGCTGGAACTGAAGCAAGGACAGGCACTTCTCTAATGAGACATTTCTATAGTACTTTAAACCTAGAAAGCGTTTTTTTTCCTTTCTGTGTTTCCTTTTGTGAGTTGCAAGAGAAAGGCAATATTCTGATTATATGAAAAAGGATTTGAAGTGGAGCATTTTAAAGCTGCTGCTGTTAAGAAAAGCTGACTTTTGAATCTTTGTTCCTTTGTTCACATTTTTTCCCTTTTTGTTAGCCAGTCTCAGGAAATGAGAACATTCTTTTGGCTTTCCGTGCCTGAGTCACATCTTATATATATATATCTATCTATATATAAAAATATGTTACAACATCTGGAGATGTTTGTTTCAGAGAGGTACTTGTTTTGTATTAGAGTGTCTGAGTTTTAAGTGTTTATACACAATGGGATTTTTCCAGAATTTCCCATAGTTCTCTGATTACAAGGACATGTATACTGCTCTCAGAAAAACAAAGGGAAATGTGCTGATAACCTAGGGAATATACAAATAAGTAAAAGTAAAGCTTTTCAAAAAAGTGAGAATTTACTGGTTTTTTTTTTTTCAAAAATTAAACTATCAAAGTTGTTGTTTACCTTGAGTTGCATCCAAACATATAGTTGTTTAATGTTTGCTAAGTATGTATTTAAACAAAAAAAGCGTGAGGAGGAAAATCAGAAAATACCAGTAGCTTTTCCCTTGTTCTCCTTTCTTTAAAAAATGTGGGAAAGGGAGTATTTAAAAGCTTATTACACCCATTTCTGCTACTGAGTGGGCTGACACTCACAGGGCTCTGGCAGGGCTCTGAGTGCACGGTGGGGTCTCCGTGCCTCCCTCTGTCCTCCCACCGGGGTCACACAGAGATCGTGAGACTGCTCTGAAAGGAAAAACAAAAATCCATTTAGTTTAACCAAAGGCCAAATATTTAACTTTAGCGGGGGAGGTGGTGGGATTTAGGAGAACGAGTAAAATTTCCACCCTTGGTTGTTTAACATAGCTGCACTGAAAATGATGGGAAGCTGGGGATGGTGGGCACTGCTGGTGTTCTGTGCAGGGAGGGATGCAGGGATGGCAGTGGGGCATGAGGATTCCCCTAAGGGGCTCCATCTGCCATGACCACATAATCTCCAGGTGTTCACAGCAGCCTCTCCTCCCACAGCTTCCACTGAAATGCCCTTGAGTTTATGGCGTGGATACAAAACCGCTCACTGATCAAATATTTTGATTGCATCCTGGCCTTCCTGTTAGTTTCTTTGATCTTTTCTTGTTAGTGGATTATAGCGGACTTTCAAAAGTCTTGTTTGTTGAAATAGTTATATGAATGTGGTCCTCAGGGTAGGTGTTATTTAGAAAAGTACTTATCTCCCAGAAAAAAAATCTGCCTCCTTTTGCCCCTTTAGTGAGCTCATTTGCTATTGTGCAGCAAAGAAGTGTGATTTCTCTAATTATATAAGAGAATAGCAGTTTATTTTCAATTGTTCGAAATAATCTAAAGGCCAGTGGGTTTTATTCTTTTGGCTGATCTCCCAGTCATTCAAACACTGAAGAACTGTTTCAGGTTCACATTAAAAAAACCCCAGAAATATAAGAAACTCACAGAGCCAAGACAGTCTGGGGTGGGGGGGGTGGGAGCTGAAGGACTCAAAGCCCTGCGGTGAATCCCCCACTGTTGAATTCTCTCACAGTTAAAATTTCTCTCTTTTCAAAGTGAAAGGGCTCCCCTTCTCCACGGGCATCCTGCTCGTGTGATGTCCCTTCTGAAACGGCTTCATAGCCTCACTTAATGCCATGCTGGAAGCTGGATGTCTTCAGGCACTGGCACGGGGCTGTCTGTTCACCATGTGGGGTTTAGCTTAGGCTGATGGAGAGATGACTTGTGCCATAGCTTTGCAGTCAGATGAAGTGAGGGAGGAGGGCTGGAATATTGCTGGTGGTTATGCATGGTGTAAGCCTAAAGGTCAAAACTTCCAAACTTTGTCTAAAAAAGAAAAAAACCACATTTTCCTTATTGTCACATGCAGGATAGGAGTTATCAAACCTTGGTCCAGCAGGACCTGGAGAGGATTTGAGGGTTTTCAGGGGTGGTATGGTGTTTGATGTGTCAGGGTGCTCAAGGAAAGGTGGGATGCTTCTTGCTCTCAGCTCATACCCAAGGCAAATCTCACCCTGCGGCTGCTGCTCTTCAGACGCATCCGATCAAGGTGAAGATGTCCTTGCCCAAGGCAGACCTCTCTTCCAACCCAAACCGTTCTATTATCCCCTCCACAGCTTGCATTAAAATCTGCTGCTGGACCAGACCTTAATTTTGAAAAGTACAGAGTAAATGAAGCACTATTTTCAGTGTCATGTATTAACAAGGCTGCTTCATTTTGATGTGAGTGAAGCTTGTGAGTGCTGATGCACTGCAAGGGAGAAATAATTTGGACTTCTTGTGTCAAATTGCATCTGAGTCACAAATGTGAAAATCAATATTTTTATCATTACCATGCAGAGACAGGCAAAGAGTACAGTTAAGAGGATCCTTGACATCACCCTTGGGAGAATTACTAGCTTATGATAAAATGGAAAAGGATCCAGGAACAGTAATATTGCATTACTGCTCAGGTTTCATGAGAAATCCTTCTGCTCACCTTGGGCTATTTATTAATTTATGAATAGCTTTGTCAACTTGTACTTGAAAGAGACATTTAAAAAGTTAAATGTCATTGTGTGATACTGATGTCTTTTCAGGGCAGTTTCAGGCAGGACAGATTCCCAATGAAGGCAGGATTACATAGTGAGTATTTTGTGTAATCTGGGGTAAAAGTCGTCTAATAATTTTTACCTGATGGATTTTGATAATGTTTAGCTGTGTAGTGGCTTGATTTCAATAATGGATTTTTTGTTAAGTCTAATAGCACACAGTTAAAAATGTGCTACTTCCATGCATTTACAAAAACAAGCACCAGAGTTCACAGAGGGGAAGGGATGGGATGTCAAGCAGAGGATTTTTCTCTTTTGTATTGAGTAGTGTTGCTTCCTTGGTTTGCCAGGTATTTGCTAGTTGTCCCTGCCACTGTGGGAGGAGAATATAGCGAAAAGCTGCTGAGTCCAGAATTTTTAACCTATCATCATTAATCCTTTGTCATGAAAGCAAATGCAAAATGAGAAGGGCCTTAGGGCCAAGTCAAAAGGTTTTTCAAACTTGGAAAAAATAATATATTGGCTCTGTGTTCATGGTTTAAATAGTAATGTTCTTGGAGCTGGTCTTGGAAATGCGAGAAAGGCAGGGTCTACCTGAATTAATTGTAAAGAAAACCATAGTTTAAAATACACTTTTCTTTACACCACAGAGATCTTGTGGTATAAAGTTCATGTTGATTTAAAGTTTAATAAGGCAAAAGTGTTGGTGCTGTCAGTATCCAGTATTTCATGTTTTGGTGCTGAATTGGTGGTCGAGTGAAAGTGTTGCTGCAAGGGCATTAACAGAATTGCATTTACTGAAAACTTTTTCCTATGCTTTTTTCCTTATTATATTAAGAGAAGTCAGGGAGGACAAGGAGATCTTAGTTGTTTCAAGTATTGTTATCTTAAAATGAACGTTAAAAATGTTTAAAAAGGACATACTTGCTTTTTAGAAATTGATAGACAGTGAAATGTATCTGAGTAAAAATAATCAAATTAATTTATTTAGTCTGAAGATAGTAGAGTCCTGCTCATGCAGAGCCCTTAAGTTAAATTCCTGAGTTCACTCAGGTCAAGTTATCAGTTTATATTTTAATTTCCTTGTAGCCAAGAACTCAAGTGCAAAACACATGTCCTCAGTTAGCAGGACCTGTGCTCACCCACACAGTTCGTGGCTTACGTGAGGCTTGAGTGCATCTGTGTTCTGTATTCTCTTTATAAGCCTTTTTGTAACATACATCTATCTGGCATGTAAGATATTTAAATCAACCACACAGGTAGGTAAGATGAGTGGCAGGAGAAAATACAGATTTTTTTTTTTTTTTAAAGTGATTCTGCCATAAATTTTTTCCTTAACGCTGTTCATTGTGTACAAGCAGGTGTTGCAATAGGGTGTTGTCTCCAGGTTATTATTAGCAATTTCCTGGTCAGGCGTATAAACAAACACAGTGTGTCCCGTCTGAAGCCTTTCTTCCAAGGCAAGAAATGCGTCATCAGGAATTAAGATTTTAAAACCTCAGCAGATGATGGTGTGGCACTGAAAGCACTGTGTCAAGGGATGCTTTGGTTCTGCCGGTTGCATCCACAACTGGTCATTTGACATTTTTGTCCTGGATGCTGGGAAGTTGCACCTGCCCCTCGTTAGGATGCTGCGTGCCAGAGGAGAAGCTGATGGTGTGGCATGGCACAGCTCAGCCAGGGGAAGAGTCCCAAATGGTTGCTCGATGGGGGCTAAAGGTGACAGACCTTCCTGCCATGTCTGTCCTCATGGGCTTCGTGCACCGACTTGCAGTTTGCTCCATATAGGTAACAAAGGAGTTGAGGTAAACAAGTAGCAGCATCGGGCAGCATCCAAACACAAGGCAGTAGCTGGCAGCCTGCACAGTAACATGGGAACCCTTTTGGCCACCTCACCAGGTGGTAATTCTGCCTCTCCTGTCTTTTCTCAGCACCAGAAGAGTTTTTTTCTTATGTACCTTATCAATTTTTTATTACCTTATTGTGGCATACTACAATGTTTGATTTCTGGGTAGCTCAAGTTTATCCTGTTTCTTTGTTTCTGTAAATAACACATTTTCTGTGCTAAAGAATGTGCACTTTTACAGAGGGCACACATCAGCGGTGCTTCATCAAGCTGCACTGCAGCAGTGGCTTTCTCTTCATCACAGAGCCATGATGCTGTGCTGTGAACCAATTGCACTCATAACTTATGTACGGGGGGAGAAGAGAGGAAACTGCTGAAGTCAGGGATTGTTTGCTTATTCAGTAGTTATGAAGAGCCAAATTGAGCTCAGTTCTAGCTAGCTGCCCAGAGTGCTACTGCTTGCTTCACTAGAGCTCTCTGCAGTTACTGCCTGCATGACCCCCAACTCACAATCAAGTTCCTTTCAAATCTGCAGAGGTGTGTTATTAACTTCAATAGAAATAGACTTCAACAGAAATAGATTAATGAAGCTTTATGACAATTCCTCAAGACTGTATGCATATAAATCGAGAATTTTGCACCAGTTTGATTATCTTCAGCATGTTGTTAGGGACAAAGAAACAACCAAATGTTTGACCTCTCACTGTTTAATGTTTCTGATATAATGCAAATTCTAGAGGTTAGTGTGTTAAAAACTAATAAAGTTAAGAAGTTTTAACCATTTTCCTCAAAGCCAATTGAAATTCCACTGCCCTCTTTAATGGGGCTTGATTTAGTCTTAAGGGTCCGTAAGTGGAACATCAATGGCCAAATAACACAAAATAACTGCTAATACATGGAAACTGGTTCTGTCAGCTTTGAAACCTTGCTGCTTTGTCTGAGGTATAGGGACAAAACCATAGTAAGGTCAGCCTCGTAACAGGAGGGTATTTTCCTAATCTCTGATTTCTCATATTTAAAGAAGAGCAGCTGATTATTAGACAGATGGGTCCAGCGTGCCTGGCCAGTGTTACATCCCTGTGCCTATAGATAAATGCCTTCAGCTGAACTTGTTGTGCACTGGATTTGATAACCTAGCAAAGTATATTTTGTATACGTTATATATTGTTTTTATAAATACTAACTAAGGCTGTTTCAGCTTTTTTTTTTAAAACAAATGACCTGAATTTAATTTAAAAATTATCATTATATATATATATATATATATATATATATATATATATATATATATATATATATATGAGACCCTGTAGTTTTACTTACAGTGTTTTTCAGCAGATTTCTGTGATGCCTTTTTTTGCTGCAGTTGGGTTTGCATAGTTTGGCAAATGGTCATGCGAATGTAAATGCGTGAAAGAAAACAAAAATCGGAAAAGCAGAGTGAGTCACCGTCACCACAGGTCTGCTTGCTCATAGGGTCAGAGCCCAAATGATAGTTTGGTTTCAGTCTTGTGCAGAGGAGTGTTAAGAAGTTGTGTATTAACCCAGTGTATTGCTAACTGGTATAGTTTAATTTACATTTTTAGCCAGGTAGCCACTTAGTGGTGGCCTGCATGTTGTTCTTTGGTGCAGACAAAGTGCTTATGGATGGGTAAGCAAGGAGGAAGTTCCCGTTCACGGGGAGGATTTGTGAGTCCTCAGTCACAGCCCTCTGAGGTGTGAATTTTACAGCAAGTGAGTTGTGTTCATGAAAGGGAGGTGAGCTCTGAATTGGCAGTGGAGTTTGCTGCTGCAAGTGGGTAAGGGTCGGAGTGGGGTTGGTGTCCGTGGGGCTGTGGATTGTGGGGCTCCTGGTGGCCTGCCTGAGAGCCAGGCTCTGTGGCTGGCAGAGGCAAGGTCGGGGGGTCTCCTGGGGAGACGTGAGTCCGCTCCGAGACTGGTGGTGTTCTGCACTACTAACATTTTGACAAAGTGAGAACACCCATTCAAGAAGAAAAAGAGAGCTAGGGAGAAGTACTGTGTCTTTTAACAGTGGTTAGTGAATGATACACATGAATAAAAGAGCAGCAGGGAGTTGACATTTCTACATCAGCTTGGTCAAGAGGATTTTAATAACTTATGATGCATCCCACAAGCTGTGGGGCTCTGTGGCCAGGCCGTTCAGTACTGAAGAGGTTAAAGAAGGAAGGTGAATATAATACAATGTCTAAGTCACTAAAGTTTCTAAGGTGGTTTCAAGGAATTTATGCCACTTGCTCAATGTTTCTTGCCTTAGGTGGCATTATGCAAGTATTTTTCAGTGACACAGCACAGCGCATTGGGGTTTAATGGTAAAAACAGTATTTCTGTTAATTTGGTATCATCCCCCTCTGCCCTACGAACTAGATTTCATTTTGGACAAGTATAATGGTTTATCCATTAAGTTGCTGAAATCATAGTCTCTGTGAGTGTTGAGTTTTTCTTTTTCCATTTCTAGTTAATTTATGCTGGTGATATCTGCTGAGTGCTGAGCACATAGTTGGGCTGCTCAGAGCTACCTATTATTATCCCCCTTATAAAGGTTTCTGAAGAGGATGGTTGCGGGGCAATGTTAGAACAGATTTGCTGTCCTTGCACTATCAAGTAAATGTGATATTAAACAGATCATTGGACTACTTTTGCTTTCACACTGTAGCATTCCTGCTGTAGCACCCCAAAAGTCGAGGGGGTTGGAGAGGGAATGCTTTAATTGCAATGATTGCTGAAAGCCAGTATAATGAGGATAACTCTGCTGCAATGGGATTTCTAGAAGGGGCTAGCATTTTTAGATATGTTTTATTCCATTTAACAGTACTGGCAGATTTCATTTGGGCTATAAGGAACTCTGATTCCTATCCCACTTTCTGAAAGATAAAAATGTTGGTAGTTTCCAGGGGCACACTGATAAGTTTAAGTGCAGCTTAGGGTTGCACTTAAACTTCTGTATGAGGCCATCATACACTTCTGTATGATGCCACTTGGTGGGGCAAACTTGGTCAGACACAGGCACAAATGATATCTGTGTTTAATTGGGCAGAGCACACAGCACAGAATTTATGTCAGCTGTTGGAAGACTAAAGGTAACTTCATGGTGGTACGTTTCATAGCAGGACAAGTTACCTGCCATAATTTTTTAAAAATATCTGGTCAGGGTAGGAAAGTTTCTAGTGGACTGCTACTCAGCATCATCCTGCTGCAGCATGTTTGAACTCACCCAAGAAGCTGTGAAACAGGCTGTGTGTAAACTGTGTCTGAACTGTGATTTCAAGGAAATGGCAACTTGCTGAAGGTCAGAGAGCAAGCCAGGGATGGTATACAGATGTTGTTGTTTGTTTGGGAAAAAGAAAGCTTAAAAGCAAACAGACACAACCAGCAAACAAACAAAGGAAGCCTTTGCTTTCCCAAACGTGTTGCTCTTAAGGACATCAGCAATGAGGTACTCTTGAACTGGAATTTCATCTTCTACCTTATGAGGGAAAACTAGCCCCTGTTGTTCATTAGTGGTATCTGGTTTACGAATCCGTTGTTTTTATACTCTGACTTGCAGGTTGATTGGACTGATTATTCTGTGTTTGGGAAGGTTCCTTTGAGCAGTCGAAGCACACATTAGTGATTGGCTTGAAGATAAAGCAGCCTCCTCCCTGAGTAGAGGCTGTTGCTGTGAGCCCAAAAGCAGGTTGTTCTCCTCCAGCTCCTCTCTGGAAGGTGACTGCAGCACAGCACAGTCCTGCCCGTAACATTCATCCCTCCCTTTGGGTAGGTATGTGCCATTTGGCGTGGCTGGCCTATCTTAATTCCTTACAATTTAATAAAACCATGCATTTCTATTGTACTTTATCCACATACAAGTAACATATTTATTAAGATCTCCCTAGGTGAAAGGAATTCAGTGAGAAATCCTGTGGCTGTTCTAACAAGAAAATTTTATCTTCATTTCTCTTTCTTCCCTTTTGCAACTTCCAGTATATAGTTGCTGTTCCATGGTTCCTGGCACTGGTGATTAAAGCTGAGGGCTGATTTAATTTTTATTTTTAATATCTTTTGACATTTGGAGGCTGTAAGTCAGAAAAATCAGAATTAAAAGGATTTTTGGGCCACTTTGAGCCTTTTTTTGAGAAAATGTGATTTAATTTTGAGTTTTCAGTACAGAATAGTTCAGGATTATTTAAATCTGGATAATTAAAAAGCTGTTTTACTGTAATGAACCCAGGAAGAGAAGGCACTGGGTTACAAGTCCTATTTTGGGAACCACTGAGCGTCTGAAGCTGTTCTCATTCATATCAGCAGAAGTTCAAACCATTTTTTTGTAGGTGCTCCCCTGAGTCTCACTTTCATTTCACATACTGTATTTCATATAATACTGGTGTATCTCATCTTCTCTGGCTTTATTACTGTCTTGAATTCATTTACTGGAATTCTTTTGTGCTTTTTAAAAAGAATCTACTCTTAACCACTAATAAATCTGGAACATATTGGGACTTGGTGGTATGTTGAACTTTACAGGATGAAACTTCATTGTTTCCCATTATGGGCTGTGGCTTCAAAAATACCAATTATGGTAATTGCCTTCCCCTCCCTCCCACCGTCCATCATCTGAAGTCCTCTCTTACTGCATCAGCTTTTTCTACCCAGACTGTCTCTGCCTATTGCTGCTTTTGTCTCCACTTCCTGCTGTGGGTAGAAGATTCCCTGCAAATCCCATCTGAACTGCTTCATCTACAATGACTGCAAGAAGTTTTAAGTAACTTGAAGTGACACAGAAGAACAGCCTGAAAGATAAGATTTGAAATTAGAGTACATGCCTGACATCACATCTTTTACTGAATTCTTGTTTTCACCCTTTTGTTGTTGTTGTTGGTAGTGTAATCTTTTTGTTTCATTTTAAGTAGTCAGCGTGAGTAGTGTCTTTTCACATTTCTGTAACTGCCTCCCCCTTATTTTGAAGCTCAAAAATTAGTAATAAATGTGTCTGATAAATCACAGAATCACAGAATTCTTAAGGTTGGAAGTGATCCCTGGAGATCATTTTGTCCAAACCCCCTACCAAGACAAGGTCAGCAAGAGCACTTGACACAGGGATGTGTCCAGGTGGGTTTTGAATGTCTCCTGAGAGGGGGATTCCACAACCTCCTTGGGCAGCCTATTCCAGTGCTCTGCCACCCTCAGTGTAAAGAGGTTCTTTCTCATGTTGAGGTGGAAATTCTTGTATTTTAAATCTCTAGTTGTCACAGACACCAGCATTAATTAGTGGGTTTCTTTGGCCCCAATCTGGCTGCCTCTTCCTGAGTTGCATGTTCACAGTCATGGGGGAACTAAAAATGACAAAAAACTTCTGCTATGCTCCCAATTGTCCCTGCTCACATTTCACAGCACGGCAGTGATGGGATGGTCTCTGGGATGAGGCAGGGAGCAGGGCATGCAGGAGATGCTGTGGGGATGTGAGGAGCTGGACTTCTATGGCTGAGCTCCTGGCTGCTGAGTGTGGTTGTCTTGAGCTGTTTTGGTTTTTTTTTTTAATTAAAACTTCCTCTGCATTTCCCCCCCCCCCCACCCCGAATCTGAAGGAATCCAAATTATTTTTCCCATATGTGTATTCAGATGAAAATACTTTTCTTCCTCCTTTTGTTTCTATCAAAAGAGCTACTGGATTTTTTTGGGGTAATATTCGGAGAATTTTCCCTCCCCCCCCAGGCTTATTCTTTACATTGGACTGATGCCTTGTTTTTCAGTAGCAAATGAGAGCTACCAAAACAGGAGTCTGACAGACAAGCGAACTTCTTAAAATTTAATTTGGTACTCTCTTAATGCATCAAGATTAGTAATTGTATGTTACTGGCATTACCATGATCTACAAAGAGTAGTAAAATAAAGATAGTTTAGGCTGGCAGTTTTTTGCAGGAGAATGAATTCTGTTGTGGGCTGTATTCATAATAGTTTGGAATCCTTGCAGATCTGTATTACTTAAAAAGCAGGAAAGTAAATTTTGCGTTCTTTTGGAATATCTAGTACACAGAATTCACTTTTACTTTTTGTCAGACGCAACATCTGGGAATTTCCATTTCTTCTGCTAAGCCTTATGCTCAAATTAGGGTGGTGAGGGTTATTCTGAAAGATGTGCATCAGGCTTTTTTGAGCTGTATGGCAGCGCTATTTTCAAATTAGTTCATTAGTTTTGAGCGTCTGTGGAAGTTCCCGGTTAAAGCACATGTCTGTCTAAGACTTATATTTTCCTTATCTATTACTGTCATTGATATAAGCATGTAATTTACATGAGGGAATTCATTAAGGGAAAAAATAAGCATATAATTGTAATACTATTATAATTGTAATTCTATTACTGCTCTTTTTCTTCTAAGTTTGCCCTATTTTCCACACAGATGGAAATGACCTGTACTTTACCTCACACTTCATGTTGTTGATCTTTTTACTTATTTATATGCTGAGTATTTGATGCGCTTCATTACTTGATGACTTGCTATTTTTATAGCAGTTAGAAGTAAATAGAAATTGAAATGGGAATGCCTGTTGTGAGAGGAAGCACGAATGACATGCCAAAAACGCACTGCTGGTTAGTACTAACTTCAGACCTCTCTCTGGTTGTTAAGGATAACCCGTAATAGTAATTATTTATCTGAACATGATTTTTTATATGCATAAAACATATGTGACCCATATTTAGGTAGCCTTTAGAATCTCTGTGAATGCTCCTTCCTTGCATTCTTTCATGAAGGGTGTGTGTCCGCAGACGCTTTAGAAATTACTTTTAAGTGAAAAAATTCTTAAGAAATTCCACACCCTCTTGCCCCCAAGAAGCCTTGTGCTGTTTTTCTTTTGGTTATATTTCCTTTTGTTTTCTTTTTCCTTCCTGAGACTGATACTACCTGAAAGTTGCCCTGCAGTATTTGATGGTGGTGCTGGCATAAGAGCCTGTGAGATGGGCCAATACCAGATGGGTATTGTGAGATGGGCAAATGACAGTTGCTGTAACCAGCTCTTCAACCCCTGCAGTCTCCTTATGTGATATTGGAACTGCCTGCAGATAATTTATAAGAAAATAAATTAACATGTAACGGGGATGTGAGCTTAAATTTTTTTTTAGTGATAGAAGTATGCAATCAAAATTATTTGGAGACCACAGCTCTAGCAGATGGATTATCAGTTTTCTTTTTTTTCCCCTTATTTGCCACCAGATTATGGCCCTGCTAAATTCAGCCCTCTGCAAATACAGCCACCTCCCAGTTTTCAGACACTGTGTAATGAGATGAATCCCCCAGGTAATTTGGCTGTATACACCACCACCTCCCCAACGGAAGACATAAATGCAGGGGTCTGGCTGAAAGGGAAGCCTGTTTGCAGCCTGCCTCTCCAGTGCGATTAATTGAAATGTATCCACGTGATCCCCTCCCTTTCATTTGAATGGGAGCTGGCTGGTTTCCCAGTGCAGGCAAAAGAGCTGTTTTCTTCTCCTAAAGTGAAATGCTGGTTTCTGATGCTCCATTTACTGAGGACGGTTAAGGGAAGGAAAGGGGCACTGCCAGCCAGTGGGGTGACTGAGGGTAGCAAGTGCGGTGCCATAATTGTCAGGGCTGGCAGGGTGCAGCAAATGTGGAGATGAGGTGATTTGAGCGGTGTTCCCGCTGACCCACCCCACTGTGCCTCCGGGCCTGGATTCCTTCTGTCCTGCCACTCCTTTTCTCTTAGAGAAATGCTTCCCTGCCCTCTCCAAAAATAAAAATGCAGGAGCCTGCCAAGGTGCTTTGTAGGATGGCCTCTGGTGGGCTGCAGGAGCATTATCTTGCTCCCCATGACAGATGAACAATCTTCAGGTGAATCCACAGTGTCATTCCGCATGGAGTTGTGAACATGAATTCATCCTAATGGCCACCACAGGAGCACCCAAGTGGGCCACTGGTGCAAGGGAAGTGATTCCCCCTCTTCTGACTTCTAGTGTAAAAAAAGTCAGGAAAAGAAGTAGAAAAAGGAGTGGGACAGACAGACAGATGGAATATCCTCTGTCTGTCTGTGTCCCCAGCCAACACTTTCAGATCTGGCTCTTAAATGCCAAAGACCCTCAGCCCAGCCAGTGAACAGGCTGCAAATCCAAAGCTGAGGTGGAACTGTGCTGCTAATGAGGGCTTTGCTTGAGAGCCTGTAAGTCCTTCCCTTTTGCTCAAGTTAAATTGCTTACTTTGTTTTTTCTTCATTTTTAACTAAGCAGTGTTTCTGCTGGAGTGTATCTTGAGATTTCAAGGATGCAAGTCCAGGGCAGGATTTGGTCCCCTGTGCTGCACTGTCTCCTGCTCCTGAATCTTTGATTAGTGGTGTCACCTCTGTCCCAGCTCCAGAGCTGTAAGCTGAGTTCCACGCCACCTTGTCTTACAGGAGTGCTTGAGGACAAATAGTGTAAGGACCATGAGATGCTTAAACACTGTAGAGTCAGATCTGTACACATAGCAGAGGGAAGTAGCCAGTGGAGGACTGATAGGTAAAACAGGTAGTCATCTGGGGAATGACAGACTGCCTTGACACCCCCTTCTTCCTACCTAAAATAAGCAAAATCAGGTGAAGCTGCCGAGAGGAATACAGTTCTGAAAATACAGCATGTCTAATATACCACAGGTGGAATTGCAAGCAAAAAAAGTGTTAAGGTTAAATTAATTAGTTATAACTTACTATTCGGTACTAAGCAGTAGGACGATCGAATGTGATTTATAATAAAATTATTCTTGTTTCCCCCTTATGATTTGTTTTGTACAGTGAGCAGAATGGAGTAGTACCTAAGTTCATCTTGCAGATAAGACTTTCCTGCTTTGCTGTAAAGTGTCCATATTTTTCAGTGAAAAAAAAAAGAATAAGATGCTGGTGTCAGCTTGGGAGGTTATTGCATACCTACTGTCACATCAAGCAGAATTAATAGCAAGAGGTTTAAAATATGTACAATATGTGCATTGACTTCCTACAAACTGGCATTCTTCACGGTTGTTGGTAGTAGTTACGCCAGAGTTTGTGTTTGTAAGGTCAAAGACAAGATTTTTATGGTGAATAATTGCAGATAGTTGTTTTGGTTTTATCTTCTGAACGATATATTGTTGCTCCTTAGAACAGGGAGCACATACTTGGGCTCTGTGTTGCTGCACACAATGCTGCACTTCCCTACTGTGCTGCTGGAAAAGCCCCCATACGGGAAGTCCCTGGATAAGCCACTTGAGAGGGAAGAGAAGAGTGGTAACCAAGGAGGGGAGGGTGTGCAGGAACTGGCAATCCCTCTGGGTGGCAGAAGGGGAACTGGATGATATCACAAGGGTGATTTCTGCAGATCCATGACCTCAGTGCTCTTGACCTAAAGGGGTGGAGTAGTTCTTGAGGTTTACTGCAGTGAGACAGACGTGGACTAGGAAGGGCTGTCTGAATAAAAGTACTTCAGGCTATTATGACCTTCAGAAAGAAATTATGCATACATTTCTAGTTGCTTATAAAATTCTTCTGCTTGGAGTAGATGAATTCTTATACAAGTCTTTACACTATTCATTTTCTCTGTCTCCCAAAATAGAGTGGGAGAAGTATAGGACAGGAGAGCAGCATAGTGGGTGAGGCAGGAGGGTGAATGGTGAGCACGGAAGTTGTTAGTGCCACACATATGTGGTAATAATATCTGTTTCTTGAGAAATATGCAAATAGGCCAACCAGTATGTAACAAAAAACTTGAAGGTGATTTCATGTTGGAACACACATTTCTTCAAACTGGGACCCAGCTAATAATGTGAAGGAAGTCCAATAATCAAAACATTTATTCATAGGTGAGTTTTTTGAATTGGAGAGCCCGCAGACTCTTTCTGAGTCTATAAAGTACTTTGGAGAGATTGTACTGAGAACACTTGAAATTTTAGAAGGTGACTCACTGTATTTTCCCCTCCAAATAATTAAGTTGTTTCACTGAGCTCATCTTCACTGGTCTGGTATGTAATAACTTGTTTTTCCCTCTGCTGATGCCTACATTTATTCCTCTAATAATGTTCTTAAATGTAAAACTTCTTTTTGGAATTTTTTTTAGTGCTACAGTTGATCAGTAATCCAGAAGTTCATAGCTGCATGGAGGATTGCCACAGATAACATAATTCTGTGCAACTTCTTGGTCTGAGCACTGAACAAATCACACTTGAATGAAATCCAGTCTTTGCAGTCCGTTTTCACTCAGGTTGGGGCAGGCATTTATGCCCCAGCTCTTTCTTTTACCCTGTGGTCCAGCGCTGGACTTGCCAGGTGGGCAAGTCCAGACAGACATTACCTTGACTGATCCTTCATGCAGAGAATCCTGAGCTGGCTCTGAAATTCAAGGACAAAGTTAATGTCTGCTAGTGCTGTGGATGCAGGGCTTCCTTCACAAGCCGAGCCACTGCCTGCATTTTGTGAAGGCTGGGGAGTGGGGCAAGCCCTTGCAATGCCCTGGTGAGATAATGGCAAGCACAAGTTACTTGGTATCATTGGGAGGAGAGGGGGAAAGGAGTAATTTATATTCCTGACTCCTGGTGGGTGAAACAGTGAGTAGCAGAAGGGAGGTGCGACCGAAGGGAAGCAATGTGGCCGGCGGCGGCCAGCTGGCCTCGGGTTGGTGGCAGCACGCCTGGGAGGGGAGATCCCTGGGCCCCTGCCAGCGAGTTTGGGAGGAAAGCAGCTACCGATGGTGTTAGTCAGTGTGACTGCTGAGTGCTGTTATAAGGACGGATTGGGCGTTATCTCATTTCCTCTTTCACATAACCCCAGGGAAAAGGGAGACCATTAATGAAACCCTGGAACTGAATGGAGCCAGATCCAGGCTGAAATGTTTAAAGAATTTCTCACAAGAGATTTGGCTTTTTGGTCCTTTTGTGCTATTCCACAGGCATAACCTTCCTGGTTTCATGTTTATTTTCCCTTGGCTGCCACTGTTCCTGTTTAATCCTTAAAGATAATAATATACATTAGTAATGGTGAGGAAGAATGCTTCTTGTAACATTAATGTCAAACATAGTGTGATACAATTTCTCTAATATTTTGGCTTTATACTGTGCACACTGTGCCAGCAGTAGTTCTGAATGATTCAGAGACTGCTGTTAGGCCTATTAGGGATGCTTTTTCAGAGCTTGTGTAAGAGCCCCAGAAGACATCCAGAAGATTGACCACAGTATTTATATTTGAAAATGGTGGCAAAACCAGGCTGCTGGAGAATTAAAGCTCAGTCAGCCTAACTTTGAACCCTAGCAAGTCATGAGTGCAACTAGCAGTCAATATACAAGCACTTATTGAATAATGCAGCATTAAAAGAGCCACATGGATTTCTAAGAACAGATAGTTTCAAAACAGCCAGTTTTCCAGGTCTGGCAGAGGAGCATGCCTTATAAACAGAAAGGAGGAAATAAATGAAGTATATCTGCTGATGCTGTCTCACACAAAATTTCATAAGCAAACAAGAGAAAGAGGCTTTATAATTCGAGTAACAGTGATTGACTTTGTTGGAGCACAAGCTTTGCACATTCTCTTCTGTGTGTCCACTCGTCCACTCTTACCATTCTTGTTGTTGTGGACCATTCACATAAGTGCTGCTGATACCTCCTGCTGTTCTTTCATCATCCCCTTGCAAGGCATATTAGCTTGGACTTAGTGCTCGGTTTTGGAAGGGAGGTGTGCAGCTGTGTGAAAAGAAGCATCTGGACAGGAATTGATGATTTGACACAAAGCCACCAACAGGACCCCCCTAAACAGAACCTGCCTGATCACAGCTTGCAGGAATTCTCTCCTTTACCACTTGCATTTAATAACTTGATCAGTGATTTGGATGCTGCAGCTAAAAGTTGGCTTACGAGGTTTGTGAACATCCTTGACTTGGAGGAGCCTTTGGGGATACAGGAGATGAATTAGAAATGACCTTGGCAGTCTGAAAAGAGGTGCCACAATCAAGAAGTTGAAATTGCATGGAGAGAAATGAAAAGAGTGGTGCTCACGAAAGAGAATTCAAATGATCATGGCCTCTGCCATTTGGAGGATTATTAAAATGCTTTATGTTTTATGATGTGCCTGCAGAGAAAAACAGATCTTATTTTGGAAGTGTTGTGCATTAAATATACAGAAGGGTCGACCTAGATTATTTTGAAAATACTCTATTACTGGTAAAGCCTGAGAGTCGTTGTCCTGCCAGAGGAGGATAACAGAGAGGCCTTGTTAAAGCAACAAAGCACTTGAAGAAGATTTGAAATGTACTGGCTGGTGCATGCTTCTTTACTGAAACCTAGGAACAGGGTTGTATCCATGGATGGTAAACCTATTTTGATGGTATTTTAGTGCATCCGTAGTCTCTGTAAGTGGCATAGAAGGGATATGATAGCTCTTCCCAGGAATTAAAGTAACTTTTTTCTCTAAAGCAGCATTTCTTCCTCCAATGCTCTTGTGTCATAAAGGAGACAGGTACAGTGACGTCGGTAGTTGAAGTCAGAGATCCTGAAATGGGACTCATGCCCTGACATAGCTTTGACTCTGTCAGTTTGGCCCATGGCTGTGCTGTCCATGCAACAAGGTGTGTGCATCTCCCTGCACATCAGGATGCAGCTGCAAGGAGCCATCCGGTTGTGCTGGGCATTATGTAGCCGTTCTGTTTGTCTTCCCCTGACATGGGCACTACGGAGGAGGAGGCTGGGCAGAATGGCAGGGTCGTTGTCTTACTTCTTAACAGCAGTACTCTTGTGGAAGGGTCAAGCCTTTCTCCTGTTATTCAAAAGCATTTTAGAGGAGGGGGAAGCTTTTGACAGCTCCCAACATCAAACTGATCAGCTGCTGTAACTCCAGTCCTGCAGCGCCAGGTGTGCCATCTGCTCACAGCCAGTACTTGGGTCCCTTCGATCTGCTCCTGTTTCAGTCAGCTCTGCTACTGCCGCTGGCCCCAGGAGAGGACACTTGGTGAGGAGCACGGGTCTAGCAGTGAATCTGGTGCTTCCCATCACTTCCTCGCAAGAAGCCCTCAAATGAGCAGTGTGGTTCTTCCTAGGGCATTGCTCCAGGCCTGGCTCAGGTATAGCAGTAACCATTTTGAAAAAGTGTTTAAATATTGCAGTGAGTTCAAGAGAATACAAATGTCTGTCTGTCCTCTCATCAGTTGAGAGCAGACTATTTTAACTGGTGCCGTTTCATAGAACCATAGAATTTGGGTTGGAAGGGACGTTTAGAGGCCATTTAGCCAATGTCCTTGCAGTGAGCAGGGATATCTTGAATTCCATCAGGTTGCCCAGAGCTCCATCCAGTCTGACACAGGGTCGGGGCACCTACCAGCTCTGTGGGCAACCCGTTCCAGTATTTCACCACCATCGTAGTGAAAAATTTCTTATTTGTACGGCTGCAATTGTGACTTTTTACCTGAACTTGAGTCAGTCTGGCCTGGAGGTCCAGCTCTGATTTTTGTAGATTTGCTGTTAGCATTTGGTAGCCTGGGCTCTGCTTTGAACGGCAGCTGTGGTGACATTGACAGGAAGGACGGCGAGGGGAACCCCAGGGCCGTTTGGGGCTTTTCCCCCGATTTTTGAGCAGCCTTTCCAGCCTGGCGGTGTGAGTTGGGCGGGGAGGGCGCTGAGGGCAGGGCTCCTTCGCGGGCCGGGGACGTGCGGAGAGGCGGCTGCGGGGCCAGGCCGCGGCTCTCGGGCTCCGCCCGCCGGTGCGAGCGCGGCCGGGCCGGGCCGGGCCGGGCTGGGCCTCCCCACAGCGCGGGAGCCGGGCACGGCCCCTGGGGCGGGGGCGGCTGCAGCCGGCGCCTCCGGGAACATAATGAGGGAATATGTCACTTCTGCTGAACTGGAGGGATACTTTTTGCATCTTCCTCCCTTGTGCTGTGTATGTCAGCCGCTGGTCCTTTGCCCTACAACAGCTGCATTCACTCACCCACCCCCCAAATCCAGCCTTCTCCCATTTTGGTGGTTGGGAGAGAGCTCTTGAGAGAGGAAGACATGGGCTAAATCTCGTTGCAGCTGCGGTGAAGGTGAGGGAGGAAGGAGTGTGTGGGGAGGGTGAAGGAAGAGCGTCGGAAGGAGAAGAGGAACTTGGTGGTGAGCTCCTAGGTCAGTTCAGCCATCTCTTGTGTACACCCTCGGCAAACTGGAACAGCTGAGGCATGAGTACATATTTCCTTCTGCTTGCTTTGCCCCGGATACGGTGATTTCAGGGGTGATGAGGCAGACAGCTGCAGGGCGTGACTGTCTGGCTTCTCCACCAGCTCCTGGCTATGCAGGCATCTCAAAGGTCTCCTTGTAGAGGGTGGCTCTTGTTGCCTGTAGCAGAAGGGACACTGACTTGTCCATAAGCTGCGGTAATGAGCATCCTGGAGCAGTTCTGGGGATTTGGTTCTACCTGTGTTCTGCAGTTCTAGTTCATGTTGGGCTGCTAGAGAAGCAAAGCAAAATACTCTGCATCTGTGGAAATGTGGATATGAACCAGTGGTTCTCTTCCCTAGTTAATTTTTGCTTGTAGACTAACTTTTTGGTCTAATGCTATGCCTGGTGCAGGTCTAGCCCCCCCTCTGTTACCTCAGGAGCCCCATGATGACTGCAGAGCCACATCTGCTGACCCCTTTTGCAGGAAGCCCTGGTGCCAGGAGCAGCTGATGAGCTTGGCTGAACCGTGTGACTTTGTCTAGAGCTGTTTGTGTGACTCTGCCCTGTGCTTCCCATCAGGCCTGATCTGGGCAACCACAGACTGCAGCGATCTGTCAGTGCCTATGAGCATAGTCTCTCTGGGGCTGGTCTTGTTCTGCTCTCATTGACCATAATTTTGTTCACAAGTTTTCTTTTAGCATGGCTCTTTTGGAAATCAAGTTGGTGATAAAAGAGAGCCAACTATTGTCATGTGAACAAAACTGAAAAACACAGTTTAGCCAGGCCAACTGGTTAATGAATTGCTCAAACATGCTTTATAACTTTAATTGAAGAGTTAATACTTGTTTTCCTAGTTCCCTTTTAACGGATGCTTATTCACATTAACCATGAAGTGTTGCAGCTTTTACAGTTATCATGAATCAACAAATTGTCCTTGCCTTTTTGTAGAAGCGGAACTGCTGGCATATGAGCAATGTATTAAATAACATGAATTGAAGTAGCAACCAAGGCCTCTCATTCTGCATAACTGGTGTGTTTGATTTTCTTCATTCTCAAGAATAAAATGCTGTTACCTTGACGTTTGCCACATTATTTTGAGAGACAAAGCTGTCGTGCATTCTTTTGCCTGGGAGGGTATCTGTCCAGTGATAAGTTTAATGAAACTTTACTGCTGCTTTTGTACTTGAGGGATCTTTGCAGGAAGAGATAAGAAATTTAAATGAGGAAGCACTATGTGACAGTATGGGAAACAGCAGCTTGGAAAGATAACTTACATTGTTAATTTGTCCACAGAAAAGGGTTAGCGATAATGTTAAGTGGCCTGCAGACAGAAATAGGAGCAAGAAACAGGATGTAGAAACATGATAAAGGAAAAGCAAAATGAGGCTCTGTTGGTATGGCATGGCATTATTTTGTGTATATGGTGAAAGCAGGTGGTAAGGAAACTTTCCCGTCTGACTGTTTGGGAGGGCACGCTGGCAGTCAGGGAAGCTCTATTTCCCTACAAACAGAGATGGGGACAAGTTCTGCCTGCAGCACCTCCTGCATGTCCCCTGCAAAGATCAGATTGTGGCCTCATTTCTTTGTCGCTGGTGATGAGCAAAGTTTCAGGCTCCGCTTGTTACAGATGTATCTAGCATCTAGTGGGGAAACGTTGTTGATTTTAAGGGTACTCCTGCTTTAACCTGCAAAGGATTGGCTGAGGCCTTTGAAGTGTACCAGGGATTCAGATTGCTTTAGGAAAACTGAGTTTGAGTCTCTGTCCCTACAAGAGAGACATAACTCTTGTTTGTATGGGCAGGTGGACCACCCTAACCTGCTCTGTGAGGTGGTGGTTATTTTTTGACCCCAGTTAGTCCTTGTCCTGTGCTGAGGTTGTCAGAGGTAGCAGTAGCCTTGCAGTGTGTGACACTGTCTGCCTTCATCTCAGAGAAGAAAATCAGAGGGTATTCCTCTTTCTCAGCTGGTGGGAAAGTGGGTAGATGTGGTCTTCCCACTCGGAATGGCACTGACAGAGATGCTTGTGATAGGTTGAAGTGGCCCTGCATGACTCTTTGCTGCTCATCCGTGATTCCGGGGGTGGCTCTTCCCATAAAAGGACCTGGAATGCTGTCTTGCTGTTCTTACGGTTTTGTACTTCTGCACCATGTACCAATGATATAATGAAAGCTGTAGCCTTTCCTATGAGGTGGAAGCTTTGCTTCCTTCTCTGTCGTTGGTGGTTTTGAGATGGAGAATTGACATGACATAATGTGTGGAGCTGAACTGTGGATTTTGATAGATTTATCCTCTTCTTTACAGTATCAGGTTTTTACAGGGTCAAAGAAGGAAGTGGTTTACTGGGTCACTTCCTCTTTTTATTTTCTATTTTTTTATCACAACTACCAGTAATAACCACAGAGAAGGCATACAAACAGTGGGCATTTGATGTGAAGCTTTATATGGGAAAGGCTGCTCATTGTGAACGTGCTGCCAGCGAGGCTACAGACTGACAGTAAGTGTCCACCTGGCCACTGGGGCTGAGGGTCTGGCTGAGGCATCTGCTGGGCTGCACATTGTGCTGCCTTCTGAGCCGACAGCCTGGCTACGAATTGCATGGGCTTCTAGTCATTCACAGGGAAATTCTTGGGAGCAGGAGCCATGCATGGGAATGGTGATAAATAGAGATAGGCAGAGGATGAATAATAGTTATACTTGCTGGGTTTTCTTACTACTAACAGCAAACAGCATGGTAACAGAGATTTTAGCAAAGTCCTTTGTTCTGGAAATGCACAGCGGTTATCTGGTATATCCAGTAGTTTTTTGTCCTTTGCTCACTGGGAGAGTTTTTAGGGTCACTATTTTGTCCCCACCCAGAACAGAGGATTTGTGGTCAGTTTGAAGATACACCATTGCTGACAGGTTTTCTACTGGCTGAGGAAGGACACTGCGACAGAGTAATTGAACCCAAAACTGTAATTCCAGTGGAAGGAAAAGATGTGTCCCACCTGTTACAGAAACTGTGTCACTTCTGGTGTGGTTGTGTTCAGAAGTCAGTAACTTAGCCAGCAAAGCAAACTTTTATGACAGGGCAGCTGTGCATTTTTGGTTTAAGGCTTTTGCTCTGATCTAAGAATCTTAGGTATGTTTTTCATGTGCTTTAAAATATTATGAAAAATCCATATGAGATCATATTTTTATGTGTTATGCTGAATCCCAGAGTAATTTTTACGGCATTAAGGGAAGGGGGGAATGGCTTTTACATTTTACATCATCCTGAATGCCCAGGTTAAATTACTTTCATTTCTTTTGCACTGTGTTGGTCTTTTTTTTGTCTGTTTGTTTCTTTCCTAGTATGGATTTTTCTGCTTGGATATGAATGACAAGTTTTAATAATTTTGAAACTAAAGTGTAAATACTTAAAACTTAAGATTTTTTTGAGTCGCTAAAAATTGCACCTTGCCTTTGATTTTTAAGTGTTTTTGCATGTATTCAGCTTCATTCTTTTTAGACACCTGATCTACTTTCTGTATTTTGCTTTAGAAAATATATTAGCTCTTACATATAATAAACCATCATACTACAGGTTTCTGAGCATTTAGAGATGATAATCTGTAGGGACACACCATTTTCTACCTTTCTTGGAAATGCTGGTCAGAGTATAGAACTACTTTTCAGTATGTCTGACCTGTGCTGTCTCATGTGTTTTCTCTGTGCCCTTACTGCCTTCCTCCTTCCCTTTCCTCTATATTGTGTTTTCCCTGTCTTGGTTTTTTGGGCAGTAGAGGCTGTGTGAGGTGGTAAGAGTGTTTGCAGGTGTAGAGGCAGATCACTGTTTCTTCTGGGCTTCCAAATTGACCATCCCTCACCATACAACCAGAAGCATTAAAGGCTCTGGTGCCGTCTTGATAGCTCAGAATTGGATTGTCCTAAAACACCAGCCCTTGGAGATGTAGTGTCACCTACTGCTTCCATGGTTGTATTTGTTTGTGTGCCAGGAGGTGGTGGTACCTTCAAGCCACATGCATGTTGTCAGTGTTACCAGCACCTGTTCCAGCCTTCTCGAGGGGACTGTACTGTCTTCTCTCCTTGGCATTTCATTTCAGTGAAAGGAGACAAAACTTTGGTGATAAGCTTTTCTTTCTCTACTTGTAATGGAGTGTTAGTCATTTGAAAAGTATTTGTAAGACAAGGCAAAGGAGTCCAGGAGAGTAATTGCTGGTAGTCAATAAAGAAAGCAGTTGATAGGCTACTGTAGTTTTGTTTTCATTTATTTAACCCTGATGAATGATGTTTGGAGAAAAATTAAGATTTCCTAATAGTCCCATTCCTTTGCTGAAAGGGAAAAGTCAGTTTGGGACCTGTTTTGAGATGTCTCAACTAGCTCTCCACCCAAACCAGGGCTCAGCAATTGCCCATCTGATATGGCTCAGTCAGCTTTTCTGCACCCCTGGAAGGGCTTGCTGGCTTTTGGGACACAAACCCGACTGCCAGAGCAGGTAATTCCTTGGGGTATCTGGGGCAGCAGCTCTCTGGGGAACTTCTGACCACCCAATAAGCCAGCTGGCACCTGGGGCATTTTGCCTTCATTTCTAGAGGCAATTTATTCCATCATAATAGAATAAAGTAAACCTTCTGGACGTACCTATAATAGCAGAGTGCGAGTAGAAGTAAACTTTTTTTAAAGATAAGACTTTTCAGCTTAGGATCTTAGGAAATTCTCCCTCCCCAATTTTGGTGCGGTTTTTTTTCCCTCTTTCTTTTTTAAGATGTTACCCCATCATATACAGGGTCCATATGAGTAGTAGTACTCATCTAGTACTGTTTGCCAGCTTGTTTGTCACTCCTGTTTTTTAAGAGGCTTATGTACAAATGGCAAGACAAAACTGATTCATGCTGTGTCACGCTTTCTTCTTTGTACACCTACTCATGCATGGATCATCTGCTGATTAACAGCATACATTTCTGGCTATAATGCTAACCTGCATCTTCACCCACTGGTCTCATTCATCTCTGCTCTCAGCTTGGCCCCAGTCTGAATGACTTAAGTATGTGTGGGTTAGTTAATCCATACCTCCCTCTGGCTGTAGGAGGAAATACTGGCACGAGAAACAAGGCAGTATTTTCCCAGTAGAGGGAGGTATTGTAAAGCTCAGCCAAAGTAAGTTTCTGCTTTCTGAAGAAAAGTGTGCTTTTTGAAGGGTTTTTTCTCTGCTGAATTTAAGAATTCATGGAGCAGCATGTGCAGGGAGCTTGGATAAGGAAAGCAAAATACCTTGCTCCACGTTCAAGCAGACAGGAGATTTCCCCATTTTTGCTTTTACTTTAATTATTATTATTGGAATAGAGTATGTGGGATGAGAGCAGGGATCTCTGCCATGCTTCACCGAAACCTTGTGGGCCACCAGTCAATGGAGGTGGAGATGCCTTTGGTACTGCCAGCATGAGAAAGGACCCCTGTTTTCACCACAATAACCCTGCCTTCCCTTTGCCCCATCAAATCCCAGAGGACTTCAGTGGGTTGAGTGCATCACTGCTCTGAAGAGTGTTGATCACACCATAGAATCATAGAATGGTTTGGGTAGGAAGGGACCTTAAAGAGCATGTAGTTTGAACCCCCTGCTTCCTCTGCAATGGGCCAGTACGCCTTGCACTGGACCGGGATGCAACCATCATGTAGGTTTTTACTTTACATTGTAAGGCAGGGACAGGCATTAGCAGATGAGGTTTAACAAAAACTAGTGACTACTGTTAAATTGCAACAATCCCACTTGGTCATCTGGAGCATGGACAAAAATCAAAAACTCTACTTTGTAGTATGACATAGATAGATCAAGTGCTTCAGTACTTAGCCTAATCCACAGAGTGAATTTGCATGCTTCAGGATTGATTTATTGCTAAGTAGAACATAGGAAGAAACATCAAAACAGATGTTGGAGAGACATTAGACAAGGAAGGAAACATTTAATTAACTATTTACCTCCTTGAATCAACAGTTTAGGCTCCCATGAAGCTTTGAAATTTTAGTTTCAAGGTGTGTGTCCTTAGCATTTGTGCTTGGTATCCTCTCTGTGCCTTTCATTTTATTACTGTCTGTCCCATCAGAAACCCACAGTGTGGTACACTGTTGCTGGACACCCAAACCTATCTGTGGGGACTCATTCTGCAGCTCCAGAGAGGTTGTGAAGCTTTGTTGCTGTTGGTGCATCATTTGGGTGCTTCAAGGATTCTTGCAAAACTGCCAGAAGGGTTATTGCCACCTTCCTTCATTTTCTGCAGCGAGTCCTTCACTAATGTGTAAGCCTTTTCCTTCACTTTAAAGTACTTTCTTCCAAAATCTGCAAGAAATAGTAGAAAATGTTCACTCTTTTACACATTCCTCTGGAAACTGATTCCAGTGATAAGCTGGGTGAGTGATGAGGAGATGGAGGAATGTGCTCCCCTTTGAACATGCAGCCACCTTGCAACTGTGAGCACACTATAGGCATTCCTATAGTGTTCTTAGAAAACTCTTCTGATTATTGTTTTGACTGACTGTGCTGCCATGAAAACCGTTTTTTCTATCGATTTGAAAATCTTCAACTAAATTTAATTGAAATTGGTAAGTTTTTTTCAAAGTCTGAAAAAAAACAACAAACAAGAACATGCCACTAGAGGGAATAAAAGATGACACATGTCGACTTTTCTGTGTGGAATAAAAGACCTAAAACTTTGTCTTTTCTGGTTTCTATAGTTAGTATATATTCTCTGTAAATAGAGGCTCATTAATAAATGTCCTGAATTTGAAGCACTTGACATTTTTTGTTATTCTTAAATTAAATTACATGTTTTCTAGCATAATGAATTCTGTTCACATCCCTTTCAATGTAGTATAAAGTAGCCAGGCATAACCTGTCTATCTTAAAATATTTTTAAACTAGAAAATTCTGCTGAATGCCTAGAGTCACCAGAACAGTAGTACTGTCACCGAAATTTAAGGGAGAGTACTGGAGGCCTGGAATATCAAGATAAATGCTCTGTAGGACTACAGTGAAAACTCAGCCATGAGCCTTGTCCCACATAATAAAAAGTTATTTACTGCTTGTGATGAATGAGGGATGGCATACTTTCTGTCTCAGTTCCACCTTGTGCTGGTTAGACATGGGGGAATGTTTTCTTCTAGTGAAAGACAGGTACCACCATGGTTATTCATCACATCACAGTAGCAATGTTGGCTTTCTCTGGGGGCAGGAGCATGGTCAGTTACATGAGGGAGGAGTCACACACTGGAAAATGAAGACTAAACCTTCAAAGTACAGGATATACAAGACGGCTGTGCATTACTGGAAATGAGAAAAGCTTTGGTAACTTGGCTGGTCCTCAAAAATTCTGATGGAATGTGAAAGGTCCAAGTGGCCCCATCCCACAAGAGAAGAATGTAATCTCTCAAAAAAGGAATTATAAACAGCAGATAGGAGCTAGAAGGTAAAAAGGGGTGTGGGGGAAAGGAGGCACTCACTGGGGAAGCTCTTTTTAGAGAGCCAGGTCTATCCAAGTTGCTTTGTGGAAGCATTTAAGTGAGTTAGTCAAGAAATAAGATTTGTGTTCTGCAACATATCTGCAAAAAAACCCCCTTATAACCTGTATTTGATACTCGGAACTTAAAGTTTGTCTGTTTGGCTAAATTCAGATTTGAAACTTCATCTCTTGTGAGGATTCATGGGCAATCCCACAGGGCAGAAAACAAGTCCAGTTTGCATTACTTCTTTTAGAAAGCTTTTAGCTTGTTCTGAAGCCCTCCAAGAAAGTGTTTTCTGTATCAACATAGATACCTGTTGGAGTTTGCTGAAGAGGCCTGTGAAATAGAGTTGAGTCCCTGGTCTTACTTTAAAATCTTAACCATCTTTCCCTCCTTTATATTTAGGTGGATTTGGTCTGTATAGCAACTCATTTTTGTTTCTGGACTTGCTGTATTCCTTTAATTTGCATGCCTTGTCCTGGTGCAGCTCTGGTTTCCAAGGACATTTGAGTAAAAGTTGTTGCCTAAGCACAGTAGCTGCTCATGCAAATAAATAAAAGTTTAATGAAGTGATGTGTTTCAGACTAATGCAACATGCATGAGCAAAGTGGGTGAAGAGTTGTCCTTTTTTATTGGCTTGTGTCATGTTTAATACAAAAGTATTCAGTATATGCTCAACAGATGGCTACTGTAGTGAATAAGAATCTATAAACAAATTTATAGGTAATAGTTCCATTTCAGTAGTTTACAAAGAGCTTTTTCACAGAAAAAAAGTACTCATCACTTTTTAGATTATTATCTAAAATTGGTTATTTGGACAAAAATAAGTCATTTGTACACAGATATTTAAAGCAGAGTATGAACTGTTGGTAATGTATAAACGCTGCTGTGCCATGAACATCTGTCATCTGCCATCCTGAAGCTCCACTCATAACAGCATTAACTTTTCATTGGATTGCTGATTGACTGACTGCAGGGAATTGGCATTTAATTATGTTTAGGCTTATCCTACTGTGTTCTGAGAAACAACTTTAAATACTTCATTTGAAACTGGAATGCAGCATGTTTAGGCAAATATTGTGATCGTTCTTGCTTTAATTTTCTGAGTACAGGAGCTCAGATGTGTATAGCTCTTGACAGTTCAGTGTGCACAACCCTCTAACATCATAGAAATCATTTGAATTTTTGCAACCGTTATCTATTTGGTATGTTACGCGATTCCTTTTCCAAAACAATTTTGTTATTTTTCCGTTGTGTGGTGTTTAATATTATGAGCTGATGACATTCCAGAGCAAAGTATATTGATAGTATTATATAAAATTACCAAGTTTGTGTTCAGTCTGGGAATCTCAATAAAATTGGAGTCATATGATATACCAAATATTACCTATGTTTCACTTTTTTCCTTTAGAGAAATTTAAAAATGGTCATATATATTTTGCTACAAAATAAACACTTTAATAATGAACTCTGTAATTCATACTACATTATTATAGTCAAAACAGTCCTTGCAAATTGTTAGGTTTCTTGGCTTTTATTAAATGCAATTTCATTTAAAAAACACACCTTCCCCATTCACCACGTAGAAGTAAAATCTCTGAATTAAGTTTTTGTTTATATGTGTCAAGAATAATGTCAAAGAAATAGTTTTCAAAGTAATAGAAGTTCATTTTTCAAGAAGCTGCAAGCTTTTTCGAAGCCTCCTGAAATGAAATATTTTATACAACTAAAAATTTACTAAGTGAAATGAGACGCAGAGCTTGGAAAATTCCCTGCTAACCGCCTTCCTGCCTTGAAGGAAACTTGAAGCACTTCCATTCCTGTTTTACAATTACACAGGACACTACATCACTACAAAATGTGACAAACTGGTATAGTAGTTGTGTTTTGATAGCTGCGAGTAGGAAGAAAATTACATTGTGGTTTTCTTCTGGTTTTCAGGGTAGTAAAAGAAAAATGCACAGTGCTGTTGCATTTCCAAAAGAGTATTAAAATGCTAGTTACTGAAGTTACTTTGCGGCACGTTTTGCTGCATTAACCTCCCTGCCAGAGCTTGCCAAAGTGCTTGAGTAACTCTGAATTTTCATGGCTCTAATGACTTTCCTTTTGTCATAAATTAGAACAGGAAGGAGTAAACAGCTCATTGCAGTCCTGGAGATGTGTAGCTTTTTGCGGAGGCGCTGGGACAGCCGCCTCTTTGCCCAGCACAGGGCAGGGTCGCGCCTGTCGGGGCGGTGAGAGTTGCAGGAAAGCTGGAGGGAAAGGGGGTGAGCTTGTCGCACACATCCCTTAGGTGTGATTAAGTGATAAAGGAAATGTGGTGCCCTTTGGGAGGGTGTGTACCTAGGAGAAACAGGAAGCAGCTCTGCGGGTGCTTGCCCTGCCTGCCTGCCTGCAGAGGTTGGTGGCTCCGGCGGGCGCAGGTGTGCCGACACACCGCCCAGCCGCTGCTCTCCAGGCATCTTGGCAGGCGCCCGCAGCTGGGAGAGGCGGGGGAAAGAAACCCAACCCAAAGCCAAAACACCCCCCTCACCTTTAAAAAAAAACAACAAACCAGCCCTCCTCCAGGTAGGGAATATGACGGCCTTGCAGCTGAAAGAGTTGTCACATTCAGGTCTGTACAGGAGGAGACGGGATCGTCCTGACAGTGTCCTGCCCGGGTCACAGGAAGAGAACCTGAGGTGAGTGCAAATGAATGGTACTGCCAGGGCACCGGGCCCTTCTCTGCTGCCCGCTTGCTTCGGTTTTAACAAACAAAATGCGACCACAGCTCTGAAAAGTCACTGCAAAACACATCCATCGAGAAGCAGCCCCGAGGCACGACAGAAACACCCCTGAAGGAGGGATAACAGGAGCCGCACAGTGACCTTGCATGTTCTGCCGATGGTGTGAAGCCTTCCCTGACTCTGGGAAGGGCAAATATTAGCCGGCCTTTGCTTCGGTATCCCTTCTGACCGCCAGCATTCATGAGTAAATAAACATTCGGAGCCTGACAACTTTGCTCCGTCTGCTTAGAAGCTAGTTCTGGGTCACCCAGGTTCTGTGGGTTGTGCTGGCTCTTGGGTCTTGGCACGTCCCTGTGCCAGGCTGGTGTTGTGGAGCTGGGGTGGCCGCTGGGCTCCGGGTTTCTTCATGAGGGCTTCTTTGTTGCAGAAAGGGTTTTGAACAAAAGAATGCAGCAGGGCCACTTAGCCTGACCTTACTCAGCAAGGGTGACCAAAAATCAGAAAGCCATTTAATGTCTGGCGTTATCTTCCTGCTGCTGTGAACCTTTTGAAAAAAATTAACAATGAATTTGCAAATAACCTCTGTTTGGTGCAGAAAGATTAAAGATCTGTTTGTAACTTGAGTAAGTGCAGACACCCCCCCCCCCAAAAAAGAAAAAGTAAAAATGCTAAGATGATTTTCTAAGTGTGCTCAGCATGAAAGCAATCCATTCAAGCTCAGCAAAGGAACCTTGTGTATCTGCTAACAAAAGCCTCAGTGGAGAGGAAGTACTTCCTAACTGCTAATGCCTGTCTCATTGTATTTTTAGATTATTTTTCCTTGGTAGTGGATGTGCATCAGGTTGGTTGGAGTGCTATGTAATTTGAAAGGTTGTTACTATGTTTTTGTCAACTGCGATTTTTGTCAATTAGCGATTTCAGAAGAATGGTTATTCAGATCTGGGGGTTTACTCTTTTGATACATTTAAGGATCTTAATTGTGGCAAAATGTATGATTGTCATTTACAAAGATTATTTGCCATGGGATGTCAGAAATATATCACTTCTAGGAATATGTAAACTTGCAGGTCTGGTATACGTGTTTGGTATCTCTTTGTAGTATTAGTTCGGAATTGATTTCTGAGATGGATTTCTAATAGCATTAGCAGTATATTTGTTATATTCATATGACTGCAGTTGGAAGAATAACAGAGTAAGAGATGTGCAGAGATTATTGACATTTTTAAATTTAGTTTATTTTGTTAAAAAAACCCAAAAACCTAGCAATGAGGAAAAATAGATCTATTTGGGGAAGATAAAGCCTTTTTTATAGCATATATGTAAAAATGAGTACTAGCTCTGTATGGTTGTGTTGCTGTTATTACTGTGCACATCCAAAATGGGAACGAGACCATTTTGGGGCTGGATAGGGGGAAGGGGTGTGTTTACTGCACCAGTAGAAGTCTGGGTGTTTTAATCTCCTGAGCTTCTTCCAGTTAGAGATGAGAAATGCATGAAACAGGGGTTGGTCTTGAGAAATAAAATCCAGATTGGAGGAAATAGTGAATCAGGGACCTGTGAATCAGTGGAGGGCAGAGTGTTGGAGGTACAAGAAGGTGAATAGAACATGGTCAGATGGTGCTTTTAGAGCAGGGGGACAACCCATAGCTGCAACCAGAGCTTATCTTATGTTTGCTAACAGCTTAAGCTGGTTCTTATTCAAACTAAACCTTGCTCCTTCCTACCCCATATTGTGATGTTTCAGTGTTTTGAAAGGCAGGCTTATTTGTCATTGCATTCTCCGTGAAAAAGGCTATGGCATTATAAATACAGAATTATGACATATCAACAAGGCAAAGAGCAAGTGGGAACAAAGAGGAAAAGCTCATTAGTTTTCTAAAAATTGAAAGCTCTAGTTTTTTCTGTATATTCTCCCAGTGCCACTTAGATGCCTGTCCTTAGCAAGTACTTTCAGAGTATCTGGAGTCCACAAGAAAGACAAGAGGTTTTTTTTATGTCTGCTAAATATATCTTGCCATCCATGGCTTTTCAATGCCCTCCCATAGTATCTCTCTCCAGTTCTTTGTTCTAGTGCCTTTGTATTTTGTTTTACATACATATTAATCCAGATGTGTTAAATAATATCAGCCCTCAAGCAACAGTTCACTGAAACCTGCTTTCTCAGTTCAAGTAGTGTTCTTCTAATCCTGGGCCAAAATGTACTCAAGATGCCAGCAACCTCAGGTCACCCTATGAGAACTTCTGCATTTAAAACCTTTAATTTCAGCTACTGGGTCCAACCATCACAGCAGGAGCCAGATGTGCTTGGTAGGACAGGGAACTGTGTACCTGCAAACTACAGCTGAGACATTGCCAAATGTTGGCATTACAAAGCAGCTCAGCAGGGCTTGGTGCCAAAATTCTGCCTTTTTTCTTTCCTGGGAATGTCAGTGTCATTTGTACTTAAAATGGGTGAGATTACTAATAAATAGGGCACTGTGGAACAATGTACTGAAAATCCAAAATGTGTACCAGAACATATGTTTGTCATATAATGTGTCACGTTTAATTTGTCCTGACAGCACAGCACATTGGTGGGGATGGGAAATTTGGCTTCTCTTTGTCTCCCTCCATGCATCACTTAACAGAGCCCATAACCTCTCTGGCAGCCTTTTAATCTGCTGCTAGAGATGCAACTGGAGCTTTACTGACTTTTTAGGGAGCTGCAGCCTATCTGTGCCATGTAAAAGGCGGTCTGGATAGCTCATCCTTTTCTTGAACTTGCACAGTACAAAAATGTGCTTGGTTTAGACCTCCAGTGAGGTCAGGATGCTTGAATGCAGACCTCTCTTCACCTGTTTGAGTAGACTCACCAGCTCATAAACCTAAATTATACAGGATGTTTCCTGGGTGCAGAGTTCAAAATGCAGGAGGGTGCCAGGCACCTTCATCTCTCTCCTGTGTGCATCAGATGCAGCTGTCCTTGAACTAACTGCAGCCTGAAAAATCTGCTTTTCAGAAGAGACTGTTCTGAAGACTTGTTTTCCAGCTATATTGATTTAGTAGGAAAAAGATGATATCTCCTGTAGGTCTTGTCTTGCTTTGTCTTTAGAAACAGCATGTAAAAAAATCTGACTGTATCCTGATCTATTCTTTTTTGCTTTTTTTCAGCAAACAGGATACAAAGGAAATTGTACACATATATTTATGATTAATCATTAGGAGTCACTTAGCAATAGCAGTGTGCTTGCTATTTTTGCTCTTTCCCCTTCTCATCCCATGGGTTTTTGTAAAAACAGAATGATTCTTCTAAAAGATACTATTAATTCTCAAGGCTCAGTCAAGGTACTGGCAAAAGCAGAGGCAATTATCTGGGGGTTTTTTTTGGCAATTACACTTAAAAATTAATTTGATCACTGTTAGCTACTATCTGTAGCTCTCTTTTCTAAGCTCATATGCATTCAAATGCCATTAAAAATGTAAACAACTTTTGAAGAGGTTAGTCTCAAGTTTTTACCAAATAGTAAATTTCATAATTTACAATAAATAATCATTGATGAGCTTCCATCAGTGTATGTCAGTCACTCGTAGCTCACTGCTCTGTTCTGCGCAGAAAGCACTGTAGATGTTTTCCATATTAATAGTTGTAAAGTATCTGCATTCCCTTTGCTCTCCGCTGCTGAATCTGACGGGTACATGTGTGTGAGTAGGTGCAGGCAATCTTCTCCTGGATCTGTTCAGGCTCCTGCCTGCCTCTGCACATTGACCCCAAGCTGGAAGGCATGTGGATGTGCCCCAAAATTTCAAGCAAAAAGTCTTCCTTGCAGATGAAACAAGAGGCATAAGCAAATTGTTACTGACCCTTTGAGGGATAGGCTATGCACAGCAAGGCTTGTAGGTGAGTGTAAAAAGAAACAAATCAATAAAATCCCCCCCATCGGCAACACAGTAGGGCTGTCTGTCTTTATGACATGCAGCATTCGGGAGTCAAGGTCACAAATCTCCTTAACCTGCCATCAAAAGCACATGTGTAGTAGCCAGACGAGGTGTACAGCTGTTTCCAGCCATACATCAGCTCTGAAAACCTGCTCTTCCTAGGAAGAAGGAATCAAAATGATGGTCAGGGACTATCTGGGAAACCAAAGACCTGTTGAGCCTTGAGATGCTTTTTAGGGTACTGAGAGCAGGTTAAGGTGAAAATAAAAGATCTGTCTGCAGCTGGAAGCTGACTTAAATTTGATTTCTCCTGGTAATGTTTCTTTATAGCATCACCAATGTTAACATTTGTATGGCTGCTTTCTGTGAGAGTTGTTTAACTTGCTCATCCTGCCAGTGTCATCAGGTAAAGCAGTAATTATTCCATACATTGGTAAAAAAGTGATTAACTTATTAAAACAGGAAAAACTTTAAAAGAAGTGCTAAGATTAAAAAATTGTGCTTGTCTCTAATAACTCTGCTAGAATAGTAGAGAGCTGGGTGCTACAAATATTCATTTGAATCAGGTGCTTGGGAGCTCTGAACTAAAAAACGCTTCAGCTTGTCTGCAAGCTGTTCTAATTGAAGAAGGGATTTGTCCATGTAAATGTAACACTGAATTGGTACCATTAATTAGAGTAACTTACAGCCAGCAAAAATATTCTTCATGGTTAGATTTAAATACTGAGATACCTAGAATTTGCATTGTGCCTTAGTTTGAGGTATCCACATGACTAGAGGCTTTACAATTCATTTGTGCTGTACTTTTCATTGCTCTAGGGGTTAAAATAACTGCTGAGGAACACACCCTTTTTTTCTTGCCTTGTCTCTCACCCCTTGTCTCCTACATTGCATAGCAACTAAGCGATTTTGTTTGACTTGCTCACCCGGACTATCACCTTTCATGACTCCAAATGACCGGAGATAGCTGCTTGTGTAACATCAACCAAAGCAGTAACTGCTTTTCCTCCCAAATCTATGATTTGAGTAAACATCTAAGCTTCAATTAGGATTTTAATTATAGCAATTAGGATTTTCACTGCTCTTATTTACAGGATTAGCTGACTAAAGGGAAAATTGTACATTTCTTTTCTTTTGCTATTGTTTTCGTGTGTCTTGATGATACCTAATCAGAGGTGTTCTCTAAAGAAAATGTACTGTGATGGCTTATTATTCTTCATTATAATTAAGCTGTCCTTTGAATGCAGTCTGTCACACTGAAGTGAATTTACATACAAAAGAGAAAAACTAAATTATGCCAATGTTATCACTTAATAAAAGTTACTGACTTGCAGGTGTCTGGGAGAAAAATTTAAAGGTTGTAAGTTTGGATTCCTTTTCTTTATATTTTTTATATTGTTTTCCTGAGGTCTCTGAGCTGTTCTAGGAAACCTGAAGCTGACACAGTGTCCTCAGGAGCACCATGAGCCTTTGACATGATGCTCTCCAGGCATGGGAACAGCTTGCCAAATATGCTGCTTCTGAGGATGCCCAAAGTCTGATGCCTGTGGGGGGAGGTAGAAGGAGAGAGTAAGCCTTTTATGGGATTACCCTTGGTAGTAACCCCAGCTCGCCACCAGCTGTAGCTCAGGGACTTCCTATGGAGTTTGTGGCATTCAAGTGTTTTCCCTTCAATTAACTCCTCTGGTCTTGCCTTGCACCCAGCAATCTCAGGGGATTTATTAAGTCACTCAGTGCTGAGTTTTCATGTGTATCATCTGATGATGTAGTACACATAGTTATGTGGATTTTTTTTTCCTTACTTGATTTGTTGTAGCAGCTTTAGGCTGCCATTGTTCAGTTTTCATCTTTGTACCTTCCAGCTTTGTAGAAATTCTCATTTTAGTAGTTGCTGGTAAAATTCTGAAATGATGGCTTGATATATAATGCTCTGTGAGCAGTGGTTTGTTTTTGTTGATACTGCTCAATTTTGCCAGCAGATTCTAAGTCATCCTGTGATGTTTATAGATTAACCTTTCTGATCTTTTGGAGCCTTTTGTCTAGCAAGAGAAATTTGGTTTCTGACTTTTGTGACATATTTCCTTGCAGCTCTTCTGCTGTTTCTGGCTGCCCTGATGGCCATAATAGAGCTAGGAAAAAAAAATTAAAAACTTTTTACTATTAGCCTCAAAGGAAGTAACATACTGGCAGATTCAAATATCAATACCTGGCAGCATTTCTCAGTTTGTGCTTTTTTAAATTAAAAATTCAAAACATTCAAGGAATGAGTGGAAAAAGGTAGAGCAAATGTGAAATGATGTTTGTCTTTTCTAGCTTATGAAATCCATGCATGCCACACTCTTCATAGATCATAAAGTTCTTGATCCTGCAGTGAGTCTACCTTTTGAACTCTTTTTCTATGCAACTGTTGGACTCCCACTCAGAGTCATGCCTCAAAACTGCCCTGGCTGGTCCCCTTGTTCCAGTACAGGAAGTTTGCATTGAAAGTTATTTGTCCTGCACAATATTTGGCTTTTCAGTTTTTGTTTTGTACATTTCTTCTCACTGACTTCAGAAAATGAAGTGAAGCGTGACCCATATCTCTGATACATTGCAAAGCTGGTCCTAATGTATATACTTTTTTAAAGAATATTGTAGTAGTGCAGCTTCAGAATAGGATAACTCCATGAGCTACCAAGTTGCAGGTTACATTTTGCCTGAAATGTACAAGTAATTGTGTAGTTTTAGACTAAAATGCTTTCTAAAGCTACTCCTCACATTACACCAGGGTACGTAGCAAAGCAGAAGGAGGCTTGGCAGGGCTCGAACGTCTCTATTTGAAAGCACAAAGCCCTGTCATCTTCCTTCTTTCCTTTGCTTCTGTTCTGTCAAGCAAAGAATCCCGCTGTTCTTTTGGATGATTCCAGTAGTATATTCTTGTGAGGGGTAACTTCTGTATCTTCTTCCATCATAAGTGTTATAATAGATACTGTAACTGTCCACTGCTGCTTTACTCATTGAGGATTAGTCAGGTGTTGGGACAGAAATCATTGCATTAAAAAAACTAGCAAAAAGGTGTAAAAAAACCTTTCAAACCTTCTGCTAGAAAAATGCATGGAAGTCTTGCTTTGCACAAACTGCTACTGAAATTTCTTCATGTTTACTTGAGAGGTGTGCTACTAGCATTGAATAGCTAATAAATATAAAGTATAAGATAAAGACCTTTAGGTTCCATTACTCTAAATGTTAAGACTGTCGTAATGAAGTCAAAATGATGTTTTGTGTTAGCGTTATTTGTTGACACATTACTCATTCTTGAGTCTTAGGAATGTAAACTGCTTCTGATTGTTCTCTTGGCAGTTGAATATTAGGGCTATTATTTCATGCTACAGTATTAACTGCAGATGGCTTAGCTGTCTGCCATCCTGTGCAGGTTTTAAAGGCTGAGGATGCTGTAGTGAATGTAGGAAGAGAAAAATGTGAAACCAAAACCTGGAGTGACTAATAATCAGGAACAGCTGAGGAGATGTTTTCTATAACACATTGTACTTCTGCTCAAAATTAATTCATTCAAGCAATGGAAAACTTTGTACTTTGTCATATAAAAGCTCAAACTAATGAAGGTGAGAAGAGATTATGTTGCTGAAGGTGTAGATGAGTAGTAATAAAGTAATAGTAAAAGATGTGTGTGGAATGCAGGTTACTAAAGCTGAAGGTCTGTCCTCAGCATAGTGTCTCCAGTGGAGATGTGACTATAATAAGGAGGTTGCTGTGGGCTGGAAAGCCTGGTGTTGCAGTTCTCTCTGCCCTACAAGGAGCTGCATGGATGTACTGGAAATCTCTCCTGATTGCTGGGGTGTTAGGTTGAGTCATAGTAGTAATTATAGCTCCTGGATGAACTGCTCAGGTCATGGTGTTCAGCTTGTCAAAACATTGGTTCCACATAGTGCAGGCAGATGACTCAGGCAGAATCAAAGGCTGGCATTTGCCATTATGCTGAGATTCAGTGGAGGATTTTTGGTGGATGTCAGTGACAGATGACACGAACTGAATATTGGTGCTAGGAAACTGTTACCCTAAAGAGAAACACGTTGTTGTATCATTTTAGAATCATAGAATCATTTAGGTTATAGCAACCTCTTAAGTCCAGCCAATAACTCAGCACTGCCAAGTCCACCTCTAAACTATGTCCCCAGTTGCCACATCTACATATCTTTTAAATAGTTTCTTGGGATGTTGGCTCTACCGCCTATCTGGGCAGCCTATTGCAATGCCTCACACCCCTTTGCATGAAAAAAAAAAATTATTGTCCAATCTAAACCTCCCTTGATGCAAATTGAGGTTGTTTCTTCTTGTCCTGTCACTTTTTTAGAGCTTGGTGGACCTGATCTTCTCTCTTTGGGCTTGAAAATATGGTTCTTTTCATAACGAGTGTCTCAGGGACATTTGATGTGCAGCCTTTAGTATTGAGTGGCTGACGTTTTTCATTATTCTTAAATTGGAAATGAGGCTGTAAATGTTAAATGAAATGCATCAGTGCAAATGCATCCTTAACATTTGTAGAGTTGGAGGAATTTGGATACCATAATGAAGTAGGCATGCAGTCAACTACACAGGGTGCAAATTTCAAGAATAATCTATAATATGCTGTCTCATGGAACACAAAATTATTGGAGTTCGTGAGCTTATCATAGATGATACTGTGTTTGTTTTGTTTTTCCTGTCTGCACAGGATTTAAAAAAACAGTAGTGGGGGAAGAAGAGATAAATGTTTTAAAGGGTATCAAATATCTGTACGCCGAAGTCATTACTTGGTTTACATGGAGCATGGCTTCATTTGGTAATACTTGTAATCACCAGGAAGACAGCACAATACTTTGCTGAAATATTACTTGTAACAGGAAAATGCTGTTGTTGCATATTTCTCTCCCTTTCTGCAAATTCTATCAGAGGCTGATATTTCACTGTGCCTGAATGACTGATAAACATTGTGTGGGAAGCTGCTGCTTACCTGTCTATTCCAGTTATATTTACTTCCTTATGGAGAGATGGAATGTGAACTTTCTCTGTTTGCAGAGACCAAAGCATTTTTTGGACATGTTTATACTAGAATAAATTTATACTGAAGGATATGAAACAACTAGAATTGCCTTTTTGTTTGCCCTGTTTAAACTCCCACCACATAAGCTTAATTATGCATTTTGAGGTGAAGATTAAAGAATGAAAGTTTCAGGAGCACTCAGAATTCACCTGATTTTTACTGCAGTGGTTTCAAGGTGGTTTTCCATAATTTTTAATGGAAAAAGTAGTTAGAGCAGTGCTGAGCACATATGAAAATCCTACCTGTAATGTGCAATTAAGTTTTATAAAAGATTCATGCCTTATTTCAAACTGCCTTAGGAGACCAGCTTAACGCGGAAAGTATTTTATTGCTTAAGAGACAAACAGTTGCAGCTACCAGAACCCAAGAGTGTTTTTAATTTCAATTAAAAAACCCCTACAAAAGGTCAACTTGTGCTTTTAAAATGTTGGTGCAGAAATCAGAGCAGGGCATTGCAAGCCCACGCATCTTTTGCAGCCAAACTTCTGCTCTAGGTGGTTCTGTATTTTGCGTGTGAGAGTCACTGCATAGCATGTGTTAATACATCATTAAAATGAAACCGCACGTACCTACGAGGGAAGTGGTGGGATGCTCTGTGCTTACTCATCCCCCCGCCCGTCCCCATGAGCCATTCGGCCTCCCGACCGTGCCGGCGCTGCGCTGATAATGTCTCGGTGGCACAAATAGGTTGCCGAGCAGCAGCTGCCTTTGCCAAGCACCTTGTTTGGAGCCGTGACTGCTCCGCACACGGCTATTTGTGGCACAGATACTCAGCGGGCTTGGCTGGCCACCGAGCCGTCTCTGTAAGAGTCCCTGTCTGTCGCTGGCAGCCGCCGGCATGGGCAGCCAGGTTGGAAAGCTGGCCAGAGAAAGCAGCGTGGAGTGAGGCGGCAGTCATCCTTCAGCAGGGATTAGGCAATGCGCCTATTTCTGCTATTGTTTACCAAGGCCCTTCTGGTAACCACGCTGGAACACTTCTCCCTCCCTCTTCTTCCATTTCCTTCAGCACCTTCCCTATCACCAGTTTGGGCTTCTAATAAGATCCTCAGCGTGCCAAGAGGAGTCTGTCTTTTCTAGTTAAACACTCAACTCCCTTTTCTCTCTCCCTAACACTGCATCTTTAACAGCAGGCTGGTATGTTTTGTCCCATATCCCAGGGAATACTCTTGGGAAGCTGCTGCTACTGCAAAACAACCCTTTTACATGCTTCTCACTCCCCATAGAGACAACTTCACCTCAGAGTAACCTAGAATTCCCTAATGAAAATGCAGTGTATTTTTAACAATGTATTTCAGATCTTGGCAGCATGCCCCCTGCAAAATGTCAGAAAAGAGAAAGATGGCCAGCTGCTCTGGATTTGTGGATTACCAGACCTTCACAGTAGAAGCTGTGTTTTGCTTCAGTACGTAAAGGTCCTTTTTAAACTCCTGTCAAGCTCCATTCTTGCTTAATGAAAAAAATTGGGAGTCATTCCTCCAGCAGCAATGGTAACATAACTGGAGAACCAGGCAGCTTCTACTTAGTGTACATATGGAGTCCTATTACTTTGAAGGACTTCTTGACAAAAACTAGGAAGATAAATCCAGGCTTTTTGAATGGGCATCTTACTGTACTAACTTGTTGTTGTACTTGCTTTGCTACCGCCATGCAGAAGATTGCACAGTAGCAAGCAAATGTTTTCTTGTTGACCAAAGAGGACATGAGGCAGTAGAAGTGGCTTCCAGCCACATTGGTCACCTGTGGATTTCAGGTTACTGCAAGAATTGTAGTAGCCCACCAGGAGAAAGACTCTACAGGGCACTTTTGATTTGCAGTAGCATCTTCCCAGGAGAATTGTCTGTGATCTGGGACAAAATACAGGAAAGGAGTTGGGTAATTGTTGAGAAAATAGTGATAAGAGGAAGAGATCGGCTGACCTATTGTTTATCTTAGTGGCTTCGTGCACCTACACTAATCCTGGGTGAATCAGCATTTTTAGTACACTGCAGTCAGTCTCGCTGAAGTTTTTTATATCCACAGAAGCTCAGCATTGACCTGTGCAGAAAGTGTTGGGAAGCAAGACGAAGAAGAACTGGCATCACTGTATGTGCATGTCTGTTGGCGGACACTGCTCATTTTCATCACTCATGCTCCAGAGAATTTAGGAACCTTTTGTTCCAGGACTACAGTGGTGCTCTGGCAAGATCTTTGTGGCCTAGAGCTACAACCTTGCTTCATCTGGAGCTTGCCCCATGACAGATAAAAATAGGGCTTGAGCTGCAGCCAGGCTGTGTCAGTGGTGAGGATGCAGCCTCCTTAGCCTGTTAGAGCTTGTGACTCCTGGTAGCTCTGGCATAGGGTGAATAATCACACCTACGGGCAGGCAAATAAGCAGGATCATGCTGCCTGGGTCCCACCTACACCAGGAAATAGCTTGCCTAGGGGGTTGCTCCTTGTTGAGGGGAAGTGGAGGAAAGACACTGACCAAACCCATTCCACAAATTTGTCAGCAGAAGCAGCAGTGTAGGACTGCGTTGGCTGAGCTGCAGGAAGGTGGTTGCGTGCAAGCTCAGGCTGCATGGAAAGTGGCGTGTGGGCTGCTGTATGCTTGCTGAGCACGCTGTCCTAGCTGGTGGTGAGAGATATGGCCAAAAACCATCACCATCCAGACCCTCTGTAGGAAGGTCTTAGGAAAAGTGCAGGTATATTAAGAAATTGTAGCCTTGACTGGACCTTCTATCATAACCTGTGACAGTATAAGAGGAAATGGCCTCAAGCTGTGCCAGGGGAGATTTAGATTGGAGAGCAGGACACATTTCTTCATGGAAATGTTGTCAAACATTGGAACAGACTGCCCAGGGAAGTGTTAGAGTCACCATCCCTGGAGGTATTTAAAAGATGTGTAGATGTGGCACCTGGGGACATGATGTAGTGGTGAATGTAGCAATATTAGTTTAATGGTTGGACTCGGTGGTCTTGAGGTCTTTTCCAACCTACATGATTCTGTGATTCTCTGATCTTATAGCTTCTCTATTTGTTCCCATAACTCATCTCCTCCTTGTCATCCTCTGCTTCCTCATGCCCTCTCACAGACTAGCAGATTCTTCAGCTGCCAGTGTGCTGTGTGTCATAAGCACAAAGTGCATGCAGTTCAACTGATTGCTAATAAGGCTGACAGTTTAGCACAAAAGTTAGTTACTCAGGAGGGCTTCCCAAAAGCCTTCCTTTTATGCAGTTAGAAAGTGCAGGAAGCCGAGTATCCCACATCTGCCACAAGCACTGTGCTTCAAATAGGGAGAGCTTGAAGGAATGTAATTATTGGCTGCAAATTTTACTTCAGTTAGTGTTTTTACATTGGATAATTGTTCTACATGCAGCACATCACTGGAAAAAAAGCTTTGGTTTTCCTCCTTTTTATATTGTCCATTATGGCTTGCCTGTCAGTTTTGTTAATGGCCTGAGAAACACAGCAGAAATCAAACTATCTGCCTGTACCTACCCCTTGTCTGAAGTACTGACAAGAGGAAAGACACCTATAGAGAAATTCAACACGTATGACTTAGAAGACAGAAGTGGAGCATTAAAGACTATTTTTACAATGTAATAAATGCACTATAGCATTAAAGCAATATTTACCTGGAGACAAGAGTCTTTTCCTGCTTTCTTTCCACTGCTGGTTTATCCGTGACAAAATATTGTTGAACTCTGCCTCCACCCCCCCTCAGCAGAAAGAAGCTGCAAGAAAGTTTGGTGGTGAATTTATTTGTCACATAGGTTACTCACACCACATCTCTCCTGGGCAGCTTCTGTCAGCTGCCAGCAGCAAAGACCCTTTCCAGTATCCGAGTTTACATGAGGGCCTGGCAGGGGAGTGTTCTCCTCTGTGCACAGCCAGCCTCATTAAATCTCAGCGTGACAGGCTCACGGCTCCACCACTGAACTTTTAACTTGAAGCTCTAGCAGGGTGCTGAGTAGCTCCAGCTACATGACACGGAGCTGTGAAAGTAAATCACTTTTCTGGGAACAAGGGGAAGTCCAGCATATTGTTTTGGAGACTTTGCCTACAGCTTCTCTGCAGTATAAGTATAGAATATATAGACACCCGGGAAAGCAGTCAGAGCGAGATGGACTTCCAGCGCAGAGCTCAGCCATACCCCATCCCAGAGGATGAAGAGATTGCGTACAAGGTCGCTCCTGATGCTCACAACTCTGCAGGAAATGAAGACGAGAAACCAGTGTCAAAATTGCAACGTAGGCACAGTGAAATAAAACTCTACAAAGAGTTTTGTGACTTTTATGCAAGATTGTAAGTTCGTTCTGTTCAGCTTCGGGGTGTAACTGCAGTGACATTATTGGTGTATTGTACGTAATGTGTTTTATTATCTGAGATCTGAGGCTCAGGCTATGCAAGCTGTTCTCTCATCCAACCTTTGCCACTGTTCTGCTTGAACAGTGCCAGTTGTAACTGTCAACTAAAATTTGAATTGTTACTTCAAATTTCATCATTAATTGCGTCAGAAATTTTTATCAGCAGTAAAAATGGTGTTGGAATTTGTAAAGTAGTCTTTCTGCCTTCAGGTTGTTTGCCAGTTATTCTGGGCAAATGGATAAATTGCTTCATTAATGCAGAAGTATTACATACTTCACTGGTTTTACATATATGATGTGTTTCAAAGTGAAGCACTTTTTCCTGAAGAGGGAAACTGTTTTTATTTGTTTTTGAACTTTGTTTCATGTTTTTGCTTGGATTATACTTTATGTACAGCAGTGCTTAACATCCTTAATGCTTGAGCATTGTTGAAATGATGATGAAAGATCCCAGTTTCTCTTGTGATTATTCTTCATTTAGATTGATAAGGAGGATGGGGAAATTGACTGAGGTTTTGCCCCACAGAAAGCATACACAGTCCATGAAGGCCATTGGTGAGCTTTGTAGATCACAGTTTATGTGTATAGTCACTGCAGATTGTCCATAGGTGTCTCTTTTATGTAAGGGTTAGACCATCCTGCATCTGGCCTTTATGTGAAATTTGCCCACTCATTTCACTGTGAGGGCAGTGGATATTTGGATTGCAGTTAACGTTTTCCTCATCTGCAAAGATCAAGAGAGAGAAAAAAAAGTGCCAGCTAATAATAACATGACAGATGTGACCTTGTGTAGGGCTCTTCTGTGAGACAGTGTAAGCAATAGATAAAACACATTCCATTTTGAACCACGTGCTAGGTGTTTGCTTGCTCCCTTGGATGGTGTACAAGGAATGAATTCAATTCCTGTGGAACATGGTGGGAGCCCAGAGGTTTTATCCCCTTAAAGACATAAGAAGGAAGGCTTGGCATCTTGCAGAGGACTGTGGGCTCTACACTTACAGGCACAGCATGATAGCTGTATCAAAATGTGTGCATGCATGTACACATGTTTCAAATAATGTTACTTTCTAGTAACCTTCCAGATATAGTATGAGTCAGTGGTTTTGTCAGCTGACATCAGATTGTAATGAAACTAGACCACTGCCCTATATTTGCTCTCTGCTGCCACATGGTATTAGGGCAGAGGGGTGGTCCTGAATGGCAGAGCTTTGAGAGTCTAGATTTGAATGACAAAATGTTTGCAAAAGAAAAATCAAAAGAGCCTTTTCCTGGCCTTAATTAACTGAAACACAGCTGTACTGTCTTCCACAGATGTGGACAGCTACCATGCTGCCATTTTTTTGGTTCTATGCCTTTGAGAAGCAACCAAGGTTGCTGTTTGAGTATTTCTTTGCATCCCTGGCATGGGTTTACCAGCTTGTGTTGGCCTGTGCGTGGGTCACAGTGGGGCAACCAGAGCATTCTCACCCTCCCCCTTGTCCCTGGAGTGGGCTGTGAGCTGGCACATGATGAGCTGAGCTCCCTGAGATAAACCCTAACTACAAACCAATCAAAAATCCCATGGCTTCAAACTAAATTTGTAAAATGACTTCAAGCTATGCAGAGCTCATATAAAGGATAATTATTTAACTACTGTGTTTTTCATTAATATCTGCCAGACTATATCCTGCATGCTCTTTCACATTATTTATTTAGAGCTCTGAAGTAATGCTGTTTTATATATATATATATATATATATATATATATATATATATATATATATATATTAGAATTAGGAATTGGTTTACAATAAATCATTCATGTTTTCATGTGTGATGCCAGTCCTCCATCATTAATGTTTGCCCTTTTTTCAATAATTTAAATGTATTTAATTTTTATAGTATTATAATTATATATTAGTTTTATAGTATTTTATAATATTTAATATATTTCATAATTTTAATTTTATATTCTTATAGACTTTTAATTACTTGTCTTTTTTCGTCATAAAAAAGCCTGTAAATATGTCTGTAGTGACAAAGTTTCTGTTTGGGGTTTTTAATTAATTAGAGTGCATCACAGGGATTTTGTTTCTAAAGAGTTAGGGAGCAGGGAGAAGTGGAGTTTTATTTTTGAGGAGATGCCGTAAGTCATGAAGTTCACTGAAAAACTTGTGTTGAGCAGCTTAGATTGATGCAGTTTGGCCTGGTGTATGACGGGGGGGGAAGACCCACGAGTGCTGTTGGCTGTTTAGGTTAATTTTCTATTTCTTTTCTTTTCTTTTTCTTTTTCTGAATGACAGCAACATGGCGAATGCGCTTGCAAATGCCATCTGCGAGCGCTGCAGGGGGGGCTTTGCCCCTGCCGAGAAAATTGTCAACAGCAATGGTGAGCTGTACCACGAGCAATGCTTCGTCTGTGCCCAGTGCTTCCAGCAGTTCCCCGAAGGGCTCTTCTATGAGGTAAGTGGGGCAGAGGACCCCTCCTGTCCCCATACCCCCTCTTGAACTTTCATTCCCATAGCAGAAGTAGCTACAGGCAGGTGGATAGCTTAGAAAGTCTCATGGGAGGATCTGGGCTCTGAAAGAGTATACCCAGTAAAGGGAGAAAAAAACCAGGAGCATCTCTGTGCTAATTTGGAGAACATCAATGTATATAATGTTCTTTAAATGTGGACCTTAATGTTATCAGCACTGAGAGAAAAAACTCTTGGAGATTTTTTCTCAGTGCAAATTTCCCTGAAATTTGTGAATCTGACGTATCACACCAGAAATACAGAGAAAACATACTGTATGAGGAGAAAGTCTTATAGAGGGAAATCCCAGGATCCTGTGGCCCATAGGAGGTTTATTGCTGAGTTGAGTGAGTCCAGCTTGGCATTGGAAAAGAGATCATCTGTATGTGAGCATGCTATGATCCAAACCAGACAGGGCTGGTGTAAGATCAATTCTTAAGTTTAACAGTCCAGAGCATTCGAAATTATCAGTTCTTAACATACTTTCAGTGTTTAAAACCTGATCCCGTTCATATGCCTCAGCTTAGGAGGGTATTTTGGTATAGGTTTCATTTTCTTTTATGTTCCCCTATCATGGGAATTCAGAATGTGGCTCAGCACAAAGTGGCTTTAGTGAAAACTCTAGACTGGTTCATAAAACACGAAGTGATTGTATAGGAAACAATAGACAGTATGAGACAGGGAATTACTGTCAGAGAGATAAGGCCCTGCTCCAGTAGCTTGTAGTCCATCTTAGGGCAGCAGTTACAGGATTTGTGTCATATGGTGATCTGAAAATGAAAATGAGCAGAGTGTGAAAGGAATAATTCCATGCTGTCACATACAGGTGTCATCCTTTGGCAAGAGCGTAATAGTTTATCTTCCATAGAAGCATTTGTAATTTTACAGAGCCATGTTATCTGGTGATGAGGAGAGGCTGAGGGAGGAGTCTCTTGCAAAAGAGACTGGCTAAGGAGATTCCTGGAGATTTGCTTTTCTCACCTTGTTTGAGGATCAAAAGGCTCTAGGGATAGTGTTACACAAATTGCAGTACATCAGCCTCTAGTAAGACATCAAAAGGTGAGCTGCGAGGCAGAATTAATTAAAGAGAAACAAAAGAACACCCTCCAGATACTTAACAAGTTGCATTACAATTGTTAATATATACTGAGCTGACTCTTAAAGAGTCCATCCTGACATGTTAAGACCTGAGGCAAATGTAAAGTGATATGAACATTTCAAAACTGAAATAACTATATTTGTAATTATATTAATAAAGTTGTCTTAAACCAATAAAATGTATTTTCTCTAAATAGTGAATACTTTATTCATTCATTTTCTGACTCAAAAACCAATGAGACATTCTGGGGACCCTTTTCAGAAAGCTGAATGGTCCTTAAAGATTTGGGAAATCGTGCTCTAGGCAGCCTGTATCTTCTAGAGGAGACTGCAGCAGAAAGGAAGTTATACTTTTGTACCTAGTTCAGGAATGTTACAATCTCTCTCTGTTGCTCTTGGGTGGCCATACCTGAATCTCAGTGGCAGAGGAAAGTATCCTAGTGGTGCTTCTATATACTGTATGTAGGCATTTTCCTTCCTACTGCTGCCTTGTTAACATTTATATTCATGATGACTGATCATTGAGCATGTTACTGAAACATGCTGCTCACAAAGACAGTAAGTCAGAAGTGAGTACCAGTAGATTGTCGCAGGAATGAAAATAACACTGCGTGCTAAAGATGTTTTTGTAATGTTGCTAGAGATTTTTTTCAGGCTGGGTAGCCTGAGAAATGTTACATAGAAAGTGGAAAGTTTCAGTTAGGATAGACACTACTTGCCACAATTGTTAGAGATCTAAAATAACATTGGATAGGCTGAGGGAGCCTGTTCCGACTCTAGAAGAGATGACTGAGAGGGGACCTCATCGATGTATGTAATTCTCTGAAGGGAGGGAAGGAGGAGGATTATCTGTCAGAGGAGGGAGCCAGGCTCTGCTTGGTGGTGCTGAGCAATAGGACAAGAGGTAATGGGCAGAAACTGATGCACAGGAAGTTCCACCTGATCATGGGGAAGAGCTTCTTTACTCTGCACTGGTACAGGTTGCCCAAAGAGGTTGTGAAGTCTCCCTCACTAGAGATACTCAAGAATCATCTGGATGCAATTCTGTGCAGTGTGTCCTAGGATGACCTTGCTTGAGCAGGGAGATTGGACCAGATGACCCCTCCTCCAACATGACCCATTCTTTGATTCTGTGAGAGGAGGGAAAGCCCTGAGCAGGTAGAAGATGGGCTTAGGTTTGTGAGTGCTCAGGAGTAGCTGACAGTGCTCAGATGCATGAAATAATCTGTATCACTGTCAAGAAGAACAGTGACTGGAGAGGATGGGCAGAAAGGACATCTTCCTCAGATTGGTTTAATGCAGTCTTTGAGAAGATGGATGTGTTTGGAGTTGTGGCCAGGTAATGTGTTTTTCTGAGCCAGTTCCCGTGAATAAATGTTGAATGCCCAGCATGAACTTGTGTTTATTCTGTGCCTGGTTTAGCTAAGCTAGAATTTCTTGGAAATGATTTCCAGCTCTTAGCAATTAGGAAGACAAATATTGTTCTCCTGCCTATTGCAAGCCTTGCAGGGTTCCCCCAGTTAGTCATTAAGCTGCTTATCACACTTGCTGTCAAACGCTGCCATGATAAGCTTTCGCGCTGTGTTCCACGGGTGGGGGTGGAACTAGCCAGGTCTCCTATGCTGCAGGACTGAATTTCTGGGCTGCTTTGCAGCCACCCTGATCAGCAGAGCTCGCTGCAGTCTGGCACAAGTGGTGCCCATCCACTGCTTAGAGTCTGCACAACATAGCAAGGGTTTTGTGGATGTCCTCTTGAGCCTGTGTTAGAAATGATAGTTTGGATTCCTGAGAGCTGTGTGCCTAATGTTGCACAGAAACTGTGGATACAGTATATTTGATTTGTGTTCCAGTTTGCTCAGTAACATCATTTTAGCAGGTTTTTTATCCTCTCAATCTAAACAAAAATTAGCACAAGCCCATTCCAGTAGAGTTATCAAACTCGTTCTTTGCTGTTAGGTGTGAAATGGTAGCAATTCTGGTCTGCTTCTGCTCCACCACCTGGAAGGTGTGTATTCCCTAGAGCTGCTATTGTAGAGTTTCTCTACAGTTAACACTGCACAGTCCAATACCAATGGCAGAACAGATGCTCATGTTTGCTTCTTTTCCAGTTGTACCTCAAGTACCAAAAGCTGCTATAGAGAAACAATCTCTAATGTCTCAGTTTTTGTGCATGGCTTTCCACTTAAATTAGGTAAAAACATGCAGGTAAGCTAGAGGTTGTTTCACAGTGATGTTTTATGCAGAGCCATTTACCTCATAGACCTTTAGCATACAGCAGTGAAATGACCGTGCTTTTAAACTATGTACTCTAAGATTTGTTACAGAAGCTCAAGGCTTTCTCTGATAATAACTACTGGGTCATCCACAAAGGGCAGCACAAAGGAGCAGAGAGGTTGAAAATATAAACAAGACTGAATGGAAACCAAACTGCCTGATGCAAACAAGAGGGGAAGAAAACCTGTTTGGTCTGTTCAGATCAATATGTGGTGGCTTTGAAATCCAAGGAAACCTAAGCATCCCCCATTGGACCACCTTTTTATACAGAACAGGAAGCTTTCAATTTTTTTTCAGTTTGAAAACGATTTTATCCTGCAGGAAGCAAGCACAATTCACAATGAACCAGTAATTTCCATTACTCTTTGAGAAAGTAATAGTCCTGTACCTCTCAATTACTATTTTTTTTTAAAGCCGAAATTAAAAAGTAATCTGTTTTAGAGTATTACACGGCAATAGCACTTCATAAATTTCTGGCAGAGACTTCTGAAAAGGTCTGTACTGAGTTAATGTCTTTCTGTTCCTAATAGGTGCAATTCAGGTTGGGCTCAGGAATTTTTTAACCATAAATATCTAATGAAATATTTTATTAGATCCCCATCCTGCCAGTTGCAAGATAATAATAATAATAATAATAATAATAATAAATATTTATTATATTTATATTGTATTCAGTCCTTGTCATTTCCTATTATACAACAGGTAATCTTGAAACACATTCTGTATTTTCTGTCCATGCACAAAACCTTATTTTGTGGGTAGTACTTTATGCTATTCACTTGGCTTTGTCTTAGGCTGTAAAAAGAAGGAGCGAGGTTTCCTGCTGTCCTCCTTGTTCCACTGTTTAAACTGAGATATTCAAATCCAAACATTTTATAGCATACCTAATATTGTCTACCTGGTTTTGACATGCTCATTGGCATTTGTGTCTAATAATAATGATGCCTGAAGGTATCTAAGCATTTTCCTTCATTTCAGCACATATTTGCCTACATGTTTTTACATATTCTTTGGCTAAGCTACTAATGCAGTGCTGTTGAGTCTTTTTATTACATATGGGGTTTTTTTCGATGAGAGCTTGAACTGCAGCTGAACTTACCTAAGCTGTTATAAAATTCAAATGCCTTAAAATCAATTTTATTTGGTCAATGTAGTGAACTTTGTTCCTTAATGTTTGGACTTGATTATCTTAAGGGTCTTTCCCAACCTAAATGATTTTATGATTCTATGAAATAAGCATCATGAAGGAAAAGGCTTATTTCCCCTCATGTTTTGGCTGAACTGCTCCATAAATTGCAAAGATTTCTGCCCCTGGGGTTCTTCCTACTCCAGCCTCCACCATATGTACTTCCTCTGGTATGCTGGGTCATTCAGGCAGGAAGTGTAGGGTGAGGAAGACATCAAATAGGTTTGGGAAGAATGCTTTTCCCCTCCTGCTGGCCAAGGCTGTTTGTTAGCTAATTTCCTGCTCAGAAGGTGCTTGGTTGCTTCAGTTTCAGTAGTCTGTCAAAATTCAGACGTCTCTTGTAATGTAAATGGGTGACAGAAAATGCCTTACATTCTCAGCAGTACTGGAGAAATGGTGTGCTATTAACACTACATGCTAACTAGCAGGTGAATTAAGGTGGGTGGATGTAATGCCTAGCACATGTAGCTCATGGTTTGTTTTTTTTTTTTGCTCAACCCCTCATGTTTTACTACCTAATTGTATCTGAAAACACACCAGGCTGTTACAGCATTTACGTTAAGTGCATGTTCCTCATCCCTCTAACGCTCAGGTCTTTTTCTATTTGCAGTTTGAAGGGAGGAAGTACTGTGAACATGATTTTCAAATGCTTTTTGCCCCTTGCTGCCATCAATGTGGTAAGTTTTAACTTAAGGTGAAATACTTTACACTGATCACAAATCTGGGGAAGATGTGTTGCCATTTTATTTGTTCTCTGGGAGGTGCTCATGTTCAGCTGAGCATCTGAACTTCAGAAATGTGCTAGACTTCAGAGAAACTGGAGAGTTGCTTTTTCTAATGGTCATAAACCAGTAGGATTTAAAAATAAAATTTGCATTCTTTTAGCAAGTAATTTAGCTGTTTAGCCAATGATCCATTGAACAGACTATTCATAAACTCCTGATTATATATGCCATTCCTGACTCCTGATTACTTATATCTGTATGTCTCTATGTGCTGACATTTTTCTCATGTAGCTGAAACCCTGCAACAAGATTTTGTCATCTGCTTTGATTCATGTAACCTACCTGTGCTGTCCTACTTCACAGAAGCTGGGATAATACTCATTATCTAGTGTTATTATCAAGTGATGGTCAACTGGGCCCCCACCGATTTTTTTGAAACAAATACTTTTCAGGCTTTAGTGTCTAATGTCCATCCTACATGATACTGAGGGCTGCTTTTTATTTGCCACTGGTAATGTAGATGCTTGTGCATCTGCTGCACTGTAATCACTTACATGTTTTCTTTTTTCCCTGTGCATGATACATTTTGCTGGGCCAGGGCTGGGAAGTCATTATTTGACTACTCCCTAAACTGCTTTGGAAGCCCTTGTTTCTTTGGCACCGTTGGCAAGGTGCTAAAGCTTTAATTTATCTCAGTGAGGCCTTTCCTCTTGTGGAGGGAGGCCAAGGGAGAGGGAAGCAGATGCTATGGAACTATGAATTTAAGGCTGCAGATGTGAACAAGCAGAGGAAGAGGAAGAAATGAGTTGATGGCAATTTGATAGGAGCTATGCTGCCTATCTCCAGGATTTCTCCTGCACAATTGGCACAGCTCCACCTTCTCCTGTCCTCTCTCCTGGTACTGCCAGCTCCTTAAAACCTCATCAAGATCCTGCCCAGAGCTGGGCTTTTCCACTGCTTGTGCTTAATAAAAGTACAGACAAAGTCAATGGGGCTGTTATCAATGATGAGGCCTTGAGCTTTCCTGACAAGTCTGGAGTCCATTGGATTTTGTTCATGAAAAGCCATGACTTTGTGGGAATGCTATGCTGGCTGTTACCGTCCATGCCGGTTTCCTGCCTGATCGCTCCCCTTTGGCAGCTCATGGAGTTGTTCTCCAAAGCCAGAACTCAGCCTCTGACAGCACTGGGAAAAACTGAGCTCCCAACACATTTTGCACTGCTTAGAGCCCCTGGCTACACTGTCTACCAGCACAGAGAAAACTAAGTCACATGTGATGGATGTCACCCCTCTGCCTGTGCAGTGCAGTCACACTGTGCATGCTAAACACTGGTTCTCACACTATTTTTTTAATGCCTTGTGGGACAGGACTTCGTGTGGTACAAGTTGTGTGTGTTGGTTTACTGTTCTGCAGCTTCACTGCACCTTCGCATTTGGACTCCTTGGGAGTTTTTCTGCAGGAGGTCCACAGCCACCCAAGCTCTGTTCTGTTGTGCCTTGAATATCGAATGCCTTCAAGGCTTGGTCCTAGTGGAGTAGACACCACTGCTATATACGTGGCAAGTTAAAGTTGTCATACTCTTAAAGAAAAGAAAGGAGAAAGATGATTAGAACACAACAAAGCCCCTATTCGATTAAGTACTCCACAAATTTCTCAACACCTTGAGAACAGATAATTAAAACTAGTGAAGGGACCAAAATAGTATTATTGCAGAGAGAAGGTGGAGTGTGCATGTAGAGAGACATGTATGTAAATAGCAGAAGGTCCTTCATCAGCAAAAATGTCTCCTTTTAACCCATAACAAAAAACAACAAACAAACCCAAATTCCAGGGTTTGGCATTAGAACAGCAATACTGAAAGCCATGTGTCCCACCAGATTTTGAGGTAAGGAAAGGAATGATGATTGTAGTCATTGTAGTGATTCCTTTGTGAGCTACTTTTAAGTTTGTCTAGTATGATGTTTTACATCCTGGTGTTGTGTTTCTTACAGGTGAGTTCATTATTGGTCGTGTTATTAAAGCCATGAACAACAGCTGGCATCCAGACTGCTTCTGCTGTGATATCTGCCAAACAGTATTGGCTGATATTGGATTTGTCAAGAATGCTGGCAGGTAAATCACCCTTCCTTCTGTTAACTGTTCATAAATTAAATGAACTAATAGTGGGACTGAGAGGTTTTGGTTCTTGAAGCTTTCCAGCTCGGATGGAGCAACTGAAGTATTTTCTGTGATAAGAAGGTCTAATTGTGCATCACAAAACCAAGAATAGGTGTTTTAAAATACTAGCATTTTGCCTGCTTCAACACTAAGTTTCATGGTAAACATTTTCTTTACCCAGTGTCCTTTTGGGGTCATTGTTATATGTAATAAGAGAGAAAACATTCAGATACAGAAGCATTGTCTTTTTTTTTTTAATAAAAATGTTTTCTTTCTTTTTCCAAATTGATTCTCCAATTTTGGTCCAGTTTGGCACCAAATGTATTAATAATTACTTAATGTTCAGTAGTGCCCTTCACAGAGTAAGACATTTTTGCCAGCTATGAACAAAAGAATGTTTTACCAGTGGATTATATGGCCATTGCCTTCTTATGTATAATACAATGTACAGAATTATCTACAGAAGTAGGACCTGTGTGCACATACAGCCTTCAATCTAAATTTTTAAGATTTTGAAAGTAAAACATTCATCAGCAAGAATCTATAAGAAACTTTGTTTTCTGTGTTTCAACACAGCTTTAACTCAGCTGAGATGGAGAAATGATACTCCTGTGGTGACAGAAAATTAAATGATGACCCTGAACTTGGGCAATCATTTTGGTGCTTTGAACTTCGTTTGCCTTAGTAAGGAGGTTGCTTTAATAAGACTCAAAAAAGAGCTGAATGAAATGAGGTTCTGGGAGATTTTGGGTTTATATTTTGCACTGTAGTACCCGGTGGCAGTACTTCTCTTTTTTTAATGCCGTTTCAGACATCTCTGCCGTGCTTGCCATAACAGGGAAAAAGCCAGAGGCCTGGGAAAGTACATTTGCCAGAAGTGTCATGCCATTATTGATGAACAGCCTCTCATCTTCAAAAATGATCCTTATCACCCTGATCATTTCAACTGTGCAAACTGCGGGTAACCTGAGTTCTGCAAAGGGAAACAGGAAAATGCTGGGCTTATTTGCTTCATCAATTTAAAGTGGAAACTTGTCCTGTACAACTGACAAGAACGGGTGGGGTTTGGATATCTTGTGGCCAGATGTGTGTTACTGCTTTTGGTTTGGTGAGGTTCAAACAACAGCTGACCTACTGGAGACTGATGAAAGATTGACCTCTGCAGGATAAGGCAGTACCTTACAAAATATAAATATCAACACAGATACCATTTCTATAGTAGTGAAATGATAGCTCACTGTTCTGCTAGGAGCGGAAGAGAAGTTCTCTTTTGTTGCTTGAATTACTATCTTGCCTATGTTTTTTTTTTTAGTTCAACAGCATCCAAACTTTGTTCTCTCTTTTTAAAACCTGTCTTTTGTAGAAACCTTCTCCCATCTCACTTTATCATCTTATGAAACTGCACATTTCTACATCCTGCACCAATACAGAGATGTAGGATTAGCATTGTAGGGCATAGCATGGATTCTTAGTTTATTTCAGTGCCATAGTGAAGGTTGATTTCAATAACAGTATGTAGTGTTATATCAGTGGCAATCAGTTGAGAGTATTTGTAGTTACTGTCACTTCTAAGGTTTAGCTATTCCCAGTATCTAACCACACAAATTACTAAAAGGTAGAGTTTATAAGATTCTGCAATGGGAAATGAATAAGCTTAGCTCATGTGAGTCTGTAGTTTTCTTTCTCTGAAGTCTGATACACGGAAAATAAACTAGTGCAGAGGACTACATTTTACTTTCAGTTGCAGTTATGCAAATCTAAAATAAAATGGCGATAAGTGCCAGAATATAAACCAAACATATGCAGCAGCTTTCACACATAGATTTGTGCTGCTTAAGCAAAATGACAATAGCTCAGTAGCTGTTTTCAGAGAGACTCTGTGCACCTTGCTTTGCAGCCTGTTCTCAGCTTATTGAGATCAGGCTTGAACAGTGTTGGACGATGCTACATTTGATGCTGCTGCATTAGTGTAGTATAAACATAATTTCTAAAGCAAATGCTAATTCTTTTTCACTTCACTTTTGACTTTGAGAGTAGAAACTCTCAAGAGTTGACATTTTTGAGTGCCTTTATTCATGCTCTCAATTCATTAACTTCTGAACAGGAAGGAACTTACTGCTGATGCTCGTGAGCTGAAAGGAGAACTCTACTGCTTACCCTGCCATGACAAAATGGGTGTCCCCATCTGTGGGGCATGTAGGAGACCAATTGAAGGCCGTGTGGTGAATGCTATGGGCAAACAATGGCATGTGGAGGTAAATACAAGATGCTGTACAATCTCTCTTACAAATGTAAACCTTAGCCTATTTATCTCTGATTTTGCTGATCAATTTAAATGAAAGGATTCTCAAAGTTTGCACCAATGATTATAAATGTCTTCTCCAAATCCCTCTTCAACCTTATTGTGGCTGGTCTTCCACTGTGAAATAGGAGTTACTTGCCACCTTACAGAGAGCTTTGACTGTGAAACTAAAGTCAGTAATCAAAGGAAGCCCGGTGAGGTACTTACAAAATAAGATTTCAGAGCTCAAAGCAGTACATGTGAAAAGACAGTCAAATCTGTGGCAACTATGTTACTAAGCATCATAATACCCTTAGATACATATTTCTTTAACATTTGATGGGAGAGTTCATATTTCAAGGCCACATACAAGATTCAGTTCCACATCTTCCATTTTAGTTAGATAAATTTATTTCTTCTGTTGTTTAGAAAGTCTTCTCTAGGAAATGCTTTCTTCACAAGGGTATAATGATAATGCATATTATTTAATAACTCCTGATTCTGTCCATTGATAAAAAAATGAGAATCCATTGCTTGGTTTTATTTTGTAACATTTGGATTGAAATGTTGAAGACATTAAAATAAATATTGTTTTAAATGTTTTAAGACATTAAAATAAATACTGTCTAAATGTAGGAACAAAAGTTCTAACTCTGCTTTTCAAGATGGCTTAGTAGACTTCAGCCATGTTCAAGTAGTGGACATGGTTCGTTTGCTTTCCAGAAAAAAATAACGTTACTTCCAAAAGATAAAAAAAATGTATTGTAATTTTCTTTGTAGCATTTTGTTTGTGCAAAATGCGAAAAGCCATTCCTGGGTCATCGTCATTATGAGAGAAAAGGCTTGGCTTATTGTGAAACCCACTACAATCAGGTAAGGTTGCATATTTTTAAAAATGGCATTAATTGGTAAACTCACAAATTGGCTTTATTAGATAGAGATGGAAAACCATGGACATTCTTATGTTTTGTTAAAGGCACCTCTGGGTGTAATGGCAATTAGCATATGTTCTGTTGCATTTAATTTATACAGGTTTCTCTATACCTCTGTGTGGCACTAAAAAGAAAACTGCAGGTATATCACAAAGCCTGGCCAGGACAGTTAGGATCAAGTTATTCTTCAAGCTTAGTTGTACTTTAGTAGAGCTGTTATGGGGCTTTGACGTGTCTGTGGATCAGAGCAGCTAATGACAACTAATCTCTCCTAAGAAGTTAAAGAAGATTTGCCACTCACTGACTGCATTTGGAGGCCCCAGTCAGTGGCATGGGTGTCCCTGCAGCTGCTGCTCTAAGACACTGTGTCTGTGTTATATGTGATATTTGCTCTTGCTCAGTCATTAGGTTGATAAAGACTTCCAAGACTAAATTTGTCAGAAGACACCCTCTAGTGACCACTTGCATTTATGTACAAGTTACATGTGGCAGTATCACCCCTCTCCAGACACCTTTGGATGGGGAGTCCAGCCCCACGGTGCACAAACATATTTTTCTTTGGAAGCCATCTGTGTCACATCACATTCACCTCCCTTGTTTACATAAATACATGAAGAGGGGTTACACTTGGCAGTTGTATGGCATCTGCTAATTACAGATGGATTCTTAATTGGTCATTAATGATGAAGGGCAGATGATTGGTGCTGGCACACTTGCAGACTGTAAATGCTATGATGTTCATAGTAATAGTGTTGTAGCTGGGATGGGCCAAGTCTGTACACCAGACAAGAGCTGTATCTAGAGTGGATGTCTTTTTCTAGGTTAACTACTACAGTTAGAAAAAATACATGAAGTTTTTGGCACTTCCTGCTATATTGTGGAAAAATGATAAGCCTGGAAAAATAATTAATATTTTTTGTCTGAAATTTTCCTAATTTTTTTAATAAAGATAAAATTTTCTTACAATAAAGTTACAGTAATACGTTGTTTTAGTCATGCATGCAAGTCCAAATGTTACATTTTCTGATTAGTAGCAATACATATATGACACCAACTGCTGTATTTCAAATCTTCAGGATTAGAGAAATCTTGAAACAAAATAAAAATCATACTTGCTAAGAATCAAAGGTAGATAAATGTTTTCATCTTTAATATTAAGACTTTTTGTGATGAAATGATGCAAAATGTACGTGGAAAACCAAACCAGACCTGCCAGCATTCTCTTTATTTCACTGGAATAAACAGGAAAGCGATTGTGCCCATCAGCTGAAATAAATATATTTTGCTAGTTTGGTAAGTTACCCTCAATAAAATAATTATATTAAAATTTTTTTACTTCTCTTTCCTCTTCAGCTATTTGGTGATGTTTGTTTCCATTGCAATCGTGTGATTGAAGGAGATGGTAAGCACTTTCCTGTTTCCTTAATGTTCCTTTTTGATGGAAGTTCTCTTTAAAAGTGAAAGTAAAGGGGAAGCAGCCCGGTTTTCATTAAAACAAAAACAGTTGTTCCCTTGATCAGAAATTAAATTAGAGCTGATTAGTCAGAGACCAAATGGTAGGAAAACCTACCACCATTTCAAGATGGAGAACACCCCCCCATGGCCAAAGAGAACTGTGAAACCCCTTAGTGACGTGCAGAGGCCAGGGATGCTGGAAGATGCTCAGAAGTGGCTTTCTGCCACACCACCTTCAAAACAGAACACATGCAAGGGTGAGAAGAAGCATACAGGCATCTCCACAAATGAATTTGTGGTTCATGAGCCAAATTTGAAAATAGGTGGGCACTGTTAGGAATTTTTTTTAAAATGCCTTGTTCCTATTATGTCAGTTTAAATCCTGGAGATATTCACCTATCTATTGCAAGCACCTGTCTTTTGAAAATCTAGGCTTATGATAATGTCACAGTACCAGGAATGATCATATTTGGAAATATATGTCCTGTAAAGGCAGAACTGCAAGTAATTTGTTTGTTTTATTATTGTTTGATTGGGTTTTTTGGGAGAAAGGGACGGGTTTGACGGGTTTTTTGATAACTAGCTCTGATAAAATACCAAAACCAAATTATTCTACCCAAAACAACGTGACATTATGTGCCTATTTACCCTGTCCAAAGTAAACACTATGTTAGCCTCATCTAAGCCAAAGGCATTAACAGAGTAGGAGAAAGCTTCTAACATTCAAAAAACGACATTAAAACTAGTTTATAGTCGTGTAACTATAGGGTAAGACATAAATCCTGTAAACACGCTTTCCCTACATTTTCTGGACTGCACTATGCCTGCAGAATAGCAATCCAAAATGCTTTAGAGGAAAGAGTCCTCATTTTCAGGAAAATTCTACTGGAATCAGCAGAAATGGAACTTTACTGATAACTACATCTCTGTGTGATTCTAACCTTTCACCATATAGTCTGACACCCATATTGTAAGTTTTGGTCTCTGAACTGAAAATAATACAGTATTTCTTTATTTTCAGTGTATGTCTTCAATTACATTTCTTCTTTCATTTCTGCACACAAATTTTGAGTCAGCTGTCACAAATTTGGTATCCAGTATTGTCCTCTGTCGGGTGAAATAAATATCTGTCGCAGCAGTTTTTCAGAAGGGTCTCTATGACTGCATTACTGAGGTTGCTTGGGAGCAAAGACTTTCACCTGTCTAGTATAATTCTAGGAAGTAGTGGAATAACTGTGTATGTGTGGACATGCTTGCCCCATAGTGCAGGAAGAAACCTCTGCATGACAACACTTTGGTTCTCCTTGTTGACAACCTACTGTGAGAAAAACATTGAGAGATTGAGTGAGAAAAACATTGTAAGCGAAACATTATCCCATATTCTCTAACTTAGGAAAATTTTAGCAAGGAAAACTGGAAAGCTGTACTGAAAGAGAGAAAGAACAGGAACTGGATTTACCTACAGAACAAATAGGAAATAGTTACTTTCTCTTCAAAGCAGAGAATACAAAGAGTTCCTTTTTTTTCACCTTGGTAGTGCTGATTTACCAGCAGTGTCTGGCTGCTGGCTTCACATTATTTTCTTTAGCTAGGCAAGTGCAACTGTTGATTGCAGTGCAGTCTGAACTGGATCTGAGAAATGAAAATGAAAACATAAACACAATTGTGCTGGATTGCTCTTCAGATGGAAGCATTTCCTAATTAAGTTGGAACCTGGCCTCACAGACCCATTGCTTGAGATCAGCTGGATATAAGATGAAGTGGAAGTGAAAAACAGGAGGCAAAAATAGGTTAAGCTGGTCTTGCCTCAGAGACAGCTGTATCAATGCTCCACAGTCCTGCTTCATTACACTCTAAAATGTGCCTCGCCAGTCTGGCCATGTTATTGTTACACTCCTTAACACTTGATACAAGAATCAATGACTGTTCTTCACACCGCATGAATATGTAAGCGTAAAATTTTTGTAATCACTTTTATTGGTAAGGCTAATGATTTATTTTTTCCCCATCTCCTTAGTTGTGTCTGCTCTGAATAAGGCATGGTGTGTGAACTGTTTCGCTTGTTCAACTTGCAACACTAAGTTAACCCTCAAGTAAGTTTATGGATAAGTGTGATGTCTTCAACACATATCAGTGGTTCTCTTCAAAGTGTAGATGTTGCTATAGTGTAGCTGTTACTGGATGAAAAACATGTAAATAGCATTGAGGAAATAAGTGCCTCTTTCTTCCTCTTGCTCTACTTAATACTTTCCATCTTTTTCAGCTGTCTCTTCAGTTCTTCCTTCAGTAAATCTTCCTAACTCTTCTCCTTTTCCATCCTTTATTTTTTCTTGTTTAACTCTAAAGGGATAAGTTTGTTGAAATTGATCTAAAACCTGTCTGCAAGCACTGTTATGAGAAAATGCCAGATGAATTTAAGCGACGACTTGCCAAACGGGAACGTGAAGCAAAGGATAAAGAGAAGCAGAAAAAGAAAAAGCCAATCTGTTTGTAAACTTCTTTTCCTTCTCACAGCCACCTCTGCTCCTTTCTTCTTTGGTTAGTCCTAAGGATGCTTTTTTTTGCACTTTTGCATGGACTTATGGCAGTCAAAACCAAAACATCTTTCACGCAACTGCAACTTGAAATACTAACTTGTTATTCCATTATCTTTTGTTTAGTCTACAGTTAGGTTTGAAAGGCTTTCTAAATTGCACGTTTAATAAATATGGGCTTTTGGGTAAAATCTGCATAACTTACTCAACAAGGTATTTTCATCACCATCTACAGTGTATGTAACTTGTAAAAGTAACAATGTATTTGTATACATTGGGGGTTAATTTTTTGCTTGTGCACATTTAATAGGAGGGTTGGGGTTTTTTTAATTCTTTTTTTCACTATCTAATCTGCTAAAACTTTGTTTCTTTTGCTTTGTTGTTTTAGGAATAAATTTGTTGAGTTTGATATGAAGCCTGTCTGCAAAAAGTGTTACGAGAAGTTTCCTCTAGAGCTGAAGAAAAGACTGAAGAAATTAGCTGAAACTTTGGGAAGGAAGTAAAGACTTCATCTGCTCTCCTCTTCCTTTGTGAAAATCCTATAGATACTACTTGAGGGGGAGGGGGGAGTTGCTGCTTTGAGGCTGTAGTCAGACAACAAGTGCTGATGCATGCCTTCTATCAACCCAAAATACATTAAGGTTCTCTGTTCTCTGTACATGTATGCTTACTTGTTGACAAACAGACCATACTTCCAAAATAAATACCAGCTCACCTGACAGGTTTCTGACCAATAATGCCATTGTATGGATGCAGGTGGTCAATTCTGTACACTAATTCTTTGTGGAACTCTTCAGAGAGAGAAAATTTGCTTGTGAACATCACCTGTGAAAAAAAACTTTGCAAATGCACCCAGCTTTAGGGATGTGTATTGTCATTTATGTTAGTGAAAATATTAACCTTTGTATTAAGCATGCAGACAGAACTTGCCCAGCTCAAGTGATATGGGCAGGAAACCAATATACTTTGCCTCGTGGAAAAATTCACACTTAGATTTCAAGCCAAGTCATTTCATTAAGGAGCCTTGTTTCAGATGGTTTGAAAACTATCAGATTTCTAAATATAGCCACTGTACAAATGACATACATAAAATGATAAAAATGATAGATTATGCTTACATGATGAATGTTTCTACATCAGGCTTAGCATGAGATACTTATATAAAAATGTATTCCTATTGCAAGAAATGAGCATACTCAGAACTACTTGAATTTTGCTATATTCCACTTAAAATAACACATTAACTTCTATATATGCTTTTGCATTCTATTTACTTTTTGTGCCTTATTCTGCTGGACCATACATAACAGTGTACCATTAAATATATATAGTTTTATATTTTATTTCATATTTTTATGCAGAAACTATATAGAACATATTTTCAAAAGATAACATACTTTGCCTTAATTATACAGGATGCAAGAAGTATTTTATTTGTAATGTGAACATCTGCATTTAAAATTTAGCTTCTAGACTTCATTGATTTTCAGAACAATATTGAAAATGCATATTTCAATTAACTGGCAATATTACTTTTACACCTCTGAGTGTAAATATGCAAGGTTTGATCCTGCTAGGATCTACTTCTTTAGCCATCCTCAAGGACTGAGCTTACAAATAATCAAAGTTCTTTATAACATTCATTTAATTGTTTTATACTATTGAGTTCTGTCCATGCAAATTTGGGGTGTTTTGCCCTTTCTTATAGAAAATACAGCTACTTAGGTCTTCTTGATGGTACGAAGTATGCAAACTTTTTTTTTTATTTTTGTACATTAGTGACTTAAACTGATTTTATGTAATTACATAACAGGAAGTAAAATTTTCTTTCTTTTTTATGAAAAATTAGTTACTTTAAAACATCTGCTTTCCTGTGTCATCAATAAAGGCCTTGATATTAAACTGTGTATTGCCTCTCTGAAATAAATGCTTGAGATGGGTGGGAAAGCAGTAAGGCTCTCTTGGATCCCTGAACTTTTACCTGTGACTGTGTAAATACTTCCTTATTATCCTGATTTAAAGGAGACATGTACCTTTCTTAAAGGCATATGTCTGTATATAGTTCTAAGGTTCATAAAAGAAACCACAGCTTGTTTCATAAAGAATAGTTTGATTCTTCTGGATATTTTCTGAATTAGAAAAGTCACTAGGTTTTCCTAAAGCAAGTGTCTTGTCTGAGTGTAAAACATACACCTTTTTCTCTCAACTTTTCAGCTTTTCCAACTTTTTCTCTCCTGTTTTCACTGTAAAGAAACCGTCACCCCAAACTTCCGGTTTATTGCTAGGTAGGGTATTTTTTGGCTATTTTATCCTACATAATTAGTGAGTGCCGTAACATTCATAAATGTAGTCCCTGACCCTGTTGAAGACTATGAAAGCTTAAAATGTCCTCAAAAATTGTTTACTTAACTAGCCCAGTAGCCCCGTTGGAATTTTGGACTGTGGCATGCATTCAGTAGACCACACTCTTGCTTCCTCCTCCAGTTATAACTGACTTGGAGGTTTTCATGTTACACTGAGTATGCATCTCTTCCTTCAGCCCATGTGTGCCCAGCCTTCCTGCACAGAGTTGGGAAGGGTCACTAGCCCCAAAGCTACATGGCAAGACCTGGCTCATATCCACATTGCTCAGGGTTAATCCATCTGCAGCACAGCAGCCTCAGATTTCCTCTCCACTCTGGTGGGCCTTGAGGCCTGACAGAGACTGGGTTTTTCCATTTCCAAGTTCCTGATGGCAAACACTGTGCTACAGTTCACCAAGGCAGTACCTTCTGTTTCATGAACTCTCGTGTGTATGTCAGACCCCACAATGTAGCACTTACTTGAGGGTTCAAAGACTGATGAAGAATGGAAAAATGTTGGTTGGAAGGGACCACTAGAGATCAGCTAGCCCAGCCATCTGCTCAGAGTGGGTCTAACTTCAGAGTTACATCAGTGCAGAAGGTCTTGCTTGGCCAAACTGTGAACATTACCAGGCAAAGAGATTTCACAGGCCTTTATGGATAGTATGTTCCAGTGCTTCATCACCCTCAAGGTGAAAGTATTATTCCTGGAGTCTTATCTCAAGGGGAGAGTTTCCCAAATCCAGACTGCTTTCTTGGGAGCTGTCTTTGGCATGAACTGTCATTAGTATAATATCCCTGGACATTGTCATGAAGAGACTTAAAGGCAGTTACAAAACACAGCCAGGAAGCAAGCTAGCAATTAGGCAGCCTGGACAATTACACGTCTGGTGCTGAAGCACAGTTCCTGGCCCAAAGTATTCTAAGTATCTCATGTAGTTGCACATACTTTCCTAAAAGAGGCAGAGCCTAGTACTGTTTTTCTGCCCAGACTCCTATAAGGTCTGTCAAGGAATCCGTGAGCCTGGGATTTAGGAATGGGTGCCTCAGAAGTTTTGTCCTTTTCTGCTGCATGGATCAATTATGCATGGACAAGAGAGGTTCCTTTAAAAAGCCTGTTTAGGCTAACAACAAGGAGCACTCCAGAACGCCCAGGGGATATTGCTGTAGGGGGAAGAGCTGAGCCTAAAGCCTTTGTGCTGCTGGCAGTGGCACGTCCCGTGCTCAGTTCCAGTGGATAGGCAGCGAGCTGTGCTGAGCACAGTCAACTTGCAGGGACAGCTCTCGAGCCAATGCTGTCCTGCCCTCTGTGCGACTACCAGGGACAGCATAGAGGGTGCCACTCCCACAGCAATGGGTGAGACAGTGACCAGTGCCAAACTACTGGATCTGGTCTATATGAAGGCAATTTCCCATGCCTCCCCATCAGCTGAAGTGCAGTAATATTCTCCAGTGTGTCAAGTAAACTCTGATGTTCTCCTTTGCACCAGCACCAACACTTCTATTACCTAGGCTGGCAAGTGCAGATAGTAAATTATTTGGTAATCCCAGCTTCAGGCACACCATTAAAAAGTACAGAGAAAAGAAAAAGATTTTTTTTTTTGTGGAATTAAATTCAATGTCTAATTAAATCACCAGTAACAGAAAAAAAGAATAAAAGAGAGGATTAATTCTTTCAGTCAGAGTCTTATATGGATGTTGCTATTCTTAAAGAAAAAGTTGGCTATGTTTCCTTATTTTTCCTGCAAAGAGGGTAAGAGCTGTGGGGCTGATGGTATATTTAAGGTGTGGCAAGAATCCTGTGACTGTCAATGGGTTGTTTGAGATGGAGAATGGAGAAATTTTTAATTACACTTCTTCAGAGACGTGGCCCAATGGCCTCATTTTGAACAAAGCATCTGAACTGGCAGGAAACATGGTTAATTCCAATGAGCAGAATCTGAGGCTTCCTGCTTGGAATTTCACCACAGGGCTCATCCTCAAGCCACCAAACCTGTAAAACTACAACTTGCAAATCTGTCCTGCCTTGAGGGTTGCTGGTCCATCTTTTAGTCCATGTTCCCAGCTGTGTTTTAGAGCTTAATTGTTTAATTATACTATCTGCAGAGCCTGGAAAAAAAGGTTTCTCACCACAGCTGCTACAATATTTGAGACTCATTTTCTAGAGCGTTGGATCTCAGTAAGAAAGCTCTTATGCTTACAGATTAAATTTATAGTTGCTCTGAAACACAAAGTATAGAATCATAGAATATTACAGGTTGGAAGAGACATTAAAGGTCTAGTCCCAGGCCTGTGCCATGGGGGACACTTCCCCCTAGGCCAGATTATTCAGAGCTCCATCCAACCTGGCCTTGAAAACTGCCTGGGATGGGGCACCCACAAGCTCTCTGGGCAACCTGTGCCAACGCTTCAATACCATCATAGTGAAGAATTTCTCTCTTGTATCTAACCTAAATTGTCCCTCTTTTAATTGTATCCATTACACCTTGTCCTATCACTACAGTTCCAGCCAGAGTCCCTCTCCTGCTTCCCTGAAGGCCCCTCACATTCGGGAAGGTTGCTGTGAGGTCTCCATGGAACCTTCTCCAGGCTGCACAGCCACAACTTCCTCACCCTGTCTTCGTACAAGAGATGCTCCAGTCCTCCTATCAACTCCGTGTCTCTCCTCTGGGCTTGCTCCAACAGTTCCACATCCTTCTTATGGTGAGGGCGCCAGAAGTGTTACTTAGCTTTAGGTAAAAATTTATTATCTAAGTACATATACATATATAGTATATTATTTAAGTGATAAACACACTATCACCATATATTTTATATATTGCCGAGGTGAGTTTATTGTAGTTTCAGGTGAGAAAATGCTAAAACTTCGTTTCCCATAATTTTCCATGACAGATTTTCCAGCCGGGCTTTCCTCCGCCACCCCGTGCGCATGCGCAGGCGCGGCCAGGCCCCGCCCCCGGCCGTTGATACGGGGTCGGGGGCCGGGTGCGCGCCGGGGCTGCGCGCGCCGCACGGCTGAGCGGGAACTTGCGTAACGTGTGGCGGCCGCGTCGCTCCTGCGCTTCCTTCCTTCCTCCTTCCCTCCTCCTTCCCCTCCGCAGGCGCCGGGCCAAGACCGCCGGGCCTCCCGGGAAGGCGCGTTCTGCCGCGACAGAGGCCGGGCGCGGCCCCTGCCGCCGCGGCGGCGCCATGATGAGGCGGACGAAGCCCGAGGTGGAGCGCTACGTCGCCTCCTTGCAGGCCGCGGCTCCATCCCCCAGAGAGGTGAGCGCGGCCTCGCGTTGTTCGCCGGGCCCGGGGGGCGCTGCGGCCGCTCCGTGCGGCCGGTATGGGGCCCGTTCCACCGCGTGGGGCGGTGGCGGCCCTGCCGCGCGCCCTGAGGGACCGCCGCCCCCGCTCCACGGGGAGGCCTCGGGGGCGGCTTCTTTCTGCGGGCTCCCCGCGCCGAGCCCAGCCCCTCGGTGTTGGGGCTTAGTCTGCTTGGCCTGTCCCCGTCCGTGGCGGTAAGAGGAAAAAGGATCCCTTTCTGGGGACACTCAAACCTCACCTGGACATGCCTGTATCACCTGCCCTAGGTGACCGAGCCATGGCAGGTTGTTGGACTAGATGATCTCCAGAAGTCTCTTCTATTCCTTACTGTTCTGGTATTCTGTGAGTTATGGTACCATTGGGATCATTTCTGAGCGTGTAATTACTCAGAGTCTCTGACTAATCGAGTAAATCGAGTGAGGTAAGGAAAGCTGAGGGAGGTCCAAGGGGTTTCATGTACTGGAGTTGCTTTCCCTAACTGGGAGCAGGGGTTTGCTAGAGCTGTATACCTGTATTTTACAACTGATAAGCCCTAGTGTAGTTTTAATGAGTCCACGAGTTCTCTGAGTACAGACTTCTTCAGTTTTCTGAGAGTTTAGTTCTTGTGATTCCCGAGTTTCGTTTCTCAGAAAAAGATTCTCGAGCTTTGTTTTTTCAGAAGAATCAAAACAAGGAACTAGTGAAGCACTTTCGGTTTCCTTTTATGTGTTGTGTCGTGTCGTTAATATTCTTGTCTTTGTAGCAGTATTAGGAGAGGAGGAACCAGGGACAAATAATCTTTCTGTTGTATTTTAGTAACTGGCTAAAGGATGGGGATCGCTGGGTAACTTGTTACCATGTTTCATTATATGTAGAAAAGGATCGCAGTGAACAGTCTGATGCAATTCATGGGAGCTGTTTAATCCTGAAAGATCCTGTTCTACCGCTCTTGAATTGATTTTTTAAGTTAGAATATTCAGCACTGTGTTGTATAGTGTGAATACATCCATGTTCACCGTTATGCAGCAGGGCCTTTGTGCAGGCCTTGTGTACATCATCATTATTTGTATCTCTTTCCCAACAGCAGCAAAGTTGTTCTGTGGTTTAATTGATTTGTGTACTGCCTAGAGCAGCCAATGTCAAGGGCATGACTCTCAGAATCATAGGTGCTCTTTCGTTTTTTTGGTATTCCTACTGAACTCAACAACTAAATAAATCCTCTCTTGTTGTGCTTAAGACCAGCTGGTGCATATTTACTTGTTTAGGTTTTTATTTTTTAATAAATAATGCTTACAACTAATTGTATAAGCACAGTCATTGGTGGAAAATGTTACTGATTTTCCTGTTGTGTTGATTTAAGGACAAGGGTGCTTATAAGGCTGCATAGCATTTATTTTGAGGTTTCTTTTCATCCATGTTTAAAAGAAGGTGCCAAATGCAGCTCTGCTCTGACATATTTCAGTGTTTCCCTTCCAAAGGCTTCAAAAATTCAGTCTGGCAACTTGAGGTATCATAAGAGATCTGCTTTCATTCTTAACTGCTTTTTAAAATTTTACATGAATAACAGTGGTGAGAGAGGGAGGGAGACTTTCAATTCAAGTGGATTCAAAATGTGCACACTTGTTTGGAATCGTAGATGTAACTAGCTCCAGTATTTTTTGGTTCAAAAGCAAAATTGTTTTTGAACTGATAGTGAGAGCTCAAGCTTTGAATTAGTCTAGTTTACTTCTACCTTTTTCCTTGTAACTTTGCTAGTTCTTTAACTCCTTTCACTTTGCCTCCTGATCTTGCTTCTGCCACCTTGGCTTCTTTGTTACCTCCTTGTTCTATCTTCTAAAAAATATCTTCGGAGATGTTTCACCTCTTGCTCATAGGGTGTGTATGTTAAAGTTATTTTAGTCAGAAATAAACTACTGCATAAATGCATTTCTTACCCAAACTGAGAGTGACTTAAGTGAAAGTTTTCCTCAAGTATACTTAAACAGTAGTGTCTAGTGACAGTACACTACAGTAGGGCTAAATGGCATATCTCTCTTGATTTGTAGAAAATCCTTTTTCTGTGCTGCATTGCAAAGGAATAAACTAAATGTAGGTGACCCTTTTCTTACACTCTCTTTAATGAGTGATGTATGAAATATCACAGGTATAAAGGGTTGTTTTCTTCTCTTGTAATCTCTAGCTCTCTAGTAGCCTTCTTATAGCAAAACCTTTTATTCTTTTCATTCTTAAACTTAGATCTTTCAGAAATACCCCCTTATATATGATGAGTGGATTTGAGCTAATAACGAATCATCGAATTCAGTCACTTGAGCATTAGGCATTGCTGAAAAGAAAGGTCACTCATTAGGGAATTACTTTTGAAGTACCAAATGTCTAAAGTGTGTTTGTCATGGTTTTTCTCCTTCAGAAATCGATGAAAGGATTCCTCTTTGCTAAGCTGTATTTTGAAATAAAAGAATATGAACTTGCTAAAAGGTAACATGCATTGATGGACATTTTTTTTTGTTCTCTAAAATGTAAAAGAAAAGCTGTGTTTATATGAAGTAACCAGAGAAACCAAGATGAATATCATGCTGCTTTAAGTTAGCAGTGAATGTGGACATTAAGTACTATTTAGATCTTTGTAAAACAGTAACTTAAAAGAAGATTAGTTATGTGGTACTGAAAAAACATACCTGCCTGAATTGGCTGGTTTTTTTGCTCGTTGTTTTAAGTAGTTCTTACCATTTCAACAAACTCCTGTTTTTGTTTTTTTAATCAACAGAAATATTGGCTGGTGAGTAAGTAGCGTTTGTACAGGTATAAACCATGTTGCTGCTTACTTAAAGGTCCTAACAAAGTGTCTGGAACAAAACATGTCTATACTTCTGTGGTCTGGCCAAAGCATCTAGAACAAAATATGTCTGTGTGTCCTATATGGCAGATAAAGTTGCCATTAGAGCTTGGGTGAGAGGGAGAGCATTAGTGAAAGATACTGGTGAAATAACTGACTTTTTCCCCCTTCATAGATATATAGCTACATACCTCAATGTACAAGAGAGAGATCCCAAAGCACACAGATTTCTTGGACAAATTTACGAAGCTGAGGATAACATAGAAAAAGCTTTTGGGTGTTACAAGGTAAGTACTACATTCACCCCCAATGTTCTGCTTTATTCCTTTATAATTGGGCTTCCAAAACCCTTGTGTGCTGAATATTCTCAAACCCATAGTAGAAAATATGCTCCTGGGAAAGCTGTGTCATACACATTTGACAATGGAAAACACATGAAGCACTGCAGAGAAGATTCTTCACCTGATATCACTTGCTTCTGTAGTATATTTTGAAGTTGCTGCTTTGTTTTTTTTCTTCTGAACTTGATCTTTGTGCTACCTGCTGTTAAATTCTCCCCAAGTCAGGCATTGCCTCTTGTATTACAGGATTCTAGAGCAGTAGTACAAACTGTGATGACAGCTGGAGTTTAGTTGGCACTACAAGACTATAGACTTACTGTGTTTTTGTTTGGCAGATGCAGAAGGGAGGGAAAAATCTAATTTTGGTTAGGCAAGCATATAAATGTCAGATTTCCAGTTGGGTTGCCTTTGTTCTGGCTTTGAAGAGAAAGATGTGCTCCAAAGTCTGGCAAATACAACTCTCTGTATGAAGTGCACTTTTTAAACTGTCTTAATTTTTTTACAAGTTTTTATGCCTGGCTAGACTAGAGGTCCTTATAGTCCTGCTGTCCTCTTATAGCAGTAGCTAGTGATAGATGCAGAGGAAATGGTTTTTGCATTTATTTCTCTTCTGCTTTTCTCAATGTCAGCAGTTCTGTTTGGTTCTGTAAACTAGTGGTGGCATGTAGAAAGGCTTGGCTTATATGTTCTGTATTTATAGATTTCACTAATTTGAATAGCTGGGTATGTTTGTGTCCTGTTCTACATGGATCATAAGTTAAAGTTGCCTTTTTTTTTTTTTTTTTTAACTCCTGTGTCTGCATGGGAAAAATAGCGTTCTGTGGAGTTGAACCCAACACAGAAAGATCTTGTATTGAAGATTGCAGAGTTACTATGCAATAATGACATTACTGATGGAAGAGCAAAATATTGGGTTGACAGAGCTGCTAAGCTCTTTCCTGGGAGCCCTGCTATTTACAGGTTGAAGGTAAGTTCCAAATCACCTCTGTTTAATGGCTTGAACAAACTTTCATCACCTGTCTGGAGTGCCTTTTGCATGTCACCTCAAGCAAAACTTTCTGGCTAAATTATTTTAGCATCTTTAGTATTAAAATTATTGGATGTTACACTCTTTCTAGTCTGACGTTTTTGTTCAGTTTTAGAGGAAGCTGCAGCTGCATGCTTTCATACCTTTTCTAATGTTTCAAGTTTAATCATCTGCCAAAATGCTGCGAAATTGTTATTTATCACAATCAAGAAATTACAGACTAGACAGGTGTCACCGGTTCTTTCTGTTGTGTCACTGTTAGGAAGGTGGCCGATCTGTGAACTCGGACGTTCTTGCTTTATATGGCTTTTTTGTTTTTAAATCTGGAGTATGATCATTTCTGCAGAATGTGAGAAATGCTGTAATTCTCAAATACCATGTAAATACTTTGAGCCATACAATATCACTTTTACACAGGTATATTAATTTTGTGTAGCTGGGCAGCAGCCACATTGAAGTCTCAAGGTGTCTGGGTTTTTTTTAAGCAAGGTAGTCTTTGGCATGGTCTGCTGTTACTGAACCAAATGTTTTGAGAAGCATTTCTTACTCTTACCAAGAGGCAGATTCTTCTGAGGATTTTTCTTACGTGATAGTCACATACATTTTTAAATATTTGAGTATTTTATCAAACTTCCTGTAATAACTGAAAGCTGTTAAGAGTACTCTAGCTAGAGTGATGTAGTCCATGTAGTGGAGGAAAGAAGGCTGTCTAGTACTGTAGTTAATCAAAAGACTGATGTGGGAAATGAAATATTAACGTGTTGCTTTCATGTTTCAACAGGAGCAGTTACTGGATTGTAAAGGTGAAGATGGGTGGAATCAGCTCTTTGACTTGATTCAAGCAGAACTTTATGCAAGACCAGATGATGTCTACATAAACATCAGACTAGTTGCACTCTATCGTTCAAATAACAGATTAAAGGATGCTGTGCTCCATTGTCAGGAGGCAGAGAAGAGAATACCTTTGCAGTCAAGCTTGGAATGGTGTTCCTGTGTTGTAGAGACATTTGAGGTGTTTAATCATATTTTGATCCTGTGGTAGTCTTCCGTATCTTTTTACCTGGTCTATTTCTCTTAGTGTCCTTTTTCTGACAGCTATTTCTCAAGGGATTTAACTCCTTCAAATGCAAGTCTACTGAAACCAGTGGAATTACAAAATACATCTTGTATTTTTTAATTTTTTAATTGGAATTTTCTCCCTAAAATTAAGCTTTATTAGAACTATTGAGTTTCTAACTTCAAAAGCTGAGTTAGACACAGCAGTTCCATTAGGGATAAAATTGCTCAAGCAAATAGTTCCCTGGAACTTTGCTGCTGAAGAATATGTTAAGGTCTCACCTGTGAAACTGGATTATGCAATAAATGCTGCTAGTGTGTTTTGGAGAAGTACTGCCCTTGTCTTCATGGAAGGATGACTGTTCCTTATCCTGTGATGAACTTTCTTCTTTAGGAATATCTGGAATCTTTACAAGACTTGGAATCTGATAAAAATAACTGGAGAACTATCAAGAAAGATCATCTGCTGGCCTATTCCAGCTTTGTCAAACTGACACTTTCTTCTAGAGATGTTCAGGAATGCAGAGAGGCGCTTGAAAGGTACTGTTTAAACTTTTCTGTAGTAAGAAAAGACCCTCTAAGAATTGTTTGGGGTCACATAACATCCACCGAGCTTCTCTTTTTTCAGCTTAACTTGTTTTTGGATAGGAGAGGAGATTCTCTATGCTGACCACCAAGAGTGGTTCTTACTGGATGTGAACTCCAAGCTGTCTTTTGACAGATGTTTGAATGGTCAGCTCACAGCCATGAAGAAGACTCATATCCTGGGTCTTTGTACCTTCTTTTCCTTCAGTTAGAAAAGTTGTTCTGTACTTTAGCAATTGGCTAATCCAGATTTCCAAGACAATTGGGAAAAAAACACTGGCCCAAAAAACTCCAATCCAAACAAAGCAACAAAAAAAAGACAAACTGAAAAGCCAAATCTACCTCTTGTGTATTAATTTTGTCCTAGTCACTCTGTTCTTAAATAACACAGCACACTGGAGTAATTAGGAACTTCGTGTGTATGGTGTAATTGGGAGGGAGGAAACCACTTGAAGCAAGCATAGCCTCCTTCACTGAAAACTGGTGATGTTAGAGCTGACTTAAAGGCTTGCCCTCTGTGGTGCACCTAGGGTAGTACAAAGTAGTGTTTGTAGTCAATAATTTGATTAAGGTCTGTGTTTTTCTTGCCATATCTTTCCTTTGTTACTGATTTTTACTAACTTACCTTTGTTCCTCAGTAGTATAATGGCTGTTACATTGCGTTTTGTAAAAATATTCCTAGTCTCTTGCATGAGCATTTGAAGCAGTACAGAATGGATAAGCAATATTTAATACCCAAGTATGTTTTATTTATGTTTTTTCCTCCTCTAACATTGACCATGTTGGGTTTTCTGCTTCTAATTTATTAAGAGTGTTTTGAGATGCTCATATCTGAAACACTTCCAGATCATGGCAATGCTAACAGCCATTATAGTCTTGTCCAGTACTTGAAAAATTGTTTTAACTGTTTTCTGGAAACATGCTCCTGAGTGGAGATTGTATAGTAATCTACAGGTATTAGAATTTCTGTAGTGTCTTCTATTTTTGGAGAGCCCCTTAAACAGTATTTTGGACCTTTCTGATAAGGAAAAGAAAGAATCAATAATACCTCCTGTATGTCTCTAAATCTGCAGTAGTGAACAGATTTATTCATGTCGTTCAGGACAATAGTTTTAAAAGTGGCTATGACAAAATGTGATGAAAAAGACTAAGTATCTAGGTAATATTTACATCCATAAACTTGAGAGCTATGGGAATTTGAGGTGATTATACTTTCTAGTAACTTGGGTTTAAGCAATAGAAGCAGTATTTATCATTGATTCATGAAGTTACTTACTGAATTCACAGTTAAATAGCACAAACCAAAGTCAGGGGCTATAGCTTTTACCAGGACTCTGTTTAGAATAAGTCTTCTCTGCATTTTAGTTTTGATCGTACACTTCAGTCAATAAAACCATATGTGAATGTGGCTGATGAATTGTCTCGTACCTATGTGGAAATGAAAGGACAGCTGTACATGCATGCTGGAGCTTTGCTGCTGAAAATAGCCCAAGACAATGAGTCACAGTGGAGAGCTATGTCTGAACTAGCAGCATTGTGTTATCTCCTGAGTTTCCAGGTAAATGATTTTTCAGTCTAAGCCTTTAGTTGATGCTTTTCTTGAAATTTTCTAGCTCTGCGTGTGTTGAATTCCTGTGTTCCTGAGATGAACTAGTGTTTGTATATCTAAAGGAGAACTGTCCTCACCCGCCAAATCCTCCACTTTCACAATTATTTAAAAGTTTCAAATAACACAAACAGGGTAAAAGTATACCTTCAACTGTTCCCTTGCCAGACTAACCGATTCTTAAGCATTAGTGCATTTATTTCCTGCATATATTTCCTTCTTCATAGTACAGTAAATAGACATATTGAGTGTTACTCCTATAGGCAGGGAAGGAGAGCAATTGAATAGTATATGGGAACTATTCAAATTGAAAAAGTCATGGTTTTTTGCCTTATGAATCTCTGCCTTGACTGTCCTTTTTTGTAGCATTGCTTGCACAGCAGGTGTTACTTGCTTGTATGTACACTTAATGTTACTTTTAATAGCTATACTTGCACATCTGTGTGCTTTAGGTGAGTTCACTGCTCTCTTTGCCCATCCCACACAGAAGCACAACTCAGTATATGTACTTTCTGAATGAATGCTGGTTTTCCTGTAGCTTCCTAATGTTAAAAAGAAGCTTGTTGCCTAAGATTCATTTAAATGTCCTGCTCTTACTGTGAAAAACCTGTAACAATTTTCTCCTTACTTCACCAGGTTCCTAAACCAAAGTCAAAACTCATAAAAGGGGATCAAACCGGACAAGATATGCTAGAAATGTTGGCCTGTGATCGAAAAAGCCAGTCTGGTAATAAAAAAATAACTGCATAGTTCCATTTTAGTGCTGCACATTTACTGTAAAGGCTAAGATTTGTTAAAGAACACGTGTGTCTTGTTACATTATCGCTCCAATATATAGTAAAACATTATAGATTCTGACTACATATGTAAAATAAAATAGTCGTTTGGTTCTGACACCTAAAGCTACTTTCTCTTCTTAAGCATGCTGGTAGAGTGTGTTCTCTTTGTTTCAATAGTGGTTGAGTTTTTTCCTCCTTTTTGACTTCCTAGCATGCTAAGATAGAATTTAGCTTTTATTGTCTGTTAAGTCTACTGGAAATGGCTTCTTCCCGCTGATGCTATTTGGCAAGTGTTTTTAGCCCCAAGAGGGAAAGAAAATACTAGTTTGTTTCTGTGATCTTTTCATCCTTTCACTTGTTCATCTTTTTTCATTTTGCTGCCAAGTATAGGCAGTGTTTCAGTCTACAAAATTCTTAGAGGGCCTAGATGAAAACAGATGAACCTGTTAGATAGACTTCAGGTTCATTTACTTCAGAATGGATTACATTAATGCAGACTTCTGCTTGTATTGCAGCTATTTCTTTTAAGGTCATTTGCAATGCCCTTAGAATAGTCATGGGACGGCTTTGCTTTCCTAAAGAACTGGATTTACACATTTTTTTGGATTGTCACTAAAAGCTTGGCAAGTCTATGTGCTGAAACACTGACCTAATTGCAGGGAGAACATACCTGAACAGTCTGTAGGTTTCATAAGGGGAAATCCTGATTCCCATCCAGCCTTCAGTAGCAAAGAGCAGTCCAGCATAGCAAATGCTACTTTCCTTGTGTTTGCTGCTTTATTTATATGAAGTGATATTTTTGTTTTCTAGGTCATATGCTGCTGAACCTAAGTCATGGCAAGCAAGACTTCTTTAAAGAGATTGTGGAGTCATTTGCAAACAAGAGTGGCTCATTTGCATTGTTTGATAGCCTGTTTGAGAGTGGAGCTTCTAGGGAGAGGTCTTTTATCGGCACAGATGATATTGGAAATGTCAGCCCACAAGCACCAGTGCAAGTGGAACTTCACAAATATGATATTGGTAAGCATTGTTACTTTCTGAAACTCAATACAGCTTTGTGTACCAGAAACTTCTTCTGCAAATACTTGTGGAAGAGGTACTGGTACACAAAAACTTGTACTGCAACAACAGGCAAATACTGGAATAGCTGTCCAAAGTTGCCTTAATGTCACAGGAAAGACTTACTCTTTATTGCAATATAAAGAAGTGCTTCTTCGGTAATTCCTTAAGGATTTTTGGAAAAGTAAATAGATTTGCTAAAAGTAGCTATCTATTGGACTGAATAAGGTGAGAATGGAAATGAGTCATCCCCTCAGAAGCTTAAGCAGCTGATGGCTTTAGGTATTTAGATGAACTTGGTATGTTTTTGGCTGTTCTGAAGTTGGTAACCCTTCGTAAGTGAAACCTGGAATCTTGATTCTCATTGGTCTGTAAAGTATCTTTGGCCATTTTGACAGAGGGAAATGTGAAACCCATCTTTGATCAGATAGTAATATTGAGGGCTTGCAGGAAGCTGACATTTGCATCGAACCTTGTTTTTTGCTTAGGTGCCATTCGATTGCACAATGGCAGTCTCCAGCACCTCGTGTGGCTTGGCTTGCAGTGGAACTCTATGTCAGTCTTACCCCCCATGCGCAAGTGGTTAAAACAGCTTTTTCACCTGCCCCAAGAAACATCAAGACTTGAGACAGATGCCCCTGAATCTATTTGCCTGTTAGACCTTGAAGTAAGTGAACTTTCAAGTTTTTTAAGGTAAGATACAAATTTATTTTTTTGGTAATTAATAACTTTTTTTTTTTTTTAAACAGGTATTCCTACTTGGGGTGGTATTCACTAGCAACTTACAATTGCAAGAGAAATTTAATTCTCACTACAGTGCACATCAGCCTCAATTCTTACCATTGCCAATATGCAAACAACTCTATACTGAAAAGCAAAGATCCTGGTGGGATGCTGTTCGTACTCTTCTTCAGAGAAAATCAGTGTAAGGCTTTTTCAGTTTGGAAATGTTTGATCAAGCCTTTAAGGGAGCATCTGTTACAGCAGCTTGGATTGTACCTATAGATTCTTGTAAAATTAATTTTTTTTTTACATTTTTCACGTTGAAGCTTTGTTATAGTAGAGACTTGATATGCTTGAAAGATTTCTATAAATGGAATTTTTATTTCTAACAATGCATTTCTAAACTAGAGGAAAATTAGGACTTAAGCTGCAGGCTGTATTCATCAAGTGAATGGTATGTGAACAGATGAAAACCAGAGAATACTAATCAAGGAATGTTTCTTCTGATATTCAGACCAGGAACAGCAGCAAAACTGAGGCTTATTGTACAGCATGGCATAAGTACTCTGCGAACACTGGAGAAGCATGGCCTTCAACCTGCCTTAATCATACACTGGGCAAAAAGCTTGCAGAAAACAGTAAGCTGAGATTATTTTTAAATACATGGAAGCCAAAGTGTTTTTCTTTATTTTCTAAATTATGAACAGACTCAGGGGATATGGGATCTGATGAATGTATATTATTAATTACAGCTGATTATTTTATCAGGCAAACCTGTTGTTCTAGTTGCTCTAAGAAAATAGAAAGATAGGGAGGAATAGCATTTTGACTTGAATTTGTTGAAATAACATATGCATCTATTCCCTTTTCTTCACCAGGGAATTAACCTTAACTCCTTCTATGACCAGAAGGAATATATTGGACGAAGTGTCTACTACTGGAAGAGAGTTCTGTCTATGCTGGAAACTATCAAAAAGAAGAGGAGTATTTCTGAACCTACTGATCCTCTCTTCAAACACTTCCATAGTGTAGATATTCAGGTACAGATCGATTGAGCCAAGGATGAAGAGAAGGGTCTGTGTCAGAAACGTACATAGTTGTGGGATTTTTGTCTACATTGTACTATTCTATGTTGTTACTACTGTGAAACTCTTAAACGTGAGGTTTGGTAATAGCGTTTTATAAAGGGAGAAATTCTCTCCTTTTAACTTTGGTCTTAGCTTTAAAATGGTGTTCATGATTTGAAGGCACTGAACACCCTCAGTGCCAACTTCCTTGAAAAAGAATTATCCCTGTATTATGGGAATGTTGTTCCATTGTTAAGTATAAGTTTTCCTTCACTTTATTTTGTAGGTCTTTCAGGTTGCAGCGTATGAAGAAGAGGCACAGATAGCATTTGCTATGTTGGATGCAGTTGATGGCAAAACTGATGATGCTTTATCAGCATTTGAAGCTATTGACAATGTGGTGTCATACTGGAATCTTGCTGTGGTAAGTTTGTAAGTTGCATTACCCAGAAATGCTTCTCTTTATTCAGTTTCCTTCTGACTAATATTCACTCGGCATCCCACTCTAGATTTTTCAAAGAAAAGCAGAAGAGATTGAAAATGATGTCATGCTGCCAGAAGAACATGAGGAGCATAAAACTTATCTTCTTAAAGCCAAGTACTATCTAATGAAAATTATTGCAGAAAGCTCCTCAGATATGTCAGTTACTGAGAAAGTAAGTAATTCTTGCTTTAAAACTTCTTCCAAGGAACGCAGTAGCTTAGGTTACTGTTTGGAAAATGAAAGCCTTTGCATTCAAGTTAGTTTATTTGTTTTTTTAGACCAAGCTTTGTATTAAGGCAGGTTAAATCCTGGGTAACTTCTGTAACCTACCAGATCATGTGGTATTATGGCTACCTTGTGGATGATTAGCTTTTGCCACTGTCTTTTAGTTTGATAGTCTGAAAAAAATAGTTTGTGTGAGTTGTTTCCTTATGTGAATTGTAACAAGTTAAGATCTTTGCTGAAAAAAACCCTAGTATTTATGTAATGAAAGACTTGTGAATTCCTCAGCCAGAATTCTCACTGTAGTTTGTCTTGTTCTGAGGGAGAACTGCAGTCATGACTCATGTTTGAAAAAACTTTCTAGTTGCCAGTGTCTCTTGAAACTGTGAGAGAAGTGTTAGATACAGTGATCCAGGAACTTGGTGAGAATGGTGAAGAGGGAAGTCTTTCCTTCAGAAATGGTCTGACACGAACTGTAGATTCAGCAATGAAACATTCCACTCCGTCACCAACCAAGTTCTCTTTTTCGCCAACTAAGACCTACAAGGTATGTTAACTAGCTATTATTTCAGGAAATTGTTAGCTTGTAAGAAAGATTCAAATAAATCAATTAACTTTTCTTTTCTTAGTTTTCTCCGAAAACTCCCCCTCAGTGGGCAGAAGACCATAAATCTATACTTCAAATGATTTGTCAACAAGTGGAAGCTTTAAAGGTAAAAATTTTGTCACCATATTCAGTAAAGAACTTGTTGGCCTTTTAGTTATGGTAAGGATCTAGTGGTAAGAGCATGGGCTAACTTAGAGTTCCTAGAATTACTTTCTGTAAATAGCTGCCTAAAATGAGTACCAGAGTAAGTCCTTTTGCTTAAAAGCTCCTCTTTGGGACTTGGACTGGAATGCTGAGGCAGCCCATCTAAGGAACTCTTTATATGTAGATAAGAATTCTGCTTTTATCAGCTTGGTTCTCATCCACTTGGTTCTGGGTTTTTTACGAGCATGTTCTGCCTTTAGACCACAATGGAAGTACTTTGTACTCCATGGGCATGTCTTGCATGATCTGGCAGGTACTTCTTGGTTTGTTTGGGTTTTTTTGTTGTTTTTTTTTTTTAATTAGTCCCACCCCCTCAATTGAACATGCTTTTGAATAGCAAAAGGGTGGGAATCCTGCCTTACATTTTCTTCAAATACCTCTGCAGTAGCTACTTACACTCTTGCTTGGCACCCTGTCTTGACAGAATGAAATGCAAGAAATGAAACTTAATAATTCCAACACAAATGCATCTCATCGGTGGCCTGCTGAAAACTATGGAACTGATGCAATGCCAGACAGTTACCAGAGAGCACAAAATCTTCATGAAGCCCCATTAACAGGCAAGTTGCTACAGAATTTTTGTCTAAATGCTTAGCTAAATCAAGTAAGACTTTTGAAAATAATGCTAAAATGTTTTAATGATTCACAGTTAATAACTGATTGCTGGAAAAAGTATATAGAAAACAAGAAAAGATAAGTGTTAATTGTTTTCCTGGTGTTCCTTTTTAGTTGCTACTACTGGCCCATCTGTGTTCTACAGCCAGTCACCTGCCTATAACTCTCAGTATCTTCTGGGAACTGCTGCAACCAATGTAACACCAGCAAAGGTGAGAATAAATTTATTTCTCTAAATTGTTTCCAATGATCTCCTAAAAATGACTGAGTGGTTTTGATTCTGTACACAGCTAGATGTAATTACAGTTCCTTACGCAGAATTTGGTGAACTTAAACTGCTAGGGATGAAATGATAATTTTTCTACTTGCTTAACATTTGGGATATGGAGTTTGGGAGGAAAAGCTAGAAAAATATATTTTGTGTGTGTACATTTCTCCTACAGGTATGTATGATAGCGCTTAACTATTTCCCCCCTTAATTGTGTGGCAAAAGAAAATGGGGTTTTCAAAGACTTTTTTCATTAAAAACGCACTCAAACTCACCCCTTTTTCAATGCTTGTTCTCAAATGCCTGTCAAGTTTTAAACTAAGGCAAAACTAGTTTAGGTTTAAACTTGAAAGCATGCCTTTTGTTTAAGACTGCGTATTACATGGGCTTCTGCTCAGTAAGATTTTTGTCCTCTTTATTATCACAGTTAAGCAGAGCACTTGTTTTCTGCTTTTTCTTTAGCCTCCAGTCTATGGCATGAACCGACTTACGCCTCAGCCACATATATATTCCTATCAACCACCACCCATGCATACACCACCTCTGCAAAACACTTCTGGGTGTATGTTTTCCCAAGAAATGTATGGTCCACCTCTGCGTTTTGATTCTTCTAGTACTGCACTCATTTCTCCTCGTACAGCTGATGACTATTACAACTACAGTGTTCCACAGGCAAGCACCAATCCAACACTGCCTAAACCGGGGTATTTCACAAACCGTTCAGTCACACCACCCACTTTAAAGCCTGCAGAACCAAAAGCAATGCCTAAATTTGGACAGCAGGGAACAGCAGAAGGATCAAAAACGCCTCTGCCAACACCAGCACAGCCAAGTCAGCCAACAACTTTTAAATTTAAACCTAACTTCAAGTCCAATGATGGGGACTTTACTTTTTCTTCTCCCCCTCAAGTTGCACCTCAGCCGCTTAATGCACCTTTTAATAGCAGAGAAAGCCTTTTGGATCTTCTAACATCTGATAAACCTTTACAGGATGATAGGTACATGGAACAAAAGCCAATTAACGATCCCACAAGCAGTTCAAGAAATGTCTTCAATTTTAGCAATAAACATATTCCTGGCATTTCTCTTCGAGAAAACACAGGACAAAATGCACACAAAAACCTGGGTTTTGAGAAGAATGATACATTTATTGTTCAAGAGCCAAGCAAGCCTGTATTTATGGCTTCAAATTCAGATTTGGCCAATAGAAGTCATGAAACAGAAGGAGGAAGTACCCATGGTGGAGATGAGGATGATGATGGTCCTCATTTTGATCCTGTGGTACCACTTCCTGATAAGATTGAAGTAAAGACGGGTGAGGAAGATGAAGAAGAATTCTTCTGCAACAGAGCCAAGCTCTTTCGTTTTGATGCAGAATCTAAAGAATGGAAAGAAAGGGGTATTGGAAATGTGAAAATACTGAAACATAAAGTATCTGGCAAATTTCGTCTCTTAATGAGACGGGACCAAGTGCTGAAAATCTGTGCAAATCACTACATAAATACTGATATGAAATTAACTCCAAATGCTGCATCAGATAAGTCATTTGTATGGCATGCTTTAGACTATGCAGATGAATTGCCAAAACCAGAACAGCTTGCAATTAGATTTAAAACACCTGAAGAAGCAATGCTTTTCAAAAAAAAGTTTGAAGAGGCACAGAATATTTTAAAATCCTTGGGATCGAATACTTGCACATCTGTGTCTCAGAGCAGTGGGACTGCAAAAGAAACAGCAAATCAGGATGTCAAGGAGCCCAACAGAACCACTTCTGGGACCATGAACTTGGGCTTTCAGTTTCCAAAAGAGGAAGCAAGCAGTGAACCTGACAGCAAAGGTGCCCTTACAGCTACATCCACTGCATCTAGCACTACTATTTCATTTGGAAAGGATGCTCAGCAAGCCTGTTCCTCCGGTGGGTTTGGGCAGCATCTCTTGAAGAAGGATCAGTGGGAGTGTCAAGTATGTTTGGTTCCAAATGAAGCAACTGTAAAGAATTGTGTATCATGTCAAAGTCCAAATCCAGGTATGTGGGAAACACATGGCACCCCATTAACTGGCTCTGCAAGTTTGAAAGCAAGTGGTAACACAGTGCAGGACAAGTTTGGATCTGCTTTTGCTAAAAAGGAAGGTCAGTGGGACTGCTCTGTATGCCAAGGCCAAAATGAAGCAAAAGATGTGAACTGCTGTTCCTGTCAGAGTCCAAAACCTCAAAATCAACCAAATACATCCACACCTTCTCTTCAGGCATCTGCTCCTCTAGGGTTTGGTTCCATTGCTGATACAAGTAAGCCACAGAAAAATGGGTTTGAAGGGCTTTTTGCTAAAAAGGAAGGTCAGTGGGATTGTAGTACTTGTCTTGTGAGGAATGAAGGTTCTTCACTAGCCTGCATAGCCTGCGAAACACCAAATCCATCTGGTAAGCCAGCTGGTGATACTTTGCCAACTCCTGCTTTTGGCTTGAAAAGTAAATTACCTGAACTTGGACAGTTTGGAACAGGCTTTAAGTTTGGGCTTGAGCAAGGCAAGACACCACCATTTACGTTTCAGATTTCTTCTGATGCTGATAAGTCTGCAAAGGAAGGATTTAGCTTTTCAATGCCAATGCCTGCAGGTGGATTTAAATTTGGGATACAGGAGTCTAGTAAAAACACCACTAAGAAAGATGAGCCATCCAAAGAGCATACAACTGGTTTCTTAAGAAGCATTGATGAAAAAGACAAAAAGGAATTGCCTTCAGACACTGGAATTGGATTCCAATTTCAAGAAGCAGCAGACACGGAGAAAATTGACTTTGTTTTTGGGCAAAATAGCAGCACTTCTACTTTTGCTGAGCTTGCAAAAAGTCCTCCTAGGGAAGGCTTTCAATTTGGCAAAAAGGACCCTAACTTCAAAGGCTTTTCAGGTGCAGGTGAAAAGCTTTTTTCTTCACAAAATTCTAAAACAGATCAGAAAGCAAACACTTCTGCTGACCTTGGTGAGAAGGATGATGATGTGTATAAGACAGAGGACAGTGATGATATCCATTTTGAACCTATAGTTCAGATGCCTGAAAAAGTAGAGCCATTTACAGGAGAAGAGGATGAGAAAGTGTTGTACTCCCAGAGAGTAAAGCTGTTCAGGTTTGATCCAGAAACAAGCCAGTGGAAAGAACGTGGAGTGGGCAACCTGAAGATTCTTAAAAATGAAGTTAATGGCAAAGTAAGAATATTGATGCGGCGTGAGCAGGTACTGAAGGTGTGTGCAAATCACTGGATAACGACGACAATGAACTTGAAACAGCTGTCTGGCTCAGATAAAGCCTGGATGTGGATGGCCAATGACTTTTCTGATGGTGATGCAAAATTGGAACACCTGGCAGCAAAATTCAAGACACCAGAGCAGGCTGAGGAGTTCAAACAGAAGTTTGAAGAATGTCAGAGGCTACTACTAGATATACCACTGCAGACACCCCATAAACTTGTTGATACAGGTAGGACAGCTCAGCTTATACAGAGAGCAGAAGAAATGAAGTGCGGCTTAAAAGATCTCAAAACTTTTCTGACAGATGACAAAACTAAACTGTCAGAAGAGGAAAATGTAAGCTCTGTTTGTACCAGCAGTACTTCTGATTTGGTTATAAAGCCGCATGCTGAAAGTACAGGCCCCACTCTGGAGTGGGATAACTATGACTTGCGTGAAGAAGCACTGGATGATAGTGTAAGTAGTTCTGTATATGCATCACCTCTTGCAAGTAGCCCTGTAAGGAAAAATCTGTTTAGATTTGGAGAGTCTACCACTGGTTTTAGTTTCAGTTTTAAATCTGCTTTGAGCCCATCCAAATCTCCTGCCAAACAGAATCAGAGTAGAACATCAGTAGGCACAGATGAAGATTCTGATGTTACTCAAGAAGAGGAAAGAGATGGACAGTACTTTGAACCTGTGGTACCTCTGCCTGATCTTGTGGAAGTGACCAGTGGTGAGGAAAATGAGCAAGTTGTCTTCAGTCATAGAGCCAAACTCTACAGATATGACAAAGATGCGAATCAGTGGAAAGAGAGAGGGATTGGAGATATCAAGATATTGCAGAACTATGACAACAAGCAAGTTCGTATAGTAATGAGAAGGGACCAGGTACTAAAACTCTGTGCCAATCACAGGATAACACCAGATATGAATATTCAACAAATGAAGGGATCTGATAGAGCCTGGGTGTGGACTGCATGTGACTTTGCAGATGGGGAAAGAAAAGTAGAACTTCTGGCTGTGCGATTCAAGCTGCAGGATGTTGCAGACTCATTTAAGCAGATCTTTGATGAAGCAAAGCATGCCCAAGAGAGAGAGACATTGATAACACCTCTTTCTTCTCGTGCTAATACACCAAAGGAATCTCCATGTGGTAAAAATGCTGTAGCTGTGCTAGAAGAAACAACCAGAGAAAGAACTGATGTCAGCCATGGTGATGATACTTGTGATGCAACTATAGAGGCTGCGGAGGTGTCAAATACTTCTGAAACACCAACAAAAACAGTGGTTTCTCCTCCAAAGTTTGTATTTGGATCTGAATCCGTCAAGAGCATTTTCAGTAATGAAAAGTCAAAGACATTCACATTTGGAAATACTTCAGCCACTGGCTCTCTCTTTGGCTTCAGTTTTAATCCCCCAAGAAAGAGCGAAGGCCATATTCCAGCATCTCAGAGCACAGCACAGAAAGAACTGGAAGTCTCTGAACCATCAAAAATCTCAAATGCTACTCAGAAGCCTGTAGACAGCAAGGTAGACAACTTGCCTGCTTCAACACAAGATGGACCGTCTAACTTTTCATTTAGAATTCTGGAAAAAGGTGAGTGTCAATTTTACTAATAATTTATTCAAGTATGCAACTTATTAAGCAGTAAGCTCTGTGCAACTCGTTATTCTCTTGAGAATAGGTAGTTTCTTTCATATTTTTGATGCAGGTATTTACAAGTTCTCCAGCGTTTCAACTAAAGAAGGGAATTTTAAGTCATTATTATTTTCAAATAAAAATGAAAATGTATGATACAGGATGTTTACTGAGAACAGGGTTTTCAGGTAGCATAAGCTCTGAAGTACTGCATCTGAATCTTGGATTTAAATGCTCAAAGAATTTGTGGATTTGCTTTTGGGGCTTAAATAGGTAGTTCATGTTGTATATACCTGGGCTTTTGCTCGGAGTGGCAAAGTGTGAGAATAGGTATTGTGGAACTAGTCTGTACGTTTGTTTCACATGTTAAATACCAGCCTCTGCAATTTTGGTTGTGTAGCTCAACATCAGATGTCAGCCTGCTTCCTTAGAAAAGAGATTATGATGGCATACTCAGTTGTACGGTTTCTGTCAGAGTTTGAAGATGCACAGGCAGAAGCTGTGGCTGTGACAGGATCACTGTAATGTGCTGAAGTCTTTGTGAGAAGGATGGGATTTATGAACACATCCTGTCTACTAGCTAGAGTGCAATAAAGTGACATAGCAGAACATGACAGCTACAGTCCATTCAGATGGGTTAGATAAGTTTCTGTAGAATTAACATGAAATTTCGTGCTGTGAAATATGACTATGGAGTACTTGCAGAACATAGATAAATCTGTTCTATCCTTTTAAAATTCCAGGTAAACTCTTATATGCCAACAATTTATTTTTTTAGGATTTAATTTTAGCCTCTTTAAATCTAATCCCATGGCCTTTTGGACAAGCACATCCTCCTTGCAACCTGATAGTAAAGGTATTTACATACTGCACTGAATGTGTGATAAAAACACTCTTATCAGGCATGGACAATAACCCAGCTGTGTCAAAGCAGTTGGCTCAGTAATCATTATAATTAACATGCATGCTGAAGGAGAAGACTTAAAATTGTGTGTCTGACTACTGTATTTGTCCTGTTAAAGAATGTCTCTAGCCCTTAGTATATTTACATGAGCCAGCACAATGGATGGCCCTGTTAAAGCTTTTGGCTTCTGTTTGCCTTATTTTTTGAGGATGTGTGCCCTGCACTTCTTCCATCACAGTTTTACTGTGTGTGTGCGCTAGATCTCTTAAATTCCTTTTTTCTAGAGAAATTACTTTGTTATTTTCAGAGACTATGTCTTGTGGTGCCTGATGTGGTTTACTCTATATCAGTGAAATGTGCCTGATGATCTTGAGACAGCTTATCTATTGAGACAGCTTGAATGTATTTAGCCTTTATGGAAATGTTCTCTTCAGTTTCCTGATTATCAGCCTTAATTGCTGTGCTTCTAAAAATAAAGAGTGCACAGAAATGAGAGAGCCACCTTCATGTATAATCTGAAGTCCACTGCAGCTACTTAGAAATCTTCTGCCAACTTGTAACCAATTTGTTTACATTCAGACCCTATAAACAAAACTGTTACAGCTTATAGTTTGATTATATGTTACTACCAGTGCTGCTTGCAAGTATGCTTGCTGTAAGCATGCTCAATTTACACGGTTTTAAAAGTATTTTAAGAAGCCAACTTTTAGTTTGCATAAGACAGGCTTCCAGTATTAGTGTCTTACATTGTTTAAAAGTGTCAAAATGTCACTGTTCTTGACAAAAAAAGCTGTTGGTACTTGAACACTGCATTCCTGTTCTGTATACATAACCTAAAGTCATTTGCTCTGTGTTTTCAAGCATCCCTGTGGATGGAGTTTATTAACAGCTCAGTTCTATTTTCATAATATGGTATCCATAACGTGGAGTGATTAATCACTCTGTGCCAATGCACACATGCAAGAACTTTTCCTACCTCAAATTGATGATGGTTTTATATTGGGGGCATATGGAAGGGGGGATGTATTTAAAGAAACAAAATAAGCCTTTCTGGTACTTAAGACTGTTCTTCACTTCGACTTTTCCAATAATTAGGTTATGTTTATAGTGATTTGTTTGCAGTTGATAATTGCCTTCAGCATAACTTTAGTCTTTGAGCTCTGACTTAATAATAAAGGATTTTGAGAAGTCCTTTTTAAATTTATTTTTCAAGCCCATCCAAGTTTTCTCACGGGGAACTTCTTTTGGGAAGTGGCTTCTGAGTTGTGCTAGACCAGCATTAAAAAGAAATTTAACCTCATGGTAGATCTGTACCTCCATGCATTTACATTTTTCTCAGGTCTGGTCATAAACTTCTTCTAAGTTCTGTTCTGATTTTGGCTGGGATAAAGTTAATTTTTTCTCAGTAGCTGGTACAGTGCTGGGTTTTGGATTCAGTATGAGAACAATGCTGATTACACACTGATGTTTTGATTGCTGCTAAGCTGTGCTTACTGTAACTAAGTGAAGGACTTTTTTTTTTGTCTTATGCTGTGCCATTGAGGAGGTACACAAATAAAAGCGGGGAGGGAGCTTTGCTGGGACAAGTGATTCAAAGTGGCCAAAGGGATATTCCATACCATAGGACATCATGCCCAGTTTATAAACTGGTGGAGTTACCTGGAAGAGGGGCCAGTAGGAGTATGGGAATGGAGTCTGGCATTGGTCAGCAGATGATGAGCTGCTATACTGTACATCAGTTGTTTTTTCTTGAGTTTTATTTTTTCCTTTTAATATTATTTATTATATGTCACATCTTTTTCAATTAGTAGTGTTCTCATCTCCACCTACAAATTTTACATGTGATTCTCCTCCATTCTGCTAGGTTACAGGGTGTGAGCCAGCAGCTCTGTGGTGCTTAATTGGCAGGGAGTCTTAAACTTGTGAAGCACTGGTGTGCTTTAAGTCATGTCAGCTGCAGGCTGCTGTACCTGTTACATGCATTAGGGTTTAAACTGTTCCTTTCCTTTTATATTCAGAAGCTCTTCATTGATCAGTGCATGAGAGGAAATGCCATTATTGTGACTAGCTAGAGAGATTTAGGCCTACCTGGTCTGAATGTCAGTTCAAACAAAAGTGAAAAGGCATTACAGCAGTTAACTGTTGTGCATGATATTGTCCTGAATTTTGTTTTTTTCATGTACTAACAATGTTTTGTGTGGATTTTTCACCCAGAGTAGAAAGTTCTATTATCCTAAAACCAAGTCTTTTCAGGATATGTTGTATGTATGCGTGGCTTTTTGTTTTGTGGCTGCCTGTGAAAATGTATCTAAAGTGTTTGCAACAGGAATCGTTGTTGAAGTCTTTTATCATTTTGAGTAGATTGGAACACGCTGGAGTATTATTCCAGTGTTTGATAGATCAGTTCCATGGAAAACTTGACCTATTGGCTAATCTGAAGTGACCTTAAATGTATTTCTTATACAGCTGTTTTGCCCAAAGGGTAATGAAAGAGATTGCATGATAAGTCTTTTTAAATGCTCTCAAACCTGGTGAGCAATGAGTGTGGTAAAACACTGAAACAGTGTATTTGTTGCCAGGGCTTCTAGTTAGATTTCTACTGCTCAAATTAGAGAAAGCATATGTTTTTACTATTTACCTGACTGATTTCAATGAAATGTTTCGTTACATTCAAAGATATATTTTTGAAGTTTTTCTGATCCTAAGGAAAGCTGTTTTTTGGTGTAGGACTAAATGCTCCACACTAAAATGTCAGGTGAACTTGATGCAAACTTACTCAGTCCAATTAAGACACTTGCTTAACTAACTGGGAAGAATAAAACGTGTGATAATATGCAAGATATCTGCATTTCTTCATAATCTGTGTATTAGATGTACTTCTAATTGTTACATCAGCTAGGGTGAGTGAGTTTTTTGGATAAGATTCTGAGGAGATGTATGAAAACATCTTTATCCTGTACTCATGATATGAACCTAGAAATTTGCTGCTCAGGAATTTTATCCTACACCTACTTTGTGCAGGCTCAGAGAACTTACTGAGATCTAAAAATCTGAGCAAAATGAATTAGTCTACAAGAGTGTGCTGGTTATGGACTTGAGTTACTTTTTAGCTCTGGTGTATAAATGCCTGAAATTATGAACTTATAAGCGAAGGTGGGGCAAAGACTGCAGAGGTAATACTTGGAAAAAATATGTGAGTTTGAATCAGTACTTGTGATTTTGCTGTTACTTTACTTCATACTGCTCTTAATCTACTGGACGATTAAGTAAAAAGTAATGAAAAAACTGCTTTTAAAAAGCAGACTTTAGTGTGTTAGTTGTGTCAGAGGATCAAAGGACAGATCTGTAAACATGTCTCTTCTGTCCTTTTCTCTTCTTGCAATAAGTTAAATTGTATGATCAGAGAAATCAGTGTTTTTCAGGAGCTGGGTACTAGTTTGGCTTCTAGTTGAATATTTAGGTTTCCTCTGATTACATTATGCCACAGATTTACAAATTTTTTTTAATGAAAAGCACAGCGAGCTTTTGAGACCACCCTTCATATTCTAACAAACTTAAAACTGGAGAACAGATAATAGGCTGTTAGCAAATAGGCTGAGGTACTAAAGCAATAATTTTGTTCTTAGAAACAGCTGTTGTGGCTATTGATCTGCTTATGGGGTTATTCTTAAAAATAGTTCACACATTTATTTCTTAGACCTTTATCCCCAAACTCCCCTTTTCAAAACACTTAAACCTAAGCAAGCAGAACCCCAACCAAACTATACCTGATGTTTAAATTGCTGTATCCTCCCTCTTTGCTTCCATTCTCTCACAATAAACTCAAGTATTTGTTTCCGAAGCTGTCTTGCAGCCATGTGTTTTATCTGCAGTTTGCTCTAGGCTTTACTTTCAGCTTTCACCTTTGCACTGATCATGCACTGTTCTCAATACTGGTGGAAGGGATAACTTAATGTTGAAGGCAAGAAGAGACAAAAAGCTAGATAATAAAACTGATGGTGATATTTCCGTACTGCAGAAGCTAGTTATATACTAGCAATAGTTTTGTTGTTTGACAGTGGAACTAAGAATTACTTTAGTTTTGCAACAGTCAAAGTTTCAGCAACAGCTATTATGGTAAATTGAGATTAGTTAATAAAAGGCTCAGCTATCCCATAAGTAATCTGGAATTAATTCTATTCAATTGCTTGGACAAGTTGTTGTATACAACTTCACTTTTTTTGAGGCCTGAAGTTCGCTTGTTGTGCTAGTTTTGCATTAATCAGCATTTAGAAGAGAGCATTCACGGACGTTTTCTCTTTGAGAACTTCCTCTGTGAGTTGATGGGAACAATTGGAGGCTGGTTTGGTTGTTGACAGCCTAGGAAACCAATTGGAGGATTTGGTCAGCTTTTGTGAATTTACATTTTGAAGCAAGCAAACTCTGGGAAAAGTCCTTTTTCTCTGCCAGCAGGAGTGCAGGTAACAGGGCCCGGGCCTGGCTCCACCGCAGGCCTGCGGGCCCGGCCGGGGGCAGGGCCAGGCCCCTGTCTGGGGAGCTGGCGTGTCCCGGCAGGGAGGAGGGGTGGCCATGGGCAGGGGGTGCTGCTGCTGAGCCCCAGGGACGCTGATTGACATCCTAGCCGTCCCCCTGACCCTTTCCAGAGCAGCCGCTGCTGTTTTCTGGTCGGGCCATCCCTTCCCAGTGTGGCCTGAGTCTTCTGAGATCCTGGCACAGCTCCAGCATGGCCTGGCCGCAGCCTCTTCATCCTCCATGTGAGATTTAAACTCTTCTAATGCTCAGATAAGACTTGCAATCTTCCTTTGAGTGAGAGGATACACTAAAGTCAATGAAGCAGGAGTCAGGTTTACATGGAAGGAAAATGAGGAGATGCCATGAATTTTGGGCTTAAAATCCTTTTGTAAGCTATAGGAGTGAACTGTACTACATTAAAGACTCCTATAAACCACGAAGAAAGACATGAGGGCTTGTAGTGTTCAACTTGTACATTGTGAACAAAGGCACCTGTGTTGAGGACCCTTTGCCCCGAGGAAAGAAGGGGATCTTAGTTCCTGGGGATGAAGCATAAACAGAGAAAGAGAGATGAAGAGAACCTTTGCTTTTAAACAGTTTATTCTTAAAAGTAAATACCCTATGAGTTTAACATGATCCATAAGCACAGTGTCTAGGAAGGCTGTGAAGATGAGAGGAGTTCTCACAATTGCAGATTCCCGGGCGGCTGTTATTTGTGAAAAGTGAAGCCACAAGAGAACTGTTTTTTCTTGTAGAGAAGTCCCTATAACCTAACAAGGGGAGACTCCTCTCCTTAAAGTGCACTGAAAAAGATTATTTTTAAGTTGGTAACGGACTGAAGTGCTTTTCTATGTTCTTGTCAAGAAGAAGAAGGTGTGGGAGAAGAGGGAGTTCTGAAGGTTTTATTCTGAATTTATTATTTGTGTTGTTAATAAGGTTTTCTTTATACCCTTTAGGTTTTAGGCCTGCCTTGCTTTTGCTCCTAATCCTACCTCACAGCAGAAAATGAGTATATTAAAATTAGAAAATCTAAACCCCTACATTAAATTAGTATTTCTGCCGGGTTGTAAACTGAAACAAAGACATTTGTTTACCTCTGTTTGACACCTCTGTCACTCTTCTCCCTAGCTATCTCTTACTTGACATGAAGACTTAATTAAATAATCCTTTTAATAATACAAAGATGCAGCCAAGTTTTGTTTTAATGCTTGAATTCTAAAAGCAGTTGAACAGCATGTAAGTTTTGCTGTTCTGTCTTCACATCCTGTAAATTTGATTTTTGTTTCCTGTCTATCAACAGAGCTAAGTAGGCCCTTGGAATTTGTTTCTGTAATAATGTGAGGTTAATGTTATTTTCTCTTCTGAAGTTATGCTGTTTTAATGGTTTGTTCAATTTCTGTAAAAAAGCTGAGAAGACCACAGTGTCAGAGGATGATGTTCCATCTGATGAGGTTGAAATAGTTTACGAGTTAACACCTACCCCTGAACAGAGAGCCCTTGCCGATTTCCTCAAGCTCCCTTCGACATTCTTCTGTTACAAGAATAAGCCTGGATATGTGAGTGATGAGGATGATGGTAAGGAATGCAAAAATTTGTTTGTACTGCCTTTTTATGGGGAAAGGGTATAATACACTGCACTAGTACAGCCCCATCTTGAGCACTGTGTGTGGTTTTGGGTGCCTCTGTGTAAGAAGGACATCAAACTGTTGGAGGGTGAGCAAGATGAAGCCTTGAGTGCCAGACTCAGGAGGAATGGCTGAGGTCACTTGGTTTGTTCAGCTGGGAGAAGACAATGCTGAGGGGTGGCCTCATGACAGTCCAAAACTTCCCCAAGGGCATCAGCAGAGGAGGTACTGATCTCTCTCTGCTGCTCAACTATTGGACACAAGGAAATGGAATGAAGCTGTCAGGGCAGTTCAGATTAGGAAAAGGTTCTTCTCCGAGAGGATGGTCAGGCCCTGGAACAGGCTCCCTAGGACAGTATTTAGAGCAACACGCCCATCAGAGGTCCAGCAACATCTGGGTGATGCACTTAGTCATATGGCCTGGTTTTAGATAGTCTTGCAGGGAGATGCAGATGGTGATCTTTATGGGTCCCTTCCAATTTGAGATACTCAGTTAACACCGTTAGAACCATTAGACACTTAAATATTTTTGTTGGGCCAATGGGAAGTAATCCTGTCAATGTCCTTATGGCCACACTTGTACACTTAAGTCTTCAAAACAGGGTAGTATGGTGGAGGCCCAGGAGTGACCAAAGGGTATTTGTTTGGTGTATTATGGGTGTTGACATCTTTACCAAGGCAGTTGGTTAGGTAAGAGGTATTTGAGCAAGAGACCTACTTTAGTATTTTGAGACAAATGCAAAGCATTTTTTATTAAAAACAATCAATCTCAGGTTTCCTAAATGCTATACTAATGAGTTATTTTTTCTTCTAAAGAATTCCTAATACTATTAGTAAACTCACTTTATGTCAAACCTTACTGCATGTAATTAATTGGTTTATTCAGCAGCAAATACTTTAGATGGAAGTTTTGAAACATTATATTCAACAAAAAATGGGAGAAGACAAGCCCCTTCCACAAGTACCTGAGATTGCAAGTTTTCATATAAAAAATCTTCAGTCTTCTTTCCCAATTATGTTTAGAGTGATTAATAAAATCACTCAGTAAGAAATATGTTTTCTAAAAGCAAAACCTGTGCCACATATCTGTAGCAATCTAGGCTGAGAAAAAGTGTTAAGAGCATTCTGGAGTGCATGTAAGCAACACTAGAAGTGAAAGCTTACTTGTTGACTTGTGTAACTCTTAAAACATAAGCAAAAATTACATATGCCTGCTAGCCTTGTGAGTTGGAAGGGCTTAGCAGACTTCTCTGCCTACTGTGTGCCTGAGAACTTAATCTTGTTTCCTGTGTTTAAGATGAAGACTATGAAACAGCTGTTAAGAAACTTAATGGAAGACTCTATCCCAGTGATTCAGAAAAGAAAAAGAAAGGGCAAGGTCCTGTAAAAGGTATGTCTTAAGAGATTTTAATTATTGTACTTGATGTATTGAAACGTGTACTCTGAATCTGAAGGTCACATGGGCAGAGGTTAATTTATGTTTCCTGGGATGATTTTTAGAAGCAAAGATGCTAGCTGCAGAAAACCTGCATCTCAAAGGACGGAGTTAAGCTCAGTATCTTAAACTGTTAGTTAGCAGTAAAGGGGTACCTGAAAGAGAAATGTACATTCCAGGTGATCTCTGAGCAAGAACATCTAAGTCTCTGCCTATCTTGAGCTCATTCTGAATGTGAAAAATGCAGCGTGGCATGATACTGCTCAAGAGAAAGTTGTCTACATCTTTCAGTACTTGCTACTTCTGTAGTTACTCTGTTGAAGCTTGTGACTTAATGTTGTTCAATCTAAGAAAAAAAAGCTATACTAAAAATATAGGTGTAGATGACTTGCTTATGTGTCTGATGGTGTCTCAGACTTCAGTGTTGCGTAACTTGAAGTCTGGGTAGGTACTTGAAGTAAAGTTTAGGGGTTTTTTGAGGTTATGTGCTAGAAGGATTCATCCGTCTTGAAATATGAGGAGATACTGAAGGAAGTTGTTAGTAGTGGCAGCTGCATGATGAAACTCTTCATCATTGCATGGAAATTCCCTGCTAGCAGTGAAAACCACAGATGTTGTATTTTCAGTTCTAGTCACCCCAGGTTGGGTTAATTAGTCTTCACTTCCTCTATTTAAACAGTAATGCTGTCTGAGAAACTCATGAAGTCTGTCTTCAAGTTGATCTGGATATTATGAGGTTAATTTACAATGTTGAGGCTAAAAATTATTTCAGTGTTTAGCTGCCTTCACAGCTATTTTCCATTTATTCTTTACAGCAGGCCTTGCAGGAAAAAGTGAATTCAACAATGAAAGAGAATGTGCTGCTACTTGGGAAAAGAAACCAGCTCCTGAGGAGAAGGATGAAACAAAACCTCTGCAGGTTCCTTCTACATCTGTTTATGGTGTCAGTACTGATACTGAAGGTGACAGTCTGAAAGATGTAAAGTCAGAAGCTAAAATTCAAGAAATGAAAGTAAGAGCTAAATCTTTACTGAACTTCTTGTTATTAAACTTGTACAATTACTTCATATGTGTGAGACAGAACAGTTTTAGAACTAAAACATGCAGTGGGGAAAAATTATTTGAGTTTTTTGGTAGCTGTGCCATAAATGTCTGCCAACATAGGAAATTTGATTTCAGGTAGTAATGGTATTTTTTTGAAAACAGACTACTTCAAAGATACTTCAGTCTCTTCTCAAGTTAACATCTTTGTTAACTGTAATGAAAAACTTCAGAAAGCTTACAACAACTTTCCTTAGTGTTCTTTATTTTTCTATAAGGATTGTTCTTAGAGCCCTGGGGAGGAGTTTTGAATCCTAAGGTCTTCTAACTTATTTATCTATTACATTACTTTTTTGATTAATTGTAGGAGAATGAAGTTGCAAGCTCAAGTGATTTAGTCTGTACCAGTAAGGAAGAAATACCTGCTCCATCAAAAGATGAGGTGACAGTATGTGTCCAGTCAGATACCAGCAGTGAAGGATCACATTCCACCACAGAAACTGTGCAAGTATCTCAGACCTTATCAAGACCTGAAGATAAACCTGTAGATTTGTCAGCTAAAAAGAGTGAATCAGATGGTTCAGAGTCAGCACAAGGTAAGGTCAGGGGTATGCTGAGCTTTTTTAATAGGAAACTGCTTTTCTGTGGATCAGTTTATCTAGTGTATTTGCTGTCTTGGGGAGAGGTAGTACCAATACTGAATTAGAGACATAGGTACCAGTCTGGTAAAAATGTGTATATAACAAATTATATTGAGTTCAATTTCATTACAACAAAACAATGATAATGTCTATTTTGTAATTTACATATGATGTACATTCATTGGTTTGCTGTTAAATACTGCATGAGCTCAGTAGGTCTGCATCTTAGTAGTCTGCTCAAACTCAGTCTTGGACCCTTTTTTAAAACCATTTTTGGTTTTAAATGACAAGTGTCATTCAAACTTTAAATTTATTGGGAGGAAGAAATACTGTAGACAGTACTCCAGTTTATTCTTACATAAATGCATTTTCTTTAAGAAAGTAGAGAACAATCTTTGACTTTTCCCATTTTTATTTGATAGAAAACAGAATCATCTCATTTGGTTTTGGCAATACTGCAGGCCTGTCATTTGCAGATCTGGCATCCAAAAGTTCTGAAGACTTTGCATTTGGCTCAAAAGGTGAGTTCAGCTAGTCTCTGATACAGACCTCAGTTGAGTTTTTGCTTCATACAGTATACCTTTTGCATGTAAAATTTCTGCTGATCATTAGAAACAACAATTTTTTGCAAGTTTTTGTGAGGAAGGAAAAAAAACTACATGAAGTTTAAAATGTAACTTTTAATTGCAGATAAAAATTTCAAATGGGCAAATACAGGAGCAGCTGTGTTTGGAGATACCAGCCATAAAGCAGATGAAGATGAAGGTGGTAGTGATGATGAGGTGGTACATAATGATGATATCCACTTTGAGCCAATTGTGTCCTTACCAGAGGTAAGATGACTTCTAGAATATAAAACAACATAAAGATAAGCATTTCTGCTAACACAGCAGGCTTTAAAATATGTTTTGCTTAACTAACTTTGTTTTCTGTGTTGTTGTGTTTTGTTCTGCATGTTTTACACTGACTATGTTGAAGCACCTGTTATTTTAAATCCTAGTACAGCATAGCCCTGGGGAGGTGTCTGGTGCCTCAGTTAAAATCTTCAACAGTGATTTCTTTATAACTTGACTGAGAGTCCATTAGGATGCAGATTTGTACACATAGCTTGTAAAAGCTAAACCATTTATATAGCACAGCAGAAACTCAGGGGAACCGAATAACTGCTAGTGCTTATACAACTCAGCTATAGCTTTGTACCAGTGACTTGTAGATTCAGTTCTGTGAAAGCCATGCCAACTAGGAATTTTTACTTTAAGCTAGGCAAGAGATTTCTAGAATCATTAAACGAAAATATGTACAATTAACATCACCTGAAGGCTAAGAGAACTTTTTTAGTTTGAAAATAAATGGTTTTTCAAGAAGTAGAAGAACCTTCAACTTTGAAGGTAGCCTTATAACTTACTGAGTGAGACTTCACAGTTATTCGTGTCTTGATTTGCTTTTTAGTCTAGTAACCATTTCAGACTCTTTTGATGATATAGTCATATTGCCCGTCCTTTCTATAAATAATAAAATTTAACTATAGATTAGTAAAACTATTCAGCAAGGCAAATAGAGCACAAAGGAACAATATGTGGTGTCCTTCAATTTGAACAGCTTATCTGATTTATTCTGTAACATGCCTTCAACTTTCTTCTTTAAAATTTGGTGCCCCTTTGCTCATCTGTGTGTCACATTATGACTTCTATGATTCTTTTCTTGTCTGCTTCCCTTTTTCAGTTTCACAAACAGTATTTTGTCACATGTTTCTCCAGGTCTCTCAAGTGTTCCTTATCTTTGGAGAAGTGCTAACTAAAGGAGATTAGAGGCTAGTAAATGCATACATAAAGTGAGGTGGAGATATGGCTGCCAGGCTGATGATTGTATGCTTGATGTTTATTATGTTCAAATGCAAATATCAAATTCTTTAACAATGTGCTAAGGGTAACTCCTAGAATTGTAACAGTACTTTGTCTTCACTTCTCAGTGTGCATTTCATTCAGCCTGAAACTTGGGAAAGTTGGCAGAACACTTGATCAAGTCTCAGGGTTTTGTTAAAAGAAAAACCCTTCCTCCCACAAAGAAAATCCCACCAAAACCCAACCAACCAAACCACTCTCAAAGCAAAACCAAGACACCCACCAGAACCACATGTAGTGTGATAGAGAATTGCAGTGTTATAATTGGTCTCAAATTATGGAATTTGTTTGGCTCTTAAATTCTGAAAATGTCTTACCCATTTTGGTGTGATGAATGGGGTGTTAGAGAAAAGAACATACTGAATAATTTTCCAGTGTAATATGTCAATTTTCAGAAGTATATGTAATAACTATTTAATATCTCTAGGAAATCACCGGTACTCAGGTACTCAGTCTACTGTGCTGGTTTTTTTAGGTGGAGGTAAAATCTGGAGAAGAAGATGAAGAAATTCTCTTCAAGGAGAGGGCAAAACTTTATAGATGGGACAGGGATGTTACTCAGTGGAAGGAGCGTGGTGTTGGAGAGATCAAAATACTCTTCCATACACAGAAGAAGTACTACAGAGTCCTAATGAGAAGAGACCAAGTTCTTAAAGTCTGTGCAAACCATGTTATCACCAAAGAAATGAACTTAGTGCCCTCTGATACATCAAACAATGCTTTCATTTGGACAGCCACAGATTATGCTGGTGAGTTTTTTCAGGTGGTCTTTGTTTTTTCTAAGTGGTCTGTAATTTCTGTGTTTTGTTTTTCCCTGGAGATTATTACAAGATGAAACTAAACAGACCTTCTTGAATTTCTTTTCAGATGGTGAAGTAAAAGTAGAGCAATTTGCAGTCAGATTTAAAAGCCAAGAAATGGCCAATTCTTTCAAGAAGATGTTTGAGGAGTGCCAGCGAAGCTTGTCAGAACTACAGAAGGGGCACTTGTCTCTGGCAGCAGGACTGTCAAAGGACACCAACCCTGTTGTGTATTTTGAAGTTTCTGCTGATGATGAACCTTTAGGACACATAACCATGGAGCTGTTTGCAAATATTGTACCTCGAACCGCTGAAAACTTCAGAGCCCTTTGCACAGGAGAGAAAGGATTTGGATTCAAGAACTCCCGCTTTCACAGAATAGTCACAGACTTTGTGTGTCAGGTAAGCATAAAAGGAAGACTTTTCAATGAGATACATCGTGACTAACAATGGCACTTGAAAAAATGACTTGCACAGAATAGCACGTTCTTGTTGGCAGCATGGATTCACTGTGCAGGATAGTCTTACCTGTCCTTTCCCTGCAAGGAGATGAGAAATGGTGCAAGCAGCACATGCTACCCTAAGATGCTTTTCACCTGTGCCTGCCAATGGCCTCATGCCTCAGTGTTTCCTAGTACTGTCATATCAGGGTGGAAGAAAAAAAATGGAGGGAGGGAGGTGGAATCCTCTTACAATAGACGAGAGGCTTGTTGATGAACAGGAACACCAAGGAAAGTAGGCGTTCCCAAAACGACCATTCATCCTTCTCTCTCTCCAGAGAAGAACTTCTGTATGCTCACCTGTTAAGAACACTTAGTTTCCAGGCTTCTCTTGGACTTTAAAGTACACTTTGTATTTCAGACAACTTTAAAACTGATATTCCAAGTATCATAGATGTTAAGTTTCAATCTAAAACAAACAAGTCTTCTAGATCCGGTTATCATGCAGTGGCCTGTTTCCTAAAATACCAAGTTTTGTGCTGGGAGCAGCAGCCTGCAGTACACCTGTAACCCCAGGTAGACAGTGTTGGTTTTAAATCCCTGCATTCATTCAGTAGCACTGGCAAGTTCTTCATAAATGCTGAAGGCTTAGGAGATTGATCATAGCTCAGACCTTTCTTAAAATTGTAATCAATACTTCATTGAGTAACTTGGAACAGGCAGAATGAACCAACATCAGTATTATGCTTTGCTAATGATCTGCATGTCACTACATCCCCAAAGATGAGGCATGTAGATGACTTTCTACAGATGTATACAGAAGCCCAAATGTATACAGTAATATAGGAAAATAATATACAAAAGTAATAGGAAGGACATCAGCCTGTTGGAGTGAATCCAGAGGAGAGCCAAGACTTTTAAGAAGGATGGAGCACTGGTTCTAAGAGGAAAGGCTAAGAGATTTGAATTTGTTTGGCCTGGAAAAGAGAAAGCTTAGGAGTGATGTAATGGTGTCATTCCAGAGCCTGAAGAGAAGCCTACAAGAAAGATGGAGGGAAACACTTTACAAGAGCATGTAGTCACAGAACATGGTGGGGGGAATAGCTTCTAGGTAAAAGAAAGTAGGTTTAGGCTAGGCGTTAGGAGAAAGTTGTTTTTAGGAGAAAGTTGTTTGCTGTGAGGATGGTGACACACTGGAACAAGTTGCCCAGACAAATTGTAGAAGCCCTATCCCTGTCAGTGTTCTAGGCCAGGCTGGATGGAGCTCTGAGCAGCCTGGTCCTAGTTCTAGGTGTCCCTGCCCATGGCAGAGGAGTTGGAACTAGATGATCTTAAAGGTCCTTTCCAACATAAACCATTCTGTGATAGTATGTGAATGACTTGACACCAGAATAAAATATTAGTCTGTCTTTTGATTCGTTCTTCTACATGTGGCTGAAGTATGCACTTCATGGCTCTTTTGTTAAACCTTTGTGCCTTTTTGATAAATTCATATAGGATTTAAGCTTATTTCAGGGTATTCCACATTGTATGAAAGAGCAGACCTTCTTTTAAAACCGTTAACTGCACCATGTGTGCCTTGACAAAGTGAGCTGTTACCACATTAAGTGAGTGATATTTTAAGTTTGCTCTGCTTTGCGTGAACTTTCTTCTGAGGTATGGTGAGAAGCTCTTCAGTGAGAACTAAGGCTGTACAGATAAATTTACACAATCATCTTTATACTCAAATTAGCAGGAATCAGAAGTTTGCTACTCTCCAGAAAGATAAAAGACACCATGCTGCTCAACCAGTTATGTGACAAAGATGTATGGAATTACTGGTCACTGCTGTGTTAACCTTTTTCAAATTAATTCTGTGCCTGCAGGGGCTAAGCAAGGACAGGCCTTCAGTGAGATAATGCAGGTCCAGGCAGCTTCCAGGGCCAAGTGATGCAGGCAGTAGGAAAGGGAGGCCTAGAGGAATGTCACCATGGGGAACAGGAAAATAAAATTCTGTGTTTGGAATAAACAAGGATAAACCTCCTTCTACTGCTTCCCTTACCATGAACGAACTTGCTGAAGCTGGGAAACCCTACATCTAAGCAAATACTAATACCTGTGAAAATGAAAAATTAGTTCTTCGAAAACAAAGTCTTTACTGTTGAAAGGAAATATAATTTTTGGGTTATGGTTTGGGACTTGTTAGTTAATGCTGCGTCTGTTTTGTTTGTTTGTTTTTTAGGGAGGAGATATAACTAACCATGATGGTACAGGTGGACGGTCAATTTATGGAACAGCATTTGAAGATGAGAATTTCATAGTGAAACACACTGGTCCTGGATTATTGTCAATGGCAAATAAGGGCAGGGATACAAATAATTCTCAGTTCTTCATAACACTTAAAAAAGCAGAACACTTGGACTTCAAGCATGTGGTATTTGGGTTTGTGAAAGATGGAATGGATGTTGTGAAAAAGATCGAATCCTTCGGTTCTCCTAAAGGGCTAGTAAATGGAAGAATTGTCATTACAGACTGTGGGCAAATATAGAATTATTTCTTTGAGTATACAAATGTTTTAGCAGTATAAATCAGTACTTAGATGTTATTGACTAATTATTTCAACTTCTTAAAATGGACACTTCTGATGTATAAATGTAAAATTACAGGTTATAGTTGAATTTTTTTATGTGTTAATTGATTTTTTTGCATGGTAAATAAAGTTCAGGCACTGGCATATTTCAGATGTATTTGTGTTATCCTGACATATTTGTATTAAGTGTCAAATTTTAAAAATTAAATCCTAGTCTTGTTAAAATAAATGTCTTTTCTTCACTTTGGTTTGTTTAAAAGAAAATAACTTGCATAACTTGGTTCTTGCTCTCATGAGGGTCTTTGGAATGTGAAGACTGTAGACGCATATTGCTGGACAGTACATTGCAGCCATTTGAAAGTTAATGGGTATTCCAGGTTGAGCCAGGTGGATGTTGGTTTGTTCTGTCTGCATAGTTTTTAAATGATTGATCAATGTTTTGCTAGAGCAATATGCCGACTTTTTTTTGGTACTTCAACTTTTTCCAAAAAACGTGGCTTAATGAAGAACATCTACTTCACACTGGGATTTTACTTGACATACTTTAAGTATAACCCTCTGACTCCACTCAGTGTTTATTCACTGTGGCAAACTTCTGACCTTGCTGCAGGCTTTGGCTTGTGTATTCTAGCGTGCTTGTACCTTTTACAACTTTGCCTCTCAAGGGTGAGCATGCATGTGTAAATGTGGGGTTTATTTAAACTGATACTCTATAGTTCTGCACTGGCAACATGCATTTAGCCTTGCTTTATTTGGGAGGTTATGTATTTATTTTTAAAGGATGGCAGTCTTCAGGGGTCCTCAGGGCCCTTACCGCTCTCTACACCCACTCAAAGGAGCCTGGAGCTAGGGCTGGTTCAGCTTCTTCTCCCAGGCAGCCGGAGGATGTGGACTTAGACTGTGCGAGGCCAGGTTTAGGTAGGACAGAAGGAGCAATTTCTTCCAGAAAGGCTGACTGGGCAGTGGCATGGGTTGCTGAGGGCCGAGTTAGAATCACCGTCGCTGGCGGTGTTTAAGGAGGTGGTACTGAGCGGTCCTGGGCGGTGTTAGGGCGACGCTGCCAGGCCCCGCCGTTCCGCGGGGGCGGAGGATCGCTGGTTGTTGTTATTGATGATGATATTGATGTGTGCCCGCCCGGCCGAGCCCAGAGCGGCGGCTCCCCCTGCCCTGCCGCGGCCCCGACTGCGCCTGCGCGGCCCGTGGCGGTTGGTTCGAGTGCAGCGGTGCCGCCATGGCGGGCCCGGGGCCCGGCTTCGGCCGTGGGCGCTCCGACCCGGGGCTGCAGCCGTGCTGCCCGCGGGGACCGGCGGGGGTGAGACGGGGCTGGGGCGAGCGGCCTGCGGGGAGGGGGAGGCACAGAAAAGCCATTTCATCCTCAACGCGTCCCTGAAGTGCTCGGAGGAGATGGAGGATAGGGGAACTGTCCGCTCCCTCGGGGCTCATTGTGAGCGCAGTGCTGTTGCGCACCCGGGCGGTGCGAGACAAAAGCGGAGTTTAAACAGACTTGAGGAGGTTACGTGCTCTTGCTACTCTTGTACCTGACCCTGCGCTCCGACTGCCTTTAGAGTTGAAGTGCTGAAGAGTCATCCTTGTCTGAGCAGGAAGTTTCCCTGGAAATTGCAATTCCAGATTCTGTGCGGTATCGAGACACAAGTTTAGATTGCAGTATTTGCCTAAGACCTGGTGCCTGCCAGTTGAGTGAGAAAATATGTGAATCCTCTTTAGGAGAATGTTAAGCTTGTATGACGTATATATAATAGGATAACTAATTTTTCTTGTCTTTTTTGCCACAGTAATTGACAGTCTCACTTAAAATGCATTAGGTGTGTTTGTAATTTTTTTTTTGGTAAAGCTTAGTGATTAGCTCTGTAACAGTCAGAGAATAGGAAATTGTTCCATATCTAGTCAGTCAGGAATCAAACCCATGGTTCATTAGAGACTACTGCAGTGACCAGACAGTTAAATTAGGATGGGTATCATTCCTTTGCCAAGGTATGGTTATTTTACACGGGAGAAGGTCAGGTTCTTTGCACTCAGATGAATGAATGAATTGTATTGTGGTTCCTCTCTTTATCAAAGAGAGTCAAAGTCTCTTTTAAGTTGTGCTGACAAGTCAAAACTGATCTGCCTAAAAATTCAGCAGCACAGACCCTTCCCCCATGCTGGTGTTTCAAAAGCCTTTGATACTTAGTAGGAGTACTGGTTGGCCCGGTGCCTTTATTTTGGCTGAATTCTGTTTGTCTTTCAGTGAAACAAATTTTTTGCAGTTGTTTTCATGCATTTGTATTCATTGAGTCAAATGCTTCCAGTGTCTCCGGGGCATCACAGGCATTAAGTGCTCAAAAGTCATGCTGTAGGGGAAGTCATGGTGGAAGAATACCCATGAGCAACCAAAGATTGGGAGAGATTGAAAGTGGGTTTGAGTTAGGTACATAGTTTGATTGGGATACTGAGTTAGTCCTGGGAGTCATCAAATCAATACAAAACGCAGCCTTTTCTTAGGAAAAGTAGCTTTGCATTTTAGGATCAGGAACCATCCCAAATGTGATGTGAAGATTTTAAGTTTTTAGCAACTAAAGTTAAGCTATATGTGCCTTTAGCTCCTGCAGAAGGATTTGCAACTTGAATAGCATTTGATGGTGTTCTAGATTCTATGGGGAGTTTTTCTTGGGGAATATTCTGCTTTGAATTACAGAACTGTACTTTAAACAAAAGTAATTTTAAAAACTTATTTTTAAAATACTGTTACTGAGACTTTAATGCTTGCAAGGAAGAAAATGTTGCATGTGTTTGTGTGCTTTCTTATTTCATTAAGAAGTGGTTATTCAAGGGCAGGAAAATACAGCAGTTAATCATTTGATCTAGAGTATAGTAGAGAGATGCAGTGAAACAAGTAAGTTTATGGAAGCTGCCTTGAGTCCGATATTTTATAATGTGCATTCAGTTGATTTTGCTTGTAGCCTAAAATTTCTGTCATTCACTTTTTTTAGTACGTACTTATAAATTAGTAAGAAAAAAAAAAAGCACGAAACTGGCATAGAAAGCCTAGATATGAAGGTAGATGGCACTGTTTCCATGATTACCTAGTTCTACTTTTATGCCTTTATTTTATGTTACTTGTCTTCATAGTGTTTTATAGTTTCTCAAATATTCTAACACATAACACTGCAAGTATTGTTATTAGACTGTAGAGAATATATTTGCTTCTTTATGTTAATATGAAGACCATTTACATTTTTGTATTAGAAAAAAAACCACCCCCCTTTTCAAAGTTTGTAGTGAGAATTGTCACGAGGTGTGACCGTTTAACTATTAAACCAGTAAGTTGTAACATACTTTTTCCATGAAAATTCTGACTAGAATGCAGTGGTTTTGTGCTTTCTTTTAGGATTGCCTCTCAGGAACATTGCATACCAAGTGTAAAAGCAGAAGCTCTCTAGTTTACAAAGGTAATACAAAGCAATGGTGCTTTGGTATCTTTTACAGGGAAAACATATACTATAGCTGTATTGTTCCTAAATTTATTTAGTTTTGTACTTTCTCATTTTAAATATATAGGTAATCTTGATCAGGGATTGTGATGCCTGGGAATGTTGACAAGTAAAGAGTGCAAACGATGTTTTGGAGCAATGGTTCACAGCCTGTTTGTCTTTAAGTCTTGCTTGAATTAGTTGGTAGCAGTCCACTTCCTAATGCGTGTATTTAGCTTTAATTTGAAGATACATAAATGTTTAATATTTAGAACACTTCTGGTCTCTTTCAGAAACTGGTGCATAGGGACAGCAGGCTAAATCATTGTATTTGTCAGACTTCAGTTAGAGAAGAATTTCGATAGGCAGACAAGCTCTAAAATTTCAGAAAGACGAATCTGATGTGAAAGCTAAATAATTCTTCCTATGGCTTAAGCTGTTATAATTAAGTTCATAATTCATCACACTGCATCAGTGGTGGTTTTGGTTCTTAAACTTACACGACTACCTGGCAAGTACATCTAGTAAGTCCTTATTGATTTCTAAATTTCAGCTTCTCAAATGTGAAATAAAATTGTTGTGATTTTGTGTATTTCAGGTGACACTGACAGCTCACTGAAAAATATAACTATTTCTTTATCAAATTGTTCTTTAGAGTCAGAATTTACAGAAACTGGAAGAGAGAAGAACATCAAATCTAATGATTTCCGAAAAAGTTTGAAAAATTTGGATTGGTAGGAGGTGTTTTTACTTCTCCATTATTATTTGTTTTCTCTCATAAAAGTGCAAATAAAACAGATGTATTTGGACTGTGCAAAAGTTGTTTTAAGTTTCTTGTTTTCTTGTTAAGTAAAGAATTGTTTGTAGCTAATTTATGCAATAATGAGGATGCTGATTTTGGTGAGGAATATTGTTTCCCTTTCTAATCTAATCTGTGTATGTTGGAATTGCTAAGGGGATACAGGAATGACATAAACTTAATTAGGCGATAAAAAAAATTAACTAGTAGAAAAGCTAATAGCCCAGATTGATAAACAAATTTATGTTTATTTAGAGATAATTCAATTCCAAGTGCGAAGAAGTCTCTTTTAAGGGATATTTTATACCAAACAGGAAAAATATAATTTAAAAAGGAGGGGTTGTATTTTTAGTTCTCCAGGAATTTGGTGGTTTGTGGTGAGAGAAGTGTTGGTTTTACATGTGCTTACAGCATGGAAAGTCTAGTTAGTGTAACAACTCTTAAGTCAGCAACATGGAATTTCTGTGGTTGAGATTTGTGAGTAATAATGCCTTTCATCCAAATTGTTTATCTCTGGTATTTGTTATCAGTAAAATATCAAAGTCTTATAGCTCTTTTGTACTTTTAGTTTTGATGATGAGCAAGATTATTTTTGTGGTTCAAGTGATGTAGAAGTAGAAGAAAACAGCCTTATTTGCTCTGAAACTGATGCAATTCAAAATACAGCTATATACATGGGAACAGGTAATAAAGATTTAATTTTACACATTCTTACAACTCTGTGAAGTGTAGCATGTGACTTTAAAAACTTCCTAGTAAATGTATTTCTGTTTGATTCAGAAATACACTAGTCACCTAAAATGCATTTTAATGTGAGGATCTTATCTTTCACATGAGTATTTTGTTTAGAATTATTTTAGGAGGTTCAGGCATACTTGAAGCAATACTAATGTTATTTTCTCATGTGGTGTCCAGTAGGTTCTTAAGTCTTGTCCTGTTTACTTAGATGTCACCCTAAGGTCTAATCAGCAGCAAATCACTTGCGTGAAGCCCTTACAAAAATAATAGCAGATTTTGGAGACATGATTAAGTCTTTGCATAGATTTCATACAGATATCTCTGAGATTTCTATATTGCAGTGAAGGGCATAGTTTTACTTATAAAGCTGTTGATTCTTGATCAGTTTGAATAAATCATGAAACAAGAACTTTGATCAAATCTCTGTTATTCTTTAGATTACTTTCACGTTTTGATACATCTTGCTTTATACTTGTAATTCTGAATTCCTAGAGCACGTTTTTGCTAGTTTTGTACAACAATCATATCAATATTTAGCTAGGACTGATTTTTTTAATGTAAAACACGTTTTTTTCCATGTCCACAGGCCTCACTTTACCATCTCATTTGGCTGCAAATACTCAAGAAAATAGGGACCAAATTATCAACCATGATTTGTTAAAGAGAAATGTGCATGGAACTGGTGCTCAGGCCTGCAATAGGCAAGGTTTAATACCACCTCAAGTTAGTCAAATTTATGATGAATTATTTATCATACATCAGAAGCTGCAGGTAGGAATTAGAATCAGCTTAAAATTTTTGTTGAATACTGCTATGAAGATTCTCATTTTGAGAAAGAAATCTGACATTACTTATGTAGTAAAACTTATATATTAAAAATTATTTTTTGCTATTACTTTACACTAATCTCAGTTACTTATATACTAAATTTGTATCTTCATCTGCCTCTTCCCCTGGGTTAATTCAGTGATTCAGTAATGATGCTTTGACTTGAATTTTGGGTAGACCAGGTAGATGGGTAGGTGGGCACATTCAGCTTGAGGTATTGGAACATAGTATTTCTACATCCAGGACTGTCTTGTGACACTGTTTATGTAGAGGGAATCACTGACAACCATTGCTTCTCTTGGGAACATCTGAAATTGTTCTCCTGACTCTAGGCATTCCAAAGCACTTGCCTTGATGGCCTCCTCCAAAATCCCTCTATTCATCCCACCAGTTCATCTCCAGCAGGTTTAGGCTACTAATAGAAGAACCTCCTATATGGTTTTACTCCGTAATAGTTCCTAAGCTTCTGCTGGATTCCCTGCTTAATTGTCTTATACAACATATGAGATAAAAATAATTTTGTATCTTTTTTTCTTCACCACTTTCTCAGGGATGCATCTCACTAGTTGAAGAAACAATATCATCAATTTAGTGTTCAACACAGTCACATCAGACTCTTCTGTCTTACAGTTAATACCATTAGCCAAATATTTTGGAAGCAAAACCCGAAGTTTAATTTTCTAGAGCAACAATGTAGAGTTGAGTTTTGGGGGGCTGAGCTATTCCAATGCATTTTTGGGTTAATGTGGGAGGAAACTGAACTGAGGTGATGGTCAGGATACTTTGTATTAGTAAGCTCTTGTATAACTATAATTTCACAAAGAGCTAAACATACCTGTGGGACAAAATTTTAAATTCAGCATAATTTGGGAAAACTTCACGTGAGATTTTAAAATAGTTTAGCTTTATTTTTCTTGATACAGAGAGAAAGTTCAGCACAGCAGGAGTATGCTTTACAACTGCAGAAACGAGAGCGTTGCTTAACAGAACAAGAGGCATTGTTTTTTCAACATGAAGGAGCTTTGGCTAAAATAAGAGGTGTTGAGGAAGAAGTTCACACAAAAATTGCAGCTATAAAAGAGGTGAAATAATATATTTAATGATAGATATTGCTCTGTATGCCCTCTAACTCATTTGTACTTATCTTAAGCCATCACATGTTTGCTGGAAATTCTGCTTATTTCTTTGAAGTCCTTGAAATCCCCAAAGGAAAGATTCAAATAAGAAGTACTGAACAATATTGCTAGAGTTTTTGTATGACTTCTGTTTGAGAACGGTGCATTTACTTGTCTGATGTGTACTACATTTTACAGTGACAAGTTAGAAAAAAGTAATTTTTTTGTAAAATAGTGACAGCTATGTGACCAATATTAGAGAAGAAAATGTGGTCTATCTGTAATTGTGTGTAAGTTAAATGAGTATCTTTGCATTAGGTGTAGTTGCAGTGGATTTCCTTGGGAATGCTTTAAGACATTGAGATCTTACGACATAATAGCTGTTGCAGAGAGTACTAGCAAACAAAGACTCAAAAAGTTTGGAGGAAGACCAACATAACTTTAGGGCTGTGGAAAGAAAGAGTAGTGAAAAAGAGTGAATTCATGGAAGGAGAGAAGTGAAACTGGAATTTTTTCTGTAAAATAAAACCTTGCTATTTTACCAAATCTGAGATACTTAAGTCTAAGGTCCAGAGAAGATTAAATATAAAACAACTTTCAGGGGAAGGGTGAAGAGTAGTGGATATGCAGATTGTATTTAATAATTCATACGCTTGTGTTGTAAACCGGAGCCCCAGTCTCTGCATAGGATTAGTTTCTCACTCTGCGTGATTCAGAGTAAGCAAAGCCAGAAACATGAGTTGAAACCTCAAAACATAGTCACAACATTTTGTAAATATTTGGAAGAGTAAGCTGTAAGTAAAAGCTTTGTCACTGATATTAGTTCACCAGCGCATCCCACATCTCAATTGTTTGAGGAGTAAATAAATACAATATACATGTGTACACTTGGTCTGGGTAGAATTGGCAGCAATAGGAGTATAGGCATGTTGCTCTCAGTTTCTGTATAGATCCTTCCTAATAGGCAGTACAGGTCTTACTTTCCTCACCGTTGAATGAACATGCAAATTTGGACATGAAGAACTTCATATTAGAAAGTTTGTCTGACTCTTTTAACACTTAACTGGAACGTATTGTTTCTGGAATAGTCTCTTTTAAAACATGTTCTTAAATTTGATATTTCTACAGCAACATGAGGCAGAAGTTAAGCAGCTGACAGAAGCCTTGAGAGAAATAACTAAAGAAAATAGGAGGCTGAAGTCGTCATTTGACAGCTTGAAGGAAGTGAATGACTCTTTAAGAAAACAGGTTAAATTATTTCCTGTTTTAAGTAATTCTGCAAGTTACAGTCAACAGTTCTACGTATTTGAGCAGCTTGAGTTTGCAAAATTGCCAGCCTTTTGTTTCTCTAAGACAAGAATTGTATGAAAGTATTTTTCTCACCTGTTCCTAGTACTTGAAATTTAGCCTTTCTGACCTTTTACACTGTAAAAAAGAAGTAGGATTTATTCCACTGACGCACTAGCAACAATAATTGTTAGAAAGGGAAGATCCATTGAGAATGAATGGAGAGAAAGTATTTTATGACATAATGGAATCCACCCTGTGCAGATTTGCTGTTCCAAATTGCTGTGCTGATTCTGTTAAATAAAAAGTAGAATAACTTTTCTAACTTCATGTTTGATCAGTATTTTTAGTTCTTTTTTGTAAATTTTAATGAAGGCAGTATTTTCTCAATTTGTAAACTAGAATGGTATGTTTCGTAGTAATGCATAGAGTAGGAATTTGTCTGACTTGACTGTTAAGTCTGATCTAAAATGGCAATACACCAATTATCTAAATTATTTGAGCATTGTTTATTAATTGAACTAATTAATGTTCTGATAATCTGAATACAATAAAAATCTACAGCAAAGCCTCATTCTTTCCCTTAAGAAAGTCAGACCTAACTCCTAGGATGTTGATGGTTCTGATGCAACCCATCTGTCTTATTTCCTCTCACTATGAAATCTTTGCATTTCTTTGCAAACTGAGGGCTTCTGTGATGATCATGCCGTTTAATATTGTATGGATAGAGCATGTTTTTTTTTTTTTTTTAATTTAAATTGAGGTTACGGTTTTCCTGACCTTTTCTCACTGAGCAAACTGGTTTTTTAGCATGGTCAGGAACCACCTTCCCCATTAACAAGACTATGATACCATTCTTAAATTTGTGCATTTTTATGTCACTTCTTCATGAAAAGTAATCAAATGTGAAGTGCCTGTATGTCTAGAGTGTCACTGTAGTGCTTATTCTTCCCTGCACTCTGAATGGTTGGGCTGCAGGTCAACAAAGAGATACTTATCCTGGAACAGGTTGCTCACAGAGTTCATAAGAGTCTCAGACCTTGGAACTGCTCAAAAAGTGTCTGCACATAGCATCAGTTCTTCTTCCTGGCCCAGCTGGAGCTGGGAGTTGGACCAGATGTCTTCCAGAGGTGCTCTCAGATGTCAAGCAGTCTACGATCCTGTAATTTGTTGAGGGAGGTGGATGATGATTTTGTTTTTATCGCTTTTCATGCTAATAAGAAAAAACTTGAGCTTAAATAATTTAGCTGCTCAACAACATTAAGTTACTTTAGTGTGAAACTTGAGATGTGAGTTTTGAATTTACAGATAGTTTAATATTTTCTGCTTCTTTCAGTTATGTGATGTAACTGAATTGAACAAGAAGTTGGAAGATCAAGCACGGAGAGTGCAAGCTCGTTTGGAGAATCTACAAGTAAGGTTTGTTCTTACATGTACCTGCTTTTATAGGTAACCAGTGAAATATAATTCATTGTTATATTTTGTTGTAGAGGAAGTATGAATTTTCAGTGGTACGGAAATCTAATCTTTTATGTCAAGTGGTGAAAGGAAGCAAACCTGTGAAACAGGAAAAAGTGATGGCAACATCAAAAACTACTACGGTAAGAATTAAGGGGAAGTCTTGAATCTTTTCATTCGAAAGGCATTAGGCAATGTAACATTCTCTGTGCTTCTGCTAGAAATTGCAAAACGTAGCTTCTAATTTTATTTTGTAAGTTACACTAAGAAGAGAAACATTATATTGAGGGAAAACCCACACTTAAAGAATTAAGTTTGTTGCTAAAAATGTCTTGGATTTCAGATTGCTTGTGTGTATGTATATGTGTAGATTTTTATTTATATGGCAAGTTTTCCTCCTCATATTATGTTATCTTTCATCTGCCATTTAGAGTTACAACTTGTGTCCACTGTCACAGGCTTCTTTTGCTGTGTCAGAACAACTCTTACACTATTCTTGTTACTGCTACAGTATAGCACTATCCTTATGAATAACACCAGGTAAAAAGTAGTCTTTTAGAAGTATCCAGTAAAGAACCTTAATCTTCTAAACCAAAAGTGGTATATTACTGTTATTTTTTTGAGAAATAATCTTTAGTGAAAGACAGAGATAAAATGCAGTGTTCATTCGCAGTTCCAAAACAATCACCTTTTTTCCTTAAAAAATGTTCTTACATCACTTAATTAAATTCTTCCTGTCTCCATGTAGTTCCATTTGTGGTATTACTCTGCCAACATCTCCCAGCTGTTTATACTTTTTTTTTCCAGCTAGAGGTAAACTGTGAAATGAGAAAGATATTCATACCCCTCTATCTAATTGATTTACATTGAATGCATTAAAACTGTCCTGCCTATATATAGCCAACAAATTCTCTTTATATAGGTTTTAGCATACTTTTATTCACATGAAATACAAATAGTATCAGTAGTTACTCATCAGTAGTTCTGAGCAAAGAGGAAAAAGTTATCTGGAGGTAGATAGAAGAAAACTTTTGAGTTTTCTTCTAACAGTTCTTTAGGGAACTGTTCATGCAGCCTGTCTTTAGGTATCTCTGGATTTCTTTTGTAGAGTAGAGCCCAGATGAGATTTTTGTGAAGCCTTTGTTTTTTCTTTAAACAATACTAGTTACCCAGTTAAATTTATCAACAGTGGATTGCATTAAATGAAACAAAGTAGTTCTAGCGTATAGAAATAAGAATTGCCCTATATGAAGGACATTAAAGACTTGTTTTCTCCTGTAATTCATTTGTCCAAAATTGTAAAGTGTAGTGATTCTGTTTGTGAATTTTTTTTCTAAGCTGTTTTACTACCATTTGACCAAGTACAAAATAAATTATGGGTATATGTTTTTCACACCCAGAAACCATCACAATAGGTGTTTGTTTTGCACTGGGGAGTGAGTTCTGAGGGAGAGAGAAAAAAACGCTGCAGGATTCCTTCTGGGTCTTTGTAAGAAAGGCCTGACAACAAATGGCTTAATTAAATGGCTGTTTTAATAAGACAGAGTAAGAGGAGAAATATAGAGTGAGTAAGTCTTGTGTCCCTTCAGATGCTGGCAACACTGTGTGCAGCATCAAGTGGAGCACTGGTGGACTTTTGCCAGGGAATTCTGAGCAGACCCTGTCCATTGAGAGAAGCCCCTGAACATATTATATAATTTTCTTGCAAGAAAACAATTCTTCCTGAAAGACGTTCTTGAGAGGAGAACTTGTTGCCCTTTTAGACAAGGCCAAGGCTAGGCAGGATCAGCAGTACTAAGAGGGAACTGTCTGATTATGCTGCAGCCAAGCAGGATAAACTGTGCAGTTGGTTGGTCTGTGCAGCACAGACTGCATCTGCTTGAGCAGGTAACTGTGCTGTGGATCTCTGGCTCCTTGATGTACAGTGGTCTCCCAGTCAGGACTTCCCCCTTCCAGCCTATGATCTGCATACAGTTTACCTTTCCCAGAGATATTGGAAGTTACAGTTACATTAATACTATACAGGCTACTCAAACCCTAGGTACAAGGCCCAGCAGAGCACACATGGCCTGTTCAAGATCACTATCTCCTTGAATTTTTTTCCACAGGCTCACACTACAGTAACTCACCTCTCTGATTTTACCAGGCATAAAGTTCTCATCCTTTTCTATTACACGTAATATTTCATAGCTAATGTACTCTCGTGTATTTCAGTCTGTTACTGTTTTAGCTTAGAAAAACCATTAAATTGAAAGCTGAAATATCTGATATTGTGAATATATTACAGCTACCATTGAATTCACAAGTCTATGAGCTCTTAGCCTATCTTATGGATTGGGTCTCTGACCAGCATCTTTGCAAAATAAAAACACAAGAAGAGAGAGAGGACAGTCATAAATCTATGGTTACCCAGAGCTCAAAGAATTCCTGTACTCAGGAAAAGTGCATGAAGGTAAAGGAGTTTGGGTTGTTTGCTTGTGTTAACATGTTTTCAGATTTTGGTGTGTTTTAAATGATTCTGAGAGTATAACAGGTCAGTATGTAGTTAAAGTAATTTAGTAAGAAAATATTCATTCCAGCATGAGATATAATAGATAATTTGTCATTTGTAAAGCCTACAGATAATTTTTAATAAAAGTACGGTAGTACGGTGTCCTGTCTCAACCCAAGAGTTTCAGCATTTTGTTTCAAGTGACTTCTGTGAGGTGATAGCTTGCCCTGTGTTTTATGTGTGATATAATGTTTTAAGGAGATCAACAGGTCAAATTAAAAATATTTTTATGACTATTTTGATACTAAAATATTAATTTAGCAATAAATTTATCAGTAAATGGTGATGCTGTGCTGTATTTCAACACCTCTGTTGTGTTTCTAGTGATACCAAGATTTAGAAATCGGTGAGGTGTCCAGCAAATTCACTTTCTTGTATTCATTATATAGAAGATTTGTAGCCACTGTGATTGGATTTACTGGGATTGAGCTCACATGTATCTCCACTCCCACATATAAACCTATGTAAAATTTAAAACCCATGTATAATTCTGTTAGCTGTAATGGATTTGCCTAGAGAATATTTGCAGATATAATCTGATAAGCTCCAAGAGAAAGTTGAGAGGTTTGTTTGTTTGTTTTTCATTTACATTTAGCTTATAGAATAGTTCATATGCTGCATGTAATTCTATTTTTGTATATTTTTGCAGGTTTTGCCTATAGCTACTGAGCAACTCCAGTGGATGCCATATGTGAATCCTAAACTGCATGTGCCTGTGATTAAATTTATTTACTGGTCTATAAGACAGTTAGACACTGATATGCAGGTAAAACAAGTAGTCCACATGCAGTATGTTTTTTAAAAAAAAATCACGGAAGATTTTGTGTATTAAATACATCTGAAAAATTTATGGTTTTGGATAGCATATAGAAAAGAAACTTGTCTTTGTAAAACATAAGTACATAGTATTCACCCTAGACAGATAGCAAATGAAAAACAAATTCTTTTTCAAGGTAAATTTAAATTTTGCATTCTGTATCTAAATGTAGTTTTCCTACGTATGTGATCTCTCTTGTGATGTCTAAGCACATCTGAAGCTATATTTCGGCTTGTGCATTAACAAAACTTGAGCTGGAGAAGGCAGTTATTATATTGTGTGTTTTATGAATGAGATTTGTTGAAAGTGATGAAAGTGAGTGGCAAAGCACTGAAGAAATTTTGATTTTGCTGTCCTCTGATTGGTGTCTAACTTCAAGATATTCCTTGCTGTTTTTGACTAGACTGCCATAAGAAAATATTTAGCAATATAATAAAGTAAAAAACAGTAGTCTTACTGTGTAGACATAGCATAGTGCTGTCAATGTTCATTTACTAAATCAAACGCTAGAAGCTTTATAAATATCCTGAGTTTAAATTCAATACAATAGTAAGATGTTGGGTTTAGTTCTACTAAGTAACTATATTTTAAACAAGCATATTGTATATTTTGATTCTGTGAAAATATTTCTGTAGAGTTTATGATGAAAATCTAATAGATGTTACCTGTGCAGTGTTCTTAAGCTTCATACTTAGACCTTGATTCTGTAAATGCTTTTAAAGGGTATAACTTCAGGCAAGCTTACAAAATTGAGTTGAGTGAAACAGCTTTTTCTGGAACTAGAGGTAACTTAAATATTGTCAGAGTATCCAGGATCCTCACTAATTAGTCTCTGGCTGAAGTGTGTGTGTTAATAAGGCACCATGTTAATATTGTTCAACTGCTTTTGGAACACAAAGCAGTATCTCCTATACTGATTATATTCCTATTCCTGGTAAAAGAACTTGCAATTTAGTATTTAATTGCATGGAGAACACATGTATGTCAAGTTTTCATGTTTGCACTAACTATATACACTGTTTGAAGCAGCATGCAACAATGAGATCAACCATGAGGAGACTTGGTGAAGATATTTTCAAAGGCATAGTGAGTAAAGGAAATCCACACAGTTCTTCTGAACAGTCTACAGAAAGTAAATCAAAGTCAGCAGCTTTCTTTAAGAGTTTCTGCATGCCTCTGAGGTTTCTGTCAACTTTGATTGTGCTTAAAACAGTGAGACAAGGTAAGTCAAGATTTTTTTGGTAATAATTTATCTATTTCAGTCATGTGCCTGGACAAAAAGCATTTTAATGATACTGTATACTTTATTAGTGAGAAGTGATTTTACTTGGGTATTGTGAAGCAAAATAGACACGTATGAATCTGCTATTACTGATGTTATGTTAGTGTTTATGTGGGTTTTTTAATGTGATGACTTGTCAGACAAGTTAGCATTTCTGAACAGGGGGAGAAGATAAAGGTTTCAAAGTAGACACTGCTAGATTACAAGAATCAAACTGTCTAGACAGTGTGAGAAAAGATGTGGAAAATACAACTCAAAAGAATAAGAGAACACTTCTCTAAGCTGATTTTTTAACTGCTACTTTCAGTTATGAAGAGTTAACATTTCTTCAAGAGAAACAGAGAACAAGGTGTTGCAGATCCTTTTTTATGGAAGTCAGGCAGAAAAGTAGTTCTGTATCATTAAGAGCTGGTGTAAGATGCAGTTGCTGCTTACCTGAAGCAACTTAGCAATACTGTGTGTCTGCATAACCAGGATTTTCTGCAAGAATAAATTTCACAAGGATAGCGTAAGAACGAACATCTCTATAACCCTTTTCCAACTCTTTGTGGTACTAACCACTTATTTTTCCCTTTTCAAAGACATTTTAAAAGCATGGATTATTTTGATAGCAAGTAATTTTTAGTGGGGTTACAAATGAGCAATCCAACCTCAGAGGTGGTCCTGCTTTTGACAGGAAGGTTGGACTAGATTCCAACCCAAATTATTCCATGTTTCTATTTTTGCTACCATTTTTTCTCGGAATGGTTTGTATTTCAAAATATCTTTACGAGTAACATGCTTCTTTTGGTAATTACACGAAGAGATTGATACAGGTGACAAAGATGTTCATTTTCAAAGTACTCCTGAAATACCATGCCAAAATGTCAAAATCAGATGCCTACTTTGGTATCTGATTTTTTTTTTTAGTCTCTTCTATGAAATATGTTAAATTTTGGAGCATTTCTTGGACAGCAGAGATCCGTGTCACAAAATTGCTACGATCTGTGGTACCTTAAATGACGTGAAACAGGAATGCCAAAGATTTTAAATATATAAATAATGAACAGAGCTTTTATTCATAGAAGTTGTACTTCTGGGTTAGATGTTTAAGGAGATTAGTATGTTTTTATGCTTAATGATCTGTGCAATGTGGAAGACTATTCTGACATCATTCATGAACTAACACAGAGTTCTGGCTGTTGCATGGAACTATTTAGGTCAACGTATTTTGGTGTAGCATGATAATTAGTCTCAAATTGAGACTCACGTTCTAGGAGTGTTTGATAAAAGGAATGCAAGAAGAATTGAAATAAACACTAGTCATTGCAGAGACTGATTTACTCTAGCAGATGAACACTCTTGATTAGAATTAATCAGTTTAGCTTCTCACAGTTGCTTTTTACTGCTGGTTTCTGTAACACAGAAAATATGATCTGTTGTTAAACATATGTCAGATATCACCATGTATGAATTTTGATCACTCTGACTGCATGGCACTAAGGATCTGGTGATAAAGTAGCAGATTTGGTTTGAACATATGTCCTCATTCCTTCAAAATGTCAGTATCCAGCAGATGGCACCACAGTTAAACTTATGCAGTAGGAGAAATTGTTTCCTTCTACTTAATTTTCTGTGCTCCAGATGATCAGTGCAATTCCAAGATACTGAGGAAGATTTGACAGCAGGAAGTTAAGAAAATAGATTGGCTCACTTAATCTACATCCTTTGTATAATTTCTGAATGGATGAGAATATAAAATGTTTATACTGAAACTACAGGTTTTTATAGAAGGAATGGAACTAGTTGCTCTCATGAAAATAGTTGCTCTCACTCAGACACATCAGCCACTGACTCCCTTAATAGAGGTTTCCCAGATGTTGAAACCAACATTATCTCAAACTATGTGAGTTTGTATTTTCTTTCCTCTTTAACAAAATATTTGTAGGACTTCACATTTGTATGTATTTTTTTCTTAAACATATGAATTTTAGATAGTCTTTTTCTCCATTCATAGTAAATTGTTAAGGAATACAAATAGGCAGAGGGTGTCTTGAAATAAAAAGTAAATTTAGTATTTTCAGCTTTTAAACTTTTAAGTGTATATCTGCCGTGGTAGCTGTCAGTTGTTCACATGGCTTAATGAAACTATGATTATGGAAGTTTTACTGCCTGTATTCTGATATTTTCAGTGGATTACTTGGCTCAGGCATTTGAGTCCCTTCGCATAGACTTGAAGACAGATGAAGGGAAGGCCTTATTTTTGGAATACCAATGTGTGCCTGTTATATTAAGTCACCTAAAAGTATCCAGTGCAAGTCTACTTTCCAGTGCTCTTGATGGACTACTTCAGATGACCATGGAATCTGGTAAATTTGGGTAACTACAAAAAAAAATCACGACGAAAACAGTTGAGGAAAGCATAAAACCAGTGTAAAAGCAATATAGAAATACTGTCTAGAAACTGTTTAAATAGTCTAATTTACTATTAGCAATTCTTTGTATCATGTACATTCAGTAAAGACATAAAATGTATTTCCGAATTGTTTTTTTCTGAGTCATCTTCTTCTCATGCTTTCTTCTCCCTCTCATGCACTATGTTCTGTATTTCATCCTGGTTACTTTCTTATTTCTTGCTGTGAATTTTTGCAGCTATTTTTTGTTTGACTTTTCAATTTATTTCACTGTATTACCTTGCTGATATTTTTCTTTGAAGTCAGACTGTGCCAGGGAAGTTAAATCATGAAAACCTGCCAGAAGGTGGAGATAAATACTAGGTTCTATTTTAATTATTTTCCTAGTTTGAATAAACAGCTCATCCCCAATCATTTTTCAATTTCTAATGTTTAGAAATAGTGTTTCTAGATGAGATGGTTATGTTTTGCTGAATTTTACTGTGCTTTGGGCCTAGAAAAGCATTAGTAATCTTATTTGTCACAACATTCTTCCAGTTGATACAGGTAAGGATAAATTGATAACCACTTGGATGAGCATGAAGGTAGTAGCACATTCCAATGCCATGTTGAATAAACCTTGTGAATGACTGGGGGTTTTTTAAAAGATAAAATCATTCACTGCCTCTAAGAACAGAAATGTATATTGTTTTGGAAGTATTTCGTTACTATGCATTGTACTAGTTGAATAGAAAGCATGTTTGACTTGGGAGTATATTGCATTGATAAAAGGCACTTTTGTAGCAACCTAAGTACAAAAATATTTAACTAAAGTTCTAATCATCCTTGCAGTCTTTGTCTGACTAGATAATTAATGCAGTCTTACACTCTTCTTCCTAATATTCGTAACTGTGATTGGGAAAGAATTAATTGAATGCACAGAGGCAACAGTCTAAGTGAGACGGACAGGGTTTGGTATTTATTTGGGTAATGTACATCTTCTGTTACCTAGCAGTAGTCATTCTGATACACTAGGTGCCTGCAGTTTGAATAATAATGAAGATATAGTGTGAGACTCAAATTTTGCTTTCTTACTTCTCAGAGAAGTTCTGTCTATGTGAAATTGGGGAAGAAAGAGTACTGTTTAATTAAATTGACATTTGATTGAAAATTATTTCTTGACAACTGGATATAAAGCTTTATTTAGAGCCTTACACTTTCGTAGAATAAATTGCCAATACACAAATTAGGCATGTTCTGCTCTTTTGCAATACATAGTGTTTTGCAAGAAATTTTTAACAATGAGAAATAGTGTTGCTGATGGGAAATTGTGTTTTCATTCCTTTGTAAGTTTCCAATTAAAAAGTCATTAAAAGACAAACTTTAGAATGTGACAGTTACTATTCAGAAGAGAACTCTGTGTTAGAGTAAAATAGAAATTCATGCTCAGTTTTAAAGCTGTATTCATGTGCAGCCCTAAATACCAAGACATAGGTAGTGGCTGTATACTAAAATATGGAGTCAAACTACCCAAAAAGGCAGCATCCAATCAACAGGAAACAAAGTCTAGACTTCTAATTTTTTATGTAATATATACCATCCTAGGCATTCACTCAATTCATTGCAGTAATTTTCTGGCTCTACAGGAGCGTTACAATACTCTTGCTCAAAAATAATTCCGTTAGAGATTAATCAGTTAGAAATTAAATTGTAAAAATGGCAAGTAGAATTTTTTACAGCATATGTACTGTGTTGCAGTACTACTCCCTGTAACTGCATGTGCCCTTTTTTTAATAATAAACAGTGAATGTTAATGTTTCTGTGCAGTCCAGGCTTATCAGAGGTCCTTAGGTAGGTTCTCTCCTCTGTAAGAAATTATTTTTCTCATGTTCCAGAAATGAAGCCTAGGTTTCCCTCAAATATTAAGGACAGTTACTTAAGCTGCATATGAAGAATCACAAAATCACAGAATGTGCTGTGTTGGAAGGGACCCATCAGGATTATCAAGTCCAATGCCTGGCCCTGTGCAGGACACCCCAAGAGTCACACCCTGTGCTTGAGAGCATTGTGCAAAAGCTTCTTGAATTCAGAAAGGTTTGGTGCTGTGGCCACTTCCCTGAGGAGCCTGTTCCAGCGTTCAACCACCCTTTCCATGGATGTCCAACCTAAGCCTCCCCTGACTCAGCTTCATGCCATTTCCTTGATTGGTCATGAGAGTGAGGAGATCAGTGTCTGCCCCTCCTCTTCCCTGTATGAGGATACTGATGACTTCAATGAGGTCTCCCCTCAGTCTTCTCTTCTCCAGGCTGAATAGACCAAGTGACCTCAGCCCCTCCTCATAAGGCTTTCTCTTCAGACCCTTCACTCTCCTCGTGGCCTTGCTTTGAACACTCTCTCATACCTTAGTACCTTTTTTATATTGTGGCACCCAGAACTGCCCCCAGCACTGGAGGTGAAGCTGCTGCTGCTCAGAGCAGAGCAGGACAATCCCCTCCCTTGCCTGGCTTGTGATATTGGGCCTGATGCCCCCCAGAACAGGGTTGGCCCTCCTGGCTGCCAGGCTCTGCTGACTCATGTTCAGTTTTCTGCTGTCAAGGGCCCCCAGGTTCCTTTCCTCAGTGCTGCTCTCCAGCCTCTCATTCCCCAGTCTGTACGTCCAGAGTTGCCCCATCTTTAGTGCAGAATCTGGCACTTGACAGTGTTAAACTTCATATGGTTGGTGATTGCTCAGCTCTCTAATGTGTTGAGGTCTCTCTGAAGGTTCCTATTAGTCTAAGACAGATAGTTCTCTTGATGGAAACTAGAATGAGAGTCTGCAGTACTGCTTAAGCAGATTTGAGACTGGTTTGCTTGTTTTTAGATTTTGGATCAGTATCATTGCTTTTGGCTTCATAGTATGTCTGGTACAGTGGGTTCAGAATCCAGGTTTCCATTGCAAATTCACACAATATTGACAGTAGCATTTCACTTACTGAAAACATGTCAAATGCAACAGCTGAGGCATTAGTATCACCTTTTTTCTATGTACACGACTTTAATGGCAAATTTAAATTAATAAGTCTCACTGCTGTGGATCTTCCTGGCAGACGGCCTTTCATGCTGTCCATCTCTCTTCAGGAGTTTAGCATCAACAACTTGTGAGTCCTGACACCAGCATTTTGATGGGAAATGATAGAGGTGACATTCCTCAGTACTTCTCTGTCTACATCTCCTCTGTACACGGGTAGACAACATTGGTGTACCTGTCCAGCTAGGCCACTTGTGGAATTCTGTGAAGAAACGTTTAAGACTTTTGGTACCACTAGGAAACTAATTTGTATGTGTTTCTTGAAACTTAGTTGCACCAAGTTTAGCTGCACTGCTGTTTCCCAGACATCTCTGAGTTTCTATGCCATTGTATAATTGTGAAAAAAATAATTTTTTGGCTCAATATAGTGAGATGGCTCTGGCTGAACACCGGGTGCCCACCAAACCACTCTGACATTCCCCTCTTCAGCATAACAGGGAAAAGAAAATAAGATTGAAGAAATAAATTGTGGGCCAAGATAAAGGCAGTTTATTAAAGCAAAAGCAAAGTCCACACATGGAACCAAAGAAACCAAAAGATCCCATCAGTAGGTAGCGTCTGACCACTTCTTGGGAAGTGGGGCTTCCGCATGCATAGAGTTTGCTCCAGAAGGCATGTCATAAATAAGGAGTGTCCCCTTCCCAACTCACACTGCCTCCTCCCTCCTCTTTTCTCTTGGCTTATATTGCTGAGCAAATACCATATGGTATGGGAGTCACTTTGGGTTAGCTGTTCCGCCTGTGTCTTTTCCCAGGATCCTGCCCAACCCCAGCCTGCTGGGGAGGGGGAATTTTAGAGAGACAGTGTTGACACTGTGCTGGCACTGCTTAGCAGTAGCGAAAGACTGATGTGTTACCAGCACCTTTCTAGCTACCAATATAAAGCACAGCACTTTGAGGGCTCCTATGAAGAAAATTGATTCTGTTAACTCAGCCAGACCAGGTATCTGGTACGCCTAATAATTAACATCTTTGGAATTGTAACAATGTGTCCGATATACAGAACATACGTATGTGTGCGATTTATATATGTGCCAATCTTGTTTGCCTCACCTCTTTTACAAAAATCTTACGGCCTAAGGAGGAGGTAAAATGTTCTACTGATCATTGTTCGTATGCAAACTCATTCATAGTTGGACCAAAGGCTGACTTTTAAATGTCAGGGGTGAAAAAAGTTGAGGTTAGTATGCTCCTTAGGGCATGAGAGTGAGAGGAACTACTAAAGATGTTACGCAGTAATTTCAGACAGTTTACTTTGTGTCAAAAGAACTTCAGTTTCAGTTTACTTTTATGTTCTCATAGTGCTGGGGCTTTTTCCATATCCCAATACTTTTGTGGATTCTGTTCATTACTTTTACTGTTAATAGATTTGAGGAACCGGATTTTGCAACTGTGTGGGTCCTTATCTAATCATTTGCATTCTGTTAGCAAATTGCTTAGTTTAACATATGCTAGAAACTTAATAAGTAACTGAAACAAAATTGTAGGTAGTTCTCAGGATAAACTATATAATTCTAAATAATTTATGTTGTATTTCATGTTGTTTATATGGTGGAGAATTTTTTTTTCAGATGAGTTCAGTGGCCTAAGTTGCAGTCCAGTTGGTTTAGTCAGCTCTCATCAGGGGAAATAATAGGTTACTTTAAATTCCACAATTTTGAGAGTTAACAGAGAAAATCAACTCCACAAAGATATTTTATCTCATTTCTCTTATTACATTCTGCTAATATTTTTGCTTAAAAGTGTGCATAATAGTGTATAAATCAGTATAGCTGTATTTTTACTGTAGCTATCTCATTGGTTCTTGTCTTCTTCCATGGTCAGATAGGAGGACTGTCAGTTCAGCTATATAATCTTCAATTTCTTTTTTGCTCTCCATACCCATTACCAGTATTTCAATCTGTGCTTGTTTTCTGGAGGATGCTCATCTTTCCCTTACTGCAAAGATTGACAGATAAGAGCAGAGTTAAGGGAACAAGTAATGCAGTGTTATTTTAGTCATGGTGCCCTTTTCCTTGAATCTGAGGCTTCAGATGAGTGCCTTAACATTCAACTTGATCCTTCTTTTGGTCTTTGAATCTAATGAGTGATCTGTAAAGGCATCTTTCTTGCTTCTTATTGAAGAAAAGGGTAAGACATCTATTCCTGCTCGTTTAATAGGGAAGAAAGATTTCAGTACCACAGCTTTTGAAGGTTTCCTTACTTTAGTTAAGGAAAGCAGGGTACCAGGCCATGGTGTTTGGTTTTTAATCCCATCTCTAAGCTATGACCCTTCTGAAGATAGATCTAAAACCAAAGTCTTCTCTGATAGAATTGTCATAGAAAATAGGTTTAGTATCTTGTTAAATGCTGAATGGCGTGTGATAGATTTCGACAAATGCAGAGTGCTTTGGCTGCCTTTGAAATTTTGAGAGCAAAACATATTAACTACATGCTGATGTTTCAGTTTAGTCAAATGGCATATAATGTATTTATTGCTTAACAAAGCTCTTACCATTTCCCATTAAAATTACTATTAAAATTAATGTTTGATAATTAAAGTAATAGTTACTTCTAATAATCCAGATTGTTATAGTATGAAGCAGTAGCTTCCAGGGCATCTTCATACCCCCAAAGCTCCCTCCCTAAGACTACAAATTTATTTTCTCAACAGATCTTGTTTTTAGGATAGCACATTGTTCAAGAGAATTCCTGAATATCAGACTTGAAGCATTTTCTCGAAACAATCTAGTAATAAGTAGCATGACCTCATCAGGAAAATTTGTTCTGTGGATATTGAAGAACTTCACATCGTTTGTATTAAATCACCTTGTAGTTGAATACTTGTAATATGCAGTCTGGTTCAGTAATGTTCGTCCTGTCTTTTCACACAGCTTACTGTGGTTTTTTTAACTTGTGAATCAGTTAAAAGGGTTTCAAATGATGTAGTGAATTTATATTCATCGATCAAAAATACCATTGTTAACTGCAGTGTGGTTCATGCCTGATTTGAAATCTGTTGGCAGAGAGCTCCCTGCCTCAGTTTCACCTTTTGCATTTTCATACGAAGCCATCATACATCTTAAACTCCTCCTGCAGTGATACCTGACTATTGTCAGATCGATTAGTAGGTTCCCCTTTCTCAACCTTAAGTTCATTCAATGAAATCAAAACTTACCTGCTCACTAGACATTACAAAACACTGGCATTTGCTTTAAATAAAACTTAAATGTACTTTGTCTTCAAGCTTGTTTCTGTTTTGTAGAGTATATTTTTATATTAATGTGTACTTATTCACAAATAAAAATGAGAGCACATTAAAAAAAAAATCTCAGAATGACAGTCTTGAGTTTACTGTAAGTTATGGCATATTATGGTAGGGTTTAAGTGTGATTTCTTAACCATATTGACATAACTGAAAATCTTTAATAACTGCAAAAGCAAGCTGTATTTACACATTCACTGAACCTTGCGTTTAATTTTAATTTTTTTTTGGAAGAAAATACTGTGGTCCTGGATAACCAAGTCTGTGTCCACATATACTCGTCTCGTAGGGAAGTTAATGAAGCCAGTGAAGATAAAAGGATTTTCTCCATAGTAAGAAGCTGTGCTTATTTACATGTAAACTGAAGTCTCCTTACATTGACTATCTAGAGGACACTTCCCTTTTCCTTTTTGCTGGAATGCTTCCAGAACTGATGCTAGGAATTCTACAACATGCACTGTTCTGTCGGTACTCCCAAAAAGTCAGTGGTCAGAATTTGCGAAAAAAACCTCAAACCTGCCCCTTAATGTTTCCTCTTGAGTCTTAGCATTTTGAGACTTTGCAGACTACAAGAAGTGAAGGCATGGAATAAAAAATGCCCATATGCTTTAACACATTACAATTCAACATTTTCCAGCGTATTATCTTTACTGGTAACTTTGCAGGATTGCAGCTTTTCAAGTGAATTTATTCTACAGTACCGAAAGGATAAAAATGTCAAGTTTGTGACTACTCTATTAAGGTAGGATTCCCCTCACCTGTGTGAAAAGCAGATGTGAAATTGTCCTGCAGACTTGTGTTTTGAAGCTGTAGCGATAGAAATTATTTACTGCTTACGTGGCATGAACATTGAAATACAAACTATTTAAAAGGAAATCCTTCCTCTATTATCCTATCTTACCTTTTTAATTTTTACTCATTCTTCTGAAAACAGTGGATTGGATAATTGTGTTAGATTAGTAGATGTTTTAGTTTAATATTTTAACCACAGAAAAGGATCTTTAACTGTTAAATGCAGTCTAGGTAATGCTAGGACCCACCTATATGTGCTGAAAGCAAGCAAGTACATCAAGATTTGCACACATTTTTATTAATCAATTTAAAAATCAAATAAAAATTTTGTCATTTGAGTAACATCTATGCATTGTCAGAGCTCAGACTTTATATATCTGCTCACTTGCAATCTAATGTTGCAGAACTACAGGTGATGCCAAGTGGTGTTTATTTATGTTAAGGTTTTCTTTGTGTTTGGAGCAAAGCCCCCTCAGGTGTGTGCTGAGAGAGTTGTGATTCTGGTATTTCATTGGGCCTTTTCTGGCTTCTTGAACAAAGTAATCCATAGTAGTGTACAACTTCAGTTTAAAATGCTATGTGAGTTATTTGTAAGATGTTTTTTTCTCTCTGTCAGGCCTCATTAGAATCAGTCTTTAATGGTAAGACCACACTGATTGCTCATATACAAACTGAGTTCAATCTGCACCAGCAAAAGCTTTCATCCTCTGATGATCAAATCCATCCTTTGATCCACTGATAATCAGTGATCTTCCAGAAAAATGTATGTTGATTTTTAGTATATCAATTTTATGCTTCTGCTATTCTAGCAAGTAAGTTAATTCTGATTTCCATGTATTTTATACCTGCTGCATTGTAAGTAAGCAGTTCCAGCATGGAACTTCATTAGACTATTCTTACCTTTATGCCGTTGTCATTGATTAGTACACTAGATGAGCACAATTGCAAAAATCAGTGTTTAAAACTGAAGTTCATTTTTGGTGAATTCCTTACATAACACACCTTCCAGCCATTCTACTCACCCCCGTTTTCTGCAATATAATATCACATGTTGCTTTCCCAAATGGTATTGAAGTCTAGTTATAACTGCTGTAGCACAACTGTCGTTCCCATACACATACTTACAGATAAACCTATAATACATTTTATTTTCTTTTTTATTTCTCTGCTTTAGTTCCTGAAAATATCTTTAGATTTTTACTGAAATGCACATATATTCACTTTTCCATTTTTTTGGTCTAAATCCAACAAATACATTGCATTGACTGTTCTCTCTTAGCAAAGTGCTGCTTCCTGATTGTTTTTTGCTAGTTTGGGGGGTTTTTATTTGTTTTTTTACCCACCAAACAGTGCACTTTTCCACACGTTGAGCAGCCATTCCTTTTTCAGGAGAATGCTGTGGGAAACAGTGTCAAAGGCTTTACTAAAGTCCAAGTAAACAATATCCACAGTCTTTTCCTCATCTACCAAGCAGGTTACTTTGCTGTAGGTCGAGATCAGGTTGTCAAGCAAGACCTGCCTTTCATAAACGCATGTTTGTGCTGATTGATCCCTGCACATACCATGTGGTGACACTCAGAATGACCTGCTCCATGACCTTCCCTGGCACCAAGGTTGGGCTGACAGGCCTCTTGTTCCCTGAATTGTCTTTCTGGCCCTTCTTGTAGAGGAGTGTCACATTTACCAGCCTCCAGGTACCCAGGACTTTCCCCATTAACCAGAACTGCTGGTAAATGATGGAATGTAGCTTGGTGAGCATTTCCCACTGGCTTTCTTGATACCCTTTAGTGGATCCCATCTGGTCCCATAGGCTTGTTTGTGTGTCTAAGTGGCATATCAGGTCACTGACCATTTCCCCTTAGATTATGGGAACTTTGTTCTGCTCTCTGTCCCTGTCTTCCAGCTCAGGAGGCTGGGTACCTGGAAAACAACTGGTCTTGTAATTAAAGACTGAGGCAGTGAAGGCATTAGGTAGTCTTTTCCTCATCCTTTGTGACTGTGTTTCCACCTCACATCCAGTAAAGGATAGTGATACTCCTTAGCCCTCCTTTGTTATTAGTGTATCCATAGAAACATTTTTATTGTTTATTACAGCAATAGTCATTCTGCTTGGTCTTTGGCCTTCTGATTTTCTCTCTCCATAACTTCACAACACCCTTGCAGTCCTCCTGCGTTGCCTGCCACTTCTTCCAAAGGCCATAAGCTCTTTTTTTTCCCTTGAGTTCTAGCCAAACCTCTTTGTTCAACCAGGCCAGGCTGCTTCCCCACCAGCTTGTCTTTTTGCATATGAGGATAGCCTGCTCCTGTGCCTTAAGATTTCTTTCCTGAAGAATGTTCAGCCTTCCTGGACTACTTTGCCCCTCAGGACTGCCTTCCAATGGACTCTCTCCACCAGTCTCCTAAACAGGCTAAACTCTGCCCTTCTGGAAGTCCCAGTTAGTAGTCCTGCAGTCCTCCTTCCTTACTTCTCGAAGAATAAAAAGCTCTTATTTTGTGATCTCTGTGTGCAAGACGGCCTCTAGCCATCACATCACCCTCAAGTCCTTCTCTGTGCACAAACAGCAGAACCAATGGGGAGACTTCCCTAATTGGCTCCCTTGCCAGCTGTGTCAGGTATGTCTCTTCCACACACTCTAGGAACCTCCTGGACTGTTTCCTCTCTACTGTGTTGTATTTCCAGCAGGCATTCCAGCAGGTAAGTTGAAGTCCCCTTTCAATTAGAAATTATGAGACATCTCCCTGACATCTCTATTTTTACAGATTAGTTCATCTGCCTTTTCAATCTGGTTGGGTGGCCTATAACAGACTCCTGTCAGGGTGTCTGTCTTGGCCTTTCCACTGATTCTTAGCCCCAAACGCTCAACCCTGTCATCACCTTCATCAAGCTCTAGACAGTCAAAAAACACCATAAAATGCAGGGCTATCCCAATTTTTTTCTGGATGTAACCTCCAGTTGCAATATGGGAATGATATTGGTTTCCTGTACATGCTGTCCCATGTCTGTTTGAATGTCTTGCACATCCTAAGAAACTGAAGAGCAGTTCAGATCATACTGAGGTCAACACATAGTGGGTGAAATTGCTGAAATTGCCACATGGGCTCTGTTAACTCAGTGTTGCCTGTGCAGGCACCTACCCTGTGCTCTAACCACTGACATTGGGCAGTCCTGGACTACTGATTACAGGAGAAAATGTTAAATTCAGCAAATGGTTCAAATCTTGTAGGTGACTCTTAGAGGCAGTGGTTATAAGCAAGTGATGTTGCTGTTTCCTTTAAAGTGTTTCTGCTGTGGTGCACAGTTAACTTTTGTGTTTGGTAACTTTTCCACACTAGTAGACACTGCTGCATCATTCACTTGCATTGCTGAGATGCATTCTCCTTTCTCCCAGAAAATCCTCTCTCAATTATAAAATGAAGCAAAGCTGTAATCATTAATTTGTTAAAATATAAACTTAGAGTTGTCATTTTATTTCTTGAAGTGACATAGCTTTAGGTATGAAAAAGAATTTTCTGGGTAACTATAGCTGGTGAGACTTTATGCTGTGACTGATTACTTTGAGGGTAAATTTCCTATGAATTGTCTCAGCAGTGATAAATTCCTTATTGTTTGTTGCAGTCTACCAGTCAAGCTAAGTTAATGCAAGTATAGCACACTCCAATTTTTTAAATATACCACTGGAGGCTTTTGCAGATTATTTTAAATTGTGACAAAGTCCTGTCAAGATAAATTCTAATTATGCTTTTCTAAAATATTCAAATAAAAGCAGAATCTAGGCCACCAAAATATTTTAAAATGTTAAGCTTATGTTCTTTTAGTTGATCAGCTAGAGATGCATTTAAATTACATATTTGTTTTGTTCATTTTCTGATTACTTAGAATATAATCTTCAAAAGCTTATCTGAATTGAATATATAAACAGTGTACAGAAAGTCCATTTAAACGTGCTTTTTTCAGTTGGGTTTCACGTGATTAACTTTGCAAACTTTTAGACATTATTACCACGTTACCTTCTCTGTTTTATAGGAAGAATCATCTGTCTTAAAATTAATGTTGTCTGTTATGTTAATTTGTAAACTTCAAAGTCAGGACATTCTTAGAACACATGTGTGTGTGTATTGTTTTATTAATGTAATAAATTTAAGGAACCAGTAAGAGCAGGGCAGCAAACAAATATTCAGGTCAGCTAAATATGGTGTTTGTTTACTCTACAGAAAAGGAATTAAAAGCATTTTATGGCTATTTAAGGGTATTTATAGAATTAATTGTAGGATCGCCCTGTTCATCCAATCAGTCTTTGTTACCTTCAGATCTCTTATGAATCAGAGGTCAGATGAGTCAGAAGTCACCTAAATTAGTTTTTTGAAGTCTTTTGTTGTCTTAACAGGCAATGGAAAGAAAAAAAGCTGTTCTCAGTTTGCCTCTTGAATATCAATGTTCTCGCACATTTATTTATTCTTCTCTTTCTGATAAGCATCTTTGCTAAGTAAGAGATATTGTTTCAAGTAATTTTCGTTGTTAAAATACATTTCATAAATGGTGCAGTGCAATTGGATAGTACCAACCATTTCAATTTCTTGGGAACAGGCAGTCATTTGTGGCAACTCTAGCAAATTCTAGAAGAATTTCTATGAATTTGAAGCTCTACAGAATTACCATAAAGTTACAGACTATGTAATTTGTAGGCCTTGATTTTCATTGCTTTAGAGAAGGTTATCTCTTCCTGCTATTCTACAGAAATTTTACTTCAAACAGTTTTCAGTGATAGAAATATTCAGTCAGGAAGCACTCTTAAGATGGTAGATTGTGTTCATTGGGGTTTGCTTATTTGCTGTTTCTGTTCATAGTTTTGTCACCATTTCTCGTGGATTTTAACAAGTTACACTCACTAGGGCACTACAGCATCATAGCAGTAGTGAAATTTTAGTTAATTATTTTTCCAGGTTTAAGATTCTGCTGTAGGTACTTAATAACCCCAGAGTTCTGTCACAGAGAGCAGTGGCTCAATAAAGAGCACTGAGTTTTGAGTGTATGTCAGTCACATATCACTAAATGTAGCACATGTGGTGAACTCATCTAAGGATTTTCTGTTTGCTGTAATTGACAGATAGCCCTGAGGTTTTTTTATATGACAATTTCGGAAAAATAATACCTCCTGCAGAGAAAGTACAGAAATGCTGAGAAAAATATTAAAAGTTATATGCCTTGAAGACCATAAGCTAAAATAAAATGAGAAATATATCTTTACTTAAATTTTTTTTCACTGATTACTGCTTTCTTTTCTACTTTACTTTCATTCTGGTTTTGTATTTATTACTCTTACCATTAAGAGGCAGCAAATTGTAACTGGAAGTAGTACTAAAACTGAGAAGACAACGTTGCATAAAACCATAGGTGTATTGAACATGGCAGAAAGAATGCAAGAAACACAGAAGTAGATGTAAACAGAAAAGCAGCTTAATTTATAGTGATTTATTGCCTTGGTAATGCATATCTCTGAATAGTTGTTGTTTTGCATTGCTTTGGGTAAAGAACAGAGGATACTTCAGTTAAGCAAACCACGAAACATCTGCCTGCCTTTTCCAAACTTTATAGAATATCAGTTGTTGTTGCTTTTTATTGTTGCAAGGTTGGCCTCTTGCTACAAAAATTCTGTTATTAGCCTGCATCTCTATGATTTCCATCCACACATTCCATTACATTTGTTGTGGTTCAACGCCTGTTGAATCCAGCATTTTAAATCAATTTGGCAAAGCACCTCTGCTGAAAAGAGAGGAAAGATTATATGTAGCCGTAGTTCTCTGATCTGTGATAAAAGCATTTGCTGTTTCTCAATCTCTTCATTTGAGAGTATAAACCAGCAAATGCCTACAAGTCTCATGAATTCCCTGTATATAAGGGAGGTGGCATTTGGTCATTTGTTGGAGTAGGAATAACTGAGTCCTTTAGCATAAATGTCTAGCTCAGGAAATTAGTTATCTAGCCTCTCGAGCTGACTTCAAATGCCAAGTTGATTTCTTATTTAAGCCCTATTTCAGACAGTTTTCTGTAGCATTTCTTCAGCTTTTTTATCAGTAAACCTTCTGAAATAAATTAAAACCTCGAATTCACTCCGAGGCTTGTTACATTTAATAAGTTGTATGTCCTTGAATGAGGAAAGGGAAAATTTTGGCCAAAACATATATCCAGCCCTCTTTGTACTGATAAAAACATCTTGATATCCTATTTATAAATTACAGTATTCAGGATACGATTTTTCTTTTTCTTATGCTGTAATTTGCATATTGTAATTTCTTATTAAGTAGGACACATTAGATATTTTAACATTATGCTATTAAAATATCTTTCTTGCTTGTGTATTCTGATAATGCAAATGCCCTGTGGTATATGAAAGTCTGTTAATTTTAAGAAAAAACAAATTGTTAGTTCTTTTCTTTATGTTTTTGCTGTCAATTAATCTGTAATATGAGAACCAAGAATGAGATAACCAGGGAACAGATTTAACCTTGTTTTGAAGTTACTACATTTTGGGGAACAGGGTAGAGGGAAGTGTTTTTCAGTGTGACATAAAAACTCAAACGCTATTTTAAGGGAGAGGTTTTTGTATTTGATTGTTGTACAGATCTTACTTTTACCTCTTAATTACTTTCTTTCCTTTCTTGAAACTGAGTACAGAGACAGTATGCTGATAGTGAAACTCTCAGGTCTCACACTATCTTTTATATGTACTATCCCTGTTCATGTGATTTGCAGCAGCTTAAAATATTTCTTTCTGAGTCTTTTTGCTTAGCTTAATATACCCCTTCATGGTCTAAAGGAAAGAGCCATGGTAAATGAGCATTGCATAAACATTTTCAGTGTAAGAATTTTTATTTGAGTTTAAAATGGTTCTGTTTCCTGTTATTCTTTGTTCTCAGGAGAATAGACACTGTTTTATTCCAAAGATCAGTAGTGTCAGAATTCTTAGGAATCTGCATTTTTTCTGTTCTTGTTTTACCTGACTTTTGCACCACATGTTCAAAAGAAACTGAAATACTTGGTTGTTCTAATTACTGCACAACATGAAGCATTTAAGGCCTTCTAAAGGTATCAATAGCACTTACACTTTTCTCTGCAGTGAACCCTGTGATACAGTTTTTAAATTATTTTCTTTTTCAGGTTCCTTACAGCCTTTCCTGGAAGCCTGCAGTAATGAATCCTTTTTCCGGACTTGCTCTGTATTGCTTCAAAGTTCTAAGCTAGATATTGCAGTTTTGGAAAAGCTCAGTGTTATACTGCAAAAACTCTCCAGAATAAAGTAATCCTTTATTACTGTTACTCTGTTACCTATTATTAGGTCAATGAACTTGGTGATCTTTATCTTTTTTCTTTTCGAAAAACTCTTCTGTGTTTTTCTGTTTATTCCCTCCACCATATACGACACTGGACTTTTAATGTTAGCAGTTAAACTTAAACTGTTTCTGTCATTAAGGTTTAAGACAAGCCTCTCAATTACTGCATAAATCTAGTTCAATTTGCAGAGTACAAATTAGAAAAAAGCCTCACAATGTAGACTTAAAGAGGAATTATCCCTTATGTCTATAGGTGACAAAAATGCTTAGAATTCTTAGAAGGGAATCCTAGACCTTCAGTTTTACTCAGATACTTAGTAGTAAGCTCCTTTGAAAATTTAGTCTTATCTTTGACTTGCATTCAAGCTTCATCAGTTTTCATTTCATTCAAAAAATAAATTTAAGATTTTGAGCCAATTAAGCCCTTTTGAGAATGTTCATATTTTTAAATGTTGTTCCCATTGCTTACGGATTATTGTTTTATTGTAACAAAGGTCATCATATCAATAGTAATGAGCTGCTGAGCTTCACTGGCACAGTGCTCAGTGGGGTTGTTTTGTTTATGTAGGGGGATGTCTAAACTGAGTAATTTTTTACATTGGACTTTAAAGCTGTTGGCAAAACTGAGGTTTTCATTTCTTGTAAGAAATAAAACTGAACTCTAGGAAAAAAGTTTTCCTATAAAATAATCTAATATAAATTATAACTGGCATTTACTAGTAAATTACTAGTTAAAAAAGTAAAACTGGCTCATAAATCCTAATTTTTTAAAATTTATTGTCTCTGAAATCTTATTTCACTGGAGTGAAAAGCCCTGTTACAGCCTTTCCTTGATCTTTCTTTCTACTATGTGTACATATCGCTTACTCAAGATAAATGATAATTTTTGTTAAATTTTGCCAAATTTTTCTCACCATGCATTAATAACCTTATGCTTAGAAACATTCGTAGAGTCATATGAAATACTCAAAATAATGCACAATTTATTTCATTAAAAATATATTTTCTGTAGCATATTTAGTGCTTATGTGAAACCACTCAATTTTCAATTGACAATTATTTTATTCAAAATCTTTTGCAGAAGAAATAAGAAGATGTTTAAATTGTTTGGTCTTCATCAAATATTCCGAGAACTGCGTAGAACTATAGATCCAGGTCACACCTTCCTCTGTATAAACCTCAACTCAATTCTGCTGAATTTGGAATTCTTGAGGAGTAGCTCTCTTTCCCCCAGTTTAAGCACAAGTGATTAGCACTAGCTTTCAATCTAATTATTGTTCTGTATAATTTATACCAACTGCCTGTGTTACTTGAAATTTGGAGTCGGGCTTTTTTTACTGATTTGTATAAATACATTAAGCAGCATCTCAGTACTGTGTAATTCGTAGTGTATCGTGTGGATTCTTACTTATATTTCACTCGTTCATAAAAAGGAAAATGAAAAACTTTGTAATATGCTAGATGTGACTTTCTTCAATATTTTCTAGAGAAGTGAAATAATGTTGCTGTTGTGAATGACTCGTGCAATGCAAGCAATTGAATCCTTAGAGTAAGCAGATCAGAAATACCAATCTTTCCTTACAGGTATGAATCTTACTTACTTTTGACACTTCAGAGAGCTTTATAAATTCTTTAATTTATTGTATGGTTGATAAGTAGCAGGCAGGCATCTTTTGATAATCCTGCAAACCAGATTCTAATTTAACATAACTAGATGAATTGAATGAGAAATTTTGTTGTTTTGGTTTCAGAATTTCTTAGAGTTTGTTTGATCTTTTCCTGTATTTAAGTAACATTTAGTATTTTATCCTGCTTTGTATAGTGCAACTTTGGATGGTAATATCTTTGCAAATGTAAATAAAAGCATTTCTTAAAATGTCTGGCAATAGTAATCTGTACCATAAAATTATTGTATTTTACTTCTTCTCCTATATTTTGTGTTACTTTGCAATACGTCTTCACAGTACCCATGTTTCACTTCTGAGTATGAATATATTTTTTGTCTGCCACAGTTCAGTGTTTAAAAGTTCTTACAGATTGCAAATAGGATACTTCTAAAAATTGAAATTAGTCTTCCACTGCTGATTTGTACTGTAATTACTGAAAAACTGTATTTGTAAAATTGAAAATGCAGTTAAAGCTTGAAGATCTGCTGTATTTCACTCTTTGGCTAACATTGATATCACTATAAAACTTCAGAGTGTTTTTATTTCTCTTTTTTTGCCTTTTCTTGTTTGTTTATTTGTTTATTTTTGGTTTGGTGGTTTTTGGTTGGCAGGTTTGGTGGTTTTGTTTTGTTTTTTGTTTGCTTTGTTTTGTTTTTGATTTCTGTTTTGCTTTTTTGTTATTTTGTTGTTGTTTTTGAGGGTTTTTTTGGTTGTTTGTTTTTTACCAGAAGTCTTTGAACTGGTCTTTGAAATTGAATTCTAACTGCAAATACTTTTCTAGCAATCTGATGTAACATTTCTAACAAGCTTTTCTCTGAAAGGAGTCTACACCAGTTTTGGCACCAAGTACGTCTAGAAGAGAGAGCAAGCACTGTGCACTCTCTGGGCAGGAAACCAATTCTAGGTAATTTTTAAATAACACTAATCATAGCTAAAAGCATTTTCTGACAATCAATTACTTTTTGAAATAAGTATTTTTTCATCAGTATTTTGGCTTTCTGTCAAATTTATGAACAGTGCAAAAGCTTGCATATACCTTTGGCGGGTGACAAAATCCTATTATTTGGGAAGAATATTCCCAGTCCTCATGTGCTTCTCCATCTTCTGCCATTTAAAAATACTACAGAATCAATAATCAGAAAAACCTGTAGAAAGTTGCTAGCTTTCTTATCCCCACAGGAATGTTGACTGTGCTCTTAGTTTTCAGCCTTCATTGCTGTAGTTTGTTCATCTACTTATCTTCCTTGGGATCTCAATTTAACACAAAGTGGTCATCTAATAATGGCAAAGGTAATGCATTTAAAAGAGACACAGAGTATGGTGTAGCTTTTAATACCAGTCCCTTGTGGTTTGTTTACAGTCTGGGAGGTTGACTCACAGCTAATTTCAAGGTTTTATGATATAAATGTTAGCTTTCTGTGAAAATGCAAAATAAAAGGATTTTCCAGTCTGTTAAATATCAATGCATTATATTGATGACCTAAGGATTAGACTAATCATTTTGATCTTACATGAATTTTTCAAGGCCAGATTAGAAGGGACACTGAGGCACCTGGTCTAGTGAGAGGTGTCCCTGCCTTGAACATCTGCCTTTTGAGCCAGCCCACCTCAGTTGTCCACACCAGCCCTTGTCATGGCCTTGCTCAAATCCCCATCCTCTTATCATTCCCCTGAGTGACCTTGGCAGTCTCTTGTGGGGAAGGGGAATAGAGGAAGCCAGTTGCATTCCCTGCTATCATTTATGGATTTGTTTTGGCTTTTGGAAATGATAGATTTCAAGTTTGCCACACTTTGGGCATCTCTTTGTATTGTCTTTTCCTCACAGATGGACTCTAGAATTTTCTGGGGGTTTTTCTGCTTTTGTGGCATTTAGATACTATGAGTATCTAAATTCCTCCTACTTTACCTTTCTTCCAGAAAGTGTCTATAAGAAGAGACATTTGGAAAAGTTGACTGTACCTCTAGGTATTTCCTGCAGCTCCCTATTCCTTAAGGAAATATGGGATATGTGATCTCAGTGTTCTGGTTTCCTGCAGAGGAATATGCTATTTTAAATATGCCAAACATCTCTGTCGAGAAGTGGATTAATAGCCATCCAGAGAATATAATTTTTCAACCATTTTTTGGTGAGAGAATTTGAGGGGAAGCGAGAGATGTAATGACCACTTGGCATTAAAAGAAAGGCAGGAACTCTCACACATTCTGTGAGCTGATCAGTCAGAGCACAGGGCTTCAGACTGCCTACAGTCTGCCTTGTCTTGCTTATGTGTAGGTCTCCAGAACTGATCAGCTACCATCACTGGCACAAAACAAAGAAAATTTCTTGTAGTCACAACCTACTACTTTAAGGAAAGATAAAGAATTTACACACAATTTTGACTTGCTGGTTTTTTTGAACAGCTGTGAGAGTCCCCTTGTTGAGAAAGTCAGCAAGAACATTGCATCTCTTCGTGTTGAGACAGTTTCCATACCAGAACAGACTAAATATGAAGAAAAATTATTTCCTTTTATTTTTCTTACAGTCCTGTCTACTGTAGAATTGTAATCACCCTTGCTGTTTGTCAAAGGTTTCCTACTGATAGATATTTTAGACCTCATTTACAAAGCCTAGATCTAGCAAATCCGTAAGACAGATTGTTCCCTGGGCACAGGACAGTTGTATTTGAGGTAGCTTGCCACAGCTAAAATAAAGTGGGCTGACATTACCCAACCTGCACAGTTGTGCTCTGTTTCTTCCTATTTGTGACTTTCACCAGCTGATAAAAGGTCTGGAAGTGGGATTTCACAGTTACCTTCCCGTTCTCCCCAGCATGACTGGCTTGCATCTCTTTCTAATGTTATATAACTGAATTTGATATATATAATAGGGAAAGATTTCTTGTAGCAGATAAATTTACCTGGAAGGTGAAGGTATGCCGAAGGCAACATATTTTGAAGAACTTCTATTCATGGTCAGCATCAGTGTCTAAAATACATGATTTAACTTACCAGACCAGATTTAAAAGGAGCTGTAAGTAGAGCTCATAATTCATAGTTGTTACACTGGATCCTTTAATTATATACTGAATTTTTCACCTAAAACTTATATGGCTTTGGAGATGGATGATCAGATATAAAGCATTTATCTTCAGGATAATGCATTTAAATGTAGTACAGAAAACTGGAAATTTTGATCTATGAAGGAATTTGGTAGTCTTACACTTTCCAAATGGTTAAAGGGACTACAGTGGCAGAGCAGTGACCCCTTGTGTTCCTCTGATTGATGTAATGCTCACGTTTTTAAAATTCACAGAAATTATTATAAAAGTAATAGTGCTGTGCAGCATTGAGATCCTTTTGCCTTTTACACACCCCTGAAGAACACTGTGATCGGCAAAGGCAACTTTATGTGTTACACTGACTCTCTTGCAGTGTGTTGTGCCAAAACCACCACTATCCATCTTGTCTTTTGGGCTGATAAAACCCTGGAATGCCATTTTCTGACCATGGTTAGGAATATCCTTGTTTATTAGACTTTTGTTTTAAGTTTTAAAGCAGGTGTATCTATGACTGCCTTATTGCAACTAGAAGAGATAACTTGGAACAAAATCACTTTGTTTACTTGCTTGTAGGTATTTTTTTAATGGTCCTGAGTTAAAATTTAGCAAGACGTAATAAGACATTCTGATGTCTAAAGTAACACAGAGAGAATTAAGTGAGGAAGAGATCTGAGCAGTCATATGTATTTTTTCCCAGAAGTCAGTTCTCTTTGTGCCCATTGCTCAAGCATGTTTAGACTGAACTCAAGGAATATTTCCCTGAATATAACACATCTCTCTGATCACTGCAGCTTAATGGTAAGTAACCACTCTGATAGGTGTACCCAAGCTAGGGCTGCAAATTCAGTGGCCAGAATACTGCTAACAATAGTTGAAAGGTGAACACAAAAAACATTCCTACTAATAAGTTTACTCTAAGATCATCTCCAAGTCCATAAAATGACATCCTTAGTACAGTTAATTATGGAGAAAAATAAGTAAAAATAATCTATCCAGCCTCAGGGGGAAAAAAGTATCATATGGTAGAGTTTCAAACAGGAGCATAATATCCCACCCACACATCAGCTTTTTGGAAAAGTAACATGCTTTTGAAGCAGGTTGGAGATAACTACTGTTGCCAGACTGGGTTTTTTGCTTCAGAAGAAGCAATATTCTAGTGTGTGGATTCAAGAGTAATTTATATAAGAAATGCCATTAAACGTAATTCCTTGGTTCATGATCCTTCGAAGCCACAAAGTAGCAGTTGGAGATCTGCTTGATTTGTCCTCCTCCCCACTGAATTATGAGGAGGACTTTTTACACAGCAGTCTTGCACACCAAGGGTGATTTTCAGAATTTCAGAAGCAGATGCTGAACTCTTTTCTTCCCTGATTCAGTTTTTCTACTAATCAGTCTTCAGCACTACCTCTTCCTGATTTTTTGTTTACTTCTATGTGGAGATTAAATTGGAAAGTAATTCCTGAATCGTCTTGCTATACTAACTTGAATCTTAATACAAGCTTCTTTCTATCACAGCCTCAATTATTAAAAAAAAGTCTGTTTTTTATTAAAGCAGATGGACAAATGAGATGCCTGTGTGTGCCCTGCTAATCACTGATGCCTTCTACAGCAGTGCATACAAAGGCTTCTTACCATTCTTCCCTGAGTATTCAGACAGTCTAGTTTCACAGAACAGTGGCAAAAAGAAATCAACATCTTTCTGTCCTTGAAGAGTAGCTGATAGTGATAAATTAATGCCTGAAGTAACAGATGGTATGTATTATAAATCATAACACAATAAATAATCAAAAGAGCTTATTTGGATGCGGGGATAGAATATATATGCAATATTATGCGTCTAGAACTAGATATAGCCTGAGACAGTCCATTTTTGCCCTGTTTATATTAATATATTCGGTGAAATGTGTACTAGGAAGCCTTTCCCATACATAATGAGGACATAGGCTCAATTTTCTTTTCGTTGGCAAGACAAGTATAGAGCTTGCTTGCAGAAGAGTGAACTTCTGCATACAGGAATCATTGTTGTGCCTCTGAGTCATGATTTTCACCTGCAACAGTAAGAATTTTCCTCTTAATTACACCTTTCTTAAAGCAGGACTGCTGAACTGTCTGAAGCTTAGAGTTTGACAGGGAGAAATGGAACTGGCATGCCTTTTCAGCTCATCCTCCAACCCATGCTGCTGGGCATTTCTGTACATTATTCTTTGTTCATGATTAATGTGAATATTATTAATTATCCCAAATTATGGAATACAAAGGCATTCAGCTGTTACTGCTTTATACTGCAAAGCTGGCACCTACCCTTTTCAGCCCAGCTTAGCTCTCTTCCTTTTATTTATGTCATCAGTCCAGGACCATCAGATACTGAACACTATGTAGAGGACAGTCCCTGATTGCAACCTGAAATCAAAGAAAGTCTGCAAAATCCAGCAAGTTTCTCTAAGGAAAAAGCTGGGACAATATTGGTCAGGCTAGGATTAGGTGAGCAAAGTCTTACAAGGTAGTTAGTGGGGAAAATCCAACTTGATGCTCTGTTTTTTTTTACAGAAGCTAGCAGTTCTTCTCGTGGTTCCACCTGTGCAGCCTAAGACTGCATGAACACAATTATCCTGTCATGAAGTGAAAGCTTCCAGTTAAGATTTCTGATAATGTTGTGAAGTACTGCTAATTTAGAAATGCTGAGTGAAGACATGCTAATGAGAGTAATGTTACTGTGACATTACTCACCAGTCTCACAGTCTGCAGAGTTCTCAGTAAACAGATAAAAACTTAGAGATTCTCTGAGGAATTGCAAGAGGCTTGGAATTTTCACATTACCTTCAAGGTGAAATACTGAATACAAATTCTCTTGACAAAATGGTTTATGCTTCAAGTTTCCTAAGTGATGCAGAGAAGTGGTATCCTACAGGAATGCAAAGATTGCTCCATATATGTTACCAAGGCACTCCCGGACCACAGGAATGTGTCTGCCAGCCGTTGGCTAACCTATTTAATTGCAGGTTTATAAGGCAATGTGCTATTTAATCAAAGAAATGGCTAATGCAACTGTGTTTGACCTGTTTCTTTTATTAGTATACTTTATGTTCATATTTTACAATATAATAAGTTATATATACAGCATTAAACAAAGTTATTAGAAAGTAAGCTTTGGCAAGACCTACAGGATTCTTTTTTCAATCCCATATGTCTCTTGTAAAGCAATAAAAATACTGTATACTAAATAAAATAATGTTAAATAGTCTGTGTTCGCATTGGCACCATCAGTTTCAAAACCCTAACTTTTCATGGCCCGATAAACATAAAAAGAAGAAGATTCCTGTATCTTCTTTATCTTCTTTTTAACAAATAAGTGATGTGAAGTTTTAAATGACGCATAAAACACAAGAGGCAGTCCACTGAATAACACTGTAGTTACACACTTGCACAAGAAAAATTGAATTTTTATGCTTTTTTTTTCTTTCTCTCCCTTTTGTTTTGTTTTCTTTTTATATTCTAGTAGCAATACTAAAACCTGCAAATTCATGGTCTTGAATGTCGTATTGAAGATTGCTGAGCTGTAAGCAGACCTAGAAATCTTATTGAAGCCTGTTGAAATCTGTGTGAATTTGTCACTGATTTCAAGACAGCAAGTATTTCACACCTAAATTCAACATGCAGCTTGCTGCATCATTGAAAGAAGAGTTAAAATGTTATCAAATTTGGCATATGCAGATTAATGAAGAGTGTGTTATGATGTGAAAGAAAGAGTGGAAAAAGAATAGTGAGCGGGATAGGTTTTATGTTGCAGTATGTACTTCCAATGATACACAAATCAAGTGCTGAAATGATACTGAATATATAGATGTTAAAGGGTGATGCTAAATGCTTTGCACAGTCATAATACTATCACAGATAAGAGCTAGTTACTAAGTGATGGAATGCTGGTTGTTAAATTCTGGGTAATAGTAAGTATTTTTAATGGCATTTTGTTCAGTTGTGCATTTTGGAATTTAAGAAGTACTGCTTTGCAATTGACATGTCTCTTAATTTAGTGGTTGCACTTGGTGAAATCCACCATCGCTATTTTAGCTATAAATTAGGCAAATAGGTTTGGTAACGGACACTGACCTGTGGTCTGAAGGAGGTTTAGACAAATTTTAACTGTGAAAATCAGACATTAGTTTAAAGAAAACCAAATCAGGTCAATTTTTGTGCTTCACAAACTCACAATAATGCATTACCTTCCAGATGAGTTTAATGTCATCGGTAGATTCTATGCTCATGGTCTAGGCCTATAACATTAAAAGAACTTTTTAATCCACATTTCAAGTGCCTCTAAAGAAATCTACTCTTTTTGCTCTTTGTATCACATGTGCACCACTTTTGTCTGGAATTCCTCTGGTTGGAATATAATTTGATATATAGATGTCACTATTGGAAAAGTATCTTTTTAATGGTAGTGGACAATCTGGTTTTGGTTTTGCTTTTTTCTTAACAGTAAAGAAAAGAAGATTTTGCTCTCAACTTGCAAGGAATAACTGCCCACTTTTACTGCCCACTTGCTAACCAGCTTGTCCTCAGCAATTCAGCAGTTCGAATTTATAATTTCTGAAATGTCATTATGGACCAAGAATGCATCTACGTGCATTATGTAGATTGTTTTGATGCACTTCAATCTGTAAGTTATGTTGACTCTTCTTCCATGTAGCATAGTTAATCTGAGGACTGTGCATATACACCTATGCACATACTTCTAGATTTAACAAACTCATAATAAGTGTAGAAAATTAAACTGTTCAGAGCAGACAGAAATGTATGTGCCTAATGTGTATTAATTTATACTATAGCTGTGGTACTGCTTCTGACGGTAACTGCTAAACCATTGAACCATTGAACGAAGCCCTAAGAGACATGAATATTTTCAGAGCTATTCAGTGCCTTTCCTGAAGGCCAGGCAGGAAGGGTATCAGAATGGTTATTTACCCTTCTACTCATATACTGACTGCAAAACAGATATTTGTGTCTCCACTTATAATCAGTAACTTTTTAACATGCTCATTTTGTTTAATAATATGTTTCATGCCAAGCTTCTTGGGAAATTTCTGCTCTTGTTTTGGTAGATGTGTTACTTCACTTTCAGAAATCAAAGAGAAGAGCTTCCCATCGGTTATTGTGAGCAATTATGTAGAAGCATCAATGGTCTTTAGTCCAAAGTCTTTGATGCAGTGCTTACTGGAATCACGCTTCTGATGGGGAAGTGTAGGCCCCAGGCAGGCATGTCAGGATGTCCCTGCTGGTTCAGGAGCTGGCATTGCTTGTGCCCACTCCAGAATGTCTGCACACAAGGATTCAACAGCATCCAATCGCTCGATTTGCACCAGTTTGGTGAGCAGTTCTGGGATGCTGTAGCCTGCCGTGCTGATGCGGTCGAACAGCTGCATGCCATCTGTCATCCCGCCAATCTCATCCCTCTTCAGCCCAAAGCTCTCGGCCAGGTGACGCCACGTTTTCACGATGGCTTTCTCTGTGTTGTAGGTTGAGCTGAGCATTCGGCTGGTCTTCTCCAGGCAGTCAAATGGCAGCTCCGTAGGGCTCAGACCTGCAAAGGGATGGGTGGATTGTCAGACGGCTCTGGGTACAAGTCTTGACATTTATTAAAATACAACAGATTACATTGTTAGCAATGAATACAGCTAAAATCTTTAAGCGATAGTTCGTGCTATATTTCTAGGTCCAAAGTTACTACTGCATGTTACCAAATTAATTCTTCATAATGACAGTAGGACATCATAATTAGGGTAAAACGTTGCCTGGAAAAGAAGTAATAGATGGGTTGTATGAATTCCCATGGTTCTGCCCTTTCCTTCAACAATTTACTAGCTGTTAGAAAAAGTATATTGCAACTATATTGCAACTATGTCCCTAGAGAGCAGCCCCATTAATACACCTCTGCACGTCAGGCTCAGTGTTTGAGCTCCAGAGACAGCTTTGACCCTTCCCTGAGACTGTCACCAGCAGCTGCTGAAACATATCTGTAATTGAAAGTTGCCCTTGTAGGAAAGTGAGAAGTGAGGTGAAGCAATGATGCCAGATGCAAGCATAAAAGTCCCTGCAAGTGCTTAACTTGTCATTACTGTCATGAATCTCTAGGGAGGATTTAACATTCAATCTGTGGGGAAAGGGCTATTTTCTCCTGGACATATTTTCTATGTATTCATATTCAGAAAACAGAGGAGAGAACCAGCTACAGTATCTTTCCCAAACCAGACTTTTGCTTCTGTAGTTTTCCTGCTTCTTAACTCATCAGGAATAATTTGATGGGAGACAGAGCTCCCTGAATTACAGAATACTCATACATGTGCACACGAAGTGTGTGTGTGTGTGGTGGGAAGTAAATGCAGTCACATCTCCTGTTCTGCTGGGAATTTAATTTGTGTCTCCTGCTAAAACAGTTCAGGTAGTCAAGTGCTAAACAGAGTCAAAACACACCCTGGAAACTCCACATTTTGTTGTGAGATATGGGACAGAATTTAGAGAAGCAGAGAAGATTGAGAATTGTGTCTTAACCTCAGTCCTGACTCTCCCCAAATCACACTTTCATATTTGGAACTATTTTTTATCTGTTATCTAAAGAAATAAGATCAATAGGTTTCCTTTAGATGGGGAATGCAAAACTGCTTCCCTGCACCTTGGTCTGTTTGTGTGTACCAACACAGCCCACCACAACTCCTCCTGCTCTCACAGGAAGGAAGCCCATGCACGTGCCAGAGAGAAGCCATGGCCCGCTCCAGCCCAAGCCCAGCCTGGACAGCTCTGTGGTCAGGACACCACAGGGTTTCTGGCAAATGAATACAATCTGCCTACAGAGTGTCTCCTCTGGTTTGGGACTATTTTGTCCTAGACAGCCAGAGGCCCTTCTTTCTTTATAACAAATGCTTGTGATCTAATTTCATGCTTTTAACATAGGTGCAAATTGTACACTCACCTTCTGCAACGTCACATACGTTAGCATACACGTCAAGTATCTTTTTCCTTCGACTTTGAATCTAAATGAGAAGAGTTTAATTTCATTAATTTTTTAGTTACAAGATTAAACAATTAGCAGACAGCAGTGGGACATCTCCATTTCATGGGGTTATCACATAGTGTCCTCAAGGGTCCCTTTCGAAGACTCAAAGAAAAAGACATAGCAATTATTCCATGAAGCATAAACATATTTCTGATTTCACTTGCCACTGCTAGAGAGTTTTCATTTCAACTTCTAGACTTTTTTGAGAGCAAGTACTTTTCTGCTCCAAGTATTTGTTTATTTTATTTCTCTTTCAGACTGAAGCAAACTCCTGAGAATAAGAACAAATCCGGTACTATATATGCAATGATTAATGTAAGGATGTCTAGGTAGACCAGGTCAGGACTGGATACAGGGAATTAAATTCAGACTTCCCGTAATCTAAGAGGATTGTAGAGGAGGGGCTCTTCCTTTCTGACTCTTGACATGGACCTGCTTAGTGCTTTACTAATTAACTAAAATATTTTTCAGATAGATTAAGAAAAAGAAGTCAGCAAAGCTTCAGAGAAGAAAAATCTGACGTCCAGGGGGATCTAGTCATTTTTGACAAGAAAGAAACAGGACTGAAAACCTGACATTTTTCAAGCTAAAAATGGACAGCTTCATATAGTTTCATTTAGCAAAATATTCGCAAGTTTTGGCTTTGGATTCAATGTGCAGTGAAAACAAATGTCAAAATGTCATGAGCTCTCAGGGACTGAAATTTTCTTCCCTGTGCCAGCTCTCATTAGGACTAAGCTTTCTGAAAAGCTGTCTTTTTGATAGGACTCCAGCATTATCTCCACAAATTTGTCACTTCTCATTGCAAACAAGACTAGAATAAAACCTCTGCTTTCATTACTTTGCTTTGTGGAAAGTTTTTCCCCATTTTATTTGGGCTGTAGAGGACAAGGTGCATCAATGACGTAGATTACTGGACTTGCAGCTGGAGAGCACCAAGTGGCTGCTCCACCTGAAGTGAGTGCATTGTACTGCAGGGAAATGCAATGCAGACACTTGAGTGTTGTTCACACCCTCCTCGTGCAATTTACATGTGCTTAGTGTTGCTACTGTAGGCTTGGATTATCTGTTTTAGAACCCTGATAACAGGACATTTTCTTTTAATGGGGTTTATTAAAACTCTTCCTGAGAAAACGATTGGATGCTTATTTTCATTCTCCCTCCACTTTTAGAGTAAAGAAGCAGGTTAAGTAATTCCATGAAGAATTATGTGGGATGCTCCTTTTACCAGGGCCAGAAGATGGGGGATTTTTAAACCTTAAGATGAAAATAAACAGGAAATGTTAAGCCTGATGATCTTCTGTGTGGTGGCTCATTGCAAATGGGTTTTGTTATAGCTAGGAAGAAGACTTGGTTAATAGCAAGCCTCTAATTTTCTTTATTCCGGGCCAACTACTCTGAATACTCTTTCCTGTGTTAGTAATGCTACTTAATTGCCAAACTGAAGAAAATTTCTGATTTTCTAACTTCTGGCAACTGGCTTGATTGTGACATCCTAGGTATGGAGTGGAGAATCTTGATGCAATCTGCACTTTCATTGAAAAGTCTGTCTTCAGCCTTGTCAGCAGTCTTTAGTCCATGAGGATGTATGTTAGAACAGGTCTGGAAGAAATAGTTCATGCTTTAGGTACACTTATGAGCTATCTATCTAAATTACTCTGGAGAATGTATCTATGATATATAGTCTTTCAAAGGTAACCTCCTTCTTATGAAATATTCTGATTTCATGACTACCCAAGGTGTATTATCCTATTTCAAGCCTATGCTTACAGAAGTATCATAAAGTTGGATATTTAGAGAGACCTCAAAAACCTCAATTTTAAAGTGTGAGCATTGGAATAGTAAGTTATTTTCATATGGTCATAAATGTCTAAAACTACAAAACCTTTAACTTGTTTAACTTGTGTTGAGATTCTGTGTGTCTGATCTCAGCTGAAAAGTAGTGTGTTTTGGAAATTTTGAGCTGATCCTTCCAAAAATTTAAAACATGCAAACATGAAAAAATGCATTTTCAAACCTATTTCTTCTTAAACAATATCTGATGTTTGATATTAATTATGTGATTTGGACCTAGCTATAGCCATTTAAAAATAAATTTTAAATACTAAAAATATCTGAGCAGACACCTTCTTTTTAAGGATAGTTTGATGTTAACACAAACGGAAAGGTTGTGTGGATGAGGTGTGGCCTTAACTGTGCCTTAAAATACTCTAAATGAGATAAAAAGCCCTGAACAGTAGGCTTAGCAGGAAAAAGCAAAGGCCTTCCACAGCAAAACAGTGGATTAAAGTGTCCTTCAGAGCACAGGAATGACCTTCAAACCATGTGTATGCTTTTTAAAATTCCACATGGAAATCAAGCACAGCACCGGATGTTGTTGAGAAGTCTGTTCCATAGAAATACTGATGCAGCTGGGTCAAGGTACTCAGATGTTCTGCTGGCAGCCAAATCCAGCCTGCTTCATCATTTTACTGTCTAGGCATTAGCTGTGACAGGGGATTGCTGTTATATGGGGGTTTTCTTTCTTGAAACTATAAAATATAACAGTCAAAAAAGCTAATTAATTAGTCTTACAAAAAATTAGATTTTTATCCCTGAACACTATATCTATATGCATAAATGTCATTATGCAAAGGAGATTCTATAACAAATTTGTCTGGAGAAACTCCTGTAAATCAATCTGATCTACCCTACAACTGGGGGGTTGATAGTTCATATTTTTTTTTCTTTGAAAAAAGTAGGAAAATGCTCTCAATTTTAAAATCTCGACGTAGCCTTACCCCAGTTGATTTATTGCTTGTAGAAGATTTCTCTCTGGCCAGATGCACTAAAGATAACAAGCATCTCTCTGGAGTGCCTTGCTTGTCAACTGCAGCTTCTTCATCACTATCCATACTCCGGCTTAGAAGTCGCTCATTCTCAGAAGATGCATCATTTTCACTGTAAAATGAAGATATGGTTATCTTAGCAAAGCCTCTCATGGGCTGACCCTAGTCATGTTTTTGCTGTCTGACAGTAATGGAATGGAAGTGTTTTCCATTTTTAAAAATGCCTTTCCTCTGAAATCCTGTGAATGTCAGGGCCTTCACCTGCCCAGTGTGCATGTGCAGTGCCCACCAAGCCACAGTCACAGGCAGCTCGCAAGAATCCTTTTATAGAGGGATTTTCCAACTGAGGACAGTGTTTAGCCCACTGTAATCATGTTACCCAGGAAGGTCTGGCTGCTGGGCAGAGGCAAGATAAGGAAAACTACCATACCATGCTATCCAGATGATGCTAGGGACAAGGGGTTTCCTTAAGGCCTGTAGCAGCTATATTTACTCTTCCTGCCTAGAGGGCAAGGGGAACCTCAGTAAGGCCATGTGAGCGAAAGCTGCCCTCAGGTCCCAGAAATTAACCTCTCAAACAAGAAGATGGAATCCCAAGAGCTGATGAGTTGGTCACAGAGGGAATGGGGAGGACACAGGAGTCTATGTCTGTTATCATCTCTTAGAAACCAGAGGGGGAAATGCCTACTAAGGCATCTGATCTTTGCCCTGCTGCAGCAACTTGCCAGCAAACCCATCAAATTTGTGTAATGTGTTCCACTGTATCATGTGCCTCCCTCATTTCAGTGAAACTGGCAGTGTATTTATCTTTTACCCACCTTTTGACAGCCTTAGCTGGAGTTGCTGTAAGTTTTTCAAACTCTTCTTTCTCAGAGAATATCACAACATTATCTGTAGAACAGCAATTAGAGAAGTTTAAATAGGCAATAAGTTTCCAAACCAGTGCTTTGTGTCAGGAGTTCTGCTGGCAACCTTACTGACAAAATAAATCTCTCTGCTATACAAAAAACTAGTATAGACAATTCTTGAGTAAACTTATGAGTTTACTTATTCCAAAGGACAAACTGTAATTAAGAGAAAAGTATTAAGGATATTTAAGATCAGTGTTGTCTTGGATAGGAAAAGCAAAACTAAAACCACTGTACCTTGCACTTCTTTCTTCTCTTCTTGTGTGTTAGCCTGAGCTTCAACATTTTTTACTGAGTGGCTCTTGCAACAGGCTAGAATATAAAAATGCAACACAAATCATTCTCAGAAGCTTTCTAAAAATAGCATTTGCAACCAAAATGTTACCTGCTGAACAATTACCTTGAGCAGATGGCTTTGTTTTTACAATGTAAAACATGATGATGAGGACAATAGCAATAGCCATTATGAAGATAGTAGACATAGCAATTATAAGAGCTGTAGCTAGATGTCCTTGTCCTGAAAGATCTGCTGGAATGAAAAAAATAAATGAAGGATCTTTTAGGATCAGAGAATAGTTAACAGTTTGCAGTCTGCTCTACGCATAGTTCACATAATCATTTATTTGATCTGAGTCTTACTTGTTAAGCATTCAAAAACTTAGTGTTAAATCTCAAAGGCAAGTTAATTAAAATTTTCTCCAAATTTTGTTATTTATGCATAAACCAGTTAGTAGTATTCATTAAGTCTATTTGATGGTATGATCCATCAGATACAAAGATGCAGGAAATTGTGTTTTAATATGGGAAGTTGTACATAAGCAAGAGTAGAAGCTTTTGTAGCACAGCATTCTGGGAATCAGCGTTGACAAGATGAAACCCAGTAAATACACAAAGGGAATAAAAGCTAAAATGACTGCTGATAACTGCGGCTGCCTCAAAAGTTCTAAGTTAAAAGGAGGACACAATGCACACATAGAATAACAGATGTTTTTCTAACAGATCCTTAAAAAGCAGCATGAATTGAAGGTGAATTTAAAATAAGCTATGTGAAAAGATATTCAGAAAGAAAACTTCGATGCAAAAGGCTAGAATTGAAAAGGCATGAAAGGATGCAGAAAATTATAGATATGCTAAAAGGCATGAAAGCTTTAATTTCTCTGAAAATGTGATCCTAACAGTCATGTTTTCAGACAATACCAAGAAGAACAGCATTGTCAGTACCTCATTAACTGCACCTTTCCCATTTTGTCTTCTTAGGTCCAAATTTTTTAAAAGCCTAATGATCACACTGGAAAACTGTTTATGTTAGCTCAATAAGAGACTGACCATATTTGTGCATGAAGTTATTTTCACTATTCTAAGCTAAGCTTTGCTGAGGCAGAGTGCTATTTCTGTAAAGCTACAAATTATGAGCTAAATTTATTGCTGGCATCACTAGGTACAGCTCAAATCCTTTTTACGTTCCGCTGACAAATGGCAGTGATGATTAACTGGGAAACAGAAATGAATTCTGAATTATTTCTAATACCAGTTTTATAAACCTGGAAATAGTGACGATGACACTTTGTAGATGCCCTTTTTAAAACAAAAAGCTGCTAAATTAACCCTGTGAGTGCATTCTTACCTTTGTGAGCATGCTGGTAAGGTGAGAAAGTGCTTGTGCCAGAGGTGCTTGGGAAAATGGCTGAAATGCCAGAGTTAGTGCCTGCACCTGCAATATAAACAAAAATGCCATAAAATTCCACGGTTACTTTGTCCAGTCAAAGGAATATATTGCCTCAAGGAAAGAGCGCCTTTACATGGCTTGGTTGTATTCCCATTTATTAGCGAAGGATCCAAGAACCACTCACTCTTTGAAATGTCCCTAATCCCAAAATGTGTTACTGGTACACTGAAAGCTGGGTTGCAGACCATGTTTTTGCACACTGTCCGGAGGGACTGAAAGTCAAACTCCTGAACAGATATGAACTCAGAAGAAAAAGCCAACTGTTGTACATAGATTCCCATGTTATGGAGATGTCCTGGAAAGCAGAAAGTTTTCCAGGGTCCAGCTGATTGCTCAAATTGCTGAAGTTTACAACCCACTCCAGTATTTGCAACTGCAGACTGAGACTCAGCTGATAAGAGTCATCAAACTAGTGCATCTCACAAGCAACCTTCACTACCAGCATCAGTGCAAAGCTCTGGTGGTACGCAAACCCTCCACAGGAAAACGTGGGGAAGGTGACAAATAATGGTGTCGATTGCTTTTCTGTTCCATGCAGCTGTATTGCCATAAAAGGGAATTTTAGAATTTCCTGTAATGTAATTGGGCAGTGTGTTTCATATGATTTCCTGTCAGTCCAAATCTATATCCTGGGGAGAGTGAAAATTCACTGAAATAGTAAATGAAGAAGTTATAGGAAAACTTCATCCTGTCAGAGGGGTGAAGTTGTCCAATAGGGGTTTCCAGGTCTAAATTCTGCAGTCAGATTTAAAGCTAGTCTTTCAGGTGTGAAAGATGTCATGCACCAAGTTTTCAAAGCATTAAACCAAGTCATAAAATAACATATTTTGACAATAGCGAACAATAGTGCATATTATTTGGAATAAAGCTGCTTATTGGAATGCTTTTATATAGAAGGGTGTTTGCATGGTATTCCAAAACAGAACAAAAATATTAGGCTTGGGAGTAAACGTTATCTTCCTTCTCAAATGAACTTTAATGCTATTGGTAAGCATGTAATGCAAACAGCTACTATCAACAGACACTGAAAATCATTTTCTGTCTTGGAGGCAGTATGAAATTCCTCCTGCTTTGTATTAGTTATCTGTGGAAAAAGCACAGTGATAATTAGATTCAGCAGACCTAAAGGCAAAAAGCTGTCTCAGTCATCTGGTAAGGTGTGCACAGCACATGGCTCCACAAGCTGATTTGGCAACTAGAGTTGATGAGAGCTCACTTCTTTTGACCAAGTAAATATTCCAAGAAATCAAATCACCAGGTACACTTGACAAGAAATCAAGTGGTCTGGAATAGTCTGAGAAATGTTCTATGGTTAAGAACAAAGCAATATGCATATTCTTCAAACGAAGAGAAATGGTTTTTTAAAAGAAAAAAAGTATCATCTAAAATAAAACATGTCTGCATGTTGTGAATGAGAAATGTACACCAAAAGAGGCCAACAAAGCATGAGTTAAGAGATGTCTTCAAAAGAAATTTTCTTTAACAATCATAAGGCTTCTTTTCATTTGTTGGAAGGAAATGGATTAACTCATAATAATTGATATTTTTTTCAGACTGAATAAGGGTTTGCATAAGGTTTTAAATATACTAATTTGTTAATTCAGATGCATTTACTATTTTGAAGATGAAGGCTATATTACCTAAGTCTTGCCTCTGGTCCTTTCCCTGTGGCAGATGTCCTAAGAATAATTAGTTATGAGCTCCAGAAACTGCAGTGCAATAAGACTATCTAGGGATCTGTAAATGAAGCTGTCATCTGCTTGTAGTGGACATTAAAGACAGGTAATTTGTAAAATATTCAGCAATTCTTCACAAAACTGAAGTGAATCATCCTTGGTCATGACCTCTGCGTTTACTCATTGTGGCTGGACAACAGAGGAAATTTAGCAAATGGCCAGTGCTGTAGCCTGATACTTTCCTTCGTGTTCGTGCACAGCCACCAGGCTTACGCCTGTTCTTGCAGCCCCCCTGGCAAAGGCAATTACAGCCAATTGCACGGTCCTTGCAAGCTGCAACAAGTCAGCAATAGCTTCTCTGACACTGCCTCTCAGTGAACACAGACAAGCTGTGTTGCTTTGCCTGCCTGGAGTTTAGCTAACAAGCTTCAGCTCATCTCTGCAAGTGAGTTTTAGCAAACTTGCCTCTCTTTTCCTTCACTTGAAGCATGAAGTCATTGAAGTGTTTATGCCTAATAATATTTCAGTCTCTTGGTATTGTTAAGTTTGTGTTCTTCACCCATCTGTGAAAGGAAGCCTTTCAAAGGAGGAAGTCAGGCAGCATTAAGGAGGAAGGTCACCACTCTTCATTCAGCATCATCATCACCCAGCTCCACCCCACACCAGGGCAGGGCATGGTGCCCACACCATGCACAGATGTGGGCAGCACACCCCCTGTCCTGTGCACACCAGTGAGAGCCCTCAGCCCCAGAGCCTACGTGCAGAATGTCCTTTGCATGGGAACAGAGCCGCCTCGTTCGTTCTGCGGTGCTGGCATGGCAGAATCAAGGCTGGCACTAGAATGTGGTGCCCTTTTACACATGCCTGGGTGGGAGTTCGTCCTTACACATATTTTAAGTCTATTGTCAGATTTAATAATTTGGCATATCCATTATGAGCCAAGATTTTTCTTCAGATGTGGCTTGGAAGAAAGTGCCAATTCATGCACCTGCACTACAAGAGGAACCAAACTGCCACCTTCTGTGGAATTTCAGTTTATATCCCTTTTGTATGAGCAAAAAGAAACAACTCATAGCTGCTGCTTTTTCCCAGTCAGCACCACACCATGACTGCAATGGCAGTTGTTCTTGTGCACATCTAGTTTTGCATCCCAATCACATTATTAATTCTGCTTCTAATATAGATGACACATAATCTATAAAGACTTAGATATAGCTCAGGCAGAGACATCTTAAGGTGTTATAGCACACCATATGGAAACAACTCCGTTTTTTAAATAAAGACTGATGGCTGTAATATAGCTGTGCAGAAGAGTGGTTTATGTTCCTAGACACCTGTATGTAATACTGTAGGAATGTGATAAAGAAATTAGGAAAAAAGTTTATCACTGGTGGTTGGTCAACTTTTGCATTATAAATGTTTTTATTAAAAAAAAATTTGGTTTAGTTGTAACTTTCTTGGAGTCTAAATAGAGTTTCAATTTTAAAAATGCTCCATATTTCTTGTTTAAAAGAACAATTGAATCTGTATTCACTTTTGAATGTTTGGGGATTTTAACTCAAAAGATAGCTTTAACTTAAATTACCATGCAGCTGCCTTTTGTTCTTTCAAGAAACAAATACTGGGCAATAAAATACTTTTTTGTTGCTGTTTCAATGAACCTTTCTGTTTGATGTAACAGACTATTCCAGTTGCTCTTGTACCTTGAGACAGAACTTACAATAAGAAATGACAAACAAAACTACCAGATTTGTGAGAGGAGGAGGGAGAGGACACAGGGAAAGGAGGTTTTACCACCATGCCCCCTTGCAAGTGTTTGTGAGTGAATAAAATCTGGTGCAGTAGGAGACCATATGTGCCCCTGACATATATTGCTGTGGCTATCAGCTTACTGGTCCACTCGAAGGACTGCTGCTCACAACTAGCAACAGATTTTTTTTTTAGTCTATTTAATACTTAATAATATGTTATAAAAATCCCCAAAGCGTGTACCCAACAGACTATTGGAGTGATCATAAAATAAGACATATTTAAAAATACTGGGGTCTATATATGTATCTATTTCTTGCTCTTGAGTGCAGCTTGCTTTCTCCTGATGCATCCCTCCTCTCCCAGGCATAGTCCAGCTATGAATGGCACAGATGAGCTGTGAGTGCCATCACTGAGACTCTTTTATGGGCTGAAGTAGGATAAAGCACACATGCAAATAAGTAACTATCAGCATGAAATATGAGATGAAAAATAATTATACTGAGTTGAAATTCAATAAAAGTAGACAGTTAAGTTAAAACTGGATTTTAACTAAAAGTAGTCATAAATAAAGACCTAGATATGTAGAAACCAGGGGTCAGAACTTTTAAATAATGTAAATCTGTATTCAGGTACTTACATGAAAGATTTGCTTTCAAACTTAGGGAAACAACACTTCAAATGGAATGCCTGTGCACTTGGAAAGTCATGGAAGCTAAAGCAGCTGTCGAAGCCAAGCTGCTTTCTGAGGTGCCTACATATGACTTCAGTAACCAAACACAAACCAACTCTGAAAATATCGCAAATCACTGATAGCAGAACATATCCTAGGCAATGGAGGATTGCCTGAGTCATCTTTATTTTACAAAATACTATAAGCTACTCTGTATTTTCTGGAGTCACAGGCAGATACTTCAGTTAATGCAGGTAGCTATTACACCAGGAAGAGCATGAAGTAAATTAATTCCTGAGAATTAAACTTCTGAAAATGATGATAGGAAAGTTCCCCTGAATTTTGTTTTCAGTCTGGTCAATCTCTCTGTAAGCAACCACATCACATAAAAGGAATTTTTTTTTATGTTGTGCTTTCTATAATGTCTATAACTATTTTATTTCTCTCTCTATTTTGCCAGGGCAGGGAAATGATGATGATTATAGGCCACATGGCCTTAGTCTGACAATTTATTTGCATCTGTTGAAGTTTTGTTTAGGACTCAGTGGGAGCCATAATAATTGCACAGCACTGGGAAGTCACAGACAAACACTCCACTAACTAAGCCTCTGTCCAGGAATTCAGTGTGATCACCCCTTTCTCTGTGCAACATGGAAGGGATAATTGCTATTTAAACTTTGCTATCATGACTTTAAAGCATCATAAGGAAGAGAACAGACCTGCCTGGAGCTGGTCTCCCATTTCCCTGGTGTCCTAGTGGCCAGCCCACTGGAATGGGTGGCACAAGGCTGCAGCTCTGCAGGTTTTTCAGCTCCTAAGCCCAGTCAGAGCAATCCTGCAGAGACCTGCAGTGTCTCCCACGGGCAGGTGGTGCTCACTGTGGGAGCTGCAGCTCCAGCACCAGTGAAATCAAAAGTCATTGGAGTGATTTTATTGGGAAGAATTGTGCCAGGACCACATAACCTCCTGAGGGATACCTGAGCTCAGCTTTCCCAGCAGCTGAAGACAGCAAAGCCCACATTTTCTTCTCAGATCCTTCCCCTTGAAGGCTGATGCCTGAAGCTGGCCAATTTTATCCTAAGGTTAGGTTCCTTTCCTAATATGGACAAATCCTTTGGGGAGGAGAATCAGGCCATACCACCAGTGAATAATACTCCCAGTACACATGTGAAGAGGAAATGGGTGTTCAGAGATCAAACAACTCAAAAAAAAGAAAAAAAGTTTGTTAGTTCCAGATAACAAGCCTATTCGTTTATAGGCATAATTTGAAACAGAAGGAAAAAAGGTCCTGATGTTGATTATATGACAAAAGCAGAAAACTGGCAAGGAATGGAAATTAGTGATATTACAAAGAATGGAAAGTTAAAATAAAAAGCTCTGAAATAATTATTTTAACTAATACAGTGGTTTTGGCATTAAACTTGTTTGCATTAAGCCCTTCAATTAAGGAGGCTGAGTTCTGAGTCTTCAGTACAAGGGTTTGGATGTGCCCTGGTGATTACAGCTTGTCACACGAAACCATCAATGGTTAGTCAACTGTTCCATCTCATCTGTTTAGTTATTTTAAAGTTCTAATGACACAATAATAAAAATTATCTTTTCTATTTCTAGATGTCATTTGCTCTCCGGTATTTAAAAAATAGCCTGACCACATATATTTTCCTTTATTGATATTTTTCTTGGTTTTTTTTTTTTAATTTTCTCAAGCTATCATTGGTAGGTGTGAGACATAAAAACTTACATAGGTTAGTTATTGTATTTGTTTTCATATATAAATCCAGCAAAAAAGGTGAAATAAAATAACATGGAGTATTTTATACACATAAACACTTATTAATATATACAGTAGATTAAAAAGAAAACCCTCAATCAGTTGCTGAAGTTCTCTAGACCAATAATCTGTGAGTGGAAAAAGATTTGCATGTTTGATGTAACTGTGTAAATTCAAATTCAAAGTAGGTGTTCCTAAAGTTATTGTAGCAGGGCTTGATTTTGTTTTTCTCCAACAAATTTGAGTTGGAGTGGCAAATATCAAAGTTTGTAGAGAGAGTTAATATACATAAACTAACCGAGAGTTTCAGCTGCTAAAAGACAAAATCTCTTCCAGCAGCAACTGTACCTCTCTGCCAGAGAAACTCCATATATGGCTAAAACTTCTGTCTTTTGCATATATTTTTACACTGGATAAAAGAAAAAGGAAACAACAAAAACACCCAACATAGTCAGAGGCCTGAAGTAACTCCAATTCCAGAGGTGTTGATGGAAAATCCAGCACCATTAACTGTGGGAAGCCACATCTTAGAGTGGTTTGGTGTTCATGATCTTAGTGGTTTGATTTACATGGAAAACCTGCCTCCCCTCTCTTTTGCAGTGCTGTTGTTTATCACAGAGGTATCAGATCCCCATTTAGTGCCAGAAAGGGGCACTGATGGCTCAGGATCTGCCTCAAGCACAGCTGAAGTTCTCACACCTTTGGCATTTCACATTGTGCTCAGCACAGGAGCTCCTGCACAGGAGACAAGACTGGAGGGAGCTGCATGTTGAGCGACCAGAAATCTTACACAGCTGTATCACAGTGCACAAGATGGGGCAAACTGTAGTCTTTATGGTGATGTTCCCCTTTTCCACAGTAAGAAAAAGCTTTCCTGCTGCACAACACACATTGTTATGCTCATATATGCACAGCCCTTTCCCCCGTGTGCCCTCTGCCCACAAGCTGCCACTGAAGCCTGTTATTCCTCCCAGGCTGCAGAACTGTTGCTCCCATCCTTCAGACCAGTGATATTTTCAACACCATAAACTGCTGACATTTTTGCCTCAATTAAACCTCTGGCCTCTGTGAATCATCTCCCTTTCCTCCCCCTCTTTTCCATGTTATTTTGTGCTATTTATGTCTCAAGTCCTTTGAGAGGGCTAAAAAGCCCAACAAGGTGACACAGGCCCATCAAGGAATTTCTTTCTCACTTTCAGTCCTTTTTACATTAATATTTCCAGATGCTGGGGCATGGGGTGTTCATCTTGTGTCCTTGGCCATTTCAAGTTTTATTGACTGCATATGAGCTGAAAGATATTTTCTTACCCTTTGATCAAACCCAAATACTTTTCTGCCAGATGAAATGTGTCATCAGACAAATTCCCTGAGCAAGTTTCCATGCAAGGGCACATACCCCTGGACTTGGCCATCTGTAACACACAGTCCAGGCACCTCCCCAGCAAGGAATGTTTGCAGCTAAGGAGAACACCACTGTTCTTCCATCCTGTCTCAGCCCTAGTGAAGGCCTGATGCAGGATTTATCCGACCTCATTTTTCTGTATAGAGTTGTGAACTCGGAGCTTGTCACCCCGAGCTTCCTATTTTTAAGTAATTTGCCATTCTCATTTCCTTGTGACCTGCTGGGTCACCTTTTTCCAGTGGTGCATGGGAGAGTTTGAAGAATAGGAGCTCTGGGGGAGAGGCAACACTGCTGTAGGGTGGGGTTTAGGCTCCTGACTGCTGCTCATTGCTATTCTGAAGTCTCAGCAAAGGAGCAGAAGACTCCTGGGGCCACTTGGAGTTTTCATACTGGGTTCTCCATGCTGACAGACAGTTAATAAGCAGAGGTTGTTCTGCACAAAGAAACCACTCCTACCAAAATGCTGGTACTATCCTTCATATGACAGAAACCTCGTCCTCTTTTTAAGGTTATGTGCTTTGAGTGCAGCACTTAGATGAGTTTGGAATTAGAAAACCTCAAAAAATTCCACAGTTGCACAACACTAACATGTCACCTCTTCTTTGCACTGACTGGTATAATCTGATGACAATGAAATGTGTGAAAAAGATCATCTGCTAATACCAGATTTTACACTGCCTTCCACAGCAACAGGGAGCATTCCAAGGGGTTCCTGCAGCAAGGCTGATTTTACAACTGGAGTACAAATTAATGCCTATGAATTGGGGTACTGCCATTCCAAATGGGGTCCAGAGATTTAGATACCATAAACCAAATTACCTGAGCTTATTGGATTGAGGGACTTGGATTTTGAGACACTTTCTTGCTTTTTAACACTTGTAATCAAATAGTTGGCTTCATGGACTTGATTAAAATGGAAATATTTAGTCCTTCTAGTACTAATGTTTTCTTTTATCTTAGTACCCAATCAACTTGTTGGTTTATGCACCTGCCTAAATTCCTCACAAAGATAATATATATTTATTCTTGTGTTTATCAAGCTAAAAATTGCATGTAGTTGATCAGTTGTGCTGATCATACTTTCCTTATAGAAACACCTGTTTATAGAATATAATTTATATTATAATATAATGTTATAATTTATATATTAATAGAAATTACCTGTTGTATCTGCCAGATATCCTACAAAAGATCTGGTAGTTTCTTTCCAAATCAGTAAAGTTATACCATGTCTGATACTACTAACAACCTGTTTCAGCATGTGTTTGAGACAGACCATCAGAGCTGAGGAAGGGATTAATTTCCAGCTCTGGGTTAGCAGCATGCATGGTTCTATTCCCACCAATGGGGCAGCCAGGTGCATCTGCACCCTCTTACCTTATCCCCTCATGGCCCACAATGACTTTTTGTGCTGAGTGTGGCTGGGGTACAGTTAATTTTACTAATAGCAGCTAGCATGGGGCTGAGGTTTGGATTTATGACCAAAAACGTGTTGATAATTCAGAGATATTTTCAATATTACTGAGCAGTGCTTACACAGCACCTTTTGTGCCTCTCAACCCATCCACCAGTGAGGGGGCAGGGGAGTTGGGAGGGGACACAGCCAAGACAGCTGATCCCAAGTGACCAGAGGGATATCCCACACCATATGCTGCCATGCTCAGCACATAAAGCTGGGGAAAAAGGAGGAGGTGGAGCACATTCAGAGTGATGGTGTTTGTGTTCCCAAGTCATCATTATAGGTGATGTAGCTCAGCTTTCCTCGAGATGGCTGCAGACCAAACTGCCCATGGGAAGTGGGGAATGGATTCCTTGTTCTGCATTGCTAGATGTGTGTAGCTTTTCCTTTACCTATTTAACTGTCTTTGTCTCAATCATTGAGTTGTCTCACTTTTACCCTACTGGCTCTCTTCCCTGTGATGGGGGAATAAGTGACTGGCTCCCTGGGGCGGGACTGTCAGCTGGGGTTAAACCATGACATTCCTACCCTTGTGTTTTCACTTACCTCTGCACCTTCTTCCTGTATCTCACATTTAGGTCCTCCCTAGCACCCTTCCCTCACCTCCTAAACAGATTTTATCTCACCAAAACCACGCTCACCCTGCCCTTCACCCACTCCCACTGTCTCAGGCAGAAGGGCAATCTCAGGGCTGGGTGGGTTTCTGCAGCCACATGGGATGAGCAGCTGTACAACAGAGCAGCCACTTGGCATGCAGACAGCTCAGGGAGATGCCTCCTCCTGGGCTGCTGCTGCTCACCAGGAGCTCTGTGAGGTGTGATCATCCCCTGGCTCTTCTGAGCTCTCAGACTTTAGGAAAGGTGGTAGATGTTCATGTCCTGTCCTTCTTTAAAGACTCCCAGAGCACCACAGTTCTGCAGCATCTGAATGAAGCAATTGCTATTTATGTATGTAAATAAATGCTCTGGGAATTTCAAGCCCTGCTTTCAAATCAAGGAGACAAAATATTGCAATTCCTTTTCATGACAAAGATTTCTAAAAGAAGAGAACATAGACAGGATTTTGGTTTCAGAGGCATCAGGTTTTGCTGGGGAACTGCTAATTTTTTTGTTTGTTTGCGTTTTTGTTGTTATTGTTGTTATTTTGTTTTAAAGCTTTTTGTCCTGATCTCCCGACACTCTGAGGGGGTGTCAAAGTAATTTGGTCATTCAGAGAGAACCTCAGTTTTCCTTTTTCTCACTTTCTTTCCCCGCTAAAGCAGACAGCAGTTCTGGGGGGGTGGTGTGAGCTGTCCCTCCTCCCCATGGCATGAGTACCTCTACACACACATTCATACATGATTTCTTCAATTAGCAAAATACAGACCCTTTTGTCAATGTAATCTACAGAACTAATTCTCTGATCAGTGCTGACCACCAGACGTCAGTGTCAACCCTTGAATCCCTTTGCAGCAAAAGGATATGAAAAGGTGTGATGCCCTTTTACTCCTACAAATTACAAATCTACAAATTGTCCCATGTTTTCTTCACAGGTGAATGGAAACTCAGTTAAAAAAAAACACAGACATGGGATTTCTTGGATCTACAGGTTAAGTAACCCTAATAGGTTCTGCATGGGATATCTTAACAGATGAAAACTGGAGGAAAAATGAGCAATAGTAGATCCTAAAATCAAAGATTCTGATTTTTCCTCAAATGATAAGCATTCCTTTTGTTGGCAAGGCTAGTTGGAAGCAGAAATTGCTTAACTGAAGCTGAGTTTATTGTTTGAACATAATTATCATCACTATAAGATTTCACATTGAGCTTCCAGATGATTTTAATGATGAAATTTTCCAGATGAAATGCACAGAAACATCAGAACACTTACATTCCTTGGTATTGGGAGGCGCCAGCAAGCACGAGTAGCAAACCATCCCATAGATGTTCCGAGGTCTGTTTTCCAGCATGTAGTAACTGCAGTGAAGGGCAAGAAGAGGCAAAACAGTGCAAATTAATATGATATGACTGAACATGGTTCAGCAGCAACCAATTACATGGAGATAAAATCATTTTTCAAAAACTTTTATAAGAAATTTGAGGCAAAGATTTTTTTTTTTTCTTTTTTCAAATTGCCTGAATAGACTGTGTTTCTCTTGTTCCTTTCCTCCTAAAATGTAATTAATCAAACATCTAGACATGACAAGAAGTGGTAACATTGCCTAAAACAACATTAGTCTCCCTGCTGAGTTCAAGCTGCAGTTTACAGCATGCCCTGAAATAAGAGTTTTCAAAATAAGAGAATACACTTTTTTAAGCAATAATCTTTCAAGCAAGACCACCAGTTGGATATGGTCGGCTAATTTTACTCACAAACACCCTAAGAATAATTTCTGTAATCTTAGAACCAAATCTGAGCCAGATCATAATAAAAAATACAGGAAAAAACCACCCTCACATGGCAAGGCAGATTAGGTTTTACAGGTTTGTTTTGGTTTTTTTATTTCCTTGCTGTATTGTTTATAAATTAGTCCTTGATAGTGGAATTACAGTGTGAAGGAAAGGTTTCCATAATTTGAATTTCTGGGCTGCTAATAAAGTTAGTGTTGAAATAAGGTAATTGGCTACTCAGGAGTTGGATCCACATGCACCCTAATGAGTAATTACATCAGAATCATACATATGTTGATGTAACATCATAGTGTTGATGTTATGGATATGTCTTTACAAATCACTTGTAAATCACTACATATTTTAATGAAGAGATGAATAAATTCATAATCTGTTTTGTGTAGACAGGAACTCGACATTACATTTTATGCAACTGGGGATCTATTTTCTGCTCTTATGTATCTGCCTATGCATGTGAAGTGTGGTTTTTTTCTGGAAAATGTGTGAATTGTTAAGAAATCACTGATGAAACAGTCCATCAAAATCGGTTGGTGTATTAATGAATGACAAATAAGAGATCTAGGTCCAGGAAACAGAATACACAGAGATGCAAAGGGGAGATAGGGACTGGAGGAAACTCAGAGAGCAGGGGAACTACACGTTTTCTCCTTTCTTACTGGTTTTAAAAAATTTACCTTCACTTCTTCTTTCAAATATCTCCTGTGCCCCATTGTGCCACTCTACCATTCTCTCAGGAGCAAAATTTCATCTTTTGTTTCTTATGGGGGCCTACATAATTTTAGGTTGCAAAGCAGTTAATAAATACACAGGAAAAGGCTGCCAAACCACAAAACAAAAGAGTGGAAGCCCAAAGATACATATAAATCTATGAAGAAAACTACAGGACAGTTAGAATCCACAGTCTAATAGCTGTGATGGTTTAGGAAAGACAAACAATCCTTCTTCCACTTAATTAAGTCAAGCTGGTGGAATAATTCTTGGTTTTCACCACAATGCAGAATGGTGGAGGACACTAAAGAAAACTGAAGAGGATGCTCATGGCAGGCAACCTCACTCACGTGAGTAGGAAAATGCATTTGCAAGCATTAGTGACTCACCCACACGAAGTACTGGCAGCAGATTTGTGTTTCTGGTTACTTTCCAATGTACCAGATACAAAAAGTAATGTTGGAAATATGTGATAGTTTTATATCACCAGCTACGAGGAGTGACCCACTAAAGACAAAACGAATTTTTACAGTATTACTCTTCCACTATGATATTTATTCTTTCTTTCCTTGGTACCTACCAGGCTCAGGTTTGGAGGGGCTACAGACAAAATCCAAGAATAGAGGCTAGAGTGAAAAATTGAGTTGTTTTCCTGCTTAACACCACAGTGGCTTATCTTGGGCTAACCTTGGTGGTGTCATTCCAGACTCAGGGACTTGGACCTGGGTTTAGGTCTGCCCTTTCACAGGAAGAGGGAGCCTGGACTGGGGCAGGAGGTGGAGAGGGATGGGTGCTGTTCTCAGCAGGGCACAGTCTGCAGAGAGAAAAGGGGGACTACCCTTGTTAGAGGGGTCTGCTGATTTATCCAGAACAGCAAGGGTGGAACTTGGTTTCATTAGAAATTCAGGGGCTAAACCTTTTCATGCAAAAACCAGAGGAACATTCACTCCTTCTCTTAAAACCTCTCAGAGAACTGATCCTGCATCTGCTGTAGCCAGGGACAAACACATGAAATGGGGAAGTGTTGGTAGCAGAGGTATCTCAACTGCATTTGAAAAGAAAATGATCCCATTGCAGTTCTATCTTGTGAGGGGACTAGAGACTTATCCCAAGCTGAAAATAGGTGCTGGGAGAGCATAAGGGTTATGTATTATTTATACTTGACCTGTTCTTACTCCTTGTGGCCACTACTGAATGAAGACAGACGACCAGGCTAGAGGGACCCTTCCTCTGACCTGCCATTGCTGCTTGTAGTTGGCTGTGATCTCAGTCACACTCCAGGGACACCTAATGGATCACCCCATGGAGGGAAATACTCTGAGTCACACCTAATTTCCACGTTCTTAACCTGTCCTCTTTGGCATTATGGAAGAGCTTCTGGGCAGGGAGCAGAGGACACAAAGCCTGCAGTGTCCCAGGAGGCTCGGTCCAGGTACCTCTAGAGTTCACTTGCAACTGGACTTTGGTTTTGAGGATTACAGCTTTGGAACTAAGCCTTTAAAATCTTCCTTGTCTTTCACACTTCTTGTGATCCTGACAGTGTTATTTTTATTTTCTATGAGAGGGAGCACAAAGAAGTAGTGGATGACCTCTACTACCAAAGGTCTCCTTCTTCCCTAAAATTGGTCATCAGTAATAGTGAAAAAAAGAAAATAAAAGGAAAAATATATAATTACCCAGTACTTATTTTAAGATAAAGTACAGAGGATGGCTCTTGCAACCATTGGAGAAGGTTGCCAGTTCAGTGATATTTTGTCTGAAAAATTTCATACAGAATGTGCCATATGCTCATCTTTTCCTCAGGCTTCTTTACTTGAGCTGTTGAAAAGTAGCAAAGGGATGAGATGTCCTAAGTGCAATGTGGGCTGTTATCTTGGGCAGTGTGTTATGGAAGCAGTGCTCTGAAAATGGAAACCTTGCTTTTATCCCTCACATTCACTCAGGAGCTCTCTGAGGTTTACTGCCCACGCAAGGGAGCACCCTGCCAGATGCCACTCACCCTGGCACCTGGCTGTCCCTGTGGCACAGGCGACAATAAGGACAATCAACTACACACCAGCTCTCTGCTCTGGCACACACACTCTGCATTTCCCCCACCAGCACACAGGAGCAGACTCTGAGGACTCTAAGTAGCATGAGGAGACAGGGCAGCTTCAGAGCTTGTTTTAGCTCATATTTAGTTTATCTTGAGAATTCCATCTATTCAAGCTTGGGCTGAGAGGGTGTTTCTCCTTAACTGCTGGCTTTGCCAAACAATCCCAGGACCTGAGCATAGCAGGAGGGGCGGCACACAGCCAGATTCTGGCAGACCAGTTTCTGCTACAGGCTACACCTGTGCAAACACGATGTTTTGAGATTTCTCCCCAAGCACCAGCTGTGCAAGCTGATTATTTTCAGCCAGCACCCTGCTCCCACCTGGGTGACCTCATTAGTACTGACAAAAATTGCAAAACAGCAACTGTGACCACTATTTAAGTTTCTTGCTCTTTATGATGTATGAGGGGGAGTCAAGAGGGAGCTTTTTTCAAGTCACATCATCAGTCTGTTTGGCTGGCAGCTAGACAAGTCCTTCATTTTATTTGTAAACTGTGAACATTTCACACAGACTTACTGATAAAATAAACCTGGAGGCTTGCAGGGCCTCTTTAAGAGGGCTTCCTGTGCTATAGGGAGTGTGGGTTATACAGCATCTGCAAACTGCACAAAAGCCAAATGTCAGTAGGAATTACTCTCTAAGCCAAAGAGATATAGTGGCAGAAACTGAAAAGGTATGTAAGGTGAGGTTGTATTTTAGAGTATTTACTCACTCTACAAAAAAAATCAAGAGTGCAAATACACACTTGGGTTTGCAGACTTTCAGATGCAATATTGTCAACAGTATACATATCCAGTGTAGCAATTTCTTTCTCACCATTATTATCAGAATTATACAGAGTGTAAGAGACCATTACAAAGATGGACTTAATCAACAGCACCTGTTTTAAGCCCCTTCAGCCAGCCCTGAAACTTGTTTTGGCTCTGAACAACACTTCACACACTACATTAACAGCTCCTTAGACTCCATTCTGTTGTGTAGAAAGGACCCGAGAGACTAAAATGCCTTGGTAAATCTCACTGAACAGCTATGTTAGCTAATCCTGTCAACTACTGACAAATGTGCCAGCTGTTCACATCTGGAGAGGAGATGTTTTATGCCCCTAAACATACTGTAGTGCCAGCATAGATCCTACAGGGTATTTAAGGTGCTGTCATGCAGCTCATATGTAGGAGGCAGGACTTAGAGGGTGACCCTCTGAAGCTACAGCTGGAGGCCAAGCTGGCTTTCTTAGAGCATTTAAAACGGCACTGCACACCTTTCCATTTCTAGTAAGAGAAAATTTTTCTAGCTGTTCCAAACAGATATTTCTTCAGTGAGATTTCAGTAAGATTAAAAACATCTTCTTTAGAGTCCCTTCCAGGCCTAACTATTTTATGAATCTGTGTTTATTAAACTCACCAATGCTTTTGAAACATTTAAATACATTGTTTCAGCAGAGATGAAAAAGCATAATTTGCCAGTATTGTACATACAGTCAGCTTTGACATGGAGAGGCTGTCAGAGATTTTGACATTAGAAAAGTACTTCCCAGCGCCTTAGGTTGAGCAAAGGTCTGTGGATAAGTCCTTACCCTGGGAGACAGGGACCACACTCTGCATCATTCTCCTGATCCCCAGGTGTCATGACTGTGGCTCGAAAAAAGCCCTCGCAGTCCTTGTGCCGTCGGCATATCTGGTAACCTCCTTTGGAAAACTTCTCTGAAGGGCAGGGGACGCAGCCATAGTCCTCATCTTTGGTGCCATATCCACATGTCTGCAGCAAAACCAAAACAGCCACTCAAAAGCAGTCCTGTGCTGCACACCAGCTTCTAGCAAAAGAGAATGTTCACAGCCTGCCTGCCCCATTGGTTTGCAGCACAAAGGGAGAGGAATAATTCCTTTGGCCTGTTAGTGTCTCTCCTAAAAAGACCATGCAGGGATATAAGGATGCAGCACGCTCTGTGCTGGAGAGGGAGAAAGGGGAACTGGAGCAACAAACTGCTGGTAACTGGCCCCCCATACTACTTCTATCATAGTCCAGCAAATTGTGGAAGCGAATTTCAGCTGCTGCTTGGATAGAAAGTGAACTAAAAATGGAAGAGTAGAGAAAACTACAGGAGAAATACAGCTGCAGCAGGGCTATCAGCAGTTTCAGGCTAGGAGACCCTATAGGGAACAGCCCAAAAGGCAATGTTTGGATGAGATTTTGTAACCTCTGAACTCACATGTCCCAGCTGAACATGACATTTAGATTAAATAAAACCAAACCCAACTGGTTATTATTCAAACATTCTTGTTTGGGACTACCTATTGTATGAAATGCTTGCAATAGGATGTTTATCCCATTAAAACCAAACAGGATTTCAGTAATTTATCTTTTTAATAAGCAACAATTATCTGCTGTAAATCAAATGGTTACCTAGGAACCATAATTTAAAATATTGCAGAAACATCCACCTTCCTCTAATGCCAAAAGATCTTAGTGGGACAGCAAAATTAACTTTTTAAATTTTGTGTGTGTTTAATTTTGTGTGTCAGTATGAGGGGCCAGCAAGCAGACCAGACTGACCTGTTTATCACTCTGTGTTGGAATGTCAGCATCATACATAACTACTGAGATGAGAACAGACTGGCAGGGGCTGTGTATGGAACCTCTACCTTTTAATTTTTACAGTATCCCTTTTAACAGGATGTGGATTGCTGGCGTGCATGCAGGATGCCACGCTCCCACGGCACGCTTGGAGGTGTGAGTGCTCCTGCTTAGGCATCCATAGCCTTCCCCATTTCCTTTCCTACCCATTACTTCCATATAACAAACCATTTGGGTTTTTTGCATTTGGTGCTTGATATGTTCCCCCCAGCAGCAGAAGAAGCAGAAATTACCATGTAAGGTTCTTCACCCGGCTCACACTTGGGGCAGTCGTGGCACATGCCCGTGGTCTGGTTGTAGTATTCATTCTCACCGCAGTTGGAGTATTCGGCACTGGCAGAGTACACCAGGGAAACCTGTCACCAGAGAGCATTCCAGAGTCTGTCACTTCCACTGCCATCGTCCTCCATGCCTCACCCCTCCCCTTGCACAGCCACTGTGGCTCAACAGGCAGCAGGGCCATCACTGCAGTGTGAAACGCCCCTAAAGCTCAAAAGCAGAAGTGGTATCACAGTATCTCTAGGTTGGAAAAAAACTCCATGATCATCAAGTCCAACCCATGCCCTAACACCTCAACTAAATCATGGCACCAAGTGCCACATCCAGTCTTTTTTTAAATACATCCAGGGATGGTGACTCTGCCACCTTCCCAGGCAAAGCATTCCAATACTTTATTATTCTTTCCATAAAAAACTTTTTCCTAATACCCAACCTGTATCTCCCTTGGCACAGCTTAAGACTGTGTCCTCTGGTTCTGTTGTGCTGCCTGGTGAAAGAGACCAACCCCACCTGGCTACAGCCACCTTTCAGGGAGTTGTAGAGAGTGATGAGGTCACCTCTGAATCTCCTTTTCTCCAGGATAAACAACCCCAGCTCCCTCAGCCATTCCTCTAGCACACTAGATGACACTATTTAAATGGAAGCAGATGCAGGTTTCAGCAACCTGGTGCTTCCAATAGTTTCTCAGAGACTGACATTTATGCTTGTTGGCACCGCCACTCCTTAAAACACTGGAGGCCACAGTTCCTGACCTGTTAACTCACATGCTCTCCCACACAGGCAAATGCCTGAGTTCACACCCTCATCACTCCCAGCTCTAATGAGCCTTCATAAATGTGACTGCAAGGGACAACTATAACAACCAGAGATAATGCACTGCCTTGGGCCTCAACCACAAAAGGGCTGTGCTTCATGTGACACCCAGGCTACTGGTGCACTGCTTTTCCAGCACCTTCTGTCTCTGCTCGTATCCTGGGTCCTTCTCCTTCCCCCTCCTCCCTAGCAGACACAGTTTAAACAGCACGTTCTCAGCTGTTTTATGGAATGAAAATGATCACTGCTTTGAGGTTCAGTCCCCAGGTCAAATGTGGGTCTGCCACAATTCACAGGTGGTTATGAGTAACCCAAGCAGAACCCTGTTCCCTTTGCACACTAGAGAGACATGTACACACAGAAGTACCTACCATCAGGAAAGGGAACACGTGAGTCCATTTACGTTCACCCAGGTGAGCCATGCTCTCTTGATATTTCACCTGAAAAGATAGAATTGGTGATTGTTTATGAACAGGAGTAAATATTTGTGTGTGTTGCCAAAATAAGAACAGAAGGGCTCATAAGCAGAACAAAGGTTACATGGGAGCAATGCCCAGAGGTCTAAACAGAGAGAGGGGGAGATGTGCACGTGCAGCTGTGCACACACAGACACCACACACCCTTACTGCACATCCCTTTCCTCTCTTTGAGAAGATAATGGCAAGTGGGAATCCAATCTTCCTATATTTACAAAAATCTGTGAAAGATGAAGAACCAAGTCTGAATTCTGGCACCTCCTGGCTTGCTGAGAAATCCTCCCATGGAGGAGTGGAGGGAGGTTTAAATGAGGGAGGGCTGGGGATCAGTAGCCTGGTTTGTGTCCACACTAATTAGAGCTTGACCACACTACATCAAGTTTATCTGGGAAAGATGCGTATGGAGCAGCCAAAGCAGAGCCAGGGAGTGAACCAATGGCAAACAGTCAGAACACCAGGGCTGCACTTTCCTTGCTGGCTCCTGTGGATGCACTGAGAAAGCCCCAAAGCTGCTTTCCCTTCTTTAGGAAGCATCAGCTGCTTTTTGTTCTTGATAAGCAAACTGCAGATTTAAGAATTTAAACCCAAGGCAGGAGCCAAACCTTATATCTGAAAAGCTATTAAAACAGTTAGCAAAAAGAAAGGCTGAAATCAATGTTACAAACACACATGCTAATTTATTTAGTTTCTTAAAATTGTTAATTTTGAATAAAACTAATGTTCCATATTCAAATACTGGATTTTTTTCTAAGGTGAAAAGAGACAGGAAAAGGAGGCTAAAAAATCTCTTTTTTTCAGCTTGATACAACCTCTTTAATTATATTGTTACAGCACATAATATGGCCTGGGGGTTTTAGAGCTTCAAATTGCAAGTGTTTGAGATACAGTTGCCACATTTTGGTCGTAGAAGATGTAAACAAGTCTTTCAATTTTCCATGTCTCAGACGCTGGGAGACTTTTAGCCTCCCAGAAGAATACAATTACTGCTTTGTGCGACATTCGAGCATACAACTTACATGAGAGCAGTGCTCTAGCATTTGAGATAGCTGCTAACACTTACATTTTTAAACACTAAGTAGATTAAGCAAAGATTATATCACTCCACCATCAAGCTATGAACTTGCTTTATATGTTCCTTCCAGCAATTGGGCTAGCTGAGACAGGTAACTGGGTGGGTGGGTGGACAGCCTGAATTATGAGTATATTCGTTTGTGCAGGAAATTGCACTTTGAAACCTAGAAACAAAAGAGAATCAGAGATAAATTGTTCTAAATCTGGAGGTAAGAGATGGAAAATAGTAATTCCATTGTATGAAGTGTCAAACATGAAGTTGGATGAAGTCTTTGTCTGTGGCAGAGCAGTTGCCTGGAGAAGTTCCAAGGATATTGTCTTAATTCATATGCATGTTAAACTGTACCCTAATTACAAGAGTTTGTTAGACCTTAGATATTAATACTATTAAAGCCCCACTGATACTGCTAAATTATTGCATTTATTATAAATCTGTTTGGAGGCTGCTCAGAACCAAAAATTTCATCAGTTAGTCTTGAATCTGTAACTTTACAGTAAGAAAACCACACTTCAGTTGCTTTCAAGCCACCCAGATGTTTGCTGTTTGAGGTACTTGAATGCAATCATAGCCAGATTTGAAGGATGGAAACTAAGAAGTATAGCCCACTAATGTTCAATATAATCTTCTTCATTTGGCATTTATTTACATGAAGTGTTGAAAGTGTCAAGTTATACATGCATAAATAAAATATTTTTTTCTCTCTTAATATAAATATGCATGTGGGGTATGCTTTGTATGTAAACATACTTTTTTCCCTGCGTTCTCTCATTTTATGCAGCAATATGTCAAACATATGGGAAATACTTCTTTTAACTGGAAAAAGCCATTTCAAAATGCTAGATTAGAACCCCAGGGGAGACTTTTCCCACAAATTGCAATATCAAGAAAGTTAAATTTTGGTATTCATCCTGCTATTCAAGTACACTGCCATAAATTGACTGTGTTATTTCTGTTGGTTTTATTTGTTTGTTTGGTTGGAGTTTTTCCTCCTTTGGTGTTGAAACTCAAACCACTTATTTTATAACACAGGAGTGAACATGGGAGTGGGGGGAGGGAGATGAGGAAGGTTTCTGGCAGTAGGGCCACAGGTAGTTACTCAGCTGGGGAGACACCTGAAGGTGTCGACCAAGATATGCCAGGCTGCTCTTGGGCATGGTTTTAGGCCTGGTAAGTTATATCTGCACCATGCTATCTGTCACTCATTAATCCCATCCACACAACAAGGGGTCTTCTAGTGCCAAGATTGTTTTGTTTCTTGCTGACACCTATGAAGACACATCTAACCAGCCAGCTTCTGCCAAGAAGCAGGAAAAAGAGTGACCAGACATTATGGTCCCTAACCATTAAAATAAATTGGTTCTTAATGAATTATTCTCCTTCAGCTGAAGCAAATGACTTTCTCCCGTGAGGTGGCTTTAAGCAGTGAGCAGGAAGGAGGTGGAGGTGTATTTTTTTGCTGGGACTCCAGTATCACTCCTAAGGAATTCGGGATCTCCGGCTGTTTGTCTGCCAAGCCCTCCAGAGATCCTGATTTGTGTTTTTGTTTGGGACGTGTGGGTGTCTCCAGAGAGGAGGTGTAAAACACAGACAGTGTCTTTGCGGATCAGGTGTGCAACACACAGCAAGTCTCATCATGACTAGCGAGGGTTGCTAATTACAGCTATATTTGTCTTTTGGGCATATTCGTTAATAGCTGGTAAGACTATACATGTCAGATGACAGGAAAAGGAAGACTGTTTTCCCAGTGGCAACCACAGCAAGAAATGCTAGAGAGTCCCCGTCTCAGCTACTTTCCTATAGATGCAAGGCAGAGAGTTGGGAAACAGAAAAAAAGAGATGACTGGGACCCTATTATTCAAATATTTCTCCTCGCAGACCAAAAATCCTTCCATACAGTCTTTGTGGTTTTCTATCAAGAACTGGTAGATACAAATAAATAAGAAAGTAAAGAATTAAATAAGTAAACCACCACGTAGAAAATGCTAAGTTCATGCTGTCTAAACAAGAAAAAGCATCATTCATTGTCGTTAGCCTTTGAATTTGACAATTTACTTGGATTATTAGGTAGCACTGTCATGATTTATTTACAGCATCCATGATTATAGTCAGAGTAAATACATGAAATGAGCAAACAACGAGGATATCAGGGCTGGTGGACTAAACTAAAGCTCACAGCTTTCAAAGAAGAACCTTACATGTTGTTCTAATTCTCTGGCTTCAGTAAGTAATACAGTGGAAAAATAATTTCCTATCATAGCCTTTTTTGGTTTTTAAAATACAGTTGAAAAAATGAGGAAAACAAACACATGGATTGAGGCACAGAAATGTCTCTCATGTAGACAGATGAGGATTTTTTCGTACCTCTGTATTTCTTTAGTTTCATCATTGACGTGGATATACTTCAGTGGCAGAAAACAACTTTGTGAGAGGGAAAGGCACAACCACTGTCTCAAACAACTTTGCCAGTTCTCATAGGCTTACACACATATTTTTCTGGGTTTTCCTAAGCAGTAGTTTGATTATCAGGTCTGTGGCTAGGAATGTAATCCCTAAGTAGCTGGCAAACTGGTATCAATCATCAATCCACCTCCAAGACCCCAGCTAAAACCAGCAGAATGCAAGACAAAGGCTTTCATGTAAATAATGGTGGGCACATCTCATGTCCTTCACACGGCCATCAGCAAACCCAGCACTTGCCCTGAGTTCCTAGGGTTTATGGGAGTAACCTGACAAGCCACCGTTTCCACAGATTATCACAGTTTTTTGCATGAGCTCAGTAGATAATGTCTGTGTGCTCCCAACGGCACTAAATCCTTCTTAACTGAGATAAGCATATAATCCTCACTGCAGGGCCTCACAGGCTTCAGAGTTCAGCAGCAGAGTTCAGTCTGGCTCCAGACTTCTGAAAAAAGATGCAGTCTGAGTTTTGCTTTTAGGAGGGAAGGCCATCACTGAATGACAATGATGGCACTGCATGCTCAGGGACAGAATAAATTCAGTGAACTAAAAGTAAATGGAAACACAGAGATGATGGAAGAAAACTATTTTGCAGCCTTAATTACAGTTTGCATTGTTGTACAGAACATTATTACATTTGTAGGACAACACCAACTATACTGTTTTCCACTGTTTCTTTATCACTTTGACCCTGCAAATACCTAAAGAATTTCTTCAGAGAGGTGTAAAAAGTGCTAAAATGATACAACTCTATTCTCCCTTTTTACCTGAAACATCAAAAGGCAGTGAGAACAGCCCAAGCTACACATAAAACTTTAATTGCCCTGTGATCTGGCAACCCTGCCAGAAAAATAACTGATTGATTGGGCACATAAATAAGACTTTTTCCAGTGGGAACAGTATTGACAAGAGGAGACAAAAGATTCTTTAATTTGTTAATGGGTGCACTGTGTGTGGAGGACCTGGGGACAATCAAACCTAATGAAAAGCCATCCATCTCCTACAGACTTGCTTATTTGGAAAATACTGGAAGTTGATATTTGAACCTCTTTTTTCACCTTACATAAAGGCACGTATTAGCTCTCAGGTAGGCAGCCCATCAACTTTATGTAAAGCTCTTTGGGGGAAGAAGAGGCTAGCATGCAGGAACAAAGCAAAAGCAGGAAAGAAGAAAAGGCTTTTCTAATACATTTTGCACAGACTGACACACATTTCTGCTGAAAGGGGGCATTAAGAAGGTCTGAGAGGACCCTGGGGTTTCCCACAATGCACACACTGTTGGCTGGCATGGCCCTGATTCAGCCTCTCCCCTGGGCTGATATTGGGTTTACCTACCAGCAGCATCCCTACCAAACCTCACTCTTCTGGGCTGGGACTGCTGGAGGAACACTGTGGTCTCCATTCCTGCTCCAAAGTCCTCTCAGGGCACATGGCTCATAGGCAGCTCCTGACTGTGCTGCCCCAAGCCACTTGGGGAGGTGAGAGGGGAGTGAGCATAGGATGGATTTTTTTGTGCAGGAAAATGGTAATTAATTAATCTTGCAACTTGCCACCATAACACATCCACATCAGCGATGTACATGCTAGACAGACTGGTGTTTTGGTGGGAAGTGATACTGTAGGGAAAAGGCACTCATGACCTCCTGCCATGGAGGCTACTGCAATTGGTGCTGCTTTATACAAACAAGAAAATACTAAGGCAAAAACGTGAGCAGGGATTTGCATCTCTCCCAGCCAAAAGGCAGCCCTGATCTTAGGAGAAGTTACATAGGCTCTTTTGATTTCTTATTGGTGTTCCACTATAAATAAATTTTAAAAAATTTTTAAAAATCTGTGATGTGTCCTGCTTCATAATTAAGAAAAAAACTCCAGAAATCTTACATTTCTGATATATATACATATATATATATATACACACATATATATATATGTATGTATATATATAATAGGGGAAAAATCTTGAATGCTTTGGCCAGTCCCCAGGAGGATTATCCTTGGAGGTGGCTTGCTTTCCAACACTTCTTGTTTTTCTAAAGTTATTTCCATGTAGACTTACTGATTATTTTCAGCTCCTCCTAATGTCTGCCAGAAAGTGCTACAACGGTTATATTATTCCTTCTGGTTTCCTTGCTTAGATATTTGTTTTTGGAGGGCTTGGGCTTTTCTTTTGAGAAGCACTGGCAAAGGTGGTGGTGCTGGGGGCACGTTAGGGCTGCACCCCATCCTCCCCAGCAGATCTGCTCCACCACCCAGGTGAGCTCACCCTGCTGCCAGCTCACAGCTGCCAGAGGGCATCTGAGTTTTCCATGGAAATAGTGGGAAGATGGATCTTACATCACCATGAAAAATTGCAAGTGAACGTGCTAGACTTCCCAGCCTAATACTTCTAAGATGAGAATTAATGAGCAGCAACAGTCATTCACTGTCTGACGGACTGTCTCAGTGCCACACCTGCTCAGTGCTTTCTCCATCACCATTTCCTAAGAAGCTTCCCCATCTACTCCTACCCAAGGGACAGGAAATGTTTTTTTGGAATTTTGCTTCCAGGGACAAGGTAAAACTGCTGATATGGAAACAACTTAGATTCAGAAGCTCTCCTGAGACAAGTACTGCTTTCCATTTGGAGCAGAAAATTAAAAGCTTATTAGGAAAACACAAACCACCAAAGCAATGATAGTGCTTTTTAACACCTTTCCCTTTTTGCTGTGCTTTACTCTTCTAGATGATAAGTAACATAGCAAGAACAGTCTGAGTCTTATTTCTCATTATCAGGCCCAATATGAATTTGAGTTCACATTTTGCTTCCAGTTCTCAGGGTCTGTTCCTGGGAGCTGCTGATTACCTTCAAGGATTATAATATTTGGGAAGCAGATGATTTTTAGCACAGTGCAGACACTGTCTTTCTTTAAATACAATAATGGTTGATTATTGCATTTATTATTGTATTACTATTGTATTATTATTTAAATACAATAATGGTTGAAATTTAGAAATAAGAAGGAACTGAGGTGAAATCCTGCAGTGACCATTGACAAAATTTATTGAAATTGTAAATAGAATAAAAGTCCCATGGTGACCATTCAACAAATAATGTCTGTTCTTAGCTCTACAGTACATTTGCATTTCTGAACAAAAAGCCAAATATTGTTAGAGAGGTCAACGCACAGTTCTGGTTTTTCAATGGTTTACATGAAAACATCTGAATTGCTGCATCTGACAGGCACAGAGAATAGCAGCTGGGGTGCAGTGGGAGGGAGATGCAGCAGAGCATGGTGGTGCCTCTGGAGGTACTGCATGGGGCAGGATGTTATCAGGAGGGTCCTGGCCATGAATTCTCCTTCCTTGTACAAGTGCATTAAACAATGGTGCAGCAGTTCCACTGTTTGGCAAAGGTAATGGAGGCAGTATTATGTCGTGGCCATGTATACTTTGGTACTTGATGTTAGAGTCCCAGAAAAGGCTCTTGTTTGTCAACGGGCCTCTGTCTTACAGACAAAGGGATACATACGCTGCCAAGAAACATTAAGTTTTTTATTATTCTACTTTTTACATAACTGCGTTTGAAGGGGACTTATTATTTTTGTAAACGAAAGGCTGGCTGCGTTTAAATTCAAAGCTACATCCCAAGCTGCCTGGGCCACCATTGTTGGGAAGAGCAGGGAGAGGGGAAGCTCTCCGCTGGGAGCAGGGGCCACACAGCGAGCAGGCGCCGTGCCGGGTGCCCAAGGGGACAGGAGGCTGCAGGGCACAGCACAGCCCTGCAGCACCCGCCAGGGACCCGGGCAGGGCTTGGACTATGGGCCATGCAGTCCCCATGTGCCCTATCCACCCACCCATCTCATGGGCACGGCTGCCCCTGGGGCTTCAGTGGCCCAGAGGCCAAAACACAGCTCCCAGTCCCAGTGCTGGGCACAGGAACACGCCCAAGCAACCAAATCCCCCATATCTGTGGGCACTGGCGAGCTACAGCCTGCTGAGGCTGCTGTTTATGCCAAGCACCACGTGTAGAGGCAAGAGAAGGAACAACCACCACCTTGGCTAAGAAGAGCTGAAGTTCCAGCCCATCACACGGACATGCCTACAGGAATTGTGTGTTTACGGGCATGGTGTGTACACAAACACATCTATTTATACACACATGCCTTCAGAGAGGCTGACTGTCCTTCACATCTCTGTTCAGCCATGATGTCCCAAAGCTCCAGGAATGTCCTGGTGCAGTGGAATCTCTGAGGTCAATATGCTTGGTAGGGTTGCAATTACAAAGTATGCTGCCTCCATTCCTAGAGAAGGAGGGAGAAATGGGTTTCTCTGTTGGAGTACTTTCTCTTTCGAGTTGATAATCATAAAATCTCTTCATAATTTCTCTGAGGCCCTCATTTCTTTTTTAATGAAGGTGTTTACATTCCTAATTAAGGAGTGCATTAAGCCTAGTGGTACCTTATCTGATAAACCCATTAGTGGGCTATGTCAAGCTGAGCCTTTCAAGGCAGCAAGCTAGCCTTAAAAACTGGTTATCCTCTGGGCTGAAATATGCAAACCAAAAGCTCACAATTAACTTGGGTTAATTACAAAATACCAGAAATGTAATAATATATTTAAAAATACAACACAGGTGCTAGTGACTTTTTTTTGTTTGTTTTCTCCTCCCCTTCTCCTTTTTCCTCCTCTCAGCAGGAGCTTACAGCTTGTCACTTTGTTCCCAGGTAACAACCCCCCATGCTCCACAGGTGCTAACCACCTTTTTCTCTCATGTGGAGGGATTTATTAGCATAACAAGATTGATCCAAGAATTCTTGCTTCTGCCTTGCAGTTAGCATGGATTTTACTGGTGCTTTCTGGACCTGGATGAACGAACTAGGCTTGAAATGTTTATTTTTTCTAGGTCTGTCAGTTGGTCTAATAAATGACAGCACATATCTCTCCAGGCCTATTCTAGAGACACCACCATGGCAGACTCAGGAAAACTTTGAGACACACCTCCTTACCACACGAGGTGTCAGCTTGTGGAAGTAGCCATTTGACCTCCTTCCTATGAAGCAGCAGCCTTGTGACTGCACCCTGCCTGTTTGGGAACAGCTATTGCTTTCCAGCACGGCACACTCAGCCACTTGTCACTGCAACTTGCAGCCCAGTACACTCACTTTAATAAGGCAGGAGTCTTCAGTTCAGTGATTGCTCTTTTGATGTGACCTGTAGGACCTTTCTCATGTTCTTTATACGTATGAGTGTCAAATGTTTGATCAAAGTCCAAGGATTCCATGGTATCCTCATTATTGGGAATTAAAGCTTCCTGTCAAGGGGAACTTAGAAGCTAAGTACTACCTACCAAGGACATATTGCACATTTAATTTGTGCAATATCTCTACTTGATTTTACAAGAGAGGGAATAGGCTATGAGCACTCATCTTGAAAGAAGGGGCCAGTGGTGTGCAGGGGCTGCTTACTGCAGGTAGCTGAGCAAGCCTCCTGTCAGCATGGCTGCCTTAGGGCAGGTGTGGGTCTGCCTTCCATAGGTCCCACTGGTGCCTCAACCTGTGGCCTGGGAACTGAGGTAACTGGAAACCATTGCACTTGCTGCAGGCCACCCTGCAATATGTGAAGGCCAAGCTTTGCCACCTGCTGACAGCAAGAACTCCAGAAAGCACAGGCAAAACGGGGAGTTCAGGCTGGCAAACTAATGACCTGGAAGGCAAGCCTATGTGGTGTTCAGAAAATATATCTGCAGAAAGGAAGCCATATCCTGCTGCTAGTGCTGTGCCAGGTGATGCTTTTCCCCTGTGCACTACCAGGAGTCTGTGACTCCTTTCCCTGGTCACCTGGGGAGAGCTGCTGACTGCCTCTGGCTTGGGTACTGCTAACTCTAGCCTACATGTTCTCTTCAAATATACTGTGTCTCAAACCAGCTTTATATTTCTTCTTCTCCCCACTCCATTAATTGGTCATTTAGCTGATTCAAATGCCTTTCACAGTGCCACAACTCAACTAAGCTGCTGAGAAGAAAAGATATTTTTATCACTCATAGGCATATCTACTGCCTCATCCCATTCCAGTGGCACAGGCACAGGAAAACATGGAGATGCAGTTTCAAAAGCACTACCCTGTCCTGACACAGAGGTGATGTGACGAAAATATGGCAGAGCACTGTGGAAAAAATGAAGAGAGTGACACCAGAGAATAATTGACACAACAGTAAGTGTCATAGTCTTATGGTCTTGATTTTTATCATCTAGATGTTTAGTTGCATGTTTAAAAATTTATAGTCATGTAAAGCTGCTTTTTGATAAGAGTCTTTGGACATGCCACGAGTCTGACTGTAATTGTGAACCTAAACTCAGGTTTTGTAATATTCTGTGTTGATGTAGGAGAAGCTAAATGATAATAGGAAAGGGACCTCTGTGGAACAATGACAGTTCTAAGATGTATGGAAGACAAGGAGCCAGTGGGAGTATTTAAAGTTATCTCCAGAAACATCCAGTATGATCAAATAAATATGATCTTTTCTGTTACCTACCAGAAAGTGACACGTTTTTCTACCAGATGATGAGGGATGTTGTAGTGAATAAATACAGGTCCTGACAGCTGCTTTAATAGTTATGTGTAACACCTCATTGGCCTCAAGACATTTTAGACTTGGCTATTCTCTAAAAATGAGAACTTCCTATAGCTCCTTTTAGAATCTTGGGAATGTGAGGCATCACACATTGTTTGTGAAGCATCACAAACAGCTGAAGACCTTCTGCTCCCTCTAACTGCAGTGCTTGCTGAGAAAGGAGATATATAGGGACAGCACTAATTGTACTGCAAATTTAAAATCCGATGTGAACCATCCTCCCCATAAAACACATTTGAATAGATTTAATTCTGCCCCACCAATGGTTAATTTAATGTTTTGATTTACCATATGTCCTCTGAGTGCTCTCTTTACTCGCTTCACTAGTGAAAGTTGGCAAAGCTCAATCTGAACAGGATTCCAACTCCACTGGGGGGCACTGCATTAGCACATATATTGATAATGCACTCACCTACTTCTGAGAAAGCAAGATTTCCAGAGAAATGTTTAACTACAGTGAGACATTCTGCTCAATCGAACAAATATGCACGGATATCTCTCCTATATGTACTGTTAGATTACTGACTTGCTAGCTAAACAACCAATGCTAACCTGAGGATGAAACCAAGTGTGAGTACAGAGATAGTTTAAACTATTTATTGGCACCAGGATCAACAGATTCTAAATGAGCTACAAAGCTGCAGGGAATCCTGAAATGTGAAATCAGTTTGGTGTGGGATTTTTATTTTTATTTTTTTTAATTCTTAGCCCCTCAGGAGATTTGAGATGGTTTGATGTTCATCTGGAGACTTGTCAAAATTCCATAGAAACCTAATAGCCTGCCAACATGGGTGGTTGCTGCTTGGAGGCATTTTGACATGGCAAAAGTCCTGTCTGCACGCTGCAAACCTGTATCTGTCAAAGGCTGCCTGGAACGGCATGAAAACAGGAGCTGTGTGGTGTCAGAACACCGTGTGCAGGATTGCAGGGGTAATGTATGCACATCCCAAACTGTGGGAGGAATCCATCTGGCCCTTAATTATTCCGAGCTCTGCCTAGGAGTTAAACCCCACAGGGTGCTGCCACACCTCTGCACCAGGGTTTGGGTGGGACGGTGCTCTCTGGTTAGAAGAGAAATGAAGACCAGAGGGCAGCTGGGGAGGAGGGATGGAGCTGGGCACAAGCAGAAACCAGGGCAAAAGTCTCGGCATGGGGTGCTGCTGTCCAGACCAGGAGCCTGCACTGGAGAGAGGGCACCAGGGGTGGAAACAGAAATGGGAAATGTGACATAACTGGAAGGCAGCAGAGCCAAGCACAGGCTGCAGTGTCCCTTTGGTGGGATCCTGCCTGCTGGCTGCTCCATGGCCTGGTGGAGTCTGGGTTCCATGACTCTGGAAAATGGAATGGGGCCTCCAGGTCTGGAGGCAATCAGAGTGCATTGAGTCGCCAGGCTTGGAAGCAAGCACAGCCTGATGGAATGGACTGGGTTGCTGAGGCTTCACAAAGCAGAACTGGAGCTGAGCAGTGGGAGGGGAAGAGGATGAGCCTTAAACCAGTCTTGGGATGAGGCTCAAGCTCTTACTTGCAGGCATGGGAAAAGACAGCTTGACAGAAAGCTGGGGTGTCTGCCCCATGGCAGCACAAGAGACCTGCTCACATTCCCCCAGCAGAGCTCTGCTGTGCTGTGCCAAGTGCCTAGGGATGGTGACAAGAATGAGAGTGATTAATTAGTCAGTAGGACAAAACTTAGTTACACACCAACCTGAAGGAAGACATGTAGGTATTCTGGCCTGAACCCCCGGGCTGGAAACTGAGGGATACACATACACAGAGCAACTACCATAGGTGAAACACAGGAATTACATGGCAGGAGAGAAGGCACTTGGGCAGGTCCTGCCTTTCTGAGCGTGTGTATATATATATATATATATATATATATATATATATATATACACTGCCCAGAGCAGTATATGTGGAGAAACCAGTTAGCTCAGAGAAGCCTGAGCTAGCAGGTGACTGTCCAGGACACATCCCTGGGAGAGACATGGGCTTCCTGTAACTCAATCACCCTCTCACTGGGGCCTTAACAGGCTCTACTGAGGTCCTCATAATGGTTTTGCAGTTGCACAGCTGAGGGAGATGGGTGCTTCCCTGTGTCGTGTTTCAGACCGTAGAGAAATGTAACAAACCCATCCCGCACTACAAAAAGCACATTGAGGTGCTGAAGTGTGCCCAAAGAAGGGCAAGGAAGCTGGTAAAGGATCTGGAGCACAAGTCTGATGAGGAGCAGCTGAGGGAACTGAGGGTGTTTAGCCTGGAGGAGGCTGAGAAGAGATCTCATGACTCTACAACCACCTGAAAGGAAACTGTAGCCATTTGGAGGTCTATCTCTTCTCCCAAGTGATAAGCAGTAGAAGAAGAAATGGTCTCATGTAGCACTCAGGAAACTTTAGATTGTATATCATGCATTTAAAAAAAAAATCACTGAAAGAGTGGTCAAACATTGCAGCAGGTTGTCCAGGGAAGTCACAATCCCTTGAAGTGTTAAAAATCATGTGGATATACCAGCTGGGGACATGGTTTAGTGGTGGACTTGCAATGCTGGGTTAATGGTTGGGCTCAATGTTCTTAGAGGTATTTTCCAACCATAAAGATTGCACCAATACTATTCCTGTGTTGGATGACTTGCACTAATCCCAGTCACTGTTCTTGTTCCCCTTTGGGTATATTTGAACAGGTTTCAGAGCAGAGCAGGGCAGAAGTGTTAGAGCTATTTAGGATCCCTCTAGGCTAGGAAGAGGCAGAACTTGCTGGAAGTTTGTGCTTACTCATCAGTCCCAGGATTTTGGAGCTTGTAGAGGAGGAGGTTCTCACTGGGCTTTGTGAGTTTTGTTTTGTTTTGCTTTGCTTTGTTTTTTTTCAAGGCTGGACATGCCACGAAGGGCTTTGTCTGAGAGTCTTGCAGCCAAGAACTCAGATTTACGTCACCACAGGCTGGTGGATCACATTTGGACTTCAGAAGGAAGAGAGGAGGGGCGGAGGAGGCACTCAGAGAAATGGCCTGAGTAGGTCCCACACAGTTGCTAAGCTGTAGAATGGCTGTGGCAGGGTGAAGGGTGAAGTCAGATGTGCTGGGCTCTGGGTGGGAGAGATGGGCTGTTGGGAAGCAGAGAAGGTCCCTGGCAGAGGAGAAATGCTACATGTCTTGACTGGAGGTGTGTCACTCCACTCAGCTTGTGGATAGCACAGCAGTGCAAGGCAAACAGCAGAGCTGGCTAAAACTAGCTAAGATAATTCTAAGAAGATTAAAAATAATTTTGGCAATTAATGGATAATTCATATTTATCAGGATTATAAGAAAGAAGAAGAATAGCTTACATTAGAGCTGAAATTTAAGTGCTTTTTTTACTGTCCTGGCACTTAAGAATTCACTGTAATTGCAGCAATGAGAGGCTGAAGGTCTCCTTGAATTACAGTTGCCTGCAATTCAGAAGATACTGCAAACACTTCTTGAGTTCTCATGGATCTTTATTGGAAAACTTGGACCATAGAGGCTTACTGCTGTGGATATTGCATCTCCATCTTACGGCCTTCATGCAGTTTATTACTAAACATGGAAGAAATTAATTCTCCCTATATTTCATTTCTATCACATCTGACAGCTTTGTAGTTTATGTCTATGTGTGGAATATTTGTGGCCAAGTATTTTAAAACAAAAATTCTTTTTACAAGGCCAGAGTGGGTATTTTTCCTATACTTAATCTCCCGCTTTTTTCAGCAATTTTGACGGTGAAGTAACATTAATAAAGTCTACATTGAAACAAATATCAGAACTTCATTAAATTAACCTAATTAAAACAAGATTATTTCATCTTCTCAGCTGTACTTTCTTTAAAAGTCTATGTACCTCCAAGACACATCCAAAAAGACCAGACCATAAAGCCATCAGATTCTACAGAGAATTATACAGACCTTTGATAATTCATTGTATCAGTACATTAAAGTGCATCCTGTTAGAAAAAGAGTGTTTCTGTGATAAGTGCTTATTTTATATTTAACAGTTATCAAATAATTCAGTGGTCAAAAAACCACCAGGATGAGATGGACCTCAAGAAGTTACCTTCTGATTCACACTCAGAGAAGTTACCTTCTGATTCATACTAAGAGAATTATTCTCTGCCACACCAACAAACTTTTATCTAACTGCATCTTGGGAATCTCCAGTGACAGAGATTACACAGTTTTCCCTCGTCTCTTTATTCCACTGCTTTGCCATTTCTGCTGTTAGGCAGCTTCTCTGCATGTCCCGTCTATATCTCTCTTCATTCACCTGGAGCTGCTGCTGTTTTTCTTACACACCACAGACATGAAGGATTATTTCCTTCTGCTCTGCAATAGTCTCCTAGGTATCTGTGACCTCACCTTGGCCATATTTTATGTAAAACAGTTCTGATTCATCCAGCCTTGCACCATTACCCACGATTTCTAGAGCACTGTCTGCTTGTGCTTATATCTGGATTTTCTCCACTGTGACCTCATCATTCTTGAAATGAATGTCTAAATCTGAACAGAGTAATTTTATGAAAGCCTTGGCCACCCTGGGTAGAGGATTGCATTAAAGAGTTTATAAGTTCTTTTTCACACATCCCCCAATGAGGCTGTGAGAGAAGGTCCTGAAGTCAGCTAGGGGTCTGCTGGAGACTAAAATCTCATCTATTAAGCTGCTACATGTTTGAAGCTGCTAAGTTTTCAACTTGCTCTTCTCCTTTCTTCACCATAAGCTATTTGGCACATTACTACCAAGATGAGAAAAAATATTTTACATTTGTAAGACATATATCAGTTTTGCAGTATTTCTATTTATACCCCAGCAAATACATTCCAGTTGTGCCTAACAACTGTCCTGGGTTTTTCATTCTGCTGGAGTAAACTCTACTGAATTTTCTGTTCTGCCAGTGATGCCATAGCAACACATGGCCATTCCTCATGCTCTTTGCTTTGCCAGGCTGGTAAAGGGGATGTTGAGGCTGCTATGGTAAGAGTGTTTTCATCTGGAGAACAAAAGCAATCTGCACCCTCAGAAAGCTGTCATCGTCTCTCCTGCAGACTGCTGAGCCATGCCAGCTCACATCTTTTCACTGTGATGCTGGATGAAAGCAGTGACTCCAGCAACATGAGCTGCTATTTTGAGTTGGATGCTCAAATTGCTGAAAAAGATTTTTCTGGCAGAACATCTTTGCAATATTTCCACTACAAAAATCGGCTTTCATCCTCAAACTCTGGTGTCTTCTTTTTGAGGACTGAATGTTTTACAGGCAACACACACGCGTGGTCAAGACAGAATACAGTTGTGAAGGCTAGCAAGAACAGTTCTGCCTTAAACAGAGCTGGGAAATTGCTCCCCTTTGTCCATTAACTTCTCCAAGTATCTCCTAGGTCACTTGTTGGCCAACTCTGAGCTCAAACTACTGGAGGATGCCTTAACAGATAGCATCTATTTTAACAAAACAACACATAACTATCGATGTACGTGAATATTCATTGCAGATATTTAACCGATCTTTGAACAGGTATCAATATGTAAATAAACCAGACAGACAATTCTGGATCACACAGGTGACTGTGGTGTTCAGTGGATATAAATAACAAGGAACTATTACCTCCTGGAGAAGCTGTTTTGGTAAATTCAAGTCTAAGCATGAAGCAAGAGAAACATAAATTTTAGGCCTTTCCTGTCAAACATGCTGTCTCGTCCCACTGGTTTGAAAAAGAGCAGTTGTTTCCCTTAGAACAGCATGAAAGCCTTGGGGAAAATTAAAATGGTGAGAGATTCAGTATGTAAAATATACAGTGAAGAAGAGTAGAGAATCTCAGTCTGGGTATGAAGAATCACTCTTGTCTCGAGCTGGCAGGAATTTTATTCCTCATTTACACGACATTGAATTTGGGGGTTTGATCAGTGTGCCTGCTAGGTGAGCCATCTACTGGCTGTTCAATGCAGTGTCCAAGAGCTGACCACCTCCATCAGCTCCAAGTGTTAATAAGTTGGAAATCTAATGCAGGAGGATGTGTGCCTATGTGAAGCAAAATGTTGTCAATTAGTCTGTTGCTGAGAAATATAATTCGAAGAATTTTTGGAAAAAGAAATGCCAAGTTTCTAGTTAAATTTGTTGAGTATCTCTGGCAAATTTGAGTAAGAAACTTTCTCTGGAGAGACTATAAAAATAACTGTTCAAGCCAAGTAAACAATGTATTCAATGTGACAACTTTTGTCATTGTGTCGACTCTGATTTTCACTGATTATGATGAATGCATGAGCGAGAAGCTAAAATAACACTAAATGCTTTTAAGCATGGGGCGGGATTCCAGGAGAGGATCTGAACTGGTAATATGAATTAAACCCGTGAAGTTCAAGCACATTAAACCTCCAAGGCTTCTTCTGAAGGTGGCTGCTAGAGCATTCTCAATCTGCTTTCTTAATTAATTTAATATCCAGCATGAAGAAACCTGGAACAGCCTAAGACTCACATCACCATGAAGCTACGAAAGCACTGAGGGCCACATATGGAATTGTTCTCCCATGCTTCACAAAGTTGCTGCTGACATCCTGTGCTTAAGTCCTGCATGTTGGCAGTGCTTCTAGCTGCATTTTTATTTGAGATGTATCTGTATGAACTCCCTGACTGTCTGCAGCTGGAAAAGGAGAGTCTCCTCTCATAGGGAAAGTCTTCCCATCTATATCTATATCTATATCTATATCTATATCTATATCTATATCTATATCTATATCTATGTCTATATCTATATCTATATCTATATCTATATCTATATCTATATCTATATCTATATCTATATCTATATCTATATCTATATCTATATCATCTATATCTATGTATATATGTGTGTATATATGTATGAGAAACACCTCTACAGTGTGAGAAAGGACTAATTCTGCCTTTCCAACCAGTAGGAGACCCAGGCAGAGCCCTGATGCATATTCTTTAGGTGGCTATAACACAGCATGCCATTGTGTAGTGCTGCTCTTGTTCCTGGCCTCACATTACTGAAGGTTATCCCGCAGGGAAGGGAGGCCATCCTGGAAGTGAACTGCAGTAATGGAGCCTGGAACATGACCTGTACAGGTAAGTAGACTAGGAGAATTTGTTTTTGTTGTGTTGCATAGTAGGAGCTTGCTTTAAAGGGAGAGGCTGAAGCACAGAAGGATAATTCCCATGACAGACTGACTGCTGTAGATCGGTTTGGAAGCAGCAAATATGGGAAACATTTTCTCTCTTATGTAAACATGCTTTTTTACTCTAAAGCCTTGGACCTGTCTTAAGAGGGTGAGCTCATGTGCAGCTGAGTAGACTTTAGTTATCTTCCTATGGATCAGTCTGACAAGTTGCCACAGATGCTTCAGATAACTTAGAAAACCTGTAACCATTACTACACCCTGCCTTGTGTGCCTCCATGGTCCACTGGAGCCCTTATAGCTGGATACAAGTCAAAGCAGCTTCCAGGCTACTTTAATATATTTTGGGACCAAGCCAGGAGAGGCAAAGCCCAAGGCATATCTCAGGCTCTGTGCTGAGGCCCTTGCTGCCACATGGATATATTTCTTCTGCTATGCAAACTACATGGTGTGCATGCAGTAGCTCCTGGTCATACTTTGCATGGTGCTTTTCTGCCCTAAGTAAAACAGACATAGTCAGCCCTGCCTTGTTTTCTAGGTAGCTTTCCCCCTGTCCTTTGGAGATTTTTCTCTTGTATTAGGGATTTAAAACCTGTCATCTCCAGCACTGCTTATTAGAAGCCACAGAGGGACACAACTGTGTCTGTGAACAGTCCCATGCTCCCTGTGTGACGGCACTCACTTCCATCTGGTCAGGTGGGGTGTATACTGAGGTGGCTGACTCCTGACCTGCGAGGGATAGACACCACTGTCCCTAGACTAGGAGGGGCTGAGACACTTGGGCTGTCTGAACAATCCCGTTTCAAAAGTGCAGCCTGGCAGCTGAGGATGAACAAGGCTGCTTCCTCCCTGAGGTGAAGCATCAGGCACAGCTGTGCAGGTGAAACCCCCCTGAAGTCTGCAGTGAAGTTCTCAGCAATGCTGGCGGCATCTGGATTTGAGCCATGAGACACAAAGAGAGCATTCTGTATGGCAGTTGACAGAGCTAATAAAAGATAGATAAAAGTGGTGGGTGTTCAATGCACTCAAAGGAAGTAGTCTTATAATTTCCCTACAAAAAATAATACCACTATAAGCACCAGAGACCTGCTCTAACATAAACCTGTACTTAGCAGTTTGATCAGAAACCTGAAAAGTATCTTTAAAATAGCCAAATCTGAGCTCAGAGACCGAAATATAACACTCTATATATTCCAAGTAATGGGATAATCACTAGTATATGAACAATTAAGTAACAGCTCAGTTACAGAACATATGAGAAGTGCTGTTGCCTTTGCTGTACTGAAGGGTTTATTTGTAGTCTGTTGCTTGCATTGAAATGACATGTTACAGAAAGATGAAGGGAGCCTGTCAAAGCCCATTTGAAAAGTCACTTCTCCCAAACAGGCTGTCTGCTTTCATCCCTCTTTGCATTATCAGCTGAACTGCTGGCACCAGGTATTCAAGGAATTTCAGAGGAAAGGAGGAGAGCACAGTATTTCCTTGTCACTGTGATAGATTTCACAGGGCATTTGGACTATACAGCTGACCTCCTGTCACGCAAATTGACATCTTGGGAAAGCAACAGGCTTTAAAAACACTAGTCAGCTTACTCTATGACGGGGATATTCAGTGATGACTAGTGCCTCTTTTACACATGAATCACTCACTTTCATCCTTTAAATGTGTTCAAAGAACTGGAGGTCGGGATACTTCTGCTACAGACTACCTGGGTTTGTAATTAGAGTGCCCACCTCCACTCTTGTTTGTTCCCATATACCTGCATCCCAGGGAGCAGGTTTTCTCTGCTAGAGACTGAGCTATTCCCCAGGCTGCTGTACATCTCAGAGACAATTAATCATGTTTGCAAAGGCTATTGTATATGTGGTCTGTGGTTAGTGGGCACGGCCTTAGATGAGATCCTGGGCTTTACCAAAGGGGCAGGTTTGGCACTGGTGACAGGAGACAAGACAAAGAGAAACACCAGCTGCTGTGCCAAGTGATGTGGGCACCCTTCCTTCAGAGGACTGGCACACAGCCAGCAGCCTAGCATGGTCTTTGAAGTATCAAGCTGCTGACAGTGCTGTTCAAGATCAGAAAATAGGCATCTTATTTAAACCATGTTTGGTGCTTGGGAAAGGGACTAGTATCAAGCTCAGGTTTTGGGAATGCAGGCCTACCAAGGACTACCACACTCCCTGTAGAGTGGCCAAACAACCAAAGCCCCGCTGCTCTTTCTAAATGAAGTCTCTGAGCTTCCTCTGTGAGGCACAGTCCAGAGCCCAGTTTGTTAAATCTAAAACATTACCCCTCCAGTCACATGCTCCAAATCCACAGACTCTAAATGGAAATGGAAAGCATTTCTGGAAAGCACAGCACAGTGCTGCGTTTTCTACCATGTGTTTAAAAGGCAGTGGCATGCTGCTGTGAAAAGCCATTACATATGATTTGTATATCCTTTCATAAAATCCTTCCATGTATTTTGGGATTGAAATGATACAAATATGACTGAAAAATATGTTCTTATCTATTATCTTCCTTATTTTTAATGACTTCTTACCATTGTGCTACATGCTGTTTCTCAGTAGTACAGTACAATGTGTTGGACACATATAAACTTTGGGATTCTGCACTTCAATGACATCCTGAATGAACTCAAAGGACCCTCAAAACTGACTTTCAATTTATCCCAGGCAGACATGCACTGTCCTCAGTTCTGATAGTTTTTTTTCTCTTCCACTGCCTCTTCCCAAGACACAGCTTGCAAACCACTCCTAACTCTGTCAAACTCTGCCCATTTTTATTTTCAAGTCAGAAATGTGTGCCCTAGAAAAGACCATTTCCATCTTCCATGACAGCTCAAAGCTTTCAAACTGCATCCGTCTTTCTGCCACTTTGTCCAAGGAAGTGACACTTTAGAGAGGGCAAAATGGTTTTTCACTACTTGGAAATCGGAGCTAATTTTTCCCAATCTTTTCCTCATACATTTATCTTTTGGGGAGAGGTTAATTATGGACAACTTGTGGGAACATTTCTTAGGTAATTATAAGCATGCATGCAAAGATTTGTAGTGCACTATCTCCCCTTAGAGTGGTCAGGTGCAAATAATATTTCAAGGCTCCCAGTACAAATGACGTGTTTGTATGACTGACTTGCTTCAAGAACTTGTTCTCCTATGTGTAGAGGGAACAATATTAATTTCTCTTTGCTTTTTTGGAGGAGCACTGCATAGCAAAAGGCTTCTTTCTTTTTCATTTACTATACAGGATCAGGTTTCCTGATGATTTCAAAGAAAGTATCCAACATTGCAGGACCAAGCCTACCACCCTGTACCTGCTCAGGCCCTGTACCTTGTGCAGTGCAAAGATTCAAACCAGAGACTTCCCCACATATCACTGACATTACAAGGAGGAAGCAAAAGGTGTAACTCTGTCTGAGTCTTTGATAAGAGGATTAATTTAAAACCGTACACTTTGCTCATTTAATTTTTTATTTTTTTTGGAAGGAAACATAAACCAACACTGTAATTGTACTTTGGCCTGTGGGAATAATATCCCAGAAATAACGTCTCTACTGAAAGTCTAGTAGCTTAAGATCTCTGTGGGGCTGCTTCTTTCATTGCAAGACCTATAATTAGCCATCCATTATGGCATTGAGCAGTGATCCTGAGGAAGCCCATATTTTCCCCCAAGCACCCTACACAGACATGCCAGAGAGCAGGTAGGGAATGCTCTGGAGTTCAGTCTCCTTCTCAAGGCAGGCAGCTCAGGGAGACCCTCCCTGGTGGCCCTTTGCCAGACTCTTCAGCAGGGACACCCTGTGGGCACCCCAGGGCTCTGGTCCTGTGTCTCACACTGTGAACACTAGGATTGCTACAGTCTAGGTCCTAAAGCCAAGGTGGTGTGATTTGAGCTGCTCTCCCACCTTCTTTTTGCTTTGGGGTGAGCAAAGATAGCAGCTGTCTGGTTAGGAAGGATGAGAAGCGACTCAGCCAAGCACTCATTTCCTCAGCCTTTGGACCAAACCTGGTTTCTCTGGAGATGGAGATGGCTCAGTGGTGCTGCTACAGGTCTAGCAGTCTGTGTCTCCAGGCAGCAAATGCTTTCCTGACGTGACTGGAGGGCATCAGGGCATACTTCCATGATATTTTACTGGCCACATTGAGGACTGAGTTCAGACTGGATGAAATGGTGCATATAAAGAAGACCTGGTTGATGGTGTTTCCCTGTGGTTTTGAGAAAGATTTTTGCTCCCCTTAAAATAAATAAGCAATTTTTTCAGGTAAAATACTATAAAGATGTAAACTGTTTCACTTAATAAATCCTAGTTTTGAATTGCTTTGTGTTTTCCAAAGCCATTTCCCAGTATTACCGCCTAAGACTCTTTCTGAATTAGAACTGAATTTATAAGTTGTTTAAGTTACTTAAAAACAGTGTTAGCAGGGTTTGAGTGCATGGATGTGAGGAAATGACAGGCTGAAAAACTCCTTTCTTTGTGCAATCTTTATTAACGTTAATGCAATGCCCTCTGCAAAAGTGTCCTGCAGAACTCTGGTGGTGGACACGGGGCTGAGGAGACCAGTCCTCATCTCGACACATTTAAGGCACTGAGACCAATGTAAAGATAGTCCCCAGATGTGCCAGACTTCACCCCTCACAGAGCTTCCTCTGCTTCTATCTTAAGCTTATATTTAGAAAAGATATTGAATTCCTAGTGTGAGAGCTCCACACTGATTTCTGATAGAGATTGTTGAGATGGGCTCTCCAAGGCTCAGCAGCACCAGGAACAGTTTTGTGGCAGCTCTTGTGTTATTACCTTCTAGCACTGTGTGTAAGGTAAAGCAAACAACGTTTTTCACAAGCACTTCATTACTACGGATTAATGCCATCACACACTCAACTTTGCTTTTCATTGATTCAGTGTAATGGGCACAAAGATGGTTTCTCTAAAATACCAGAAAATCCGGGATCAAGAGCATGAAGGAATGAAAGAGGGGTGGATCTCTGCTAGGTTTGATTACTCCTCACAAGCAATACTGTAAACTGATCCTCACTGGCCTACTACCACTGTGAGAAACAAATCCATGATCTGCCTCAATGCAGATACATTTTAACTTCACTTTGTCATGTGTCTTTAATAAAGAAATGGATCCAGAGAGAAGTGAGATACGACTTAAAGAAGAGGTCCAGTTTTTCTGAAATTCCAGATGATCTTCTTTTCCATTATAACCCTAAGTCAAAGGTTTGAAAAAAGTGTTGGTGTAAATCTCTAAACACTGCAATAGGTCAAGCTTGAAGAAAAGTAGTTTATGTTACCAGATAGGTGCCATTTCTTTATCTAGCAATGTTATATGTTGAAATATACCTCATATTACTCATTCAGTAATATCAAGGCCTAATCATCTTCCAGGCATCTTTGAAAACACGAGGGTAATTTTCAGAAGGCATAGGAAATTTATAATAAATACAGTGATCTTTCCTTTTGGACATTCAAAGTGATTGGTTCTCACACTCAAGAAACCCCTAATTTGATCTATTTTAGGCAATTTTTTACGTTCTGTTCTGTGATTTTCATAGAAGTTTGTTAGGCATTAATCAGCAGTTCATATTTCTGATAATAAATTACCTAAATAATTTTGAAACCCTACTAGGGTGTTGCAAAGTATTGACATTCAAGGTAGGAATCCACTATATGCAGCAGTTGTATTTACCTGGATAGCTGGGAACACCCATGAAAGCAAGGAAGAAGGAATGAATTATATTCTTGGGGAAAAGGAAGTTGTCTAAAGACCAGGCAGTGGATCAAGAGTTTTCTGCATCTGTTAACTAAGTAATTCTTCTCGTTGCTAGCCTCAACAAAGGCTCAACACAGCTACCCATGTAGGGGGGTGGTGGTACCTGAGATGTCCTGTGTACTCTGCCTGACCCCAGTGTGCCACTTCAAAAGGCAGTGAGGACCCTCAAGGTCCTGTATCAGACCTACCAAGCTCACACGGACATCTTACCCAGCACAGCTTAAATCGCAGTAGCCACATACAGCCAGGCAAATGAATACAGCTCTTCAGAGGATCTTTTACTCATTTAAAATCACAGGCAGAAAAAAACCCAACACTAAAAGATCTCATCTTTGAGACCACATAAAAGAAAGATGCAGAGTGATTTTCTGGTTTCAGGTTATGATGGTAGTCAGGGAAAGAAAACAGATACAAACTTCCAGTGGCTGGTGCCCACGCAATTATTTATTTCTACATGAACTGAGGCTGAAAATACTGTTTTTCTGACTTACTTCATACTCCTGCAGGTCACCAGGAAAAAGAATCATGCAAAAAAGTGCCATACAGAGTCAAACCAGCTGTGTTTTCACCTATAAACTGAATGTATATGTGTAGGGGCTATATGGTATAATAAGTAAAAGCCATCAAAGGCACTGTTCCTCTGACTTTAAAGCAGGCCTGCATCTTGAGAGCAGGATCAAAAATCTGGGGCCTCACATGGTAGATCTGTTGGATCAAAGGGGACAAGCTGAAGAAGTAAAGAAAAATCCCCAAACACCTCATTTTCCTGAACAAACAGAGCCTGTTAAGTGTGACTACAGTGACTGTAGCTTCCCAGAGCTCTCCAACTCCTCCTGAGAAATCCTTATCAAAACTTTTTCATTATGATAGCTGTGATTAGCATACAAGTAGCATGAGGCAGAAAGAAGCTAAGGTGCAGAAATGTTGTTGCACAGACAACCTCAGCTGTGTACTGACCAACGCTGCATTTGGGGTTCTCTGATTGAAATCTTCATGGAGTTCCATATTCAATCACTTTGTTTTGAACAAAAACTACAGCTTGTTCACACTGTTTCTCACTCCTTTCCTAATTGTTAGAAATTAATACCCTTGACACACTCTTAAACCACACTGTTTGGCAACTATTTTACAGTGTAGGCAAACATTTGAGCTTAATGCTAAATATGCGGGTGCTGTACATACACAAATAAAGACTGTCTCTTTCTCAGAGATCTTACAGTCTGAAAGATAAGAGATGAAAGAGTGCTTGGAAAGATGAGCAACTAGGGGAACTGTGGGAGTGGTTCACCTCAGTTAAAATGTAAAAACCTGGATATCATTCAAAGAACGTACAGATTTTGGTCCATGAAATGTGCATTTTTTTATGTATAACAGTTTTGTAATAAAAAAAATCAAACTGAAACTATTAACATTTTCTCGTGCCTGCTTTTGCTAGGACTGAGATAGCATGTTGCTGCTAATTTTTCTGACACCCCCAAGCCATCCTAATAGAGCTGTCCTCTGCACAAAGCCCAACTGTCTCATTCAAACCACTGTCCCTACTCAGGCTTTGACCTTGAGGGGGGTTAGATTGGGAGACCAGATGTCTCTTGTATATGATGGATAAATTTACATTTAAATACAAGAAATTTTTGGCCTTTTTTGCTTGCATATAATCAGGAAATTTATGAGTCACAAAGCAAACAGAAATAAATGTGATGCAATCAGCATGTGCAGTTCCATGATTCAATTTTGCAAACATTTCTTCAAATGAAACCTATATATCTTCAGACACCAAGCATGGGTTAAACACAAGGACCCCCAGACAAAAGGGCTCTGATCTGCTCTTTCCTTGGGAAGGAATAGCTGGGGTGTAGGCTGCTGGAGCACAGCAGCAGGGTGCTCAGCACTGCCCTGAACCCTTGCTCAAAGTTGCCTCCAGGTTTCTAGACATGCAGTTTTTTGTTACTGGAGGTGGAGGGACTTGTCATCAGGTAGCACTTTTCATGGTACAGCGGTGGTGTGGTAGATATCCATGGGTTGTAACTTCTTCATATGTCACCTTTCATGAGACACTTGCATCCACAATAAAAGAACAAAGATTAATTCTTCTTTCATTCTTAATGTGGTTTAGTACACATCAGATGGTGCTTCTCTTGGTGTTTGGGATGACACCAAGATAGCTTGTTCCTCAAACAATGTTTGAGATCAAACTTAAATGCAGATCACAGAGATGACAGAGATGATTTTGCTTTAGCAGTGTCAGAAGAGTTCAGATGGTAATAGGAATGATGTAGCTGTAGCTTTTTTTTTTTGTTTTAATCTAACAAAGTGCTAGCAAGATGCCACATGCATATGAAACAGGCAATTCCTGGCATAAGGATGTGGTGTGTCTCTTGTAAAGGCAAAGGTTGACATTGCCTTGTGAATCCAAGTGACACACTTGGAGCCATCCACATTTTGATTTCAAGCCAGTGAAACCAGATTTTCTTTTTCTAGAGTTGCCGAAAGGTTGGTGGAGAGGGAGGCAGCTAATGCCAAGGTAGAACTATGAAGGTTTCTTGTCATGTCTTCAAGTGATGCATTCCAGAGCTCTTTATTTAATCATCCAGAGATAAATAAGCTACCACTTATTAAAAACTAATTATGTTGTAAGCAGCACAGCTAAAAGATAATCTGTGTTACAGAATTCCTAGTGGCAAAACATCCAGGATTTTTTACATGTAAAATCATGAAACTGCTTTTGAAGTTTTAACACACTCGTGCATTTGCTTGAAAATTACTATGCAAGCAGTAAACACTCCTGTTTGGGTCTGATTTTTCAAGGTGCAATACAGGTACCTCTTCATTGAACTTCATGGGCTCATTCTCACAAGTCTGACTTGATAGCTGTTAATATTTTTGAACTATGTGTTTGACAATCAACACAATAGAAAAAAAAAATCTGTGTTTCTAGTATCGGTAAGTCTCCTCACCAAAATCTACATTCCCAGCTAGAATACTGAAGAGGCTTAACAGACACTTTGAAGGGAAAAAACTCCAAGACAATGCCTTTTTCTTTTGCTTCTCTAATTGCTGCAGATGTTGTGCAGTTGCACCTACGAAAAGTTAAATATTACGTCTCTGTAACATTTTTGATCTTCATTAATTATAGCTCAGAAAACCTTACAAAAAGCAGCCTGCCTCTTTAATACAAATAAGATTAATTGCATGGGTGTTCAGAAAATGAGCCACCAGTAGTTAAACAAAAAATGTTTGTCTTTAAGCAGCCCTTGAATGATTTTTTTTTTAACTGTTACAGGAAGTGAAGAGGCTGCCAAATTACCATGCCCGTGAGCCCCATTCTCATTATCAGCCTAAACGAATGCACACACCCCACCACTTTCATCCTCTTCCAGGTCCAAGAAAAAGAAAAAGGAGGCAAAAAAACCCAACCAACCTTCCACACAAAGAGGTGTCTCTGAAGTCTGGAATGCACCCTGGCTGTTTGAAGACAAGATTTATACCTGACACCCTCCTTTAAGCTCATTGTTGAGACTCGCCTGCGTTCAAATCAACCGCAGACTGGCTGCTGCAGGTACTTCATCTTACAACAACCACATCATCTAAGATAAATGCACCAGGAATTGCTATCACTTTGAGGTGAAAAAAAAAAAAACGGGTGAAGGGGGGATGGAAATCAAACCTCTGATGCAGGTAGTGGGTGGAGGAAAAGACAGACGGGCATGCAGGAGTGTGTAAGGGTGTGAGCAGGGAAGAAGCCAGCGACAGCCGCCAGCCTGCGGCGTGGGGCGCAAGGATGAAATGGGTCTGGCTGCCTGTGTGGGCACCTGTGTTTTGGCCCAGCCCCTCCTTGCCTTTGGCAGCCAGGCTGTGGGACCAGGAGATGGGCAGGATCCTTAAGCCACCCCAGTGCAGGGAAGTGGTGACCACTCGGGTGCTTGTGAATGACTGAAAGGAGCTTTTCCACTTGGTGGGAGACAATAAGGACTGTGCCATCAATTCATGGCATTCCCATGTTTTCTGAGACAAGCCTGATTTCTTCATTTTAAGATCCTGTCCCTAAGTAAGCTGTGGTTAGCTACTTTCATTCAGCTTCTTAAATTTCTCTGGAGGAAAACTTTTGGTAGAAAGGACTTAATTTTAAACTGAATCTGTCTGGTGGGAGGCAAAACCGTAGGGCTTTTGCTTTTCACTGAGATAGGTGAAGCAAACAGTAGGAGAGGCAGAAGAGAGTGCTCGGGACAGAGTCAAGGTGGAAAGAAACACAGCTGAATGTCCTAGAGCTCAGGCTGCTGAAACTCTAGCATTAGCAGGAGTTGGGCTAATTATTGAAGGCTTTGAAGTGATGCAGTCAGAAAATGTCTGTCATAATGAGAGAATAAAACCTGGCAAATGGCAGAGATACTTATTGCCTATATCATACTATTGCTCAAAGGCTCAATAAAAGTTGGAGTGTAAGGATGCAATTTGTGGTATAGAACCAGCTAAGGAGTATTTTCCAGGGTGAAGAATTACCATGGCATTTGGAATAATGCCCCATTAATCCAGGGCATCCAAAAATGGTTCTGAGGAGATATTCTGAAATTAAACTGATAGACAAAAAAAGGCAGAAAAAATGACAGCACAGGTAGTTAATGTAAAACTTTAAAGTTAGAAAAACTTGCCCTTTTGAAGCATTTCATAATGCCTATCTGGGATCCAGAGACAGAAAGCCATATGAGATATGCAAAAATACTAAGGTCCCTAAGGACTGTTCTAGCATCACAGGTTTGACCTGCTACTGGGCAGGACCCATCAGCATGTTCTGGATTTAACCCAACAGAAAGATCTATATTTAGTTTTCTGGTTCTCATTTCTCAAGCAGTTAAGACTCAGGGCTTTACAGGGCTTCTTCCAAAACTTCTGGGCTGACAGGGATGTTTGAGATCTGGGAAAAAGGAGCTGGTTTAATCCATTTCAGTTATAGAGCACTTTCTATATTTAGGATTTTAAATTATGTTTCATTAAGAATGCAAATTATGAGCATTTCTAGGACTCTAGGTACTTGCATGTCCCAGCTAGCACATAAGCCTCATGCCGTTACAAATCTGAATAAGGCAGGCTAAGTTTGCAGCAGAATTAAAATAGGGCAAAAGGGAGGGTGGGAAGAGAGCTAAAACAACACATTCAACATTTGCTGACTTGGGTGGGAGGAAAAACATCTACACTAGCACTGAACTGACACAACTGCATGTGAAGCTGCAGCATCAATATCAGCTTGGCCACAGGTATCCTGTTCCATTTTTTGCAATTGAAAAGCTTACAATTTTTAATTTTTTTTTAGATTTTTTTTTCTGTGGGCGGTTTTGTAGTTTGTTTTTTTTTTTTTTCTCTTGGGGGATTTGGGGGATGATGCCTTCTACCTGCAGCAAAAGATTCTCAGAGAAATCAGTTTCATCAACCCATGACCAACGTATTGAAAAATGGAGCATGGCTCCGTTGCAGCAATCCCAGGAAGTGTTGTGGACACTTAGCCTGGAGCCTCCATAATTTGTGACACCAAGCTTCTGAGGAAATGACATTCAGTATTTCATTTTGACATTTCAGCTCTTGACAGCACTACAGAATGCTGCTTGAACCTAAAGTCAAATGCAATAAACTGTGCACAGATTTGCCAAAAAAAACAAAACCAAAAACATGAGCAAGGCCAATTCAGACTGCCATCACAGGAGTGGGAAACAGAAATACCTGGCTCTAAGCAGCTGCTTCACTGCTGCCTGCCTATTAAAAATAACAGAATCTTCAAGAAGCAGTTACAGGCACTATCGGGGCCTTCTGGCCTAAACAGAGAATCACAAAACCATTTAGGTTGAAAAAGAGCTTTAAGATCATCGAGTCCAACTATTAACCCAGCACTGCCAAGTCCACAACCACGCAGAATCATTGCATTCTTCCTTTCCCAAAAAGATCTTCAGCATCTCCCAAAACACATAGCAACAAACAGCGATAAAAGACCATCAGAAGATGGAAATATGAATATGGATGACAAACCTGTACATTAACTGAGATTGTTCACATAATTATTTGTGATTAACTACTTGGCCAGGGTATAAATGTATTTTATATTTGTAGATGATATGCATCTTTTGCTGGTGTTGAACTGCTCTTAGAGCAGTAGCATGCTAAAAAGGAACTTCTGTATACTGGTAATGACTGGGACTTTTAAAATTTCTTCTGAGCCAACTAAAAATGTGAATACTTATTTTTATGTTATATGTACATATGTATGCAGGCCTACATGGTAGATCCATAGACACATTTTAGGCTCAAGATAGTTTTTCTGCAGCCTATGAAATTTTGTTTGTATTTTCTCCCTCCTTTGTGTTTCTGATCTAATAATTTTACTGTTCTGAAAATGGAACTTCAAAGTTTGGTGCTCTTTATGTTATTCAAGAATGAGAGCACCAGCAAATGAATTAGACAGCAAATGCCCTGGATTCACCAGCAATTCCTTCTCCACCCCTAGAGAGATGCAATCTTTCTCCCATTCTCCAAGCATTTACTGGTTTTGTCCCCATTCGATCCTTTGCCTCTTATTAATTCAATTTCTCCCTCACTGCGTATACTTCGTGGAGCCAAAGACTCTTTTTTATGCTGTGTGACTCCTCTGGCTGCCATTCCCCACTCCACTCCAGCTGGAGCAGCACCTCAGTGGAAAGCAGCAGGTGTCCCTTCCCCCTGCCAGCACTCTGTGCTATTCCCACAGTCACTGGTCATGTCCCTGCTGCTTTTCATACACTTGGGAGCCCAAATAGGATTTGAGCATCCTTTCCTACAACCCTCATGTTTGTTGCAACCCTGACCCACTGTTCTCCCTGCTCCCTTCATGCACCTGTTCTCCACCGCCATTCACCTCCCCCATAGAAAGAAGATGGCTGGACAGAAATCCCAGGCAACTCACTCTTGCCTACTTCAGGTCTATTGCTACCAGGGCAATTTGGCACCATGTGTCATCAGCCTCTGCCTGCAAAGATGTGGTCAATGTCAAGACCAACTTGCAGATTGAAACACAGCAGCAGTCCTGTTTATAACTTGAGAGGGCTGTGAGAAGACCCCCTCCCTGCCTCCTGGCACAACGTTTCTCTCCAAGAGTTGAGGACAGCCTGCCTGGTTCAGAGTCCCTTGGAGTCCCTCAGGTGTGGGGCAGCTCTTAGAAGATGCACAAAATATTCTTAGTTAGAAGGGACCCACAAGGATCATTGAGGTCAGCTCTTAAGCAAATGGCCCATACAGGGATTGAACCTACAACCTCAGTGATATTAGCACCATGCTCTAACCAGCTGAGCTGATCTCAGGGTCAAGATGGCTTAATCTGACTAAATGTGTTGCTCTGCATAAGTAGTGGAAAAGTTATATTTGTAGTGGTAGTAAGGTATTCTATAGCAAAACTGTAAGAGAAAATTATTTCTTTCCATGACTATTTACTTGAAATAAATAAAGGGTTATAGAAACATAATTTCTAGAAGATAAAACTATCAAGTGCACAACAGCAGCTGAGGAACTACATTTCTTTTACAGCTTGTCTAAAGTGTCACCTTGCAGGGACCTGAGGGCATGTTAAAGTGAAGAGCTTTAAAACAGAGAACAACGAAAGCTAATTCTTCTCCAAAAAAGGCAAACAGGAAACTTGTTTAAAGGACAAAGCTTTCAGTGCATAGCAAGTGCTTGTGTTCACATGTGTGCTCAGGTTGCTTTCAGAGTCTGTTTTATTGGCTCTCTTGGCTCCGGCTCCAAAAGACATCTACAAAAACTCATGTATGCACATAAGTGCCAAATGTGTACACAGCATCTCAGGCACTTCAACAGCAAGCGACAGTTAATTCAAACCATGCATTACAAGAGAGCTCATCCTTTCATGATAAATGATGGTATTGATAGATGAGTTATTTTTACACTGAACTTAATTATGTCAAATCTCAGCCCACAAGTGTGCAGCAGAAAGGGTAGCATTTTTCTTTGTTAGTAATAAGCTATGTTTGTTGTTTTTCTTCTGCACTATTCACATGTAATTAAAAGTGACCCAAACCCACATAAATTATATGCCAATTAAAACCCTTTCATCTTTGTTGTCATGTCATGACATACTGGATATACAAATCTTTAAAAAAACAAAAGAAAAACCAAAAAACACCACCGTAAGATCGCCCTGTCTCTTAGCACCTCATGGTGACATAAATTTAAAGCCTTGAGGAAACAATGACTGAGTTTGCCTGTCTGCATGGAATCCGTTCTGTACATTTTTCTTGCCCAGACTGTTACATATATAAAGCTTCTCACTCAAATCCCTGATGTCCTGTTTATTTCTCTTGTAGGAAGAAGTCAAAGCTGTATACAGAGATACAAAATGGCTCTCCCTAATTTATTTGCCCAAAAAAGCAAACTTCTCCAAAAGGGAGTAACTTCAGTCTTTAAAACATAAAGATCAAATTGTGCTGCTCCTGTTCCCAAAGCAGCATCAGCAGCTGAAGTCAGCGTGCCTGCTAACAGAAAGGTATATTAGCTCAGTCAGCAGTTTCTCAACCAAAACCAATTAGTTTACAATACAAATGTCAGTGTTCAGAAAACGCTATAGTTACTGTAGAACATTTAAACTTCAAAGCCACTCAAAAGCTTGGAAATACAAACCTAAGATGACCACATTGATACCACCTATTACCCCTTCACTGAAATATGCCCTGCAACATCTTTCTCCTAAATCTCTGCTGTGTTCTCTGCTTGCACTCTGAATAATTGTTCTTCAACAGATTAAAATGTATTGCTATAACTTTAGTAAGGGCTAAAGGCTTGATTACAGGCTATGGTTAGCACATTTCAGAGGAGTATATGGTTTCCACAGATCAATTTATTGGTGCAGGTGTATGACACACTTTGAGTAAAACGGGACAACATCAAATACTCCCTCTGTTTAATTTGGAACAGGGACCTGAATTTCCAACACCTGCATCTCAAGAGAGTGCCAAAGACATAGGGTTATTGGATATTCGCTACTTTGTGGTTTTGGTTTTTTAAAACTGTGTGCATTTACCCATATTTTAAGTGGATTCCAAAGCAAATGGGCTTTGTGTGGCCATGAAGCAATTTCCCACACTTCCACAGCTTAATTGTGCACCCCCAGCCCTTTTCCCCTGCAGACCCCAGAGGTTTCATGGTGCATTACAGCATGTGACAAGGGTGACTTGTGAGCCAATGACAAATGCACATGGCAGCAAGGTCTTTGCAAAGACCTTGTAGACCAGTAGGAAAAGCTTCAGCTGGAGCTGTCTATTGGTCACAAGACACTGATCCATCAGAAATCATCCTTCATGCAAACTAGTTCTCCTGAAGCTATTTGCCTCTTAGCCATCTTTGACTTTAACTAGCCTGGACTAATGTCTAGCATTTTTCCCAGGAAAGTTTCCTACTTCACTGGGAGTCAGGCCAGATTCACAAAAAGAACAGTGCCATAATGAACTCAGTGCTCCACAGCAGGACCCAGAAGGTGTCTGCTTCCTTGCTACACCCAGAGTCGGGGAAGAGACATCTCAAAACAGAAATCTTCAAAATGCCTTGGCCATGACCCTGGCAGGGCTTAGAAACCTGACAAGGCTTTGCCATACAGTCCTTCCAGACTTCCTCCAAATTCCAGCCGATAGAACCCTTCCTACCACTGCTTCACACCTTTGCATTTAATACCCCCATCATCTACAGGGCAACACATGGCCAAACACCTCCACTTGCCAGGATCCTCTGTTTGAACACAGTGTTGGAAATCTTCCCTCTTAAGTGGCTCGGGGCTGGCTGGGTGGGCTCCAGAGAGAGGGTGCTGGTAAGAGCCCGTGGCCAGGCAGAGTGGCTACACAGGCTCTCCTAGGTTTGTCCAGCTCCCTCCTCTTGCAGCTTTTCTGTTTTGCATGAGACAGTTTTTGTCTCTTTTTCACTCAGACACATGACTCCCAAACCTAGTGACTGGGGCACCACCTGGGTCAGGGTTTGGAAACTGGGCTCTGGTTCTTACTCTGAGCTAAATTTAGATATCTTATTACCCAGAGCCTAGATCTCCACACACTTTGGCAAGTGTGTATGGACACCCTAGCCACCACGTGGCAGTATTATTTTTCTTTTGCTGTCCAAATTTTCACTTATGCCTAGGAAAACGTGACAGTTAAAAAACAAAAGGGATAGAAAGACAAACACCTCTTTTGGAATGCACAAAAGCAGGGGCTGGGGACACTGTTGTGAGTAAAACAGCTAAAGTCTCCACAGGTTGAGGAACAGGTTGAGTCCAGACTGCCCACCTGAGCTCCCTGAGCTCAGTGTGACCATTCTCAGCAGGAGAATTTGACATGTGGCATGTGGATCTGCTCATCCAGCACAGGCCAAGCCAGGTAAAGCATGTCCAGAAGCACACGTTCAGGCACGCAAGGAACTCACTGGATACAAACGTGGGTGTTGAGGTATGTAGGTACCTCTGCAGTGAAGAGGAGGCAAGCAAAATTTCTTAGATACTAAGTTTCAGACTTAGCATATGAAATGACTTGTCTGCTAGGCATCCAGGTTCCTCCTTGGGATTAAGTCCTTGAAGATGATCTAACAGCAAGTACCTGCTGCTCACCTCAGAGTGCTGCTGAATCAAAGACTCAGAGAGTGCCTGTTATTCTGTGCACTTCTCACACACCCAGTCCTAATTGCTCTTCTGTGATTAAGGAAAGGTGTTTCATCTATATATACAAAAAAAGCATGAAAACTCCAGATGAAAAATATTGCAAAGTTAAGCAGAATTGTTTATGAGTTTGCATCTGTTCTGCAAAAGTGGACATGTCTATGAAGCTAAGCAAAGGTCTGTGTGCACCTCTTGGTAAAGTAATCCATCTAGAAGTAGTAATTGTAGGGAAAATACCACAGAGAGCAGCTTCTGTATGTATTTCTGGGAAACTTGAGCTGTTAGTACTGTCTTTGCACTTGGCTTTGCAAGGGGAAAAGCAGATATCTTTCACTCAATTTGATTAAACACATATCGTTTCAGCAGCTTGTGCAGCAATTGTACTTTTTCCTACAGTTTTAGTCCATCTCTGATATAGGCACAGGCAACAGCAGATAAAAGTACATCAACAATTTGCTAAAATAAATGGCAAAAACACCCATGACATCAGGACTGAGGGAGCATCTCAAGTCTTCCCTCTCAAATCTTTATGCCAAACTGCTTTAAAAGGCACGAACAGAAACTTCTGAAGAAGCAAAACAAATCCAGACATCACACTTTCCTCTCATTTTCCTTCCGTGTTTTAGAATTCCAGAAGAAAAGGCATGCATGCAGAAATTTTTTTTACTTTAGCTGCTAAACGCATGTATCATTCCACTGCTTTTGTCTTATTTCTGTCACATATATTTTAAGAAATAATTTTATGATGCTTCTTATGAGCATCTCTAAAATTCTCCAGGGAGGCTTGCGTAATTAGGAAGATCTTACTGAATTAATAAGCCAGAGCACTTTGGTAAAGGCATTAAAATAATGCCAAGGCTGTGCTGTGGATGCTGAGCTCCACTCGAGTGTTTTGTTGAAAGCAAGCACTCTCTCCCAAAGCAGCCAGGGGCTCTACCAGCCGTAAGCCCATCACTTCGCAGTCGCAGACTTGCAGTGATGCCATACAAAGCCTTTTGAGCCGCTACAAACCACAACAAGTTCAAAACCTGACTCATGTCTAGAACTTCGACTCACTCTCTGTTGCTGGCTTAGTCACTGCCAGCAGCCCTGCATGCATCTGCTAATCCTGCGGTATCCTCAGCAGCCTTCCCTCCTGTGGGAAAGCCCTGGTTAGTCAGACTCGCAGCAAGGCAGGGTATTGTTAGATTTCTCTTACCATTGTGCTGCTTTGTTCTTCTTGCATTCTCATCTTAATGACGGTGCGAGCTGTTGGCCTTCCACACTTTCTTTGTGCCTATGTAAATTCAGTGTTTGATGCAGAAGAGGCGGAGACGATTTCTAAGTTAAGGGGCAGGTGTGAGTGAAAGGAGCAACCCAACAGCCAAACTATTTGAAAAAGAAACCTTTAATGTCTCATCAGCTCAGCACTAAAAAAAAAAAAAGCCTTCATAACTTGCCTTGAAAACTGGAAAAACAGGGTGTCTAGCTATAATTTAAGACATTAATAACAAGAAAATACTGCAGTTCCCTGACACATTTTGACTTTTGCACAGTGAAATGCTACCTTAAAACTAGGTCTGATTATTAAAATGTGAAACACTGTCAGTTACAAAGAAATTGTAGAAGAAATTACAGACAGGTTTAGCCCAGGCTAAATTTTAGGACACACCTGAAAAAACGGTTCTTTCCCTTTCTTAAATGGACATTCTGACAAGGATATTTGCAATGTAACAACTTTACAGGACTGACCATGGTCTTCAGAAGTGGCTACCATGAGCACCCCTGAAACTGCAGCCTTGGGATGTGACAGCCCAGTTAACAAAATACGTTTCAGCAAAAAGTAATATTTTGCCTGCAAGCAATGAGTATACACTTTTTCAGTCTGGAAGTCTCCTTTCCAGCACAGAAAACACAGCAAAGCAAGAACAAACACATCCTGTCATATGGGAACAGAGGACAGTACAAGCCATCTAAATCTCCACAATTTATTTTTATTTCCCTGGTCTAGAAAAGGCTTTCAGGCCTGGAGTTAAAGCTTAAGAACACAAGGAGCTTACTTGCCTTTTGTGAGACAATGTGACTATTTGAAGTTGTGTGTGTGCTCATAAGCTCCACCATTTTAAGTTACGCTTTTCAGAAAACAGGCATATAAATTTTCCTCACCACAAGCATCTTTACAGTCATCATGGAAATCTCAACAAGAAACCAAAAGTCAAATTTCTTGTTGGATTTATTCCTTCTGCTGAAATAATCATTTTTTCCATGCCTGACTCATCTAGAAAATTTTTATGAAGTTAGTAGCAAATGCAAGCATCCTGCTCTTTGCACCTTCAAAGCTATCACATAAAGATAACAGTGTTTTCTTTTAATTTTTTTTTCATTACTGAATATTATGCTTACAACAATCCTGCTTTGCTACAGATGGTTTCCTGTTGTTTCTGCCAAATGTGAAATAGCTATAAAACTTGAAAAGGTTCTGATGCTGTCACTGCATGAAAAATTACATCTACAAGGGAAAATTAAATATGAGCCTTAGACTTTAATTTCTTTAATCTTACTTAGTAAGTGAACTTTTTTACTCCCACCTCCAACTCAAAGCTTCCGATAACATGACCTGAAGGGAAAAACACAGCTATGTGTTTTAGTCAGGTATAAAGTCTTCATTAACAAAAACAAAAAAAAAGAGGAAGGGGAAGTAGATAATTCTCATGTCCAGACCAACCAAACAGCCACCAACTCCAGCTGACAAGAGAGTGCCTTTGGCTCAGTTTCATAAAATACGTAAAACCACTGCTGTTAGAAGACAGTGAAGTTCCTGTTTTCAGTGCTATAATAAGGAAATCTGTCACCTTAGCAGACAAATTACTAGAAAATGACTTGTGTAATCCCAAGGGGACAGAGCCTTTGCTCCTTGCATGGGCAAACCTCAGTGAACTCAGTTACAGCTTTACTTGAACACAAAAAGAGTATTAAGAAGCACTTTAAAGAAAAATTGCATTTTATACATATGATGAAGAAAACTCCTGATTCTCTGATGCTCTCTATAGGCACAGATTCAGTGTTAAATAGGAGAAGGGCTAAGAAAAAGGTATTTTACCAGCAAAGTAACTTACTAAGGCACATAACTTATGAGCATCAATGAACAATTGAACGTCACAGCTCTCTCAAATTTCTGTCAATATTTGACTGGCACCACAACATGTTCTAGTAAAAAAAAAATCAGGGAGCATTTAGAAACACATCCTTCTACCAACAAGGTAAGACTGTGCTCACTGCCATAGATTTGCCTCTACAGGCACTGGGAGTAGAGGCAAAGAGAGTAAATATGAGAAATTGCTTTGTCATTTTGAGTGCATTTGTCTGCTGCTGTACACAGAAGGTCTGATATCTTAGAGCTCTGCAGCACAAGAAGCAAATATTACACTGGAGATTTGGCAAGCACCCATTTCTGCAGAAAAAAGGCATTTAATTGTAATCTCACCCAACTAAGACATTAGACCTGAACTTTCCAGCTGCTTAGACCCTAGTATTCATTCTAGGGTTTGGATCTGATACTCATTTGCTACAAGAAGAGTTTCACTCTTCATTGGAAAGAGAAGTTGATGAGATTTTAGGGTTTTCTTAACCTGTGCAGCCTTTCTCTGCTGTGGAAGCTTCAATTTAAAAGCAGAGGTAGAGGTGACATTGTGGGCAGGAGTAAGTGGAAAATATGTACACTCATCACGCTGCAACCAGATGTCTCATCTACATGTGGACGTGCCTCTCCCATGTGCTGTACCCCCAAGGGCACCACTCACTGCCTCCTTAAAGTTGCTCCTGGTGTTTCCCCATGCATAGATATTTGCAGCAGAGATACCCATTTGTTTGTTTAGTCTGACTTCCACCAAAGCTAAATTGGAAACAGCTTTATGCAAGCTCTGAGAGACCTTCACCATACAGGGCACACTCCTGTAGTTCAGCCCCGCTGTGGCTCCTGGTTCATTGTGAAGAAATCCAGGTTTGGGAGAGCAGGGGTTCAGGGCACCTGTGAGGCTGACATGCTGGACCTGCTGCTTTCTCTGAGACACCCTGCATGGTGCCTGGTTTTGTTGTCTATGAAAACCACTGACTGATCACTTGGGCCAGGAAAGCATTCACAGACAAGCCCCTTTATTTCTCTTTTGCAGTGTAGCCTGTGTACATGGGGATCTTGGAAGAAAATCAGAAATTGACAGGCAGGTTGGATATCTGCTGACATGACTGGAGAGTCTCCTGTTGGCTTTACCAGGAAGTATATCGAGTCCCTTTATATTAATTTTATCAGGTTGGAGACTTTTTTTTTAATTTATTACCAATTTTATCATTTGGTCACCAGCTGAATTATTTGCACCTTTCACATCCAATTAAATACCACAAAGTGCTAGTACTAGATTTTTCTCACAACTGGTTAGAAACCATGATGGAAAACATAACCCTGCCACATCAGAGACGTTCTTCATATACCATATAATATTTGCATCTAGGTTTCCTTGTTGCTAGCCAGTGCCATCTGTTATCTGTTTTGGTCTGCTTAGAAGAACTTGCAATTCTTGAAAATTGAAAGCAAGACAAGAACAATGGCTTTTTCCTTTGTATTTATGTCCCAAAGAAACCAACTGGATCTACACATGCACAAAAAATATACTCCTCCAATTGGCAATATATTAGCACATGCTTTTTCTGTATGGAAAATTTAAAGAGACAAGACTCATCAAGGGGAAGTTGAATTTAATGAAATAAATCTGTGCCCCACAATGCCTGGATACTCAGTTTTACTTTTGTCTCTCTTGGAGGGTGTTGACACTCCAACTTGGTGATGGACTAAATGGTGACAGCTGAGATAGTTACTGCCCTCAGCTGTATGCTCTGTCCCTCTCTTGGAAATTATTACCCTCCTGCAGCTGGCAAAACTGGATGCTTCGTGAAACCAGCTTCAGACTGCCAGACTTCACGCCAGCCTCGGCTTACGCGGATCCGCCAGCCCATAAACTCCCGTGGCTTGGAGGTGAGCCCACAAGCCATTGAGCCATGCCTGCTGTGCAGGTGGTAAACACTCAGAAAGAAAAGGGGTGGCCAGATGAAGGTGCTGCTGCTTTGCTTGTCCCCCTGTCACGTACCACTGTATGGGTGGCAGCCCATAGATCATTTTTTCCTATTTTTGTAAATACTGACTTGTCTAACTCAGGGGACACATTGTCATGAGCTACCCACCGAGAGAAGAAATGGCAAAATCCCAAGTGACAAAAAAAGAACATGTCCCCAACCCTTTCTGTTATTTGTGGACTCCAATACAAAGACAAGCGTTACTTAAGGATGGTAATTTCAAGTTTTGGTTTGTTATAAGAGGCAAATTGAAGTCCTTTATGTTTGAGGATGCTGTCTGTTTCATAGTTCCTAGAGCAGGCTATAAACCAGCACCAGGTATTTTAACAGACTGCCTTTTTTTAGCCTTTGATATCATCTGTTACTCATATTTTTCAGTCCCAGTGTTTCTCTTCCAAGATGTATGATATAGATGTACAGGGTCTTTTAGTCTTCTTCTTTTCAGTGACAGAAGCCAAGTTCTAGAAAGCCTCCATTTATCAGCTATTATTGTACATATCTTTTTCCCTCCCTGATCCTTCTCCCAAGAAGTGGAGTGTGTATAGAGTTCCAAAAGAAAAAATAGAGCATGTGCTAGGAATGCATCCTTTTAGCCTGGAAAATTACAAATATCTAATCCTGAACTAATAAAATGGTTCTTGCTTCAAATGAAATGTAAAATTCTGACACACAATCTGCAAATAATTGTATGCTGCTTAACTGGCACTTCAATATTTCTTGTTTGTGATATATCCAAAGGAAGAGATGGATGCACTGTCAGAATTAAAGCTCTCTCATTATTCGTCCATATGTTTCTGCTTTGGTCCCCAGCCTGTTACACTGCGGTACAGAGGATAAAGCCTAGTCTTCATATGCAACACTACATCCAGGGGAGGTAGGGAAAAGAGTGAATCTTTCCTGGGGCCCAAAGAGCTGGCTAGGACTTGGATGCAGCTAAGTTTTGCAGCACCAAATCCTTCCTGGCTGTAAAGCCCAAAGAACCAGAGTCTCATTAACATGATCTTCAAGGGATGTGCATTCATCAGTATTTGCACAGCAGAGACAAAGACAGTAAGAAACTGGAACTCATGTATCTTTCTATGCCAGGCTTCAGTAGGGAGCAAGTATCTGACTGAAGAGCTGGATGCTGAAGGGTAGCAACTAGATTGATCTTTGACTTTAAGATCAAAAAGGACTCAGGTCCATCAACAGTCAGGGTGCTGCAAGTACAGTCAAACTAAGTTTTCTGAACTCTTGTGCTTTTTCTCCCCAGTTCACTCATAGCTATTGACTGTACCGAAGTAACATTCTCAAAACACAGTATAGTGTGCAGATTTTTATTATCAGAGCAGGACCCTCGATAGACAGGTCACTGAGACCCTCCTAGTTTCCTCTGCACAACAAGTGAAGCAAGGATCAGCTGAGATACCACCAACTTCTGGAGAGGTTCCTTGAGGGATGGGGAATGGGACAACATCGACCTTCTCAAAAAGTCTTTCTGCTATAAAACTTACACAGCTCTGACAGTCCCATCTACCACATAAACTCTTACCAGCCATCTCCTCCCAAAAAGCGAACAGGAAGAATTTAAGGCACCAAATAATAATAAAAAAAACCAAAACCTCAGCTCTGCAGAACAGAGTCTGAAAAAGAATGCCAGGAACTCTATGAAATCCACCAGGGACTTAGCTATTGATTTTGCACTGCAGATGGTCAGACATCATGGTAATGTAGCAATGTAAAACCTGTTGCTAGATTCATGGTGGGTGATTCAGTTCAAGCATTGTGGCTTAACTTCACGGAATGGCACTTCTGACATTTCAAAACTAGCACTCGCTTGCGTCAGATCAGGAGGATGTGGCCTTGACTCCATCTCCACAGAGATTTGAAAATTCACTAGCAAGGCTGTTACTTCTTCATAAGACAATAGAAGATAATGCTTTTTAAGTAGTTTTTATTTATCTTTTATTCTTTTGTATTTAATGGACTCCTTCTGAATTGGAAAATAACATACTCTCTACTTCTGTTCTGATTTCCCCAGTGGAAAGAAACTAAAAAAGCTGATCTACATCAAGTCAGAAGAAATGTGTGCAAAGTTAATATGATTCAGGAAACAGTGTTTGATCACTGAATGTTGCCAAAGAGCCAGCAAGAGCTGGGCACACCACCCTTGTGGGAGTTCTGCCATTGACTGCATGGGCCCAGAATCTCATCCATTTGTAACAGAATTGGATGAGTGATAAATCAAACAATGGAACAGCAAGTTACTTGGTTTCCAAATAGTATTTGTATGTTCTAGTCTTCACTGTATGAAGGTTCTTATTTTCTGGGACAAGTATAGTCAAACACTTTTTCCATAAAGTGACGATTGGCAGAGGTCAGTTACATTTGCCAAGGTGGACAGTCTTACATATCACAATTCCATCCTTGCTCAGTAATATCTTATTCTTTACAGGGACTTAACTTCTTGGAATACACATGGCAAGAAAGTGTCTCTGTTTTTGCAAATATCTCCCTGGCCTATTGACACACCAGCCAGAACTTTTCTACATGTTAGGAAAGTAGGGTTTTCTGCAACAAGACCTGCTGCTTCAGGACCTGTTGAGTAAAAAGGGGTACCCATTACCTTCTATTGCATCAGAAAATATATACTGGGTCTTGGGGGCCAGGAAGGCACCAGAAGACAGTAAAGGCCTGGTTTCAGAATGAAATGAGATACATTTTACAGGAGGGAATGGAAAGGCTGGTCTACACTCAGCTTCACACCAATGACTCATGTAGGGTGGGGCCATGCTGGCACCTCTCTGGTTATTCTGCTATAGGCAGTAGCTCACGTTGCAATTTATCTACCTTTAGCTGAAAAGAGAATATCATATCATAGCATAGATATGATCTGAGACCCAGTTCCATCTTAGCATGGTTAAAGGAAACAACTCTGTTCAGGATATTAGAGGGGAATTCCTCCATTGATGACAACATGAGAAAAACATTATCTTAATATTAATCTAATCTTCAAAAGCTTATCCTGCTATTTCTCGAAAACTGAGACTTGGATCATTTATCTAGTTCAGCTATATGAGTACAGTTAGAAACTTTAGACTCTGTTATAATATTTCAGTCCTCCAAGAAATGCCACCTTAACACATAAAGTTGAAATGTTCCACTTGAAGTAATTTTCAGAGGAATTCTTAACAACCCTATGGTAAAACTGCATTCAGTTCAATATTTTCATTGAGATTATTTCCATGGCACACAATTCAGTATGATACCTTGAAAATTACCATCTCATGATCCTATGTGAAAAAATAAAACATCACATGTTTTTCATCTAGCTGCAATAGAGAAAAATCAGTCTATTTATGCCAGTGGTTTTCTGCAAAAGCTATCTATGTACTAAAAAAAAAAAAAAGAAAAAAGCCTACTGGCTTTTTCTGGGCACATTCTCATCTGAGTTCTTTCTTGTGGTCAGACTACATTATTTCAAACAGAACACAGCTATGCTCTGCTCTACCAACCAAAAGAACTGGGCTAAGCTCTGGTAACAGTTTCACTATTGTCAATGATCTCCAGTGAAAATGGGTTCACAGGAGGTTACCTGAAGGTGGAATTGTTCCCACTGTGTGGTGTGGAGACACTTGCTGCTGCTGAATATATTTCCTTTATTTGAGAGTTCTTGTCTTTTTAAATTTCTCCATTAATTTCTTATCAGTATTGGTCTTCAATAGAGGATACCCAAACTTTCTTTATTTTCACTTTGTACAACTTAGACATTTCTGAGAGAAGAACAAAGAACTAATCCTGATAATAGTCATGGGTTTGATGCTATTTGCACAATCACATAAATTTCCTTTTAAAATTTGTCATCTCCCTCGATTTTTCCTATAGAGCTGCCAGAGATTTCCACCATTTGCCCAAAACATTTCACGACCTATCACTTGAAACTGCAGCATACATCAACTCCCACCTCTGCTGTAGAGGAGAGGCAGTGTGGCTATTGGCCTTGCCTACTTGAATGAACAGCAGCCAAAAATGTGAAAGATTTCCTTGTAGTTTGAGGCATGTAGAGAGGTTTGGGGTGGTACCCCAAGGAGGTGGTATCACTAAGCTCTTTGACATCGTTGTACTATTAATGAGGATCTCAGCTCACTGGGGACAGATCCTCAGTGCCTTTCCTTTCATATAATATCTAAAGCTCCACTAGTTGTAAAAATGAAAACACCTTTTCTCTTAGGCATACCAGTGTCTAGCTGCACTTTTTCTAATACACAGTATCAGTGCTGGAGCCATAGCAGCAGCAGCAGTTAAAACTACCCAGCTCAGTACAAATGACAATCTTTCATAGTCGTGCAAGGTTCACAGAGGCCACTTCACTACTGGAGTAGGTTCTGCAGTCCCAGCTGAGCTCTCTGCTCCCCCAAGCATAGCTGGGCATTTCAAAGCTGCTTTGGCACCACATATGGCTACAGACTCCTGTGCTTGGAGCAGGTATGCAATACCACTCTGCCCAGGTACTTCTCAATGTGGGCAGCAGCCTGCTTTCCTCTCCAAACCTCAGTCTCACAGAATCCTGTTACAGAGAGATGTGGAAGCAGGGAAAATAAAAATCAGAATGCTATGAACATGTGTTCACATGTATATGCAGTCAGCCATAACACTATCAATACTGCGGTATTTTACAGCGGTGGTTGGGAAAGTAGAGTAGCAGTGTTAAAAAGTACGGGCAAATTAGTTGGCAGTGTTAACACGATACCTAAAAGAGCAGTTCCACTATCCTCTGGAAAAATTTGTACTTCTATTGAAATAAAAACCTACTGGATCCTCTAGAGTTTAGAAACCAGTCAGAACATCAGCACTTCTAATAATAATGAAAAAGTCATTCACGTTCTGTGAATGTGAATGTGTGTTCTTCACACATTCTGTGTGAGGAAACTAACTTCTAACCAAAGGTACTACCGAGAACTGTAGCTACTTTCTAGCATTCACAGAAAAAAGAAGTTTTTCAGTCCTGTGCTAGGAGCAGAGAAACTCACTGGACAGTAGACCTCCTTCAAACGAAGCCTAAACCCAACACGATTTCCATCCACAGCCCTCAGTGACATCCCCACGACAGAGCGGATCCCGTACCAGAGGCACGCTGGCTCCAGGGAGAGGCAGCCGACGTCCTCGACGGGAGCCTACCTGGCACAGAAACGGGAGCCTACCTTGCACAGACGGGCTCACAGCCTCTGAAGCCCGGAGAAGGGCTGCTCCGGCGGGCACAGGGAGCGGGGTCCCCGGGGCTGCTCCGGCGGGCACGGGGCGCGGGGGTCCCGCTCGCTCGGGCTCTCACAGGTGCCAGCGCGCGTCTCGTCCGCTCGCAGAGTTTGTCATGAATGTCCTCAGCTGGGTCCCAGTGAGCCCAAACGCCTCGGAGCCGTCAGCCCACGGCCCCGCGGTCCCCTCGCAACTTCTTCCCCTCGCTCTCCGCTGGGAAGTTCGGCAGAGCCGCGGGCGCCGGAGCGGGCTCCGCTCTCTGCGAAAACTCGCCTGCCCCACCTAGAGGAGCCCCGCAGGATGAGGAGGAGTCCCGCGTCCATGCCCGCTACCGCCGAGCTCGGATTCGGCTGGTGAGCAGAAGGTTTTATCTGCTTTGGTGAGAGACGGGGAGCCAGAGCCTGGGGTGCAGAGCAGGGAATGCTCCTGGGGAACTCCCGAGAGCAGAAGTGAGGGGGAAGTCTGATGACTGAACTGGTTCAATTTAGCGAATGTTGCTATGGCAAAATCAAACTATGCTGCAGAAATACCTGATTCTCAGATAATTTGAGGTGGCTCCTCTGGAGCCCGCCTCAGTTTCTTGTTTTTCAATCGCAGTTTTGGAGACTCCCTGGACTTCCCATGGGACTCTTACCATGAGGGACAGTAGGCGAGACATCAGGAATCACTGGTTCCCCAGGAGCACACACAGCTCCCTGCTGCTTCTAGAAAATTCTAAAGAATAACCTAGATGTTTTTCAAATTGAAAATGTCATAACTACCTTTCTGAACTATTGATTCTTTTCTTCCCAAGCAAAATTGAGATATTCTTATACAGTTGTGCTTTCTAAAGGTTCCAAATTCTGGTTGTCAACTAGCTCTGTGCAAGGGAATTGCCAGTATTTCAGCAAAGACAGTGTTCTGTAAAATCAGAAAATGTGAAATAACTTACTCAGATAGCATTATTTATCACTGAAGTGAAAATAAATGAAATTAAAAACACCCATCCCACCTGCAAATGGCTTGAGAGCAGTTAGAGCACTTAGCTCAGAGGTCATAAAGGAGAAATATATCAACACTACACCTCCTTTTTTGAGCATCCAATATGTAGTATGAAAAATTGGCAGTGCTTGATCAGTGGAAAATATTCTTAAAATGAGACCTTTCAGCCTTGTTGGATTATTAAATGTGTATTCTGGTGTGTGTTGTTCTTGTCATTATGCAGCTGACCTTACAGTCATGCATTACACTCATTGGGCAAGGGCATGCATTGAAAGCAGGGGTGCTTTGGTTCTTATCTAACACCTACAAGACTCGATAGTATGAATCAACATTAGAATATAACAGGGCATTTTTTTCATTTTATTAAGAAACATATTCAATACAATGGTTCTAGTTGTCAAAAGCTGACCTTGGACTACACAGCAAGTTGCTCCCTTCTTACCTGCAGAGAAGAAAAGATTGCGGCTGGTATCACTACAACAGACAAAACATGGCTAAACCTGTCTGACCTTCCACAGGGACTACTTCTCTTAGCTGCAGGTGAATTGCTCCTGAACCTAGTTCCTTTCTGAAGAGAAGTTATAAGAGAGACAAGGATGAAGGTGGTAGTATCAGGGCAGGTTCACTGGAAAAGATGGAATAAACCAGGAAAGAAGTTGCTTCCCTATAGCCCACGGGGTGCATCCATTCTTGAGAAGAGACAAAGGCAGCAGGACCATGAAAGACAGAAGATAGTGTGGAGCAGAGGGCAGAGGGAGAACAATAGCTGTTTTTCCCCATTGCCTGTGGAAGCAAGGCTAATAAAATGTTTGTGTTCCCTCCTAATAGCATTTGAATCTACTGGCCAATAAAGATACATTCTCAGAAGCCTCTAACAATAAGCAGCTGGCTAAAGACAGTCATCCCCAATTTATTGCCCAGATTTGGAGAAAGCACACTGTGAACACACCTTATGAGAGAGCAACAAATCCATACAGAGAGAGACCTCACACATTCTCCAGCCACCCAAAAAGCATACATCTTCTTAGACCACACAAGTCAGTCAACCCACAGAACACAAATCTGTAGGAAATCAGGATTCATTAGTTCCAGTACTTCTGGAGCAAGATGTTTTTCTGAGGATAGTTTATCATCGTGGATCTGAGAGGCACTGGAGAATTTTATGTTTTATATCTTTGGACCAAATCAGGTTAATTTTCATTCTTCTGTCTCTCCCAGTCTTTAAGGCAGCTAGGCTGTGCCAAGGGAAAAATCACAATGCAGTATGAGTGCCCCAGGTCCTGTCTCTGAGTGAAGTCCTCATGGTTTGGTCTTGAAGTCCACATCCTATCAGGGCTGACATCTGGCCCAGAAGCTGTTCTGCAAAGACACTGTGTGAAAAAGAGAAACTAGCATTTTGCTGGCCCAGCCACAGTGGAAAAGTAAATATGAAAGAAGAGCCACCAAAATTTCAAAGAGCCACCAAAATGACAGTATGTTTTTTAAGCCGTCACATTGATTCCTAGCATCAGGTAACAGGCTGAAAGGATTAACTACCACTTTCAGCCCCTATGACATGCATATGTCTAAGTACCCTCTCTGAAATGTTAAATTTCTGCACCGAGCACCCAGCTGGAATGAGGGGACCTGCAGGCATCAGTGACAAAATAAGTATATGCAGCCACAAGAAAGGAAAGGAGGAATGAGCTATGATGAACTCTGGACTTATGAGGCTTCTTACTGCTTACTTTTTCTATCAGAATGGAGGTCTATATGGCACATGCATATCTGTTATAACATAATCATCCCTCCACCCTACCTTTGGTGCCACCAGAGGCAGCCCAAGGGCAGAACATGTCACTGCAATATTTCTTAAGTTTGTCCACAGGGCCTATGTCTTCCCTTAAGTCATGGGAGAGGTAGAATGACATGAGAAGTCCCTGTACTACATGCCTAAAACAGACAGTGAGTTGGCCTGGTGTGTGTTCTTGCTGCTGTCATCAGCCAAGTAAAGCTGATATGACTCTCCCTTTTGCATTTTCTCTCTTTTCTGCAGGTGCTGGTATCCCCCTGCCCCACTGCAGCACAAGACACTGGCATCCAGAGGTGGTACATGAGGAGAAGGAGAGAGGATTTTAGCCCTTGGAGATTCTTTTGTCTTTTGTGGTGGAAAATTGTCTGGTTTATAACTAGAGCTGAGCCACCTAAAGACCTCCATTGTCTCTCAGAAGTGACATTCATTTTATTGCAACACTAAGAGCTGAGAAAGATATTGTAAGAAGGAAAATTAAATAATTGGGCAGAACCTCCAAGGAATGAAAAGCTTGATAAAGGGCCCCTTTCCCAGAGCTTACATTTATTTCCCAAAATACAAAATTACAAAATTACAAGCACATACCTGCAAAGGGCTTCCATTAGCATCCTACCTACTTCAAAAGCTCAACTCACTGATGTTAGACATTTTGACTACATATGAGTGTACTCATCCAGGGCTTCTAACTCAGTTCCTTTCCTTCATAACCCAGCCAGTTGCCTCAGTCAGATTTATTGCAACACCTACAACTACCCTCAGCCTTTCTCCCTCAACACTTTCTACGTCCGTGGGGTTGCCCTTCACTGGTTCTATCTGTCCAAGAACCACAGCACTGCTCTCAGATGCCACACTTTTATTAGGCCAGAGAAAACACACATGGGTGCTGGTTTATGTAGAAACTAGTCTGATAAAGGTTTCTTACAGCCAGAAAAGTTTAGTTTATTTCAAATGGTATCTTTTTATATAGCGATTCTTCAGGTTTAACTGACTCACTTCTATGGCTGACTCATTACAAGACCCCAGCCTCACAGGTATCTGGGAACTGAAACTGCTTACCCAGTAACAAAACCCTACATAGCATTTGGAGAACTTCTTCCAAATCTTCAGGTAGACTGTTTCAGGCTAGCCCATTTAAATATATTTCTGATTTTCAGAATTATGTATTTCGCAAGAACCTAGTTCCTCATTTGCAGGAACCTAGTTCTGAAAATTGCAAAGCAATTAGCTTAGCTCAAACATCCACAGTAAGCATGCCCTTGAGTTTGCAATAAATATTTCAAATAATTAACAACGTATTCCTGTGCCTTCTAGAATGTGTATAATTAACAAATTTATTAATCATGACTCCTTTCCTAAAAGGAAGAACTCATGTCAACTACTGCAGAAGTAGTTAAAACAAAACCAAATGAAAAATCCCTTTCCATTCCTGCTGAGAAAGAACACTTTATTTGTTATATGGTATTTCCTTCCCAGCCTTTCAAAAACTCAGGCAGGCTTTGGAGAACACAGGAGGATGGATCCAAGCACAAACCTTTCTCAAATACCTGGAAAGCCAATGGAAGAGAGGAAGCTAGGAAAGAGTTAAATTGAAGGGCCAGGAACAAATGGAATACAGGATGCTTGAGATACACTGTGGTATCAAAAGTATTCTTAAGAGGCCTCTTCCTGCATCACAAATGTCTCCTGAAGTTTTACTATTGATTTAATAAAAACCCTGGATGCTAAGACACTCAGTAGCTCAAACTCTTGATCTAAACTTTGGATATAATATTTTAAACCAGTGATCAGTGGATATTTACTGTGTTACACTGTATTTGAATCTGAATTTGTACTTTCATTCTCTGCAGTATTTTTGTTTGCATTTATTGCTTTGCATTGTAATTTTTCACTTTTGCATATATGCTGACCTGCTCTCTTCACTGACATTTCTGTGCTTACTGTTGTAAAATCAATTGTTTTACCATCTTTCCATATAGTTTCACTTAGTTTTATTTCTTGATGTATATTCTCCAGATAAAACATTTATCAAACTGCTGGTTTCTTTTTCTTACCCTATTCTTATTTCTAAAACTAGGTCACATTTTGTGAGGTTTCATTATTTGGGGAGGAGAGAGAACTATTGGTATTAAAGAGCATTAATCTCTGATGCTTCTGGATTTGTCATTTGTTATTCCAAGCTGTTGCAGTACTAGGAGAGGTTTCTTCCATTTTCAATGTTCTTGCCTATCTAATTTCATTTCAGATTTTCTCTGCTGAAATGATCCTGCACAGAAGATGCCAATGTCAGAATGTTTCTTTATAACCCTAAACTTTAGAGAAGCCCTTAACATATGTGTATATTCAATGTAAATTATGCATACTTAACTCATGTTCATGTTCTGTTCCAAACTGACCTTGTATTTTCTCTATCTTTTGAAAAAAGTCCAATTTTATCTGTTTCTCTCTTTGATATCAAATTGTCAGAGGCAATAATAGTACTGGAAAGTCAGACTATAAGTTTCTCAGTCACAGAAGAAAGGGAGAAATTTTGCCTATGCTAAAATTATCAACGGCTTCCATTAGGAAACTTCATCACAACAGAGATTTTGACCTAAGGATTTAAATTTTGGAGAAAGTAAAATTTGTAGTTTGCTTTTTGCTACTATAAACACAGATCTGAGAGAGTTATGCATCTCTGAATATTGCTATTTGCATTTTTACAATGGAAAGTGAATTATTAAATTATCCAAGCTTTCTTCTTACAGTGATCATGCTACAACACTGTGGAAATTGAACTAACTTTTTCCCCTGAAATTATTTCTTTTTAGTGTTATTCGCATTGTAGTGCTGATCAGCAAGGAAGAGAAATCTCCTATGCTTGTAATGACTCATCCCTGTGTGCAGGAAAAATGCAAGAGCTGGGAAGGAACAGAATATGAGAGGAGGGAGGAGACAAAAGAAGGAAAGGAAGAGAGGAAAACATAGGGCAATGGTTAGGTGTGAGGGAATGAAGAAGAGAATGGGACAATGACAGGCTAGAAGAATGGAAACAGCATATATAATAAATATATTAAATATAAGCATAAAAGCATAATATGCATAAAAGCAATATAAGCATAATAATATAATAAGCATAAAAAGCATTATAAGCATAAAAGGAGAAGAAAATTATGATTATTAGCAAGTGAACAAGATGAAGGAAGACTTACAGAGGAAGAGAGGGAGAACACTGGGAATGACCAAAGGTAAGCATAATTTTAAAGGTTGGTTTTTACTTTTTCAGTGTTTTGTTGTTTTTTTGAGTTTTTTTCTTTTGACATCTGAAATTAAAATTTGCAAGCTTCTCTGTCCATATGTATATCTATGGCTCGACAGCCACATACTGTAAAGGGAAGAGGGGACTCAGTAGGAGACCAGAACTAATATGGCAAAGCCAGAATCCACAGTATGCCCACACTGGCTTGCCTCTGCAATTTTGCTCCCCAGACACTGGAAGTGCACCTGCCCCAGTCAATGTACATTGAACAGGTAGCACTTAGGACAGTTCTTCTTTTCTTCCTTATGCAAAGTGCAAGCAGGAACATTGTTAATGACACAACAAACCGTGCTACACATATATTAACTTTGTTATGGAACCTGCCAAGAACTATGGATGTCTCTTGTAAAACACTCAGTATTCCAGAGCTTTACGAGCAATATTGATTGTATCAATCAATACAACTTCTCTCTAAAACAGATGCTGTTAACCTGATGTAATAGAAAAGGGAAGGAGACATAGGAGTAATGATAACCAAATATGCCCAATAATTTCAGATGTTTGATTTCAAATGCCTCAGGACCGATATTTCAAGCTGCATCACAATATACAGCACTTGATATATTCTGGGGGGGCTGGCAGTGGCTTCAGTGACAGTCAGAAATTGAATCACTCTGTCAGGCCTGTATTGTGCATCTCTTGGGGAGCAGGGTAATAAGGCAGGGAGCCTCAGAGTTTCCAGAGCAGCACTGGCTGCCCGAAGTGCTCAAATGTTCTTTCTTCCCCTGCATCTCTTTGCCTTTACTTTTGTTCAGATGTTGCAGCAGAGGAATCAAAGTCTAGTAAAAAGCACAGCACAGCATAGTATGTAACCAGACAGAATATGGTATGTCACAGTTTTTTATTGGCCAAATGCCAGGCACCCACAAAAGTCATTTGCTCACTCTCTTCTGCTACAGCTGGGCAGAGGAGAGGAAAAAAAATTATGAAGGGCTCATTAATGGAAATAATGACTGGGAGAAAAACACTCTAAGGGCAAAACAGGTTCAAATTAAAAGATATAAGGTAAACTTATTATTAACAGAGTCAGAGGAGGATAATGAGAAGTTAAATAAGCCTTTAAAACACCTTTTTTTTTCTCCCAGCCCATCCCGCCTTCCCACTGACAGGGCAGGAAGACAGGGTGTGAGGGTTTTGGTCAGTTCATCACTCAACATCTTCTGTTCACTCAGGGAGAGGAGTCTTTTCTCTGCTCATCCGGGGGTCCCTCCCACAGGCAAACAGTTTTCCCAAAACTATTGTGGCGTGGGTCACTCATCCACGGGGTGCAGTCCTCTAAGGATAGGTTGCTCTAGTTTGGAAGCAAGGACCCTCTCTCTCCATCTCTGGAAGTAGTTGGTCTCTCTCTCTATTCAGGTCTCCCACTGGATCACATCTTTCTCTGGCATCCTCCTGCTCCAGTGTGAGCACTTTTCACACAGACTGCCTGTGGATCTCTGCATCCCCCGTGGATTTCATGCATTACAGGAGGACAGTTTGTTTCACCATGGTCCCTGGTTCTCACCATGGATTGCAGAGGAATCTCAGCTCCAACGCTTGGAGCATCTCTTCCCCTTTTTTTTTCCACTGACCTTGGTGCTGCCATGTTTTTTTCCCTCACATGTCCTCACTTCCTCATCCTCTCTGACCAGAAGAAAAACTGCTGCTCATGGGTACCATTGCCAACAAGTTCCACTAATTCAAAGATTCCTGCAGGATCCTGCAGCACTGAGAGATTGATTTCACCTGGGTTCCATGTCAGGGAATCACTTGCTATATTTCCACTGCTGGCCGCAAGGCCCCACCACCACCATGTCAGTGGTGGCTGCCACGGCTCTGGCGCTATTTAATGCCTCTCCTCATGCAGGGTGCTGGGAAGGAGAAGCTGCTGCCACTGTCCCTGCCCTTCTGCCCGTGGTATGGGTGGCCAGGGGTGGCCAGGCAGGCAAGGCTCGCCCTGGGCCGCACCAAGATGGTGGCAGCCATGGCAGCGCATCGCCACAGGCCGGGATGGCAGCGGCCACGGTGCCTTGCCACCCTTGGAAAAAACTGCCCGTGTGCTCTTTTGATTTTCTTCTTAGATATGTCATCACAGAGATGTTACCAACCTCTCTAATTGGGCCAGGAGCGTGTCCATCTTCAGAGCCATTAGAGATTGTCTCTGTAGGACATGGTGGAAGCTTCTAGCAGCTTCTCACAGAAACTACCCCTTGTGTCCCCCCCATATGCTACCAAAATTATGATAGTTTGTACTTGCAAAATAATTAGACTAAGTCCTTAAATTCAGCCTCAGATGTCTAGTTCTGCTTTATGTTTGTATAATTTCTGCCAGTCAGGCAGAGCTAGTCTCCAGCCCTGTCACACTCAGCTGGTGACTCCCTATGCTTGGTTTGCATACAAATCACTTTTCATGGATCAGGCTCCATCCCTCAGAAGTTATCTGAAACTTGAGCACAGCAAGTGTTGTCACCTGTACTCACTAGAATATTAAAGCATATATTTCACTGTTACAGTCGTGGGTATATAGGTGAGGGAATTCTTTAGTTAGAAGTTATTCTTCTTATAATAGCTACAAGATACTAAAGCCACTTAGCCACCTAAAAAGTGAGTTAACTTGCAAGAATTATTTGTAGATATTTCAAGCATGTCCTGAGCCTGTAAATACCTTGCTTTTAGCATAGAACTGGAAGCATTCAGCTTGGAGTTTGTTTTTCTCTGTTGTGTGTAAACATTGTATAAAACCCTGGAGTATTCTTGGAGAAATCACTTAGAAAGGGTAACTAGAGCAGTGCTTTAAGCATATGTTTTAATACTGATCATCATAAGTTTTTTTTTGATACAAAATACATTATCATCAATTTAATAGAAGAGTATAAAAAGGGCATAAATGGTATTGAGTTTATAAACATCTTGTAAAATGAGGTTTTTAAATTGGTGGTGATTTTAGCTTTGGTTCAAACCAAAATCTAATTGAAATTTGGACCATAAAATTATGAGTAGGAATAACCACAGTATTGTCACAATTTGTCACTTAACTGGTGAAAAAAATCAAAAAGCCTTAGGTCATGAGTCTGACCAAAAAAAATTTCTATGTCTAGTAGAATAAACCATTCCATTCACTACCAGTCAGCTCTTCAGAGTGACAAGAGAGTTTAAATTCACACCCATAAAGGTCAATTACACTTTTATTACTCTTAATATGTGTAATTCATCTTTAATCCAAGAAGTTTGTATTAAGAGGAATTATTCAGGTTGTTTCTCAAATACATGGCAGTAGCACATTTTTCAAACACACTGCAATGAATTCCCATTTTGTTTATAAATTTTTCCTTGGCAGATTACTTTCCTTCATGAATGCAGATGGTTTGCACATTTGATTAATATTTTAATATGGTATCATATCACCTGAAATATATGACTGTGGTATATTACTAAACTTCAAAATACATAATAAATTGAAACTCTCAGCTGATTAAACAGATCAAACCCAGCCTCGCAGTAATATTTCCATCCAAGTGCAGGTGACTCAAGGTTAGCAGGTAGTCAGGAAACATGGGTGACACCACCATCGATATCATCTACTGTCCACTGGTGGGCTGTTAGCCAAATATTCTTCTTGTTACCATTTCAAAGGTGAACTGTAAGGCCATGTGCTTCCTCAGAGGTAGAAGCCCAGTTCTGTTTGTGCTGAAACAGTCCATAACCTCTCAGACCAGAACACACTTTCTCTACCTTGTCCTTAGTTCCTACAGTGTATCAGCTGAACTGGTTGGGATCCTTTCCCAAAAGAAATTCAAAGCTTTTCTCAAGATAATTTAAAAATTCTAATTCCTGGGAAAATACCCTCAGGATAGAAGGCATATGTAGGTTTGTGAGAGGCATGTGTGTTTGTTTCCCTTCCCAGCTAGCAACACAGTAGTCAAAGTACTCCCCTGGTACATTGGGCCTGAATTAAATCAGGGCTTACACCGAGACCTCTACCAAGAATTTTCACTGCTTGCTGGTTAAATGCTTTCATCTTCTCCATTTTTTCTTTTAAACTAAAGGGTGAAGACATAGAAAAATAGATCCAGGTGCTGGCAGCTGCAAAAGACTTTGTTTTAAACTAATGCATTTTCCTGTGCGTTCTCTGTCCCAGGGTATTGATTGCTCCAGGCAAGACTCCTCAGTAACATCAGTGAGCATGAAAAGAGTATCCCTGAAGCCAATGAGCCACTGTTGGAGCAGCTCCTGTTCAACAGCAGTGGAAAGTATCTCTGTGCTGGCAGCTTGCATGGATGTTTTAAGAGTTTGTGCCTTCAGAGAAAGATATGGGAGCCCAACTAGTTGAATTGACTTTGAAGGTATATTCACACTGAAGATACATGTGCCACAGCAAACTCACTCCAGCACTTTGCTGTACCTAACAAAGACCCTCAGACAGCTGAACAGACTATGCAAAGTGCAGGAAGAGCATCGGGAACAGAGACAGTGGCCAGGATGTGCTGCAGAGGTGCCTCACCCTACACACCCACAGCAACAGCACAGCCTGGTTGGTCAAAACACAAACTTGTCTCTAAAATTACAAATAATTGAAGACTTTATAAACTTTTTTTCTCTTCCCCCCTGCTAATACCACTTTTGCTTCTATAATGCATCCAGATGATCTTAATTTGTAATTTAGGAGAGACTTAATTACTGTAATTGTTAAGAAAAGTTAATTTAAATGCTTACAGAGTCAGTGACCCAACATGCTCAATGAACTGCTAAGGTTGGGCACAGAGGAATGTAATCTTAATGTACTGAATTCCATTCCTTCAGGCAAATACAGGACCAAATGTTCAAAGCTGCTTCTTAAATTGCACATACAACATCTGAAGAGACTTCTGCCTATGTGTAAGAAACATGATTTGCATGCACAAATACATAATTTAATTTAAACATATATATATATATATTATATTCACAATAAGGGAGCAAGTAAAAAAGCACCCAGGTAAACACTGCAGGCAGTTTTCTATGCTCTTTCACATGAATAAAAATACTGAATACTGTACCAAAATATTTCTGACCTAGTCCTTTAGAGTACCCTGTGAAATGAAAACTTTGGCTTCTGCATCTCCCTCTGCATCTTGTGATCTGCTGGTTTGATGGAACCTATGCTTTCCTTCCAGCAGTGCTGTTAGGATTAGTTATTGAGTGCCATATTTCGAGATTCTTGATTCCTAGGAATATTTAGAACAACGCTCCTTCTTTAAATACAGTTACAAATCACTCCCAGTCTGTTAATTTTCTTAAAATCTTAGGAACCTTCTTTGGTCTTTTGGATTTTTTGGATTTTTGGATTTTTTTTTTTGATTCTCTTTGGATTTTTTGGTCTTCCTGCACATTTTTACCCTCTTTCTTTAGACTAAAATAGGCATTTCCATCCCATCTGGGGCAACACACTTCAAATCCCGTTCTCCAGGTGGGTAATAAGAATGTTCCAGCACTGGAACACCACATTCAGTAATTTCAACAACTTTGCCAATGCTTGGGAAGACTGGAAAAAGAATTATTTGAATTCAGAGTGGGTGAAGGGTAGGCATGCCAAGCAGATTAGGAGAAAAACCTTGTGAGGAAACCTTGGAGTCTGAAGAGGAAGAGAAAAACTGGGACTGGGAGCTGGATAGCAAGACTGGGAATGGAAATTGTGAAGCAAGATGAAAACTGAAGAAGATTGTAGTAGAGGCAACATGCAGGCAAGACATTGGGTGCAGGTACTCACTGTGGTGAGAAGTGGTGAGGGACTAGAGAGGTGCATGGGCTTGGAAAGTGGTTCAGAGGGCTGTGCTGAAGAGTGCAATGAAGTAAGTCATTCAGGTAATGAGTGCAGAAAATGCCAAAAGAGGGAGAACTGAGCTGGCACTGGGAACTGTAATGCTGGCCTAGCATCAGTAGAATTCACAGCAGAATGGGTTTTGCTGTGTAGGCTTTATCTACATATTACCAGAAGCAAAAATGGTGTTACAAGACATAAAAAAGCTCCAGAAGTCCTAGTTTATATTGTGAACAGTTTGAACCGCCCTTAACATCTCTGTTTTATCAGAGTTATACTGTAGTACAACAAGCTGAAAAGTAAACAGTCTGGATACAAGTAGCAATGATTAATTAGTAATTTTCTCAGAAGTGCCTCATCCAAACAGCACGAGCTGTATTCCCATTAAATGCACAAAGAAATCTACTCTTCATTTAAAAAAGCTGCATTTTCCATAAAGAACCCCTAATTTCCCCCCAAAGCTCTAAATATCCTCCCTTGCCTCACACCACAAATGCAGCAGACACAGCTACTCCAATGAAATTTATGAACCATCAGAGTCCAAGAAAGTGAATTTGGTGAAAGTAAGACTGATGGGGATCAGTTATTGGGGCTGCCAAGGGCCTGTGTAGCTGTGAAGGTGGCCTGAGACCTTGGGGCTGTGCCAGGCAGTCAAAAGGAGGATGGCAGACCCTACACTCTGGCAGTAAATCAGCTTCTGCGTGGTAAGGTTTTGAAAACAAGTATAGCCATTTGGAGCTATGAAGAGACTTCTTCTGCCTGACAAGTGGTAGACACCTGATGCTTTAGACAAGGCTGAAAGAACTTGATATTAATGGCATGAAATTTTCAAACACAAGGTACATGTGTTTCAGGACATGCTGTTCACTGACATCAGCTAGGCTCTTATCTTCACACAGGCAGAAAGGGCAGCTAGCATCTCCCTTGTTTCTTGATCTCTGGTCACTGATGGGTCTGTCTTTTTAGCCTCTGCAAATTCCTACCTGTTCTTATCATCTCTTAACCACTATTTCCACCACATTTTTTCAAGGTGAAATTACCACTATCAGCAAGTCTTAATTTTTTTCCCCTACCATGCTAAAGGTATAGACTGATAAATGCACAGTCCCACATTAAGTCTGTGATCCACATAGGCTGATGATTAAAACTCTCTTGGGACCTCTCCCAGTGACCAAAGCACCTGGGTCCTTTAGCAGGCACTAGATCAAACTATGCAGCTCAATAACCCTGTGGGGGCAAAAAAAATTACTAAATCCTGAGTCTTGAGTCATTTCAGACCCCCTGCCTTCAGCTGCTGTTTCACAGAGGAGCAGATCTCTCACAAATCTTGTGTCGTTCCTGCCAGCCCCACTCAGAAGCCCCAAATACTGAGGGCATGTCAGATGGCAGTAAGCCACCTACTGTTAAACAAGATAAACCCACAATCAGTCTCATTCTTTCCTTGCAAACTTGTTGTAAATTTAAAAATTTATACATTTTGTAGACATTTGCAATTCCATGGTGAGTGCTGGAAGCAAAGTCTGGGCCATATATACAATATTATGTCACTGTGACCTATCTCTATTTGTAAAGATGAAAACATTAGTCAGTCTGGACAGATTTCATATCTAAAGAAATGCAGATGTTTTACTAGTGAGTGGCTAAAAGTAAAGGTTCTGTGAAATACCTGCTAATTTCCAGTACTTTAGATTGCTATTTCATCATATGATATTACCTTCATCTGTAAATATGCTGGTCTGTTGGTAGATAGGTTGCCCTTTTTTGCTTGGTGTGATTTATTTATTCACTCTCCAGAGCCTAATTACATCTTCACTTTTATAAAATAAGTTTGAACTCTTTCCCCGCAGACTTAACCTGCAAGATCTGGGGGCATAAAACTTAATCATCTTTGATAATTACATGATGGCACCCTTGAAAATTAAGTTAGAGCAGCTGCAAAATATGTGAAACAATGAGACTTATCTATATTATAGTCCTGATGAAATCTTGTAGAAACTTTACAATATGTTTTATTGACCTCTGGGGTACTATAATGATACATCCTATGTCAGATCCACATCACTGAAATTAGATTATAGAGAATTTCTGTGATGACTCAAAAATTGAATCTGCTCCCTGGTGCCTTCTCTTTCAATAAAATCTAAATACTTTTTTCATTCCTCCTTTTAATTATGAAGGTGGGGAGACTAGAGAAAGTGTTACCAGTCTTCCCTGGCCTAGAGCCCTTTGCTTATGCTAACGTTTTCCCATCAGAGACCAAATAGTGACTGCATTTTTTGCAGGATGGGCTCAGGAAATTTTCTATTACTTTACATATAGCAGGCAAGAGATTGGTACCAGCACACCCTTAATTTCAACATTCGAGCCCTAGCACTGCTTTGCATCATCAAATTGCCTGCCTCCAGCTGGACTCACTGTGCCCTATGCAGCTCATTCCTGTGAGGAGACATGGATGGTCATCCTCCCTGTGCAATTCCAGGGAGGGCTGACTTCCACAGGGCAACCCTCTCCTGGCATGGCTTAGCCCAAGTGCATGTCTGTGAATTAACTTTAGACATATCTACTGAACTTGGAACATATCAGAGATTTAGGGACAGCCTGTAATACATCCTCAGTTTTGGCATTTCTCTACTGACTTTGAGGAAGGTCATAGGGATGTTTGAACTTGGTGGCGTTCTGCAAGTGGTTGTTGGAGCTCCCTCTCTCTTCATCTCAATGTACTTGTTCGTGTATTTTGTTAATAAGTATAGACACAGAAAGATTGAGAGAGAGTACCACTATGGTTTTTAGAAAGCCAGCTTCAAGAGCCCAGTTGACTGGAGTTCACTCTGAAAGATGCAACCAAACTACTTTCTCTCTCCAAGCTAATAATGGCTTTCAGTAACAGTGAGTGAGAGTACATGCAACAATGAGTACATGGCATTTCTCCTGCTGGGACATCAAGTTAGATAGCTTTCTCTGGACAGTGACTGGAGATCCCATCTTTTCTCTTGTCCTCAGCTATGCTGGGTTTCTCCTTACCTCTCTGCATTCAAGTAAAACAGTCTAAGTGTATTTATAAAATTACTTTTTATGATAGGAAGAAATTGCCTCAGCAGGATTCTTTAACTGGAGCAAATATGTGTTACTCATTGCCCGTCTTCTATGCAGTGAAATAATTTGAAGGCACAAGCTCTCCCTCCTTCACTCTGTGTGAAATCCTTAAGGGACAGTGCCACTGACAGGGCTGTGGCATTTCCCAGCAGCACACACACTATTTACTTTCAAGACTCTCCACTAAAATCCATTTACTTCTGGTATAGAGCACAACAGATCTATATAGAATAAAACATAAGGAAAACAGTTTCTTTATACAGTGGGATATTGGACTTGCACTTTTGGTCCCTGGTGTTGCTGTTCCACAGAGTCTATTTTGTACCTGTCCATGTCAAATCAATATCCAGTGGCCTCCTGAATTTCCATGCATGCTCAGGAGCTGTCTGACTGCAAGTTAGTCTGCTCCCTTATCTCTCCTCTCTCATGAAGAGTGGCAGAACTGTGTAATAAAACCTTTAAAACTGGATCTGGTTGAATTAATTTGCAATAATTCATAATTGAAACTAGAGAGTCCTGCTCTTGCTACCTTGCTGATTTTTCCTTTCTTCTGGAACTGTCAAGACAAATAATAATACCAAAATCTGTCACTTTCTATAAATTTTCTGCTTTATACAGAACCTCAATAACAATGTTGGAGAAAAGAAAAAGAATTTCTCTATTTTAAAAAGTACCATTTTTGCACTCTTTTGGGCACCTCTGATCCTCTGCAGGCTACTTTTCCTCAGACCTCCTCTTCCCTTTCTTGTTAAAATGCAAAACATGGAAGCCTTTGTCACCTCTGTGTTTGAAGGAAAATATCCTATTTCTGAGAAGAAGAGCTATTTTTGTAGCTAAGCAAAGCACGGTTATGTCTAGAGTGGGAAACGGCAGCTGGCAAAAAAACCAGAAAGAGCATGGCAAGTTTATTTGCAAAAGCAGTAAATACAGGTCAAAAATACACATGGTGTGTCATTATAATTTTAAACAATTTTTAAAGAAGCCTTGTTTTCACTTCATTCTCATCCTAAACAGTTTGTGATATCTGTAAGTATGCTACAGATCTATTTATTGTAACTGTAACCATATAGGTTATGCCAATACATTATGACTTCAGTAAACGTTCAGTACATTTGATTAAATCAGGAACTTGGAGTACCTGCTGGTTTTCTACCATGGAAAGCAAATTTCTACATGTTCCAGAAATGAAGCAAATACCTCATTCCATAAATACTTCAGTGAGTCTTTCATTGTATATATTACATTGGAGTTTGCTCACAGGAGAACTGCCTTTGCCTCTGATACTAAAATGACTGATAAAGAACTTCAAATAAATAAATAAATCATTGATGAAGGTTGCATAATCAATCTTCAAGCTAGAAATCAAATTAAATAACTATTTCTAAACCAGTTCATTATACTGTTCCATTACAAGTAAGCCATCACTGTAATATATATTCATTTTCTTGGCCTTTTATCCAAGACAAATCAAGAGAAGTTAATGTCTTAGATAATGGGCTTCAGTAGTCTGGCTTTTGATTTTGGTTGGTTTGGTTTTAATTGGTCTGTTGATACCTTCCAGAGGCTAAGGATTCTGGCAGTATAAAATATGCATTTTGTGCACTTTGAGTTTGCATCTTCTTAAGATGCAGACCTGAAAATTGAGTTGGCTTAGGAATGAAGAATCAGAGAATAATGTGTTCATGTCGCCTAAGGCTTGTATTAATACAAAGAAATAGTACTGCAATGTCCTGTGTGTGGTTATGCATTGTGTTAACCAGTTCTGTGGTACCCACACTAGATGACTCCTTGTAGGTCTCTGGCCTTACATGTCATCACAGTGCCTGCAAGGAGGGCAGAAATGTGGGGCAGGATAAAGGGCAGGCTTTTGGTTGGACCAGCTGTCCAAAACTCTGACCTAGGTGGTTCTGGGGTAGGAACTGCTCCAGGGGAAAACTGTGGATGCTCACTGTGGATGCTGTGCCATTTCTCATGAGAAGATGCCCTGTGTGCAAAGGGTCAAACAAGCACGACACGAGCTATTACATCCTGTCTGTTGTCAAGACACTTCCACACTCAGAAGGGGATATGGGAAAGTGAACTGTGGCTGGTGCTCAGATGCAACTTCTTCCCTCACTCTTTGGGGTATTTCCAGTGGCCTTTTGGCTGTTACTTTTAACAAGAACACACCATACTACTGTGGTACAGTAATGTGTTTTTCCAGTTGCATGGATTATTTTTGTGAAAACTGATTCCATAGGTATGGAGATCTGCTGAAACCGCTCTGTCAAATCCAATGCCCTGGGTGATGGGAAAGCTGATTAGCGCTCTAGCTCTCATATTCATGATTCAGGCCATTACTCATTAACCAAATGAAATAAAGAAAAGAGCTGTTCTGGGAGAAGGCAAGAGTATTGTGTTTTACCCTTCAGTAATAACGTGCCAACCAGCCTGGTGGCCAACTAAACATTTCTGTGTTTCTAAACATATTCCATGGAGGGAATACGTGCTATTGCAAAGTTCATTGATGGCACACTTGGACTGCTTGGGATGCTCTCTATTTCTGGGTCATGCTGGAGTGCAGGATTTTGGCCCATACCTCAGTTTCTCATGATCTCAGTATTTCTTTTGAGAGGAAAATGGGTTTACTGTAATTTGTTGAATTTCAGTGCAAAAGATGGCTGTGAAAACAAATAAGCCATATTCTTTAATAGTATTTAGGTTGGTTTTGTAATGCTTGACTAAAATAATACCTAACATCCTGTTTCTATAAATCGTTAATAGCTTGACTTTAGCAGATTCCATGCAGGATGAAAAAAATTTCTAGGATTAGGCCCTGAAAGTACATTTTCTCCAGGTTAACGTTTTCGTTTGATTTTACTTAAATAAGTATTATTTATTTATTAATATTATGTATTACCTAGATCACTGCATTTCAGGATCAGCCTATGGAAACATTTGTAATAATGATTTTGCCTTTCATAATGATTTTCTCCCAAGCAGAGAGTTGTTAAAAGGCAGATGAAGTATATTAAAAGTCTCATAACATTTCCTGTAAAGCCAGCATTATATATCAGATATGGAGAGATAGACTGCAATTTAATTTGCTACGGGTAGCCTCAGTAAGAATTTGCTGGATCTGTCCCTCTCTCTGCTGCACAGCAGCAGCCATACACGATAGCTGCCACTCAGAAATCTGTTCCTTCTGTGACTAGATTTTTCACCTTGCAATTCCTACTCTTACAATATTAGCTGGAAAAGCATTTATTACAGATAACAAGATTTAATTAGGTTACTTCAATAAATCTTCATTGTCTCTCATAATTCCATTAAATCCAAGTCTTCTGAAACCATTAAGTTTTTTCAGAAAGAGATCAATGTATTTATTAATTTGCCATGTATGAGCCTGTGAATGATAAAATAAGAAATTAGATGCACAAATTTTACCTTCTTCAGATGATGTTGTGACTGTTCTTTTCCCAATGAACTCTAAGATTTTTACAATATCAAATATGTACGAAAAGGAGGGTGGCAGGCTTTTAAATAAAAAAGTAGAGAAACTTTCGGGTTCTCATAAAAGGTATACTTTTCATCAAGTTTTTTTTAAACTATGTCAATAACGTTCCATAATAAAGCTTTTTTATTACCTCATCCAACCATGGAAAGATTTCTTGTTAAATTAAATTATCTCCTTCAAAGGATGTTAATTTAGTCTCCTTTACTAAATGAAATTTCCAGCTATGGGAAAAAGGCAGACCATAATTTGAATAGTAAAAAATGTATTAATGATACTAATTCTAGTTCAGGAGATTCTAAAGTCAGAATGGATTACTGAAAGAAATAACTGTAGAGGAAAGAAGATTTATTGTAATTTAAATTATGAAAAAATCTTAATGTCACTAATTCTCTTGCAATCGCTTTTTGTGTAACAAGCCATTTATCATTAGGATAATTTCAGTCAGCTGTGGTGATAAATGGGTGCTGATTAAATGAGTGGATAAAGCAAAGTTTCTAGAACTGGGTGTAAGAACAGCACTGAAACCTGTACATGTATGTTTCTTTTGAGTTTCAGGGCCAAAAACAGTGTTCTTTTTCTTTCTTAGAGGTTAGCTCCTTGAACATGTGAAAGTCTGAAGTCTCCTGGCAAACACAGTTCTCTCATGCAAACTCAGGGACTCTTTTCACCAGCAGTGTACTCTGTGTCTGCACTTTGTAGATGCTATTTAATCCCACTGGAGGATATATTTTCATATATAAGAAATAATATAAGCACTGTCTCCTACTTAAGAGGAGAAGAAACATTAAATTATTTTCTACTGTTTGGTATATCAAGTGTGTCAGGAATTTATTTTTTTTTTCTAAAAGCCATATGTAGGAGAGGGCTTTACAATTTACAGGTTCCAGCCCATGAAAGCTGGGTGTGAGTTACCTCAGCCTAAATCATGTCTCTGAAAGATGCAGGGCAAATTTCTCTTCTCTCAAAATAAAATGAAAGAGACCCACACAAGTCCATTTCCCTGAAGTCTGGCATCTGTGGGAGTCCTCTGAGCCTGGAAGGAGAGGGGTTTGTCAAGACTCAGCTATTACGAGCATTGAGAGCTTTTTTGAACTACTCCGAGCTCTCAGGTTTGTTCTTCATCAAAGAGCTCCACGTCCCTCCTAGCCACTTCTCACAGCAAGAACTGCAAAAAGAAAGAGAATTACTGGAGACAGGTCTGTGATACACTTATAGATGAAGAGGAGCTGATGCTTTTCTGCTGCTTCTCTGCACCCTCACTTCACCTAATATTATTCCCTTCTGGGTGTCCACTGATCACCTGTAAGGGACAAGGAGGAACTCCTTTTTCTGTAATAAAAATGCCTTATTTGTCACCAGCTGTTTTCTACACACACTCTTCTTTGAGCAGCTGAGAGAGAGGGCACAGACAGATGCTCCTGATGGTGTAACATCCTCAGGTAAGACATTAGCAGGTACACCCACATCAGCATTTTAACCCAGACCCAGACTGTAGTTTTGAAGTGGCGATCTTGGTGGTCCCCCACTCACTGCAGTGTGGATTTTGACACAGCAAAAACACTGGGTATGTGAATGGGGTTCCCTGAAAGAGATTAAACCAGATGTGTCTCAGTTGCACACCTAACATGCCCCAATGTGGTCCTGGGGATCAGACTAGCTGTTATCACCCCTAAATTGTGCCATGTCAATGGCAGGTTTCCAACATCAATGGTTTTGCTCTACAGATCCATATTTATCAAGTTTCTTACTTGTTAAGGTAGACATAGTCTGTCTAGTTCACATACTGAAAATTAAGGCAGTTTGTGATCTGCAGTCAGAAAGGTGTTATCCTGCTGGATGGTTTGGCAGGGAGGAGCAGAGTGTGACCCTCATTCACAACACAGTGATCTACCTTGAAGCATTCATGGGATATCCTGTGACTGTGGGAATTAGAAATCACAGAATCACAGAATATGCTGAGGTGGAAAAGAATCCATGAGGACCAGAGAGTCCAACACTTGGCTCTGCAAAGAACCATTCCCAAAAATGACATCCTTTGCCTGAGACTATTGTTCAGATGCTCCTTGAACTCTGTCAGGCTGGTGCTGTGACCACTTCTCTGGGATGAAAAATCCTTTTCTAATATCCAAGCCAAATCTCCCTTTACACAACTTCAGGCCACTGCCTCAGGTCTGTCACTGGTCACCACAGAGAAGAGATCAGTGTCTGCTTCTCCTTTTCCCCTCATGAGGAAGTCGCAGACTGCAATGAGGTCTCTCCTCAGCCTCTTCTTCTCCATGCTGAACAAACCAAGTGACCTCAGCCATTCCTCATATGGCCTCACATCAAGGCTCTTCAGCATCTTCGTTGCCCCCTCTGGACTCTCTCTAATAACTTTAGTGGGTTTTTTTATATTGTGTTGACCAAAATTTTCTCAATTTCTCCTAATTTTTCCTCCGCTGCATTAAAGGTATCACATTTGGTCTTTCCATGGCAGGAGAAATGGCACTTTGATTGAAACCTCCATTCAAGTCCATGGTGACTGAATTCAGTGACCCTGCAGATCCCATCCAGCCCTGTTCTTCTCCACCTACAACTGGACAAATGTTAGAGAACAGCAGATGAAAACAATCTTGGAGCATAGATCAAGAACTAATGTCAATGCAGGGTGCTGGATTCCCAATTAATTCAATACCCCTTTTCACAAATTTCTTTATATGGCTGTCTTCAGCCACCTTAGAAAGCAGCCACTGCTGACATGAACTCTGCTTTGCTGGCATTGTAAGGAAGCTGATCTTGAGACACAATTGGTGTCCATCTCCCAAGTGCTTGGGGCATTAACAAGTTTGTAGCTCTGCAATTTCCATGAATTTTCTTTGAGGGACTTAAAAAAATGTCACTCTGACTCAATGCTGCTGGGTCGCTATTCGAGAGAAAATGCCTGTCTTCAGCCTCATGATTTTCACCAGCACCATATAATATATCAGAAAGAGACCATTTTTACCCAGCAAAGATACCTTCTGGAATTTAGCTCCCCTGACACAATACTGCCTATAGCAAGTAGCACTTGCTAGTGTTATGAAGTGGCTTTCCTCCACATTTTTTAAACGTGGAAAAGAGAGCCCTGTCTCCATCAACTGTAATGACTTCATTTTTCTCTTCCTTAAAAAAAAGTCTTATTTCTCCATCAAAGCACAGTTGTATTTTCATGCAACACGACAAAACATTTCAGTGTGTTTTGATGATTTAATGCAGTCAGAAACTAAGACCTTCTGTAGTTACCTGACTTTGTAGGATAGAAATTACAGTTCATTAGATGTCTCTCAAATCACTTTCAGGTATGAAGGTGCCAATCAGCTATGGAATGTCTCTGTGAGCCCCTGGTGGTACCCAGCTATATTCTGAGAATCCCTGGAGGTGCCCAGCTGGCTCAGAAGCCACCCATCCCACCTAGTTTGTCCCCTAGTACAGCCCTGCTCAGGCAGGCTGTCTCCTGTCTCTGGATTTGACACCACCTGAACTGGGATATATCCAGCCAGATAGGCTCAATCTTCCTTTACAAACCAGTCTTGCAGGTTGGGGAATTGAAAATGGACCATTTCCAACAACTTTCTCATGATGGCAACCAAGGATAATTTTACATCTTTCAGTTCGTCCCACAACTTTTGCAGCATGCATGTGTGGGTCTGCCCCTCAGTTTTGGATCTGTGGTGATTTCTTTCCAAAATTCTTGTTTTTCACCTAGCAGCTGTACCTTGCCTGTCCTGCAGTGAGGTACTCTCCAGCCTGACTACAAACCAGCTCCTCCCAGCTAGAGCAGACTGTCCTGTCCACCTACTGGTGTGATAAACAGGTCTCTTCAATGCAGTGCAATGGCAGAACATTGTTCCCTTCTCTATATTTGCCTCTATTTCTGCTAGTGCAAACCCACTCTTGTTTCCATAGTATTTCTATAGGAAATATTCCTTGCAAAAGCCTCCATCTATTTTCCTTTTATTCTCCACAGCCCTGTGGATATTATGAACTTTCCAAATTCTACCATTTCATTATTCAACTGGGTATTAACACAGAAAACAAGACCCAACTAGGCCTTGGGAGGTGATTTGCTCCATCACTGTGCCTGAGGCAGGATGATCTGTACTCATGTTATTTCTGGCATATATTTATCTAACCTGTTCTTAAAGGAAACTTTTATCCTCCCCAGGACCTTAGTTTTCACCATATGGGAGGTTGCCAGCAGCCATATCACCCTCCCTGTATTTAGCCCTGTGGTGTGCCTACAAATGTACCTAATTCTCCTGACAGCCCTGAAACGCAGGTTTACATAGCACACTTAAGATATCACAGCTTTTTCACCTGCTGGTTTTTGCACTGGTGGTTGCATCCAGTATTTCCCTAGGCTATGGTACCTCTGAGATCCTATCTCCCCATTAGGCACACTCTTTGCACTGAGATTTCCTAACACAAAATTGATTTTGACAAAGTGGTATCTCCAACCATGCCCCTGCCTCCTTTCTTTGGACTGTGGAAAGAGGTCCGACCTGGGCTGAGTTCTGCTCTTCTCCCTGGCAGATTCTCCTCTCCTTTTGTCTGCCATTTAAAAAATGTGGCAAATTTAGCTTCGAGGAGTCAAATAATAAAGCTGTTTCAGTCTCTCCATGCGATGGTGGTTTCTTCTTATGCAAGGTTTTAAAATAACCCTCACTTCTCTTTTTGTACCGGGTAGTTTACCCTAAAACATTACTGAAATCTCTTTCAGTAAGCAACAGACAGCTCTTACAAGAATTCAAAAGTCTCATATTTGTTTTTTAAGGCAGAATGAACTTGATTCTGATTAAGAAAAAAAATACTAGGCTTCTGCCTGTACCAGCTGTTCACAGGGATACACAAACATGCTGAATGATGGACCACCTCCTCCACAGCAGGGCATTTATTCATGTTGCTGCTATTGTACATATTGGAAAACATCCCTCTTTCTTGCTGTTGTGTGTCCATAGCATCTTTGGCAGGGATATGCTTCCAAAGGAGCATCAAACCATGCTGCATAAGCTGTTGATTTAGAGAAAGCAGATTGAACTGCTACAGGCCTTAGTTCTCTTTGATTTTTCTTGGCATCCAATTCCTCTTAATAGGTTTTCTCTATTACATATTGCCGCAAAAGACAGTTAAAAAAACCCCCAACAACACAAATCTGTTTCCATGAAACTAGACACCAATGCTTCCTTCAAATTTGAAGCTGCCAGGCATCTGAAATTAAAATAGGTAACAGAAGGACACAAATTGAACCCCACTTTTCATAGAAAGCCCTCCCTGGAGGCACTAGACCTTGTTCTGTCTTTTCCAGGAAAAATTGAACTGTTTAAACCTCTTTTTCAAAGACTGGTGGAAGCTGATTTTTCAGTCTACCTCAGACACCTATGATGTACTGGTGGCAGCGCCTGTCCATGCTGTTATTCAACACCTCTCCACAGCTGAGAATCCATGTTCAGGTGCCTGCTATGGGAGAAATGCCTCGCTGGTGTGCCCAGTCAGCATTTCAGAGATGTGTTACTGATTTCTGTGTGAGCATAAACTAGTCTGGAATAGCTGCATGCTTGAAATATCTCCTTTTCATCTGTGCTTCTAAAGGTTTGTGCCAGTAGCTCCTGAGATCTGTTTTAACTACTGCCTCCTGCCTCCGGATTCTGCAGTGCTCAAGGATGCAGTTCATAGAATCACAGAATTGTTTGGTTTGGAAGGGACCTTAAAAACGATTTAGTTCTAACTCCACTGCCATGGGCAGGGATACATTCCACAAGACCAGGTTGCTCAAAGCCCCATCCAAACCTCCTTGCATTTTCTCTCACAGGCCTGGAGATCATCAGCATCTCAATATACACATATGTGGGCAGTGCATCTTCAAGGGTTGCAGTCTTAGATAGAAAACTGTCCTTCTCCTGTCTATTGGTGGGTTGATAGAACACCTTTATATTTCAAGATCTGCATTCTGGCATATTAACATTTGCTAGCATGTTAAAGTCAAAGTATAAGCAAGAAGCAGTAAAGCTTTATATTTTTCCCAGCTCATTTTTCTCAGAAATAATTATAGTAGTTTGGCCCATGTTATTAATATTACAGGGCTTGGCGATCCATTTGCACAAACAGGAAGTGATTAAATCAGTCTTTGTCCCATTGTCACAGAGGTCACGTTACATTGCCTTTCCAAATTTTGTTGTGTGACTTCCTAAAAAAGCATGTGATAATATTTCTTCTTAATACCCACCTAATTTTTGGCCGAAATGTGTAATTTTATTTTAATATTTATTAGTTACTATTATTACATGGCCATTGTAAACTAGTGCTTGGTTATAAAAACCTCTATTTTGTCCTGCATTAGCCCAGGATAGGAGAGTTCATAGACAAATTTTTCTGGAAAAGACTTTATGATATGTTTTGTCTGGGGAAAATAAGATCTCCTCTCAAACTTATTTGCATCAGCATTTCTTCTGTGTGCAGATTTTTACAATACACCCTAGCCCTGACATCATGCAAACATGGTCTGGAAGGGCAACACCACAGAGTCTGTAGCTTTATTGATTATGTTCAGTTTTAAATTATGGGGTGAAAAACCTAATGTGCAATACCCTGGACTATATAATTTACGCTCTGCAAATGAGTTATAAATGCTATTCTGCTGGGCCACATTAATGATTTTTGCACAAGGGTGAATTATTACACTAGGGCTAAGACACTATGAGCTGGCTTTCCAGTTATAGGCTATTATAATTTGGTTTCTCAGCTGGGAAATAAAGAGAGGAAAATTTACACAGGAAAAAGAAATGCTTAATTTTTGTATTTCTTTTTTTTGTAAATAGAAAGCTGGGTACATGCAAAGCATTTCTGCAAATGAAAGAATATGTGCTTTGATTATATTCAAGACCTTCTGTGTTTCCTTTTTGTAAGTAATCTAGCAAATAAACACTCTGATTGTAATGCTCACGAGGAAGGTAAATCCCAGAGAAGAGCGTGAAGAGTGCAAGCTGATTTGTGGAGGGGTACTCACACAGAAAACCCTGTAAAGGTGGTCTCTCTTCTCTGTCCAGAATACATGAATGTCTCCACATAAACATTTCCCATAGGAAGATCACTCTGAATGCTGGGCACTGAATAATTGATTCATTACTGTTTTCTAGACAATGCATTTTTTACGTAATTTCTCCAGCTAATATTTCTGATGAAAAGGAAATAGCATTTCTAAGATTTTGCTATTGATGCAAATGGAGTGCCTTTGGGAGCATACTGTTCTGACAAAACCCCAAAACCTTCAAATGTATCCTGGAATGTTTAACGGTGAAAAATTGCAATATTTCAACTTGGGAAGTCACTTGAAGCTTAACAATGATATCTAAATTGGTATCAAAACGAATTTAAAGTCATAAAAATAAGCACAGGTCACATAAACAGAAGTGGAAAATTTTATTGCTTGTTTTGTTGAATCCTGCGAATCTCAGAATCTGCAATTGTGTTTCCTGTAGAAACAAAAGCTGAAGATACAAAATCTGAAATACTTCCTAATACATACTCTGTATACAGAGGTAGAAGTGCACCCCTTCTATTTACTGAGGCCAGAGGTGATTCAGAGCTGCCACAACGAAGCACGTCCTCCTCTGGCAGCTATTCATGAGTCAAGAAGTGGAGGCTGCACCAAAACTGAGTTTCAGGATCATTTTTGGCTCCTTGCCTCCTGCATCTGACTACTGCTGAGGGTGAGTTCCTGTTCATGGCTTAAGTGGGTATTAGTGGATAGGTATTGTTCTACAGGGAATGGCATTGCAGTGGTCTCTGCTAGGGGAAAATACCTCCTTCTTCCACGTTATTGAGATGGCTCAAGTCAGTTGAATTTACTATTTTCTCAAGAGAGACTGTGCCCTTTCCATGTGATTCATTTCCTCTGATATTTTGATGGATTTTGTTGACTTTTACGACCTTGTTTACAAAAGCAGGCAGTGAGCACAATTTGCAGTTGACCCCAGCAAAAACTACTAAGTGTTCAGCTTTTCTATAGAAAAATACAAAGCAGGTAATTAGAGCACAGTATGAGGATAGATTATGTCTTGCCACCAAATTCTGCATGCAACAGGCTGTGTCAAAATGGGTTATCATATCAGGCTGAGTAATCATATTTATTATTTCTGAGTAGAATCTTTGCTGCTTTGCTTTAGAGAGTCAATCAGCCTGTTCAATTTTTCTGTATGCATCCAGAGAAGCTGATAGTGAAATATAAGTAAATAATTAATTTGCTACCTAGAATGAATTTGGAAAAAGTGCTTCTTCAGAAAACTTTACAAACTTTTTTTTTTTCCTTTCTTTCCTTCTTTCCTCTCCTCCTAGTTCCACCTGGTGTTCCTGTGTGGTATTGTTTTCCTTAGCTACCCTCAATGTTAAATAATTCATAAGTTGTATCTATGGTGCTAGATACTTACAGGCCTCACCTCAGACCAGTTTTCTCTGCATATTTCAGACTGATTTTTTTCAGCCCACACAGCTAGAAAATATGAGTTAGTCTGCAGAAATGCCTAATAATGGAGCATGGTGTATAAGATTGGCATCAAGAGGATTAGGGCACAAGGTTCCCTGGGAAGGTGAATCCTAGTGTGAACTGAAAACATTGCTGCATTTATTGAGCCATTTCTTAGTATTTCCAAACTGAAGGATACCATTTATGCTATTTTTAAAAAATCTTGTTTCGTGCATTAAATAAGATAACTGCACTTCTTTATATACTGGATTTTTTCTTTTCCAACTTTTCAATACTTGCCTATTGCAAATGCAGTGTTGATGTGCTGGAACTGTTATTACCAAGCACTTAGAGAATGCAAATACTACAGCTTTTCTAGAGAGATGAGTCTGACTTTTAAAGATAAATATATATAGGAGAAAAATAAAAAGCTTCTTCTTAGGAAAAAGCTAAATACTATGTTTCTTATTCCTCTTTTCTGGCACTGGGGAAGCAGTTGTGCTAAATGACAGAGGAGAAGAGCTATAGCTGCAGTGAGCGAAATTTTGAAAGCTCCTCTGTAGGACATAATGTGCCCTGGCTGATTCCTTCTCTTCCTTGATGTGACATTAAAGTCAAGGTACCACAAAACTGGTTTTGGTCATGTCACATCAGGCATTGGACTGGGGAGAAAAAAATATTAAGCCATGCCTACTGTCCTTCCAAGAAATAAGTGCTGTACAAATCCTTTAAGCCCTGTATTGAAGGCTGGCTGATACTGATTCTAGAAAGCAAGTCCTCTCAAGGTGTCCAAATGTTTCCTATGAAAGAAACATCAAAAGAAGTCTCCTTATGTAACAGACCACAGTATAATCCTTACAAGTGTGCCCTTATTATAGCAGAATTTACCTCTTTATTTATTATTCATGAGTACATTATAGCGTCTTCAGAAATATATTCTGCATCAGGTAATCTAGTATGGGGAAACAAAAATGCGTATGTCTAATTATAAGTGACATTGAAAAGATCCTGCAGCAGCACACTTTCTTGGCACTGGCAAAGTACTGCATTATAGATTAAAACAACACAAACATATTACAGTTTGTATAGTATTTCACTGTTGCTGGATGTATGTTGCTAAGAAACAAAATTGAAACATCTCTTTTGAACCTGAAGCCTCTTGTGAGCATGGTGTTGCAAATGTTGTAAATGTTTTTCACTTTAGGATGGATTATGTGCCAGACCAGGAAAAATAGGGAGGGTTCATTAGTCTTGCATGTTTTCCAATCTACTGCCAATGAACCCAACTATTACAGTAGTAAAAACTATGTAAGGAGTTTCAGTGTGTTCTGGGATTAAGTGTTGACAGCTGCTTGTTTGAATATTAATAAACTCTATTGAGCTATTCCATGCCTGTATTGTCTGTAGCTTGAAACTGTGAAGATTTATCTGTATATTACATCTTTATGTTTCTAAGTACACGCCTGTCTGTGGAGATGGTACCCATTTCATCCCTAGAGATGCACGCCTCACTATAGAGAAAATTACAACCTTGTGCTCCATTAAACATTTATTTTGGCAGCATTGTTGGCTGCTGTTTCCCCTCTTCCATGTAAAGAAGTCAATGCTGATTGAATGAACACGTCCTCTCTCACATATGGCAATTAAACCTTATTCTTCCAAACTTTTACAAATAAAAGTCAAAGTTATTCCTAAACCACATGCAAAAAAAGTAAATTCTCCTTCAAAAAATAAAATTATTAAGTCAAAAGTGTGATAGAGAAAGGAAGAATTTTACAGTGCACAGTATTGTTTCATGTGTTAACTGCAGATGGTTTGTTAAGTCAATCATGCATTGATTAGCTGATGGTGAAGCAGCAGTTACTGCTGGCTGGATGTGCTGGTTAAAGTTTAAGGAAAACACTGACAACACAGTGTTCAGTTCCTGCTGGGGAGGGTTTCTCATTTGCAGAGCTGAGAACCAGTCACCCAAGGACACAAACACAACTGCTGCGCCTACACAGCACAGGGGAGATGGGCAAATGGGCCTCCAGAAAAAACTGGGCTCCTGGAAAATAAGTTTTCTTGGCTGGCTGCTGCAAGTGGAGTAATATTGATTAAATATTCATGGAGTGGTGTTTGACTGAAATTGGAGGTATTAACCATCCCCAGCTGAACAGCCCAGTTCCCATGAGGGCACACAAATTCAAGGAATTCAGGTGTCCAGAGCAAGTTTACTGCAACTTGGCCTTTCAAAGCAACTGTAACGCAAGAAGATTAAACAGCTAATTTTAAACTGTTAAAAACCTGACAATTTGAAATGTATAGGTTAACCACAGCAATCCCTTCTTACTGCCTGCAATGGATTTCTCTAAAGCAACTGTGCAGGTGTCTCATTAGTGGCAGGAGAGTGGTGAAATAGTTTATCCTCTCACAGTTGTGACAAGTAAATCATAATAGAGGATTAACCACGATGTTGTACCTGGCCCTGTGCAGCCAGGCAGCCTTGCCAGCTGTGTTCTCTGGCAGCTGAGCCGCATCAACAGTGAAGTGCCACAAGTAGAACTGTGAAGGCTTCACTCCAAAGCCAGTCTGTCACTCCCCTCCTCAGATGGACAGCGGGGAGCAAATATAATGAAAAGCTCATGAGTTGAGATTAGTACAGAAAGAGATCACTCATCAGTTACCATCATGGACAAAACAGATCTGACTTGGGGAAATTAATCAAACTTCTTACCAATCAAATCAGAATAAGATAATGAGAAAAAAAATCAAATCTTAAAAACATCTTCCCCTCACTCCTCCCTTCTTCCTGGCCTTAATTCATCTTCAGTATTTTACTTTCTCCCTTCAAGTGATGCAGGGGGGCAGGGAATGGGGTCTATGGCCAGTTCATCACACATTGTCTCTGCCACTCCCTTCTCAGGGAGATGTCTCCTCACATCCTTCCCTGCCCCAGTCTGCTTCCATAGGGTGCAGTCCTTCCGGAACAGGCTGTTGCAGCATGGGTGTCCTGTGGGTTCACAAATCCTGCCAGCAAACCTGCTTCAGTGTGAGCTCCTCTCTCCACATGTCCATGGGACCTGCCAGGACCCCGCTCCAGTGTGGGCTTCCCCAGTGGTCACAGACTCCTTCAGGCATCCACCTGCTCTGACGTGGATTCCTCCAGGGATGTCTTCTATCTCTAAGTGGATAACTTCTCCACTGTGGACCAACATTGGCTGCAGGGGTCCAGCCTGTCTCCTCCATGGCCTTCTCCAGGAGTTCCAGGGGAATCTCTGCTCTGGTGCTTGAAGCACCTCCTCCCTGTCCTTGTCCACTGACCTTGATGTTTGCAGGGCTGTTCTTCTCACATATCCTCACTCCCTGCTCCAACTGCAGAGGCCCAGGGTCCCCCCGTCTCTCTCCTTAAATGTTACTCCAAAAGCTCTACCACCCTTGCCTTGCCCAGTAGTGGAGCCCACTGGCATTGACTTCACAAGACAGAGGGGAGCCTTCTAACATCTTCTCACAGGAGCCACTCCTGTAGCCCCCTGCTACCAAAACCTGGCCATGCAAGCGCAATACAGAGACTTCGTCAGATATCCTCAAAGCTGCTGTTAATTTTTGATGTGATTTAGTGGGAAGAAATTAACTAACTGGAAAAAGTATTTTCATAAATGGAGTAAACTAATTAATCACTAACTGAAGTATCTTTCTCTCAGTTTTTTTAAAACCTGTCTTATTACAGGAAGAAAATTCAATCATGGTTGACAAAGACATAATAAATAGAATGTGGGGTTTTGTCATCTTACAGAACTCTAACTGGCTTCTAGAGAGAGCAAGGAACTATAGTTCACTATATTCATGACTGGAACAAGTTCCTCGGGACAAGGATAATATTCCTCTTCAGCCTTTGATGCCATCAAGCTCATTTCCACAAAGATTAAAAGCTCCTTGCAGCATTCATATCAAATCCACTGTAAAGAAGGTAGTCTCATAAATGCTTGAAGCCCTAAAAAAAGTTGCATAAAAAGCTGAAGTTTATACTTTATAAAAGCCCAAGGTGTATCTTGAAAGCTGTGCCTAAGCAAGGTTCTACAATTACATTGGAAGGGCAGTGCCTTACAGAATGGCTGGATATAATGTGAGAGCTATACAACAGACAATGCCTCTGTCTGTATCTTTAAAAAATCCTGAATTACCAGGAATGAGATAAAACTTGTCAGAAAACTGCAGTGATTTGATAGGCTGCTGTACTGAGACTGGCAATGGACATCATGTATTCATGCCATTTTAATTCATAAGTTTATTGAAACAAAACCACAGTATAATGCAGTAATTTTCCTAATGTCTAGAGTTTTAACATTTATCTGTCATTTTTCAAGTCAAAATTCTTTCTTTTTTTGGGGGGGGGAGTTAATTTTTGCCTGTAGGAGTTTCATAAAGACATGCTGATTATACAGGCAAGGTGCAAGGGAGGGGACAGAAAAGCCCATCTGGGGAAGATAAGGCAGGACAGCTGAAGTGTCTGCCTGAACATCTGCTGCCATTCCACTGCACTGTCACACACATATCTTTGTGACCCGTGGCCTACATGACCAACATGCATGTGAGGAGACAGCAGAGGTACATGGACACCATTCTCTTTCCTGGTATGAGACTTGTGGTTAAACACAAGGCAAGCAACAATTTTTTCTTCAATATTAAAATACTGTCGAGAGTAATTAAAGTAAAATGTTCCCCTTAACGAGTCTTTTAAGTTGGCATTGAAAATAATCCAGAGCCCAAATGAATGGATTTTCTATGACTATCTTATATGGGGGAATCTCAGATATCCTCTCCAGACCTTGATGCAAGGGCAAGCTGCCACATACATGCTGCAAGGACAGGTATTGTAACAGCCAATGTACGTTGGGGCAGTGGTGCTGCTGTAGCTTCTATAAGCATTTTCAGCCACTAGTTCTGTAAAATCTGGTTTCTCAGCTGACCTTCTCCACGTATAATAAAAAACTCTTTACAGAGTTTATTTCTAGGTTTCTACACTGGAGGGTGATGTATATGTATATGTATATGTATATGTATATGTATATGTATATGTATATGTATATGTATATGTATATGTATATGTATATGTATATGTACCTGTATATGGATGGATGGATGAACAGAAAAATCAACTGATCTTGATGAAAAATCTTATCTCCAGTCAAAGGAGCAGAAAGAAGATCCCATAATCAAACTTGTCTATTTTGCAGTAGTATTACCATGGTCTGAAATTTGGTATTTTTTTGTTAAATATTCCTGATTTTTTAGGTCAAATAAAAGGAAGAAAAGGCAGAGCTGACAAGTCCTCCTCTTTCACCCTGCTTAATATTAACATAACTCACTTTAGAAATCCAAGAATGCTTTAATTTTTTCACTCTAAATGTAAATAAAGTAAGTATAACTGAATGATCATTTAAACATATAGAGAAAATGCAGTAGTAAAAATGAACTGCTGTGCATTCCACCATAAGTTTAATCATATTGAATCATTCTAAAATAATAATGCCTATCATTCTTATAATGCTTTCCAGGTTTGGGAAGAACCATACAAATAGAGCAACGTGTTGTTATTTAGTAGGCAAATGTTCCCTCACTATGCAAACTGAATAGTTATTGTGCTGTGGAGTCTTAAAAGCAGAGCAAGCATACAAGCAAGAACTGAGAATGATTTCTGTATAATCAAATCCCATTTGGCAGAAGACTGCAAAAGAGTTGGGCATTTTCAAGTGCAGCATGCAAATACATGAAGGCAATGCTGAAGGTGCAATGTTCGTATACTGTCCTGAGAAAATGCCTTCAAAAACAACATAGATATAGCTGCAGACAGCAAAATCTGTCAAGTTTCTCCTGATCTGAACTAAATAGCAAGACAGCTCATGCAGGGAAAAGAACCAGGAAAGCAGGACACCCTTTTAAAATTTTTAATTGAGACACTTAGTAATACCTAGTACGTTGCTGTAATTTATGGACAACTACAAATGAAGTCTTGGAATGCTTCAGCATCACTCTGCTCTCCTGCAACAGTATTTTGCTTCTTTGAATCTCTTCTTGTCTCCAGGTACTCGTCATTCTTTACATCCACCATGGGAGTGAAGCCACTTCCACAGCCTATAAGAGAAGTTGCTTATGAGCTGCCTTGTCAAACACATTCACCAAGGAATGTGTGGCAAAATGTGCAGCTACAGCCCTGTGTGGAAAGCAGCACCTCTGCTTGAGAACCGTGTTAATCACATTACTTAATTAGTTCACAAATAATCACTTCACACTTATAATCTGTAGCTAGATGTTTTGGCAGCTGAGACAGGGAAATTAATAAAATCCACATTTGTTTAAAGTACACCTGTTACATCTTCTTTATCTTTTTCCTTTTTTTTCCCACGTGTTTTATCTCAGGCTTCTGAGAGTTTAATCTTTTTTCTATTTCCAAACTTAATATTCTGAGTATTTAATTTCCTAGTATCTAATGTAATTTTTCCCATGGTCTCTTTGGCAAGAAGAAAAAAGTATATGTGATGATATTTTTTTCTTTCATTTCCTTTAGGCCTGGCCTGGCCTAACTTTCATTAAGTCCCAGGTACAGGGAGGCACACAAACACACACTAAACTTGTGAGTCTAAAAATGCTTCTCTTGACATAAAAAAATTAGGAGGTGTTTTTCTCTAGTTGGATCCCAGCTTGCAATTTCTTCTTCCTTTCATAAAATGTGCTTTTATTGTCTCTAGTCCTTTGCGGCATTTCTGTATAAACCCTTTCACTCTTCCTAATCTTGGCCTACCTTCCTTTTTCCTTACCTCTTTTTCATCTCGTGTCCCCTTTTCTCTCTCCTTCTCTGGTTCCCCATTTCCTCCATCCTCCTCAGTGTCCCTCACCAATTCCTTGCAGTCCTCTGGGGTGGCTGGAGAGCTCTCTGACCTCCTCTCCCTTGCAGGGATCTGAGGTAGCTTTGCTTCTCTGATGGCAGCTAGCTCCTGTTAAAGAGGGTACTTTCCAGGTGGATTACAGCAGATTCTCATTTTAAGTGTGTCAGCAATTTCTTGTATTGAATAATAAGTGCTTTGCACATCTGCACCTATATTAAGTCATCCCAGTATCGAGGCACCCTCTCATCACCTTTGGGTGCTGGCTCTCCAGAGTGCTTTGCCTGCTCTGGGTCTATGTAACTGAGCAATTCTGGTCACAGGGTACTTTAGTTGTAAACTCTGGAGTTTTTCTTTAGTTGTAAACTTTGGCTTTTATATTTTGACAATGATATTTAAGTTTTCACCTCTGCAGGAAGCAATATGAAATGCTGAAACAATTACTCATTTCATTGCAGATTTTCTAGTATTTCTCTCTCCTTGTGGAAACAATACCTTTTACCATTAAATGTTCTCCACTTCTTTTCCTTAAATTAACAGTTTTACTCTGAGGAAAGACCAAGTCCTTGATACTGTATTCCACATTTCTCCAGGAATCACTATTACCTATAGTTTAAAACTGTTATGATAGGTATTTCTATCTACAAGAGCACAGGTTCTAACCTTATTGGATATTATTCACCAACAAATAATGATCTGAGCTGATCATTGATTGGGAGCTTTTATTTGGCTTATAAATTATTCCTTCTAGAGTAGCAAAAGAGCAGCAAGAGATTCATGGCTTTTCACACATTGAAATTTAGTAAATTTTATTATACAGTATCTAGATTACCCTTATCACAATAGGTTCAGCTTTCTGTGTGCATTCGAAGTTAACTGTGGAGTCATGAAGCTGACAGAAAGATTTTTGTGCAGCCGTTGTGACACGGCTCTCACAAAAAAACCAATTTTAAAAGTGTCACTTAAGAGAAGGATAAGAGGGCTTCTGCAAGCACTTGGATGGCAACCCTCAATTCCAAAAGTGCTGTGTTGCAGCACAGACACAGGTATAGAAGAAAAGATTGGGTTAGGGGTTGGACCACAAAGAAAGAATCTCTTCGGCAAGACTACGACGTATTTCTGTTGTAGTTTCTGGGTTAAGCAGGGCCCTAAATCGTTAAAAGTTAGATAAAAAGAGGCTTGTCAAATGAAATATTTATATGACGAATAGGGCTTCTTGGGCAGCTTCTCCTCGGAGAAGCTCTGCGCATAGTCCACACGTGCAAGTCGCTGTATATCATGTTTTTAAACTTCCTGTGGTCAATAAACACCACGGATGTGTAACTCCAAAATGACAGGGTCTCTCCCCTTAAGGCAGGGTCTGACCACCAGCTCACACAGGAGCCGGGCACATCCTGCTGCAGCCTTCGGGACGCGGGTACCGCGACAGCCTGGAGGGCACCCGGGCAGGCAGCGGGCTGGAACACAGGACACCCAACACGACGAGGAGGCGCGACCCTCGCTCTTATATACACCCCTTCGGCCGCCTCAGGGGTTGGGTACAATTAAATTAAACAATTAAATTACAATTATTTGGGGACGCCCTGGGGCGCCGGGGTGAGGCCCCGCGTCGCCTTTCGCCGCGCCCGCCAGGGGGCGCCGCGCCGCCAGGGATGGCGCGACCGGCGGGGCCCCGGCTCCGCTCCCGGCCCGCGGCCCGAGCGCCGCTGCCCGCGGGGATGCCGTGCCCGCCGGCCCTGCCCGCCCGGCCGCCAACACTGACACGGCTCTCCGCGGGGCGCTGCCCTCCGCCCCCGCCTGGGTGCCCTTGGCTTCCCCGAAGGGTCTCCTCCGTCTGCCCCCGCCTGTCCGGGAGCCTCCGCCGGCAGGAGAAGGAGGGAGTAGCAGCGGCAAGCGGGCGGCGAGCCCTGCTGGGTCGGGTTACAGGGAGCCACGGAGCGGCGGCGAGGCGGGCGGGGACCGCCTGCGGGGCGGCCGCCGTGCTGCGGGCGGCCGCCGGGGCTCCCTGCCGCTCCCCGCCCCGCGCGGAGGCGCGGCGGGCGCCTCGCCGGGCCCCGCCGTAGCTGGCGAGCCGCGCCGGGCGGCGGGAGGAGGCGCGGGCAGACAGGTGCCCTCCTCCCGAACCGCCGCGCTTCCCGCCGCTGGCATCGCCGCCGCGCCGCGCGGCGCTGGGCAGCGTCGCCCAGGCAGCTCCCGAGGTCGCCGCCGGCCGCCGCCGGGGGCAGCCCCGCCGCCCCGATGACCCCCGCCGCCCCGCCGCCGCCCCTCCCTCGCCGCCGCCGGCCGCGGCGGCCCTAGGGGCGTCGGGGCCCTGCGCTGCCCCGCGGAGGGGAGGCGGAGGCGGCGGCGGCGGGGCGGGGGCGGAGGCGGAGGCGAGGGGGCGGCGGAGCAGCGGCGGAACGCCGGCGGAGCGGGAGCCGGCGGCGGCGATGGACGAGTCGTCGTTGCTGGATCTGCTGGAGTGCTCCGTGTGCCTGGAGCGTCTGGACACCACGGCCAAGGTGCTGCCGTGCCAGCACACCTTCTGCCGCCGCTGTCTGGAGAGCATCGTCAGCTCCCGCCACGAGCTGCGCTGCCCCGAGTGCCGCATCCTGGTGGGCTGCGGCGTGGACGAGCTGCCCGCCAACATCCTCCTCGTCCGCCTCCTGGACGGCATCCGGCAGCGGCCCCGCGCCGCCGGGGGCGCCAGCGGCAGCCCCAGCGCCGCGGCCCCCACGTACCCCCAGCCCGCCGCCGCCCCCAGCGCCGTCGCCGCCGCCGCCGCCTCGGCCGCCGCCAGCCTGCGGGAGCTGGCGGCCGCCAGCCGCAGCGCCCTGCTGGGAAAGGTGGGTGCCGGGCCGCGGGCGGGCGGGCCGGGAGCGCGACCGGGCGAGAGCGTGTCCCCGCGGAGCGCCGGGCGGCCTCGGTTTGCCGGCGGGACGTCCCGCGGGCGGCGGAGGGTGTCCGCCGCGGGCACCGGCGTGCCTGCCCCGCACTTGTGGCCGGCTGTTGTGGTCGCCCCCCCGATCTAACGATGGGAGGCTCGGACGGGGATGTCCTCAAAGTACTTTGGGCGGCCGCGGGCGGCGAGAGCGGCCGGGACCGCCCCGGGACACCCCCCCTTTGGGTGGGTTTATCCCGGCTATGGGACAGCTGCTGCACCGACGGGCGCGGGGGCCGCCCCCGGTGTAGCGGAGCCGGACGTGGAGTTAGGAAGCACGGAGTGCCTCGAAAGCGCTTTTATCCGCCGTGCCGGGCTGCGCCGAGTGCCTGTCAGGTGCGGGCAGGAGCCGGCTCCCGCCCTCGCTGCCTGCGGGGCAGTCTCTGGGAGCGCTCGGCCGGTCGCGATCCCGGCGTGTTCTTCAACCCAAAAATTTTCCCCTCCGCTCCCCGGGCGCTGCCCGTGCTGTTACAGCCACCCAGAGCCGGAACGGAGCTGGGTTTGAAGATGAAGCTTCCCCTCCCAAGGGAACGTAATTTCATTTTTATGTATAAGGTGTGTGACTTATTGAAGGCGAGTACTGCAGCGTGTGCATTTATTTATTGAACTCTTCAATCGAGTGCCCCATCTTGCGCCCTTTAAAGTCCATGACAAGGGTTTTATTGGCTCGGAGGGGACAAGATCAGTTCCTCCCACTGTTCTATATTGCTCTTTCATGGGATTTGATAAAATTTTCCATTGGACCTCTTTAGGAGACTTGGGAATGGAGATAGTTGTTAAAACTATGAACTTAATCTCACTTTTAATGTCATATATATACTGGATATGTTTAATTGTCTTTGATCTTTAACGAAATCCACTTGAGCTGTAGTTTAGTGTACAGGCTTTTGATTTGAAAAGGTCATTGCAGAGATTCCTCGTGAAGTTGTATTGCTATAGTAAATTTTTCAATTAATTAATTTCCTTTTTTTTTTTTTTTTTTCCTGAATAAAAGGAATAGACCTATACTAGTGTTTCAAAGTTTTCCCTGCAGGAAATAATGGCAAATGTCATACATTGTTCCATAAAATTCAGTTCTGGAGTTGGAATTGAAATATGCTAGGCAGTATTTCTGGAAGGGTAGGTCATTTATTATTGAGCCGTAGTCTTCAATGAGCTTCAGGTATTTAATAATAACTTGTCCAATTTAAAGAAGAAAAGAAATGGAATTCTGCCTTCTGCTTTTTTTGCTTGTTTTTCAACTAAGCTTAATGCTGTACCTTTGTCATAGAAGACGACTCCTATCTTCTTAGTTTCAGCATTACACAAAGGGAAGTTTGTATTCATTAGGTAAAGTACAAAATCCCATGGTCTGGTTTGAAGTCCAGGCAGGTGTTTCTTGTGGGAGGCAGGGTCTGCTGGTTACACTTGCAGTGTTTGTGTTGGAGGGGCAGGGTCTTGCACCCTCACTGGGCTTTCGTGACCATCCAACAGGAAGACAATCTCTGGTTATCAAATCTTTAAGTCTTAGTCAGGCTTGCATATTACAGTGGTGTGCACATGTAAGGAAATGCTTGATGGGGAAAACTATTTGCAAATTTTTAGGGAAATTGAATTTTCATTATTTTACCATAAATTGTCAGGCATTTAAAAAGTTGCTTCCCTAGCCATTATTGCAGATACCATGTAGTAAATCAAAACACTGCATTTTATCATTTTCTGTCTTTGATTGCATAGCACTTTGGTGAGCGTTGGCAGTTCTGATGTCCATTTCTGTGAGGGTTGTTACCCATCTGAATTTGACAAAAAGCAAAATTACACGACTTGAGAATCACATTTTGCCTATTATGGTTAACAACTGCGATTCTTTCCCCTTTGCTGGGGTTAATGGGTAATTCTGGGGCAGTGGGTCTGCTGGGACAGAGTGGATCTGTGAAAATGTTTGCTTGGCCTTTTGACTAATGGCACAATTTTATCCTGGAAATCAATGCAATGTGCTTGATCCTTACAAGGTTCATTACAGTGAAAGAAAGTCTGAACTAATCTGCTTTTAAAAAAAGCAGCGGGGGAGAATAATCCTCCTTGGAGCTGCTGATACAGCTGATTGCTGAGCAGTCCTTGAGAGAGGAGTGCAGAACCTCTCTCTGTACTAAACAATAGATGGTACAGTCCAGGCTAGAATCAAGCTTTTTGAGGCTGATACGGAAGAGAAGAATTACACCCCTTTCTCTTTTGTGTTGGTCTTTGACCGCTCAGCTACCTTGAAGAAAGCAGAAGTGATTCTTTGATATATATATATTTCAGAAATTGCTGTAGATCTGCTGCCTGGGGCTTAAATGCAAATTACACTATTTTACTAATTATTGCCTTTCATTTTACATAATGCAGTATATAAAATAGGACATACCATTATGGGCTTTTTGGTAAGGAAGGAAACTGCTGATTGTGAAGTGTAATGGCAGAGAGCCAAGGTCACTTCTATCAGACTTCAATCTTGCCCAGAACCTTGGACTGATATGTTAGAATCACACCAGGGATCTGTTTCTGTGAGAGCTTTAATTAACCTTAGAAGACAGAGCAGGGTCAGTCTCTGTGTTGCTATCATGCCTGTATTTTGCTTACACATCTTATACTTTGGAGAAGTCTTCTTTGCATAGATGTTATTTTCTGAAATCAACGCATGTTGTTTATCACTTGGGCAAAACTCTGTGAGGTTTGTATTTCTTTTTCGGGTCTCTGGCCTTTCTTTTCCCATAGTTTGCTGCAGACTTGGTCTGTACAGACAGCTGAAAGCCAGTGTAAGAGAGGCTGAGCTAGGGGTGAACCGGCGGGCACTGGTGCTGTTTCTGAAGTTGTCCAAGACCGTTCTTCAGACACACTCCTGAAATACTGTAGATATTTTGAGATACATCTTCATACATCTTCAGTATGAGAGATCTGGAAGTGGTACATACCTACTAACATGGTTGAACAATATTTGGGATTCTATCAATATATAATGGTGTGACCCAATGCCTCTGTTTCAGTCTGTAAAAAGCAAACAGTCTTGTTCTAAATTATATTGCATATTTTGAGATGTTCACATTAAAGCTGTGTAAATGCAGAGTATGGTATTAGACATTATAAAAGGGTCCAACTGCTGAAAGAGCATACTGGAAGAATGAAGGAAAGGAAATCCAACAACTGTGTGTCCCCCCCAGGGCATAGACAGGAGGCTAAGAGTGGTTTATAATGGTAGGCGCATTACTCACAAGGTTATAATTTATTGGCTCCTCTGTTTCCATTACCACTGTCAAATTGCTTGGGGATTTCAGGTTCTGTCAAAGTAAATGACTCCCTTAGATTGTTCAGGCATTATGGTAAATCTGCCTTCTTTACTGGGTGGGGTTTGGTTTTTTTTTTTTTAACAATTATTGCAGTTTATCACTTAATTTTTTTTTCAGGAGTTCTTAAAATCTAATAGCCAGCTAAGTGCATGCAAGCCTTTGGCAATTTCCTCCCAAACCAGGCTTCTTCCACTCCAGGTGCAAGGCTTATTGCTTGTTTGCTCATAATACAAACTGAGAACAACATTTGCATGAAAAAGAAACAACCTAGGAAAACAAAACATGTCTCCTTTTTCCCGGAAGAGAGAACACGGCCGAAGTGATGGATAGGGATGTGGTGCGTTACCAGATGGGGTTGTAGGTACTGGTGGAGAGTAAGATGTGCACATAAGGAAAATGATGTGTCAGCGTGCCTGAGCAAAGTGACGGATGGGCTGCACTCCCGTGTTGCACGGGATGCATCTCGCGTAGCAGATTTGCAGAGCTATTTCACTGTTTCAGGAGCAAGGCTGCCATTTGCTAGCCCTTGGCTTCATGCAGGTTTTGCAAGCAGAAGGAACAGCGCTAATTTGCTAAATAAGCCTTTCAGCTACTCTGTAGAAATTATCCAAAAGAGACATTCTGACACTTTTTTTTAAAGAGTTCTGCCTCATCCTAGAGTGGGTACAGTGGATTAAAGGAGTAAACGTTACAGTATTTCTGTGCTCCTCTGTTTTCTTCCTTTTTGGTTACATTATCAGGTGAAGATCCCACCCTGGGTTACACAAGAGGAAGTGGATAGAGTATAGCATTTATATGTATTACAGCAGGAGAGGATTGTGTAGGAGACACGCTTTGTCTTGGGCAGAGGGTAGTCTTCAGCTTGCCTTTTTAATGGTCAGACTTGCACAGACTGGAGTGCTGTTCAGCAGTGTGCCATGTACACAAACCCAGGGACTTACCTTACGTTTGTTCATTCTCTTTGATTTATTTGCTTCTGATGCTTTAGTTTCACTGATCAGCACTTGAACTTTGTCATAAAGCCATCCAAAAAGGAGTGATGTTCCACGTGTCAAAGGCTCTGATCTTGAGGATTTTCTTTTTGTCTGGCAGATGGCTAAAAATGTGTTTTGACATAGGAGATTAACTACCATACTAAAGGGTATTGTGAAAAATATAGCCAGAAGTATTTAAAACCCCAGCAGCTGAAGCTGTCTTCACAGAAATGAGTGAGCATAGGAGAGGGGATTGCTGAGGGGCTGTGTCAGAATAATTCATCATTCACTGAGCACTTATATTTTCCAGAAAATGTGCCATTTGCAGGTGTCATCTTCATGTCCATTATGTTTTCCAGAAAATGTGTATTTCTACTCGTGATTTTTTCTGTGTGATGATGTTATTTTACTTGCAAGATAGAAAAATATGTGATGGACCTGATGTGACCAAAGGGTGCCAGTGCTGACAGTAAACTTTTTCTTCTGATCTGGGATGGCTGGCAGTGGCTCAGTCACACCTAAAATATGGGACAGTGGAGAGGGCTTTGTGCCATTAGCCCCTAACCCTCCATTAGTTGTGTCAGTGTGACATGCCCTCTGTAGGACTCCTCTTGATGTCAAATGTGAATGCTAAGTTTAATCCCTGCACGTCATCCTTCTGAATGATTCATGATGAACACTGGTAATGTTTAGCATATGACAGGGTTCCATGTTCAGTAGCTGGTTACTCAAAGACAGATGGATAGGCTTGCTCAACTCAGCCCTAAAGATCTTGTGCGCGTTTCAACCCTGGCAGTTTTTGCCCAGCTGCCCTAAAGCTCTGCTGTGCTTTCAAGGCGCATGCAGAACGTGGTCATTGATGTCTAGTGAGCTGCATGACCTTTCTGGGCTTCACATTTCCCAGCTGAAAACCTGCCCCAGTAGCTCTAGCTCACCCTCATGTGCTTCTCAGTCTCCTAAAGGACGCTGCCCTTCAAACACAGAATTATAAGTAGAGAAGCTGGGTTTTGGGAAAATTGGAAAGTGCTGGCTGTATACACTGAAGCTACGATGGTTGTTTTCTGTCGTTGTGTGGGGTTTGGCAGAGATGCTGCACTTTGTTTGCGGGGAGCGTCAGCACAGGGATGCAATGATGTGTGCTGTGCATGGACTGTAATAGTACACTGTATTCCTTGTTTCTAATCTTATCAGTTCGTGTTCAGGCAGACTCCGGGTTCTGGCTGGGTGCCCAACAGGTCAGACAGACTGCAGGCACTGGCTGGTAATGCTAGGTGCCTGTGCTTGCAGGTCAGGGGGAGGCTATGCATGCTCTTTCTAGATGAAGCCGTGTCCGTAAGATCAATAAGCTGCTACCTAAAGTGCTACAACAGTATTTTATTTATGCCATGGAGGATTTCTTTCTCTGTGAAGGTATTGCCTTATACTGTAGAGTTATTTTTGTCTGCTGTCTCATAATTTTAGCCTAATAATCCCATTACAATTTCAACTTGTAAAGGCTGGGTAGTTCTTGAGTTTTCACTGTTGTCTTTATACTGTCCCGTCTAATTTCACTATTCTCTTCAATATTTCATGCTGTTTCTCTTAAGAAACAGTGCTTAAATTTCAGATAAAAGCCATAGTTTACTTTTGCACTTCAGTAACCCACCTGAAATATCTTCAGCTGTGAGATGACACTTGTTTTCAAAGTTGTAGATCATTCTTTCTTGGAAGCCTTTTCTTGAGCTTCGGAAGGCATTATAACTAATATATCACTTGTAATTTCAACGTTGTAATTGATGACCTCTAGAGCACTGGATTCATTCAGTGTTCAGGGACTTTGTGACTTCTACAGACCAAAACTGCTGGGCGTGTGCACAGTTTCAGCTTTCTTGCATTCACTCATCACATATCAAGCTGAATTTTTGCAAGCATGTTCAGTGCAGTCTTGTTAAAATCTGATCTTTTACAACAAGTTTTCCCAATCTGCCGTGAACTGTCATGGGAAGAACCCAAGATTAGTTCTAATAGGACATGAGAGCCTGGACAAAGATAAACTACAGGATTTGAGAAAGTTGCATGACCTTGGTGCTGCCCAGCTCCCACAGCAGCTGTGCCTCTGCAGCTGGGGAGGGAGTGACAGGGATATACAGTGCCAGCTGAAAGCTACCTATTTATCCCTAGTCTTGCACCAGGGATATAATGACAGAAGCCTCTTGCTTGGAGCAGCCTGGTACTTTGGCTGGAAACTTACTGACCATTAGGCGCAAAAAAAAAAAAAAAAGACCATAATTAAACAATAGGAGAATTTTCTTTCTAGTTCTCCCCATACACCAGCCCCATATCCTCTTTCTTTTGCCCGTTTGGAGTCCTCTGACAGCTTGATCCATGCCTTTTCCTGACTATATGGAGTGGTGGGGGGGCTGCTGATGTGTTTTACTCACTTGGCTCCGTTATTGTCTTCCTCAGCAGTAATGTTAAACTTGTTACCTCCTCTTTGTGGGAAGTTTTGCTTATGTTGCTAGAGGATTGCTGAAAAATCTTTAAAATTGTTTGAATAACTTTAAAAATAAAAACCCAGAGCATGTGCCTAATAATTTAATCTAATTGTCTTTGTCTGTAATTTGAACATTTTTATTCCGTTAGAAAGAACAGACATTAATTTAATGATACATATACATGAGATGGCTCTTAGGGGAAGAACAGAAGGAGAGAGTATTACTTTTGGTATTAAAAAGACATTTTGTTTTCAAAAGCAGAGAGAAAAATGTAAAACATCTGGAATCAAGAGCATTTTCTGCCCAGTCTTTTGAGCATAGCTACCATTGGTTCCACAGAACTTGCTGCTTACTGATTGCTGTTAGCTGGGGTGACCTATGAGCTCAGGTGATGGGCAGCTGAATATCTGCCCAAAGGAGCTGATGAAACTCTTCAGGGTGTCAATGGAAGGACTTGTCACCTGGCACTGGGCTCAGTCTTTCACATCTGCGGGCTAGCTATTGAGGGGTTAAATAGTGAAAAACTTACTTGACTTTGTCTTGGTTTTCTTGGTTTCTGGCACTTTCAAAGCATGGGCTGGCCCCTGCTGAAGTTTGGCTTCTTGTCCTGTCGGAGTGGTTGGGATTTTTGGTGTGACTGGTGTGTTTGCATGTGGTTGACCGAGGGCAGGGGTTTCTGAGGGACGCACATCCTCATGAACACTTTAAAGCTGTTTCTGCAGCAGGTATCCATCTTGTCCCATTTTGGAAATGGGAGGGCTTAGCTGTCTGGTTCACAGCACTGGGTGCCAGGAGGAGAAGGAAGGCTGTGGGATTCACTAATTTAAAAAAGGGAGAGATGGAACTGTTTTCTTTCACCATAGTGTTTGCATAATATAATTCGACTCAGGAATGCTGAGGAAATTTTGTCTGCAATGAGGAAATTTTTGCAGTGGCAACGGGACAAAGGTGCAAAACCCTTTTCTGCTTTGCAGCATTCAGACTTTTTTTTTTTTTTTTTTTGAAGATACCTTAAGGATTTGTGGTAGGGAGGAATTTGTCCCTCATGTTGGCTGTCAACAGGAATATGATTTATCAGACAAGTGAAACTAATGCTGTATATGGTTAAGGAGTGCTTTTCTGTGCACAAAAATGGTATTTATGAAAAGTGGCTGCTTCTTAGTCAATGCCTAGAATTTCTTTCCACTGCTACAGCAACAAGCATAAGAGTCTGATTATTCAGGCAAATTAGCATTAATTTTTTTCCAAGTTTTTTAAAATCTGATGCAAACCAATATAAATTTGCCATTGCTAATTTTAGAGTGGTCTGCTTGTATAAGATAACAGATCCCAGTTTTATACTTTAAAGAGAAAGTATTTTAACAGAAGGCTGGCAAGATTGTTATCAAAATGCTAATGATCATTTCTCCTACAGTCTCAGTTATTTTCAGAGGGAAGACTAGAATAGATACATAATCTGAATAATATTGATTTTAATATGTATTACTGTCTCATTAAGCTGTTACAGTCTTTCCCCTTCTGGACAAAGGTTCATTAATTGCTGCAGTTGATGTATCAGTAAAGTGGGTTTAGGTGCAAGATGAGTAGAGGGAGAGATCTAAAATGTTGACTGTGCAGTAGTGGGTGGACCTTTGGCTTAAGATATTACAGCCCTAACTAAACAAAGGGGGCACTGCTGTCCTTGATGTGCTGCCTCCTGATTGCCTTCCCTGCAACAGCCAAGAAGTCAGCCAAACACAGGCAGTATCGTGTTTACTTTCCTAAATGATCATTTCAGTAAATATTATTGAACATGTTTATTTGTGGATTACTTTCAGGCCAATACCAGTAAAAAGCTCCTCTGTGACTTACTATAAAAAGACATGATTCTATAAATTTACTTTTTAATTTCTAAATTAATTTTGAAACAGCTTTAACGGCTTTTAGCACACTGCCTCTTTACTGGCTGCCTTCATATGTGTTTTGAAACGCTTTTAATTCAGCTTGTATCAGGTTTACAATATTGTCATCCTTATAAGCAAATCAATATGTTTTCATTTCCAATAGCAGCAATAATTTATGAATTTATAATTTTAATGCAGTGAAGCAGAAGGAATTAGAAGGAAGAAGAAGGAAGATTTTGATTATGTTTTGATTGGCTTCAAATTACATTTATATATTTGTAAACATGATACACACAAATATAGGTATGTATACTATATATTTATGTCTGTCTCCCTGAATGTATATTTTTTTGTCAGATGGGCTGTTCCATGCAGTCTCGTGTCCATATCCAATCCAGTAAACCGTACATCATTGTCAGGCATGGCTGTGTGTTGTGTCAAAGCACTGTGGCTGGTGTGGCCACATCTCTGGACATGTGCCCATGGGGAATTGCTATTGCAGAGGATGTATCCTCGAGGGATCATAGGAGTGCACCCACACAACCTCCTCTTGCACCCCAAAACCACAGACCTGTGCTTGTGGTGTGAGGGAGGAGGGATGTCCAGCAAGGGGCTGGCTGGAGAGGGGCAGGGGAGTGGGTCCTGGTGTGCTGCGAGGCGCCTGTTCCCTGAGGATGCTGCGACATGTCATGACAGGCTCTTCTGATGCTCATTCCTGAGCCTCCGTGTGATTTCGTGCTAAAATGTCACGAGATGAGACACAGAAATAGCACACTTTCCTGGCAGAAGTGTGATCTGCAGCATGTTGATTGGGCACGATGCATCAGTGCCAGGGCTGCTGCTGCTCGGCCAGCTCTGTGTGGGGAGGATGCAGCGCTGTGAAAAAGGCAGGCGAGGACGTCTTTGTGTTCAGTCCAGAGCATCTTGCATTTCAGCCAAGAGTTTTTGTGTGGAGAGCCTCATTCTTTTGCATATGCTCTTTCTAAAACAAATCATAAAGCCCCCTGGGAGAATAGAGTCATACACACATGTCATAAAATACAGTAAAATAGTAGTTGACAACCATGAGATGAAATTTTTTGCTTATTCTCTTCTGCTAGGTAGGTAATTGTGGTGTTAGATCTTAGTGGGAAACATCTGATTATTATATTTCACAGTCATGCAGCAATGTAAAATTTGAACCAATTACACCTTTTAACAATTAGTATATTTTTTGTAAAAGGAAGGCATGTTGCCTTTGATCTACATTGCAGAAGGGAAAATTGGTTTTTTCCTAGTTAGAGTTTTATCTGTTCTTTTGATAAACACAGGACTTCCTTTTATGTGGCGTTAGTCTCACTTCTATCTGAGTGTAAACTTCCATGATGGCCGGTACTGTTAAAAATAATTCAGTGCATTTTTAAAAAGGGGCTGTGGAGGTTTCATGATCTGTAATGATATTGTTCAGTCAGAGAGAGGTCATTTTGTGCTTCCTAATAAACAAGAACGCAGTTGCCAGGGTTGAATGGCCATCTCCCCCTGATCCCTGGCTTCTAAAACCAGGAAGCAAGTAGCTGAAGGGAAGGTTGGTGTCTTCCTCCCTTTGTCTTGTCAGCAGCACATTACAAGAAGTACAGAGGTGTTCAGAGCCACATGGTGTTCAAGAGCCACATCTGCTTTCCAGTTTCTCCACTTTTGATATTCGTTTCATATGAATTTTATACCGTTGAAATCACTGTTGCTAAGAATTGTTTTTGCCTGTTGTATTAAAAAAACCCAAACCAACAAGATACAGCATTGAATTTGCTGCCTTGTGCAGTGTGTAGAGCTGAGAGACAAGCCTTGTCTACCCCCACAAATGAGTGCAGGAAATAAGTTTGATGCCTCCAGTCCCTGTGATTGTCTGGGGGACTCGGGGGAGTTTGTTGTGCTGTTTAATGCATCTCCTCTTCCAACTGTTTCATCCACCTTAAAAAAGATACAAAAAATAGGAATACCAGAAGCAAAGTGCTTTGTTGGTAGTGGTAACAGAAGATCCAGCAAAGGATCTGTGTCATCGTGTCCTTCCTGCAGTGCTTCATTACCATTTGAAGACATCCAGCAGTCAGGAGTGGTCAGGAACAGTCTGTCCAGGAACTGGGCTCTGGTTCTTCTGTCCTCTTTCTCTCTCCACATGAATCCTCACTTTTCAGTGGGCTGGGGCACCTGTCTCTGCTTTCACTCTTGCTTGTTGAATTTTTAACCTCCCAAATTAGCACATCCTCTCTAGCCTATACTGCAGAACCCAGCTTTCAGGATGAGCATTGCCACCTTTTTCTCCATGTGATGAGCTCAGAGAAGGACCCGGAAGATGAGCTCCTTCCACGTGGATTATTAAGAGCTTCATAGGTCACTGGTGATGCTAGTGGTCGGGGACCCTGGGAGAGGGGGATGCTTGGCAGTAGCTAATGGCAGGATGACTGTACCATGTAGAGTCATACTGAAAGGCAGCACAGGCCTGGGCAGAAAATGAGAGAGGATAATTTTGGATGTTTGGTTTCCTGTGGGAGTAGGGTTTGTGTGATAGCCTAATCTTAAAAAATATGAGGGGGAGTATTTAGGGAGAATTTGCCCTGACAGCATTGTAGGTTGGTATTCAAGCACAGTCAATAAAAATGCTAATAAGATTTGGAGACCACGTTGAACTTTCTAAGTCTTTGTACCCCATTCTCTGAGCTCAGAAACCTCTGCTGCACATGATCAGCTGTTGCTGAGGAACATCTTCCTTATTGCTACAGCAAGAAGGGAGTTGGTGAGCTTGTGCCATGGCATATTTGTCATTGAATTGACACTCTAAACTCAACCTGCTTTGACCGCTCTTCACATAGGCCACCACCCGCTTAGAAAACAGAGGCAGGGGCAGCTGTCTCCAGCCAGTGAACATGGGAGGAGAATTCAGGGTGCACAGAGGTGACAATAAAAGGGGCACCAAGTACTGAGGAGAAGAGGAGATGCTCCCAATGGCATCTGTTCTTCAATTCTTTGTAGTTCTTTGTTATTTATCAAATGAGGCTTAAAAATTCCAAGAGGTATTCCATTTATTCCAGCCTTCTTCATATGTTTTGGCTTTTTTATCATGTGTTTTGGCTTTTTTAAAGTTAGATTTTATATAAAATAGAAGCTTAAATTCTTCTATATTCAAGTGAAGGGATGAAGGGAAATAACCTTAAGTTGCACTAGGAGAGATTCAGATTAGATATTAGAAAAAAAAAAATCATGGAAGGAGTGGTTTGGCATTGGAGTGAATGGAGTCATCGTATCTGGAAATGTTCAAGAGGAATTTGAATGTGTCACTTGGGGATATGGTTTAGGAGTGATTCTGGTGGTGCTGGGTGTATAGTCTAGAAGGTCTCCTCTAACCTTGATGATTCTGTGATCCTCTCAGCAATACTCCTAGTAGTAGAAACTACTAGGGTAGTTTCTACCCTAGAATGCTGCCCTATCAGAGGGGGCCTTTCCTATTTAAGTTGGTCATTTGAGAATTAATTTGTCTGGCTATGAAAATTGTGGTGGAAGAGGGGTGGTTTATATAAGATCTTGGATGTAGGAGAAGCATATTTCCTTTAATACTCTCCATACCTATTGTCAGGAATACTTCTTGTTGATACAGAAGCTGGGGTGAAAAGAGTCTGAGCTCACAGTTGAAATAAGAGATAGCAGGACACTGGATAGAGTTTAGGTTCCTCAGCTGGTCTGAAGCTTTTGATGAACACGTGCTTCTTTGACTGAGTCAACTCATGAGTTTAAGGTTTTGGATAGTGATGTCAATGCCCCAAATCAGTGATTCCTGTTCAGTGCTAGTGAAATAAATAGAAGCCAAACACTGCGCAAAGACTAAAGTTGTCTCATTAGTGTGTAAACTCAGAGCAATTGGCAGTGAGCAGATAAAGACCAAAATGAATCTCAGGTAAAACAGTAAAGATAACTTTGGGGGTGTTTTTTGGTGTTTTTATTTTTCCCTCCTCTGGAGAGTTTTAAAAAGCATTAAAAGATGCCTTTATAGTAGTATTTCATTTTTTGATGTCATGTAGCTGCAGACCCAAGAAAGTAATAGTATGAGGAGATCTTGATCCTTGTAATGTTCAGTATCCTAGCTGTTTAGTAGCTTTGTCTGAGTGAGCTCCAAATAGACACTCTTCTGGTTTTTGTGGCTTTTTTTAGTAATTAATGAAAGAATGTGAGTAATCTGCTACTTGGCAGATCTGCTCTTTAGGACTCTGACTCTATTTGGTGGGAGGTGTGAGAAATCACTACCCTAGTAAGTAGCAATATCGTAGCACCTCAGTAGAACCGTTTTGGAGAGTGTTGCTGGAATGCAATAATCTCCTTCCTAGGAAGAAAAGCTTGAGAAACATCATTCAAATAGCTTTGCTTCACTGACCTGGTGAAAATATTATTCAAGATAATGCTTTGCACAGATGGAGTTGCTGTATTACTTCACTGTAGGTCTGTCAGGTGTTACTATTTTCTGCTGTGTGTGCCATGAATAGATTTGCTTTTGCCCTCTTACTTAATGTGTTTGCTTTCTTTATACATACAAGAAGCAAAAGGAAAGAATTCTGCCAGGAATAAAGGTCTCATATGGAGGCTGTGTCCTCATCACCATGTTCCCCTTGGGTTCAGGCCATGAAGGGGTTTGCCCCCATTGGGGGCTGGGAGGTGACAGCTCAGGAAACCTCCATGGCCCACTCTGTGCCCCTGTGGTGTCCTGTGCTGCTAGTTCCCCTTGCTGCATACAGCTGCCTGGGCAGCAGCAGCTCAGTGTCCCTATTGCCATCTCCCCTTGACACTGTCTCTGCCCCATTGCCATCACCCCTTTGTCCCAGGATCCTCTCTATGGGCCAGCGGACAGCCTGTGGAGCAGAGCTGTTTCTGAGCTTTGACACTCCCTATTCACTTGGCACGTGAGCAGCATTGGAGCAGAGATGGACCAAATGAGTTGCTGATGTCCAGATGGAGATGTGGACACCATGTGACGTTCCTTAGGTTCTTTACTGGGACCCGTACTGTTCAGTCTGTTTATTAATAGTATAGACAGTGGGGTTGAGTGCACCCTCAGCAAATGTGCTGGTGACACAAGTCAAGTGGTGCCATTGATATGCTTGAGACAGGGTTTGCCATCCAGAGGAGCCATGACAGGTTTAAGGAGTGGGTCCATGTGAACCTCATGAAGTTCAGCCAGGCCAGGTGCCAGGTTCTGCACCTCTGGCAAACACCACTGTCACTGCAGACCAGGTTACAAATGGACTGAGAACTGCTCTGCCTGGAAGGCCTTTGGGATACTGGTGCATGGAAGGCTAGGCATGAGCTGACAGTGTGCGCTTGCAGCCTGGAAGTTCAGACGTTCCTGGCCTGCATCCAAAGCAGCATGGCCAGCAGATTGAAGGTCATTCTACCCTACTTAATCTCATGGGATCCCACCTTGAGTACTCCAGCTCTGGGGTGTCCCATACAAGATAGATGTGGACATGTTAGAGTGGATCCAGAAGAAGGCTGGAGCACTTATCTTTGCAAGACAAGCTAAGAGACTTGGGTTTGTTCAGCCTGGAGAAGAGAACACTCCAGGGAGACCTTATTACAGCCCTCCAGTACCTAAACGGGGCTTATAAGGAAGATGTATAGAGATTTTTTCACCAGGGCCTGTAGTTACAGGACAAGGTGTAACAGCTTTTAAGTGGAAGAGGGTAGATTTAGATTAGATATAAAAAACAAGTTCTTTGCTGTGACAACTGATGAGGCACTGGAACAGGTTTCCCTGAGAAGTTGTGGATGCCCCATTGCTGGAAGTGTTCAATGCCAGGTTGGATAGGGCCTGGAGGAACCTGGTCAGTAGAAGGTGTCCCTGCCATTGGTAGGGAGGTTGGAACTAGATGATCTTTAAGGTCTCTTCCATCCTGATCCACTCTGTGATTCTGTGACTCCATGACCAGAGAATGAGCACAGAAAATAGAACATGGCAGACACAGCTACAGTGAAAATAAATATTGTAAAGTGCACATGTATGTGTTTCAGGGGGTTACAGAAGTTCACAGTTCTACCATTGATTCTTTAAACATCTTGATGCTGTACGAAGATGCTACAAGGAAAATTGTATTTTTGTGCTGAAAGGTTTCTTTGGGTGTAATGCTTCCAAACTGAATACAGAATTGAATAAAAATGGAGTCATTCTATTATCGTTATTCTATCACAGCTTTGCTGGAGGAATTCCTTTGATTTACAGAAAAATGTATAGTGGAAAAATCATTTGACATTTGTAACAAATATAGTCTCATCTTTAATGGATTGTTTATATTTTGCAATGGGTGTTCTTTTTCTGAACGATAATAGTAAATTATTGACCTTATGTTACAGTTTCCAGTTCTTCAATAAATACAGGCATCTTTAGTTATTCTTAACTCTGTAGAATCCTTCATAGAAAACAATAAATATCAATGCTTCCTTTGTGGATGAGAAGTTAAAGCACAACCAAAGGGAGCCACTACCAGCACAGCAGAACCAGGGAGTGATCACACGCCTCCAGACTCAAGCACTGTGCTGTTGTGGCACTTGATGCACTCAAACTCTTGTCATCATCATCATGTTTGGAAGGAGCGTGACAGACATTTCACACAAGTTCCACCTCCTTTGCTGTGTGCTACAGCTCTGTTTGGCTTATAGCCAGGTTTAGTTACTTTAGTTGCTGAAATTGTTTTCCTGCTCTATTTCCTAGCATTAAATTGCTGCAAAATTAACTGGAAAGCTACTATTATGTGCCCTGTTTCTTTCTTTTGTCTTCACATTCTGGGTTTTTTTGTTTGCATGTGTTTATTTTTTCTTTATTTTCTGTTTTATTTCTGTTGCACCTGGGAACATTTTTTTCTCAATTTTCATGTCATTTGACATATGAGAGAAACCAAATAAAATGTTTCATTTTTCTGTTTCAAGTTAAAAACCAGTTTTTATGCTGAACAATAACTGTATTACAAGGAAGCCTGATGTGCCCTCAGTGCCATTACAAGATGTTGAATAAAAGGTAATTTAATGGAAACAGCAGAGTATTTGAAAGTTCACTGCATGAAAATTGGATTTTTGCCTTTTATTATTTACATTGCACCTTATTCATATGTAAGGCCACAGGGATTATCATCCTTCTTAATGGCTTTATTTAATAAAGACTTTGCATTTCACAGTATAGGATCTAGCACAGACTTCAATCTGTTATCAGGATTTCAATTAACTAGCTTTAGCTTCAGTTGACCTATAAATCCGATAAATATATCTAAATAATTAATTTGCTTTCACTGGCTGATAGTGGCTACTTTTAAATACAACTGCTATGTACTTAGCTGCTGAATGGTACAACAATGCTCATAACCTGCTTTTATTCTTATGATTCTAAAGTTTACATATGTCTATTAAAGCGACTGGCTTGGCCAGGACTGGCCTCTCAATTTAAAAGACCTTATAGAGGGGCTACAGTTATGGCTGAGGACCATTGCATCTGGGATGCAAGTGCCCCTTGAATTTTGGAAGGAGAGGCTGGGAATGAGTATATGTGGATCAACACATCCCTTAACTGCACTGAATCACCCTCTGCCTGTGATTATGTATATTGTAAACCAACGGTTGGATGTAGTCGATTCCAGAGTGGAGGAGTTGTGATAAATACAGGAGACTGAATGAAATTCTGTTGCTCTTACATTTGAGTCTTCCTTTCACCTATGAAGAATTGTACACTCATGTAATTTTGCAGTCAAGGTTGGGGTTTTTTTAATGAGTCCCATTTAAATTTTGCTAAGTGCACAAAACAAATAATGATGGTAATTTTTTACTGCATTTTGGGTCTTGAGAGAGACTGAAATTTGATTTTAAGCGACCATTATAAACAGACAGGCTTGAAAAGGAGTGCCTCAAAAGTACAGAGATAGGATCTATCACTTCCAATATTTCTTCCTGTAAATTTATTCTCTGCACACCAAAATGTTGATAGCCTGAAATAAGGAATCAGCCTCATGCCAAGCTCTGGGGACAAAACAAGTACCAAATAACTATTTCAGGGGGACTCATGAGGCATGAACATAAAGCCAGCCTGGATGGCCACTGAAGTTGCCCCCTGCCCCAGAAGAGAGGAGCAGTCCATAGCCCCGAGCTGTGCTGGCTGCTTGGTGCTGCACCCAGCCATGCTCAGCAATTCACCCAAGAGCAGCAGACTGACATCCAGACTGGCTACTGTGGAAAAGCACTGCTGATGGTTCCTGGTATTTTCAGTGTTGTTCCAGCTGGCTTATGTCCTGAGAACCGAAGATTTGAGCCCTTCAGGGACCTGTAAAGACCAGGACGCCAGTCAGATTTTAAATGCTTAAGTTACAATACCTAAAGCTTTAAGGATATTTTCTGCCTATCAGTGCATGATTAACTGAGTGTGTGTACTCAAAGAGAAATGTAATATTTATTAAACACAGTTAATTTAGACATTTTGGCATTCAGTATGCAAAGATTATGCATTTTTCCCAGGAGTTATGTTAATTATTTCAGCATGATAACTTTAATTTTAAAAGGGTTTTTCATTGCTAAAGGGAGGGTTATATGTGCATGTGTACAAGGAGAACTTTAATTAAACATCCTGTTCTCCATTGTTTCAGGAGTTTCAAATGCACTTTCTCCTCTGTGAGTCAAAAAGACTGCTTAAATTTACAAGGCTCAAAGGGTTAATATATGAAAATGAAGACATTCAAGGTTATATTGCTGACAGTGCCACTGGGTTGGCAAAGGAAAAAGATGAAACACAGCCTCAATTTACTTCTCTTGCTAAATAGTTTTTTGTTCTGTATTGTTAGAAGAAATCATTCCATATCTGGAGAAGATGGAAAACATGGAAATCATGATGCTGCTTCTGCTGACCTTAATAGAATTTTATTTTAACTATTTATCTCCCAGACCTCCTATAAGGCTTGAAATAGAAACAACTCTGTTTTTCTGAGGAAGATCTGAGAATTTGAAATGTGATCCTCATTTTTGGTGCCTACTGCAACAGATGAAATATGGGAAGTTCTTCTCATGTTTGTCTGTACATCTGGACACTGGGAAACTGATGCTCTTTGATACATATTCCATGGGAAAATAGGATATGTTCAGTAGGTTTGCAAAACATTAATCAGTTGGTGCATTTAATTTAGCCATGGTATAGGAAATTGTTCCCAGTGTTAGAGAATTGATGAATGAACTGGGGCGGAGGGTTTTTGTTAAGTTCCTTGTTCTTCTGAAAACTTCCATGATTTTGAATGGAAAAGGAGAAACCCTAAAAAAAAAAAATAAATTCTTTCCTCTTAACAGATGTTGTTTATAAGACAGTTCTAATAAAATTACAACTGCTGTAAATCAGTACTTGTCCAGAGTAAGCTCCAGCCATGGAGAACAACAGCCCACTAGAGAACCCAAAAGGGACACCAGGTAGCTTCTCTCCTTGAAACCTATGATCAAGAGACTGTAATCATTCACTGGGAGACGTTCCCTTGTGCCTGCACCGCCCTCTCCTGTTGAAATTCTCCCAGAAAAGTCAGGAGGGAACAAATGCCTCTGCTGCCGCAGCTGTCACAGGTTTCCTTTGGTGGTGCTCTTGATGGGGTTGTCACCTGTCCTTCTGAAAGAGTTAGCATTTGTCACCCAGATGTTACTTGCTGAACCAGTAGCCCTTGAATATCATGAACATCAGCAATACAGGTCAGAGGAACCACATCACTGGAAGCTGCTCATCTGCTGACCACTGGCAAAGCAGCTCCTGTAAAAGGAAATAAAGGAGAATATAAATGTTTTGATTCAGAAGTTGTATTTTCCTTTGAAGGTTGATAGCAAGGGGTCAATCTATTAATAGGGAACTTTAGTCCCAATTCAGCTCACTGCCTCAGTGAACCTTTATTTTGTTATTTTATTTCAATATAAACGTTGCTATTTTTACCTTAAAAATAACAAATGTTACTGGTAGAAAATGGTCTGCTAAGACAAACATTCATCTGTAGCTAGTAGGAACACTGTCGCTCCTTCTGTGCAACGCACACATGCATCTTTCTCTTGGGTGTTTGTGATCAATCTAATGTTTTTCTGCTATTTGCCAGTGGAAAGGCCCTGGCTCATTTCTTTCTAGTGAATCATATTTTGATTGTCTCATTTCCTACTGAAGTGAATAAAGTTGATTTGGGCATACACAGACTGTAACTTTTACACATACCTCTGCTAAGATGGAATGCATATTAATAAATTTTCTAAAATTATCTTCTACTAAGAACTTATTTAATGTACTAAAGCCTTCTAAATTAGTTCAGAATAGGTGATAGGGTTGTCCACATTCAATACTTCTTACCAGGTGGAGGCAACATGCCTGGGTGTTTAGCCCAGGCTGTAGGGCTAAGGGACCAGGACTCCCGGGTGCATTGAGGAGCAAGCACACCTGGTAGAATGAAAACAGCCCAAAGGGTCCTTAACAGGTACCAGTAAAGAAGTACTGAAACAAGGCTGACATGCTTCATGGGCTGTGTAGAATAGTCTGGGTCTGAATATGAGAAGTGTGTCCCTGCACCTTGCTGGTAGTTCACAGTCACAGAGTGTTTGGCAGGGACCTCTGAAGGGAATCTAATCCAGCTCCCCATCTCCCCTTCCAAGCTGGCAAGGAACTTGAACAGAGGCACTGAACAGCACATGAATGCAACAGAGACTGTGCCAGCTCATGGCAGTGAAGACAGTGGATTTAGAAGTAAGCAGTCCTTAAAAATGTAAACCTGTTTGTTCTTGCATTGTTAGGCTCCCTCTTTGTTAATCTTTAAAGGATTCTTTTGGCTAGTTTCTTGATTGGGTGTGTGTTTTAATGTTAATAGCTGTGCTATCAGCAGTTGGAAGCAGAGCTGGAAGGTGCAGCCACTTCAGCCACTTAGATGTGAGAGTCTTTCTTTCCTTCAGACTTTGGAAATTGTCACCTGTCCTGAAAATTTAATGTCCTGAAAAGCTTGTCTTTGCTTTGGTGGCTACTGTGGGTTAATCTGAAGTATTTATAGCTATTATAATTGATTGACAAATAGGTTCAACCTAATAAGAGAGAAATCAGCAGAGCAAATTAATAGCAGGGAGTCCTTTGTTTAACTTGGCAAGGCTCATCATAAGCCATCAAAGCAAGCAGTCACTTTGTCAGTAGTATTGAATGGATGAATATTACAAACAAAGAGGTCACCAAATCTTGCAGCCTAGTTTTCCTAAGAAACAGAAGGGCTTGCCAAACAGCTTTAGGACTAGAATATATGTGTTCTATGTATTCAAAGCATATGGGGTTCGTAAGTACTGTTCCCTTTGGTATTGGTGAGTTTTCTGAAAATACAGGAAGGAAACAGGTTTGGAGGAGCCCAGACATGACATGCAACCCATCTGTTTTTCTGTACCATTTCTCTAAATTAATTCCATTGCTTCTCAAGTACAGTTGATAATAGGATGTTGAAAACAAGAGTATTTCAGAACCAATTTTGAAATGGGCAGTGGCCTGCTAGAGATGCAGGTATTCTGAAAATAATTCCCCATTCCCAAGTGAGGTATTCACTTAAGGCCCTAGTTCAACAGAGGCTTTAAAACATGCTTGCGTTAATCTCTGTTACTACAGTTTTGCCTGTGGTTAACTCTAGTAGTGTGTTCTCAATTAAACATGTTTCTGATGTGTCCTTTACAGAAGTAAAGGGCTGACTTGAGGTTAGAGATAATTTCCTCTAAGCAGCTACTGAACTCTCTTCAGGCTGTACCTGTCTGCATCTATTTAGCACAAGGCAAGGTGGTGACTTAAATCCTCCTATCAGGAATTGTTATAAGAAAACAGCTGAAATCTTCCACTTGATTAATTCGTAAGAGAGGAGCTGTAGGAGGTATGCAAAAAGCAAGACTATAAAATGTCGTTTTGGGGTTACTGCTCTTTGTCAGCTGTTGCAGGGACAATGAGGATTGCAAGTGTCATAGGCATCTTTAATTATAAATGGCCTACTTCCTGAAATATTCATAAATGGAGATACGAAATGACAGTTCTGGTTGGAAGGTAGAAAGGTTCAACAAGGTGATTTCCTCTACCAGATTCTCCATCTAGCAAAATAACTGAATTGCCAAGTTTACAGGAAAAAAATGTCAGAGCTGTTCTTTCAACCATACATCTTTCACCCATGCCTTCCTTGCCATCCCACTATAATGATTGGTGTAGATGTGTCTGAAAGTCCTAAGCACTTCAGGTGTGAAAAAATCCTGGCTCCTGATGAGAGCCAGGGAGTGAAGACAGTGATTTATAGGATAACGTAAGTGGTGCAGAATTCAGAAGCAAGTATACTCCTCAGTTTTAGGTTTGATGAGTCCTGTGAGCCCTGCAGGACTGGTGAGCCCCATAAACCATATGGTTAACAAGTTGTGTGAATTCCAGTCTGAAACGGATGTAAAAACAGAAGAACTGGTTTTAGCACATTGTTTTTTACTGCCTGTGCTTACATTAGGATTGTGTTAGAAATAGGAACATTAAACTTTTACAGCTGGCAACAGGTGGAGGAGGATGAACAGAAGGACTGTGTTCTGGATGTGCTAGATGCAGGTTATGGGACTAAAAGGTGCTGATGTTTTAACAACATAACCTATATAAGTGTGGCCCAGCAGAAACCCCCCAGGGACAGTTAGCAGTCATTTCTGCACACTCAAAGACTGCCACCAGCTCGGCGTGTGTCCCACTTGCAGCCCCTCACTCTGCTGGTCACACATCTGTGCTGGAAGGGAAGGAAGGGTGAACCAAACAACTACAGTGTCATCCTAGTCCCCCCCATCTCTGAGGAATGCCTTTCACTGAATTCCATTTCTCATCTCTTATGCAAGCAGGGAACAACCTGTCTGCACTACCAGCCTGCACTGCACACTAGCTGTTCAGACATGGCAGCATTTGCTTGAACCACTGCTGCCCTGTCCCCTGCTGTCCCCTGCAACTCTGTAGGTTGCTAATGTGTTTCTGTGTCCCTGACACTGACTGAGCTGTATGTGACCCTGCAGTGCTTCCTCCTTGTCTGCTCAGTTATGCTGTTCACTGCAGTGCCCTTATTTACAGACATACTTATTTATAGCTGCAGTCATACCAAGCCTCATTTGGCCATCTTGAATGGTATTTTGAGCCAATTCATGGTCATTTTTAGGAAAAGATCCCAAACTTAAGCTTTGCTTTAATCAGATGACTTGCTTGGAAATTTACTTGCCGGATGCCTGGTGTTTACTAATTCTACCTAGTGGCTGCTGATGTCCTACCAGCAAGTACCTTGGTTCACGTGGTATTTTGGATGGTCTTAGAGACCACTCCTTCCTCAGGGGTGACACACCGTGACACAGCAGGACCCTGATCACCTTTGGTGCCTTCTGTTAATTTACATGACCCTCCTAAAAGTGAGGTAGGGCAGTAGAGCACTCTTGGCCTGTGTTTGCCAGCACTATGTACATGAATGGAACCGTGTGGTCATTGCCTTCAGCCTTCTCTTATGGGAGACAACTGCAACGAAAAAGTAATTCTGGAAAGATCCACAAACTTCTTGTCTCCTGATGGCCTGATTCAGCAGAGGTTAAAAGTCACTTACGAGCATTATTTTATTAAATGTAGGATCAAAACTCGAAGGATACAGTAAGAGCAGGATGAGCCCTGCTAGTGTTTCTAGATCCCTAGGACTGAATGGAAAAACCCAGTACAATATACCTGGATATCCAGGAAAACATCTCTCCCAGCTGGGACTCCCATTTGATGTGAGCATGGGAGCAGAGTATGTCAGCCCAGCATGTGAGGGGTGTAGTCCAGGCTGTGCTGAGCTGTGCCCTGCCCAGCACCATCACTCCAGCTGTGGAAATCTGGACACTGCAAAACCCGTATTTTAAAATTGTCACAGGCTGGCATTTTGAGGGCTGCCTCTTTCCATGACTTGGAAGAGCAGCTGATTCCCAGCAAGCCTCAGCACATGACTAGGCAAATTGCTGCTTTTTTACCCATTTGCAGCCCTTGGAGTTCTGTATGAGGTCAAATTGCTCAACCAGACACATCCTCCTGCACCTCCCCCTGGCCTCATTTTAGGTAAGTCCTTGCTGGCATCAAGAGCTGCAGAAGTAGTTCCAGGAAAAGAGCAATCCTGAGCATGGTTCCTGCCTGACTCTATGGGCTGTAAGCACTTGGTTCCAACTCTTAATTAAAGCCTGAATGATGATGGACCAAAAGGGATTTTTACTTGGCCTCTTGGGATTCAAATTTTTTTTTTAATAACAAGGACAGTAGGAAATAATTGCCATTAGTCCACATCAGCAAAGCCTGGAACAGATGATAGGGACATGCTGCTGGATCTCTAATTTGTCCTTGATCTCAGCAGTGCTCCAGGCATCTGGTAATGTAGCAGTCAACAAAAGGTGTTGTCTGATCAGCAAAATGTGAAGGAATGCTGGTGGTTTGTCCCAAAGATCATTCTTCTGCCTGCTTCGTGTGGCTTTAAGTATGTATGTACATTTATAGGGACAATATAGTTAAAATTTTTTTAAAAGGTATGAATTCTCTGACTTACCATGAAAGTTCAGGCTGGAGTCTGGCTGTTTAATGTGTACAGATACATACATTTAAGAGGAGGGAGGCTGATGTAAATGGAGTACTCTGCTGTTGTTGGTACCAGGTGGTTTGACAAGGTATAAAGGGCTTTTAATTTTGTGACCATAGCTGTGCTTCATAGAGAAGCTGGGATGAGTTGTGGAGCCAGAAAAGATAGTGATCCTTCTATATGCTTGTTCAGTGGTGAGTGTTTAACAATTTTGCTGGTAAGTAAATCTCTCTTATGAAAAGCAAGCTTTAAAGGAAAAAAAAAGTTTATTTGCAGCCTCAGACCTGACAGCACTTTGGTTTTCATTATTATTTATCTGCAGGCACCATTCTCTGTAAGAGATCCCAGTTTCTGTCACACCTCACAACACACTACGCTGTGTAGGAATCTGTAGAATATGTGTGTTTTAAAAAATTATGTGTATTGAAGTTTTACAGTAAAAGCATCCCGTGTTATATTTTAGATGTGTCTACCAAGGGGAAAAACATTAAAAAGAAGGAAGGAAGAAAAAATTACATCAGAGCTGAATAATTTTTATACTCGATTGTTTCACAGTAAAATGTAGTACAGCGAGTGTGCGTAATTTACCTCTTCTTGTTGACTCCCTTTGCAGAACTGTATCTGAATCATTTCCTGTTAGTGAATAAAATCAAGAGGTTTTCAGGGTTGTTTAGTCTGGGCAACTGGGAGTTGGTGTAGCTAATGTGTTCCAGGAGGTTAACCACTGTGAACTCTCTTGTCTGAGCTGTTTCCCTTTTTTGGGTGGTTTTCTACCCATACAGTTGCCTTTCAGGTAGCAAGTTATCAGCTGTCTCGCCTGTAATATGAAAGAAATGAATCTGTGGCAATATAAAGTCTCAAAAACATGTATTGTCTGTCTCTGCTATAGCCAGGGAGGAGGTGAAGGAGACACACTTTTCTACAGCAACGATTTTTACTCGCAGAATAAAGACATTCATGCTTTATGTGCAGTAGTTTTGAAAGCCTCATTTTGTATTCACATAAAATCATGGAAACAGGCAGGGTATTTATCTGTGATTCACATCTTTTAACTCATGGGAATGTGTTTCCTCTGAGGCATTTTAATGGAAATTTTTATTTACAGATAGAATCCAAAAATGAATATGAATTTTAGGTGATGCCAACAAAGGGGAGTAATTAATACAGACTCCTGACCTCTGTGGTGCTCTTGCTGTGGAAAACTGGGCGCCAGCAGTGTGGCTTTATGCTTTGAGAGCCATCTGGAATGGGTGATTACACGGTTTGCATTTGGCTCCTGGTGTCAGGATCCTCGGGTCAGAGGGTTTCTTCAACAGAGTGGTTTCTGTGGCATCAAGTCTCCAATGACGCGCGGGATGCCTGCAGGCGGTTGCTGCTGGCAGTGCTTTCTTCAGCGTTTAACCTGGGCAGTTTGGAACACCAGTGCTTCTTGTACTTTTTTTATTGGCTACATTTGTGAGCTCTTCATTTCCACCCTCCTCCTTTTTTTCTTTCCTTTTCTTTTAACTGCGACTGATGTAATTGTAATTAATTATTTAGTGGGCATAGTATGACATAAAAGGGAATATTGTACAAATGATTATATTTTTCTCCCTGCTCTCTTGTGATCGCCCCACAGCTGATCTCATGGATGATGACAGTAACTGCTAATGGGCTTCTACTTGTTCACAGTTACAGGTGTGCTACATTTCAGTCCCTGCATGGAGAATAAATTCTCAGGTTCCTTAATGGATATTTGGAGAGTATTTTTCATGTGTAACAGAAATATGCTAATAGATAGCAAAAGCCAATTAGATTCTTGGGTTTCAAATTAATTTGTGTAAAAGCTCTAGGTTTCATTCAGTTCAGAATGTAGTCTTAAATCAGTAATAGAGGAAGAATGGTGAATATGATGAATACTAGAAAGCTGTTCATTATATTAGTGTTTAGAAATGAAATGCATTCTTATTTGTCATACAGTTCATATTAACAGGATGGCTGCAAACCATGGAACTCCATTGTAAGTACCTTATAAAACATTCCTTTACAAATTTCTATTTGACTTAAAAGAGTAATCAACCCTGTTGAAGCATTTTAAAAATGCTGCGTAAACCCCCCCAGTATTTTGTTGTAGGCTCTTTTAATTAGGCTCAAAGTGGACCCTAGATCTGTAGAATCAAATGAAAGTGAAAGCCTCTTAACAATTTTTTTTATTTATATGTTTAACTAATACTGTACCACATCTTACTAGGCTGAGGGTCCAAAAAAAGCACGGACTGAATAATTTTATTTCTAAATACATGTACCTTGACAATGGCAGTTTTTAATGGCAGAGTTTCATTCTTTATGTATGCAGGTATAAGATAGAATGCTTCAGTTAGCTTAACAAAACTTAATGAAAATATGCTGACACTGATCTGTCTGTGGTGTTTACAGAAACTTTCAGTTAGCTTCTGTACTAATTTTCACCCTATAAAGCCAGAGAAGTAATTGGATTTGAATAATATATTGTGTTTTATTAACAGTTCTTTTATGAATTTACTTTCACGTTTCACATGTAGGATTTGCATACACCCAACAGGCAAAAGAAAACATGAGAAGTTCTGTGGCAAATGGCTGTCTCTCATCATTGCTTAGCGGTGGGTGGTCTTGATGAGTGAGGATGCAAGGTGGGACCATGCTGTCCATCACGTGGGGCTGTGGCCATACCTGTTCCCGGGACCCCTGCCATCTCTGTTTGCTTCTCCCCACTTCAGAATGTGAATTGAAAGTGGATGCTCACAGCTTCAGACAGAGGCAGAATTTAATGCAGGAGTTGAGCAGCTTTTCTGGAGAAAAGGGAGGAGTGAGAAGAGACCCCAAAGCTGCCTGGTGCGACTACCTTCTGTTTTTTCCCTTCTACAGCTTCAGGTTAGACTGGGAAAAATGAGATCAATAGCCTTACTTCAGCTTTGACAACCCTACCTGAATGATTATTATTAAGAGCTCTTTTAATACCTTCTATTTTCTATGAACATCTTTGGACAATAGTTAGGGAGATGCGTCCTCACTCAAAATCTTCTTGTGTTCTGTGCTGTTTCTAAAAGTTTGCTTTAGCTGCCTTATTTGGGCTCTTGCAAAAAACCCAAATGAAGAACATTTAAATCATGTGAAGTGTATTTCTGAGTAAAAGGTTAAAATCGGTCCATTCAAATGATTAAGAAATGTACTTAGGAATGGTTCTCCAGAACCAATGTGTGTGGCTGTCAGGCCCAGAAAAACCTCTTGTGAGGATTTTTCCAGTCCCACTTTCTCAGGCTCAGCTAGGGGATTTTCCCAAGCTAGCCGCTTTTCTCTAATGTAAACATAAGAGAAGAATTGAAAACAAAGATAAACACCTGCTGGATACATGAGAAAGTCTAAGAAAGAGAGGTGTTACTTCCTTCTGGCTAGTACTTTCAAAGCTAGTGCTTTGTCTCTATCCTACGAAGTCTATTATAAAAAGTAGGACCAGATTTGAAATAAAGGGCTTTTCTTCCTTCTCTTCTCCTGCATGGAGGAAGTATGTTACTGTGGTCTCTTTGCTGCTCCTAAGCCCCACATGGTAACAGGCGTGTCCTTTGCTGGCTCTACAGAGGGCTCTGCTCATCAGCTTTCCAGTGTTTACAGCACACATACCATTTTTTCTTGAAACTTAGATTATAAAATACTGTAATCCAGGTTCCTGATTTAACCTGCAAAGTCCCCTGTTAGAAGACTCTTTACCAAAAGTATTACTAGTAACAACTAGTTGTGGTGCAGTAGTGCTGCTTTCCAGTGCTGCCAGGTCATTCAGATGACCTCCCCTTATCTCAGTTTCTCAGACTGTGAAGTTAGTATTACTTTACTCTCTTATCAAGAGGAGATTCTCTGTAGATTCCTTCATATTTGCAGTTTTACATATAACACTTTTCTATGGTCTTGCTACTTCTGGATTGGTCTTTTTGAGAAGTCTCTACAAAAAAGTGGGTCTGTTGTTCTAAATGAGCTTTTCCTGCAATAGTATTTGGGGTTTTTTGCTTTTTCTTTGTTTGCTTTGTTTTTATTTGTTTATTTGAGTTTTTTTAGTGGTGTGGGATGTTTTCTGTAGGTAAGTTTGTTGTTCAGAAATTGGCTTAAAAACTAGGAAAACAGCGGACATGGGAATGATGTTTTTTTCCCTTTTATTTATGTAACCACTGCTTTCCAGAAACCTGTCATAGGATGTTTTCAGGAAGCAGTAAGAACTTCAGATCTTTGCCCTTTTGCCATGTTTATTTTCTGCAGGCTCGTAGGATTTCCTGGGAATAGTTACAAATTCAAGTGTGAAGTTAGGTATATTGTTGAAAATATGCTGATGGGTGTTTATACAGTCTCGAGGGAGCAAGCTTGCCTGCTCTGTTTGCAGTGCACAGAGCAGTTCAACAGCCTGAGTTTTGCAGCAAACTGATGACACTTTGGGTAAGGCTAATGGAATCACTCTTGCACAAACACAAGGTGTGCCAGGAGTTAAGGAATAAGGTATTTTGCAACATACATCAACAGGATTACATCAGTAGATAGAAAACATGATTTTTCAAATGCTTATTCTTTGGTTTTCAAGGTGAGATTTTATTCTTCCAGCCATGACATACTGTTGAGTTCCAAAGGTCCTAAAAATGATATGAGAAATGGAAGTGTACTGAATCCTGTCGGGTCCTACAGTTGTTTTCCAGCTTGTTCTCCAGCCTTCTTCATTTTCTATGATACTTGAACACAACTCTTAATTTCTGGTACCTGTGAATCTGGGAAGTGGTGGAGCTTGAATTAGAGCTTTAAAGGTTAATGTTTTTTTTTTTAACTGTCTACTAAATGCTCAGCAATTTAATGATGGGAACACTATTCTTTGGGGGCTTGTGGGTATGCTGCAGTTACCTGGAGCTAAGTCCTTTTGTCAGCTATGGAAAACATATGATGTTGGTAACATTCAAAGAACGTGTTTAAATTAGCTGTACAGGGGAGCTCAGTGCTCAGCACACTTGCAGTCTGTGGTCAGAATCAACAGGTTTCCATGTGTGTCACCACAGAAAGGTGCACTGTTGGGTTCTGGGGTGCCACAGCCTTTGGGGTGTGACCTGGCTGCAGTGCACCTCTGCTTGGGTCCAGCATTCCCACAACTTCCTATGGTGTGAGTGGGCATGCCATGATTAGAGACATGCAGGAAAAGGTCTTCAGGTCCTTCAGAGACCTGGCTTTTAGTTCCTTGGCACCAAATTGTCAGGTAGCCAAGAAGGCCAGTGGTATCCTGGCTTGTGTCAGATGTAGTGTGGCCAGCAGGACAACAGAAGTGGATGGTCCCCTGCGCTGATGAGGCCACACCTCAGATACTGGGTTCAATTTAGGACCCTTCACTACAAGAAAAACACCGAGGTGCTGGATTGTGTCCAGAGAAGGGCAACAGAGATGGGGAAGGGTCTGGAGCACAAGTCTGCTGAGTAGCAGGGGTTGCTTAGCCTGGAGAAAAGAAGGCTCAGGGGAGACCTATCAGGCTCTACAACCACTTGAAAGGAGGTGTCGTGAGGCGGAGGTTGGTCTTTTCTCCCAAGGAAAAAGTGATAGAACAAGAGGAAACAGCCTCAAGTTGTGGCAGGGAAGGTTTGCTTTCGATATCAGGAAAAACTTCACCGAAAGGGTTGCCAGGCATTGTAACCAGTGAAAGGTGGTGGAGTCACGTTCCTGAAAGTGTTGAAAAAACGTGTGGATGTGGCACTTGAGGACACAGATTAATGGTGAACATGGTGGTGGTGCTAGGCTGACAATTGGACTTGATGACCTTAAAGGTCTTTTCCTGTCTTAATGATTATTTTATTCAGAAATCAGTCTGTCTCCTCCTGCCTGGGCAGTGACAACAGCACTTGAGCTACTTACTAGAAACCGCTACTTTGCAGTGTTAGAAGACATCAGTTTTATTTTCTGTTCTGCAGAAAACCATGGTAAGGATCATGGTTTTTGTTTTGTGTCATGCCTTTGTTAATCCTGAGGTGCATTTTCAACAAAAAAAACCATATATGAGATGCCAGTAGTTTCAACAGATGTTTTACACATGGAAGTGGTGTATTAGCAGAGAGATCATAGAATCACAGACTAGTTTGGTGGGGACCTTGGAAGGGGCCTTAAAGATCATCTAGTTCCAACTTCCATGCCATAGGTGCCAGGGAGACCTTCCATTAGACCAGATTTCTCAGAGACTCATCCAGCCTGGTGTTGAACACCTCTATGTGACCACTCATTTTACTGATCAAGGTTAATGAAGCCACGATTTTAATTCCAGGTCAAAGGTGCAGAAGGGTTTTTTTCATGTTGTCACTGGGAATAGTAACCACTGTGCTACCATATGTGAAAATCACTCAGCTGTTACTTTTATTTTGTTGACCATCTGGTCTGCTGCTGCTGGGGAGCTCAAGGCTTGCAAGGGTACATTGAGGTACCTTCCATTTCAAACCACATTGTTGAAACCTGAAGCAGTAAGATCCTTAATGAATGGTTCATTCAGACCACTTCAGCAATTACAGACTGGGAATGGCGTGTCTAAGTGATTGCTGTGTTAGTAGGAGCAAATATCTACAAAGTGTTCTTTTGGTCGTGGAAACTTGCATTGCTGACTTAGAGAACAGGCTGGCCATGCTTTTGTGCTCTGCAGACTGGATTAAATTGTAGAAAATTGCTCAAAGGTTACTCATTACCTTGTAATGTTACATGATGGTGGAAAATATTTTAAGGGTTAGATAAAATTGTCCTGTGGTCTTGAAGGCTGCAAGAATTATGGAAGAAAGAAGTAAAGCAAGTGAAATTTGATATAGTTCTTGTGTTTGGTGCATAATTCTAGTATTTGGTGTAGAAGGCATTTTTAGTGTAAGGTGAGGTGTTGTACCGTTCATCTTTCCAGAGGTAAAGATGGAATTTCTATAGAGAGGATAATGTTGATGCCAACAACATGTACATTCACTAACCCATGTACTGTGATCCTTGTAAGCCTGAGGAATAGTGGGAATACTTCTGTTTAGAAGTAGATGCACTTTTCCTCATCTGTTTTGCTTTCTCTGGAAGCCACAGTTGGACTCTGTAGCATAATGTGGTTATCAGTATCACTGTGCTGCCAGGACTAGAAATTAGTCTTGTGGTGTGCTTTAAATAGGACTTAATTCAAGTTTGAGGCAAGCTGTTTGTTTGCTTATGGTGAGAATGTTTTTGTTTTTAAATAAATCAAAGCAAATAAAAGAAAAAATAAGTAAACCGTTTATGTCTTTGTGCTTGGAACTGGTTTTACAAAGACTAGTGTGATTTTAGAACAAAGCCATATAGAAAGCAAATGTACATTCAGCTTCATTTAAACTCATCTTTTCCAACTACAGTAGGCATAATAACAGAACAAGTACTTATCATGAAATTTATGATATAGTCAAGCCTTATTGAAATGCTTTTCTTCAGATAGAATTTAAAAAAAATAAAAATCACAGAAGCAGAATCTAAACATACTTCATCTGTCCAACATCTCTTGGAGGCAGGCTGTTAGAAGTAATGAGAATAGTTCTTGCAAACAGCTCAGTCTCTTTCAGGCTATTTAAGCCTTGGCTTTTCCTACATAGTCTTTATGTTTCAATATCCGTTATGGGATAGGATGCTTTTCTTCTCTTCAGTGCCCTTGACTTGTGTGCTGGGGGTTTCTCTTCCCAGCACACACCGTGCCAACACATTCACACCATTCTTGTAGGGATCTCCATTGACAACCTCCCAGCTCTGTCATGCCGAAGCTGCCCTGACCAGACAGATTATTTACCAGAAAGACAGGGGGAACAGCTTGAGGTCTGCAGTTGTGTCTGCACTGCTGTGTGTGAGCAGCCGTGGAAAGGGACCCAGTGCCAACCTTGTCTCTTATCTAGGTTGCTGTCCTGTGGCAGTGCACTGGTAGGAACACTGAGGGTGATGTAGCCAAGAGTGTGGGGCTCCTTGCCTGCTCCAGCTATCTCCTTGTATTCCATCCTTCTTAAATGGGTGCCACAAGAATTGAGTTTTAGCAGACAGAACAGCACAGGATCCTCCCCAGAAGGATATCTGTCTTCCTTAAAGCAAAGACAGATGGGATTTGTAATTATCTGGAGCACAAGCTAAATTATGTTCAAATTGTCAGTGCAGAGAAACATAAACCTGCAGCTCAGGTAAGTTGAGATGTTGCCATTGAGACTAATGAAACATCACAGCTCAGAGCTACATTAAACAAAACTGTCTTGAGATACTCACCAAATCTGCTGACGTGGAAATGTGTGTTAAGAGAGATGTGCCTCAGAGGCTTGCATGCAGCAGAGGTGAGACATGCATTAAGCAGCTTTTGAGAAATAAAATTTCCAGCTCAGTTGCTGCAGTCCTAACTTCCTTACCAGGATAGCAACATGCCACACTCACACCTCAACATGGATGGGAACAGCAGCACTGCCAGTGGAGATGAAAGGGAGTGAAACTGAAGTCCCAACACAGAAGGCAAAAGCACAACAGAAATTGTGTTGTAAACTGCTGTTGTCCTGGATATTACTGTGTAAAGCCATTGTTATATAGTGCATTATGTTACTTTGTCAATAGAAGTTCATGATACAGGATCATTTGTAAATATTGGATAAATGTTGGGTAAATATTGCTTAAATTGCAAGGAGGTTGGAAATATTTCCATGTGTATATGTATTCTTCTGACCTGCATGACAGTTGTAGAAAGCTGAAGTCTTGCTGCCATAGAACTCTGCAGAGGATCATCCCCTACAGGTGTATTTTGAAGGTCAGTAACCATGGCTTTCCATCAGTTCTGCTGGCTTAAGTAATTGTGATTTGATAATACACTATTTTAAGATTTCTCCAAATTTAGAGGACCATTTTCTTGCAAAAAGGAACATGGACTGTGTTCTTGTGGTGCACTGGTGACAATAAAGACAAATCTTTCAGTGCTGGGGACTTACTGTACTTGGCCTGCACCTCTGTTACAGGTAGTGCCAGGCATCACCTTTTACAAATGCCACCTGTGAGGAGGGAAAGAAAAGAGCAAGAAACTGTCATATCTTCAACCAGAAAGCTATTAAAGAAGTACCATTATGATAACAAGCCCACCAATATGTAGTAAAGCAGGCATCACACTTCTCTTTTGCCCAGTATACTTGTTTTGCAGCTTCTTTTGTCTGTTCCCATGTCACACTGCGTGAGAGATGTCACAGCATCAGCTTTACACTCACCAGGTTAGAGCTCACCTTAGCTCCTTTCCTATGTTATAAATCTCATTTCTATGGGGATTCACTTTTTTTGTTCTAACTGCTGGCACTTTAGAACGATTTGACAGGAATATTGGTGAGATAAATGTTCCTCCTGCAGATAAGGATAAATGTAGGTGTGTTACGGAAATAACTAATAGTGAACACTGTAAAACAGCGGGGAAGGAGTGAGGACAGATGGGTTTGTTTTTCCTCAGGGAATCTAAAATAAACTTGATCTGTCTTCTTTAAATCCTTACACTCAGTTGACAAAAATATCGGAAGTGATGTTTATTCATGTAATAGAAATATCTTTAAAAACAGTTTACATCGGCTAAGGAAATTTGGCAGGTCAGGGATTTATTTATGTATGTATATATGTAACTGGGTTTAAGGGAGGGTTGATGCTTCGCTGTACCCTCTCTGATAGTAACATAATCTGTTTTATTTTCATAGATGAATCCAAAATCTGTATTTGGCATTCTGTGTGTTCTGCAAAGGATATTTCTCTCTCAATTTAGGTCAGAGATTTTCAAAGGCATGTACAGCAGCTAGGCATTTAATTTGCACTCATGTTAATAGAATTTGACCAGTTTCTTCTTTCTTGCTTTTTGGCATTTTTCATGTCACAGTTTTTATTTCAATTGCATCTGCCTAGTAAAAAGGTGTAGGCAAGAGGCACATGTCTGCCAGCTCTACTGCTTCTTGTACTCTGGATAGACTATTGCTTTACACATTGCTGTGCCTTTTTTTAATGTCTTTTTGTTTTGTTTTTTGTTATTTGCTACATATCTGGATGCCTAGTAAGTAGGGTGAGTAAGTAGCTCAGACTGTAAAACTGGAAATCCAACAACCCAGAGCCAACAGCTGCTGGGCACTGGCTGCCAGTCTGAGATGCTCCAGAAACATCACGTTCCCTGCATCTGCAGGATGAATTGCTCCTGACCCACATGGTAAATCTGACATGTGCAATGCATGGCAGAGCTGTTGTGCATGTGTGGGTACACAGAATACCAAAGCCATTGCAATGTTTTTGAATTTATAGTAGAACACAGACCAGTTATCACCTAAGTCTTCCTTGCCCTCTTTAGGATAGATTTTTCTTGTACGTGTGTTGGGGTTCATATCTAAAATAGCCATAAAAGCCTACATTTTCCTTAAGTGTGCTAGTGTGCTACTTGCAGAGGTACCAAATTATTCATTCCATTTTTCTCTTTCTTTCTTTTTTTTTTTTTTTTTTCTATTTTGGTTTAAAAAATAATTTCTGTAGTTGTCCAGATTTTGCTTAGCCATCATGCCTGTCAGCAGTGTGCTGTGGTGATCAGTGCTGTGCCTTGCCTGCGGGAGTGTTCATTTGGATGTACAACTTTGTCAGGATGGAACACATTCTGGGCTGGATGCGAGCTCCCAGCCCCAGGGCCACGGCAGATGTCTCAATTGCTTTGGACTGAAATTGGTTCATTAGTGCCAGTGCCCTATTTAGACCAGTTAGAAATAAGCAGTAAAAGAGTAAATTGCTTGAACTCCGTTGCAGTGAGGGTAAGTGAATTTTTGCAAACATTGGTGTTAGTAATGCATTGTTTAATAATTAATAATTTTGATGCATGAATAGACCTTGCATGGCTATAAGTGATTAAATGCTTTTCACATGTGCTTACTTTATGTGACAAAATACTCAGTTAGCTTCCCCAGTGTCATTGTTACTAACATGTGGATCATTTATCAGCATATGGGAAAACACAGAGTATTTTCAGTGAGAACCAAAGCTTCTTATCTAATCAGATACTGTACCTGTCTATTTATGGTGTAATTTTTCAGTTGTTATTCCATAAAGGATATGTAATAATCTCTCAGACCAAATTAGTAAATTAGTTCACTGCAGGTATATCTGTGATGCCTTCAAAAGCAGTAAAAAGAAAAGCCAAGAATTTGCCAGGCACTGCTGTTTGCACTTAAATACATTTAGGAAAAAGGAAAATAGATACATTTAACGGCATAGTATCTACAGATTTACATAAACATATAGAGGTACTTCCCCATTTAACACTGGCTCTTGCTAGAGCATGAGGAGCACAGTGCAGGGGAGCTGCAAGGAGTGGCCAAGTCCCCTCTCTGCAGACCAGGTTTGCTGCGTGGTTGGTCTCTGGCACCTTCTGACATACTGAGCACCACTTGTACATCACAGAGGATTTCAGAGGAAATTCCTATTCCTATCCATGGAATGAAATGAGTGTCCAACAGCCTTTCTGTGAGGCCAGTACAGCAGTGACCTGTGTCACTGTCCTCGTCAGTGACACACACTAGCCTGTGCCTCGTGACAGTCTCCAGGGTGGGCACTACCATTTTGTGGAAGTTGCTGTCCTCCCTGGGATGGACTCTGGGAAGGATGCTGGGATGGCAAGAGGTGCAGCCTTAGGTGAGCTGTCCAGTCATCCCAGTATCCTTCCCAGAGTCCATCCCAGGGAGGACAGCAACATCCACAAAATGGTAGTGCCCACCCTGGAGACTGTCACGAGGCACAGGCTGCCCTTCCTTTTGCCCTTCCTTAGAAACCTGCCTGCTGTCCTGCCTGCAGCTTCAGGGATGCTTGGGCAGATCTCCTGGAGTGGTCAAACTTCAAGCAAACCTTTTTGTTAACTCATTGAAGAATACTGCTGGATTCCTTTTCCTGTGGGTGAGATGGAAATGATACAAAAATAGCCTTGTCACATCATATTCTTGTATTTCTGCTTCAAATTGAACACAAAGTAAAGGGTTAACAGTGAAGAAGGCTATGGTTGCTTTTGGAAATCCAGCTAACAAACAAAGATGCAAACTGCATTTGCTTACATTATTGTTTAATATACAAAGGTTCAATTCTCTGTGTCCTTAGTCTGAAATCCAATAATAGCCTAAATCTGATTTGAACAGAACATCTTGTCTCCAGTTTATTTGTCCATTAAAGTTTACTGATAAATTGATCTTTCTATAATGGTTTTAGTAAGAGATAGCCTATAAATCACTATTCTAATGGAAACAAATAAATATTAATGCTAAGTTCTTACAAGCAAAGCAATGGAAGATAATTATCACGATTTATTAATAAACCAAAACGAACAAGGAGTTGGTGTACTATCCAAGAAACTTGATTTCTTTTGTTTAATCAGATGTAGTAAATATGTTTTCATCATTGTTTTTTTATTAGGTTTTGTATTTCTGAAATAGTTTTCCCTTTGATGTATTCATCAAACTAGCCAATATACAGACTGACTTCTATGCTACCTTTTTCATTGTGTTTTTTGTGCACAAGTACAGAAAATTACGTCATTTTAAAGATCCATTTACATCAGAAATAACAGGGTGTCTATCTTGGAGCAGACTGTACTGGGAAAGTGAGGGACTCTCCCTGCCCATCATCTCTGAGTCCCCCCTCAGTGCTGCCTTGGAGGTTAAGGGTGGCCCAGGGACAGCAAAAGGAGCAGGATTGTATAAAGGAGTGACTCAGACCCCATAAGGCACTTTTCATCTTACTGCCCTGGGAAGTTTTAGTGCCTTAACTGAGTTTCTTATATACATTTGAACCTCATATATATATAATCTGTGGGATTATAAGGGACCACATAAGTCAATGGGTTTTGTTTCTGTCATGTCAGTGCTTGTACTTCTGATTCCAGCTCCACTATTCAGTTTTACAAATGCTTTACAGCTACCACCTTGTTCTCTGAAAGTATCAGGAATTTTCTCATGTTTCTTCATGTTACCCAAAGAGTATTAGAAAGGCTTGTCCTCTCTCAGAAACAGGCATGAGTGTGAAAATCACATCCACTGGCCTATGTCTGAACACTTTGATGATTATTTTAATTTGCTGTTTTCTGAAATAGCTCCTTTATGTTCCTTGTAAAAAAAAAAAAAAAGCTGATAATAGCTTTTTGAGGAGGCCTGCATAACCAAAGAAAAAGATGTGTAATAATTTTCATCTTAACACAATAGCAGTTGAATTGAGCTGTTTTCAACCTTTCTGAAAGTTACTCAGAATTTCAGTTTTGTTAAATGCAATTCAAAATTCCTATTTGTCGTGCCTGCATAGTCTCTACAACAAAGTGTTGTACTTTGACCAGCCTAGACTGGTGTGTTATGGTACACAAATGATTAAAAAATGGGGTTTAGACCTACAGCTACACATAAATGTGCACAGAAACCAGAGAAAAATGTCTGGCCCTCTTTCTTCTGAATCAAACCAAATAGCATCCCTCATTAACTGAAATTGCTGTTTTTCCTCTTCTATCATTGCTTTTCTCGAAACACCTTTTCTGAGCTCCTGTAGCTCTCAGCCTCTGATTTACAGATGTACCTTGTGTGTGGAAAAGGGGAGATAGGAACTTACACTGCTAAACCTAATAGAAGCTGTGAAGGCCTGAAAGAAGAGAGGACTTTGGAAGGGGTAGGATCCTTAGGTTTCTACGACTGCCATAAATTAATTAAGAAGATGATGCTTAAAAGTCATGAAAGCAGATTGCAAAATGTCCAAAGAAAGTAACCAGGGCAATCCATGTGGGTCTGGAGCTGATGTCCATTCCAGTTCCCACCAGCAGCTGTCTCTGCTGAGTGGTGCTGCTTACCAGGGGCATGAGTTGGAGTGATGACCAACACTGCACACTGGCACAACTCTCTACCCCAGATGCCCACCCTTGCCCTGTCATCCCCAGTAGCTGGCTGGGTTGCAGGTTTAGGTTTCAAGGCTGCTAAAATACCTAGAAAAAGTTGAAAAAAGAATCCCCCCACTTTTCTCTCCTCCAAGGGCTTCATGTGGTCTGGAGTATCCCTCTAGTCAGTTGGGGTCAACTGTTCTGGTTTTATCTCCTCCCAATTCCTTGTGCACTCCCAGCCCCTCACTGGTGGGGTGGGGTGAGAGGCAGAAAAGGTCTTGACTCTGCATAAGCTCTGCTCATCGATAGCTAAAACATCCCTGAGTGATCAACATAATTTCCAGCACAAATCAAAAAAATTAACTCTATCTCTGCCAAAAAACAGCATGGGGTGGTTGTGAGTTTTAATGCTGTGACACAAAACAAATAGTTTGCTTTCTTAAGGCAGTCTAGGAGTTTGAAGATTTGGATACTGGGAAAGAGCATTTCCTTTCTTTTTTTACCTCTGTTTTTGGAGTGAAGTTCTTTAATTTTTTTATTAGTGTAGGACTTCTCATTTCCAAACTCAGCAGGTCTTTAACAGTGTTTGATTGTGCTACAAGACCTACATTTCTGATTTACAGCTGTTTTTTTCAGTGACATTAATACATCAACAGGGTGTAGCAAAGCTATCTGGCAAGGGTAAGACGTTATCTTTGTACCTGCTGCTCTTGTATTGCAAAGTTTATTATGTCTGTTGTAAGTCGCTTGAAAACTAAAAGCTTTTGAGAAATGTTGAGATGTCTGCACCTTTCTTTTGTACCCTGCACACAAATCACCCACCCTAAGATAAAACTGGAGTCTAAGGAATCATATTTAATCTTCTCTTGAGATCGCAATCTGCTTCAGCAAGTCCTTCAAATGTCTCTTGCAGGAGCCTGCTGACCTTCTCTGAATGACATATTAAAGAACAATAGAGTCAGTGATGATGCCTCTGGAGCTGCTGCAACTTTGAGGTCAATTAATTGTCACTTAGGATGATATATCTGAATTCACCATTAGTTTCTCAGCCTTCAAGGGACTGGGGGCAGGCATGCTTGCCTTGTACACGGCTTAAAGGCCTTGATGTCCTTAATGCTGAAGCAAAGATGAAGGGCAGTATCATACAGTCAGCTTTATAAACACAGTCTCCCGTTGATTTCAAGGAACTTTATGCTCCTTTCCTGATGGTGAGAGACCTGTGTGAGTGCCTGGACATGGTGCTGTGTGGGCAAGCAGCAGTCTGGTGTCCTGACCATTTAGCCAGATGATGGGGTGCAAGCTATTAATTCAGGAGCCAACTGAAGGTGGTCATCTACCCCGTTTTCCTTAGCAAGTCTTTAGAAACTCAAAAAGCAAATACACAGCCCAATCTGAACAAGTAAGGTTGTTCTCAGGGATTTCACAGAGTAATGCCTAAAGATGGTTGAAAAGCTCTTCTTGGAGACACAGGCTCATGTATAAATAAGCTGGGGGGGTTGGTGATTTTTTTCCCCCACAAGAAAAGTACAATTTATTAGGTCCATAGAGCAAATGGGTGAACCTGCACTGTCTGATATCTTCCCTAGAATGCTTCTGGGTTCTGTCTCTAGAGAGATAGTGGCTGCTCCATATGTACTGTTCGTCTTCCAAGCTGCCTGATGACCCAGCTTGCTTCCTTTGAGAAAAGAGCTTAAGCATGGCCTGGGTACAGGCCCCCAAGGCTGCTGCCTGCCTGCAGCTGTGCACATGGGGTCTGGGTCCCTCCTGTCTGTGCTGTGCCATCACCTTTCCCTGCAGCTCTTCAAGCCTGCTCTGAGTCCAGGTCCAGGCTGAGGCTGGCTGACTTTCCTGGTAAATGCAGCAAAGGAATGCTAGACATTACTGTGATTTTGGAGCCTCCTCTGCAGGAACTGGAGTTGGAAGGATGAGATGTAGCATCCAGTCAGCTGTGTCCCCCAAAGGTTTATATATCTGACTACTTGCAATGCAGAAGGAGCCTGAAAGAAGTTTTAGTTTTACTCTCCTGTTTAATTTCTGTGCAATGCTGGGACATTGATGTTAGAGTAACAGCTCTGGAAGTTTCAGCAAGTACTTAGAACTTTTCTTCAGAGGGTATATTTAATTATTTCAGGTTTTAAACTGCTGTATTTTCAATACTTCTAATGTCTTAATATCACAGTGTATATATATTGAAGAAAAAAGCCCAAGTTTTGTGTGGTGCAGAAAAATGGAGAAGGATCTAGGAGCCATCTGCTTGTTGGAAGTCAGTCAGTTCTTTTTAACATTATTTTGGAGTAGATGTTGAATATCTAGTACAGAAGGGGATTGCAATGGTGATTCACTGAAATATGACTTACAGTCGACATTGAGGAGGAATTCAAAGTTCATTGTCCATGCTGTCTCTGCAGTGGTGGGTACTGCAACCTGTGGCAACTCCAAGAGGCTGCTGGGGACCAGCAGCATCAGATCAGCCATCCCTTGGGGTTTCCTTTCCTTGCTGCCTTAGCAGAGGCCAGCAGCTCAACCAGCTTTCTCTGACACAGAAATACTTCCAGGTTTCAAAGTTACCATTGTTTGTTGTCAAACATTTGTCTCATCTGCTGCTACAGCCTTCAGAGGTGAGTTAGACTGGGGAGAGCTAGAAAACAAAACATCTGCTTCACTAGCTAGTGAGAAAATGGCTCATGGTAGAGCTGTGCCAGATATATCTATTTTTTTTTCTATCCCCAGAAGTGCTGAAGCTGCCCAGCTACCCTCCAGGTCAGGGAGAGAAAAACTGGCTTAGTGACAACAGCCACTGATCCCTTGTCACCACAGGGAGGGCTGTGACACCAGGGATGCCACCCATCAGGCAGGAGGTCGTGCTTGTATCCCATAGCCAACACCATATAACTGTCTCTGACTGTGAGACTTGTTCTGGTTGTCCAGTGGAACAGGCAGTGGATGGTGATTTTGTCAATATTGATGCAAAATGATATTTTGAGACATTTGGCAAGAGCTAAGTGCCACTTGTGAGGAGTGTATCAAAATGAAAGATGAGAAACCTTTGGGCGTTTGGTTTGGGTTTTTTTTAAGTGATGAAACAGAACAGTTGGAGTTCTCTAAAATACTTTGCAATGTAACACATATCAAATATTTACCAGATTATTTTTTAAATGCAAGTGGAAGTTGTGAATCCTTGTACTGATTCTGAAACTGTGTGTTTGACAAATAAACCCTTCATCCAAAAACTTCAGTTGACCATCTTGTTAGCACTGTAGTATGTTTGCAGTGCTAACAAAATCTTCCCACTCACTAATCCTGACGCTTGCATTCTGCCATTTTCTAAAGAGGCAGCTCAGTTTGAGAGGGGAGCAGAAGTGAAGATAGTTCAAGTTAAATCTGCAGCAAGGATAGAACTGCACAAAACCTAATCCAGGCTAGAGCTTTGCAAAATTGGCTGTCCTACCGGCTTGTTATTCTCCAGAAGTACAGTCTTAGGGCATCTGAATCTGCTTGCTGAACCATTTTGGCTAAATATAAAACAAAAGTAATAATTTTGCATTGGTTGAAACATTTCCTTTTGACATTTTCAAAACAAGGCCAAGTTAAATTCTTAGTTTGAAAATGCCATTCCAATTTAACTAATGTGAGTTTAAACTGAAGCAAAATCAACCCCCCCCCAGAAAAATTTCTGTAACTGGAAGATACCCATCCTTGGTCCCTGGCTGGAGAATCTGAAGGGTTATTATTGTCTTGGTGGGACTTCTGATGGCAGCATATCTCCCCCTGGTGTGGTGATGCTGCTGTTGCCACAACTGCTCCTTATTGGTGTGGACAGGTGGGGCAGGTGTCATCTGTGGGCCGTGGGGAAGGCTCAAACAAACCCCAGACCAGTATCTGGACCAGAGCTTGTGTTTTCGGCCAGCATACTTACAACAAAGGGAGCTTCCAATTTCTTGAGGAAACAAAATTGTTGAGAGTGCCCTGACAGCCTGGGCAAGCCTCTGCAGGTGGTGGTGTCACCCAGGTGCTCAAGAGGAAAAGTTTGAAGAGGTTCCACCTCAAAAGGTGTGCTCAGGAGAAGTTCTGACTTAGAAGCACACTTCTCTCCCTGGAGCCAGCTTGGGTAGCAGGGAGCTGCATCTGATGATGTCTTCCAGCATTTTGCAGCTTTTTTTTCCTATATCTTATTGTAGCCCTACTGCTGCTGCAGCATTTAAAGCTGGAGACAAACCCACCAGCCTCCCAAGCCCTGTCCCTGGGTACTCCTGCCTTTACCAGGGAGCAGGATCACTCTGCAGATGTGATCATATCCATTAATCACATGTTTAGAAGGCCATCATCTTTCCCTAATGTCATTCTTTCTGCAGATGCTTCTTTATGCTTTTCCATAGTGGTTTCATCCAGGCCACAGCACAACAAGTAGTCAAAAAATGTTGCTGTTCTCACTCAAAAAATTCCATTTTTGTGTAGTAGAAGCATTCAAAATTCATGTATAAGGAGACATTATATAGGAAAGCTTTTTTTTATGCCACACTGCACTGAAATTTTTGTGATGTTTGCCCAAACACAATCTTAATTCAAGGAAACAGATGGGACCTGTCCTGAGTGCAGGGGTCTCTCCAGACACTGCTGCCACCCACCAGTCTCCCTTTGCCCTCAGCCTACAAAAGACGCACAAATTCTGTTGCAGCTACCCCAGAAAACCTTTGCATTGCAATTAAGAAAATTTTCTAAGGAGCTTAACAAATTTTTCCTCCAGTCTCTGTGTTAGGAATAATGGGAATGCCATGGTAACGACTTTGCCTTGCAAGAATGAAGTGATATATTGATGGGCGCTGCTATAGAAGATGGAAACAAAACTGATACAAATGTTGTGATTTTGAAATGAACTTAGTAAATTATAGATAAATCTTCTCTGGAATGCATTATATAGTTATCTCTCTCCCACATATTTTATCCTTTTATAGATTTTTGTAAAAGAAATAAATCGGGATGTATGGGACAAATAAAACAGGAAAAGCAATAATAAAAAATGATAGTTGATAATTTTCATCTACAGAAGGACAAGATTTACAGATTCTGCAAAAAACATTGAGATTGTTAAAAAGAAATGAAGAACAATCTAACCTTACTGTAATCCCTAGCTATTGTAAATCTCTTGCAGTTTGAGAAAATAGATGACAAAGTCTCTTCACAGATAAGAAAAGCTTATTTGAAAACAAAGAATACAGACAAATCATGGACATTAAAGGTTTTTAATTATCTAGTACCAACTAAAGAAAATAACTGAGAAAAAGATTAATGGAGGTTTATTTTCTGTAAAAATAGTGAAGAACTGTTTTCCTACATGATTTGAATGAAAATCCTGCAGAGGCTAGTGAAGACATCATTGAAAGAAGTAACAAAACTCCAGTTACGAATAGATCCTCACTGTTCTGGCACAAACTTCTCATTCTCATTCAGGGCTACTGAGCTCTTTTACCATCTGTAATTCTTCCCTCACAGCTGTGGGCTTAGGACTATCCATTCTGCAGTTGGAAGGACTGAAAAGGGGAGACGTTGTCGTTGGATTATATGGTGACAGTTCTAGGGGTGTATGAAGTCAGGCTCACGAAGCTGTATCCAGTTTTGATACAAGTGCCAAATGTGTTCTCATCATAATGTGTAAACAGGGAAGGGATGCATATGTTTTCATCCTCAAAATCTTTGTGAGTATCGGAGTATATATATAATAGTTGTTTAGGGATTTTTTTTACTTTCATACCTAATGGACTGAGGCACAGACAGGCTTTCACAAAACCTGAAAGTTGGCCTGCTGTGCTAACCAATGCATTCTCCACAGAAAAAGGAATTTTACAATTGCTTTCTAAGGGTTGGTATTGTTAAAAGTTCAGTGTTAGCGACAAAGAAGTACTAGAAGAGGTCAGATAAGAAAAGCAATGCAGCCTGGAGTTGTTACAGGACTCCTGATAAACAGCAAGGAGCAATGCTTTACAAGCAGTACAAAAAAGGATGCTAGGAGTTACTAGCTGGACAATGTGCTTTGAAATACTGAATGTCTGTCTTGTTGGCAGACTAAACGAAGGAGTCTTTTATCTCTCAGACCCACTGGACTAACATAGAAGAAAGCCAGTGACAAACCTTTAGCCCTGAGGCCAAGTCACAGATTGGTTTGCACCCGTATTGCTTATGGTAAGCTCTATCCAGAGCATCCAGCCCATGTAGAACTTAACCATTAATCTCCTTGGGGCCCCATGTGGTGTTCTAGTAGCCCTGAGGTATAAGCATGGTGGATTTTATGTTTTTCTTTTCTATTTGGAGGTTTTTCTTTTCTGTTGAAGTGATGGTTTTATTCCATGAAGCTGAAGATGCATGTTGCATGACCTGGGGCATGGCATGAGGCTGTAAGACCCAAACTGAGCATATAAAACCTGTGGGGATAACATTACAAAGCTGCATGGAGCATAGACAGCCATATCTGTTGTCTTCTCCATGCTTTGGGGGAGCACTCCCCAGAGTGAGTTATTCCCAGGAGGGTGCTGAGGCACTGCCTCAGGAAGAGCTGACTGGAGCAAAGCCAGAACCTGACAGAGCAAAAAGTAGGTGCTGGGGATGATCAAGACTCTCACGACTGACTTCGCTCTAAGTTTAGCTAGAAAAGGGGGAATCGATTGTAAATAGTTAAGCATACATGATCAGGAAAGAACAGCTGTTTCCATCAGTTAATTTACTTTTGCATTCACAGATGGGGTAAAGAAATGCTTCTCATCAGAAGAGGTTGGAATCACTCAGTGCTGGTCTGGAAGCATCTGATATGAACTAGGGATGACCAGTGCCACACCAGCCCCAGCCTGGAGCCTCAGAGCCAAGCCCCAGATAGTTTTGCAGGGAAGGAGTGGGGCTGCCATCTCCCCAGGGCTGAGAACAGCTCCCAGCTTGAGACCTGTGAAAACACATGTGAGCACAGGAGCCTTGTACAGGCAGCACGTGGGTGCAAAGGGGGCACCCTGAGGTGTGAGTGGGAGACAGAGTCAGCCCACTCCACCAACACGTGCCTTCCCCACCCAGTCTCACTCTTGGCCTGTATTTACACCTGCTTTGGGAAAGGGAATGGCTAGAAATGGCTGCTGGGTGCCTGACATGAATTATCTCTGTGGGCTGCTTCCTGACAACTTGGAAAACACTCCTGCTCTAGGTGGGCAAGTGGTCATGGGGCCAACACTACCAGCTCTGCCTTCTTCACAGTGCCTAAGTCAGGCTTTGAGGATTAAGAGATTGCAAGATACTAGAAATAAAATTTCTAATGGAATGGCAGTTATTTTTGCATTCCTATACAGCTCTTAAATTTTTGCTTGCCCTAGGTTGGTATGGTTGTAATGCAATGAGAAGGTACAAGGCCCAGCAGTGCAATGAGAAGGTACAGTGTCCAACAATTTTCTTTCTCATTTGCTTCACATACAGTGCTACGAGCTTCATGGCAGAGCTAGCAGAAGAACAAAAGCCAGAAGGAAACCAAATCCACTACCTTTAGAATTAAAACCAAAAACAAACAAACAAAAAAGGATTGATAAATTATAAACAGCCTTAAAGCAGATTTCTAGTGGGCAGATGGCAAGAGACAGTTTTTGTCACTCAGAATGGTAGTGGTTAATTGAACACAAAAAATAAGAAAATAACAGATGCATTCATCAGTTAATTTGCTTTTATATTCAAAGACAAGAAAAACTATAGTGACTTTAAGTGGGAGTTGTATGCCTGTTACAATAGGAAAGGGCTTACTTGGAAGACAACAAGAATAGAAGGAGGTATTAAAGATGTCTCTTAAGTGGATGACAGAAAGCAGTAACTGGCTACATCTGCTAAGTTTTCCATTTTTGTTGTTCTATCATGAAAAGTCAGATCCCTGTTGATGCAAGAGGATGAAATGTGTTTGTTAATTATGTTTAACTAAGATAACAAACTGTGATCTCAAAGCCATCTGTAAATGTAAAACCAGGTGGCTGAGCAGCAGAATGAAGATCGCAAATAGAGGATCATAAAAATTTGAGGTGTAAGAACCACTTGTATGTCTGGTCTGTTTATGAAAAAGTGCAGTAAAGAGTTTCTATATTTGTAGGCTTTACCTTGAGAACAGAATTTCTCAGGATTTCCTTTTGCTCTTTGGCCCTTCTTTTTATCAAGAAAATTTTGGGTTTTGGCAGGCTGCACTGTGAACGAATTCTCCCTGAGGTGACCTTTCTTCCCCTCTGTATTTATTACATGTTATTACCCCATGTGATCTCCTGTGCTTCGCCAAAGGTGCCACTTGAGCCCCTTTGTGGAGCATTCCTGTGGCTCCTCTCCACAATTAATGTCACACATGCACGAGTGTGGCAGGAGATGAGACCTTCACACAATGAGATGTGAAGCTCATGAAAAATGGTGCTTTGTATTTCTCTGGTTTCTTCCTCTGACCTAGATTTTAGGATTTACTCCCCCCTCCCGCCTTGGTTTGGGTTTGTTTTACTTATTCCTGGAAACCTGCTGCGATGATCTGAGCTATGGAGGAATGCTTGTCCTTCCAAATCTGAAGTCAAAATCTCTTTTTTGCACTGAGTGTGTTTTCTCAGTGTTTACCATTCTCACTTTTAAAAGACACCAAAATTAACTTAGATGAGAATTTACACACATCCATAATACAGAATTAATTATTTTCTGTAACAAATGGGCAAATCACATAGAATGGGAAGAAGGACTTAAAGAAATGAAAAAGACTGTTTTTCAGGAACATTTCTGTAATTTTTTTATATGAAGCACAGATTCACATTTTTAGAAATCCATAAATCTTGCCCCTAGATATTTCTAGTAAGCAAAAGCCATTTCCTTACACTTGACAAAGTTGCATTCAGTTGATACATGTTTAAGACATGGATATGTGAAGCATAAGAATGCAACCAAAATAAGTGTATATATGTTCCCTTTGTGAATATGATGTGCATATCTGTTAAAGATCTGTTATCTTTGCTACATGAAGTACGTTACTGCAAACCTTTCCTCAGGGTTATTACTTTAACTAGTAAACAAACAAATAAAACCAGATAAAATTGGGTTGCAGTTAGTTAGAGCAAAATAAGATAGAAATCAGTGTCATTTAATTGTGCTTCTTGGGTTTGCAAATAAAAGAGTGTTCCTCTGCAGCATTTTAACACATGCTTTGGAAAATAATCTGTCTTCATGAATGCTGAGAGGCAGTGATATCCAGCCATAACTTGCGAGAGTCTTGCTCTGTGTATTGCAGGCATCTGCAAAGCTTATATTATTGCAGCCCCTCCCTGAAACGAGGAGACATTTAACATTGCCATGGTTAATGTTAAATAAACAGTGCTGGAAAGCAGCTTTTAGAGTGAGCTCTGGAGTTTGATATGGAGGAGTTGTAACTGTAGGTAACTTCAGATAGTTTCTAATACAACATTCATTCTACCCTTAACCACAGTGAGAGTGTGTACCACTGGATCACGTACATGGTTTTAGCTCTATGTCAAAAGTAACCAGAAAATTGGAGCTAATTGCATCATCATGTGAAAGAGTTACAGGAAAAGCATGAAGGTTTGAGATGGAGTAAAATCTGAAACTTTGAAAGGATTTAATTTTTGCCTCATTGTGGAAAGTCTAGCCTTTGCAACATTTATCATAGTTTCTTGGAGTTATATAAGGTGTTTTGCCTTCTGAAATGCATGAATTAATTGATCAACCCAAATTTCAGTTTAATTAAGCTTTCACTTGTGACTTACTCTTTGATGTGTGTAAATATATTCTGTATAATATCAGGGTTTTTTTCATGCTGATTTTGAAGTCCTTTAAAAGTGAGATGGGGATGCCTCTAATTGAGGCATTGCCTCTGTATCTCCAAAGCATCATGCCTCCTAATTATTTATTACTTTCCTCTAGAGAACTATCAAAGTGATGTTCTGAAAATCTGAAATTCTGAATTTTTGGAATACATACTTTATAAAAAAAAGTTGGAAAGCTATTTGCAAGATTTCTTAAGCAATCAGAGTCCTTTAGGATGATTTCTGAATTGGCCATTACAGTACATGACACGCACAATGAAGTTAAATTGTCATTATTAAAAATTAACAAGTGAAAATGAGGCAGAAACATCTATACGGATTGTCTTATTGCTGCAGATTCAGAATCTGAAATGCCTGTCACATCTGCAGCTCATTATGACCCGAAATGGGAGAATGCCTGGTACATCTGCAAGAACAATGCCTGGTGACTGCTGGCGCAAGTGGACAGAGCTGGTGCAGGGTGTGCAGGGTGCCAGCAAGTCTTTATCCTCGATGTCACGTCCCACAGTGCCTCCTGACAGCTGGCACAGGAGGTCATCATTGCCTTTGCAGCACTTAGTCTCCATTTGTGTTGAAAGCACTGAGAAGCCTCATTATTTTTGAGGAGGGCATTTTCATGGGCGGCTGCTTGTTGTCCACGCGCTGCCTGTGGGACCAGGGTCTTGTTTTCCATGCTTGTGGCCAGCAGCTCCTTAGCTGTTTGCAGCAGGGATGCATGAGCACGAGGCCAGGGAGCATCTGGCATTGATGGGAGGGGTGTGTGCAGTGGATTGGTGGGACCCCTTTCCCTGGGTCTTCATTCCAGTGTCACAGACGTGGTGGAGGTATTAGCACCCAAGTGTGATGGTCTTCATTCCATGTGGATGGTGGGACTTGGAGGGATTGGAATACTCAAACTCAGTGGAAAGTTCACAGGAACAGAAAGAGGTACATCTTATTCATACAAACACATATGCCCCTCTCCTCCTGTTTTTAACTCTAAAACAAAGAAAAATTATGAAGATCTCGGGTTTAGTACCCATAAAAACTGTATTTTCCTGAGCTTTGTTTTCAGAAATAGAAGAATCATTTTAACAGGCACATCCAACAAAACCAAAGCAAAGTGCTCGCTTGGTATAAGCCAAACACCTGGCAGGGACACTGAAAGCCTGTCAGTTTGAGTTTGGCAAAGCACTAGCACAACCGAGGGTGGGTGGAAGGCAGCACCCAGCTGCTTTTCCCAGGAAGGACTTGTACCAGACCTGGTCCACGAACCTCCTGCAGTCAAGGGAATGTTTGAAAGACAAGCAGCACTGCCGTGGAAGTTTCCACTTAACCTGGGTCATGATCTCCAGACCTTGCTTTTCTTCTCTGTAGTGTGCCACATGTGAAAGCTGCCTACAGGACATAGGTATTTATTTCAACCTGTTGCTCACCAGAAAAATTTAGGTCTTAGCAGTACAGGTGGACTCAAACTCAGCTCACCTCCATTCATCCATGCACATTAAACAGGAAAATAATGCCTAAATGGGTCCAAAAAACCCAGCTTGGCTTGACAGAGTTTGCCTGAGCATGTGTAGGGAAGTGGAGGTGGAGGAGAGGATAGGGGGGTTGTTTTGTAGGGATGGTGCTGGGCAGAAAGCAGGCAGCCGTGTTTGCAGCAGCTCACTTTAGTGAGCACAATGCACACAATTACTGAAGAGATGTCAGTGAACAAATGCATTTGGCAAACTATTTGTGCTTAATGTATGCTGATTTGTGAAGTCTCTGGTGGTTTTCTTTGTCCCTTGGGAAACAGGATGGGGGGAGAGAGAAAGTGTCCAGTTGCCATGACAACAGAACAGGGCTGAGGAGAGATGAGACTTATCATATTTTCATTTTTGATGCTCTATATAAAATTATGTAGGTAATTACACATGTACTGATTTGCCATGCGGCAGAGCAACTTCGTTTTAGGACACTGCATATCATGCAACACCATGCTGATCTCTTTTTAGAGCAGAGACACAAATGTATTGACATTTTTCTGGGAATATTGCTAGAGAAATTGCAGCAGTGGGAACGAAAGAGGGCGTGACAGCAACCCTGCTCTCCTTTAAGAAACAGAAGAAGAATCAATTAACAAGTTGCCAGTGGAAACCTGGCTATAATTATAGCTCTATTATGCTGGCCGTGTTGTTTTCACATAGAAAATAGAGTTTTTAATTAACTTGTGGATTTGGCACTGACACCTACGCACTCCCTGGCAGGAACAAAGTCGGTGTTTCCCTGCTCAGGATTGGCACTTTATCGTAACTAAAGGTGCCAGTAGCACCCACAGAGCTGCTCTTAAGCAGAATGATCTCGGCATGGTTTTTCCCAGTCTGGAGGGAAGCAGGTGTAAAGTCTTCTCCCCACATTGTATTTTGCAGATAAGAAAGCAAAAGATGTTTTCCTCAGTGGAAATGTTATCCTACCTGGAGGGTTCCTGAACTGACTGGTCAGACAGAGGGATGGAGGGAAGGAGCAGCTGGTGTTTCTGGGGGAAGTGTGGGGTGAAAGTGGATGTCTCTCAGTGCCCAAAGGCCGTGTCCTTCATGCAGTCCATGCGATGCCTGGTGCAGGAGCTGGGGGACTACAAATTCTGGCTCCCAGAATTGGAGCATTGTCAGGAGAGGGTAGGGAGGAAGTCTCTGCCACCTAGACCTTACCAAGATACCCATATGTTTAGTCTGTTGGGATTTTTTTTTTGCTTCCACTTCTTTGCCTGCCACTTTTTCTCAAAGGCAATACTGGATGACTTGAGGGAAGTAAGAATATTTCAGCTGTGGCAAACATACTGCTTTTAAAATGCAAATGTGTTATACATGTATGCACCAGGCACTGCTGCCGCTTTTCTTCTGGCATCATTGCCTTGAGAGCAGTTTAGGTTTTGAGTGTAATGCAAAACCAGGAGAGGTTTTCCTACAGAAATGCATTTCACTGTGTAGCGTGTTTCTAACGGTGACCTGTGTGGGGTGCTCAGGGAATGAGTCTAAAATGGAGGATGTTTTTAAAGCAATCTTTTCTCAGTGGTATATTCTGCCTGCCTTCTGAGTTTCCCAAGCTGGGTGTCATGTGTAGTTTGGAGGTCAGTAATGGATTTCTCTCTGAAATACTCTGAGAAACCTCTTATTTATCTTATTTTTTCCTCCTATTTCTTTTTTTTTAACTTTTCACATACAATTTTGGCTATTACCACCTCCTGTAGCATTCAGATGCAGTTATAATTATGCTTTCAGTAACAAGATAATCCTCTGATTTATTTCAGGCCTGCTGACTGATAATTTTTCATTGAACAATTTTTGTGCAGTAAGTAACTGCGAATACTTGTTCTGCCCAGGCTGAGTCTGTTCTGTGTCTTCTTGTGTGAAAGGCTTTCCAAGCCCCAGCCTGTCCTTATCCTTGTCAGCCCTTTTCTCATTCCACTGTGTCCTGTCATTGCTTGGAAGCTCAGTAAACTCTGAGTCACCATGTAGGAATTAGCGGCACCAAGCAATTATTTTGAATTGTGCAATGCTTAGATTGCATTTTTAAGTCAAGTTAGAGGAAGCAAGTTTGTCCATGTATTTGCAGTTTGTAACTGTGTGAGTTAAGAAGGATAATAAATGATACTGTAAAAATAGTTTCTGAAACATTTCCTCAGTTTTCTTTGGGTGGCCAGTGAACTACAAAATCATGAGTCAGAGCAAGCCAATAGGTATAAAAGGTGGTATGGAACTAGATGATCTTCAAGATGCCTTCCAACCCAGGCCATTCTAGGATTAAAAAGCCGATGGGTAACTTACTCTGTATTGAATGATTGTCCACCTGGAATCCATTGTTTGCTTAATTTAACATGTTTTCACCATGTGTCTTTGAGTTGCTGGTGTTACTTCATCATCTGTCTGTGAAAGAGATTACCCCACTAATAAGCAATAACATGAATATTGAGCTGTGGCCACACAGTGAGGAGATCCCTGTGTCCTTGCAGACTCATAAACAGTTCAAGGGTTTTTTTCCCTTTTGTAGCATGAGAAAACTAACAAAGTGCAGAATCAGCACCATGGTCATTCTAGGCAGGCGAAAGCTGTACTGTGCTTAAGGGATTCATGAGCCTTGAGCCTCGAATGAGCAATGAGGATGGAAACAGGCAAAGACACTGGTCTGTCTAACTTCCTGGCTCTGGAGTGGGTGGGTAATCAGAGCAGCCCAGGGATAAATTACAGTAGGATGGAATAATGCAAGTTTATTTTCCCTCCTTCAGAATATCTCTGGAAGAAGTCCTTGCAAAGTGAACCTCAGCTGCACTAGACCACTGTCCTTCCTGGCAAGGCTTTGAGATTTGCTGTTCACAAACCTGGGTGTGCTGTTGCTGGTTCAGGACTGGTCAGGGAAGGAGCATACTATGGAGTACTTTATGGGACTCCATGTGGGATCACAGGACATCACTGGGAGTGCCAAGTGACAATTTCAGGTGTTACTTCTGATTTCATGTTAATAGCTGGGGCAGCCCTGAGAGATGTTCCTCTAACATGGGAAAGGAGTCCTGGAAAAAAAAAAAGTATTGGGGTTTTTGTTTGTTTGTTTGTTTGTGATTTTAATTTTTTTTTTCATTCTAATACCTGGAAATGAAAAGGAAAACTCACAGTTTACAAGCAGCTAGCTGCCTGTCAATGGCATTTTGGAAAATCACCTGCAGTGCTGTGTTTATGATACTGCTGATTCTTGCTCTCATAGAGGGCAGAGGTGCTTTCAGAGCCTGAAGGTGATTTGTGAGCAGCAGGATTGGGGTGCTTGGCCTCAGCAGCTCCCCAAGTTTTTCTGAGCCTGGCAAGGCCCACAAGAGTGATGGCAGTATGATGCTGAAGGTCTGTTTCCTTAAGGTATGCCATCGCTCTGATGCTGTTTGGATGGGAATAGAGAATTGTGGTGAATGAAATGATTCTGTGGCCAGGAGGAATGGGTCAGGTTTTTTATTTACAACAGTCAAAGAAATTTAAAAGGAAAGAAATTTCCCGGTTCTGTTCACCTTGTTAGGGTTAATGCAGTGAAACAGAGCAAAATACAGAGCTCTTTCAGAAATTGTTTTCCACCTGATGGAATCGCTGCAATTTTTTTTAAGTCAAGGAAATCCTGTGTTTCCTCAGCAGCTGTTGCAGTAAAGATGACTGGTCACTTTGCATATATATTTCTATTGCTGGAGGTTCTTTTTTACTATATTACTGAATGGCCCTGTACAAATAACAGATATTCAGCTGCTTAAGTGGCTGGACATTTGATATCATGTTTCCTGAAATCCTGTATGAAAAGATATTTGCATCAGAGATGCATGACCATTATTACGTGGGTAGAAAATTTACTAAAACAGCAGAATTGGTGGATAGAAATGGCAGCATACAAGCTGTAAGAAAAGAGACTAGGATTGCAGCAAAGTTTGATATCTGGGACATTTTGGCATAAGACAGAGAAGCAATCTGAAAGCAGACCACACATTCTTATTCTGAAACAAGGCACTAAATAGCGTGATCATAAATATACCAGTAATGGTACAAAAGTGTACAAAAAACAAAGAATCCTAATTTTGATTGGAATATGGAAAAGTGGGGTGAGGCTTAGAAAATAGGGGCAATTCATGTAAGGGAAATAATATGAAAGAAAAGAAAAAAGACTGAGAGGTGGAATAATTAGCCTAATGATTTTGCATTTAAAAGTTGCAAAATCCTCCCTCTCTCCTGACTCTCTGGAGGGTACATGTCAGCAGATCTGTGTTTTTCACATGGTGGGAGGCATGTGGCATGTTGTGCATGACAGGCACAACCTTTACATCAAGCATCAGTAGAGAAACTGGTGGTCTGTTCTAGCTGTAAGATGTTCTCTGTATTTTTAAAATCCTGTTGATTACAAGGAGAAGGGCAAAATGGACCTTGTCTTTTGGGCAGTATGTCTTTTAAACAGGAATGGCACTGACGGGGTTTGTGTACTTTTCTGCCATTAAACAGGGCCTTTAATTCTGAGGTTCTGCTTCTTACCTTTTGTTAAAGTTGAGACGCTCAGTACTCCAGTCCTTGTGTGTTGTACAGTTGTGAAGAAAGCTTGTGCTTTGCTTTTTCTGAACTTTTAACTCCAGATAAGTGAATTTCAGGACACATGCCTTAATGCTTGTCATTATATTTACTATGGGCCAGTGATAGCTTTTGGGCTGGCAGTGATTTTCAAAGTTGTTTCTGTACTTCTGGTAGACTCTTTTCCAAGGGCTTTGGAAACTAAGCAAAGGTGACCTGCCACCTTTGTAATTCCACTTTTGGAATAGAAGAATACTAGTAAAGTACCTACTAATTATCTAAAGAGCTGTGTAATTCATCTTGGCTGTCTTCATATGACATAAATACTTTTTTGTGGGGTTTTTATGGTGAGTGGGTTTTGTTGTTGTTGTGGATGTTTGTTTTTGTTTTGTTTTGCTTGTTGTTGTTGGTTTTGTTTGTTTTGTGGTTTTGTTTGTTTTTCGGTTTTGTTTTTGTTTTTTGTGGTTTTTTTAAGCAGTGAATGTTAAAAGGTCAAATTTTCTTGTTGGTGAGGTTTCTGGCTTTTGATAGACAGTGTCAAGTGTTACCATAAGGCATAAGAAAGTTATTTAATTACTGTAATTTAATTTGAAATTGTCAAGGTTTTTTGCTATTCAGTGCCTCGTTAGTTGGTGTATTTTAATGAACTTCAGTGATAGGATAAATGCCTCTTGGGTCATTGCAATATTGAGTGTGTGAACCCTGTATGGTATGTAACCCTGTATGGCAGTAAGGTATGGTATAATTATTTTTTTGCTCCTGTTATGAGATGGATTTTGCACCTTCAATTAGGAAACGGAAGAAGCTGAATTACATCTTGTGAACAGATGGAATTAGAGCTCCTCAGGCTGCTGTGTTCTCTGAGAAGACACAGCAACAACAAACCAGAGAGAAGAGGGTGGGTGAAAAAGTGCCTTTCAAGGAGACAGGAGAGAAATATGCCAGGAAAGAGGGTAGCTAGCCTTTTTACTCTGGGTGTTTTCCAAATGGGCATAGTTTGCAATAACCATCCAGCAATTTAGACATCAAACTAAAGTAAATTGTTTTAGTTCATTATTTACCAAAAGCTGCAGCTCAAGGTAAAACAGAGATACAGAATTGGTTCAGTGTTTTCAAAACTGTTTATGTTGATATAAACTAAATGATACAAAAAGGTTTGATTTGGTTTGCCTGTTTGTTTGGGTAGGAAAGGTTCAGACAGAAAAAAAGAAGACAGTAAAGCTCTGGTTATCTGTTTTGGCTTCTTTTTCCCCTAAGATATTCTCCCTTTCAGGAGAAGGCTGGGTAACCTGCTTACCTGGAAACACCAATGTACACAAATGTATTACAAATGTAGTACCCAGATCCATCAGTCTTATTCCACTCTGGCAGTTCACTGTTGTTAAGGGAAGGGCTCATGATCTCATTGTTTCTGCCTGTCTTCTGACTTTTCTTTCTCAGTTGAAATAGCATTTCTCAAATCATACTAATGTCAAAATTGAGACATTCTATTGCTTTGCAGGTATAGTACTGCCAGCTGATCAATATGAAATTTTCTTCTATAAATCTAGCTATAAATAAATAGATATTAATTCCTGTAACAGTGGAGTGCTATAAAACACCACAAAAATTCTTCAGGACTGTGCAAACTAGAGGAGAGACACTCTGTTAGACTGAAGCTGTCTGATCCGGATGTTATCAGAAAAAAAAGCTGTTAACAAATGGCTAACCCTGAGATACAGAGATGGTATTTTGCTGTGCAGAGAGGTACTTCATATGCATTCTTCTCAAAAATCTGGCTCAGAGTCAAAATACTTTCCTGCTCTTTCATAATAGAAACTCAAACAGATGTAGCACAAGTCTGCGACAATCTCTTGGAGGCTTTACTCCTAGGAAATGTTTTGCTCCCCAAAGGTGAGTAGTTACTCTTGGGGGTTGGGGATGGTGTTTCAGAGGTCCTTGTAACCCCTTTCTCTGCTCAAGTGATATTCACAGTCAGGAGCCCAGTGATCTCCAAAATGATTCTGTCTCTGAACAACAATTGGTCGTGCTGCAAGTTTTAAACATTTTATGTAAGCAATCAGCTGCTGAAAAACATGCTTCTATTTTCCATATCACAAAATGAAAGAGTAGTTGGCTTTCTGTCCTCATTTTTGTTTTCCTTTCCACAGTTGTGGATTTGTGTTTTGTCCACAGGCCAAGTCTATGTGGTTCTTGGCAGGCTGCTCGGACATTTTTCTACTGAGCTTTTATCAGAGCATCTTAGTCTGGGTTATACATGAAATAATGCAGAAAGGCTCAATAAAGAGAAACCTGTACTAGAGCCTTTAATTAATGCTGTGTGCGTGTGTGTGTGATAGGCGATAGGCGAGCTGCAGATGCAGTGTTTCATTTTGATGCTCTATTGCTTTTCTGCTCTGCAGTGACATTAATAAATAGATGCAGGCGAGCATTTTAGATTTCATTACTGCCTGAAACGCCTTTACTTTTTGGCTTGCCCCGGTTCATTTATGAGGCATCATCATGCTCAAATTAGAAAGAAACTAAGCTGGATGTCATTGCTGAGAATTATTGGATTATTCAATTACTATGAACAGTGCTCATGGAATAAAATATTCAAGAAATATCGAAGGAAAAATCCCTAGATAACCTAGCTACATAAAGGTTACGTGTTCAGGCATGGTTATAGTACAAATGTAAGGCAGTGAGGTGAGATTAGGGCAAGGGACAGCTGCAGGGTTGTGCATTGTGGCTGGTGTTATTTGGAGTGATGAATGCTGCCCTGGCCCTTCTGGTGAACTGTCAGTGTGATTTAACAAGAGGAGGGGAAAGAGGTTTGTGAGGAATTCTGGGCTGAGATGTCCCCAACAGTTTACAGGGGTGCTGATGGGTGCAAGGCAGCCAGCCAGGCCTGGGAACCAGGAAACATCCCATAAGACTATGCTGATTTCTTTGTCACCTGGCAGTTCAGGGAAATGGAAAACAAAGGCACGTGGATACCTTCAGTGTGCTTCTCTTTAGAAAATGAGCCTTTTTCTTTAGCTGAATGACTTAAGGCAGGAGCTTGTCACAGTTTCCATGCTGAACTGAGCTCTGGGTTACCTAAAGCTGAATATCTAAATTATTTATATTGCCAGGCCTGCATTGGCATCAAGCATGGGATTAGGCTGTTTTGTTCGTGTAGGCTAGAGTCACTGGTTTGAACCAAACATAGCCTTATTAGGATTATGTCTGTACTTGCACTTCAAACTTTGGCCATCTTTCTCCCAGGAAATCTGTGTTTGTTTTATTTTAACCACAACTCCTTCGTGGTAATAAACATCCCTATTTAGTGAAGAATTTTAAATAACTGAGAATACTCTGGATGGTGAAAATTTGCCTTCTGTTGTCTAATAGACAGTACAGAAGTAAGTAAGTCAGTCAACAGCAAAATAAGTATTACAAGAAACCAAAGCATGAATTCATTAATTTTAACGATAATGTTGCTGTTTTACACCAAGCTTAAGTGAATATAAATGTAACTTACTGAAGAGTCGCTGGCAAAAACCATCTGTGCAGGTTTTTCGTTTGGCATCTGTGCTTAAACTAGCTCTGCATTCTAAGAGGCGGTAGCAGCAGAGCATCAGCAGCAGCAAAGCAGCAGCACAGCAAAGCAGCACAGCAGCAGCAGCAGAGCATCAACAAAGCAGCAGAGCAGCAGCAGAGCAGCAGCAAAGCAGCACAGCAAAGCAGCACAGCAGCAGCCGACCTTCAGCTGACTCCCAGCAGCATTTCCCCTTTCAGCCGCAGCAAGGGGCAGCCAGCGGCTCTGCCGCGGCTCTTTGGGATGGTGGCAATACGTCAGACCTTTTATTTTCACCACTAACACGGTCTTCCCATGTTTGTTATCAGCAAGTGGTTTGGCAGGATAGTTCGGATTTGGTGCTTTGGGCAGAGAAATGGTGAAATGAGCTAATTCTTAATAAGGCTAGTTATGCCTTCACTGTTATTTGCAGTACTGTGGTTACTGGGGCATCAGGACTCAGTCCAAGAAGTTGAAAGAATGAAACAAAAAGCCCGTTGTGTCTGCAGTGATGAAGGTAATTAAAAGAGAATGGGACTGAGGGGTTCCATGTGATGCAAATCATTATCCTTGGGCTTTTCTTACACCTCAGACCTTTTTCCCCAAATGAAGTTGACAAGTATTTCTGCTCTATAAATTCAGATCACAACTCAGTGATGACTTTTTTGCTCATCAAGGGGTGCAGAAGGTTTTTGTTATGGTCACTGATTTTCCAAGAAATCTTAATAATTTACAGACATCTGCATTCATTTAGATGCACAGAAGGAAAAAGACAATTTCATCTTGCTTCTTTATTTGTGATGGATCTCTGTTTTTGCTTTTAAAAAAATGCACACAGGGAACAGATCCTTAGGGAAATCACCGGAAACTGTTCCATGTTAAATTTATAGATCCAAATATGTTATCCTTGGCCTTTCTTTAAATGCTCCAGTGGGATAGCTACGTGAATATCTCCAAAGGTAATAATATTGATGAAGTTAAAATGATATGGAAAACTGTCTGGTATAATTATTCATTAAAATTTTTTAAAGCTGCTGGGAGCATTGAATCCCAAGTCATGCTAGCAGCTGCAAGACAAAGCAGGAGATATGCCAGTTTCGAGAGGTATTGTATAAATGGTATTTATTTGACTGAGAATGACATAAGTCAGAGTTGTCAGTATCTTCTGAAGGACCTTGATGTCAGACTACTTGGGGTTTTTTTGTTACAATTATTACTAAACTTGACTCAAAAGGGCAGAGATCATTAAATATGTTTTTAATGCTGCTCCCACCCCCCCCACGCTTCCAAGCCAAGGTCAGAGGCCAGCCAGATAGCTGATTATTTCATCTCCCACCCTGCTGCACAGACAGTGTATTAGAGCGGCACTAATGTCTGTGCTAAGATTAGGAGCAAGCCAGTTTTAATCTTAACTTGCAGTTGGACACGTCTGACCTATAAAGCGTAGGTGATGAGAAGTGATGTCAGATTTAGTGGCTTTCCTCTACTAGAATGGAGACTGTCAATTTTGTGGCATTTAAAACTGTTTCTTCTCTGCTGGGAGCGATGACTTAGGGCAGCAACTAAAGTCTATGAAAATGCAAACTGACCTGCAAATACTCATCAGCAATGAGGCAGTTCCCAGCCTTAGCAGTGAGCACATTAAAGGAGGAGGCAGTCCCTGTTCTCCAGGGCAAGGAAGTGCCTCTCTCTGCTTGTGAGGATTAAGTTTATCAGGGTCATTAAATTCTGATGTCAAATGTGACTTTCAAGACAGCATGTCTGTGGAAAAACTTTAAAGCATTAATTTTTTTCTAGTTTCATACCAGTTTCGTAGGACATTTCTTTTTTCAAATGGTGACACAAAATAATAATTTTGAGGCCAATGAGATCTTTTGATGAATGCTTTCTTTTATATTCCGTGTGTCCATAAACTCCAGGCTGCAGCATCTCAGATACAAGCGAAAATGCAGGTATGTTTTGACATGACTGGCTTACAAAAGTCATGTGTCTCCAAACTAATAATTACATTAGATACAATTTTCCATGTTCATTTTGCAAAATATTGCTGTATAATCCTATGACCTTGCTGCTTTTTCAAGATACCACCGTGAAACGCGTGATAAAATTTCATCCTGTTACTTGTTTAATGGCATCACTTGAGTATATGGAAATGTTTCCCAGTGTGCTACTAGGACTGGATAGTTTGTCAATAATTTATCCACTCTTTAGTTCAGTCTTGTAGTGATCTTATTTTTGTTATAATCTGATGTTGGGGTAGCTTCAAGCTTCACAGCCCGGGCCTCTCTGTAGTGATCTGTGTGTTAGTGCAGATACACTTTTCACATGTATGTACAAGTCTGCACAGGTGTTATCAAGAATTTTCCACAGGAAGCCTGTTAAGTTGTCAGTGGCACACATGATGTCATCTGCTAAAAGGTGGGCTCCTGTCAAATACCTATTTTGGTTTTTTAAAAGCTTGAATATAGAGCCAGATTCCTAGCCTGTCTCAGATGTCATCCTGGTTCCCATGTGCAGATGCTGGCTGCAGGTAATTCCTTCCTTCTGAGCAAGGCATTCCAGAGCATGTGGTGCTGGAAAGGTCAAATTCATTTGCAGGGAGTTGTGTTTAACTGTGCGATACAGAAGTGAGCTTCATTACTTGTAATTAATCCTCACGCTTCCTGAATGTCAGTTTACAGACAGAGCCGTGAAGGTAGTCCATGGAAGATAATTAATATTTGTTATTCCTGACTTTGAAAAGACGCTGGATAGCAGTGTTTTTAAGTCCTTCCTACTGGGAGAGCCTATGAGGAAATTCCCTGATTAAATCATCAGTGCTGTTGTCTCTGCCTTAAACTGTTGTTTTACAGTAATTACTGCCCTTTCACAACTGAAGGGCATGGGGTGGTATGGTGGAAGACACACGTTGGCAGATTTTCACAGTTTCAGAGAAGATGTCCTTCAGGGAAAGGTTAATGCAGTTATCAGGCAGGTTAATGCTCTGGCGTTCCCTGAGGACTGTTCATTGATATGGGTATAGGGGGGATCCTTTATAGTATTTTTATTTTAAAACTATTAAGCTGCTCAAAGAGAGTGAATGAAATCTAAAAATACATGTTTTATTAACAGCAGAAATCTCTCTTAGAAAATATAGGTCAAATTCTCCACAGTTGTCAGTGTGAAGTTAGAACAGCTACTTGTAGCTGAAAGTAGAAAATATTCTCAATTCTGTGAATTTCACCTTGGGTTCAGATGAGATTTTGGCTTCCTCTTTGCATAGCAACCTCTGCATACAATCTTACCATTCTTTTTCTGTATTGTATTGTAGACTGAACTGAAAGATTAAAGAAGAGTGATTTTCTTGCTTTGTAGGTCCATTATCAAACAGAAGACATAACCTTATTTTTTGTTTTGATGTTGATGTGAAGCATTTTTCAATTTTATGTAAACTCTGCAGCTTAATAATATGAAGACTGACTTTTGTGCAATTTTATGGTCTGCAAACTGAGAGATTATTTAGTTCCTCATATAAAATTTGACCCTCTATAGTCCAGCTCTTTCATTTCTTCCTTTTCGCCATTTCTGTAGGAGAAACAAATACATAAAAGTCTTCTTCATATACTACAGTTATTAGAAAATATTTCTGGATTAATATAGGTACTCACTGGTTTTTGGCCAGTTCTTAAGATGATGTAGAGTTTTCTGGTTTGAATCACAACTTTCTGTCATTAGAGTGACTAAAGTACTGTGGAAAGAGGGAAAAGCAGTTAGTAAGTTTTGGGAAAATACTTCTATTAGTGAAAGGGCTTCTTGAATATGAAACAGCCTATTTTATATAATGCTGGTATTTTATTGGTTTATGAACTAGGGTCAAACTTCTTGGCAATGAATTAGAAAACTTAACTGCCTGGATTTTAGTGCCATCTTTCTGACAAGTGTTCAGTGATCCAGTGAAAAAATTTAATCTTTTTTCTACTTCACTGGTTTGACCATCATAAGCAATGTTATTAATTATGGACTCTAAAGTAGCAGCTTTTTGTCTTTTGTGACCTAGTACTCACATTGTCAGAAGTGATGCATTTGCCACCTTCATGGTACTAATTATTATGTTTATAATGAGCCTCCACTCCAATACTGTAATCCTCATCAGTCTACACACCTGGCAGCAGTTTGCATATCTCAGTGGCAGACACAAAGTCAGGAAGCTAAATTCTCTGCCATATGGAAGTTGCCCATGAAAATCCACTTCTCTCTAATTCTATTCCAAATGCATTGCTGTTTTGAAATGTATCCTTTCTTTATGGATAATGGGTGACAAACATTGGACAGTTTTTATGCAGAGATTTTAAGAAGAAAGGAGTAATAGTTTAGAGCAAGAAGAGAAAGAAACTGATATATAGGATAAGAGTCCTAAAAGCTAGTGAATGGAAGGATTTGATTTTCAAAGTTTGTTGTAAGGTTTGCTCTCAGAGTCATATGACAGCCATAAATGGCACAGGGTGCAGAGTTGTAATTTCTGCAGGGAAGCCATGTTTATCAGGAGTGGCTTGTTTGCCAAAGTGTCAAAAAAAGTCGACAAACTAAAACATCATGTTGTCACGCAAGGGATGTGGTTGGAAAAAGTGCGTGGTGGAAAGTGACTGAAAAGCAAAGGCGAGAGAAGAAAAAAGCTTTACCTGCTTTTACTGGGATCCTTCCATGCAGTGGTAGTGTTATGGTTTTGACTGTCCTCGTTACAGGGTGGGTTGTCTTACAATGAATGCAGCATCACCCCAGCAAGGTGGAGCAGGTGTGGGCTGAGCATTTGGGATCAAACAACAGTTGAAATTCTGGGATCCCCCTGAGTATTGACACATGCCACTGGCTCTTCCAAGTGCTGTGGTGGTGTGGTGTTGTGACCTCTGTGCCAGCAGGATTTATTTGGATCCACAGAGATGGCTTATCACCACCAGCTTCCCTTCTCCTGGCACCTCGCAAAAATTTGCTTCCACTGAGTTTGGGGCACTGGTGTAAAATATAAACTTCCCATCCTATTTATTTCTGTCTAAGGCTTTAGAGACATAGGACCTGAAGCTTTTTTTGCCTTTAGCTTAAACATTTTTATTCTTGTCCTGCCAGTCTGTTTCTAGGCAGGGAGTCCCAATCTCCTTACCCCATGTATTGCTCTCAGTGCTTTTTCTCCCTCTCCTTTCCTTCTCCTGCCGCTGCTGGAGTTTGCCCAGCTGCATGAGGGAGGAAAACCAAAGGGAAATTAATTATACTTCATCTTGGGTTAATTTTCATATGGGTTAGTTCCCTGACCCAGCTCACTGCACAGCATCCAAATATTCATTCTGGCAGGAGCAGACGGGATTGGAAAGGGCAGCTGCAGGTGGTGAAGAAGACCAGAGCATCCTCTCCAGCAGCAACACTGGTTTACACTGGGGCTTTGTGCTCCTCTGGCACAGCATGTCAGACAGAACTACCTCAGGAGGGGGAGTTTGTCACCAGGATGTTGCACCGAGGACTGGGAGCCAAGACACAGAGGTTGCAACCACTCACAGAAGGCTGGCACTGTCCCAGCCCACCTCACCAAGGATTGCCATGATCACCTTCCTTCCCGATTTTCACTGATTTCTGCTTTTTGAGTTATGGAAGGTACAGATACATTTTTACTCTCAAGGCTTTTTAAAAGGAGCTGCACTTGGGAGAAACTTCTCTTAATAAGGTACTGTCACTTTTCAAGTTCTTTTCAGAATTTTCCAAATCCATAATAAAAAGAAAATCTGCTATTTCCTCTAATAATAACTTCTATATGTACTTAATGTTAGGTTATTATTCATGGTTTTATGTTCTTCTGCTGTGTGAATTGCACTTTACTGTGTGTCACCTTTTATAAGAAACTCTACTTTTTCCTTACATTTTTTTTGTGAAATAATGCACTGTAGTTCTTGAGTTTTATAATTCTCTGGGGACTTTTTGAGTATTTAAAAGATGAGCTTGCTGTCAGCCTTCATACCTCTGCCTTTTTATTTGAAGAAACTATTGGCATCTTAATGTCTAAGCTCAGGTAGAGGAATAGAGGAATGCATTCATACAAATTTCATACAAATCTTATGTTAATGTGTATTGGATATGTAGCAGTAATACGATTTCTTTAGGTAAATAATACATTTACCACTTGTGAAGCAGAGATTCTGGTGGAGTTTATTAAGGAACAGCTATAATATTGAGTTCTTGGGATTAGCTTGCTATTTTTATTCCTGTCAAAGGTGCAGAGTGTTTTGTTTCAGCACCAGGAATGTGCTGTGCCTGGTGTATGTGCTGGACCCAGCACTCTGACATGTGGGGATTGCACTCCTCAGTTTTGGGTGGTTGGCAGCCCCAGCACTGGTGAATGAGCACCCTGGGGCAATGAAGGACAGCAGAGGGCTGGCTCTCTGAGGTCCCAGTGCCCACTGCACTGGGGATGGGTTTATGCAGTGCCTGGTGGGGCAGGGAGCTGGAATGAGCTTGTGTAGCAGCTTGGTGGGCAGGGCTGGAGTGGAAGGAGGACCCCCAGGAAAAGGGACCGTGTTGGCCACCTCTGGTTGCTTCTAATGGATGGTGTCTTTTTGCAAGTCCTACAACCTGTGTGTGTAGTATCTCCTCATGGGTTTGTGTACATACATTTCTTAAGGCCAGACTGGTTTCATGGAAACTCTCTAACTTATTATGTCCTGGCCAGCAGTTTGTTAATGCAAAGTGCATGCATGGGAACGCAGAGGGCTCTTGACCTGCCTGGTGCCTGGCAGCGAAGTTAAGTGAGCATGAAATCATTAACAGAAGACTGCATTTGTTTGGAATTGCAGTATAACAGAACCCTCTGGCAGTGACCATAACATAAAGAGATTGCAAGTGCTCAGTGGAGTAGTATTTTTGGGTACATGCTATGCCCCGTGCAGGCAGGGCTGGTCCCTCAAACCAAGGCAGTTGGTACCAGAGGATTTTCTTGAAGAATCTCCTTTCCACCCACATCCACCCTGGCAGTTTTTCACTAGGTCTGGCAGCTCTTTGCTGCTTTTATTCACAGATGAATTTGAAACTGACTTTTTGCTGAGAATCCTCTTGTTTATGCAATTAAAAATAATGTCATTAAAATAAAAAGTCTTCATGATGTTTTCTTGTTGATGCTTGCTGTGGGAGAAGCCCTGTTTAAAGCAAATCCTGCAGAGGGTTTTGCAAAGGCCTGAAGAATGAAAAGTACTTAGTGAATGTTTTCCTCATTTTAAAAAAAATTCTGTTGGCTTGGTGTAACTTTGTGACTTGGCGTGAAAACCCTGGATTTATTTGGCTCTGTTGGTCTTCTGCTAATCTTGGAGAGTTAATGAATTAAGTGCAGTTACTTATTAAAGCATCTGCACAGTGCTGACATTGCAGGGAGCCTTGCAGCCCTGGTGCTGCCTCAGGACGCAGTGGGGCAGAGGCAGCTGGTGCTGGGGTTGTAGGGGCAGGTGTGGGGCAAGGGGAAGCTGCACCAAGGCCAGTGAGGACCATTCCCCAGCATCCATCTCTTTTTCACCACCACCACCTCCTTTTTCATCATTATTCCTCTGGTTTTCATCCTGTTCTGCTCCATAGCTGACCTTACACCTGTTAAAGGGGGTTGCATGTGCCCAAAAGTGTGCATGCTTTTTTCCCAGAGGTGCATCTCTCTACAAGTCCTGCCTGCCCCATATCCTTAGACAGTCATGATTACAACAGGAGTGTTACTATTCAAAAAGACAATAAGCACTTAGTCTACCTGCAAGTCTTGTGTTTCAACTGATGAGGTTTTTCAGGAGGAGCAGCTGAGGGCTGTGGGACACCCCCTTGCATGCCTTGTTTATCTCTGCTGTACCCCTTCCGGGCCTTATTATATGCTGCTTGCTTTTTCTCAGGAAATCAATCTTTCAGCAGGATGGTTTAATCTCTTTGGTGAAGCCTCAAAGAACTTTGTAGGGCTATAGAAAGGGGTTTGGTTTCTTTTTAATTTTAATGTCAGGTTTTTTAACAGATGTGTGCCCCCTGCACTGGTGCAGCCTCCCCATTTTTGTTGAAAACAGCAAAGCAAATTTATTTTACTTAGGAAAAGGTCTTGATATGTTAAATACAGCATTTTAGTCTGAATCTAGATTTGCCATTACGTATTTCTGTCTTTTCTCCTTAGGTTAAAGCACACTTTGTGACTGGAAACCTCTTTCCTCTGTAATAACCTAAATGTTGTTAACGAGTCACCTCTGAGCTCTCTTGGGCAAATAAGAAAGTCTTTGGGTTTGTTTCATTTCCTTAATCTCAGGTAAATGTTGTATCATTTTCCTGAACCCAAGCCCTCTCTAATCTGTTGGTGTTTTCCCCTGATGGAAAGGCAGCTGTTGGGACAGGGGACAGTACTTGCCTAGGGACTTCACTGCTGCCATAGATCTTATCCTTTATTCCTTAATCCTTGCCAGTACACCTGTGATTTTTCATAGGGCTGCAGGGGTTTAGTGTAGTTCAGAACTCTCCTTGTCAGGCAATTCAAGATGACTTAAATAATTGGCACATCCACAGTTGTGTGTATCCGCCCCCACCTTGAGTTCTGACTCTTCTCCAGCTGTTAGCAAAAATTGATTGGTATTTTCTTTCAGATCATTCATGAAGACACGAAGCAGTTTTGTAACCAGATCCCTGTAGGCCCCATTAAAAAAGCTACTCTCAGATGATGAAGCCCATTTATGATTACAGGGGTTTCATTCATGTGTATGAACTCATTGTCAGCTGCTTTTTAATCGATTTGGCATCAGCTGCATTGATTTTGTGTAAATGCTTTTAAAAACAGTCAGGGTTGCTAGTTATGCATTAATCTGGGTGCTGCACAGAAGTCTGTCCTGGGATTGTAGATCACTTCTGCCCATTGTTCTTTCAGAAAAGAGCAGCAAGTTTGCTTGACTAAACCTGTTCCCCGTAAAACCATGTTGATTAGGGTTAATTAATTATGCTGTCATCTTTTCATTGTGTATAACTTGGACTGCTGTGTTTAGAAAGTAATGTTTCATTTGTTTTACAAAATACTTAGGATCCTGAGTCCAGCCTGTAGTTTATGATATATAGGAAATATGGTTTATTTGTTTCTCACAGGCTTTCATCCATAAATTCAAGAGTGTGTGGAATGATGAGCTGTGATTTACCAGCTGGGCCATTCCTGAGTGTCTGCCTTTTCTTTATTTCTCGATTCATGTCCTCCAGAAAACAAAATGTCATGATACATTATGGGTTTTAAAAGGGTGTTTGTGTGTGTTCGTTCCCCTTAGTTCTCTCTTCTGTCATCTCTCTACTTGAGAGCTTGACAGACTGTTTTAGCATTACTGATTGCAATAACACACCAACCAAAATTCATCCATGAAACAGAACTATAGTGCTGATTTCAAAAGCTTTAACAAAAGGCATCCCATCTGGATAATTTAAAGCTCTCGTATGGTTTGTTTCAGAGTGTGAAAATTGAAACGCTCCATTCTGAGAACCCTGAAGTAAAACTGGGTTTGATGTATAGTGAACTCAACAGTTGTTTTCCAACACGCTTGTTTTTTCTGTTCTTCCTCTTTTTGGTTAGTGTTATAATTCATAAACAATTGAACATGCCATTCCATTCCCTACAATTTTTATTTTTGTTACCTTGTTTATGCTGTATTAAACCTTGAATGAGACCAAAATTTTATGTGGTGGTGATAACTCTGGATTTGATACTGCTCCAGACTATTTTATTTTATTGATTGAGGCATTTATTATTTCTATTTCTTTGCTAGTTTTATGATTGCCAAAGATATTTTCTGTTTAAAAGGCCAACAGTGTGCATTGGTGTGACATTTTCCATCCACTGATCTGGAAGAACTTTCCTGACATTCCTCATGGATGGAGGAGATGTTATTTTCCTGATCCTACCCAAGTGAAAATAAGCCACAGATAGGATTGATATGGCACTCGGCAGCAGAGGAAAGTGCTTCATTACCCTTGCTTTTACCTTACTTGTCCAAGTCTGTGATGTAGCACAGGGGAGCTGGAGAGAACAGACCTCTCCTGTGTCATTAGACAACTTGCATCACACTCATGCCAGATAATTCTTTATATATTTTTTATCATAGAACATATTTAAACCGATGAATTTTCTGTGCATTATTCAGTCCAATGGCATATATTTCAACCTAAAGGAGTAACTTCCTGAGCTAAAATAAATCAGGGATGTTGCTGTAGGCTGAAATGGTGTTTTGGTCATTGAGTGGTATGCTTTGTGACTTAGGCTGACAGTAAAACACACGAAAATGAACAGTTTTATATTTGAAGTGTTCCAAGCTTGTGTTCCCAGCATCTGAAGGACAGAGGACTTGACAAAGAAAGCTGTGGATGCATTGAAATGGCAGCCACTCTTCTCTCCCTAAGTTTACATGGTCTGTTTTGGGAAATGGACTATACAGCCACTGGACTATTCAGTACACTGGAAGTGTTAGTCAGTGATGTTTAGTAGAGAAGTCTCAGATGGCTCAAGTTCAGGTGACAGTAAAGAACCTCAGTATTGAAGCAATTAAATAGTTGTACATTTTTGTTAAACTTAACAGTAGCAAACTACTCCATCAGTCTGGGACATGAGTCCTGTGATTTAGTTTTCCGAGTGAAGAGAAATGAGAAAGTCACTTGGCAGTGCAAAACTGCCTTAAAGCTAATTTTTTGGATTCTGCATGCTTGTAATGAGCGAGTTTCCTTTAAAGCTCTGCTTAAGGCAGGGGGCTGGGGAGGATGTATTTGGGCAGCATGGCTTGTCCCAGAACTGATGAAGGTAAGCAACAGGAAGGCACCAGCATTTTCCTACAGCCAGTGCTGCTGTGACTGTCTTGTGTAAATTCGTGCTCTCTCATTTCTTAATGCAACCCTGAAATAGAGAGAAGAGACCTGTGATGTGGCAAATGTAACCCTGGTATGAGTGGGAGCAGCACTCATTTCAGCAGTACAGAAGTATTTCTGCCAGCTCCACATCTTTCCCTGCTGAGCTTTACATTTTTGTTTTGCTGTGCACGTGGCTTCATGCCCTGTTGAAAAGCCTTTCTCCCTGCAGAAGCATCCTCCCTGCTGATGCTTGCTGGATGCATTTTGTGGTACCTTAGGGACACCCTTGGTTTTCAGTATGGTGGTAATGCACAGATAGCACAGGAAAGCAGGAAAGAGTTTATCTGAATTTATCAGTGCTGACTAGTTTGCTTGTCCAGTTTCTTCTTTGCTACTACAAAAGTGCTAACACTAGTTTCTAAATTTTTTGCTCTCATTCTAAAAGGAGAGCATTAGGAAGATTTGTGTCAATGTAAGATCCTTCTGAGCATATCTTTTTTAAAAAAATGTTAAGAGCACAGAAAATATATGATTCCCTTAAAACAAAGTATCTAGGCAGAATTTCAAGGTATTTCGTCTTGGACAACACTGAGGGACGTGTGCCCAAAGAAGAGATGACTTGCAGTGTCGTTTGCATTGCTGTCTGTCTTAGTGGACACCCTGAAGATCTTTTTTGTTAAGGATAGTTGCTCCCAGATAGTAACATGGTGAGTTCAGTGTTTTGCATGTTTTCTGTAAAGGTAGCAATGTTATTAATACCATTTTTGATGAAGGAAGAAGCTGATATTGCTCATTTGTGCACAGGTGACTCTCCTTTCTTCACCTCCCCTTTGCCAGAAGAAGATGTATACAAAGTAACACCTGAGTGTTTTTAAAATATAAATACGTATTTTCAAATGGTCTTAAAAGGTGATATATATGGAACTGGTACCTTTTTCATCTATGGATATCAATAAGTGGATAGCACTGTGGATTTTTCCCTAGAAACTGGCAGAGAAAAGAAATTGAGGGGAAGAAAGGTTAGCGATTAGAGAAGAATGCCTTGACCTCTATTTCAGACTTAAATGAAAAAATATGAGAAATACCCCCTAAATGACCAAAACCACCTGTGGGTAAGTGGTGGCTATGGTAGTTAAGCTGTCATTCATGAAAACTGAAGAAAGGCAGAGAGATGGCTGTTTACTTTAAACATCTTAGGGAAGAGAGGATTTCCATGACAACACGGAGTTAAATGCTAGCACTGTATAATAACAAAAAAAAAAAAGTCTCTTCCAGGATATCTTGCTGAGTCTCCTCATGGAGTTCCTCTGTTGCCTAAACAGTTTAAGTTTAGGATGTTGAACAGGGCATCTATGAAAGGAGTTAGCAGAAAATCTTTGAACCTGTGGAAATGTGCTACAGCATCAGTACCTTGCCTTTATGGTTAACTGCTGGTACAGACAGACCAAGAATTTTTGCCAGTGATTTACTGTCTGATTGGGCATTTCTGTTCCAAGATTTACCCTTCTGCAGAATTATTAAATGCTTCCTTTACAGAGATGTTGTGCAAGGGGTGATCAGGCATTGGAGCAGGGAACAGGTTGTCCAGGGAAGTGATGGAATCACATGTCCCTGGAAGTATTCAAAAAGCATGTAGATGGCACTAACAGCACTGGGGACATGGTGTACTGCTGAACCTGGCATTGTTAGTTTAATGGCTGGACTTCATGGATCTTAGAGATCTTTTCTAACCTTAATGACTGAATGATTCTCTGATTTGTGTCCCACACAAATCATAAAGATTCTGTGAAATGACCACTGTTTAAAAAAGTTCTCAGATGTTTTTGTATAGTGGTTTTGAAGACATCAAAGCCATGGGATTTTTTTGGGGAAATAATGCTGAGATAGGCAAGGGAGTCAAATTCCACACAGTGCAAAATAGTCTGGTATATGCTGTCCCTCCTGTGTCATTCCAGCTATCAGCTGTATGGGAACAGTTCTTTTATCAGAAGAGTGACAATAGCCTGACTTGTGACATATAGTTTCATTTTCCTATGACAAATTTAATTAACAAGATGTGAAGTTTGGTGCATTTACACGTTTTGGAATCCTGCTAAGAATAAGGCAAGATATGGCTATTACTGATCAAGGTAAGAGTGTTTTCCTGCAAATGTTTTTGCATGCTGTTGTTGTCAGCCCCCAGAGAGAAGGAGTTAGGGGAAAGATATATATTAGACCTTGATGAACATCTTTTATTCACATATCAGTTGAGAGAGAGGTAGTGAGACCTGGAGATTTTGGACTAATATGAGTGTGGTCAAACTTCATACATGTGCAGGGTACTTTCCTCCTTCCCAGCTGTCTCAGGCTCTGTCTGTGGAAACCTTTACCCTGCAGTTGCTCTCCTGATATTACCATGGTTTCACCTTCACATCCATGAAGATGGAGGCTGTTAATCTGGGTCAAATACACCAGAGAGCTGCTCATTTGTAACACATTTAACCACCACCATACCATTACAGTGTTTGGACAACTGGACAGTAAAAATTTTGTCAGTTGCCAGTTTTTTTGTCTGCCAGTTGTTTTAGTCCCCTTTTCTCAGGGAAAAGATTTCCTGGAGAGTGAAGGATGATTTTACTTTTGCAGGTGGTTGTGGGGCTGTACAGCCACTTAACTCCCTTTTTGCCTGGCAGGTGGATGCTGCATCTGACCCTGTTCTCTGCTCTTTTCTTCTCCTCTTTTTTTTTCCTCCTCTTTCCTATTAGCTACTTTATTTTAATAATCCACTGTAACTCGCCAAGACCAGCAACGTGAGTGGAATACAAGGACAAATCAGAAGCAGTGCTTTCAACTTTCTGCTCGTGAAGTTTGCCAGATCTTGCTGAGACAGATAAGGCCATATTAACTCTCTTTAATGACATTTGCTAAATGCTAATTTGCAAGAGAGAAAGACGCCCAAGGAAAAGCAGGTATTCCTTTTTCTGGGGATTTATTTCCCTTTAAGTTAAAGGACTTTCAAAAACAACTTAAGGTCAACTACAACTCCTTATTTGTTCCCCAAAAGATTTGTAATATCCTTAAACACCACTTGAACTGTGGTCTGTGGATACGTAGATAATGATTTCTCTGTTAAAAACAGTGTCATAAAAAAGAACATATTTAGCATTTTTAAATTTGTGCTTTTAGTAGAGACATTTTATATGACGTTTGTTAATGTACTAGAAGTTTTATGTGAGTGCATTGCTTGTTTAGTAGTTAAAAAAAACCAAAGAGAGCTTGATATAAAATCTCAAACTGCGATTAATAGCACATTTATTCATTCATTAGTTCTCTGACAGAGAGCAATCAGTTGTGAGAAAAATGGTTTAAATCAAGACAAAGAAATTCTTTCTTGCCCCAAAAGAAAGAAAAAACCCCATGCATCTTGTTCCAGTGTTTTCTCTTTCTCTGTGTCACATTTCATCTTCAAGCTCTGAAATAAAAGCAAATGAGATAAAAGCCCGGGTTAGAAAACCAAAGAGGAAGGGTGAACCCATTGCCTTTTTACTCAGTTGAAGATAATTATACCACTAACCCGAGATGTGAGAGGCTCAATTCCCTTTACTGCCTGGGGGAACTAGAACCCATTTCCAGGAACAGTTCCTATAAACGTGAATGGGAGCGGCTGATCCCAGAATACCCTTTTTGCTTTGCCAGTGGTGTTCCCACTTCGCACAGCTTACTTAAATATTCATTAAATGAGGAAAAAAGCAAGCTCTCTGCAGCAGAGGTGGCTGTAGAGAGGTGCTCAGGGAGCCGGTGGTCCTTGGCTCACCAGCTGCTGCCAAACAGCCACCACTATTGCATGGGGGCTGCAGCATCACCCAGACCCCAAAGCTGTCCCACTCTGGGATCTGGAGGAAATGCGCTTTCCTGTGCCCACAGACTTCTCTATTCCATCTGAGAAAATCTGTAACACACAACCATATTACTGTGAAGGGATGCTGCATGGGTGGTGGTCATGTATTCACCCGTTTCCTGGCAAGAGGGGCAGCTGTGCCTCAGTGATGTGCAGCAGGCTCAGTGGATGGAGGAGGCTGAGGTGTGCAGGCTGTGCTGTCAGGCCATTGGGTCTTCAGCTGGGGATTGAGAGTCCTGACCAAATCCTGCCCAAAGGCACGAAATTGGCCATTGCTGCTGAGAAACCCAGCTCTTGTACAGAAAGTGCATTTCCTTCACTGGCCTTTTCCCATGGCATTTCAGGAGTTTGTATCTTTGCTGTCTTTGTTTTTATTAAATGTATCTGAACATCAAAGCATTCTGGAAACAGTGCTGTGAAAACTTAGATGGGGTTTTTTTTTGTCATTTTACATAAGGCACCTTGAAACTTCATTTCTCAGTCAATTGCTGCATGTCCCAACCCCAATTAACTGGTTAGTATTTCAACAGTGGTCAAGGACTTTAAAATACTCTGGGTAGGGAACATCTCTCCTAGCTTTATCAGTACATTATATCATCCAAGTCTAAACTTATCTCTGCACAGCTCTTAATAACCTCTCTGTTTTACCCATAAATACACAACCCTTTCCATCTATACAGTCCCTTTTACTTGTGGGGGGGAAAGAAACAGTGAAAGATAGAGTGTTTTTACTTTGTAAGTCCTTTATGGGAGTGAGACCTGCAAATTATTACTGCTGGCTTCTCTCTCTGGACAGGTGGTCACTTCTGGCTCCAAGGACTGCAATGCTGTATAGGTACCTTGTCTCACCATATCATTATCCTCATCTCTGTCCATTGGCTTCCTGCCTTCCTTGACACATTTTAATCTTGCTTCTTGCTCTGATTCTGTAGCTAAGAGGAACTCAATGCCTTCTTTGGAGTTCCAGATGTTACATCAGTAAAAATATTTTCTACTGTGTTTTCTATTCTGAGTACTTAACACAGGGAGTTATTTCTTAGCTTTGTGTTTACATGCAATCTGTAATCTCTCTGGAAATAACAATGGCTGCTAATGTCATTTATAGATAAAGTGAAAGCAGTAACAAAGTTCATAAGCAGTTTTGCTAGCATAAATAATATAAATTCGTTATTTACATGCAGCTATCATGGGGATGTTTCTGTTTCTTATATTACTATCAGTATTAGGTATACTTCCAGGTGTTCAGTCCTCTGATTTATCATCACTGTCTTGGTGATGTTAAAAAAATAACTATTGCAAAGCATTTTGCAGGGGGCAGAAAGTATTGTTTACATATAGAACTTCTTTCTCTTCCTTTGAAACTCACAGAATCAAAAACTTGGTACAGAAGCAAAAATCTAGTCTACTGCAATCCATGCTGTATACAATGATGCTTTTAAAATAAGTTTGATACTGGAATCAAGTCAGATGAATGTAAACTAAATGCACCAGACATAAAATAAGTAATTAGAAGTTCTTCTCTGTGAAGAAAAACATTTTAGTTTAAAAGAGTCACTCTGTTCTCAGTCAGCTGTACTTCAAATAAAATACTTCAAAATCAGATTTAGGATCTTTGGAAATGGAAGTCGATTTATTCAAGTCAATGGAGCCACCTACAGATTTGACCCTGAATATCTGATAAGATATACAGCCCAAATTTTCACAAGTATGTGTATTAGCAATGTGTGTGCAGTGCAAATAATGTTTTGCAATAAAATTTATTTACTGGTAGAGTGGATTTTTATAAATGCAAACTTCAAAGAGGTAATACCTACTCCTATGCTTTGTCACCCCCCATACTGCTCACTTCTCAGAGCCTGGCTCTGAGCCAAAGACCTTTATATGCAGTACTTGGTTTGACAGTGAAGGGTGGCACTGAGACAAACCTGGACCTGTCACACCTGGAGAAATTTCACTCACTAAGAAATGAGATAAGCTCTGTTGCTTTTCCCAATACTTGGCTACGGGTAGGACACTCGTAAAAAAACAAACAAACAAACAAACAAACAAACCCCCAGACAAACAAACAAGCAAACAAAAAGCCCCCACAAAAAACAAAACCACAAAAGTTAATGTTCTAACAGCTTTGTGGAGTGTGGAGATTGCCATGATAATTCACTGGTGGTTAAAATGCTGGGGGTAGCTGTGGAGAGGTAGGTGTAGATTTTAAAAGCCTTAGCTGCTTTTTGCAATTACAGATGTGGACAAATACCCTCTGAATGGTTGCTGCTAATTTTTATGAGGATTCTGGGGATCTGTGGAGACTCCTGATTATCAGCAGATGAAATCAGAGCTAAACCTTCCCACTGGCCAACCTGGATTGATGTCCTGCCCTTCATCTCTTCAGACTGGCTCCTGTATCCTGTGCCAGAGGCAGTTTGAGCACTTTGGAGCTTTGATGAATCTTAAATACATAGTCAATACACTAACTGTGCTTAGCCACCAGCACTATGTTTTCATTAGAAAGAGCTTTCTTAGCCAAAAGTGTGATGCTTTGATAGTGCATCACATAATCAATTTCTCATTTTTCAAAGTACTGCATGCAGGCTGTGTTCTTAGCTGCTTCCCACTTTGTATAAATACTGTCAGTTAAAAAAAAAAAAAAAAGAGAGAGAGAAAGATATAAAATGCTAATGCCTTGATTAGCATTTTGTCTCTAGTGGCATGAACAGCAGAGGAGCTGAGGAGTCGAGACCAGGGCGCAATGTGCTCGGCTCCTGGAGCACCTTCTCTCCATTGTGCTTGAATTTTTTCCTCTGAGCCCCAACAGGGTTTTGCTCTTTAGTACAGTTTAGGCTTCTGTCCAATCGGTCCAGATTGGCAGATTTCAGTCCAGATGGTTATGATAGATACGGTACCCTCTCTTTTAATCTCAACTAAAGAAGTTTTGACAAAGACCTGTGAATTAAGTGGGCTATGAGTAGCAATGACTGAGTGCATTTCACATTTTTGCCTAGTCCATCTGCCAGGCTGAAAAGAGGGAAGGCAAGCAATCCATTTCAGTATAAATTAGTGTGCCTGAATTGCACAAATCCAATTAGTTAACAGGCAGGACATTTCTCTGCTATTACTACTATTTAAAAAAAAATCTCTTTGGCAAAATGCACATTGAGTAGTAAATCTTTCCTTTTCAGGCTTGCCATCCATTTGGTACCTTTGTCCCACATTTACATGGAAATTTTACTCCCCTTGAAGACAAAGCTTCTCCTCTCAGCATGCAAGCTGCATTAATTGTCAGTAATGTGGGCAGAAATATATTCCATAGCATTATATCATCAAAACTGAATGGGATTAATAGCCTGTCCTGTTATAAGGAGTTTGGCACTGTGTGTTTTATCTGTCAGTGAGATGACTATTTATATTGTTTTGGGGTAACTGGCATAATAGCCTTTAGTATAATTGCTTATCTGAATGCACACAATTAAAACTATTTTCTGGGGAGATTTTTTTGCTTGAAACTCACTTAGGTGGACACGCTTTTTGCCAGGAGGGAGAGGACAGCACAGTGTGCTTCATGTGATGCCTTAGCACAGCTCTGCCTGCTCCTTTTTCAGTGACAGTTGCCTTTCATAATAACAGGCTGTCTTTCTTTTAACACTGCCCTGCCAGTCCTTCCTACTTCCTCATGAGGAGTTTGCAGCCCTCTAAAGTCGATGAAGTTCCCATGGTTTTGAGTCATGCCAGGAGCCCAGATCCTTCACTGCTCACTGCCTCCTCTTAAGCACAAACATCCACAGCTCCTAGTCTCATCCACCAAAAGATTTTGGCACTTGGTTCCCAGAAGCACTCCTATGGACCTTCACTTTTGTTCTTCTGATGTAATTTTATTCAATTTCTTTCACAGAACTATAAGGGCTGATGGAAGTATTTTCTTCAGTCATGATTTTTTGTGGATCCTCCTCCATGAAAGAATTTTGAATCTGAGTTTCAGCAGATGAATTCAACGGGCCTCTGCATGGTGGAGAAAAAAAATCAGTAATACATTCTGGTATTTATGCATATTTAAAAACATTAGTTCAAATGAGTATTAATAATAGGCTATAAGTACTTCATTAGGAGAATGAAAGCAGGGAAACAATTTACATTCTGCATTCAGCAGTAGCATTGCAGCTGAAATGCCAAAGAGAGTTCATGTTGGAAGTCCATTTTCACACTTTATGAAAACTGAGGTCACACTAATAAAGCATGAAGTTGGATATACTGTAAATATGATAAGTTTATTGCAAGTCTTCAAAAATTCATGTGTGTCTCAGGGTCCATACTGAAGCTTATTTACCATAATAAATTTTTCAAATAGAGAGTGCATTGATTTGACTGCTTAAAGTTTCTTAATCCACTCCTATCAAATGCTTTAAGAGTATCAACTTTAAAAAACATTCAAAAAACTGTATTTTATCAGCCCTTTAGATGAACTGTTGGTTTTGAATAGTTGTATCTCCTAGCTTGACAAAATGTTAAGATTATCTAATGCAGATTATTTTTAGTTTCAAAGAGAAAAATATTGATTCTTTGTTGTCTCCTCTATTCCTCAGTCATGCACAAAAACCACAGAAATATGAGTATTAAATAGTCTTTTAAGCTGTTACACATTAATACAGAGCTTTTAAAAATTAAATTGGCGATCAATAAGAAACTTAATTTTAAGAACATTTCTTGACCATGTCAAACTGTTTGAGTTTGTTGATATCTTAATGGACCTTAATGGAAACATTTGAAAAACAAGAATAACTTGCTGAAGTCGTTGGTTATTTTTAACACACACATGCACTAGTTGCAATTGTTTTTTATTGCTATGGGAATAGCAGACAACACTAACAACAACAAAAGATCAAGATTCAACATATTGCTTAAAAAAGAAGGCTGTTTTGAAAATAGAAGTAGGAGATGGTAGAGTCTAACTATACGTTTCCTGTAGAGCAATTCTTCCTCAATTACTTAATGCAGTCTTGTTTCTCTGAATGTTATTTGTTGAAAGCACATGAATTATCTACAGAACCTTTTTGAATTGAAGTTGATAAAAGTTTTAGAACATTTAATTATTTGTTCATGATACTGCATGATGTTTTCATGTGTATTTTCTAATAGTAAGGTACTCTTTACTGTGTTTACAAATCCATGCTTGGAAAAGCATGTGTACAAAGGGGTAAGTTTTCAGAAGGATTTACAGATAAGCCAAGGTGTGTTCTTGGACCATGACATCTCTGCTCATGGGAGAGCCATGTCCTTTCACATCAATACTGCCAGACATGAGGGTTTCTGCCAGGCGAGGCAGTGCTGGGTCAGTGGTGTGGGCTCTGCTTTACAGACCAATGGCAACATCTGTATGAGTCAAACACCTTCAGTTCAGACTGTGCTTGCTCCCTCTGACCCCTGTCCCCCAAACCTGAGGGGTCCTTTAGGAGCAGACTGGCCACATCCACAACACATAGCCCTCAGCCCTAAATCTCCTGTGAGCCCCAAATACTCAGTGGTGGCCCTGAGACTTAATTATTATTTGTTGGGCATCTAGTCCCAGGTTTCTGGAAGCATCAGCATGGTGCTTTGCTAACATGAAATTGAGGACCTGTGTTTGGTACCTTGGGGCCAGGGGAGTAAAGCACATGCAGCTCCCACATGAGAGCACCACGATGATGTGCTGATGTAATGTTAGAGGCGGGGATGCTGTGAGGCAGACACAGACAAACGTGGGGTCTTCATCATGTCAGCCTTAGGGAATGGAGCAGCATATCCCAGGACCATGTCCAGAGGCTGTCCTGAGGAGGCCAAAACAGCAGGCAGCAAAGGGGAGTGAGCCATCAGGAGCCAGCTCTTGGCCTCACTCTCTGGCCTGATTTTCTGTAAAAGTATAGTCAGGCAGTTCTGAACAATAGCAAAACAAATGTACAGAAGTTGTACTCTACAAAGAGGGAAGTAAGAGAATGCAAGGAGCAGAGGATGTTTGACATCTGCATGTTCAGGTAATGGAAAGGTTTGAGTAAATATGGGACAGGTTAAATTAATTTAGGTTTCTTCTATCAACATGTCTGGTCAAAACTGCTGAGCTAAGGAGGCTGGTTCTTTTATCTCCGGTCAAAGTGACCTCAAATGTGAAGAATCACGTCTGACAGTTGAGTATTGCTTTAATGTTGTATTGTAAGGTGAATGTGTGCAGTTAATGAAGAAGGCTGAGAGAGTGCCTTCAGAACGATTTTCATGAAAACAATGGCATTTATAAGGAAAACATCTGCTTTCACAAGGAAATGAAGAGAGAAAACCTTGAAAATTGGAGCCAGTTGCTCCAAAGCTGTCCTGCAGTGCTGCAGAGCAGTGGTAGTTTGGGTGCTTCATGTTCCCAACCCCTTGGTGAGCTGTGTTCCTGTGTTTCCCAGGAGGTAGCACAACTCTTAGGACGTGCAGGATTACACTTCTTTTCAGGAAAGGACTTCTTTTAAAATACCAGGTGATAATGATGGTGTGAGGTATGTTTTGGTGCTCTCAGTCTGCAAAGTCTACTCAATTTACAAGTTTTAGTGCTTTTAACCACCCAAGATGTACAGTCTAATAGCACAACTCCCTAGAAAGGCTTGGCCCAGTCTACCCTGGGCCAGCATAGCTTTGCTGAGCTGAGCCATGCTAAGGTACAATTTGTAGCTGGCAGGGCTTTGCCAGCCAGAGCTCCAGGAGAGGGCACAGCAGCACTGCCAGCCCTGCTGTTGGAGGAAGCTTGCCTGGCACTAAGGGAGCTTGGTCCCCAGTGCCCACCACATCTGGGGGAGAAGGTTGTTAGTTTGGGAGAATGGTGGATTCTACACCCAGCTTTCCACCCAGTGCTGCAGAGGCCATGATCTGTCATATTTAATTTATCACATCAAACCATAGGCTGCCCTGGCCTCCTTGATCATACTCCCTTTCAAGGCAGCTGTACGAGACATCACCAGCACTGGCTAGTGCAACACCCAAAGATATTTGAGGTGGGGGCAGGAACGTTAAAAAAAGCAACTTGTTTATTGTAATTTGCAGTCTAATCATGCTTTTTTTGCTCACCAGTGTCTCTGACAGGTCCCATACACTGTGTACAGCTGGTCATTTTGGTTCTATGCCAAATGAGAATTTCCTGGTGTTAAAAGAATTCTCAGTTGTCTGCTTTCTGGGCTTCCAGAAAAGTACAAATCATGTTTAACTTGGCTGTAGAGCTAACACTGAATACCTTGAAACAAATCCATAAATTAGTAAGTAAAAACTGGGTCTTATTGTCCACAAAATACAAAATTTCAATTTTATTGAGCCATATTGCAAGTATGATCACTGTTTCTGAATGGGATGCTAACATATATTTTTTCCTCAGGCAAAAAATGGTCATGCTTCCCTATGTAATTCCCTCAGGGGAAGAGCAGAAACAGGCAAGAATCTCTTCGCCTGCATCACTGTAAATCCGGGCAAACTTCATTTGCTGGAGCAGAATTAATCCACTCTGTACTGACTCAACCCTAGTCATGGTTCAGCCTCTTATCTACAGTAAAGGCTACTATATAATAGCTTGTGGAGAAGTAGAATAGAGGAACAGAGCTTGACAAACAAAACCTCAAGTCAGAAGAGTCTTTGCTTATGTCCTTCTAAAACCTTCCCAACACCTGTGCTGGGAAAAAAACCCCAAACAACGTAAACTGGTTTGCAGGCACAGTTTTCCAATTACAGCAGTTCAGAGCACTTCCACACAGGATTTTGCTCCTCCATTATATTTTGTCAGCATCTCTGAGCAAAGGTGTCTATTGCCTGAACAGATAAAGCTGCACTGCCAACTACAGGGTGTGTGGCTTGGCACGTCCATTCTGATTGTGAGCTGCCCTAATGAAACTAATTGGAGGTTCATTGGCAGCATGGGGAGTCCTCTGATGGGAGAATTTTTGCCTTTAAATGTTGACTTTTAGGTACAAAACTGCAGCAGGCTGAACTTAGATGGCTCTTAGGCATTATTAGGTGCTTTTTGTTGACTGTACTGTGTCATCACTACTGTCATGTCCTTTATACATGATGCTCTATGTCCCCCTTGCACTGGAAGGTGTCCCATCTTTACAAAGGATGTGCCATAGGCAGCCTTGCCAGTGTGGGCTCTTGGTCACAGACTGTGTCATACAGGAGTCTGTGTTACACCTGCTGAAGGGTCATGAAACAGCAGCAAGCCCAGACATCCCTGAACTTAAGTATTTAAGTACTGATACAAAATAAAAGGCCATTTATGGTTTCCTTGATGTTTGAAAGGCAAGTGTCAGCCAAGCTGCACCTCAGCCCTGCTCCTTGTTAAGCACTTCACGAAGTGATTTGTGATCTGGACCCATTGCAACCAGGTGCTTTCATGGGTATTCTGTAATCCATACAACAATCTGACCAAAGTGATTAAATATTGTATATCCTGTCATTACCATTATACAGATCTGTAAGGGGAAAGCAGAACATTTTTCTCCCAACACACAGTGTTACATCAAACTTTCCTTTAGGATTGCCTTGCAGTCAGACTGGCATGTTCTGCTTGTGAATGAAATAGAAGGTGAGTACTAGGAAGCCCTGCTCTGCACCCTGGCCATGTCTAGAATGGCCAGCAAACTTTAATTTTCCCAATCTGGAAATGGCAAGTCATTGAAACATCTTACTACAAATAGAGAGAGAGTCACAGAAATAATGCTAAGGGAGAATTTGTGGAGAAAGGTGACAAGGTCCAGACCCACCTGTTGGAAGGCAGAAATATGCCATAGTCTGCTGAATGAGATTAAAAAGACCTGACTTTTCACCCTTTTTTAAGGCCTTCATTCCTTAATCCATCTGTCTAGATCTCCTTCAGCTGGCATCCCAGACTGCACACTGCTAGATACCAAAACACTTCAGTGTGGTCTGGAGTCCTGAAGATCCCCATCAGCACTGGTTTGTGTGACAGGCTACCACATGCCTGCCTGTAATGACCACTGCTGGATGATACAGACCTGACTGATGTAACAGCATGGTTAAAGCAGACAGCATATTCAGCTGCTGTGGGAAAATGGTTAAGGGATTGGCAAATCATATAGGATTATCATAGTCAGGAGATGTGTGTTGATTCATACTTTCTCCCCCACTTCTCCTGGTCAACATGCTGTTTCTCTTCAGATGTCTTTTCAGTGTCTCCTGCTGCAGCTCTTCCACATCTTTCTAAGTATTATACCATAAGCCTTGATCTCCCAGGTGCTGTGTGTGTCCTGTCTCCGCAATGTAATGCTGGACTCAGCTTAGCACAGCCAGTATCACGTTTTATAGAACACTGAACAGCTTGGTAAGAACCAGTTTGGAAAACTGCTGGCAAGAGATGTTTAGGACCCTTCCCTCAGACTTGAGAGACTGATACTCAAACACCTGGGCTGACTTAGAGCAGACAACTATACATGGCTGTTCCTGTTCTGATTTAACACCCTGACTACTGATTTGTTGTGGAAAACACCAAGCTCCTCAGTTTTGCTTTAAAACAGGATGGGAGAAAAGGTAGATGCTGCCTGCTTTCCTAAAAAGACAGTTTTCCCAACAGCACTCTGCTGATTGTACTGTAGGCAGGGGTGGGAACATTTGCTTCCAAGTTGGCTCCAGCACTCAGATCCCTGAAGATTTTAAGCATCCCTAACTATGTGTAAACAAAATTTGCCTAAACGTAATCCCTCCCTTGTCGTTCTGACTTCATCTACACATGTAGCTTTGCAGTGTGACTTTTCTCTTGGATATGGCAGCAAAAATGTTACCTGTGTCCTTGGACAGGACAGAGAAATGTTTTGAAATGTATTGATTAACATGAATAGTTGAAACCTCTGCAGTGATTTTTTGTGTGGGTGTGTGTTTTTGTGTGTGTGCGCACAGAACACTAGAGATCATGAAAGTAAACAAAATGAGAAAAGATCTAGCAGCATCAAGCAAAGGTTACCATGTACTTGAGCTGCAAAATTTCCCACACCAATCATGACATGGGTTTCCTTGTTTCAGTCCTTTCTCCCAATACATTATCAGTGCTGAGTGGATAATGTTTCCAGCTGGTAACAGAGGACATTTTTTCATCACAAACCAATATGCATTTAGTTTGAGGCCACCTTATGGTTTTATAAGATACAGTTTTTCTTCTCAAAAGTCTATTTGATAGTGAATTTGAATAAGGGTGTTTTAATAGTACATGAAGCATGTGGATGGCTTTGCTTGCTGTGTTTTAGAAGAAGCTGCACCTTCAATTTAATGGACAATGCTGCGCTTCAGTAGACCATTATATTAGTCCACTATTCCTAACATAGCAGTCATATTGAAATGTATTGCTACATTATACAAGTATGGTTAATTAAACCCAGTTATCAGCCCAAGTTCACGCAATAGCTGTGTGTGGGTAAAGGAGAAGCAATGAGTTAGAAAAAGAAGTATATGTTCTAGAGAAAAATAAGGCAAAAAAGAATGGGCACAGTTGAAGAGAGACCATGGATGTCAGGAGAGCAATTGGATGGTGACTGCCAGTGTTGCAGCCTGACCTGTGTTCCCTGCCTTGCAGCCATGCCGAGTAATTAGGGAGTCTGTTAATTTTTTGTATCATTATTACCATAAAAGACATATCTTACCACATGGAACTAAAGAGGGATAGTACAAATGAAGCATAACTGACAGTTTTTAAGATAGATGTTCGTCAAGTCTCTGAAGTACAAAGCATAATAAGCCTGTGGGTTTAATGTGTCTGGAGTAAAAAATATGTATATCTTCTGCACTATCCTTCTTTCCTGCTCCAGCTGGCTTTTAATGCACTGTTAAAAACAATCAAGTATAAATAGTAGTGCTTGAAAGAAAAGTTGATATTCAGACTGTGAGTGTGTGGGACTACAAAAATTACTCATTGGGTCTTTGATCATATTCCAGGGAGTCATGAGAAATCACAGCAACAGTGCCTCTTCCTTTTGAGCAGGGCACCCTCAAACACAAGAAGGGCAAAGCAATGTGGGAATCCTCTGCAGACCTTTGCAAAAAATCAGGGTCCAATATGTTGCCTGATGTGGAGATGCTTGCTGTCGATCAGCACACTGTTGTCATTTGAGTTTTCTTTTTATTTGACTCATTTAAGTCTAGTACCTGAGCTTCAGGGAATAGCTGGCACTTTTAAGTGGCAGTTAAAAAAAAAAAAGAAAAACACTTTCCTTTGTACTCTTTTTATTGGGGCCTGTTGACCATAAACCTAAAAGGGAGAGTTCAGTCTGCCACCAGTCTGTTCTTTAATACCCCATTCATAGCATGATATATTTGTACTGAAAATGAATCCAAAGAAATCCCAAAGGCACAGATGATCTTTTTGGGGGCAGGAAAAAAGGGCTTTAGTGTACTGAACTGTTTCATGAAAGGACTAACATCGGCTGAATCATAAAGCTGAGTGAGTGTAGCTGTGATGCCAGCAGTTAGCATTAAAGTGCATTTATTCATGGCAGGCACTGCCAGTTTAAACTCAGCTGTAGGTTGGTGGGCTTTCATTTACTGCAAAAGGCTTGTCATTGTTTACATGGCATTAATACTTGAACTTCTGTCTTTGGAGTATCAGTTTAATGTAAGTTTAACTAATTCACTGAGGAGGTGAGTTTATAAATGAGCATGTTGCTGCGTGATCTGTGTAGTTTGCTCAAGTGGGTGCTGGGCATTGTCTGGGGTGAGCTGGGGGTCTGCAGGGAGGAGGCTGTGGAAATGAGAGCCATCATGTCTAGCATAGCTTGGTCCTGGGCCGTGCTGGGGCTGGGTCTCCTTATTCCAGAATTGAGGTACCTCTTGGTAGGTCATGCTGTGAGTGTGGCAAAAAAATGGGAAGAAACTCTTTTTTAGGGAAGGATACTGTATTTTGTGACCTGGCTGCCTCAAAGGCAGACCACAGGATGGACAATTTTCAATGCCTACTCTTAGGTTTTAGGCAACAGGGCAAAAATGGGCAGTTAAAACTTAAATAGATTGCAAGGACCTTTGAAAGACATTGCTAAGCATGCTGGAGAGACTGTCATGGGATAATTTCACTTGTTACCAGAAACATTGCAGTCTTTGGTTAGCTGGGTTTTGGTTTTTTCATTAATTACCTTCCAAAGCAGGACACATGCACGTATTTCTTCTCACTGGCTTATGTACTTCTCTTTTGGAAAAAGATTTTTCTGATTTTTAATTATCTTTAAAACGTGAATATGGAACTACTTTCTTTTCTTGTTCAGGAAGTGCTCCCCACGAAATTGTTGGTAATGTCAACCACTGACAGATTCATTTCTTACTTCCTTTTGTTCATAATGGAAAAATCATTTTACTAGGCAAAGTTTGAGAAATTCACTAGCAAATTTGGTTGTCACAAAGACTTCCAGATAAAATAACACATAGGATACATCATAATACATTTAAAAAAAAAAAAAAAAAGGTTCTTCCACAGTAGTGTTATCAACCCTTAAAAAAACATCCTGGGTTATTCAATACATGTCTATATTTTGTCAAAACAGGTGCAATTTAAATAATTTTTGTGATAAATTCTCTCTGCTTTTCTTAATTCCACTGACAGAACAATAACATCTCACATAAATATCCTGAATTCTGGGATAAGTGTTTTATAGATAGAGCCTATAGCAACATGTTTCACGCTCAGATCTCAGCTTACATGACAGTGACATTGTTCAAGTTCACACCTGAATTTAATTTTTATTGATTGGGACACTCTCTAAAATTTTTTTTACAGTATTTGGATCAGAGTAACATTTTTTCTACCCTTCAGCTTCACTTCCCCTCTTCTCCCCACCTCCCCCCCCTTTAATTATTTTCTTTCCCTTCAGGATCAAAAATTTTAAAGTACAGTAGATTTTAGTGCGTTTCTTTATATACCTGTCCAACATGCTTTTTGACTAGGCTATAGACATCGGTGAACTACTTGGAATCAAGCAGTCAGCAGTTCTGTCGTGTTCCCCACAAGTCCTGAACTTGTTTTCATTCCCTCTGTGAAAATGGCTATGTCAGCAGAGAGTACAAAAGGAATCAAATTATACTTCATCTTATTAGAAAACCACCTGGAAGGCAATGGAGACATCCCACTCCTCATTGCCTTCGAGGTCTTTGATCCACTTGAAAAGCCTCATCCACTGTCAGGAGGGCTTGCCTCCCTGCATACTCAGCACTACAAGAAAGTATATTTAAAGTGAAGGTTAGTATTGAAAATGCCCAACAGAGTTTTCCCCATGTTTCACCTTCTTCCCAATGCTTGATTTGGTTCTTCTAGTCACAGTCCTAATATTGCCAACTTCAAGTCTTGTGAATCCAATAGGCAGCTTCCTTTTCCCTTCCTCCTCTCTAGAAAAGCCTACAAGATTTCATTAATCACAGCAGTCAGTAAGCAACTAATGTTCCATCACTGGATCTCAAAAAAATCCCCACTCTTGAGAGAGTTGGTACCACTGCTATCTCTAACATGTCATGTTGCTTGTGGGACTTAGGGGCTTGGACTCCTTCTGGACCAAGTCCAGAGGAGGGTCAAAAAGATGATCAGAGGGATGGAACATCTCTCCTATGAGGACAGGATGGGAGAGCTGGGGTTGTTCAGCCTGAAGAAGATTCCAGGGAGACCTCAATGAGGCTTTTTGGTACCAAAAAGGGCATTGGAGAAGAAATAGAGAGGGACTTTTTGCAAGGGCTTGCTTGTAGTGATAGGAATGGTTTTAAACCGAAAGAGAGTAGATTTAGATTAGATATTAGGAATAAATTCTTTACTGTGAGGGTGGTGAAGCACTGGAAAATGTTGCTCAGAAAAACTGTAGATGTCCCACCCTAGAAGTGTTGAAGGCTGGGTCAGATGTGGCTTTGAGCTACCTGGGCTGGTGGCAGATGTCCTTGCCTATAGCATTGGAGCTAAATGGTATTTGAGTTCCCTTCCAAACCCAAATAATTCTTTCATTCTGAGATCAACAGCCCATCCCTGACAGTTCATTATCTTCATCAGCAGAGTGGCTGCAAACAGCACTTGACCCAATTCTTTCCCTTCCCGCTTAGGGCTCCTTACTCCTGGGGCAACTGGGAATGGTGGGAGTGTAACACAGAGAGAGGAGATTTATGGGTTTATTTACTGACCTTCAGGATGCACCCTGCTGTGAAGAGTCTCTTGCTCACCTACACAGAGGCACATGCACACACACGTATACATTAAGGCTGCTGCACTGTGATCACACAACCCCCTCTCAGAGCCCCTGCTCATCTCTTTAATATTTGATAGCTATTTGGCAGTCAGCAGAGAGGAGCAGAGCTTTGTGTTATGTAACTCCTATTAGAAGTTCAGGGTTGATAAAGCGTAAGTCGCATTTCTCATTATGAGAAATAAAGTGTGTTTCTCACTTCTTTGCATCCAAATGCCAGCCTTTGATGTCTGCACTTGGCCCTCACTGCAGCTAAAATCTCTTGTGGCATGTACTTCATAGCCATGTAAAGTAGCAGTGTGTTCTTTGCCTGCTAGTTAAGGAGATGCCAAATGATGTCAAGTTGAGGCTGAAAGTGCTTTTCCGCTCTACAATCAAATAGCTGAGCTCTGGAAGCTTATTACTGCTTTTTTAAGGATCTCTGTACCCAGTTGCAATGAGATTACTCCATTCCTATTTCTTCTTCTGCCTTCCTCATAAACTTACAACTCTCTGTTTGCTTGCTCTTAGTGCAGTGCAACAGAGGGATTAAATAGACTTCATCTTCCCTTTTTGCCTTGATGCTTTAGTGCATTTCAAAATGAAATAGGACTGTGATAAATTGCACCTTGAAGAAACCAGAAGCTTAGAAGGAGGTTTAAGTTTTAGGAAAAAATTAAAGTGGCTAAAGCAGCAGGCAAATAAAACACAATTTGAAAGCTTATAACTCCCTCCACTTCAGCGATTCTGAGATTCTCTCCTGGACCTGTCTCCCTCCTCATGTATGTTCTTAAAGAAAATCTCTTGACAGCTATTATGCCCTGTGTTACCACAACACTGTATTCAGTACTTTAAGCTTTGCAGGGTAGGAGTAATGTCTAGTATGACCTTCAGTCTTGGATATCCTTTTTTCTTTATCTTTTAGAACTACTTCCCCAATAGCCTTTATTTAAGCTTTTTGTTTCATGTGGTGTTGAAGCCAGTCCTGTGATTTCACATTTTTTTAAGCTGATAGGTTGAACTGCAGATGATAAAGGCCCTATGCTGTAAACCAAACTGCTTTTATTAATACCCCAGGCTTATCATGATGTTCCAGAGTTTTTTCTTCCTCTCTCCTAGCAGTGAGCCTCTTGTTTGAGAGAAGCAGCTAATTGATGATGGGAAATGCCTGTCTCTCCCCTTTCTGGGTACAGCCCAGATGTGCTCAGCAGGAAGGGGCTTCTGAGGAGAAGGGGACAGCTCGGTCTTCCTGCCCATGGTGGTTTCTGTGATGTGGCCACCTGTGCCAAGTGAACTGAATTGAGACCATGCAATCATTTCCTAAAGGCCACTGAGCAGCAATTACCTATGCTAATGGCTTTTCGTGTGACTGATGCAGACTGAAGTAGAACCCTTTATGGTGTTGTGTCTGGGGGTGATGGATAAGTGTGGTAACCAGTTTCCAGGTTACCCAATTTAAAGGTCTTGCTATATCAGCAAGTGCTTGCTTTTTACAAACCTGCTTGGTGGAGCTTCTGTTTGTCAAAACCCACTCTCATTTAGCTCTATGAAGAAGACCATGAAGACACATTTTGAATAGCTATTACCAATATTACAAAGAGCCGTGACCTGATGTGCACTAGGGAAGTTTACTTCCTTGTTTGGGCTTGGGGAAGGATGTAATTTTGGAAAATAGAAAGGCAATATTATTTTAAGGTACAACTGTATTAGATATGAGATGTGCCTAATTTAATGTTTTAATAAGCATTGACTAATCAAAACTAAAATTAATTTGTTCATAAGAAAAACATTTCTACAACTTCTGTTTTCAGGTGCCAAATTACAAATATCTTAAATGGTTGGATCTCTAGAGGTTTCTTTTTGCTTAATCTTTGAAAATCAGAGTTAAGACACCCTAAAACTGAGGCTTTTAAAAACCAGTTTTGACACATAACTGATTACGCATTAAAAAATAAAGCTGTATTTTGATGACGTAGGAGTTGATACATCCCCCCTGCCATTCATTGCAAACCAAAACTATATGTGAGATAATTAATTTCTTGTTTCTACAGCTAAGAGATTTTTTCACAACAGAAGGCTCATTTTTTCCCAAGAATATAAGGCAATACTGTGCTTTAAGAAGTGGCAATTTTTGTGACTTACAAACATAGATACAGGTTGTTTTGAAGGTAGTGTCATGCACAGTGGGTTATGATACAGCATTGGTGTCACAAAGAGTAAGCCTATGCTGTTTATCTTGGGATATAATTGAAACCATGTCTTTAGCAACATGAAAAAGGGGATTGGAAATTTGTAAGAAATCCAGCAAGATCAATCCATATTTTTTGTAGTATCTGCCAAAACAGATCTGAAGTTCCTATTGAACTGTATCCTAAGACCTCAAGGAATATAATATCAAACTAGTTAAAAGTACTAAAGTTTTTGAAATAGTAGTAATCTATTTTGCATGATTTGCAGAATATACCAGTATCAGGCATAAAAGGCCACCATAAATTCTTCTCTGGTGTCTAATATATTAGGCTTGCATCTGCACTTTCTACACTGCTCTCACGAGAACAGGTGAGCCCACAAGTCAGGCACAGCAACTCCTCTCCCCCTAAAGATTGCAGGACTCTACTAAAGATTTTAAGATGAATGAATGGATATTTTAAGGGTAGTCTTGGGTATTCAAATGTATGCAACTGACGAATATGCACTTGATTCAAGTCAAGTGGGCAGGAACACAAAAAATGTAATGTCTACAGTAGTATTTTGTAGTCTCTGGGAGTGGGTGATGTTTGGATATAGAAACCTGGAAGGAAACCCCATCTGGGATACCATCCTCATCTGAATAAGTAAAACTGAATAAACATTCATAGCATATAACATGCAGTGGGTGGTAAAACAGATGAATGTCAGGAAACTAAATTTCTGGAAGAAATAAGAAAAATACATATGTGGCAAAAGGTTATTGAAGAGCAAGTGGTTGTTAAAATAAGCCATGAAGAGAGTGCCTCAGTCAGGTCTTTGTAGCTCTGGCTGTCTGAAGAGGTAAGAAAGGAGGTTAGGAAGTCTATAGCAAAACATTTTTTTTTTTAAAGGGAAAATTATTTCTATCCCTTTCAATTCTATCTGGAAGTTTAATAAAAGATATTATCTCTCAATACAAACCTTGTCTTTTGTGGCAAGATTTACATGCCTCTGTGACATGAAATCCATTAAGCAGATCTAATTAGACATCCATGCCAGAATGTCCTCTGAATTAATGAAATACATTGCAGTCAAAAGGAAATCTCAGAGGAGCACCTAAACAGGAATAATGCCCGCCAAGTTATCGTTGGTTACCTCCTTTTCCTCTGATAATGAAAATGTTCAGGCAGCCAGAATTAATAACATTGTGGATGGCAAATAATGAGTCCCAGAATGCTGGAATTAAAAGGAGAGTTGGACTTGTAGCCCTTTTACAAAGCAACTGAAGGAGTAAAACTGAGCATCTCAACCAAAATGATTGAAGCTTAACTCTGTCTGGTACATAAATATCATCCTTCTATTTTCATACAGCCTTATTTTTTTCCCCAGTTTTTTAGTATTCAAGGTTATAGCATGCCAAATATAACAAATGTAGCAATTTAATCAGGAGTTGCATCTCATTTAGGCTGAGTTATTTCTTCATTTGTGAGAGATAGATGGATAGATAGACAGATAGATAGATAGACAGATAGCTTTTTATAGATCTCATCCTCCTACACCATATAGGAAATTAATGTCAAAGCAGTTAACAAAACCAGACACCACTTCATCTTGAAATAATGAAGGGAGGGACAAGTGGGAGAAAAAGCATTCAGCACTAGAGAGTGGAACATGGGTTGGACAGGTACACTGTTCACTGGGTAAAAACTGGCTGGATAGCCAGGCCCAGAGAACAGGGGTGAATGCAGTTGCATCCAGCTGGTGGCCAGTCACTGGTGGACTTGCCCAGGGCTCAGTATTGGGGCCAGTCTGGATTAATATATTTATCAAGGCTTTGGATGAGGGGATCGAGCCCACTCTCAGTCAGATGACACCAGGCTGGGCAGGAGTGTTGATCTGCTGGAGGGCAGGAAGGCTCTGCAGAGAAGTCTGGACAAGCTGGATCAATGGGACAAAGCCAATTGCATGAGGTTCATCATGCAAAGTCTGGGTCCTGCCTTTAGATCACCCCAATAACCCCAAGTGTTGCTATAGGCTGGGGGCAGAGTGGCTGGAAAGCTGCCCAGTGGAAAAGGACCTGGGGGTGCTGGTGGCAGCAGCTGAACATGAGCCAGCAGTGCCCCGGTGGCCAAGAAGGCCAAGGGCATCCTGGCCTGTATCAGCAATAGTGTGGCCAGCAGGAGCAGGGCAGGGATTGTCCCCCTGCACTCAGCACTGATGAGGCCACACCTCAAATCCTGTGCTCAGTTCTGGGCCCCTCAGTACAAGAAAGACATTGAGGGGCTGGAGAGTGTCCAGAGAAGGGCAGTGGAGCTGGGGAAGGGTCTGGAGCATGAGTCTGGTGAGGAGTGGCTGAGGGAGCTGAGGTTGTTTAGCCTGGACAAAAGGAGGCTCAGTGGGGACATTATGATTCTCTTACAGTCTCCATAAAGGAGGTTGCATCCAGGTGGGTATCAGTCCCTTCTCTCAAGTGACAGGACATAGGACAAGAGGAAATGGCCTCAAGTTGTACCAAGGAGGTTTAGATTGGATATTAAGAAAAATTTCTTCACTGAAAGCATTGTCAAGCATTTGGACAGGCTGCCCAGAGAAGTGGTGGAGTCACTATCCTTGAGGCAGTCAAAAGATATGTGGACATGAGGACATGGTTTAGTGTTGGACTTGGCAGTTACAGGTTAATGGTTAGACGTGGTGATCTGAAACGTCCTTTCCAAATCAAATTATTCTATAAAAATTAGTGTGATGAGGAACAGAAGAGGCATGAGGAAGCTTCCCCTCCGTTTTGTGCACACATAAGCCCCTCTGCATTAGGGTCCTTGCACTTGGGGACAGTCCTGTCTGTGGGACCTGCCACCCCAACCTGAGCCAGCAGCCCTATCTCCCCATATTCAGTGGGTGTCCCTAGGGGAACAGGTATGGATCTGCCTTGCTTACTTTCACCTGTCTACTCCAGTGCAGTGGGCTGCTCTAGAGCTGTTTTGGAGATGTGAGGAACACAAAGGGGGAGTCCCTGCTGCCCCAAGGGGCTCAGTGCCATGGGTGACACCTCTGTGCAGACACAGGGATGGTTTGCAAGGCTGGCCTCCAGTCACCAGCACCCCCAGGTTTTCATTGCCTCGCTCAGCTGGTCAGGCTCCAGGACATAGCCAGCACCACGCTGTGTATGGTTGTAGACATTCATTTAAGAAATCCTGTTCTCAGTTTAACTTTCCTTTAACATGGTGAAAGGAGTTTCTGCCAGGTACTGTAACAACACAGAATACAATTTCTATTGCTTTGATTATTTTTTTATTCTTTTGAAAAGAAGCCACATCTGCTCTTGCATCAGCAAATATGCAGCTTTTTAATGGCTTTATTCCCTTGTAATATTTGTCCTAGATAAGCCCCAGTTGCTAATTATTCTGGCCCTGGTCCTTCCTCACCCCTGCTGAAACATACCCCCTGTCACAGCTTTAGTCAGCACACAGAAAAGAAGCAGTGTCAGGCCTTCTAGCTCTTCCATTATTTTTGACTGACAGCCTAAATTAAAATCCTTTACTTTGCTGACTTTCATTAAAAAGCAACAGCAATTGATATTTGGGTGGAGAGGAGTAAAAAAAAATAAAATTAGCTTCCAAACATGAACTTTGCCATGCTTTTTACACTGCATAAATAGCATTGCCCCTTCAAATCTGTATCTGAGGCTGCAGAGATTACAGTACAGACAGAACTACACCATAGCATGCCAGCTGCCCCATCCTTCCTGGTTTGCACTGCTTCTGGCCACCAGGAGTATGATGCCTGTTGGATAAGCAAAATAGCTAAGCCTGGGGAATGTTAGTCTTTAGGGACTCATGCCATTTAATTTTATTTTATCATGAGAAGGAGGAGATGAAGACCATACTTTGAAGTTTTCTACATAACTATGTGTGTGTGTGCAAGTGAGCATCTGGGTATGTGCTTTTTCTGTGCAGTTCTCAACCAAATACAATGCCACATTTCCCTGACCCTTCAGAAATCTCCAGAAGGATCTAGATAAAAGATCTCACAGCAACTGGTGCTAACCAAGGTCTTTTCTTTGAGAAAGTTATTTTTCTGCCTAAAATATTCAAAAGGGACAAAATTGCTTCATGCTATCAAAAATAATCTATAAAGCAAAATGCCTAGCATGCACAGTGTGCAAGGCTACGTATATAGTTCTGTTATTAAACGAGGGGGTTAATTTAGGCTTGGCATGTAATGAATCAAGGAGATTTATAAATAATTGCCTTGGAGATAAGTCATAGAAAATCTTACATCTGCTTCTTTGTTAGTGCTTCTGGAGTGTAGTCATTTTGGGAAAGACTAAAACTAGCTGATGTAGATATATTCCCCCTCCATAAGTGATCTTGTTCTGGGCAGTTGGTTTGTTTCAGGGCAGAGAATGCAGGAATTAGAATTTGTATGTGATCCTGTTGTCTGAGGGATGTCCAGCCCCTACGATTCACAATTGGAGTTTTCCTTGAATTACTGGCAATGGTGGATCTGTTTTTGAAGGCCAGCCCTGTCCTGACATTTGAAAAATAATGCTTTCAACTTGCTTCCCACTCCCAGAACTAAGCATCCCCCAAGCCCAGTTTCTGAGAGCAGTAAATGCACCTATAGGAAATTTTCAGTGCATGATAAGAATATTTTTCCCATCAAACGAGAAGCCTGAGCTAACCAGGCACTGACTGGCCCTACTTGTTTCCGGAGTGAAGTGAATGTAGCTGGAGCAAAACCCTGGCTGGAGGATGGAGAAGTGGCTGTAAATGCACCAAATTCTTTGTTCTCCTCCTGAGTGTGTTCTGAGGTCTCTGCAGACTCTCTCATAAATCCTAAGCAGCAGCAGCCCGAGGGCCATGAGGGACCCACTGACATGAAGCCTTTTAAATCTGCCTTTTGGAGATGGAGGAGGAACAACAGTAAAACCATCATCATAATAGAGGCACCAGAAACTCCTAATGTTTGCTCAGTCCATCCTCTGCTTCCAGATGAGCCTAAGCTGTTTTCCTTTCTATTTTTATTTAATTTTTTTTTCTTGGTTCTCAGTGTTTCTAGAGATTACTTTGTCCTTTTTTCATAAGCCATCAGTTCACACTGTGATCTGAGACACTGAGGGAACAGAGGATCTGATGCCAAAATGTTAACAGATTTAAGGTATCAAGAGGCAAGTCACAGGAAATAACTCATTTGTTCAGGCATTCAGAGCAAATATTTATAAATTTCTTCAGAAATAATTCCCACTTCCCAAAGCCAAAAGGCAAAAGGCAATGTTTTCTGGGTGTATTGAGACTCGTATGGGTAACTAAGAATAGCCTGGAGAGCAGGAAAGGAAAAAGCAATCTGCTTTGAATTTGTAGATCTACCTTAGACGTTAAGTAAAGTAGGATGCATTATGTCTGGGCAAAAGGACCTAGATTATGAGGACTCTGGAAAAAAAAAACGAGGGCCTTTCTTGACTGGATAAGTTTACACTAAAGTGAATGAAATGCCAGAATCAGGAAGTAGAAAGCTGAATGCTTTGGATATAGTCTTCATCATAGCTCTCTTAGGAAACACTGGTTACTAGGCCTAATCGAAAAATATTTGCTCTGCTGGAAAAGTGTGATGAGAAAAAGAAACGTTTAACTGAAAATAGGAAATCAACATATTCTTTTTTTTCCCATAACCGTTGAAATTTTCATTCATTTTAATCTTATTGCACTAACTATAATCTGTCAAAAGTATTTGAAATAAGGTGTTTAAACTTTTGTTTTGATTGGTGCAATTACATTTATTTAATCAAGTTAGGCCTGATTTGCGCAGATGCAAATGACAGCTGAACTCCTCACGTTCTGTGTTTTTATACATTCACCACCAGGTCTGGGAGGATGCACGAGTGACTGTTATATTGATCAGTATACAATGGGAGTAAACTTCAAGCACTCTTAAACAGAAATAGCAAAAAAAGCAAACCTAATCGACTTGTTTTTATGCAAAAGTTGTTTATGGTCTTTCTCAGTTTGGAATAAGAGTGGGTGGAATTGAGAAAAGCTCAGTGAATTTACACTAAATCCAGCGCACAGCTTGTGCCCTATTTGTGAATGGTCTAGGAGACTCCACAGAAAATGGCCATTTTGCAGCTGCCATCCTCTCCTGTGGTGTCCAGCTGTTGCTGACTGGTGGGAGCTGTGTTCTGCTGGCAAGGTGCACCTTGCACTGAGGTTCTTGGGACAGGGGCACCCCGTGGCAAGGTGTGGGCTGTCCCTAGAGCCCCATCATTTAGTGTACCCCTGCTCCTCTTGGCTCATGCAATCAGACAAATACCCATTACATTGTCCATGTATTGCACATATAGACACTCACCATCAGAAGGGACTTGATGCCATGCATGAAGGAAGCTGAGACACTTTAATGTCAGGTTAATACAATGATTTATCATGAGTCTTTCCGTTAACATTCATATTTTCCTGGAGGAGCTGTTTGATTTGGTGTAGCTGGGTCCTGAAGAAAAACCCAAACACTATCCACGACTCTTCTCTGATAACATTGCACAAAAATAATTTGCTTCCAGATTGCTTTAAATTTGTCCTAAAACCAATTTGGAATAAATATGGTTAAATCAATGCATGTATTGATGAAGCATTATTCTCTTACAGTTGGCAGGATTAGGGCCAGTTTCTCACATATTTCCATCTTGAATTTCTTTGGCATTTCTGGATTATCAAAGGCACACTCTTTGCCAGGTTCAAACCAGATAGGATCCTGATGCTGGGGTCTTTTTGTGGAATAAGTGCTGAGGTACTTTAAATTCGCCCTGCTGAATGCAAGCTTATGTTAAAGCCTTCATGTGGTTTTGAGTATTGCTGCTTTATGCTTTTGGCATGGATTATGGTAGTTATTTTAGCAGTGTATAGTGACAAAAGATTATAGTTTAGGGCAGAAAAATAATGGATTTACAATACTCTGTTGAAACTGCTGCAGAAGTAGAGGTAGTAGACAGGGTCTGACTGCAGTGAAATCTAGCCAAAGAACCAGAAGCTGAGTGGCAGCTCTTCTGAGCAGAGGCAAACATGTGGTTTGGTCCTCTGGGCAGAGCTGCACAGTGACCCCAGGAACAGACTGAGGTGTGGGTTTGCTGCTGACTCAGAGGCAGAGGTGCCAGGAACATTTTGGGCAGCACGTTTGGTCTCATTTCAGCGTTTCCTGTTCAGAGACTGCACTGCCTCAATGTGCTTATGTTCTCAGATGTGATACAGTCACAGTCCAATGTAGGATGGCTCCAGGCAGTGAAAGCTGTAACTGCTTTGTCAGTGAAGTGGAAAGTATGTATAATGCACATGGTATCAGTGACTAGTGTTTTATTCATTAAAGGCATCCTAGTTTTGTACCGTTATATCCTCAGCAGACCAGGCAGAACATACAGTCTGAATTGTGATCCAGAGGTTTAGTATATATTTCAGAAGGTCTGATGCCATCTCCAACTGCACAGAGTATTAAAATATTTTACAACTGGTGCACAGTATCAATAGCCATGTGTATGAAGATAATTCATGCCATCATTTAGAGGCACTTGTACTCTACTGAGATGCTGATTAAGGGAAGAATACAGCACACACCCAGTGTCAGAGGTCATCACATCACTGAGATTTTGTTCATCAAGTTGCTGGTCTTGGAAGAGCTTCATGATGCTTCCCATTTCTTTCACAACCAATCATTGCTGCCAGTGGCAATAATTGACTGGACCATGGTAAACATGCCTTTACCAAGTCAGGTTCTTAAATATTAAAATATTTGGTCTCTCTCCATCCTAGCCTTTCTGCAAGCCTGAGTCTGAAATGTTAGCAGATAAAATAGAGATGTAAAACTAGAACCAAAACAGAACAACACAAATGCTTCCTAAAAATCCTCTCTTACTGCTGCTAGCATTTCTATTTTGTCTATGATCACCATAAAAACAAACAAATGGAACTGTTTGTGCTTTCCCTGTAAATTTTGGTGCAACTTTTTTCATGGTTTCCTTTTAGGCTCCAACCACATCTGAGCTCTTGAAGCCCAGACTATCATTTTTTTAACCCTTTTATTTTTCCCTCCAGTCTTGCTGGCCAGTATTTGTATAGCATGTTGCTATACAAATATATAATTGTATCTTTTATGTTTCTGGATATGTGAGTGTTAAAGAAGGACAGTTAAGTACTGTAAATATTATTATGATCAAATAGTAATACCTAGTTCAGATCCCAGCCTTTTAGGTCCCACCTTTGTTGCTGCTCCCTTGAGTAGTCCAGCCCATTTTGGTGGGATGAGTCCTGCTAGCAGAGCCAAACCTATTGCCAGAGTGTGATGGTCTGATTCAGAACTTGCAAATAACACCCTCACTGAGTCCCAAAGGAGTATTGTTCCTGAAAGAACTAATGGCATGCTGGCTTTGTGCACATAGGGAGGAAATATCTGTGGATTGTTTCTCCAGGTGCTGTTTCAGTTTGGGGAGAAAAGGACTTGAGACGCAATTTAATGTATCGACATGATTCCTTTTTTTGTAATGACCTACGTTCTTCCTTCCTCCAATCCACCAAGGCAGCCAGCCCTATATATTGTTCTCCACACTGAGGCACTTGAAGAAAATGTTTTTCTGACCGATCAGAAAGATAGATTACATCTGTTTACTTTCAGGATGTCTTTAAGACAGAGTCCTCAAGTGCCAGAGCAGGCTGTGGGAGGTCTCCTTCATTGGTTTTAATTAATGTTACTTTGCCTCATTAAAATTGCTGAGCACTTTGTTCCATCTAAACTGGAATAAACCATCCCTAAAACAAAATATGCATTGGCAAAAATGAATTAGCACAATTTTAAAATTAAAGTTATGACAGTCCGTATTAGATTTAGGTATTCTAACTTGACTGTGTAACAAAAGTCTGCTGTTAGCCTTGTAGATGTCAGCTTTGTAGACTTGCCTGCCTCTATTTGCATTTAGGAATAATATTATCTCTTCTTCTTGTTATTTATAACTCCCTAGACTTCCTTTTTACCTCCTCTCACCTGCCGTACTGTTGTGGCTGCTAACTGAAAGGAGTGGCTTTTTCTCTCCCCATCCACTTATTCTAATCCCCATTCATGCTCTCAGTGGCTGAACAGTGTTTCTTGGACATAATCTTTACATCCCCTCCTTAGAGGACAGAGTACAATTTTTCCTTTTATGCTCCCCAAAAATGTATAGAGCGATTTATGTGATGAACTGCCAAACAATTGCTTTCAGTTCACCATGAGCGAGGGATCTTGCTTTCAGGTTTTTCACATGTGACCTCAACGTATCAAAATGACCTTTTCAGACATTGGAAAGCTCAACAAGATGTGAAAAGAAGTCAAAGTGAAAACCCAGGAGTGTATCATAATGACACTTAAAAACTGGCCTCATTGCAGCACTCCTCAGGAAAAGCACATTAAAACTGGATCACCACAAATCTTCAACATTTTGTAATCTTAAGTTACCTTAGTACTGAGGTGTTATAAACGCATCAAATCACTGGTTGTGTCTGAACAGAACACAAAAGCGGCCTGTTAGAAAAATTATTCACAACTAAAATAGCTCTTCGGAAGGAAGCTGGCCAGTCTATTTTGGGAAAATGCTATAATTCAAAGGAAGCAAATATTGTCAATTTTCTCTGGTATTTGCTAGCTGTTGACCTTTGTGAGGACCAGTGCACCTAACTCTTGTTGCAGAGACCCCCTCCATACAGTGAGGGGACAGGAATAATCAGTTTCTGGAAGGTAGTTTGATTTCTGTCTCTTCTCAAGAGAAACTCAAGCCACCTATCATTCTTCATTTCATCACCTATCTTTGCCTAAATATGGAAGCAAAGGTGACTGCACTTTCAGTTTGGGAGCCTCAAGTAGGTTCCTAAAGTCAGGAGGGATGATTCTAAGCCCATGTGTATGACTGTAACTAGACCCTTTGTGGTTTTTTTCCCTTTGACTGCTGAAGTTGTGAATCCATACATAGTTTACAATGACATATCTGTGCTAATCTGCATAAATCTTCAGATAATAACTTAAATGAGGTATCATTTATTCTCCAGCAGTCCTAAATGAACTAGTCGTGGTCTCACAGGGTGATATAGTTCATAAAATGAGAATGGCTGAATACTACATAAAATATAGACAGGGATGTGGCAGTGATTATGCTAAGGAGAGCTCAGCTGGGCAAGGCAGGAGTTGCAGGCTGCTTCTGAGTGAAGAGGTGAAAAGGTCTGTCTGGTGTTTTGCCAAAGCATTTGCATTTGCACCCTTCTCCTTTCTTTGTTCAGTCGTCTCTGTTGGACAGGGCTCGCTGTTCTCTCTGTGATTGGCAAAGCAAGGCTCTTTCTGAGCCTCCTGACGACATCATGAAGAATGTTTTTGCAGTGACAGGTTCAGTGGCCCTCTGGTGAGACCCAGAATTTGGAGTTACTTTGGACTGACTTTTCTTGATAGAAAATGAGATTTTCTATCTCATTTAGATAGAAATTATGTATATGAGTGCAAGCTAATCAGCAACAAAGGAGAACCTATGTGATTTTACAAGCCTGGGCCCTGAGAATGAGCAGTATTTGAAAGAAACACACTTGGACAAACAGATCTTGAAATAATAAAGGGAGGAATGTGTGAAAAGGAGAAAAGAAAAAAATAGAAATTTAAGCAATATGATGAGATGATGGAAGTAAACCAGAAGACATGCAGCCTGATAGAAATACCAGCCCTTTTTTAGATACCCACTGAAAAAAATTACAGGAGGAACTTCCTCTTGTAAAGCAGAAGAGAGAGCCACTGAAGAGATACTTGAGGGGTTACAGCTTGTGGAATTGAGGTTTTAGTCTGCTGCTACGAGGTTCTTCAGTCATCCTAAAATTCAAGTAACACAGGCAGTGCTATGTTTAGGCGAATGAATAGAGAATTCAGCAAGAAATCTGTCAGCTGTCTCCCTAGCATTAAAAAAAAAATGAATGAAACTGTAAGATTGGCAAGTTTCCACCAATGGTTACTAACAATAGAGGAAATTATTTGGGTAAATGTAGAATTACGCAAATTGTAGAAGACTTTGGGCAAGGACATGGAGAAAAGCCAGTTTGATTTTCCTAGATACCATTTCAAGTGAACGAGGGAAAAACCAGAGAAGCTAGGACACCCAGGGTTTGGATAGATGACTGCCCTTCTGAAGTGAAACTGGAAGTTAAGGTTCTATGGAAAATTATGCATCACGTCCCACCCAGATCATAGAGTCCTATAAATACAAAGTGCAAGGAAAAGGAACTAGATAATTCATCAAAGGAGACATAAAACAAAAGAGAGAGCAGTGAAAAGTTCAAACTTAGATTTTTTTTTTGCAAAACAAAATGAGTCAATGTGATATAGAATGTCAGATAAAGAGATAATCTTAGTGCTTAGTAATTGCATTAATACTTCAGACAAGCTGTAGGAATGAAACATTATCCCTGAAGAAATTATGCATTTATGGTACAAATGGTTTTTCTAAAAACTAATAGGTTGGTTTCTAACCCTGAAATATTAAGGTCATTGGTTTCTATCTTGCTTATGAAAGACAGAGAGGGCAAGAAAGGTGGGGAGAAAGTGGGGAGAATCTACAGTACAGTCTGCATAAAGCCAGTGCTGCCTGTGGTATGAATATGGATAATGTTGGGATCTTGAAAGCATGTGGGTCAATATTAATCAGCAGAGCTTCAGTGAACAGTGTGGTGGTGGATATCCTCAGATCACTCACAAGGTTAACAGAAAGGGTAAAATCTGTGAGGTGCTGCTTACATTTCTGTCTGTGTAGCAGGGATGTAGGGCATCACAGTGGGAGACGTGCTGCCTCCTGAAGACAATGCTAACACATTTTTAAGTTTGAATAAAAGATGGATGAGAATATCCTACCTCAGGAAGCAACTGCTTTCTAAAATTTCCTTACAATGGATGAAGAAGTTTTACCTGAGTGGCTGGTGAGGGCCCTGTGCTCACGGCCTGGTTGCATTCACTATGGGCATACAGGTGCCTGGCATTAAAGAACAAGTAATATATCTGCTTTGCTTCTCAGAAGGATCAATACACAAAGCTGAGGAAAACTAGTAGTAAAATAACTGTGGGAAGATCTTTTGCTATAAGAATGCAAAGAGATTTTCAAATGGATTTTATTGGATGAGGAGATATGGATTGTCTCATAGAGTGGGACTTTTTTTGTCTAAAAGCCATTCTGTTTCAGGATTATGAAAAAGGCATCATTAGAAATGAAGAAGCAATATTATAGCTAAATTTAAAAAAAAAGCTTAGGAGATGGTAATCAATATAAGTTAGAAGTTACAAAGTGTAGATAATTGATGAGAGAAGCTAAAGACATCAGGGAAAAATCAATGGTTAGCAGAGCTGGGGACAGTAAAGATTATTTAAGTATGTTAGAAAAAAAGATATCCTAGCAACAGTATAAGGCGTTACTTGATGGAGATGGCAAAACTGTTAATGATGCAGAAAAGAGAGTCCATCAATAAACATTAATGTTCTGTATTTTTTCTGGGAAAAAGCAAGGTTACGTGTATGAAGCAGGTGATAATGGTAAAGTACTTTCCAGCTCAGTGGTGACATAAAAGGACATAATGTGCCTTCTAGGTCAGGCCAGGCTTACAAAGCAATTACTACGACTTGCTGAACTGGCCCATTCATTAGGAATGCCTCCTAATTCAAAGAAACGATGTAAATTAAGGTAGCAAACAGAGGACTTTCCTCCTTATATGGGTGGGGTTTTAGGGTATTTTAGATATTTTAGATGATGTAGAAGGTCACAGTTACTAGAGTGCAAGACACTGAGGAAAGGACTGACTTCCAGACTCCATACTCAGTTCTCACGCTGAGTGTGTTTCTGTCTTCTCGACTGCATCCTTTATGCACTGCAAGAGCAGTGGGAGGTGGAATGCTGTGAGTGAGGACCAGACTGGAGAAGCACAGCCTCTGACAGCCTTACCTTGGTTGAGTTACATGAGTGGAGGTGGAAAAGGGCTTTGCTCCAGGTATAGGAGATGTACCCATGGCCACATCAGAATAGTTAAGGGACCAGATTATAGTGAGAAGTTACATGAAGAATAAGATGACATAAAACTCTGAGATGGCAGTATCAGAAGTTCTCCTTTTTTGCCTTTTTCACCCATTGGTTTTCATATGAACAATGGTTTCAACAGTGAATATACTATATTGCATAACCTGATCAGTACCATTGCTCTTGTTTTGATAACATTTAAGAGGGTGAAACAGTGGTAACAGATGAAAACTACTGGCAACAATCCCTTTTCAGTGATAGATCTCTTCAACTTTCTCATAATCATCTGTACTTCACCACAGAGCTATTGATATCACAGCACAGAGGGAAATTCTCTCTCCTGGTTGTGAAGGTGACACAAAAAACTCAGCTGCCTTTGTTGTGTTTCATATAAAATAATGTCAGGACAAAAATAAAAACCTGTTAACAGCTGAGGTAAATTAACAGCTAGGAATGTTTATAGTTTATGACCCTCCTGGGGGTTCCATGTTAGAAGAATTTTTTTGTGAGAAGAAAATTATTTTTTTGCTGGATCTTTTCATATCCTGCAGCAAACCATGAAGAGCCAACATTGGCTCCTCAGCTCTTCCTTCTCTCTGATAGGGCTTTGCAGCCACCAAGACCTTATGGCTTTCTCTTCTGAACCTGTTTCCAGCAGAGCCTTATTCCAGAAGGACACTACATATTGCACACCTGCCTCACAGGGCTTGTGCTTTTGCTAACCCCACTCTATGGAACTCAAGTTGACTTGTGAATTCTTGAGTCAAGACACCATCATAGTATGATTTGTTGTAGAGTCTTCCAGTTTGGGGTTTTTTGGTCTTGTTTGGGGGTATTAGTGTGCAATTACAACATGTTCTGAAGTTCTGTCATTCAGTGACAGCTTCTAAAAATTAATTTGTATGATTCTTTATCCATAACTGCTGTTTATTACATATACAGTAGGCAATTAAAGTGGTTATTTCAGGTATCTGTCATTAACCTTAAACCCCACATTATAACTACATGTAGCTTAAATTTTTAGGGCTTTTCCCTTAACTTAGCTTCCTTTTCTTTTATTTTGCACTCTTCTTTTTGTAGATATTTCTTATATAAATCCATGTTCTGCCAATACACAGAAGGATTTTCTGAGCAAGATTGAATTGTAATGCCATTTACATATGTATTGCTAAAGTAATTATGAAAAGGATTGCTACCTTTTATGTCTCCACAATTGAGTGTATCTTACCAGTGAATGAGTAATTTTCAAATTGTACAAATGGGTGGTCTGGAAGATTATTTCCCATATTGACATGTTATTTCAGTAATTTCCCTCCATATATGATTTCTTTTAATGCATTTTCAAAACATTTTATTTCCCTTCAAAATGGGTATAGTCTCGATGAGTGTTAAGATCTCAGGAATTGGTAGACTTTTCACGTGGAGCTCTCTCATTTGCACGTCATGTGGTGATAGTAATGAGGGCAGTCATGAAATGCCAGTGTGACAGCTGTGGGTGACTCTGAAGAGGCTGGACGGGCACATGCCATTCCTTTGCAGCAGGTACAGCATCTGCAGAGAAAATGAGCATAGAGCCAATAATACCTGTGATCTGAAATAAGACAAGCATCACCTATTGATTGACAAATGAGAATGACGCTGCTTGTGCACCTGCTAATTTCATGCCGATGCATTTATAGTTAGACACAAATTATAAATCTGCTGGGGTTTTGGGGGTTTTTTTCATTCTTTCGTATTGTATTGTGAACTCCACTAAAAGGTGATTTTATGCCTGGGATACAAACATGTGGGAAATTAACAGAGCTTGAGAAAGGCACTAAAGCTCTGCCAGTGCGTTAATTATCTGGCAAGTATATCTAAAATCTGGTAAATCACCCATAACATCAGCAGACAGAAGAGGGATCCAGACTAAATTAGCAGCTAACATTTTAGATGTGATTCTTACTTAGACACGTAAGTAAGGAGAACAGTTTCTGTAATAATCATCTGAATTCTGCTACCCAACAATTAATCCCAAAAGAGATGATTCTGATTTGTGCAGCTCATCCTCTTTGACACACTACTCAGAGTGTATGTAAAGTGCAGAACACAGAATGATTTGACTTTTCTCAGCAAATTGTACATCTGTTCAATAAAATAAAACCCTGCATTTTAGTGTACTTTCCTAAAAGGAAATTCAAACATCATAAAAAACTTCTGGAATATACCATATTTAAATGACACAGAATATATGTTTACTAGTAGGAGATAGCACTTAGATGAGATCTTTCCCAGTGCCTTCATTTCAGTTATTTTTCTTGCTTCAACTTACAGAGAAGTCATTGTAGTGGTTGGACGACAGCACGATTTCCTTGGAGAGCACTGAATCCGGTGCAATTCTGCGTAGAATTCTGAGTATACTCTAGGTTAAAGAAAAAAGCACAGAAGAAGAAATAACAATTAGACACAAATAATCCACAATAATCCTACTGAAAATAACAGAAAAACAGCAAATGCGTTTTACTTTGCAGTAATGGTCTTTTTATTTGAGTTTTCCACAGACTAAGATTCTTCTCTAAGAGACGTATTAGGATGATTTTTATTTACAGAAGAACATCTTTGGCTCTAGAAAAACAATTTTCTCTATATTTCTTTTAGTAAGTGGAACTGTGCCCAGACACACTCTCGGTGAGAAAGCACTAAGTAATACATGCTTTTTTTTTTTTTACAAACGTGTATGCAGTCAGGTTGGATGATACTATTCTGCCTTATGCCAAGGTTTAAATCACTGGAATGTCTAAAGATAAGCCAACAGGGAAAAAAATCTCAGAAGTAATAATTTATTAAGAAAACTGTCCTCAGGGTGACAGTGGAGAACATGTCAGTATCTGGGAATATGGGAATATCCTTGCCTGGTTCCAGGTGACTCTGGTGGTGTTTCTTTTCCCTGAGCTTGATGATGGAATGGAAGGGATTGTATCCATCAGCAGACACTCAGGTGGGTTGCCAAGAACAAGCATTGGTGGCCATGAGGACTGTCAGGCAGGTGCAAGCCCTTTTGCTGCATTTTGGTGCATGCAGGCAGGGCAGCAGGCAGGCAGGCTTGGCCCCACAGGCATCAGCAGCACCCTTGGAAGAGGTGTGCCTGCAGGCAAACACAAGTATCCTCTCCCTTGTTGCTTCTGTTCTGCTTCTTCTTGAAGACAGTGGTGGTGAGGAGGTTTATTGGGATTTCTTGCTTAGACTTTGGGAGGGGAGGAAAGGTGGCTGCTCAGCGGGAGCATACTGTGAATGTGGAGGGTGTGGGGCAGGCAAATTCTCATGTGCAGACTAGCAGAATTCATTGCACAGCCTTTAAATGCTCTGTGAAAGGTGAATAAGAAAAACAAGCAATAGCTGCAGGAATACCTGCTCATCAGGTAGAAAACTGGAGGTGAAGAACAGAGAGCTTGATAACTGCTCCTTTGTGAGCTTCAACTGGAACAGGTACTATGTTCAAGACATTTGGACTCAGATACACAGAAATAAATGCAATTTTCCTAGTCTGAGTTCTTCTGGTGTTCATGATGGAGACAAGGGTGAGGAGCTATAACAAATCAGCATTTCCATGGTGATGCTCACTTGGCCATGAAATGGGAGCTGCTTCTCTATGGGGACTTGAGGATGATGCACAGAGCTGGAAAAGTACACTGCAGATATGACCAGTGTTTCCCAGTTAAGGAATGAGAGGTTTTGACATCTACCCTGAAATGTAGTCAGCAAACACTCCTTTATAGCCACTTGCTAGTGGTAGAATTTCCAGAGGTATGTTCTCCTCCTTGTTTGAGACATCTCTCCCAGAATACAATGAAATACTTAATTGAACTGCCTGTTTCTCTCCATTGCCCAGAGTGGAAGCCCCTACACTGCCAGAGAAGCCAGATGCCTGCTTTTCAGGGGGATGAGATACGTCTGGTCTTCAGAATCTGCATTATGCTGAAAAGTCACCTTGTGTGATGATACCACAGCTGCTACAACTGTGAAGTTGAGTGATTTTAAAGGCTCGTTGAATCCCATTGTCATTCATGAATTAACATGTAAGGCTGAGTTCCTGGGCTTTAGAGTAGAGGTTTCTAAGGAAGCTTTTCTAAATTGGAAGAAAACATGATTTATCAACTTCTGGGTATTTCTGTTGCTATTACACTGGGGTTTTTTACTTACCAGTAAAAAAGTATTTGAAGTACTGAGTATGCCTTCCTTATATTAAAAAACATTTTGTAGAATATCAGATGCTGAATATGAAAAATGCCCAGAGCAGAGGATGGAGAACAACAGGCATTTCTGCTTCACAGTGCCTGTGAGGAAAAAAGGATGGTTTCATGTCAGAGTGAGAGTGAATTAGATGAAAATTTCAGTGAATTGACAGCTAATAACCACTGTACCCCACAGACTCTGAAATGCTTTGAGTTGAGTGCAACATTTTGTTTGACATGGAATGAAAGATTTTATTTTGGTTTCAAACAAATTCAAATATTCTATGAAATAAAGAAAATTTGTATATGGAAGTAACTTCAAATGAGAAAATCAAAACCTTTCATTTTCAAAATGTCAAAATGAAGCCTTTCCATTTTTCACTGATTTCTTTTGTCTGAAGCTAACAATTCAGCAAATTTCATACAAATTCATGAAATATTTATGTGATGATGAGTCTTCATTTTATTTCAATAAATAGCTTACAGTTAAAAAGTATGCACAGCTTAAGCATTGCATCATGTTGTCCAGCCAGCCCCTTAACAGCACCAGGTTCTTCTCTCAGATATTTTAAAACCTGAATAGAGTCTGTTACAGACATTAATAAAAATGACAAATATGTATCTTTCTTCATAAAAATATAGATTTGCTGTTAAAATGTAGAGTAAGATACCTTAACTCATTGTAAAAGACTTAAATTACAAAAATGGGTGAAATAAATAATTGAAACGATGGGGTATGTCACATAAAACTCAATCCATTTACTGATAACTGAGTATTTTTAAAATCTGCTTCTCAGTGTATTTTTTTTACAGCTTCTTCTGCAGTTTCACTGTGTATGTGCTTTGATTTGGTTCTGCTTTGCTGCAGTTCTTCCACCACAGTTTCACCAAAGGGGCTGGGTAAACACTGAGCACATAAATTGCAAATATATATGCATGACTTGCCCTCAATTTACATTATTATTGCAGCAAATATAAACCTGGCATAAGGCAAAACAACAACCTATTGATAAGGCTGATTGAGGCAGGCTTGGGTGCCTAACTCTTTTTGGACAGTGTCTTGATTTATACTATAAATAATCAGGGTAGGGTTTTATCTTGAAGCCTTTGTGTGGGAGTTAAATGGGATGTCCTAACCTTTGAACTATCTTTGGGCTCCAGTTCAGAGGGATGGCACTGTGTTCAGTGTCACAGAAAACATGAAAGGGACTCTAAGGGATAGGAAGAGTGATGCAGTATGCCCTTTTTGCTGTTGATTTTTCCATGGGGATCCTTCTCACATTTCTTTTTGCTGATAGGCTTCAACTTTTTTTGTGAAGCATTTTCAGAAAATGACTGGGAGAACATACACATATACAAAATTTATAAGTAGCAAAGAATATTTTCAGGAGGGGGACAAGAGGCACTGTTAACATAGTACATGCTGGTTTTGTTTGTACATGCATAGTCATATACAGAAAGAGGAAATGTTATTTGTTCATAGCATAGGTGGAGTGCTTAATTATGTGGAAACTTTAGGTTATGGTTGGAAGGCAGATTTAATACCTAATGCAATTAAAGAAGTAGAATCTACAGAGAGTGCAAGATAGTATTAAAGTAATTGGAGCACCTTTTCTCTTTGCTAAAACGATTACACAAGAAGAGTGTCTGTGCCAAATATTCTCTTTGGGGACAGTTTGAAGGACTCCCTTTGTATATGTCTGCCACATCATTCTGTGTACTGAGGAGTAAACCTCAGTACAAAGCACGTGCTTCTGTGGTTTCTGATAAATTGCATTGCAGCCATGGCTTTGGTTTTTTTGTTTTCACTTCTGGCTGCTTTAATACCGTGGGAATTCTGGCTTTACAGTATTAAAAATGAGCACAATATAGAAAGCACCTACAAGTCTCAATGCATATTGTTCTTGGACTTCACAAGTGGCATCAAAATGCAGTCAGAATTCACTCATCCCATAAATGGAGCAAGGAAAAAGCAAGGTACACAACTAACTCCTCTCCACTGATGGACAAGGTCTGAGCTGGGGGGAGGGATGGCAAAGCATGGAAAGTAGATACATGGAGCAAAGCCTTCTGGACTTGGCATGCCTCTTGGTCCTCCTGTGGACTGATGAGATCTCTCAAATATGGGTGTAAATTTCCCATGTCACACCTTGCTATCGAGTGCAAATTGAGTCTTATGTGAGGGTGGCTAAAATAAACCAGTGGTTAGTAGGTGTATTAAACAGTCTTTGGGTTCCATATGACATCTGTGGATGACAGGCATACAAATGCTTTCTTTGGAATTAAAGCACATGCAGCTGATAGTCTTCAAAGTTTCATTTTGGTGGCTTGCTTTTTCTTTTTCTTTTTCCCTTAGAAATGTAAAGCTATAATCAGCTGGAGTAGTAGGTCACAGGGTTTCATTTTAATGGAGGAGGAGAAGGGTGATAAAGACACTTTTTATTCACAGAGAATGTTATCATGCAGCATGAATGGGGACTGGAGCTCATTTAGCCTTTCTCTGCAGCCTCTCAGAGCTCTGCTTTACAGAAGAACATGTTAGAATTTATGGTAGTTTCATTACTAGATTTGTCAGGCAACATTTGTCTGTTGTGAAAAAGACAAACCTGCTTAAATTCTGGAGATTAAAAGGCATGTCTCCTTACTCTGAGGTGACAGACCTTTGTGTCTGCAGCCTGCCTGAGGTAACAGACTCATGCCTCACTTCTGAAATTAGGTATGGATTTCCTGCTGGCAGTGGGGAAACAGGGCTGAGGTCTCCTACATAGGGACGTATTGCCTAATGCATATTCCCTGTGTGGAGCTGCCTACCACAGAGTGCAGAACCCTGAGTTTTAGCCTTTCTTGCCTTTTTTTCACACTACCAAAGACAATGCCTGCTGCAACAGTGTAAGAAAGGCAGCAACTCAAGGTCTCAGCTCTGTGGCAGATGTCTCCTGCTACCCTGGCTTTGGAGGTGCCTCACTAACTAAACCCAGAGTATTAATTCTCAGGTGGAAGCCTGACAGGAGGTTTTGGGGTATCACTCAGAGGGCCTGGTACAGCAAAAGTGTCCAAGTCTTAGCCCCAGTGCTCAAACCTTAGCCCTCAAAGCCAAAGGCAAAGTGTGCCCAAATGTCAGTGGGTACATTAGGATGCCCCAGAGAGTTGGAGGAACTCCAGTGACTGATTAAATAGGTTCTGAAGGGTCACCTGGTAAAGGAAAAACTCACCAATTTTTACCTTGCTTAGAAAATAATGTATGTCAAAAATGAGATAAAATCTTGCCTTTGCTCAGCAGCTGACATTTTGAAATTAGGTCTTTCATTCTCTTGGGGGAAAAAAGAAAGGTTTGCAAGAGGAGTTGTGGAGAGATCTGCCTTTAAGTGATGACTGTGGCAGAGTGCTGAGGCAGCTTGAACTCCTGAAGAAATTTAAGAGGCTATATTCAATGCAGGGGATGTGAGCACAACTTCCAGTAATTCAGCTCCTGTTGTGTCCCCTCTAGAAGAGATACTGCATGAGGGGGTCAAATCAGGAATAGAGGACACACTGAAGGACTGAGGAACAGGAAAGAGGCACACATTTCCCCACTTTCCCACACATCTAGTTCCAGACTTTTGAAAAGTTCTATCATGTTCCCATATGATTATGCCTCTACTCTCTGTGAGACATACGGTGTAGGATCCATGAAGTGTTTGGGAACCTCCCACTAGAGACCATTCTGTGGGCACACAGGATTAGGTCCATATTAGATTTCTGCACCATTTGGAAGATGGCATTTGAGCTAAATATATTGTATTTAGCCTTTGTTGAGACTGCAGGGTGTTCCCCTGCCGTGCAATGATGTCTGCAGCAGCCACACTCTGCAGCCTGAGCCCACCAGCAAAACTGGGTCCTAGGATGGCTGCACACCAGTGAATCCTGTGTGCATGCTCCTAACATCATCACTGGGTTTGCATGCTCAAGCCGTCAGTTAAATTTAAATGTGTCAACCAGGAAAACTCTAGGAGTGTAGGATACAAGTGAGGGCAAGCTTTATTTTAAAACATGTAGGTTGGCTGTGGTTAGATCACTGGGGAAGCCTGTGGCTTGTCCACGTTTAATGTTAAGTCAGGCTTAAAATCACATTAGTTAAAACAAGTTAACTAACACATTTGCAGATGGAAACGCTTTCCTCATGTGTCTGGAGGAAGGTTTCTTGTTTGCAGTAGTGAATAATGCTTTGCTACTTATTATTACAATGCTACTTATTCTTACAATAAGAATAAGGAAGCACCTGATAACTGGGTTATCACATCTCTGTGAGGCACTTGCACTCAGACATCCCTGTGATGATCAAGTTAATCATTGCAACAAAGCAAAACTGAAAGGAGCAAAAGCCTTATGTTTTCAGTCCACCTAAATCCTTGAATGGACTGATTGCACTTGTCCCCCCACATGGGGCATTCACTTAAGAGTTGGACTCGATGATCTTTGTGGGTCCCTTCCAACTCAGAATATTCTCTGTGAGTGTGGTCTGTGTGTGTGTGTATGAAAGAGACAAGGCTGGAGAAAAAAAAGACATTCCATCAGGAAGATGGGGACCATCTCCTTTGGCAGCAGCACAGACACAGATGGCTTTTGGCAAGCGTGAACCTGGCCAGGTGCACCAGGTCTGCCCAGCTGGCACCAGCCTCCTGGGTCTGGTCCTCTGCTCAGCCTGGGGGACCATTCATTCCCAGGAGGGAGCTGGTGTGCAAATGGATGGCTGCAATCCTCTGCAGCTGCCACTTTTGTGGTGTATTTTGAGATGGCTGTTTTCAAGTTTGATCTCTTGGGTGATCAGTGCAGCTTGGCAGCACTGCAAAACCTGGAGAGGCAGCAATTGGCAGTGCAAGGGGGCAGTGGTGGTTGGGGAGAGGTTGTGGGTCAGCAGAGTGAGCTTCTGCAGCCAGCACTACACCAAAGGTAGTGTGTTCTCCAGTGGCTCCTATCCCTTCTTCTGTCTCACTCTGTAATAAACAGTAGAGACATTAGAGAAGTTATGTTGTCTAAGTCAAGAAATTGCTAGGGTTTTCCAATCAATTAAGCAAAGCACGTGTTAAACAACTTCTCTGGGGGATTGAATTGCCTTTCTTAGCCTTTCTTTTTTAAAGGACTTGATATATCTCCAGCACAAGAAAAAGAAATGACCTAGCAATATAAAGCAAAAAGGTATTGGGAAGCTGGAAGCCAATAAGCATATATAAGAACTCTCACCAGTTTTAATTACCTCGGTGCCATACTGATGAGAAATTTGGAGAAGCTTTCAAATTTCACCATAAAGTCCTGTCTATTTCTTAATGCACTGGCTGCCCAGACAGGGGCACCATTTTCTCTAGTCTGATTTACAGAGTGTTTATGTGGGTATCTTCAGGTGGTACACTGAAAATCTTACTTCCCAGAGAGCAGTGAGATCTTTTCTTGCTATCATCTTACTTATACCATTGCTTGCCCGATTTTTGTTCTCAGAAATATACTTCACGTGTTTTTTATTTCTTTGTTTTCCCCTTCCCAACTGTTTGTTTGATTTGTGTGTTGGTAGCAAATGATTCTTATTTTCAGGTTACACAGTTTATGTAACTCTGTGGGCTTCAGGAGGCTAAGATGACATTAAAAAACAAGTACTGGAAATAAAAATGCATGTCATACCAACTTAATGTATAGCACATTCAAAGCTTGAAAACTAACCAGTGTATGCACAGAGTCAACATTTGGGTCAGCTGTTTCAGGGCTGATGTCTGCTGGAGCAAATCTGGGTTATTCTTGAGATAGGCATTGTCTAACATTGTCCTTGGGGCCTCTGTCCCTCCAGCCAAGGTGTCATGAGAATTTAGCAAGTGACTCAAAAAGTCCAGACTCTTCTGTAAGCAGGAAAGTGGGACAGGGTGGTGCTGCTGCTGCAGACCAGCAGTGAGGCTGCATGACTGATGCACACAGAGTCCCAAGATCCTGCAAGTTTTTTTTTGTGTGCAGCACTTCTGGGCACTCGGCAGGCTGCTGATAACCTGCTCTTCTGTTGTATAGAAATACAAGTTACACTGAGCTGCCCCTGAAGGCACCCTCTTAACTGCAGGCATGGATTGTATGGTTGGAAGGTGCTCTGGTGACTGCTTCACCTTTTAAATGAGGCTGCTTATAAACCATTCATAATTCTTTTGGTATTTGTTAAAAGTAGTTTGCAGCATCTCCATAGCTCAGGGCAGTTGTGTTTCCATCTGTTCTGCCTGCTGTAAGTTGTCAGTTCTGGATTTGGCACTGTGGAGGAAAACTGGCATACGACAAAGAGGAAGCAGGATCCATGTTGATTGACAGAATATTTTCTCAGTGGGAAAGTGCAGTGAACTCAGGCATAAAAAGGGATAATCCAAAAGATATTTATCTCTAGGGATCTAAATTATATTAGAAAGTATACAAACAAAGATCTGGTTTCTCTCTAGACGCCATGGGCTCTACACATTCTTATGCTGTCCTTTAAGATAGATTGTAGCTAAAGGAATGAGTAAGTGAAAAAGTCTTTGTTGATAAATTCCTTGGGAATTCATTATAATTCTGTTTTCAGCCTTTGCATGCATTCCTGGAAGCATCATGTGAGACATTACCCTTATGTGTAGTTGTGAAAATGTGGAATTTAAACACAGTTTGTCCAAGATAATTTTTTAGGCTGTTGTAACTGTACCATTGAACCAGTATGTGCTGGAAGTTGCCCAGTCCTTACTCAGGAGGTTTTGGTTTTTTTTCTTCTGGTCCTTAGCTTAGGTAAACATTATATAAGATAGGCAGGTAGGTAGAGAAACCTTTGGGATGAAGAAGCAGATGGTCCAAAGCTATAAGGAAGTTTAATGGCATAGTGCTTTACTGGGCTTCTGGAAGCTGTAATGCCTGTACATGGCAAAACAGATGGTGGCATTGTAAAAGTGACTGGCACTTCTGCATGCAAAGCTTGGGATATGGCATTTTTGCCTCTAAACTTTGTCTTTGGATACATTGATGAACTTGCCATGGACTTACCAAGGGCATAAAGAGAATTATTCTGACTGGCAAATGGCAGTGTTTTTGTTTGTGTCAATGCCATGCTGGCTCATGGAAAGCTCATTGAATTGCTATTAAATCACATTGTAGCAAAATAATTTTCATAAGGCTGTAGGGGATTTTCTGACCCGTTGTAAAAAGTGGAAATGTGAAAACTGAAATATTTGAGTCCATTTAATATCACTGAGAGGCCATACTCAGGGAGTGCACTCTGAGCTGACACAGATGGCACACTGCTCTTGTCTTGACTTCATAGATTGAGAAAAGAACCTCTTAGAAACAAACATTGTCTCTCCTTTCCCCCTGCCCTCACCCTCAGTTTTAGTTTCTGCTGGAGTGTTTCATTGCTGTCACTGAAAACACACTGGGAGCTCAGCACTGCCAGTCGTGCTTAACACTGAATCAGTGTCACTTCTGAGGGATTTGGAGTGTGGACACAATCAGCCTCTGTCCTATGTGATAAACAAAAAGGATCCAGTTGGGAGGATGAACAGAAAGTTATGATGTCCAGGCTTGTCCTAGCCTTATCCTTTTTTGTGGTCATCTGCCTCTGGTAACCCTTCACGGGTTTTTGAAAAGGTGCCTGGAATTTTATTTGGTGTTTTAATTGACTGACAGACCTTTATTTACCTCTCCTGGATGTCTTACACGGAATGTTCATTCCTTGCCCTCTATCATATGGCTCTCTGCTTGGTCATGTTGTCCAGGCTGGCAGGTTTCCCCATGGGAAGCAGACAGTAAACCTGGTGTTCCTCTTTCTGTCTGTCACCTTTCTCCTGAATCTCCTGGTGCTCAGGAGCTGTCTTCACCTGCTCCCAGGAAGGACACAGGGCTTTGCAGCACTGTTGACATGGGGAGCTGTCACCTAAGAGTGCCACTCGCCCTCCAGCTGGACCTTTAGCTCTGTGGACGCCAGACTGGCTTTGCTGCTCACTTTTGGGTTGTGGTTGCATGACAGAGTTGAGCCAGTGCTCTCATCTGGATCACTCACCCAAAGCAAAGCCAGTAGTTTTCCACTGGGATTCAAGCTCTCAGTTCCATACTAAAATGGGTACAGAGGAAGCAAGGGTTAAAGGAGAGGTGGAGCAGGAAGGGACTGTGCCTGGCCACAGCAGTGAGACATAGCATGACCAGCAGGTTGAGGCAGGTGATTCTCCTCCTCCACTCTTGTAAGACCATACCTGGAGTGCTGCATGCAGCTCTGGGAGCCCTGACATAAGGATGTGCACATGGACCTGTTGAAGCTGGTCCAGAGGAGGGCATGAAGGTGATCAGAAGGATGGAACACCCCTCCTATCAGGACAGGTTGAGAGAGTTGAGGGTGTTCAGACTGGAGAAGGCTCTGGGGAGACCTTACTGCACCTTCCTGTACCTGAAGGGAGCCCACAGCAAAGCTTGAGAGGGGCTTTTTACAAGGGCATGTACAGGACAAAGGCCTAATGGCTTTAAACTGAAAGAGGACAGGTTTAGATTAGATATTAGGAAGAAATTCTTTACTCTGAGGGTGGTGAGGCACTGGAATAGGCTGCCCAGAGAAGCTGTGGATGCCCCATCCTTGGAAGTGTTCAAGGCCAGGCTGGATGGGGCTCTGGGCAACCTGGTCTAGTGGAAGGTGGTTTTTTTTTTTAAAGTCTAGGAATTAATTTCAGGGAATGGAAATACTCATATTCATAAGTAAAGCACTGGCCTGAATTTGTGCCCAAATTTAATCAGAACCAAACCCATGTTTCTAAAATGAAATACCTTTACAGCAGAGGAGGAAATACCATAATGTCCCAGTATTCACTGACTCATGACATTCTAGCTCAGCTTTGTGTACTGAAAAAATTCAAAGTGTTTGACATAGAGTTAAATAAACATTTACCCTTTTGGTGCTCTATCCAAGTAGAGCCCAAGGCAGTACTTGAGACTTAACCATTCATAACTGTGAGAGGAATGTGGGACCTTCTTTCAGAGTCATTCCAGCTTGATCAGCTGTGGTTTGTAACACTAGGAGTAAAAAAAGGCTTTATTTTTAAAAAAAATTTGCTTTCAGGTTTTTGCCTCCCAAAATGTTTCTATCATTCTGGCTTCTTTTTTTTTTTTTTTTTCTTTTCCATTTTCAGGGGTTTAAAGCTTAGTAAAGTGAAAACCAAACTAGTGTCTCAGCTAGACATGAACTTGTACATGAGCTTCTCTGTCACAACCCAAAGTGCAGCTTGTTCTTGATGATTTCAAATTCCTGAAGTATGAGAAATTCAGATTGTGCTACGTGCTTGCATATATGCAAGTCATATTTTGCCAAGAGGAAAGCAGATTTCCCTCAACACTGTATAGCTGAATATCTGAGTTCCTTAGGCTAAACCTCTGTAATTTCTAAATTAGAAACTTTGGTGAGTTGGAGGAGTTAGAGAGTGCTAGGCATACAGTGTGCTCCAGGGAAAACAACATTGTTTTATCGTGAGCTTTTGCTGCACTCTTAGAGAACAGAGCTGGGGAAAGAAATAGGTTTGTTTATGGTTGCAGTGAGTAGCACAGTTATCAGGGAACACAGAAAGTATTGCTGTGGATATTTAGGTTCCCTCATAACGTTTGTTGATGCTTTCAGACTTCAATAAAGTTGTGAATCATTTCTGGAAACAGATCTCCCATGTTTCTCACAGTTGTGCTGATTCCTTTATCTAATGTTTGAAGTCATCTCCCCCATTGATTTTGAGGGTAGATTTTACCTTCTTAAAATATCCCCCTGCATGCAGATTTGTGCAGAGAGTGGTCTATCCGTTTTTAATCTGAAAGGATCAGATCCCTATTCTTTGCAAATTTTTAGAGGTCTTTCCTTCTGCTAAGAAGTTTGAAAAGATAAATGACTGAAGTTAACTTCAGTTAACTTCACCAGAAGCTTTACCAGAAGCATGGTCTGTCTGTGAACCTTAGAACAGAGAAAGGTTACAGAAACTGAGATGCTGGAATATAGATTTCCCTGGTAAAAAAAAGGTATTTTAAACACAAATCAATATAATAATATCTTTAAAGTGAGCAATTAAAATCCAGTACACTTCACATAACTCGTGCAATTGTCTGTGCATCAGTATTAGAGGCAGAAGAGAAAACACTTTATTTTTATTTTTAAGGAATAATAAAGAGGCCTTTAACATTGTATTATAGAGCATTGGCATAACTCAACTCATAACTTAAACACCGAGATATTATATTAAGCTTTTAATAGTGGGGGTTTTTTTTTAAAATCAGATGGTATTTAGAATCCTGCAAAGCAGAAAAAACACATTTTTGCATGGAAAAGGAAGGTGCAGATGCCTTATATTTATTTTTTTTCTGGCATAGTGAACTAGATGAGTTCAATTTTTGGCTTGTGAAGTCAACTATTTCCACTATTGTTTCATTTCAGTTTTAATTGTGGAAAAGACATACTAAATTTGTAGTCTTCTACTCATTATATTTCCTTCTCAGGTTATGCTCTCCTACTAACCCTAGGTGCCCCCCCATATTCTTTTTCAAGTTGGATTAATTTTTCCCTCAGTGTACCATTGAGAGAGGTGCTGTCTCAGCTAATAAGCAATTCTCTCCATGAGCAGCCAAACTGACAATGCCTGCTTTCCAATGGATGCTGTCTCTTGCTTGATTGACTTTTAACTGAATTAAGCTGCAGCTGCAATGTGTGTGTGCATCCCTTAGTAGGCTCTCCAGCCAAAGTTGTTCTCCCGTGAGGTTGCTCTGTTCTTTAGAAATACATGGTCCAACTGAAGCTTTTCCACTGGGCAAGAACTCAGAAAGACTGCTGGTCTCTTTTCCTTCCTCTCCTGGCTGGGGTGGATTCACCCCCATCTCCTCTGCATGGCTATCATGTTACCATGGAACTCTATTCTGCTGCCTCAGGTTTGGCTGAAAGTGCCCAGCAGGCTCCAAGTCCCTAGGGCAGTGGAGAAGCAGCCAATTGGTAGCATCACATAATCTTAGAAAACCAGGCTAAAAATTGGGGAAGGAAAAAAAAAAAAACACACAAAAAAACCCCAAAACAACAACAAGAAAAAACACAAAAAGCCAACCAAACAAAAAAAACCACAAATTGAGTTGTGGGAATATTGAGAATAGTTCATGTTTGGATTTTTCTTCCTGAGAGTGGGTGCTTTATGGGACTTAAGCACTGTGTGCCAGCCCAGTGGAGAAGCCAATGACCATGACAGCAGGAACAGGAAGATGTCCGTGTCTGATCAATTCAAGGCACGTTTACACCCCAGCTCTGACTATGCCTTAAGCATCAGCATGGTTGCTCTCAGCCATTAGTCCTGAAGGTGTTTTTTTATGAAGTACTAAATATACTCACCAGAGCAGAAAGAATATTTGTCCTGCCAGTAGCAGAGCTGGGAAGGGAGCAATGTGGATTCCTGCTCCAGTGAGCATGTGCTTTATAGCAAAGTGGAACTGTTCCAGTACATAAGCAAATAAATAAATAGCATCCACCTCCTGTGTGCTCAGAGCTATCCAGAGACAGGGGAGATGTGAACTTGGGTCATCTGATTTTCAAACATGTGTTCTGCTCTGGAGCAATTTAACCCTCCGTCTCTTTTCATTCTGGAAGTGATGCCCAATTTTCCCCCTGAATATAGCCTTTTGCTGAAGTATGCAACAAATAAATTTACAAACAACGTATTTGATCCTAAAATGGTATATGTACTTGCTGGAATTTCTCCACAGACTCACTCTCAGAGAAGAATGTATTTTAAATGCACATATATATATAAGCAAGCAAAAAAAGCCTCCTTGATTGTGGTGGGTTTTCTTCCTTTTAAAATCTTTTTGAACCAAGTGCTTACATAGTTATTATATACCATTTCAGGACACATTTTTCCCTGCTGTTTTGAGAAGAAAGAAATTTTTACATGTTAGTATTAATGGCATTCAAGTTTTATAATGATATAGGTTAATTCATTGCTGAACATGCCCTGGATTTCAAAAGTGAGTTGCACAAAGACTTTAGAAATAGGCACTTCCTACAGAGGAAAAAAACTGAATGTAGTGGTGCAGCAAATATGTAGCTATTAGGCATAGAATCTCAGAATCAAACAATAGTTTGAGTTGGAAGGGACTTAAAAGACCGTCTAATTCCAACTGCCCTGCCACAGGCAGGGAACTTCCATCAGACCAGCTTGCTCAGAGCCTCATCCATGCTGGCCTTGAACCCTGAGAGGGTTGGGGCATCCACAGCTTCTCTGGGCACCCTGTTCCAGTCCCTCACCACCCTCACAGTAAAGAATTGCTTCTTGGTATCTATTCTACACCTGCCCTCTTCCAGTTTAAAGCCATAATCCCCTTGTCCTGTCACTACATGCCCTTGTGAGGAGTTCTCCAGATTTCCTGTAGCCCTCTTGTAGGTACTTGAAGGTGTTGTAAGGTGCCTATGGAGACATTTTTTCCCAGCAGAACAGCCCCAGTTCTTTCAGCCTGTCTTCAATAGGATGTTATCAATTGTGGTCCTACCCTTTTTGTGACAGTTCCTAACAAGGCAGTTAATTTTCAGCTCACTTGCTTGAACAGCTGCTGAATTTAGAAAGGGTGTTGTTGTTCTTTTAAATGTGCACTGCTCTGGCAGAACTTCTCCTAACCCATAAACTGGAATAATACTTTTGAGATCAGCAAGCTTCTTTAGATTTACAATCAGGTATCTGAGATAAAAGTCTGGCCCAAATACTCAGTCCCTCAGGACTTTCCAAACCAGATAGTAACCATGCAGTGAGCTACTTTAGGAAGAGGGAAAACATTAAGCACAGTTTAATTTTTGAACTAAGGAGTGTGTGAGCACTGTATATCTTCTTCTAGGACTCCTTTTACCTGTTTTGGTCCACTACCGTTTCATATACTGTTTTTACACGCTCAGATATTAGTGAATGAGACTGCTAGGGAAATTGTTTAAATCGTGGTTTCCTGACTAAAGGCTGTAGGAGAAAATTATACTTTGTAAAGGCCATAAATTCAGATTTTTTTTAGATTGCCATGATAAAACTGCTGTTAGTAGGTCTGCTAGCTCTTTTAATTATATATTTTAAAGAAAGCATTTTAAATGACCGGTATCTCATAATTTCTTCCTCTAGTGTATAATTTGAATAATATAAAGGAATTAAATTCCTCTGAGGTTACAGGCAGACAAGGATTTGAAATATTGCCTGGAGATAGGTTGGGCTTTCCTGTTAATGGGACTCATTTTTATGCAGGGAATTGCCACATTCAAAGAGACACCCTTTCATTTTAATGTTCCTTTTTGTTCTTCAGTCTCTGAGTGACAACATCTTAAAAGAGCAATGTGTTGCAGATGATTAAAAAGGACAAATATTCCAGACAGCATCCTGAATTACCTTCCGAGCAGCACTGATGATTGCTTGAGCCCTCTCTGTGGCTGCAGAAAATTCAATAAGCTGTAATTGAAACAAATATGCGAAAAAGAAAAAATATGCTTTGTTGATTATCTGCACTTAGAGCTAGATCCGAAAAGTGGCTTCCTCTGGGCATTTCTGGATGTATATACTCACCTGATGGTGACTTAGTGGGGGCATTTCCTTGTGCTGTCAGGAATCAGCAGGTGCATGCAGGCAGAGTGAGTGGGTGACAGTAGAGGGAATGCACTAAGACACATTGGTCTAATGTATTTCATTATCTAGATCACATTTTGAATGGTCGTTACAAAATAATTCTGTATAGTTTGTGCATTGTGGATAACAAAAAACTAGTTACTAGTGGGATTCATTAAGCAGCAACTGAATCTCTTCCTTTGTGAAAGAAGTTAAGAGCAATTTTTAATGAAATGTTTTCCATAAAAATCTGGAAGAGATCTGCAGAGATAAGGAAGAGCAGATATGGACAAGAAGGCACTATGTTGTTTACATCTATTTAATGTTTGTTTTTATCTCATTTTTTCCTTGCTCAAAAATAATTGTCCCCCATGAATTTCAGGGGGATCATTCCTGGAGCAAAGTATTAAGATGAATGATGTCCAGCAGAATTCAACCATCCCAGCATGAAATTTTATCAGGCCTGTTATGTCTAGTCATCTTTTTCTCATATTACAGAAGGCATCAGGAAGTTGACCCTGTGCAGGGGTAGGGGTTTGGGCTGTTTTGACCACTGAGAAAATCTGTCCTTGGGAGCAAACTCACAGAACACAAGAACAGTAATTCTTGGTGCAAGCCCTGTGCCTTTGGGCACAACCATCACTGTTGGTTTCTGAAAGCTGATAAAGAGTTCTGTATTGCTCTCTCTTCATAATGGATTTGTTTCAATTATTAGATCTGCAACTTCTGTGTTATGTGAAAGAAAGGACAAACTTGGTTTGGGAGTCAACCTTGGTATTGCTGCTTGTTCCCCTGCATTGTACGTGTATACAGTCCCCTGAGATTTCCCAAGTGATGCTTGGCAGGCCACAGGGATGCAGTAAACGGCCCAGGAAGCACATTCAGGTGACACAGCATGCCCTGGTAGGGATGTTCTCCTGCTCTCCTGCAGGAGAACAATTGTGGTTGGATGGGGTAACATTGATGCTTTACAGGCTTTTACCCTGACTTTTATGGAAAAATGCTTTAACATGCAGACATAACAGTAATTTTATCTGGGCACTTAAATTGAAAAAGCACAGGTACCCTGAAGCCTTTTGTAAATATTTGAGGCACCTGGGATATGATCTGAAAATTCCCCCATCAAAAGAGGCACTTAGGCAATTGAAGCGCTGGAGTGACCTTTGCAATAACTCAGCAAACGAGACAAATAGAAAGCTGAAACTCCTGTCTTGCCAGCAACTCACCTCTCTCCCAACAAATAAGCTATTCATAAAATGCTGCCGGGAGGGTAAACTGTGTGGCACATATTTCATTTCCTCTGTCTTCAGTATATCTTACCAGATGCCCTGTAGTTTCAAATAGATGCATTTTTTTTCAGGTTAAGCACTTCCTAAAAGTAATGGTCCTTGATAGCAAAACTGGAGAATGATTTGCTGCTTGATTAGAGACCAAGTTTATGAAAATAACCCTTTTGACAGATGTACTGTATTACAGTAAGTGATCCTTCCCTTCCTGGTCTTTGCATGACTTGATTTGGCAAATAACACTGATTGTGGGTGGACTATGATAGTCCAGCAAGTGGCACATCCACTAGAATAAATCATAGCCCAGAAGCATAAGTTTAGCTTAAAACACTCAGTTGGCAAGTTCTGATATTTTCTATCTTTCTTACATTAATTGCCTTGCCTGCAAAATCCCTTTATTTTGTAATGGGTTAAAAGTAGGAAATGTTGATATAGTTCTTCTTGGGTTATGTAAGTCCTTGCTTTCAACCTTGGTAGATTTCTGGTCTCTTCCAGATTTTCAGTATATTGCTGTTCGTTGGTGGCATTCAAATTAAACAGGGCATTTGGCCCTTGAGAATTCAAAATATGGACAATTTAAATAAATCACTTTATTAAACTCTGACTCACTTTGAACTTAAGATGTGTGTATACTTCAAAGGGTCAGGCTGGATGTACAACTAGTGGTTCAGCAACCTACGCAATATTCTTTAAGCTGCCAAAGGCAGCTGGAAATACTGTGAGGTCAAGTTTTCTTTTATGCATTTTCCATATTTTCCCTTTTTTACCTTTCAGTAAGCTAAAAAAATGTATGTATTGAAGGAAAAGAGAAGGAAATATTTCTTTCAATATATCTGAAACACAACATTAGTTCAGATCTACCTTGACTCTAGCAGTAGCTGAAGGAATCTTTATTTTTCCTAACCTTTCTGTGACATCCTTATTTAGATCTTTCAAGTTTCTGGATCTCAATAAATCTGAGGGAACTTGCTGAAAGGCAAGGCTGCAGGACTTGCAAACACCAATCCAAGCCAATGTTCTTGGTATCTCCAGGCTTCTCCCAGCAGAACCAGGATTGGCAATGGACAGTCATTAGATGCTGACTGAAATAGATAAGTCTGTGGGGGAAAAAAACCCCAACTCTGCTTCAGTTGAAAAGTCCTGAGATGGAACATTTTCCTTTGGGGATGAGAAGTAGTTAATATTTTGTGGCCTGGAGCAACCTGGCACAAATCCATTCCACGATTCCCATACACCAAACACACCTTCTCTATCCACCTCAACCAAAGAGCTTTGCTCAGCTCCATTAAACAATTCTGTATAAATTGCCATATTGACACACTTCTCATTTATCTCAGCTGGAGTTTTTATTTGGGCCATATTTTTGGAAGAACTCGGGTCCTCTCAAAAGTATTGATCACCTGGATTGAGTGATTCTTTGGGCACTGTCTGGTGAGCAGGATAGTAAGTTAATTTTCATGCTGTCGGCTCACAATGTTTGATAACCTAACCTGTGACAATTTCAGGAGCCTAATAAATGGTGCTTCAGTTTTATTTACTGATATTTCACTCAAATATGAATGGAATCTGACCATGGAAATATTAAATTAGCTCTATCATGCCCTTCTCTGTCAGAAAGAGGTGAATTATGAACAATAAATAAGCGCTGAATGAAATACTCTCAGAGCACTTTGCACTATGCTTATGGTTTATTAGAAATGAAGCAATTCCACTTCATCTGTCCTGTCCAGGTTCTCCAGGTCCCTGAGACCTTATTAAGGGAAAGTTGGTCTTCAGCATCTCAATCAAATGGCACACAAAACATTTATTTTTAAAGCTCAAGTTCCCTCTCTTAGTTCCTTAGGACACAAGTGGCAAATAAATATTTGTTACATAAAAGACACAGATAAACCCAAAATGTAATATTGGCAAAACCGAAAGATGTAGATCTACATGAACTGGAGCAGTCTTTTTGGGAGAGAGACTGGACAGGCTGATAAAAAAGCACTGCTTTGACTGGACTGCAGTTAATAGGAGAATGCAACTCAAGCAGCTGAAGGATAAACAAGCTAGAGGGTTGTGTATTCATTAATTCATTCACTCAGGATTTTGGGGCAGAGATGCTATTATGCTGGAGGCTATATATGCAGCTATTATGCTGGAGATGAGGAAGCTCATAGGAGGAAGATATCTGGTCTGAACAGACTTTATTGCAGTGCTTCTCCTGTTGCCTAGGCAGGGGGTGCTTCAGGAATTGCTGTCCTCACCATATTGCAATAGCTCTGCCTCCCACTGCAGGAAAAATCAGCTTGGCTTGGGGCTTCCCCTAAAATGACCAAATCTCCTTGCCTCTCCAAAAAGGATCATGTTCCTCATCTCCATTTGTCAAAGGCAGTCAGATGAGTGATCAGATGAGTCAGTCCTCTGGTTCTTCTCTGCATTGTACTGCATCAGGGTAATTGTAACATGGGGCAGTATAAATGGTGAGGAAAGCACGATGAACTGCTGCTCATGTTACAAGGTGTATGGGGGTGGCAGAATGAGTGCTGGTGGGGGAAATGCTGTACTTGCTATGGGGCAACCCCAGCCGACTCCAGAAGGTCTGTCTCATCAATGGGGCACTGCTGTTCTTGGGCAGGAGGCTCACACACACCTCTTTCACACTGTTCTAATCTACCAATCCTGTGCAAGCTACCAGAATTTAAAGACTATGAGCTTTGTGAATGACTAGTTCTTTCATACAGTGGACCCCTACTGCCTCTTTTTAAGCCAACTGATGCAAGTACAGAAGAATGAACATCAGGGAAAGAAGAGGTGTGACAGCCTCCTTCAGCTACACGAGGGTAGGAGCTTGCAATAGGGCTGAGAGGTTGCACTTTGTTCTGTCACGTTTCCTGGGGCAGAAGGAGATGCCACTCATTGGCTTTGTCTGGTCACTGTCATTTGTCTCCATGGGTATTGTTTGGACCAGGAGTGTGTGTTTGAAGTGTTTCATCCAAGCATCTTGCTTGGCTTTGCTTTGGCTTTGTCACAGGGTAGTCTTGAAGCACACAAATTTGGTACTTTTCAGAAGAAACTGAGTGGGAAGATGCAGTCCACTGCATGTCATGCCCCTCAACTGGCAATGGATATTTAATGCATGGCTACAGAGTGGAGTCTTGTGTAGGGTGAAGCTCACAAAGCTCCTACAGCATGGTCCTCAGGTCCTCAGCACCAGCTCTTCCACTCTGACAATACACTTCCGTGACTCAAAGCCATGTGTTGATGTAGGCAGACAATTCCACTTCCAAAGTGTCCCCGTGAACTTTCGGAGCATGCAACAGAGTTGGCTGAGTCTTGCTTTTCCACAGGATGAAAATTAGTTCCTTCCAACTTCTTGAAGAGTCGGGGAATTATAAACCCAGGAATGAGGAAGTTGATCTGCATTTTTGAAAACCCTTTGGTTTTGCCTGTTGATTTTTTTTTTTAATCACCCAAATACATACACGTAGCATTTGAGACTACAAAGTAGAACTTGATGGGTACATAGCAGTTGTCTGTTACTTTTCAAAAGCCTGAGCTATTTAATTCTTCTTAAAATAAAAATAGAAGTGGTAAATTTTACACTAACTGACAGAGACTATTTTTTTTCAGTCCAAGTCAAGTCAAGAACATAAATGTTAATTGCATTCATGTATGTTTCCCTGCTATGACGTTAAGTGAGGGCGGAATAAGAAGGACTTCTCTGGCAGAAAGAGAATTTTCAGCCTGTGATTAACATAAATCAGGAATTCAAATCTGGGTGGCTCCCAAGTGAACCAATTAAAGCATCACAGAGCCCTAGATCACCCTGTCTTTCAGACTTCCAAGTGAAAATGCAAATAAAACCGCAATGTGGTTGTATGGGTTAAGGCACAACTTTTAGGGGAGGACTGAGCAAAAGAGACTGGCTGTTTTGTCCAGCTGAAGAGCTAATTCTTGTGACCCTCACACTGAGCTTCACCTCACTTCCTCAGTAAAGCTCTCTTCCAATGCCTTGTCCTACTTCCATGAGTGAGGACAGCCAAGTCAACCCTGCCATGACGAACAGGTCGCCAGCTTTGCCAGGGAATGCCCATCACTCTGAAGGTCTCTTTACTGTTTTGATCTTCCCTACCTCTCTCTAACTTTTGTGATATGCTTCAAAACTTTACGTTGGAAATCCATCCTGGCCAAAAGAGTGGCTTTCTAAACCAAGTCTTATTCAGCACAGAAAATTAAGTAGAGTGTACTCTCAAAGAAATATTTTAAATTCAGCTGTGATGGAAATGGATCATTGTGAAGATCATCACCTTAAGGAGATTTTAAACCTCAAATTGGTTGAAAATATGTGGTAAATGTTTCCTTAAAGTGGAGAGATCTACTGCAGTATGAGTGAAAAGAACACTTAAAACCCTTGAGTCAGATTTCAAACTTAGGACAAATGTGTTTTTTGCTGTATCCCCAGATTAATGCTGTGTGGAAGTAAGAAGTAACTTTGAAACTGAAACAGAGCCAAGGTTGTCTTTGGAGTCATTTTATTCCACAGCTAGCTATAGGCCTTCCAGTTACTGAAAAACAAATGTGGCATGCTTTCCAGCTTTTATGTGATGGGGAAAGTGACCACCAGGAGGAATCCTGGTAATATTTCCAAAGCTGGAAGCACTCGAAGATGTGGAAATAATTACTGAAGTAAAAAAAGAAAGCTTGGAATACTTTCAAGGAATTAACATAATCTTTCTCAAAACTACAACAACAACCAAAAGAACCAGGAACGAAAAAAATTTGGATCCTTCGTATCAAGAGACAGCCAAAGCCCTCAAAGCACACTGGCTGCCCTGAAAGCATATTTATTCAGCTTTCAGCAGATGATTAGTAGAAATGAGACCTAACAGGGCAAAGATCCTCGAAGTAGGATCTGCCAGGAGAGTTTAGAATTTGATGTTAAACTGGAATAAAAGGAACTATGCTTGGTTTAGTATGTCACTGGACCATTCAGAAGTTCGTGCTTTTAGATATCTTGAAATTTTTCAGATTTTGAATCTGAAAAACATTTGCTATTTGTTTAGTATGACTCATAAGAACAAGTCAGATGGATAAAGATAAGTTGATTTCATATTAGTGTGTTGCTTTTGTGCACAAGTGTATTCAGTAGATTAAATTCTTGGAATGGATACAATAACTCCATACCCTTTTTGTTTTAGGCTTGTACTGTTATCTTCAGAAAAACAAGATAATTTTATTCCCTGGGAAAATGTCTCTACTATCATCTTAGACTGGTATAAACAATATTTCTAAGAAGGGGCTTGAGTTTCTTTTTGCTTGACTGCAGAGTGCTCCTTTGTGCAGCTATTTGTATTTTTTCTGCTGCATTTGAGATTTTTTTCTTGCTGCTGCTCGTGGGATGTGTTGTGCCTATGGCAGTGCAGGACTGGCAGGACTGGGGAGCACCAGCTGCAGCCAAAGCAGAAGCCAGCCTGTTGTCCTCCTTGGGATGATCCTGCTCTTTCAGCTTGCATGTAGAGATGGCAAAGGTAAGTCAGCGAATCTCCATAGAGAAGTAGCAGTTAAAGGTATTTATTGATGGCTGCTTTATTTATAAGTGCCTTCAATGCATTAGGTTAAATATTAAAATTAATTTTAGGAGAAGGAAAATTCTGGACAATATAGAATTTTAAAATTCTTTACATTCTAAATTTAAAGAATTTTAGTGAGAGTGTTGTTTGCTATAGTCATCTTAACTTTTTTTCAGACAGTTCTATGTAATTTGGGGGCTCTAAAGTGGTTAATTTGGTTTTGTGATGTTCTCCCCTCTGTACACATACCAAACTCTTAAATTGTTCCTGCTTGTATCTCATAGCTCTTCCTTTTTGTCACTGCTGCTGGTCCTGTGTTTGGAGGTGGTGGTGTGCACTACAGAAAGCACAGCACTGTTGCCAGTGCTGTTAAAAAGCTCCCCAGCCTCGCCAGGTCACATGTGGCATCTCACAAGGCTCTGGCTGGGCATCAGCACATCCTCTCAGGTGCACTCTTCTGAGAGCCCATGCAATGGACAATTCCAACCAGCAGCTGACAATGCCTGTCCTCAGTGCTTCCCAGAAAGGGGTTTAACCATGTTCATGGGTGAGCCTTCAGCCTTGAATTTCCTGTGAGCAGTACAGGCAAACCGCTTTCTTTTCAGAGCAAGGATGTGTGGCTCTGAAATTGTGTTTTATCATCCCAACAGAGCCAGCAGATATCAGTAATGTGAGGTAGAAATGAGAAGACTAAAGTAAACAAACATAAAGGAGGAAAGAAATGTGTTTCCTATCTGAAAATATGGAGTGTGCTATGGATAGTACAGCTAGGAAAGGTCTGTCACAAGATTCATAGTCCCTGGGCATATTTCAGTCATGTGAATGGTGCTTACACAGCAGATAATTTGAGCTGGCTTTACCTTCACAGCGTTGACAGAGAAATATTTTCATCCCCTAAAACAGGTCTTAAACAACAGCCTGATGACATTGCGTGCACAGGGTGATCTGCTCAGGGGTCTGCAGGGTTTCTCGGGTTTCTTGCTGCTGTACATATTTGTTATCACAGCAGACAACAGAGTCTGTAATGTAATAGGTACATGACTCCATTCTGTCTACAGACACATTTTTGAATTTGTACATTTTTCCTTTCCATCTTCCTGCTGGTAAAACAACCACAGATGAATAGTAAAACAGGGCATTTAGTATGTGGAAGCAGAAGGTGGATAACATTACTTCGCTTGGTACAAAATCTTGTTTTACTTTCAAGGAAACACAGAGCCAAGCCTGATAATTTTAGACAATTTTTACAGCAAGAAGAGGTTTCCTGAAAAGCATCACTGATAGGAAGTGTTGATCTGTAAACCACAGACCTTGCCCTCAGTGAAGTGCTGAAGCCCTGGTATCAAGTGCTCCTTAACATCCACCACATTTTTGCTCACTGCTGTTGTACTTTTAAGTATTCCTTAAAAAAATCCAAACCAAAACACACACACACACCCCCCAAATTAACAAAAATCCAAAAACGAATCACCCAAAACAAACAAAAAACCCATCACCACAGACTAGTTAAATCAAAGGGGAAAAATTCTAAATTTTAAATCCATGTTACTTGAAAAACAGATTACAGAAGTGCCCCAGTTATGATTATCATCTGTCTCACAATGTGTTTTCTTTTGGATCTATTCTAAATCTCTCTTCCCACATAAGGGATCTCTTCCCCATCTTCCTCTTTTGCCATTTAATTTAATAAATCATTGGAGCAAATCTGCCATGTAAATTGAAATATGCAGGAGAGTCATATAGGATGAGAAATGATGGGGATTATCACAAGAGAAAGAAATTCTATAAGTAAATACTGGCTTTGCTAATTCTGACTGGTTTTGGTGTGTTTTGAAAAATCAGATTGTGCTTTTTACTTTCAGTAATCCAAGAGAATCTCTTGGACTTGAAATGAAAATTGTTTACTTCATGGGATGAGACTTATTAACACTTACAAATAGTAAACAGCAATATTTATCTCCCAGGCAATTGTATTTTCCTGATTAGAGCCTAAGATGAGTAGCTGGGGTTTTTAACTATTTCTGTTAACCAAATAAATTTTTACAATTAATGCATGCACTGTGAAATAATTTGTTTTTCAGCAAAATTTGCGTTCTCCTTTTCAGACAGGAAAATCACCTGGTGGTGTTTCACCACTAAAGCAGACAAACTTTATCTACTCATATCCCTGAAGATGTGACTTAAAATCTTCTTGATTTGTAAAACTATGTTTGTATTTTAAAAAAGTACACTTACAACACCAAATTTGATTAAAGAAGGAATTTGCTGCTGGCTTTTGCCTGTCCCTGTGGAGAAGAAATGGCCAATGGACATGCCTATGTCATGGCATCCAGTGGATTTTCCTCTTCACCAGAGCAGGACCAGAAAGCTGCACTAGTCTCCAAGAACCTAGTCTTTAATGGAAGTTGAAAACCTGGAGACTCCTGATGGATTTATGAGACTTGGCACTAGCTGGGAGGAGGGCAGCATTTATGTGAAGAATAGTTTGCACTATCAATCTCGTCATTTATTAATCTTTTCAGATGTTTCTGAGCAAAATGCACACTGTGCTAATCTGTTTCTAAGTGGATAAGGAGGCATGGGGGCTTGGCATGTAGTCAAATCACATCATCTCAGCAAGTGATTGCCCTTCCTTGAGATGTCAAATGGTGCCTTAAACCCATGACTGGATGGGCTGGGAGCTGGCAGAGAGGGCCAGGGAGGCTTCACCAACCCCAGTTAACTCTTCAGCACCAGCCCCCTGGTCCAGTCCTAGAGCTGTACCTCAAGGAGCCAAGAGCAGCAAATTTTCTGAAGCAAGTCAGAAAGCTGGTGTCTAACCAGTTATGAAAGATGAAGCAAAATAGTCCTTTGTCCTTGGGGTGACTATTTAGGGAAACAATGGGGGACTGAAAGACTTGTCCTCTCTGCATCTTCTCTTTTAAATAAAACTTGTGCTCGATGGCACACCCATGACTTAAACAAGGCAGTAGTAAAGAGTTATGACCGAATTTTACAAACATTATTAAAAAGTTATTGCTAGATACTGTGTACACAGAACACTGAAAAGGAAATCTATTTTTATTAAAGTTTGGAATTTGAAAGTGAGAGATACTGCCAATAATTTTTCTAAAGTCTGATTTATAAATGAAGTGCTAATGAATAATTCCACAAATAGATCTAAACGGAGTAAACCAAGGAGGCAGATTTTTGCTGCTGCTGGCACAAGAATAAATCTGAGTGAGTAAATCTGCTGTGTATGGCCAAATTTTATCATATTTGAATGTGGAAATATAATTTTGTGCAATATTTAAAGAATGTAAAAACTCTGTACAAGAGAACCAGTGTTCTCCCAGATGTAGGAGCATCCTTGACAGTGCCAGTCCTCCAGGCAGAGTCTCACAGGGCATGCAATGATCTACATTCTGCTGCTGGAGAACTTTATGAGCATTTGGTATTAGCAGGGCATAGGAAAATTGTACCTAAATTCCCTTCCCAGCCCTATGGCAGAGCTGTTGTTTGCATGAGTGCCTCTCCTTCTGTCTTAGCTCCTGGAGAAGGTGGGAGCTGCCTGGCCTTGACAGTGGCAGGCATGGGCAGTACTGGCTGCCACAAAGGAGCCAAGGCTGGAGGACAGCACCTTTCTGACACACAGAGGGGCCAGAGGGTATCTCCTCTTAATGCCAATTAGGGCTACACAGTGTTTGCTGAGGGAGGGGTTTATTACTATTGGTTAGGTTGTCAGCTTAATGAGATTAGACAAGATCTAATGAAAGAAGACAAGTATGTAACGAGTTTGTAGTATTTAAACTGCTCTGCTCTGGGATTTTCTGGGGCTGTGACATGGCATGCTCTAATAGCCTGTTCCCTGTCACATTGTCCCATTCCCACAGGTGCCTGACTGAAAGCTGTCATATTGTCAGCACTGGTATTTCCCCTTGTACTGAGCTGGCAATGGGTTGTCAATCCGATTTAACTGGCAGTCCTACATGTACATGATCAAATGATGGCATCCTTTAATAAACCAGTGTGCAGCCAGTGATTCATTCCTGACAAATGGGTCAGCACAGCCCAGCTATCTACTTTACCCAACCCAGTTGCTTCCAAGGGCTGCTTAGCCAGGGAAGGGGCAGCAGCAAAGTGACAACGTCCCATCACACAGATAACAGTGGGAAAAACTCAGGGGAAACCTGCACAGCTAATGATGGTAGAAGTGCTGACTGGGAGGGGTAGGCAAAGTTCTGCATCTGAGATGAGGGGTTTGGTCAGATAGTCCAAGAAAATGCAAACACCACCTGCATAACTGAGCATTAGCCACCACATTGTGAAGGACAAGAACAAAATTTCCTCATATTCAGCCTCTCCAATGCACTTTTCAAATCATCTTCCAAACTTGGCTTCCTCAGACATTTAAAAAAGAGGGAAGGTGAAGCTGTAACTGTGGAGATTGGGAATAATTTGGTAGCCATCAGAAATCCAGAGCAGGTTACCCTGAGTTACTCCATTTTCAGGGAGTTTGGTGTCAAAGGCACCTCTGGTGTATGACTAGATGATGACAGAATCACAGAATCGTTCAGGTTGGAAAAGACCTCTAAGATCATCAAGTCCAACCATTTTCGTAGTACTGCCATGTTCACCACTAAACTATATTCCCCCAGTGCCACATCCATATACTTTTGAACACTTCCAGGTGTGGTATTTCCCTGGGCTGATAATTCCAATATTTGACCATCCTTTCAATGAAGAAATTTTTCCTAGTATCTAATCTAAACCTCCCTTGGCACAACTTGAGGCCATTTCCTCTCATTCTAGAGGAATTCACAATAAATTAAAACTAAGTGCAGACGGGAGTTTTAATATCATTATGCATTTATTTTTTCAGGAGGAAAAAATCATTACTGTGTTGGGCCAGCCAAAGAATTATAATTCTTTTGAACCTTTATTAAAAGAGACTGGAGAACTGATAGGTGCCCCATGTGCTTAGAATCCCCTTGGGGAACTGCATTTAAAATAGAGACAAGACGTTGCAAGAAGGTATTTTCTGCTATGCCAAGGGGTCACCACAGCTTAATTAATTAGTTTCTCATTTCTCAAACACAGAGTATCCAGCTGGCTCATGCCCTCCCCTCTGCAGATGTCATGTGTGTCATGTACCCAGAATTTATGTCAACATTTGCCATCTCATTGAGTGTCTCCATCCTTTAGCCATGTGATAGGCCATTGTTATTTGCTGCCTCATATTGCCAGTCATTCCCATTAGCACTATTAACACCAGAGCAGGGAGAGCTTTTGTTTTGCATAAACACCTTGTGCTGACCTTCCCAGAAAATGTCCCCATCAAGGAAAGACTCTTTGCAGATGTCACGCTGCTGTAAGGATGGATGTTGAGGAAGCAGGGAAAGGATGTGAATCATCTAGGAATTCACACTGTACAAAATATTTTATTTTTCTTCCTTTCAATGTGCAGTCCTTTCTCTTTTTTCCTTAATGGTATTTTTGCTGGAATACTTTTTGCAAAACAGAAGACTGGAACTCTTCAAAGCTGCAGTGCCAAGTGTCTCCTCTCCCTCCTATTTCAAAATAAATCATTCTCCTGGTGGTAATGAGCAATACAGAAAAATGCAGGCACTGAGGATTTTGCCAGGGAGAGAGATTTGTAGTGCTGTGCTTTGGCTTCCATGCAAAGTTCTATTTAATGACACTGCCACAGAAGGAGTATTATATTATCTGTCCCACTGCTCAAGCCTTCAGTCTCGGCATTGTATAAGCACACTACTTTTTTACATTTATAAGCAGCAAGCGATTCCAGAGAAATTCCTGTTCCAGCTACACAACTCAACAGACCACAACTGTGTCATTACCTCACCCTGCTGGGGCAAGTCCTGCTTCTGCAGCTGCACAGGGTCTGTGCCAGCTGCCCTCCCTGTGAGCCTGCACAGCCCATGGGGTGAGGGAGCTGTCCCTCCCTCTCCCAGCAAACTCAGGATCATGGGGGCAGCAGCAGGGCTACAGCCACTCTTCGGCATCTCTGGAAACCCTGGAGGGAAGAGGAGTCGTGGGGACGTGGCTTGTCCTTGGCTCTCGGTGGGTTCAGGGACAACCTGGACCCATTAACCTGTCACTACTGAGGCAGTGAGACAACCTGCACCCAAAGCAGTCTGCTGATCCCGAATGTTTGGTGTGTTTTCCTGCTAAATTTTTCTTGATTTTTGAGGGAAAGTTAGAAGATTGCTTTTTCTGTTGGATTAACCAGGTTGTTTTGACATTCAGACACAGTATAAACAGGTTTTTACCTTGGAAATCTGGAGCTCAGAAGAGCTAAGATGTTGTTTGAACAAAATTAGTTTTACTGTCAGAACAAAACATTTCTGAAGATTTCTGTTTCTCAGGGATTGCTTGAAAATGCCAGTTTTCATTTGGTCAGAATTTGCTGAACTAGTGATATTCATAAATAATATCTACAGTCTGGCCCAGTTAGAAGAACCCCCATGCCTGTCCCACCAGTATGCCTTGACCTCATTCTGAGGGACAGATGAGAGCTCTTACCTGCATTCCCAGCAGTTTCTCCCTGGTAAGATAACCAGCCTGTGCTGGGCTTTGCTTCCATGGTGCAGAAGCACATCTGCTGGGAGCACAGGGAGAGCACATGGGCTGTGTCCCACTCTTGGCACAGCCATTCATTCACAAAGATCAGTGTAAACCTGGGCTGAACTGCAGCCAGGAGTGGGGATGGAAGTGCCCATATCCTGTTACCAAGCTCCTGAGCTGCTTAATCCCTCCAGCTGAAAGCTGACCTGCAGCAGATGCTGTCTCAGCAGCTTCCAGGAGTCATAGATGTCCAGGCATGGTATATATTCAACATATAGGGCCACTGTCTCTGCTGGTGTTAGTTGTCCCAGCTTTAGTGACACCACCAGCATTACACCAAATCAAGCCATAAATAAAATCAGGCTCTAATTATCTGAATTGGCCACGCTCATGTTTCGCATGACACAGAGGCAGATTTTTGAGTCAAGAGGCCCTTTGTTAACACATTCCTGCATTTCTCAGCGTCTGATGTGCCAAAAGTAAAGTGGCTCTTGACACTTATTTCCTCTGAGCTGCCTTTTCTGCAACGGTTTAACCTTGATTTACAGTGTTGTCAGCAGATTGCAAGGCCCATCTACCTGGGAGTTTCAGGGTAGTGTTATTTTTGGAGACAGTTGCCAACTCTATTCTTGGTCAAGTGTCTGTGGTCCACACTGTAGTGACCAACGTGCTTATTCTGGGAACACCTGCCTGAGGGTCTGGCTGAAGGATTCTTTCTGTGACGCCTCACTTAGAGTGCCCAGGAGAAGATACTCCCAAGGTGTCCTCACAGCCCCTCATCTCAGATGAATATTCACATTTCTTCTATCATTATAATTTTGGGCTTTTTAGCAGGAGATGAATGCACCTTAATGTTCTAACGAATGAAGACACTATCCTTAAAATCTGGCAGGAGGGAGGACAGCTTCATTCATGAGGAAAATGGTGTTTATATTAATTGTCTTCCAATTAGCAAAAAGCAATTGTAGTTTTCTTTGATTTTTACAATTCTTCATTTGGAGTTAAAGGCATTTCATTTTCCCAGCAGGAGACCTGGAAAATGTGCCTTGCTTTTGCATTTCAGCAGCACTTTCTGGCACATGTGGGATTTATGGCTGGTTTGATGAAGTTAAAGCTGGCACAGCTTTTCTGCAGGTGGAACATTTGGGCAGACAGGTTTATACAACTATGAAGAACTGCATCAGACTGGTGCAGAACTTGATTTAGAGAATATCTGGGGAAGGTGGAGTGTTATGAGAGAAGAGAGAAAAATAAATATAAAATAAATTCAAGCACTAGATTAGATGCCATCCTCCCTTTGCTGCTTGCTCACACTTTAGGAGTCTCTGGCATCCCCTAAATAGAAGGCAGGCACTCTAAATCAAAGCAAATGTTTTATCTGTCATTTCTGACACGACTCAATGTCTTCCTGGGTGGGATGGGAAATCAGGTGGGCTGTAACCATCTTTCCCACAGTGCTGTACGTGAGGTTCCTGCTCGTGTGGTGGCTGCCCATGTTTCAGAGGCACTGCCAGGAGATGGGGGCAGCGTGGGGGGAGCCCCATGTTCTCACCGGCATGAGATGAAACATCACTCTCTCATCCACCTTCCGTGATAGCTCAGATGTTCTCACTGTCCAGACCTTCCCTGAAAGCTGGAACAGTGCCATTACATTACTTTCAATGTAAATGGGAGCTCTTTAACTGTTGGCTGTGTGTCCCAGGGCATGGTGAACATAATCTGACTGGTGTTTGTTTATGTGTAACATCACGCTCTGCCATGGCTTCTCTTCAATTAAGTTTTATTCATAAGCTTTCTTGGTTGTGGCAGGGAGAGTTTTCTGGTTTTCTGTGATTCATAGCAAGTGAACTTTATCTTTTTATTCATAAAATTCCCAAATGGTCACACAGAAATGCCTCATTCCTGCCACTATGCCCCCCCAAGAGGCTTGTGTGCCAAAAAAAGACTTGGAATTGGCTGACAAGTAATTTCCTGATTTGCAGCCATTCCAGATTTACTCAGCTACCAGTCACCCTCACGATGAGTTGTTCCTGTTGGAATGGCAGCAGAGTTATTCCTTTTGTGGGTTTTTTTTTTTTTTTCTGTTCTGCAGGTTTAAACCTGCCAAGTGCTAAACCTTAATTCCTGCAAAAGCTATCAATGAATTCTGACTTTTGTCATACAACTGGGTGATGATGTGACATCTGGATTTCCTATTCTCTGGAAGTGTTAACCCCTTTTGAACCTTAATCTGTAGCAGATGGCTACGGCCCATGAATCAGGTTTATATCTACTGGAGTATGTCAAGGAAAGGATCCAGAATGCTTTCTATTCCTTACCCAAATGATATAGACACCACAGCCGAGAAAATTATGAACACCTTTCATCCTTAAGTATCTAAATCTCCTGATGCACCTCAGTGTTTGGCCCCAAAGTTTCCAAGATCCATAGGTGCAGGAGCACACAGACAATCCTGCCTGCTTGGGATCTGTGTACATAGCACATGTGCTATTCTAATGCACAGACAAGGCAAAGTCTGCTTTTCTCTTCCCAAATCCTGGGATGGACATTGTGTTCAGGGCTCACAGATCTATTAGACAGAGGCCCAGGGAAAGGAGATTGCCAGACTTGTTAAAAATATCATAGCCATTATATACCCACCTACAGGTATCATCCATGACAGACCCAATCTGCTCTCCAGGTGGTTGTGCCACCAGTCCAGAGGACATCTGTAAAATCTTGCCTGTGCCTCCTGTTGAATCTGAGGCACAGTCAGCTAGATTAGGGTCAAAAGAAGATTGACTGGAAGTAGCCTTAGTGATTATTTTTGCCAAATCTACTCGTTGCAAAGAAATTCAAGCCTGAAATTCTTAGCCAGTGTGATGTAGCAGTGTTACTGGTACTTGCAATGGGCAACATACTTTTTAATGGAGTTTTGTGAATATACAAGTTTCAATTCTCATTTTGTTTCAACGAACCTTTGTAAGTATTGTGTTTGCAGAGAAAGTCCTAGCAATGCTAACCCTGCAGAGTTCCATGTCAATAGGTAAACAAAAATTACTACTATGTAATTATATTTTACATCCCTTTTTTCCCCCCCAGCTCTAATTGTATGTTATTATTACTTGGGTACAGCAAGTGCTGAAAAAGTATGCAAAACTGATTAAAGTAACCTTGAATTATGTGCTGAGTTTGATAGCAGTTTGATAGGTTGTGTTTCTTTGTGCATCTGCAGGTTCAGATCGCACCTGCGTGGCTGTGCACTGGTCTGTGTCGGTACAGACAGTAAAATGGACAGGCTGAAAAACCTGCACGGTTCTCCTGACGTCCAGCAGAACTGCACAAAGGAGGGGCTTGGTGCAGTGATGTGCGGGAGGCTGCATTGTGTCAGTCATTTGAGCAATTCGCCCCTGGTCTTATCCTTAGCACATACTTAACACATCTTGCCAAATTATGCGGTTGCTTAGTAATGCGAACAAATATCCCCTGGAGATTCAATAACCAAACTCATTATCACTTGTCATGTAGGCCAGGAACTGAATCCAGATCTCCAGGAGTGAATGGCTGGTGTGTTAGCCTAGTCTCCTACTGCTAAAATAGCAGAGTGAATATGTGCAAAGTCAGCTCCACACAGTGGGCAAAAATTTGCCCATGGTAGGAACACAGAGTAGGTCTATTAAAAATGATTCTCATTATGTAGATTCCATTATCTGAAATAAGTAGGGGGGAATTTAGCGTTTGTTAATATTCTGAAGAGAGACATAAATGAAGACTGATTTTTTTTTCTTAATTATTTACTTTTATTTTTGCAAACTAAGCAATAGCTGTCCTGCAAAGCTGTGTTGCAAAGGAGGAGGTTGTTGTATGTGTCATTATCTGCACCTCAAGAGGCCACTAAATCCCTTTCAAAACAACATCTTCATCCAATGTCACTTGTGGATGCTGTTAGGTGGGTCTCCAACACTCACCTCAGCTATGTGCAGAGGCCCCCGACCTTGCTCCAGACAGGTTAGTTTGCAGCAGTAGGGGCACACTATCAGGGCTCATCAGTGTTGCTGACACTTCCTCAGGTTCCACACTCATATCCCAGTTGGAAGTGTGCTCTGCTGCAGGGGCATACCCACTCATCTGGGACTAGCTGGATCACACTGCATTGTGCACACTATAAACCCATGATCTGAAATTTTTGCAAGTACTCTACCCCTCAACAGCAACTTCCTTCTGGTTCATCAGGAAAATGCAGCGAGTCAGCCAGTTTGCTTAACAATGATTTTTGGCAGTGAATCCAATATTTGTAGATCTGCATACTGAATACATATGCTGTTGGCTATAAAGATACCACATTTTTTCACTCATAAGCAATCGCAGCTGCATATATGGTTTTTGGACTTAAAAAAAAAAAATTATTCTGGAGTAAATTTCAGACCAGCTGCTCAGCGTACAAATGCAAATTGGTTTAATTCATGTAGATAATGTATGCACATCAGATATTGAGAGTGTGTGTGCACTTATAATGATGGAAGTTCAGAAGAGATGCAGACTGATAATTTGCCTGAGCAAGGTCAATACTGGCAAACATGGAAGGGAAAATCTTAAATTCTTGTTGTCGTTTCATGTAGTATCTACACAAAGGTAAAATGGGCATGGTCTCCGTTAAGAAGTATTTTCTGTCATTTCTGCTGGACATCATTAGTGCAGATAAATTATTTTCTAGAGTTCAGTCAACAGAATCTTTCCACTGCCATCAGCACATTTCAACTTCTACTGAAATAACCCTGTGGGATAGCAAGTTTGCAAAGTTTTGTGCATTTTTTTTGTTTTGAAATAGCCAACAATTGTTATAATAGAGACCAAATTAGGGAGATGACAGCTTCTCAGTACAATGTTTTGGAACTGGGTTTGATTTTTCTCCCCCTTTTTGTTCTATGGAGAAATTTGTGTCTTTGAACTACTGAACGCATAATTTTTCATTTCCTACCTGTGTGAGAAGACATTGGTCTGGTAGCTACAGGATCTCACTGGCTGAACAGTCCTATATGTCTGGGGATTTTTTCAGTTATCAGGTTCTTGCAGGAGTAATGGCATGTTTAGTGCTCTAGAAGTATGAATCACTAGGTATTTGCTACACAGGTATGCCTAAAGGGCTTTTAAAGCCACTGTCACACTGCATCATGCTTACATTGCCTTCATCTCATGCTGCAGAACTTTTGCAGGTTGCATGAAAAAGCTTAATTGGGGTTGGCATTCTTTCAAGGATTTGGGTGTTGGCCATATCCAGAGCCAGGTCTGACACAGGTCAGCGTGCACTGGGGCACTGACTCATACCAAGTGTCCGCTCAGGCCTGCATCATTTACATCTGTGGTCAGAAGGAAGCCTTCTCTTCCACTCAGCTTACAAGGTACACTGGTGATATGTTTTTCAAATCTTCTTGGTACTTATTATCCCGTGGTGAGCCAGCCCTCTCAGCAAAATTAGCTGAGCTCCCTTCTTTATCAGGAGCAGGACATTGACATTGTTCCTGCTATCTCCTGCTGTCTTCATTTACCATCTGAAAGTTGCAGGTTATGGTCATTCCTGCTTGGTGTTAAGTTCATGAGAGGGATTTGAAGGTGCTTTGGTGCCTGTGGAGAAGTGCAGCATGTGGAAAAAAATTGCTGAGAACCTGAGAAATAAATCTATTGCAACGTTTCTTGTTGATTGCAGAGGACTAGACTCAGAGGCCATGTTAAAGTACAGCAGTCTCAAAGGGGTCTCTGTCCATTATTTCTTGACTTCTCTCTTACTTGCTCAGACTCTGGATTTGCTCATACTTGCTTTGTTCCAGCCTGCACTGCTAGGCAATTACAGCTGAGTTATTGTTGTGCTGTAATGGACTTATGCATAATTTCTGAGCACAGATATAATCTTCTAAATCCATTGAAACGTTCAAAAGAGGATATGGACAATTCCTTAGTTGAGATTCTGGCAGGCGGGGGGATAAGGTGGTAAAAAAGAAAGCACTGGCATGATATGGAAATTAAATTCCCATCCTTTGAAATTCCACACAGTAATTCCCATCTGCTCAAGTGAAAGATCCAGTGTGCTTTCTCAGACTTGGAGCTATCACTTACTGTCATACTGAAACTGTGTGTTTATGGTAGCAATGAGTCTATGGAGCCTATTTGGGGACTGCTGCTCTAAAAGGAGGTTCTGGTTCCCTTCTGAGCCCTCCCATTCGATGTGAAGTCCCACTGAGTTCCTTGTGCAGCACATCTCACAGCCCAGGGAGGAAGCTCGGGGAGGTAAACCCACAGATACATTAACCAGCAAAGATTTACCTGAAGATGGACTCACATATCATAAAATTGCACCCTTGGCCACTTCTTTCTCAAAGTCTTTCTTCTAGGTCCCACTGCTGAGAGAGTCCAGGGAGTTGCAGTTTTCTTCAGCTGCTCAGAGAGAGACGACTTGACCACAGAGCACTCACTGCTATTTCAAAAAATGCACTTGCAGACCCTTGGTCTTCAGATGTGCTGAGATCACATGACACACATAACTATGAATAGCTTTTTGAAGGCAGTATGGTAGAATAATTAAGCATAATGAGCCGAGAAGCAAAGCTGAATTAGTTTTGATGTCATGGAAATACAAGATGTAGTCTTTTTCAGAGTATCTTTCTCTTTTTTCCAAGCAACACTGAACTCCATACTTCACCTGTGTTTTGCAGATGTCTCACTTCCATACAAGAGTCACTGTCCTGAAATAGGGACCTAATCCCAGTGAGAAGAGTTAGGGCAGGCTGGGATTGTGGCATTAACCCAAGGTAGAGGCACAGGGGTTCATTTCTATTCTGAAGGGATTTGAAACCATACAGAGATGAATAAGTAATAACAATATATACATCAGCACTATTTTGTTTTGTTTTAAAGTTTGTTAAGTCTTTTTCTATTGCTAATATGCAGTGTGTCTAATTGAAAATCATTTCCTTATTGGCAAACTATTTCAGTAAGCACAGTTTATTTCACCAAGTTAGACAGTTACCTTCTTAAACCTAAAAAAGAAATGCCCAGACATCCTGTTATTATTGGTTTGAATTATTTATGACCTGTAGCGTTTCACAAGACATTGGAAAAGCAAATGGATCCCATATTTTAAGTATTACTTGGTGGTAAAACATGCACGCAATGCAGTACAGGATTTCTATCATAGCATTTCCCCTGGTGTCATTTGGCACAGAACTTGAGTGTGCTGCCACATCAGTGACAATCAGGAATACTGTCATTATGAGTAGTGGGAGAGCACTTGATGTATTTACATTCATGTAAGCAAAGTCAGAAGCTGGCCTTGGAAAACAGTAAGGTCATTGCAGCTAGCAAAAGTGTAGCTGCAGTTTTCAAAATGACTGCACAGCTTGGCAAGATAGGGTTTATGAGCTGACTTTGTATTAATAACACATCTATGCGAAATATTTTCCCCTCTGAGATTTACAGCCCCATATTTTCTCATAGAAAAGCAGGGGTATTAGCTTTGTTGTGCAGCTCTGTTGATGTCAAATGCAGGTGCTGATGATGCAGATGTCCAACTAACTGGGGCAAGATTTCAGTGCTGGTTGTTTCCTCTCTGGCCACTTGGGTCCTGAGATTTCCTGAGGTGACCAACATTTCAAAAATTGTACCTGAAGTCAAGAAGTTTTGCCCAGGAATCAAGTATTTGTCACCAAGATACAGAGAGACCAGAAAACTGGGAGGGAGATAGTGGGTAGGGAAGCGTGGGAGTAGTTCTGACACTCACCTATCTGTGCCTTTTCCTCCAAAATCTCTGAGCATCAGGTACCCCTGATTATGAGGGGGGTTTTCTAGCTGGTTTTTCTTTTTTACTTATTGTACTTCACTGTGCAGTGCCAGTGCTTAACACTGGATACTATATGCTCCAGATTAGCCAGAAATTCAAACGCTTCTGTCATTAATATCAATCTCTCTGCCAGAGGGCTGGTTACAGCATAAGCCTTTTCTTTTCCCTTTCCTAGAGACATTTTTCACCCAGATCAACGCCTGGTGATTATCCAGTCTAAATAAGGATCCTATTATGTGAGGTAGAGGAGACTCTTTTGACTACTGCTGAAATGTATGTAATAATAATAGCCTTAGAGAGGAATGAAATGTAGCACGAGCATCCTGTGTGTGTCTCTTTAATTAGAAATCATGCGGAGTTTGAAATCCAAGGTGCTTCCTAACATGTGCAGCATTCATTTTAATCATTCCTCAGAGTGCAGGAGGAAGCATCAATTAAGTTCAGCATGAGAGAAACTCCTGGGAGTGGGTGCAGGAAATTAATTTTTTTAGTAATATTATGAAATTGATGATGATGATGATGCCCAGGGACAGCACTTTGAAAGCATTAACCTGAAGGGCAGCGAGGAGCCCCATACTATGTCAGCAAGCAGGCACAGCATTGAAAAATCCTTAAGGCATAAATTTGACCCATATTCTGTAGATAATCAACTTTCCTCTCCCCAAAGGGGATTTGGAGAATGATAAAAAAACATGATTTGCATTACGAAGCCTTGTATCTTCCTTGATGTTTTCCTTGTCTGCTCCAACTACTATTGCTTCCAAACATCAAACTGCACAGAGGTTTGCTCCATGCAGGGGAGAAGCTGAGCTCTTCCTAATGGGAGCCCAGCACAGCAGTGGAGGAGCCTTTTCCAGCCCAGAGGAGATGAGAACTGGCGGCACTGGAGTGCAAGATGCTCTTTGACCTCTTCAGCACAGTGGGACACCCCTGTCCAGAGTGGCCAAAACACGTCAAAGTCAGAGCTGATTAAAGCCCTCCTGGCAGTCAGCTGGCTGACATGCAGGAAGGTGCCAGCCTGTCCTGTCAGCAGGACTGAGGACTGAAAGCAATTCCTAATCATCTGCATGAAGAAAGCGTGTGTCAGTAAATTGCAGCTAATGAATCATTTCAGGGCACGGGATCTGGATAGGAGAACAAAGTGGAGGCAGGGTGTGGGATGTCAGGGAGCCTGCAATCCCACCCAGGAGTGGGCAGGGATTCTGAAAAATAAGGTCCTCTTTGAGGGAGAATAACAACCACAGAGATACTTCTGATAAACAGGGCTGAAATGCTGTGATTTAAAAAGCACTAATTTTTTATTTTTACTGGATAGCAGATATTTTCATATTGCTAATCACAGCAAACAGAGGGAAAATAATCTCTCTAAATTCCTGGCAAGTGGGTCATCATGTAGGTTTCTTCAGACAATGTGAGGATGGACACTCCCACTCTCAAGTGGGCTCTCACTTGAGAAGGTCTCCAACAGCAAAGGGACAAAGAGGTTGCTCACACAGCGCAGATGTGGATGAGCTAGCTCCTCTCACACTGACATTTTGAGCTAAGAATATTTCAACATTAGCATCTCCTAATGCAGTTTCTTCTCACTGGCTATAAAACCTGTCCTGGTGCAAAAGAAACCTCTGTGATTTTCATGTAACTATGAGTAAAGAGCCATAGCCATTTTTGTATAACAGGATTTGTGTGGGCTGTTGGGAAGGGCACGCTGCTGATAAATAAGGTTCAGTTGTAAATATTCTCTAGTGACATGGGAATTTATCCACCTATTGAAGTTTACAACTGAGCTACCAAGGAAACATGTTCTTTAGCTCCACTGTGTATGCAGTCCACGGTGCATTTATCAAACACCCTGTCAGTTCAGGGAAGGCACAGTTCAAGTAATACAGTATTTATGAAACTGTGAATACCATCTCAGAAAGTTATTTTAGAGTACATTTGTTAAAGCTGTCTTATGAAAACTTTGGACAAGTGGAAAGCAGAGGATATATTTTCAGTTTTACAGTGGTCTGTGGTCACATGCAGTGAAAAAGATACAACAGAAAGAGGTGCTTCCTAGGCACCACATTTATTTATCATAAATCTATCACAAAGTAAAAGCTGCATAAGTAAATCAAATGTGATTTTTTGCAGAAGTTTGGAGGTTAAATAGGAATTTCACATCCTCTCCTTCATCAGAAATAAAATCCAGGCTGGCTTCTCATCCTTCACCTATTTATCCATTGCAGTTTACAGGCCACCCTGACACCACAGGCAGGTTCTTTGCATGGGCACTTGTTCATCCCATTCCCCTATCAGAGGGTCTTCATGATTTTTTATCTTACAGTGCCTCTCCCATACTCCTTGGAAACCTTGGCTCAATCCCCTGTAAAAAACATCCCTCTTTAACTCTTCAGGCCTTTCAGTACTCTGACAGGCTCAGAGACTCCTCAGCTCCTCCGTTAAGTGCAGGTGTCAGTATGGAGGAATTATCCCCACCTGTGTCACCTCAGAAAGACTAATTTTAAAAAATTCTTAATTTTTAAATTTTTCTAGATTGTTTTCTTTGGGTGCTGCAGCCTGGGACCTGAGGCTGCCAAAGTGGCTTATGTTGTTTCAGGCTCCAATTTTCTTGATTGTCAGTGATTAAAATGATGGAAGAAGATTTTGGGTAACCTTTAAGTTAACATTTGTGTGAAGGGAGGGAGAAAGAGAGGAGAAAGATTTTCCTGATGTGAATTTATGTTAAAAAAAAAAAAAAAGAAATAATGAAGTCTTCTCTACTGGTATGCAATCCCAGCAAGATTCACCGGAGTGGGGCTCCCTCTGTTGAGCTCTGGGAGCTCTGCCAGATGGTAAATACAGCTGCCCACTCCATTTTTGGGGCAGCTTCATCTCCAGGCCCTTCCTTACCCCTCTCCCCTCCCTGTCCAATTGAGAGAAAAAAAATTGCCATAGAAAAGTCCCAAAAAAGCAGGATCTGGGAGCAGGACCTCTGAGCTGTGTCCTGACTGGTCTGTCTCAAGAGGAAACCCAGCTCTGATGAGTTGTAGCAGGACTGGACCATAAAGTCCTTTCTGAGGTGGAAGTGGGAGAGGGTTTCGCTTAGGAAACACTTGAGTCACAAGGCAAGGAGCCAAAAAGAAAGATGTGGAAAGGCTGGAAAGTAAACCAGAGATATTGGGCTGCATAGCAAAGTTAGAAAGACACTGCTGGAAAATGTAAGCTATCCCGTGCTTCGTCAGCTTCCACCAGGAAAGATCAAATGAAGCAGTTACAGCAGAGATTCATGTTATGGGCTTTTATGCAATACTTCTTATATTTTCCCCAAAGTGTTCTATTTTTTCTTGCCGTGACCTACAGCATAAGGAATTGTGGAAAATTCCAGAGCTGTAAATGCTGCCATTGGGGAAGTGAAGAAGCCTGAAAAAACTTAAGGCTCTCATAATTGCAAAGGGAACTGACTTTTAACTTATATATTTTATTAAAAGCAAGCAAGGACTGTTTCTGTCAGATGGCTGGGAAAACGGGGTGATGGTTCTGACTAAAGTGGTGTCATCTGGGGAGTAATCAATGAGAGATTTCATGTTTATTTAAAGGTTTTAAGACACTCTGAATTGAGAACACAAGGCAACCTTAAATATATAACGTTGTAGTGCCTTGAATATAAGGAGTGTTTTTGGTGTTTCTCTGCAGCTTCAAGGGAGCTCCTGTTTGGTTTATCTCTATTGGTGGCTCTGGCAGGCTAAATGTAGCCACCTGTGCTGTCTTTCCTCTTTGAACTGCTCAAATAGCACATGGCTGTCAGTTTGCTTAGTAAAATTGCACTGGAAAATGTTTTTTTTTCTGCTATTTGTGTTTTTTTCTGTGTTAACCCACCCCCAGTTCCTGAAGCTCAGGAAGTCTTCACTGGCTCTTGCCCTTCTGAGGCAGTCAGCTGAGGCATATTTCTCAGGACATTTTCTCATTTTACATTTTCTCATATTTTCTGGTTTCTCAGGAAGCCACACTGCGTACTTGGCTTAGAAGTTGTGTTAGCTATTCGTTGGGATGTTTTGTAGACCAGCTTCTGCTCTGAAGTGTCTGTTGTGACTGGCACAGCAGCCAATCCTTTCACTGAGATCCCGGCACAGGATTATAAGGGTCAAATTTGGTCCTTAGGATCCAGTGAATGGTTTCTGCCTGAAAGGTGAAGGACAGATTCTTAGAACATCCCTAGCTTTTGTAAAGGCTATGGCCACAAGACATCACTATTTTCCTCAGCAGAGGCTGCCAAACATTCAGCTTTGTTTCAGAGAAGATTACTTGAAAGATAAATCTTTATCCCAGGAATTTTCTATACATCCATACCATTTCATAAAGATCAATGGAATTAAAGTGGTTCAACTGAAACCAGAAACTGACCTGCAATTCCAGCAGTGTGTTCACGGTTCCACTTATTAAAGACAGAGAGTTTGGAAGCATTTGGGATTTACAGAAAGGGAGGGACTTTGTGCTGACAGGGTTAAAACAGCTGGCTGGTGTTACCCACTAGTTCTCTGGGCAGCCATAGCTGTGAATTCACTGCTGGAAATCCAACCTGATATCATGTGTTGTTTAATAGGAGAACATGTAGTTTGAAAATACTTCACTTAAACAGCAAGTTACTAAGAAAGAGAGATCTTTGAATGTGTAAATATAGACAGATAGTGAGTGAGGGGCTGAAGCAATGTGAGATGTGCAGAGGACATGAAGCTATTAGCTGTGAATTATGAGATCAGATGCAGTCTTGCATTCAAGTTGTGAATGTTTCTAAGAGAAATGGCATTGGACTGCAAAACTACCTCAGTTGTGATATTGGTAAAGCAGAGAATCCCAGACAGACCTGTGACAAGCAGTGCAGTGGAAAGCGTGCTCCTTTTTCCCAGTTGTGCTGCATCCATCAACTGCACTTGCTAAGAGAAACTTTGAAACATTCTTTATTCTTGCTGTATACAAATATGGACCTTGTAAGGTGAAATGCAAGTTGTGCCTATTTGCCAGATAAACTACAAAATAACCTCGGCAGACGCTGTTCTCTTAGAAGATCAGTTTGTGCTCCATCGCCCCATTGCTGAAGAGGATGAACACCATCCTGTGCTGTTCTGGGATGGTGAGCACTGTTGTTCCCTGTGCACTGGAGAGCAATGTCGATATGCTAGAATGATGCTGTACCTGCCTGCCTTTGTGCTCCATCTGTTGAGCAATTCCCCTAGTATCTTCATGCTAATTGCAGAAGTAATTTCTGGAAATGGTAGATAGGCTCCTAATCTGTTTGGACACTTCCTCTCCATGTATAAAGGCTATCTCTTGCAAATGTGTAGAGACATTCCCAAGACCTTTTAGTTCTGGAAAAGCCTTTACCTTCTATGCCAGGTGGGAGCCATGCACACCTCACGCGTGTTGTCTGCACATGTCTTCAGGTGTCACAAGGACTGCAGCCCATCTGCAGCACCATCAGCAAGGGTCAGGGCCTAAATATTAGTTAACCATTTAGTAAAATAAAACAGTAAAGCTTTAGTTAATGAGTTTCATTTTATTGTGATTAATTAATACCTATATGGTACTATGAATAAACATGCCACTTTCCAGGGTATATAAACTATTCTATTCAGTTTCACTCTCCATGGTGCTGTTTCTATTGTCATCTTAAATACTTTTATTCTTAAAGTTGATTTCAGAAAGGTTGTACATGCAAAGTGTGATTTTTCAGGCTTTTACTGATCTGTCACGCAGAGCTGAGTAATAGCATATAACCGGGCTTTGTCTTTTCTTCTTTGTGCAAATTTAGATTCTCTTTGATTAATTTTCCTATAATTAGCTTTCTGTGAATGCAAATGCTGCAGTTTCACTGTTGAGATATGCTGGACAGGTGACCTGTACTTCTAAATCCCTGCACGTAAGACAACCCGTCTTGCACAGAAGACAAAGCACTTTTGAGAGTTTTTGCTGTGAGATACAATGATGATTTATGATCTGTCACCTTGGAAGTTCCTCTTGAGGACAAAAGCCACTGAAAACTCTACAGGTCACAGATCTGGTGGTAGTATACATTTTTTTGTTTTAACTGCACTGGCTAAAGTTTGCCTCAACCCCTTGTTTCTTCGATTCATTCCATGTACAAGTGCTCTCTCCTGCTTCCTAGGGCTGACTAGAGACATATTTTAATGTAGGTGAAAGGTGTTGCTCTGGAAAGGTGTTAAACTGCGAGCAAGTGCAGCAGGCAGGATGGTGAGGAGCAAGCAGACAGGGCACAGTCCCTGCTGCCCCTGCCAAGTCCAGCAGACACGGCTGTCATTGCCACCACAATGGAGCTGTTTGTTGTGCCACACTGCCTTCCACTTTTCTGTCCTAAAGGGGTCCGAGCAGGCTCATGGTTTAAATTGCTCTCAGCTGATTTGAATGGGGGTTTTGGATGCCAAGGTCCCAGTAATAGCGTAGTTATAGGGAGTAGCCCGTCTCCTCCTCAGCAGTCCTGCTGATGGATGCTCCATCACACAACCTCTGTCCTCTCCAGCACAGCTGCTGGGATTTCTGCAGAGCTCTTACAGGTGTCAGGAAACCATATGCTGAAGTGCTACCCAGCTTGTTTGTAGGAAGTTTCCTACCAGTTAGAAAATGTAAATTCAGTCCAGACCATCACCACTGAATCTTTGCTTATGTAGACTGGAAAATTCAGAGTAACGTGTGATGCTTCAGAGCAATGGAGCAAAAAATTAGCAGTATGTATTTTAATTATTATTTATGCTCTGTAGTAATAGCTTGTATTTAACTGTATTTTACCACTGAGATGTGCATGCTTTTAATTACTTTTTCCTTTTCTTCTTTAACGACTTTTAATTTACTTTGGATGTTTACACTTGATAATGCTTGATGAAAGAGATAAATGTATATACATTCATGCAGAGGAACAGACTCTTCAGAAATATATTTGGAGTATGGAGGATATGGAGATAGATGTTGGAGAATTTTGAAGGACTGCAACAAGCAACATGCCAGTGTGTTTTGCTAAAGTGACTTATTACAGGGCTTAAAAAAAAAAATACTGTCCCTAGCAGTGTTTTTATCAGGCTGTTCCAGCAGTGTTGTTTGCTGCGGTTGTTTGGCTTTATCCCCTCCTGCTTCACCTCTAGCTCAGACGATGATCAAGACCCCTGGAGCAAAGGGAAAGAGGAGTTAAATACTCCTCCACCTTTTGCATTTCTCCAATTCTTTGATTCTTTCATCCTGTTGGCATAGGGGTCAGGTGACACTGCTGTCCCGTGGGGCAGGCAGCATCACACCTGCTTCTTGGGGATTCCCATGTGCAAGGGAAGGCCTTGAAACAGAGGGCTTGAAGTTTCCATTCTTTGCATAGCTTGAGCTGCACAAGGCAAGAGCTTGGGCAAGAGAAATTACCCTTCAACATTAACATGACTTTCACACTGCAGAAAAACAATCCTCTGCTTTGCTGTTGCAGAGAGGAGTTGTAGCTGGAGTCTCAAGAGGTTTCTTGGGTTTCAAGGATCTAAACACAAACTTAATTTGAGAGAAGGGTTGGATCGTAGCATTTTTGTCTGGGTTTAGTAGCTGGATGCCTTGCCCTATTTATTTTATTTTTTATTTCTTGTTTTATAGGCACCCACATGGTACTTTGGGCAAGCATTAGACCTTTTTTTCCTCCATCAAGTCCTGCACGCAGAAGTTGGCAGGCTCTGATCCCTGTTGGAGCCTGCATTGCTTTTGAGCACATTGGGAAAAATGTTTATTTTCTGTAACTTTTGAAAACTGAAGACCTACTCTATCTGTGTAGCTCATACTCTACTAAGCTTTCTACTGGGAGAACTTATTGGAAGCAAGCATGTTTGGGTTTTTTCCCATTCCTTTTGTTCTTCAGGATACATAATGAAGAATGCTCCAGCTTTGCCAGTTAATTGCTTCATGGCTGTTGTTTGTCAATTTGCCAGCAGGTTTCTGCTTAACTGCTGCCATTTGACATTGCTGAAACACAAATGCAGAATGATTGAGTTGCCAACATATCATTGAGTCTTCTGCAAGGGGGATTTTCAGCATATTAACGCTTCAGGCTTTCACGTCAGTATTGATTGCTGAAATAGAAAAGAAACCTTTGGCAGTATTCAGCATCGCGCCAGTATGGATTTAGTGGCAGGAAAAAGAAACTGGCTGTTGCCATTGACTGTGACTTCATCCCTTCCTTTCTTCCTTTCTTAAATTTTTTATTTCTATACACACCCACACAGGGTTTTGAAATTTAATACACACCATAGCCAAATGCCAGTTAGCATCACAATAAACCAGCAGGGCAAATCAACTATTTGATGCAGTCAGATGTTGAGGCTGTTTAATTTTGCAGCCACCTGCATTATTCCCGACCAGATTTCATGGCAGCTGGGGAGGGGGTTGAGGGCAGGGGTTCCTTACAGTGAAGCACAGGTCAAGAGCTGACTTGGAGGAAGGCAGTGGGGTGGTGGTCTCTGCTGAGCTCCTCACAGGACAGCCAGGCTGCCACCACATTGGTCCCTGAATGCAGGAGTGGCCAGTGTGAAGCTGGGTGGCATGGGGAGAGGAGCAGCACGATGCTGCTGGGGCCAGGCTTGGAAAGGGAATTCCCTTCCCTGGACATAGCGAGGCAGAAGAGGCCAAGATGGGGCCCCCATGGATGAGCAGGGACTTAGGTGGTGGAGCAGGGGAAGAAGTGCCTGGCTCAGGTGTAGTGCAGTGGCTCAGTGTTGTCGGCCAGCAGTTGCTGTGGCAGTGCTCATGCATGGATGGAATGGGCACAGGAAGGGTAAAGAGGTTTTGCTCTGCTGAAGCAGGGAGCAAGAGGAAGGTGTGAGCCTCCTGCAGTTGCTGCAGGAACACCTCTGTGTGCTTTGCCTCACCTGAACCTTGCCTGTCTCTGCTTTGCATCAGTCTGATCTCTTGGATGATAGTTTATATCCTGTTTTAGATTAGAAGGTTTTGTAGGAAGGACCACCTGGGCATTCTGAAGGTGATGATTTCTGGCTGAAATGCTGCTACATGGAACAAAGACCTGAGGGGAAATAGGACAGGGCATGAGCCGAGGTTTTGAACATAAAATGGGAAGGACATGCTGAACAGCAGGGCTTGGGGAGTTTGCACATCAGTCAGATATCAGTCCTGGCTGACCACTTTCCCTTTGAGCTGGGAAAGTCGAGTGAAGAAGAGGGGAGTGGATAGACCAGAATTTCCTGCACAAAGATTGTCAATGAGGAAAATAATCGGGATCAGAGGAAGATTTCTAAGAACCACATTACAACTAGCAAACAGCAGCAGAGATTATTTTTATTCTATTTCTGAAATATGCTTAATGTTCCCTCCTTTTTTGAATCTTATCTGCTTCTCACTTATGAATTAACCAAAAATAGGAATAATAAAGGGAAACTTGCAAAAATACGCTTCTTAGGAACCATTAATATAATGTGACCATCAAAAGCCCACTGAAAGCTAGATCTTTTGGCCAGAATATATAATCAAAGAAGCTTCAAGAGTTTATCTTGGATGTTTGGGGTTGGTTGGTTGGTTGGTGATATTTTGGGTTTTTTGTGGTTTTTGGGTTTTTTTTGTAATTATGATATTAAATTTCTCTCTTAGGTTGATTGGAGCAGACACTTAAAGCTTTGGAACAGAACAAGTAGCTTTATTTGGAAAAGATTAGAGGACACTGGTACCTGGGCCACAGTAAATTCAAGGTTTAAGTGGGATGCTCAAATCAAAATGGGTACATAGAGCCAGAAAGGCTGGGAAATGTCTCAATTTTTTCAGTAGGAGGGTATCTTTTCCACTAAATAACATGTTCACTTTAAAAAGTGCCTCTACAGAGTTTTTAGTCGAAAAGCTGTGATTCAGAATTAGAAAAGCTGTAGCTGATAATTGGAACAGTTTGTTTTGGAAGTCCTTCCCACTGTTAGTTGCCCAGATCTTCTCTATGTAGGACAGTTCCTAGGTGACATGATCCATAGATAAGCCCATGAAAGAGAAGAGGAACACAAGCACCTACACTGCAAATTCCCACATTAAGGTCTCCAAATAAAGCAATGCTAGATTTCAAATTTATGTCTGGCAGTTGTTTTTTTATTTTCTTAAAAGTCTTCATTTGCATCAGGTGAAGGTAAAAACAGGGACTTGAATCATCTTCTAGCCAGATCAGTTAATTATCAATAAAAGCCCAGCATGTGCTGCATAAGAATTTCATTGATGAAATGTGCAGACTGGATGGAGTAAAATCCACTTTCTTCTGTACCACTGGGGGCTGTTGCCTTTTTACACAGTAAAATGAGGCTTGGGAAGAGAAAGTGGATAAAAAGTAAAGAAAGTGATCTGACCTTGAAGTGCTACAAAGATCTTGGGATTAGGAAGATCCCTTCTAGGGTAAGTGATACAGAGTGTGCTTGCCAGGCATGTTTCTGGATCAGCAGTGTGCACCTGGCAGTAGTCTTACTCTTACTTTGATAAATTGCCTTCTCCCAGCATGAATTAAAGTAGTGATTCTTTTATTTCTAAATTACTACTAGGCTCTGTAGTCTTTCAGCTTAGTGTGGGGGATTTTTTCTAGTTTCAAATGAGAAATGCAATCTATGCCTTAACTAAGGAGTTTGATGGTAGTGTATGCTTAATCTTTAAAATGCTGTGTAGGGGGGCAAAACTTTGTTTTCAAGGGAAATAACCATCCTGGCAGAGAGAAAAATATCAGTAGGATGCTGCCACTGGTTTGGCAGAGATTGTTTGATGCTTTTTTAGCTGGCTGTTGATTTTATGCTTTTTTAGTTATGTATGAAGGAGCTTCCGAAATAGCTGGTATTTAAGTGGGTAGCTCCATTCCTGTACAGCAAAATCCAGAAGAATACAGAGCAAACAGAGGAACTGCAAATTGCTAATGGGTGAAGTTAGAACAGGGGACACATCTGAATGAAATTAAATCCCCCTCCAGACAGCATGGATAGTACTCTAAAGAGCTGTGCCTGTTTGCCTTTCTCATTCACTGTGGGCTGAAGGCAAAAAGATCTGTCACACAGCTTTCCAAGAGCTACTTTTCCACAGCTACTAAAGCCTTTCCTATTAAAAATGAGTAAGTTAAGGCCTGTGTGTGGAGGTGCACTGAAGAAAGTTCCTCTTTGATCAGTGTGGTGTCTGCGTGCCGCAGTGACCATCTGGCGCCCAGAAGCGGGCGGAGGCGCCGCCAGGCAGTGGGGCTGTGCTTCTCCTCCTCCTCCTGCCAAAACACGCAGGTGTAAGAGCATAAAACCCACCCCACCAGAGCAGGTCCATTTAATGCACCCATCGGAATTGGAAAATGCCTCTACTTGTGGCTTTAACAAATACCGTGACAAGTCATCCCAGCGTCTCATTTTCTGGAAATGCAGTGTTTCTGTCGGGCCACTCCAACTTCCCCCTGGGGAAAGCATCTGAGTGTTATTTTAGACACAGGAATGTCATCCAGAAGTACAGGCATAAGAAACAAACACCTGGGGGAATACCACGGTGTTTTATTAAATATAGCTTTACTTTTTCATTGTCCCTATAGGACACCTCATTGACAAGCATGATGCACAGCAGGGAACAGACTAGTCAAAGGCATGTGTATGCAAAGAAAACTGTGTCATTTTCGTAAATACAACTCTGAAAAAAAAGACTCTTACAGAAGGTTGACTTTTCAGGACCCCTCTAACATCCCTTGTGTTATGAGCTGGTATATATTTGCAAGCTGACTTTTAGTTCGAATTCAAAAAAATGAAAAATGGTATGGGATAATACAGCAATACACCTTTTATATTACAATGTGTGTTAAAGAACTGTTATAGGACCAAAGCAGCAGGAAGCTGTGTCCAACACAGTTACCCCCTGCTCTGTGGGACTCAGCAAGAAGAGGAGCAATTAGACAGGGAGGACAGGGACTGCATAAACCAGTACTTCCACCAAAATGTTGTCCATGCAATCACAGCCTGGGTGAGATAATCTGTCTTTCACTGGGACAAAATGAACTCTGAGAAGAATTCTTCACACTCAAGTGGCTTCCATCAAATAGGTTGTGCTCTTCTATCATACCAAACAATGAACATTTTAGGCTTTTTTTTTTTCTCATGGGCCATGATTTTTTAGTAAGTTTGTTAAATTCTTTTAATGAGAGTGAAAGCTTCAGAGCTCTTTTTAGTTCTAAAAGAAAGATTTGAGGCATTCTGCCTACTCCACTTTTCCACAAGGACATTAATTCATAAGCAACAAAGAATATTATAACTGTTTACAGTAGCCCTCAGTGAGTAGCATGAGACTTGGGGATTTTGAAAGAAATAAGAGTATTTGGTTACAGAATCAAAAGCTAAACAAAAGGCTTCAAACTCAAAAACGTTTGGAGTTGCTCAAACAAATGCAATGAAAAATTAACAATTTGCCAGCTTTTATAACCCTGTGACTCATCAAGCTTGTATTGTTTTGTCTCTCTTCTGAGCTTCAGAAACCAAAGCAATCCTGGCAGTCAAGATGTCTAATATTTTACCTTTAGACTTGTCCAGCTTTAGTTGTTTAAATATATAGTTCTGCTTACATAGGATACTTTGCAAATTAAGTGATGCTGCTTGGTGGTGTAAGAGGTACTGCAGGTTTCAGCTGAGCTGTGTGAGATGGACAGTGCCTGCTTTGATGTGACACACCTACTTTCTCAGTTTTCTCAGGAAAACATCCTCGTTTTCCTGAGATTCCGTGCATAGCATTATGTGGCAGTCTGCTGCAGTCATTGGGGTAATTTGGTAAATGATCATGGTTGATCAGTTTGCTTCCAGCTAAATAATGACTAAGAAAAATATTGGTGCTGGCTGGAGATTGCTTAAAGGTGTTTGTTTTGTTTCCCCAGAGTGTTTCTCAGCTTCCCTATGGCAAAGCCCTCTACACATATGAGGGAAAAGAGCCTGGTGACCTCAAGTTCAACAAGGGGGACATCATCATCCTGCGGCGCAAGGTGGACGAGAACTGGTACCACGGGGAGCTCAATGGCAACCACGGCTTCTTCCCTGCCAGCTACATCCAGTGCATCAAGCCCCTCCCACAAGCTCCACCTCAGGGCAAAGCACTTTACGACTTTGAAATAAAGGATAAAGATCAAGACAAGGATTGCCTGACCTTCACCAAGGTAGGGGCACAGGTTTTTAAAAAATGTTCAGAAATCTGCTTTGGTAGGGAGTGATGGGACACATGTGGTGCTGGCAGCTGAGCCAGCAGCACAGGGGAGCTGGGACTGGTGGGACACTTTCCTGGTTGTCCTGGTCTCCCTGACCTACCCTGCACTGTGTGAGATAGCTTGTGCCACAAATAGCAAGGCTGGTATAAAGCTAGTGATGCTCAACAAGTAGAACTGGCTACACGTTTCCTGAGAACGTTTTTTTCCCTCTAAAAAGCATGCATTTCATCTGCATTGAAATGTTCCCCAAGAATGACTCAAATTTCAGAAAAAAAATCTAGTGGAACTGTGTCTTTTAATGTTCCTTATTGAATCAGATGTTCCAGTGTTTTAAAATTACATTCGGCTTCAAAATGTATATTGCATCATGCCATATAGCAATTAGCAGTTGAAATACACTATCATCATAATAGTATTTCCTATTTTAAGAACATAAAGACAGTAAAAAGCAGACATTTAGAAAACAGTCTTTGTGTTTTTTTAAACCAAAATGTTTAATAAATTCTCATTGGAATGAGAGAAAACTGAGATATTGTAATTTCCTTTGGATTTAAAATGTCACGTTTTCCCTTTCACCCCCACCTCCCCACCTGCTTTTTGCCTCCCACTCCCCTCCCTAGCAATTTGTGTTGACCTTAGATGGGTTTCATGGATATCAAGAAACCCACGGTAAAATAAATCATATCCCCTATTGTTAATTTATGGCAGTGAATGCCATGGAGAACCTGTTCATTGTCATTTTCTGTTTTATTTCAGCTGTCTGCAGCTGTTATAGTATCACATAAAGTAATAACAGTTATGCTGAAAATGAATATGAAATAGATGATAAAAATATCCTTCACTAGGATTTTACTGACCTTCTCTTTTGAAGCTACTTATTATAGCTGAATGAATTATTTGCAACATATAATTTTCTCACCGAATGTAACATCTTTTTCACTCATGCAGTGTTTCTCAGCAGAATGCAATTTCCTAGACTGTATACTTTCTCATATTTATTTAACAAAGGATTTGTAAGCACTTTTGTTCCATAGCAAGTGAAGTGTTTGATTGCAAACACTGCAAACCCTGCGACTAGCCAGCCTCCCTGGAGCTGTGAATCTCTGCAAGAAAGTGGGCTGCTTAGTGAGAAGTAACAGCCATGCACTAACAGAAAGTTTGCCAGAAGTTACCTCTGAGACCTTATCAGTAAATATGTATTTTCTGGTGCGTTGTTTTTCTCACTGCCTGCCTAGAGGTACACTGGTGACTTCTCTGAAATGCAGTCTTCCTTGTCTGCTTAAAGTATTGCTTGCTTGCTCAGTCTTAAGATATTTAATAGGTATGCCAAGCAATTGTGGTCTTTTGTGTTAGAGCAGGTCCTTTCCTAGATACTTTGATATATTTGGTGCTATATATTAGAAAACCTCCTTTACAATAACGACCTTTGTATAGTGATAGTTCTCATTTTCTCAGCTGTCCAATGTCATTCTCACATGGAGCATTTCTTCCTGCTGTATAGCTCTACTCTCAGTCTCTCAATTTTCCTTGTTTTCACCCCTCGTGTTACTGTCGGCATCCTTTTATCCCTGATGACTGTGTTTTCCCCAAGGGGCTTTGGTTTCTCTTCTACTGCTATTTTCTTCTTTAGTTCCTTCCACTACACACACTGTCACCTTGTAACAGTTTTTATGTCCTGCCTATTGTTCTCCCTGACAGTGAATAATCTATTTTTCATCTTAGGACTTCACCATCATGTTTTCATCAGTTTTCTCCATGCTAATTTTAGCTGTCACCTGTGCTGATGAAGGTTCCTGTTTAGCCCAGATTATAGATCATCTGCTGATGCAGTCAGTTCCTCTGCACAGAGTCCTGAGCACTGCAGTGCTGTAGATGTGATTTGTCACTTTGAGCAATATGCATCACTTGAATGTCTCTGTTTGCACCTGAAGATGCTGGACCAGGTCTCAGTTTCATTTACACTATTTGTTCCTTCCTCTGGTGGAGGAGTTACATTGGCATAACATTTATGCAAACTAATATAACCTATTTGTGTACTGCAACTCATTTAAGTCTACCATACTCTTGTGATTCGATTTTACTTATAAACATATAATAAAGAAGAGTTTTCCTCTAAAGAGAAGCTATAAAAAGGAAAGTCAAATACATGGATTTTCTGTATCATTTTTATCTGTTTTGTTGTTCTTTTGCTGGGCTTTTCTTTTTCCCATCCCCCTTATTATCATGCACTCAGAGTATCTACTGGTACAGTAAAAGAAAACAAAGGAAGGATATTTGGTGTTTCCGCTTCCTAATTTGTTTTGCAATATTTTTCAAAATGAAAATGTTCCATTGTTCCAGAGGTATATTACAAGGAAATGAAGTCTACTTTACAAGATCTTCGTGAGGAGTGCTGCAGGATGCTTCTGCCATTTACCTATTTTCATCTCCTGTAGATACAAAACTCTCCTGAAATAAAAGGCCAAAGATGTAAATGTAATCATTTTTATGTGTAAGAATAAAATCAGAGAAAATTCTGTCTTGAGTGTCCAGTGGAAAAATCAAAGCTCCCACATGTCATTCTTTTACACCACTTGGACTGCTCCCTCAAGTCCTCTTTCCAGAGAAGTCACATACAGGCATAGGGTCTCACTTCTTCTCTCCTCTCTGGTGTCTCTAAGATGATAGAACATCCCAGATTGCCTACTTAATATGTTTGCTCTCAGTGTTTGGCAGTGATTAGCCAAACCAGGCTGTTGTTTTTTCTTTGTAACAACTGGTTCCAGCCTTATGTCAACTTTGCACCAATTTAGCACCAGTAGTTTCAGAAATTTTACTCCTGATGTTCCCTAGTGTGGTTGCAATCATGCTGTGGCCCATAGAGCATAATTGCATGCTCTTGGGATATATTTACTGGCTCAGCTTTCTAATCTGTCCTAACATGGTCCCACAGTATGGACATGGGATCCTGCTGAACCTGTTTTAAAAAATAATCTATCCTCCTCTGGGCTATGAACACTGGTACAAACCATGTGCAAGGGGATTCTGCTCTCAGGTGTAGCACTGCAAATCTGAAGTAGTTGCATGGTTGTCTGTGTAGTTGCTCCAGCCTTATGCTGAGTCCAGTTTCAGCCCACACGTTTGTTTTGGTGTCCAAACACCCTTTGCATGCATCTTCACACGGCCATCAGGAGGCTGAGCAGCCCATCAGCTAGATGAGTCTCAAACCTGTCAAGGTAGCATCAACTGTTCGCCATGCTTCATTGCTCATCACATATTTAATAACATCAACTGTTTCCCTCATATTCCAACACTTTGCTTCCCAGCCCACAGTGGTGTCTAACAAGAGCTGTGCCAATCTTAGAACCATCACATCCAATACTTGTTCCTGGCTGTGGAGCAGCCCCTTAGCATTCAGTTCCAGCAGCATTTGCTGTTCACAGAGGGACCATCCCAGCAATAGCTGGTGACAGGGATTTTCGTGCCAGCTGGCAAGCACTGTGGCTGGACTCACCAAGCACCACGTGGTGCCATCCTGCCACCGCTGAGATGTCCCCAGTGCTCTAGATGGAGTAGTTATCTCTGCAGAATAGCAGGCACAGCTGCTCTGTATTGCTTCGTTAATGGCCATTAATGACTAGAATAAAAATCAGGCTGTGAATCATGACTGTTATTGGATACAATTTTGTGCTGTTTTCTCAGCAAAAAGATTCATTTCTCTGTCAATCAGATTGCTTTTTAAGTGATTTATCTTTGACTTCTTTTCTGATAATGATTATAAACTGGAACTGCAGGTCCCACATGCCTGTCATAAGGCTGATCCAGCCCTGATGAATAGAGAGAAACTCGAGCAAGAAGGGGAGAGCAAATAATTAAAGGCTCTAGCAACAGGCATAAAAGGAGCACGACATATCTTTGTCCAAACTACAGTGAATACTATTGGCTTTTGAAATGAGATTTGAGGCTTGGATTCCTTTATGCTGCCTGGAAATCAATTTAGTCAATGTGAAATTGTGAAGTTCAGAAAGCTGAAGTGGTATGCCAAGAGATCTGTGGCGTTTTGCTATTCATGATCCTTTTGGGAACCTTTCTAGGAATTTATAAGTAGCACAGCTATCCAACTAATATAAGGTTCTAAAATAGTTCATGCTGAAGCTTTCACCAGCTAGCTGTATAGAATGATGTCATTGGCTGCCAATTCAAAGAAACTTTCTAAATAAAAAAATTTCAAATGATTTTTTGGGATTTGCTTTAATTCTGGAGATTTTCAACACCCTTCTTAAAACTAATTATGTAATGGAATTCTCAAGAATTTGCACTTTGCTCTCCCACAAAGATACTCACTTTGAATGTCAGCACATCTCAGGATGCATTTCTCATATATGACCATACTCAGCAGCCAGACTTGGCTGAGCTGAACGAAGTTCAGTGTATGGAAATGCTTCCAGATTTCATACATCCACGGAAGGTAAAGTTGAAAGGGATCTTCAAAGGTTAATCATTCCCCACCCCGATCCTTGTGTAAAGTCAACCCAGGATAAACCTTTCCTGACAGGTGTCTGTACAGCCTGCTCCAGGGATGGGATTGCACAATGCTTCTAGCAAGATGTGGTTGAAAGCTTCTGGGGTTTTACAGTTTTAAAATTTGTTTTCTTAATTTCTTATATGTGTAAATAGATGCAACTATATATACATTTATATGCAGTGCTGGGTTAATGATTGGACTCAGTGATCTTAGAGGTCCTTTGTAACCTGAACCATTTATGATTCTATTCAACCCACATGTATGCACTTATACACATGTAAGATTATATAAGTGCATGTAGTGTAGACTACATCACATTTCGTGCTTTTAAAAAACTCTTTTAGGGAAATAGCTGAGCAAATATAAAAAGTAGGAACACTCATAGCAGATCCCTGAAGTGATGCAGTCATTTCTTTTCCTCGTTTACACCCTTTACCTAGATTTTAAATTTATGCTAATCGGTCTTTTGTAAGATCATGTGGAAGCTTTGCAGAGATGCATTACTGTCAGTTCTTTAAACAGATCAAAAATGGTCTGTGCAGACAGGGCTTTGGAAGGGAATGCTATCTGTTTCTTCAGGAAATTAAATGCACAAATTCTTTTTGCATCCTTCCAGCTGTAATAAATAGCTGAAGGACTCAGTTTGTAGCCATTTCTATGAGCTTTCCCCTAATGGATCATTCAGATGAATAATTCAAAGGAAACATTTAAACTATTTCAGAGTGCACGTGTTCAAAATGCACATGTTCAAAAACTACAAAGTACCTCATATCACATCTCTGTTCTGGTCATTTTTCTATCAATGCAAATCTGTGGTCTGAACATCCTGGATCAGGAATTTGTGGGATTTTTTCTGTGTGAGAAGTATCTGCAAAAAAAACAGCTGCCCTTGCCTGGCCATTTGACATCAGTATCTTGTTACATGGGGCATGATAGACCATATGTAGCTCTTATTTTCACCGAGTGAGTAGTGGAAATAAAGTGAGATCAGCAGGGAACTCTGTCTCAGCTTTCTGGAGGAAGAGATTTTCTTCTTTTTTGTAAATTTCTGCACAGAAGCAGAGGAAGATTGGATGGCATGAGGGAACAAAACTGACTTCCCAGCTTCTCTCAGCCCACTCCTTCCTTTTCTCATAGGGGATATGAGCAGAGCCCTGTTGAGAGGGCTGCCTTCCACAGCTGTTGTAGAAAGCAGTGCTGGTTTAAGGCTGGGTTTAGTATGATGACCCCAGAAGACAGGGATATTAGCAGAAAACCATTGACAAACTGAGTAGTTTAAACTGGGAAAAGTCACGATTTTGTTCTAGTCACTTGGGCTTTCCTAATGACATTCTGGGTTTGAACTATACCAAGTGAAAAATTGAGCAATATTAATCTAGTTTGTACTTTGCTTTATCTCTTGTTTTATAATCACAAAGAAGTTCGTCATCTGCTGAAATTCTTACAAGGTCCCTTAGATTAAATATAGTATTAAAATGCCGTTGGTTTTAGGAAATGAACTTATATATAAACTGAAGCTGATCCAACAGCTGAATGCAATTTGGGTTTTTTGCCCTCTTATCTTTGTTTTTTTATCTGCTTTGCAATTTTACCTTATAATATTTTCTAAAAGAAAATCTGACATTCAGTGTGTCATCAGCGTAGGCTTGTCACAGAGCACCTTGTACTATTCCTTGTTGGAAGTATTTCCAGGACTACCTGTGCTGTACTGGTGCTTCCCTTTGAATTGAATTCCAGAGCACACAATCATCACAACAGACCTTTGGATGCACAGGGGCAACTTCATGGTGAGCAGCTTTCACCTATGATTTATAGGTGACCTCTTGGGTCAGACATTCTTCTCTCCCCCTAATGAAACCAGGAGTTACCTATTCCCACCTGCTGTGCCCAGCCCCTTGGAGCTGCTGACAGCCAGCATGAGCTGCACCTGTCTGCAGGGTGTTTCAGTGCACATTGAGTGGGATGCCTGGGATAAGATGATGGGCCAGGGATGCTGCTAGCCCAGGATTCAGGAAACACTTTACCAGGTTTATGACTTCTCTGTGTACTCACTCTCTAAGCTATCATATGGGTAACTAAAAATTGGCATCTTTCTGATGAAAATATCTGATTATGTATTTTGTGTATCTCTGATTTTAGGATGAAATTTTGACAGTCATCAGAAGGGTGGATGACAACTGGGCAGAAGGAATGCTGGGTGACAAGATTGGCATTTTCCCTATCCTCTATGTTGAGGTAAGTTTATAACACATGGTGGTGGACATGGATTTTCAAATCTTGTGAGGGTTTTGTGCCTACAAGGGCAGGATAACCTCAAATAATCTTATATGAGAAGGATAAACTAAAACAGAATTACTGAAAAGGGAATTTTTTGGTTGCTATCTGCTAAGGCACTATGGGGGTACGCCAAGTCAATTTAAAATGGTCAGCAAAATATGTTCCATGAACTCCTTCTAGAGGCTTCCCCTTTGGTGTAATCTCCATAGTGCATAGGTAAAATAGGGGAGGATGATTGCAGTTGGGATACCTTGCATACATCTGAGGAGAGATGTGGGTTTTGGGCTGGTGGAGAGCAGCAGTGCAGTTGAGCTGTGGTCTGAATGCACGGACCTTCAGAGGGGTGCTGAGGGTGTCCTCTGCCTCAGCAGGGGCTCAGGCACCTCCACCCATGTGCCCCAGGCACATTTTTATCCTGAGCTCTTTCCTGTTGTAATTTCCACAGCATTCTTATTTCGGAGTAAATGCTGAGACTTCTTCTTTGCAGACCTGTGGTTCCACCGCTTCCCACTGCTGCCCGTCCTCCTGCTGGTGGTGCCCTTTCAGCCAGATGCTTGGGACCAGGGCTGCAGCCAGCAGTGGTGGCCCTGCTGGTGCAGCTCTCTTGTCCAGGTGCCAGGCAGTGTCTTCCAGGAACTTTCCTCCCTCGTGAGTGAATCAGGGCTGCAAAGAGCAGATGGGCACCACATGCATGTGTATTTTTCTGAGGTGCTGACACTCTGCACCCAGTACTCAGAGCAGTATCACCCTGACTCTGCTTCCAGACGTTGTCTGGTGCCCCTCTGTAGTGAAGAATCTCTTGTGCCCACAGCAGAGCCTGCTTTGCTGTGTGTGGCTCTGGTGCCTGCCTCTGAAATTACTTACAGATTTCTTAGTTAGTGATTGGAGACAAAATACAGCTAATTAGTGCCTGACTACCTAATTATTAACTCCGACAATGACCAATTTGGAATAAACCATCATTAATATACTTTGCATTCCCACAGTTGACAAGAACTATAATATTAAAACCAGAATGTGTAGGAGCCGTTATTGGGAAACCAGCTGCCTCACATAAGTTAATGAATAGTTTTCTTCTATTCTGAATGTGTAAGACATATTTAGTTTGTTGTGATTAAATGAGAAAGCTGGGTTTCTCCCAGATTTCATCTTTTTCTCCTTCTTTTTCCTGTCCTGGGAAAGTGCGATGTTACTGTCCTGAATTTTGCTGCAGAAGGAGTGAACTGGGGACCTCTGCACAGCCAACCACCATTGCACCTCACCACCTTTCCCCAGCTCTAGTTTCATCTGTAAGCTGGCACTGCCTACACACTGTGCAGAATCCTGATCCTTCTCCCACTCCTAAGTATCTGTTCTCCATAACTACTGCTCATGAAGGGTGAAGGCTCATAACCTCAGAAGAACAGCCTGTAGGGAACATGTGCAATGTCTTGCTGAAGTTCTCCAAAGCACTAGCACATCCTGGCTGGCCATGGAGGAGCAGAAGGTAGCACTGTGAAGAGTCAGAACAGTGATGCTTGCAGATTCTAAAGAGATGCAAACAGCCAGGTAGCCAGCACTGGAGGCCAAGAACACACGTAGGAATGTCTGCATGCATATACATTTATACCAGACACACCCACAGAGGAGGTAAAATAAGTACAATTGTATACGCTTCTGTGTATATTCATATGTAAACCCACACATGTATTTTATCTGTATAAATGTGAAATCCAGAGACTTGAAAGACCTATTTAAATTCCATACTTGGGTGCCATGGCCATAATATTTGTGCAGTGGTTTGTAAAACCAAGGGAAGTGATCCTCCAGACTACAATATCAGCCATCTATTTCATCCACATAGTGGATGAAGGCTGCCTTCTGAATATGAGATGAGTATATGCAAGTATTCAAGTTATACAATTACGTTGCTGTTGCCAGCTTCAGATGTACTTTGCATTAAAATTAAAAGGAATCAGCAGGTCAAGTCCCAAAGAAGTTTTGGAAATCTCAGTGTGCTGTTATTTATAAAATAAATCCATTAAACAAGTAGTACTTGAATCTAAAAACACTCTCCGAGTCTGTCCAAGTCCATTAAGTGGTTTTCAAAATCTTGGCAAAATGTGTAGAATAAGCAAAGTTTAATTCTCACAGTAGCCTTCCATTTGTGTCAGTTGATTGGCTGAAGTATGTGGGATTTCACATGGCATCCTGAACCCTGCACTCTGGATAGAGTGAATTCCAGCTTGGCAGGCTCTGATGTCCCCAGTTGCTCCCACGGCCCAGACAAGAGCTCTCACCCTCGCTATGCAAGCCAGAGCATCAGAAAGCAAGCCCGTCACTTTGAGGATCTCAGGGTTTGGCATGCCAGGGCTACAAACAGTGGATATAATCCTTGTTGTGGCTCCCTGGGGTAACATTTTGTCCTGGCAATGTGCTGCCATGCCCTTCAAACAGGTGTTTGCCCAAAAGGCTTTTGCAGGTGCTCACAAAGCTCTTGCAATGGGGTGGTTAGCAAATTCCTCACCCAGATCATCACTTCTCTAAAGGAAACCCAGAAAGACAGCCTTTAGAGCCAGACCGTGGTGGCAGAAAGAGGCACAAAAGACCAGCAGACATCAAAATATACCTTGGCCCTGCAATGTTTTAGAAAGTCTCTATCTCAGCATTATGTTTAGTTGTCTGTACAGCCATGTGAGTGTAATGTGGCATGGATCTTATTCTTTATTCCCTACATGTAAGTGTTTAGCAAGGGTGCTTGCATGTCTGCAGGGAGGCTTTTTCCTGCCTCTGTATTATCATCTCTGTCCCAACCTCAGAGAAGCTACACGTGGATAAGGAACAAATACTCATGGATCACAATGATTACTTCTGCAGCATGAGTCACAAACAATAAGCTCTTTCAGGGGGAGTTGGGGCTATTGTTTCTTATTTCTTTGCTGCTGTCCTTCATCTTCAGTAGAAGTCATCTGGGCTGATAATTTATGTTTTAATTTGTCTACAGAAAAAAACCCACAACATAATTAAATTGATCCTCAATGTGCCTTCTGTCTTGAAATAAACATCTTGTTAATAATCTGTATAGTTTGAATTAATTTCCTTGCTAGGAGGGGTTTTGGACCTGCAAGGAATTCAAAGCCCTGACAAAATTTCTTTTATTTTACTGTCTTCAAGCTAGCTTCTTCATTCTTAATAACTGCTGCTATTATATCTGTTTGAAAGTTTTGTTCTGCTGCTATGTGTAAAATTGAGAATAATGAAGAGTAAAGTGTGTCCTAATAGACTTAAGTATCTAGGAGTGAAATTTGAGGGCAATGGTGTGCCAAGTATTTGGAGGGACACATCCTGTTCAGATGAGCAGCAACTGGAAATTCAAAAATCTGAGCTGTTAGAGCAAAATTTCTGCCTGCAACCCCCAGATTAAAGAAGAAGATTGACCAAGATCAAGAAGCCTTATGAGTCAGTGGTAGAGCAAGGCAATTATGTTGGGCGCTACTGTGACTGTAATATCAGCAAATTACAATTGATGAAGTGCCAACCCATTGTTATAATGTTTTATGGCAGCAGGAACACTGAAAGCTGTGATTAAGTAATATTAGGAGCTTTAAAATTCTTTTTACAGAGCAGCGAAGCAGGGTAATGAGGATCTTCTCTTGTTCTTCACAATCAAAGAAAAAAGAAAAAAGTAGAAAGGAGTTCTGGGAGAAAGAGGGGGGAGGAGAATGGGCAGAGCTGATGGTTTCAGTGTCCTGCAGCATAGGTCCAGAAGACTCCCCAGGGAAAAGAATTCTTGCAAGTCAGTGTTTAAAAAGAGTTCAGAATTGAAAATAAAATGAAATCCAAAGCCAAACGCATTTCTTAAACAATGAATTTTCATTTCAAAATTATCTTTGCAGAGCAGCCCATCCATTTAAGTTTTCCTATACAGGAAAAGCCGAGCATATTTACCAGGATCCCAGCTGAGGATGTTGAGTAGTGTCACAGGCACCCATCCTCCCAGCAGAGGAAGGTCCTTAGCTGTGTAACTATGTACTTTGCTGAGGGCAGCCTTTAGTCAGCTTGCAAATGAATGCAGATGGTTTACACTTTCAGTCTGGACGGCAGATTTTGTCCTTTTTTTTCTCTATATGCAGACTCCCATCAGCCATTTCCCACTATGCTGTTGTCTCCAGTGGCAGTCATCACGGTTATATTATTGAAAACGCAGATGTATTTGCGTATGTATTTCCAGCTCTAATAGCTATTTTGACCATTTTCAACAAAAAATTCTTGTCCACTGCTTGTCTATGCTTTTTCTCTCCTCAGTCTGTTTGGTTTCTCCCTTCAGCTACAGGACAGATGGGTCCCTATGGGACTCTCATAATTAATTCAACCTTGATGTCTGACCCATTATTTATTTTTGTGTGGTCTTAGTGGCAACACAATCTGAATCTTTCAAGGTATCTTTTATGAAAGCCTTCCAAAAAACCAGAAGCATTAGATTTTCAAAAAGTAGTAATGTTTGTTTGGTGCCCTTTTCAAAAAGAACATGCAGTCTCTGTTTTTAAGGATTGTCAAAATGGTTCATTTTAGCCTTGCGAGTGTCATTTAATGTGAATAAAAATAGAAGCTTTTGAAAGGTGGGTAGATGCAAACTAATGTAGATGATTTTAGAAAAGCTGACTTACTAAATCTCAGAGGAGCAAATTCATCCCAGTAGTAAGTAGGTGTAAAACTAATGAGTTAAGAATTACACTCATTAACATTACAATTGATTTTTTCTGTTCTCTCTCCTTTAGTATGTCATATAAAAATGGAGTAAGAACTTCGTAAAGCTGACAATAATATCAGCTTTAAGAGATGTTCAGCCAATTTCTGTTGAAAAGCTTTATTGATATGCATTTTCAAGTTTTATACATATATTGTTTTAAGAATTTCATTCCTGCACCTTCATAGCTTCTAAAAAGTTGGTCCCGCTTGTTTTAATCCTATATAAAATATTACTGAATATTCCAAGATACTTGGTATCAGATTTCTATGTGAATGGAGTATAAAATACAGTTCTCATGTTTCACATTCAAACTAAAACATGCAGAATTTGTGTTGTAGGCTGCAAGAGGGGCCTCTATTTTCACATCAATTCATGAATAAAACTCACTGATTTAAAGTACTTTGTTGCATGCATATAAAGTAAAATAATTATGGAAGTTCAAATAAAGATTATGTTAGTCGGGAAAACTAAGAGTATTAGCTGTCAGAGGTGAGAAGAAGATTAAATATACAACGTATTATAATATATAAAAATATATTTGTCTATTCTGTATATATTACTTAAATATATACACAAATTTTTAATCTGTGGCCCATCTTTTCTGCATAACAGCTTGATTTCTTATGTTACCTTTCACTTCTATAAATAAAGAACCTTGTGCTCTTTGGCTTAATTTCCTATGTAAAATGTAAATTAGCATGACTTAGGGCAGAAAATTTGGAGTTTTTTTAATTTGACTGGTTTCTTTTAAGTTCTCTGTTGATTTCTAGCACCCTTCTTAAAGTGATCGTTCATAGAGATTCTCTAACACTTTCCTCCATCTTCAGGATACAAAACTGAGCTGCACTGTTACCTTTTGATTTAAATGTCAGGTTTCCCCTGGACTAGCTGAGCACCTCAGCTCTGTAGACCTTTTTGAGTCACTCACTCTTCTCAGGCTGTGTCTGGACAAGTCAAAGCAGGGCTGCTTTCTGGTTTCTTTGTCAGGGAACACCACGTTTACACTGAAGTTCAGCTCAGGTGGGTGCCACAGAGGGGAAGCCTGCATACAGAGATAGGTAGGAGTACTGTCACATTTGAGTCATCCTCTAGCCCAGACAATTGTGAGATCTGTGTGAGCCATGGTGAGAGCCAGCATGTAAATTTAGACACAGCTGTAGGTTGTGGAAATTTGCCTTTTGAGAACTGACAGTTTTAGTTATAGGTCCTCTCTTGATTTTACTTTTGCCTACTTTCATTTGAATGAACTCAAAATTATTTGGATTTATATGTTATGACCAATATTTCTATTCATCAAAACCAGATCCAACTTGTTATCACCTCTTATTGCTTCAGGGCCTGTTAAACCAGAAATTTGCCAGCTGTCATATCCAAAAATATCTTTCCCACCCACCCCTCCTAATTATGAGTAACATCTGAATTTCCTAGACCGTGTTTCGCAAAAATAACTCTCTGGAGCAATTTATAGCAAAAAAAAGGTTTCCAGCACAACCAACTTAAGCACACAACCTTTGCAAATAAGTCCATTCCCTGAGTCTTTCAAAACCATATATATTAATTCCATATCTGTACTGGGCATTTTTGAAGTGCTGCTTCCTAGATGCCAAAAATTAACTTCCTAGGTATCTAAGTTGATCTGATAACAAGACTTTGGTCTATAGCCACAATCCACTGAAGGACTTCCAGCACTTCCCCTGCAAAATTCTGTTTGTCATCCTGCCTGGTGCAAATTGACTAGGGTCTGGCATATTGTGTTTTGCATCTACTGCCTATTCCCTGTGCTCTCAGCACATCAGCCCTTCCCTTCACCTCCAGATTACCAGAACCATGCTTGTACTTCAATATATGTTTTCTGGTCCTGGGTGCAATTCTTTCTCATTTCTGTTATTTCTACACTGAGTTTTGGGTTCTGCCTCAAAGGTTTTGTTGTCCTGTTATGGTTGCAAGGCTGCTGGTGTAACAAGACAAGCACTAGTGATGATCTCATAAGGACCAAGTAAATAGATAGCACATCTCTTAGAGATAACGTCTGCCTGTGCAACAGATGTGTTGGACTTGCCAGCAGTGCTCACAAGCCTCACAGCACACAACCATTGCAGTGACAAACTCCAGCAATGGTGCACGTTTCCAAGCACTAGCAATCAGCATTTCCAATTGAGCATACCCAATGTCCTGGGGCTCTGAGTGGGATCTAGAGCATATCATCAGTAGTCCATGCTCTCTAGAGAAGGTACTGAAGAGATCTTTTGTCTTTTCCAGCCATTGATCACCTCTGACAGCTTCTAAAGATTGTTTCAGCACTGATGACTTTCTGGGGTCTTTTTCCTTTTGAAAAGGAAGTATATTTCAGTCTTACTTACCTAGAGATAATGCATGAATGTATATTAAGAAGTTATATGTCAACAGATACACTGTCTAGAAGTTAACTAAACATAAAATCCTAGAGGATTTCATTATTTCTCACACCAGCATTCTTCATCTTGTTTCCTAGTGTCCCTGTTAGTGCATGTTGCACATCTTAATTAGTTCCTTCTTGGAGAGCTTTCCTGATGCCTTAAAACTCTGGGGATCTTAAATCCAAATACAGACATGGAGGGTCAGAAGGAGGGTTTTGGGAAATGCCCCTGGAAAACTGGCTGCCTTCTCTACCCCTTTACTCGTGGCCACAGCCCCATGAGCAAAGAGAAGAATGTTTCCAGGTGTCTGTCACAGCACTGATGCTGGGAGTGATGAAGAAAAGTGAGTCCAATATTAAAATCACCAGACTGTGAAAGGACCTAGCAGAAGTGGAAGCACATGTTATCCTTTGCTGTGCCAGTGGTGGGTAAAATGCTCTCCATCAGGAGACAGGAGGGACAGCTGATGAGAATGACACCAAAAAGGAATTGCCAAGGAGAGTTTATTAGAACCCCCTCTGATCTCTGTTTTCAGAAGATAGCATGTAGCATAAATATGATGGAGAGACATGGATTTGACAGATGAACCACTCATTGGATAAGGAATGATCTAGGTGGTCATTCAATGAGTGGCAGTCAACATCTTGATGTCCAAGTGGAGAGCAGTGATGAGTGGCGTTCCTTAAGGGTCAGTACTGGGACCAGTGCTGCTTAAAACCTTTGTTGGTGACATGGAGAGTGGGATCAAGTTGACCCTCAGTAAGTTTGCTGGTAACACCAAGCTCTGGTGTGGTCAACACGCTGGAGGGAAGGGATAGCATCCAGAGGGACCTGGACAGGCCTGAGAGGTGGGTCCATGCAAACCTTAGGAAGTTCAACAAGGCCAAGTGCAAGATCCTGCACCTGGGTCAGGGCAATCCCAAGCACAAGTACAGATTGCATGAATAATAGATTGAGAGCAGCCCTTGAAAGAAAGTCTTGGAGGTGCTGGTGGGTAAGAAGCTCAACATGACTTGGCAGTGCACAATCACAAGCCCAGGATCCAGCCACATCCTGGGCTGTGTCCAAAGCAGCGTGGCCAGTGGAGCGAGGAAGGTGGTTCTCCCCCTCTACTCTGCTCTCATGAGACTCCACCTGCAGTGCTGCATCCAGCTCTGGGGACCCCAACATAAGGAAGACGTGAACCTGTCAGAACAAGTCCAGAGAAGGGCCACAAAGTTGATCAGAGGCCTGGAGCACCTCTGCTGTGACAGGGGGGCTGGGACGAAATGATCTTTCAGATCCTTTCTAACCCAAACCATTCCCTGGTTTTATGCTTATTCTACCTTCGTAAATAATCACAAATGTGTCTGAGCTTGACCTTTTGAATTTTTAAAGAAATGTAGTTTCAAGAATAACAGTTTCCTGATAGGATGTAGCGATGAATTGTTTTTACCTCTTTCTTTATTTCTTTTTGTCGCAGATGCTGGAATGGTCAAACTGTTTTTATTCCAGGCACAAAGAAATCTAGGAGTGTGTATGTATGCTGAATGCATGCTTCAAATAATAAAAATAACAGATGAAGTTGTTTTTTTACCTAAAAATCTCATTAGCTGTGCCAAAACCAGATGTTGAAGTCTGAAATCCTATGACATTTTTTTAGGTGTTAGAGCTGAATGTTGAAAAAACCAAATACAAAAGACTAGAGGAAGAATCTACAAGTTAAAAACAAAAATCAGAAACAGGGGAAGATAGTTGGAATTAATTTGGGAATCTCTATCTTTTCCAGATTTTCTCTAGAACACACGGGACTCTTGAAGGCTGACCCCTTTTTGTTTAGTCTGTCCTGTAGAAGAAATTGCATTGGTTATGCTTCCTTTATTCCTTTACAAAGTCGACCAGCCATTGTTTATTTTATCTCCTGCTTCATTGTTTTTGAGTGTATTACTGGCATTATTGTAATCTGACAAAAGCAAGGGCTGCTGCCAAAGGGATTGTCCTGCTTTTGCCTCATATGTGACAATTCTTTCCTTCTGCCCTCCATGTTGCAGGACTACCAGATATATCTGCATGCTGAGATGAATCAGGGAAGTCACCCTGTTGAAAGCTATTAATTTAAGTTGGAGTTGTTTTAGTTTCCAGTCATATCTGTTTCATCATCCCATTTACTGCATAGTCACCTGAACATCACTGCTGATGCAGGGCAGAAAGAGGGAAGATGGGAAAGGAGGCCGTGTGGTATCTCACACTGCAGAAAAAACATGTCTATGAGGGCAGCAACTCGCACCCACAGTTATCCTGCAGTGAGTCCTGCCATTGCACTGTGCTCTAAGCCATCGTGCCAAAATGATGAGGTGAGGAATGTGGGACTTTCTGCAAGCAACCTCTTCCACCTCCTGGTTGCCCCTTGACTTATCTAATTATTTTATTAAGTTATAATTTTATGACAAAGCATACTAGATACTCCATATACGAGGTTAATAATATTAGTTTTTGCTTAAGTGAGGCTGGAGGGAGTGTCCTGCTCTAAATCTGACTTTGAAATCTTCCGATCTGTTTAGACACAATTGAATCAAATTGACAGGAAATTTCATGAGAGAGCCTTCTGTAATATAATTTTTTTGTAACAGAATTTTTCTGGAAACCTTGGGACAAAGCAGGAGAGGTGCCAGAGTATTCAGACAGTGATAGACTCATCCTGGAGATATTCTCCTCTTACCACATGGCTAAAGGGATGGCACTGAGGAAGAGGCAGCTCTGTTTCTCAAGAAGTAAGCAACCATGCAGAAGGAGAGAGAGCACTCCCTGATGGTCATCACCTTGATCCTTTTTCTCTGATCTTCTTCAGCCTCAACAACATAATAAGGAATTTAGAGTCATGACCTCCTCTTATATCCTTTTTCTTTTCTTTTCCTAGCCCAGGAGGAAGGATTGTGATTCTAACCTTTGAGAAATAATTTCATCAGCAACTTCCCTCCTTGCTCCAGTCTAGTGCTTAGATTTGCCTGTCCCTAGCCAAAGGCTTTCACTTCCATAGGTGCATTGTTCAGGAAAGAGATGTGTGTGGTTATACTGATTGGTGGATACAAGGTTTTACTATCCTTCAATATATGAACTCTGGGAGTGGAAGAAGAGCTATAGAGATGATTAATACTGAATTCCTGGAAATCTCCCAGGCCATATGAGATCTGAGAGTTCTTGGTACTGGCAATGAGCTTCTCTGCCCTATGGCACCTGGGGGGCTGTCATGATTTAACCCTGACCAGTTACTGGTTAGAGACATGCTCTGTCTCAAGCACAAGGTTTTGCCATATAGGGGTCCTTGAAGACACTAAAGCACTCCTGAGGGCTGAGTTTAAGTAAAGGCAGTTCCACACCATTCCAATGACACGCAGGTCTTTGCACAGAGGAACTCTCACTAAGCACATACCCGAGTTTTCAGTGTAGTACACCGTACATGGTTAAGTGTGTTACTTTCTCTTTGGCCACTGGTTAAAGAGGGAACAATGTACTTTTATGGCAAGTGACAAAGACATTGCGAGTGGGAATCACATCCTCATGAGTGGTTTCATTCATTCATGTGGCTAGCAGTTCTACCAGTTTTGTCCAACCTGACTGCTGAGCATTTGCAAAGATCAAACTCTCATCAGGCCATGCCCTGATTATGGCTACATCTTTTTTGCATCATTAGCAAATGCAGACGTGCCTCATTCTTGACAGTCTGATGTGGTCATCTGCTGCTACTCCTTTCTTTCTCTCTGGAGCCTTTTTCTGTCCTCTAGAGGACATAAAACTCACTCTTACTTGCAAGCCTTTGCTTACTCATTACTCTGCCTATTGTCTTTTATTTATTACTGAATTCCAGCTATGACAATCACTTTGTCATTTTTTTTTAATTCCAATTTTCTTCCATAGTGCTCTGTTCTTCACTGTTGTGATGAATGCTTCAAACATCTGCATCAGCATTGCTCCTCCAGATTCTTCTCTAAAATTGTTCTTGGCTGTGATGGCTAGAGAAAATGTATGTTGTGAAAAATCCTCTGTCCATCTTGCTGATAAGACTGTTGCATTGTATATTTTGTCTATAACTATACATTGTCTCTTGTCCCCATCCTAAATTGTACTTTCTTTGGGCCAAGAGCTGTCTGGTTGCTCTGTGTTTATATAATGCTTCTCACAATGGAATTCTGATGCGTGATGGGAGCTTTTCAGCATTTAATGGCAAAAATAATATGAGTGTGAATAAATGTCTCTGTGTGACTGCATCACATGATATGGTCACAGTTCGCAAAATTTCAGTTTCCTTGGGACAACTTGTCTCTCCCTATGGAATGTAGGTGCAATGCAGGGCAATCTGTTTTCAAAAAGAAATGCATTAGGAAAATATTTGAGCTTGAGTAATTCCACAAACAGGAAAAAAACCTCAGCGTTCTGCAGTTTCAGAAAGATTTCCTACTGTGCAGATTTTCTGCTAGCCCATTCCTTTTGCCATCTCAGAGCTCAAACAGCATGGCCTAGAGCAGTGGTTTTCCAAATTCCTTCCACTTGTAGCATACTAGCATAAACAGCATTTGCATATGGATGTCATAAAAGTGACTAATGTTGGCAATCATCGTACTTTATTGCCGTAATGTGACACATGTGCTTGAGCATCCTAAACGATCTGCTCCAAGCTCATTGGGGCTGAAGAAATGGCACATCTCTTATCTAGCACTGACACCTGTGGCAGAGCAGGCTTGGACAGAAACCAGAACATTGATCCAGCTCCAGATGGATGTACAAGAGGCAAGGGCACTAGCTGCTTCACTGCATGATTCCACTCTGCTGGGTATGCATCCTTTACCCTAAACCAGAAATTAGACTCAAAAAGTTGAAGGAGTAACATTTCTAGTTTGATAGCCAGAGAGTTCAATGTACTTTTGACTGCAGCTGTTGGCGAGTCAATGAAGAGACCTCTCACTCTGAACTCAACCTTGCCCCCAATCATATTTTAACATCTCAGATTCTCCAAAGAGGTCTATAAATGGTTCTTTGAGGTGAGGGGCAGTGAGCCATGCCATGAATGGGTTGAGTGCTGCCATTTGCAGTCAAGAATTTACAGAATTTATCACAGTTCACCCTTGTCAGATTTTTCTTCTACAAGGTGAGAGGGAGGGTTGTGAATCCAACTGCATCTTCATGTAGCATAGAAAATTTATTTTCATGCCTTACAGACTGGCTTTCAGTTACTGGTCAGGCTTCCAAAAAGACTGAGATGTGCCTGTTGTGCAGTGTGCAATATGCCATGTGCCACAGCCCCTGCCCCATAATGCCATCCCAATCCATTGTCCATCTTTTAGCAGTATGGCAGAAGAATAGAGGTCTCCAAGGTGAGACAGGGTTATGTAAAAATCGTTTTAGAATAACTAGTCACTGCATAGAGCAAAAAAGGGTCCAAATTAGTGCTCCCACTGAGGAAAAAGAGCCACGCTGCTGTACCAGGCATCAGCACATCTGTGTGGGAAGAAGGTACTTTAAATGTGCAGGCAATCCAAAGTAGAGCTTGTACTGTAATAACCACAGGAGACAAACTCAGGCTGTCAAGTCATGTCTCTCTGAGCACAATTCCTTTTTTTTCATCTGTATGCATAGTTAAGAAGACCAGTCTCTCTGTGACACAACACAAGCAATTCATGTATCCTGGTGCAGCTGCCCATTTCAAACACACATAGTTCATCTCCCATTTCAGAGAAGCATCTCAGAACTCTCCCTCTAGGGAGTCATCCAATCCAGTGGTTTGGTGAAACAGCAGCACAGTATGTCCTGACTCATACTTTCACCCCCACTGGCAAATAGTTAACCCAAAGGCTGGATGCATCTCTCCAAAGACAGCAGTTTTGTGATAGACAGCTGACATCCATTGGTGTTGGCTGCTTCCAGAGACCCTGCAGTGTGACCGTGGAGCTGGTGCAGGAACCCTCTACCACAACCAGCAACCCTGCTTTATAGCCAGCAGTAGCAGGAGCTCCATGCACACAGAATCTATCTATACAGCCCCATGGGACATCACACTATGTACCACATCCAGCAGTTCTTTTCTGCCTTGTATTTGGGAAGCAGAAGCCAGAACACTATGTAGTAAAAAATATCTCTAAATATAGTACACACAAGGCAAAGGCTGTTTATCACAACCCTTTAGTGCTAATATCTGCTTGAATTGTGAATACCTTGGTTCCTTTTACAAGCAATTGAACCAAAATATTTTCTTAGCATTTGCTTTCATTCTTCATTTCTGCTTTTTCAGAGATACAGAGTACAGTGCATTTATTTGTATACTATTCCCCACAGGTACTTTTCACTTGCAGCACATAAAACTTAATTTTCCCTGATTGCACAAGATTTCTTATTCTACACAAAGTTATAAATCACTGCAGCAAAGACTCCTTGCTTGCTCAGGGTAGGCAAAGCCTTACATTACTTGAACAATTACTTTGGCTTTCCCATGTGCTCCTTGTGCTGCAATTCCAGGAGCTTCCAAGAGCTCCGAAGATTTTTCCAACTTCATGCTTTCTGCAGGTAACATCGATGGTGTAGGTCTTTTTCTCAATATCCACCAGAACATGTTTCTTATCAAATTTATAAAGGACTTCAGCAAATAAATGGGTTTTTTCTCTTTCATCCTTATCTTTTGTCTTATTAAGCTGGAAGCAAGTACTTTCCTTTAAAAAATTATGTGGTATTGTTCCTTCTTTCATACAGCCCTGATCATTCCAAAACCAGCATTTTCAATAACTATATTTCCAGGAACAGATCTGAGAATATGATCAAAAGGGCACAATGTCAAGTCTGGTAACATGTAGGCACAGTGCAGCTATCAGGAAAAGAAGGGTCTCTGAAACATGAGCATGATGTTCCTGGTTCACAATCCTATCTATAATTACTTGGGGTCACACACCATAATTTGGAAGCCATTTGCTTTAGAACTCCCAGACTTGACGTATGCGTTAACTCTGAAGACATCCTCTGCCCTTAGTTGGTGGTATTTAACTTGTCAATTTTCAGTTAATTAATAATTTTACAGGTATTGTTGGTCACTTGGGTAAGCAATAGCACCAGGAGCCTTGTGAAATATTAAGGAAGGAAGGAGGTAGAAAGTTGCCTGAAAACTCTGAAAACACAAAACTTGGCACTTTTTAAAGATATCACTTAGAGTTTACATGTGATCCATACAGCTCTGCTCCAGGATCTAATCAGTCTTTCCTAGCCTGTGTTGAAATTTTTAGGTACAGCTGGCTCACAGTGAAAGTTTTCACAAGGGAGGGGCTTTCTAGATTCAGCACAAAGCTGCTTCACAGGCTTCCCTTCCTTGCACTAACTGGCTGTAATGATACAGGACTCATACAGCTGCCAGGTTTTGGTGAGGCATGAGGACATCATCTGAACTGCTTCTGAAAGCCTTCTGTTTCATACAGGTGCCCAACTAAGGTGTAAGGCTGTAAGCCCAGTGTAAGGCTGCTCACATTTCTGCTATCGCCAGCCTCTTCCCTCATGGTGCAGGTGGATACCTGGACTCGGGAGGGGAGTCACAAAGGTTTTCCAGTTTACAAGAACAAGAGTGAAGGATACCCAGCATAGCCAGAAAGCTGGTGGCTTTCTGTTCAGAAGATGTTAGTTGTTAGTTGTTTCAGGTCTCCCATGGCTATTTCCCCACACAGTGACTTTCAGTCAGGAGTCCAAGTACCCCACTGAACTCCTAAACCACTGTGGCTTTGGTAATTTCTTGTCTTAGTTGAGAAACATCATCTGTGAAACAATTTCCTGATGGACATCTTGTCAAAACAAGCAAGTTCCTGGGAAGTTAAGTTCCAATGAGTTTCATTTTTTGATGAAAAAATAGTTTGTCAGTAAAAACTACACAAGCTTCAACAGGGACTCTTCTGGTACTGAAATCAGTGCCAGATGGGCACCAGTCCTTCCACTGTTGAAGGCAGCTGGAAGTTTGCCACTGACTTCAAAGGAATTAGGATCAAGCCCATGAATTCATGACTGCACTTTTTATTTAGCTTTCTGAATAATTTATAAGTAAAAATAGGCTGTATTCTCCCACTTTTTCTGATGTTGAGTAAAGCTGTATTTGGTTACATTTCTTGCTTTCAAAGGAGCCTTGGTGCAGTCATGAGTGTCTCATTATGGAAAAGGGTGTCCATAGGGGACAGATAGAAAGAAAAATGAAATCCTTAGGCATATCGAAGGCACACAGCAGATCAGAGATTCAGAGATGACAGATCAGAGCAAGAGAGTCCTCATACTTGGAGCTGAAGGCTAAATAGCTAGCATTGTTTCAGGAAGTGGAGGGGGATCTAGAAAGCATACTTCTGTTTGGTGAGTTCATCTATTTTTAATGATACTGCATTTAGTTTTATTTTCTTTCTTCTCAGTTCTTTAGACGTTAATTTCCATAAGGTTTCTTGCTGTGCTTAACTCCTGAACAGACTTCAGTGATTACGCATTTCTCTGGGATAAACCAAACTTGTTCTCCAACACTGCAAACCATTTTCCTTCTTCAAACTACTTGGAAAAAAGGGGAAAGAAAAAAACTTCCCAGTTCACCACCCAGGGCTTAGTGTTTACTTCTGCTGCACGCATCATTTATTTTCATTCTGCAAGATCATGATGACACGCTCATCCAAGCACATGCTGTTCTAATATGCTGCATTCCTTCAGCCCCTCAGTGCGTTAGAAGTGTCATTGCTGCTAAATGAGAAAGATCTTGTAGGACAGGCAAATAGATTGCTAAGTACTGCTGGCTTTCAAAGACCCATGTTGTAGACAAAAATTATTGGCTTGCTTTTTCAGGACTATACATTGTTGTGTATGTGGATGACCCTGGTTAGGAAGGCTATCTGCTGTAGGGCTTTAGGGAATTCGTTCCTTGAGAACATGATGACATATTTAGCAGGTTTTTGGAAAAGACAATGAGACATATGCCTCAACCTATGAGTGGAGGAACAGAGCACTTGAAGTTTGAGATGTGTCCTAGGAAGGCATTCCTGCAGCTGTCATTTTGTTTGAATCTGTTCAAGCAAGTGCATTGTACTGTGCTTCTTATATTTTCTGGGTGCCTGGAATAACTGCTCTCAATCACAGTGTGGGTTTCAGAAATCTATCTGCCATGATAGACAAACCACTTGCAGAAAATCTGTTTCACATTTGCTTGTTCCACCCTGGCAATAAATTAGAAAAGGCAATAGTGGATTGTTAGAGCTTAACACAAAACCATTAAATAATTCTTTGGTTTAGCTATAATATTTTCTATTAAACTGTGTCTTACTAATTACTCTTCATAAGACGGTGCCTAAATGAATAATTGAGGTAGGATTTTGTAGGTTTTGCTGAATGAATTTAAATTGTCCATGGAGAACTTTGGAGGCTTTCTCTAAACACTTTTAAATCTGAATTAACAAAACATATATAAGATTGAAATTATAGATACATTCAGTATGACTTGGTCGAAGAGCTTTTGGCACAAATTTGTCTGCTAATATCCCACTGGTAAGCTCTTGGAATTGCTGTGTGTCCTCTGTACTAACCTACCAAAGAACATGTAAAGTATTAGGTAAAGAAAGTATTATGTACTTCTTCCTAATGTCCCTTTGAGTCAAAGGCTGTTTTGTTACTTGGTTACAGCAGAAGAAAGATTGTATCCTGCATTTGCTGGAAGGGATAATAGTAAGGGAAAGCTGGTTTAGCTTTCTGACCCACTACTTTTTTGCGTCTGAAAATGCTTTTAGAGATGCAGTCCTCTCAGGAACCCAGCAGAGACAGAAGAATCTTGTATAGTTATGCCCTTAGTTACTTAATAATCTCACTGTGCTTCAGAACATAAATTATAATACTAGCAAACTAGTTTAATGAGGGCATACGAACTTAATAGTTCCTGAAAGTACCTACTCTGAAGTGAAAATGCAGTAATAAATTAAGGCTGTTTATTTTAATCACAGAATCAGATATAGAACTGCAAGTTGCCAAAGTCTCCGCGAGGCATAAAATAGGGATGTACGTGATCTTCTCAATATTTATGAACCATAAAAATCAGCAGTCCCTTGGTGAAAATATTTTCAATCTTTCAGGGGGACATTGTGAAGATGTTTTATTAATAATTTTAATTTTGTTTTCTGCTCTGCTCAGTGGTTCCTTTCTAAAAACTTGAGCATGATAGATTTTGTAACAAATGAATGTTAATAAAGTGTACTTTCTGGTCCAAATTGGCTCCAGTTTATCAAAATACTGAATCACATATGAAAAACTGAGAATTTAAACCATCTTTTCTTATTTAGAAAAGAATGACATTTTAGTCACACATTAGTAACACTCTGGTATGCAAGTATCAAGTACATACTGAAGTGTATTTGTAAGCCACACAGTGAGGTTCTCTCTTTGGTAGGGCACATGTCAGTCAGAAATTAATCCATTACACAGACCTAAATGACTAGAAAGTAAGAATATTCAGTAGCAGAATTGTCCTTCTTCTTGTAGAAGACAATCAGTGAAATGCCACAACCCAGGAGCTGCTGTTGTGACCATGGTGTATCGAAGTGTCCCTTGGAAGTCTAAATTGGGATAGAATAATTTTGACACTAACATGGATTAGTAAATGCACTGGCATATTTGTCAAGGGAGATGTAGAAAGGATTAATTATTTAAATCTGACCTAAATTTCCCATGTTTCTCTCTTGTTCCATAATAACAGCAACAATAAATTCCAAAGTAATACCTTGCTATTTGAACTAAACCTGGAGTTAATTGTCACCCACACCAGACAAGAAGTAGATTTTCTTTACTCTTCATTCCATCTGGGGTATGTCAGTAGGTGCATAATGTTGCCCATTGAAACCATAGTTCACTAAGTCATATCGGGATATAAAGAACATATTTGGTCCCACGTGGGACCATCAGTGTGGATGACAGTTTCTCTCCTGTATCTGCTCATCCTTAAAAGAGAAATAAGTTGAAATCATTTTCAGGTTGTCCCTTTTAAACCCACATGTATTAGAAATTAGACGTGTGTGTGTGTGTGCGTACAAGCACCTGCAACAGGGACTGAGAAAAACTCACTGTAACACAGTCTGCAGAAAAAAAAATGTTTATGTGGAGACTAATAAAAAATAATTTTGGCAGTGAAGAAGTCCTGAGTGATGTAGCTTAGTATTTGTCACTTATGTGGTAAAGTCACAAGTAGAGTATCTAAGACAGTCATATCTAAAAGCCAGAAGGGAAAAAAACCTCTTCCTTAGTTCATATGGCATGGGATCTCTGCCTGGATGCAGAGTCATGACAGCTTGCATTGTGGCAGGGTGGAGAGTATGGCTTCCTAATCAAGGCCACCAAATTTTTAATGAATAGCACTTGATTACTGCTCCCATTGTAGGAAAAGGTTGTTTGGAGGTGAACAAGACTCTGTATTCCACTCCCACCCTTCTTCAGTCCCAAAACCAGATGAGCTGGAGCTGTCTCCAGTACAATTGCTCACAGCTGGGGAAGGTCTTCCTGAGAAATAGGCACGGTAGCTCCATGAACTGACTGGTGCATCCTTATCTCAGCTTGCAAGACTCACAGCCAGTAGTGACTGAAACCCTGTGAACAATTTTACTGCACCATTTCATCACATCTCTTGCATTATGAAGTCCCTCAGATAATATAAGGCCTGCTGTTGCGAGATTTTGCATTTCTAGACAGGATTGCAGGGCTGCTGGGATGGTTTGGCATTCAAATCCAAGCCTTATCCCTCTAAATCCTATGTCAAGTTTTCTAGGACATCCCCTTTATAAAGAATGGATTTGGGGTAAAATCAGTCTTGCTGCAGTCTCAAGGGCATGTCTCAAGTTTCTTTGGGCTTAGCAGGACCAGAAATTCAAATATAGGATCTTTCTAGAGAGGGGATCAAAACTGAGTGAGAAAGTTGAGTTCTGGTATTTGAGATTGTCATAAGAGCTAGAGGCTTCCAGAAATGTCAAATTCCTGACACTGACTGTGGGTCAGAACTTTCCATTACGCTTCTCATCTGGAAGCAAATCTGCCTGAAGATCAGATGACAGACACCAGAAAGCAATGCTTGTTTACGTATTCAGAGTTTAAAATAAGAAATTTGCAATCATGTTTATGTTTAAAAAAAAAAGCTTTCTACAAGTTTTTTTGTGAAGAGGAAGAACTGTTTGCTTTTATAAAGTAGTAAGCAGACTGTTCTCCAGTTTTCATAGCCTATTTGGGAAGTACTTTCCAGCATTTGTGGGCAAAGCTGTTTAAAAATTGTTCTCTACAAAAATAAAGTCGTAAGGCTATAAAGCATTTTTTATCTTGGCAGACCAAAATAATTTTTCCCCAGTATTTCAGGAAGCCTCTGACATTCTCAAAAGTTCATTAGCTTGACTGTTTGGAGAGGAGCTTTCTTTCTGTCTTTAATCTTCTACTAATATTGCAATTTACTTTTGTTTATATCAATACAGGGCTATTTTTTATCACTTCATGTTTAGATGCTTGACATTTCAACTAGGTGCTGCTTTGAACAAAACAGTAAGGGATTTTGTTGTTTTAAAAAGAACAGCTTCAGTGTTAAATTGGATTCCAGACAAGAGATTCAGAGGTTGATATCAAGAGCTGGACCACTTCATTGTCCACATGTAGTGTGTTGTAAAATCAGAAGTTGTAAATTTTTTTTTTAACTCTATTTTTTCCAATCTCAAAGAGTTAAAATATATTCTTTTTTTCTTTCTGTTGATTAGCAAAAATTTCCTCACCCTCTGCTGTCGAAGAGTCATACATATTTGATAGCTTTATCCTTTTCTCCTTTATATTTCAAGTAATTCAGCTAGACTATCTTCATCAATGGGGTAAGTGGAGCTGTAACACCTACTTAAGGGAGGGGAGCCATCTGGTTTCCTTGCAACTTGGAGCCTGCTGGCAAATATTAGGTTATACCAATTTAGAGCATGATGAAGTGGGAAATAATGGACATTTCTGAAGAATCTGAAATAGGATCAGCTGTTATCAGCAAAAATTGGCAGGTGCAGTGCACTACACTGGCTGTAAGCGTGGTCTCAAGTTGGAGAGTGCAGCTGGGAAAATGACTTGCTAATTGAATGGTTGCAGGACTCCCAGCAGCTCTGAAAGTAGTGGAGCATCATTAATTGGAGGCTCTTGGTTGACTTAGTGGAAGCTGTCAGAGAAAGGATCCTGCAAGTTGAGGTTTACTTTCTAGGTGTTTTAGTGTGGTTTTTGCCTGTTACACTGAATGAGTCCTCGTGGAGTCAGAAGTGCTTTCAAACTCAGGAAGACTGGTCTGAGGCTAGCACCATTTATTCTTTTACTTACAGCATGGTGACAGTGGTTGGGAGTTATAAAAGCTATGCAATTACACGTTTGTTTAACTACACATTCCTGTTGTTATCTTTCCCTTCTCTCTCTTTTTCCCTTTTATTTTGTCTTAGGTTTCAAAATTGGCTTGGCTTGGAGCAAAATTATTCTTTTTTTTTCTTTTTGTTTAGATCCTTTCTTTAAAAGACTTTGTCTGCAACTATTTCTTGGATGCTGACATAATTCATAACAGTAGTTACAGAAAAAAGTGGCCTAGTTTTGGTCCAGAATAGTATTACATACACTTCTGACTTATGTGAGTCTCAGAATAGCAGTGAATACAAAAGCACGTGTCATTAGCTGTGGCTCCCTTTTTCATAAGCTGTTTTTATTTATCAAATGCAAACATATTGCAATGCATCCTAGTTTAATATAAAGGCCTGTTGGCAAAATGTGGTATTTTCCATCAGCTGTTAATATACCTTGAGGGAAGATGTATTGGCAGTGAGTGCTGTGCAGCAAGCACTGCTGACTTCGGAGTGCACTTCATGTGTCATTAGTGACAGTAGCATCTCTGTGCACCTAAAATTTCTCCAGCCGTGTACAGTGTAGCTTTCCTGGATGAGTTATGAAGGTTGGGAGGTAAGAGACTTCAGTGTCAGGGTTGTGCTACCCAGCATGTCTCTGGCCTGCATGGACACAAGGTTATCTATGAGTGTGGATTGGATGAGGAACAGTGGGGTGAAAGCTGGCCTGAGCCTCCTAGTGCAGTGTTCATGGGGTGTAGGTCAAGTGTTAAACCCTTCAAGAGAACTGATGAGATCACTTTTTCAAACTGGACCCTAAGCAAGTCTTCTTCTCAGTGACCATCAAGCTCTTCCAAAGTTTAGATGATTAGGGAAAATACCTTCAGTTTGCGTCTGCATTTGGATAACCTGTGATAGGTGGGAGGCAGGGAGATGAAACTGGGAAGATTTGGAAGCTGTACCTTGGATCAAAACCACGTGTGGCAAATGTTAAGCATAGGCCTGTGATGGAACTGAGAATAGCAAAACATTGATGATGAAAAGCTCCTGCCTCCTTCCCCAGTCTCTGACTCAGCAGGCTGGGACAAGCTGTTCTTGGGAATGCCAAAAATGCCATGTTTTTAAATGTTGTAGCTTCATGTGGATCAGTTTATGGTGCTTGTTTCTAGCTTAATTCTTCTGGATGCTTACTTTGCCTCTTTTGGTCTTCCTGGCATTAACAAGTGGATGGAAATAATTCACCTGACCTCATAAATCAAATACATTCATAGAATCATTTAGATTGGAAAAGATCTCTAAGGCCATCCAGTCCAACTGTTAATTCAGCACTGCCAAGCCCGCCCCTAAACCATAGCCTTGAAGTGCCGTGTCTTTTAAGTCTTTGAAATACCTCCAGGGACAGTGGTTCCAGAGCAGCCTGTTCCAGTGCTTGACAACCCTTTCAGTGAATACATTTTTCCTAATGTCCTAAACCTATTCTAAACCTCCCCTGGCACAGCATGAGGCCATTCCTCTTGTCCTGTTAGTCGCTACCAGGGAGAAGAGGCCAACCCTCACCATGCTACAACCTCCTTTCAGGTGCTTGTAGAGAGAGATAAGGTCCCCCTGAGCCTCCTTTTCTGCAGTGCGGGGAACCTTATCTACAACTCCTTTTTTATCTTTCCCTTTTCGTCCCCACACAGCTGAATGAATCTGCCAAGCAGCTGATGGAGATGGACAAGACGTGCTCGGCTGCCGCCTCTGGCTGTGACATGCCGCTGGCCACCGAGACGGTGGCGGTGGCGGCGGCGGCGGCGGTGGGCCTGGCACCGTGCTCCACGCTGGCCGGCGCCGGGGCTGCCGGAGCGGCCCAGCGCCAGGTGGAAGGCAAGAAGAACGCCAAGAAGCGCCACTCCTTCACCGCCCTCAGCATGACACACAAGTCTTCCCAGGCTGCCAGCAACCGGCACTCCATGGAGATCAGTGCCCCGGTCCTCATCAGCTCCAGTGACCCGCGGGCAGCTGCCAGGATCGGGGACCTGACCCACCTCTCCTCCAGTGCCCCGGCCCAGGTAAGGTGGAGTGCAGGGGGGTGTGGGCATCCTTAGCAGGTGGCACGCCCTTGTGTCACTTCTTCCAAAGTGGATCACCCACCCATGAAGCAGTGACATGGGTGCTGTCATCCTGGTGTGACAGTACTTGGCATCTGCCATTCCTGCCCTTACATTAATCAGTAGGCAGGTGTGAGAAGCCAGAGGATAAGGCCAAATTGGAATCACAATACTGCAACGCTTTAAAAAACAAAAAGTAATCCTACGATTTGTTAGAAGTAATGCAACTGTTGCACCAGTTGCTGTTGTAGAAAGGAATAATTTTGAGTGATCCCATTACCCTGAATATATCTGTTACTCTGCAGGATAGCAATGTCAGTATGAAATTCACACACTAGGGATAAAAAAAGATTTTTGGAATAATTATTTCTGTACAGATCACTGGAGGATGAACAAATGTGCTGTACTTTGACAAGTGTTGTACCCAGCAAGTAGCTGCCACTCAGAAAAACCCAAGGAGTTTTTAAACCATCACACATGCTGAGAGTGCAGCTCTCTCCATCCTTCCCCCTCTCAAAGGGGGATGCAGAAGAGCATCCTCCCAGACATCCCCACAAAAGCAAGAGGCTGCTTCTGGAGCCCTGGCAGAAACAGGAGCCAGAGTCACCAGGGGTGCACTGAAACCCTTTGCAATTGCCCGCTGTTGCTATCGATAAGGAAATCCAGCTGGCAATTTGCAGTTTGAAGGTGTAAAGAGAAGAGAGAATACTCACAGTCCCAAAGCTCTTCTGCCTCAGCCTTCCTGCCCAGTCATCTACACAAGTGTATGTGCAGATTAGCACCCATATGGTGGCATATAGACCAGCTCCTTATAGTCTGTGCTGCTTGTTAGTGCCAAGATAACCTCAGCATGACAGGGTCTTCCCACACATCATGTCTCTGTTGAAAAAAGCCATCCTTGCCCCTTTTCCTCTCCCTGGACATGCCTTCTGGCCCCTCACATTCATGTCCCCATAGAAGGACAAACATGGATCACTTGCCAATCCTTTGGTGGCCTGGAGCAAGAAGCAATCCGTGTTACAGCCACTGCCTATGCTGGTATGCATGGGAGAGGGACAAGCAGCAAACTGTAGGGACTGCTTTGGGTAGAAATGCCTGTTTATGTCCATCTGTAGTGCTGGTGGGTCTCCCCTGGGAGGCCAGTGTGATGTGCCAGACCATGGGGTCACTCCTTATAGCTGTGCCCTGCTGTGACCCATGACATGAGCCCCAGGCCTCTGCAGCACAAGTTTGCAAGGACACTGGGGAGGCAGAGTGCCTGCATGCACACCACGTGTGATGCAGGGCCAGCCAGAACTGTACTGAGGGACACTGCCACATTGGAGCAGTACTCTCTGCCCCTGCCTCAGCTGCTCACTTCCCTCCACTGCCCATCTACACTTAGGAGCCAGAGAGACAGCTCAGTCCAACTGTAATAATACTCGTTTTTTTCCACATGCCTTTTCCGGGAAGGGTTTCTGTGGTGTAAGGTCTTCCCCCTCTTTCAGCCCCCAGCAGGAGGGTGAAGGTGAGGATATGGCCCCCACACAAAGCAGCATGGGTGTCAAGATGTACTGGGACATCTGTGAAGCAGCACAAGCACTACATGTGAGGGAGGGTCCCAAACTTGTCAAGTAAATGATACCCAGGTTTTTGGCACTGAGAGTGACACATTTGGACTTTACAGAGATGTGATAGACAGTGGCTTTTCTGTTCCTGTGCTAGCCAAGAGAAACACAACACACACCCTTTTTCATTAAAGTTGTGTTGAAGACTCATTCTGAAGTAGTAAACCACAAAGGCTATACTATAAAACAAAAAGTGATTATTCTCCCCTGTTTTAACAGAACAATTGGTATGTGAAATCCCACTAATTTCTCAAATAATTTTGTCATTTGCCCACAAGTGGTAGAGAACAAGAAGGTCCTGATGTTTCCAGTGACAAGTTATGATTATCGAAATCCAGCCCTGGTTCCCTTTGCAGCAGATGGGAAGACATGTAACTGATGCCATGGTCAAAAGCTCATCTAAGTGGGGTGTAAGGAAGCCCATGGTGGGAACAGATTTAGGGAGTGCCTCAGGGCATAGAGCCACTTTGCAGGCAAGGCAGCTGAGCACATGCAAGAGCACATGCCTCTAACACTGCTGGTCAAAACTGTCATGGCCAAAATCCGGGTGGGGAAGAAGCGTCTTGGTGACTCCGATCAACCTTAGTGAAAAGAGGCTTCCCTCAATCAAAAATGTCATTGCACCCTGCCACCCCAAGTGTGGTATTTGCATGTATTAATAGGTATCTCTGCTTTTGGGAACCTTGCTTTCTAATTTGAGGGATTTAAACATTTTCCTTTGAAAACTTTGCTATGAATGTGGATCGATAGGGGAAAAAAAGTGGGGCTGAAGTTTTTACTATGTTCTCTTGACTATAGGAGCAGCCTTCAGAAAAATGCTTGTAAGATTAGCAATAAAATCACAAGAACTACAAACATGAATTCACCTGCTTTTAAGCCTTCCTAGTTAGGTCTACAAAAAATTCAGAACTTTGCTCTTACCAAATGTACATTAAAATTGTGCAGCTATATTTATATAACTATTAATCCCATAATAATAGGGGTTACATTTTAATTAAATGTGTCAGAAATTCAGTTTCTTCTTTGCCATCTGCTTAGACCTGACATGGCTCTGAAGCAATTAATGATGCTTAAGCCTTAGACAGAATATCAGTTCAGCACTTTTCTTTTTATTCACATGGCTGAACGCCAGCCACAGTAGCATAAACAATGGGCCCCATGAGCTCTTACATCAAGGCATTCAGGGCACTGAGAATCTTGTCTCAGATTTCTTGTTTTAAAATGCATTTGGCATTTCTAAGGTAAATGCCCTGTATGTCTTGTTCAGGGTTTGACATCTTGACAAACCTGCAAACTGATTCTACTGCTGCTTCGGAAGTGCTCAGGGGCGTTGCTGAGAGCATGAGCAGGTTATAGGAAGGCTGTGCATGTAGCTGCCAAACTCACCAGTGAGCTCTGCTGCAGGAAGATGGCTCACCTTTTCTTTCCTTGAAGAGGAACCTCTCTGCCCTGCATGTCATTGTCACCCCTTTGAGTGGTTCTCTTTGTAACCATCTCAGGCCCTTGCTGGTTTGCAACAGCAAATTCAACCAAAGCTTATTTCTTAAAAGGGAAGCAACAAATTTACAGTTTCGTTACCTAGCAAATTTATGCCTTTTTTTTAAACTAGAATGTAAATTTGGTTTATTGTTTAATTTCCAGGTACTTTTTCATTGCTTATTTGATAGATTTCTTCACAAAAAGAAATAAAGGAATTTTGTTCAGTTTAGGAGGTACAAGTTTCTCTGGAACATATCAGGACTGGTACTTAGCTTGCAGGGGGATTCTACATTTTGCAAAAGTTCAACACAGTTTTCTTATAGCCTGTCCTTTGAACAAGCAGAATTCAATTACAGGAGTTCTTGAATGGCCTCCAGTCCCCCTCCTCAGGGCAACCGGCTGGTGCCCAGTGAAGCAGTCTCCTCAAAACAAGCATCCGTTTTCCCTGGAGACCTGAAGCACCTACATCTGGAGCACCTGCTTCCTCTCTGCTGACATGAAAAGAAACAGAGCCATCTAGGGCTTACTGCCTAAGTTATTGCAGGAACTTAAAATTTAGGTGCAAATTTTACATGTTTCAGTAAATGTAGCATATATTCCACGCCTTAGAAGTTATTTCATGCATAGTGCTTTATTCTTGTGGTTTTTGTCAATTCTTGTGAATTGAAACCAGACTTCTACACTGAGCTGGCATGGGGTTTTTTTGTTTTTATGAGTCATTAGACTATTATAAGCCTCCAGGAGGGCACAGATTTCTCCATATTGTGCACTGACATGCAGACTATGAAATCACATGTTTTGAAAGCAGTTCTGCATATCATTAATTTAATAATATAAGACTGCTGGCCTTCCATAATGTGTTCATTGTTCTTTAAGCAGAACCAACTCAGCTGTTTTCCAAAAGCCACGATGTATTTTGAAATGAATGATGGTCTTAAAAAACATCTCCACTGACTACAAACTTTGGGATCTTTGAAAGGCAGAAGAATCAACTGGAGTCACCTCATCTGGATAAAATAGTAACTGGAATTCCACCACAGCCAAGATATAAAGCATTTAATTTAAAAGAGGCAATGCTGGAATACTAATTTTGCACGCAGCTAAATTTGCTTGTACGCTTTTTGCTGCATGCTGAGCATCACTCATTAAATGTAAGATCTCCATCTGAAAGGTAATAGTGTCTGTCCATCATGCAGAATGTCCTATCATACTGGCAAAATGGATTTTTATTGAAGATGTAAGTAGTGCTGGAGGCCTGTGATGGAGCTGAAGCTGAATTAGGTTACGGGTGCAGAGGAGCGGTTCGTAACTGAGATTCCTTGGGGAGTGGGGAAGGTCCCCCTGGAAAGTAATCATGCCTAGGCCTCAGATGGCTTGTCCTGCTTCCATTTTCACCCCTTATGAATTATTCGTCCCTGCTAGTTGAAAAGGTCATGGGTCAGTACTGCGCCAAATCCCCTGGATTTTGACAGAAAAAGCATCTCATGAATAATGAAGCATGGCTTTGTGCACACCAGGGTAACAGCTGAGTGAGGAAGAAAGGATCCTCCCCACAGAAGGAACTTCTGTGTGTGTTTTGAACAACTCATCACCATGCACAAGAAGTCAGTTTGTATCTGCAAGTATTAGCACAAGCTCCTAACCAGAGGACACATGTTCAGGAAAAGCTGAGAACAATGTCTTGCACGTTTCCAATCCCGAAGAGTGACAGTATTTGAAATGAAAAATGTTCCTTGAAGTGTCTTGCTATATAAATCATTTGGGAGTGTGTCCTTATCAGTTATTTAGAAGTGCTGAATTTTAGCTGAGAAAATGTAATAGCAGAACTCTGGTTGAGCCTTGGCTGATAACCTAAATGTGCTGACCATGAGAGGCATACGGATTAAACCTAAAATCCAGAGACTAAAAATGAACCTTGAATTTTCAAGTACACAACAAGCTCTGAAAAAATAAGTCAAATTCAGGTATTTTTCAGCTTTGGCTGGGAGTTCAAATTCTATCCAACCTGTTCTGTTGCTGACTGTGAATGACAGCTGACTGGATATAAGAGCGAGACAGGTGAAACCAAGGGCAGTTATTTCAGGAGGCAGCACCAGTCAAAATGGCCAAAGAGAAGAACTATTGGTCCAACCTGTCTTTCTGTAATTTAGATCAAAATATGTCACAAAAAATGCATAAGAGCTTTTGCTAAGATCTAGCATAAACTAATTCTTTGTCTTGGTACATTTCCAGTTCTATTCATGGTTATTTACAATTGATTCCAGATTTTGCCTATTCTAAATATCTTGTTGAGGGGGTGGAGGGGAGGTTGTAGGTGGGAAGAAGTTAACTTCTTTTAAACAGAAATTCTTAGGGTCTTAGACAGGAATGTAAGCATGTAAGCAGCTTTTTAAAATTTTTTTTTTTTGGCTACTGATAGGTATCTGAATATACTCTGTGCATATTGGGATATAGTACATTATTTCTCAAAGCTATTGCAAATGAGGCTCATGAGCTGACTCAGTCTATGGACTGATTACATAAACTACCAGGAATCCAGGTTAAAGCAAAATTGTCTTTAGGGAACTACCAGGTTAGAGACAGTGTCATCTTTTTTTTCCTATAATATGCCTTGTCACAAATATATTTTGAAAGATTTTTCAAGAACCACACAAAACCTAATTTTTTACAGGAACTAGGAAGAGAAAGTTGTGCTTTAGAAGGGTTATTTAACTGTGCATGAAATCCCATTGCCTGTAAAAGAAAAACAATATATTTTTTTCCAGATGCTCCCCAGGGTAGTAACCTGAAAACATTTTCTCACTGAAATAAATTTTGCACACAGTTAATCTTGAAGCTTTACAGTACCTGCCAGTCAACTACTAGTTTGGAAGTCTCAAGAGCAAGTGAGACACTGTCTTGGTATTTACCCCATACTGTAAACTCCTGTTCATCCAGCACATGCTATGTGTACATATATGGCATTTGAGCAGAAATTACTAAAGTGTATATTTTCCTCTTTGTTTTTACTTGGAGGGTTTGCTTATTTGTTTACCACTCTTTTCTCTCTGGAGGAGGACTTCCTACATTGCACAGAATCTTGATGAGTTTGTTGTACAGTTATCAAAAGGACAATTATGAGTGTGGGATTAAATTAACATCTGTTACAGGTCAGACTTTCACTTGAAGCCTTCCCGTGTTTGATTTTTCATGTTCTTTGATCCCAGAATTGCAAGAAACTATTTACTACAAACCTATTTAAAACCTTGTGGTGGAGAGCTGTATCCTGAGTATAATCTGAGAGAAACAAGGCTGAATAAAATATAATTCTCATGATGCTCATCCACATGATGCTTAATTAGTCCTCGTTTGGGGGAGCTGAGAAGCTGTGAGCCAGAATAATCAGTGCTTTTATGGATGGTAATGTCAGATGAATCTTCAGAAGAAAATGACAAAAATATTTGGGTTTTTTTCCTTCTCATTTTCAGGCATCATTGGATTACAGGATAGGGGAAATGGAAGCTCAGGAAATTAATTTACTTGACTTCTCCAGCTCTCTGCATAGCTCTATGAGCTACTGAGAGAAGATATGGTCTAGAGTTTTTGGTCTATTACAAACCAAAAATAATCAGGGCCAACTTGGTCCTAGAACAAGCTGGCATAACACTCTGCCTCACCTTCATCCACAGCCACAGATACTTGCAGATTGTAAATCATATAAATTTAGCTCCAGTTTTTGCAGGAAGGAATTGGGTATTTATGCAGCTATTTATGCAGCTACAGCTGTTACCCTGCACATTTGATTGTTTTTCACACAGACCATTATGGAAAAAAAAAAATTCTTCCTCTAGAATTGGTAAGTCCATTTCAGCCCCCACTTTGATAATTAGCATTTGATGAGGCTACTTGATCTTGCATGTAACACTTTTCATCAATACTTGGTGTCACTACAATGCATTAAGTACTAATGCATTATTTCTAGGAACATTAAAGTCCAGAATGATTGCCACAGTCATTGTATTATGGAGTCAGCAAATTAGAGAAATGAGTCACGGGAATCTTAAAGACCATTAGCCTGTTTTTATGATATTTCCAGAGGATGGTATGTCAACTTATGTGATTTGAATGGGTGTTTTTCTCTTATTTTAAAGTAGTATTAAAGAGAAATTTAAAGTAAGCTGTAAATATGCATTCAAGACATTAAAAGAATTTTTTCCTGAGAATTAATGAATGTGGTAAGTGCCCTGTGGTGAGAGAGTGCTGGATTTTCTTTGAAGTCAAAACTGAGAATTCTGGTTGGTGATTTTCTAAATGATAAGAACATTCGTCTGATAGCAACAATTATTTTTCAGTGAAGGCTACTGCAGCCTGCAATATCACTGTGCTCTGTTCCTAGTTTTATCACTGTCTTCCTGACTTCTATTCCACTCGAAGACTGAGTCCCTTGCTTTTGCAAGGCACTTCAGTAATCCCTACAGGCATCATGTCTTTTCAAATTAAACCACAAATGTGGCCTTAAAGTACTGGTGAAAATCTAAAGTAAATCTGCAAGGGAAAAAGAAGTATAATTTATGCTGGAAGTCCAAACTAGTAATTCTTATGCTTCCATAAAGGTGTGGATGGGAAAAGAGAAAGAGAATGAATTTGAGAAAATGTTTCAGCCCAGATGAGTACTTGTTACCGTTAATTTCCTGGTGTCTGGGCTTGTCAGTAACATTTGGGGGGGGGGGGAGATGTGTTTCAGTGCTCATAAGGAAGCTGTTGTGTTTATGGGAAAAAAAGCAAAAAGTCCTTTTAATATTACTCTCCAGTCCATAATCACATAATCACCTCCTACACCAGAGTAACTGGTGACAGAAGGAGAAGGCACAGCATGAGCTGGGAGTGAAATACCTGTCATGCAGCACCGTCGTGCCTGCATGTATAGTCTGGGAGATTTACTCGAGATTTAGCCTTGCACAGTACAGGTGGTGCTGCTGTGCTATCAGTGGTCACAAAGAAGCAGAAATTAGTGCAGAAGGATCAGAGGTGGCTTTCAGCATGCCTTTGTGCAGCTACTTTTCCCTGCTGGCTGGCATCTGGGTCTGTAATGTCCAGAGGAAAAGAGCTGGTGCTGTTGAGCTGAAACAGCAGTAAGTGGTGCTTGGAGGATGCCAGATTGAAGTGGGAGCATGAAGAAGTCAGATTTGGCTGTTCATGGGCCTAAGTAAATGGGATCAGATTGGCAGTGTCTGGTTCAGAAAACTGAAATAGAATTAGAATTAGGTGAATTAGAATTAGAATAAATGGCCACCTAATCAAGAGGTGTGCACATGTGATCACCCAGGAGGTCATGTCTGGAAATTTAATGGATATTTAAAGGCATTAGAGGCTCATAAGGATAGAGAGGAGCAGCAAATGGTATTTTCAGAAGTGACTCCTATTACTTAAATTGCAATAAAATCTGTGTGAATCAGGCAGTGAAGTACTTAATGCCACCCTGAGAAAACTGCAAGGTGCCTGTTTTTATCAGTAAGTACCTATGTGCCTCTTAAAACCCTGACTGTCAGAGACATCTCCTACTCGTAAGGCTTTAGCAGTGCTGAATAGCAGAGACTGAAGAAGGATTAAGACACAAATGCTGTAGTGTTTGAGCCCTCTCTGTGTAATGTCTGTGCATGGCTCTATTTGTGTGTCTGGTGCCCCACAAGGAAGATGGATCACGTAGGGACGTGCCATCAGAAAGCAAGGATGTGGCACACAGACTTCCTAAAAGGTATTAAAGTAGAGAACAAGAAAATCAGAGCATTGTCTTGGATTCCCATTCCCCGAGCAGATGAAGAGGAAAGGAGGACATGTTTAATACCTTGTTCCTTAGATTACAGCAACAAAAGTACAACCTGGCTCCAGGGCTAAATAAAGAAGGAAAGCTAACTAAGTCCTGCTACCAGCTGTGGTGGAGAAAGGCCTGCTGTGTTCTCCAGGAGGATTATTGGTATTACTGGTAACTGGAGAGATTCACATAATATTGTAGGAAGAGTAGAAAGATAAACTTCCAGCACAGGTAATCAGAAGTATAAAGAAATAGATTATTCTTTTGCAAAAACTAGTCTCTTCAAAATCTTATAAATACTATGCAAATACTATCTTGCAAAATAATTTAGCAATATTGTATTTTATAATATGAGCTAATTAGTGATACATACAGGAGACAACAGGACCTTGAAAGAGTCAGCTTAGCCTTCACCAACTGTGTCAGGGACTGTAGTTTAAATGCAGAGCTGGTGAACATTCAGATGCATAGTAGGCAATCAAGCAGCCACCAAGAGAATACAGCAAGGAGCATAGAGACACATGAACCTGTAGAAAAGAATACTTCCGTGACAGTAAACATTAAGATGTAAACAGAGGAGCTGAATTCGATGTGTAGAGCAGGTCTTGTGGAGTAAAACCTGATGATGGAAAGCAGGGTCATAGACAGACTGGAAAGTACACAGTCATGTCAAAGCCTGTAGGGAGAGCAGCTAAAGAAAAACCAGAGCACAATCAGGAAGCAGGCACTGATTTGGAGTTTGGATGTATAGGATAATAGGCTGTATAAAGAGGCAAAAAGGAATGGTTTATAGGTGCCAGGCTGACACCAGATGCTGTAATATTGGAGTAACCAGATACAGGCAAGAAACTTAATGTCAGGTAGATACATATATACAGAACTGTGAAGACATCTTTGGGATTATTCAAGGGAAGAAAGCAAAATTGTCATCCAGCAACAGTTAATGGCAGTTACATGATTTCGTAATCCCTTGGACTATATTTTAGTACAAGCATAATAGAAAGCACTTGGGATCATGCTTTCTGTAATATAGAAGACACAGAAGGCCCCACTGTCAGTGCAAACAGGCAAATAGATGATGCTTTTGATGCTCTGCTCTTTTGGCTTGAACTCCACTCTGCAGAGTCAGTCAGGCTCAGCCCAGGGTGTCTGCAGTGGCCACTCTAGGCTGGGGTAGCTGCACCTCTGCAAACTGACTTTGCTCAGTGTGCAGAGGGAGGATCATAGGAGCTAAAGAAGGGTTAGCATGTGTCTTACAAAAAAAGATGAAGCATTGGTCAGCTCCCAGAGCTGGATGTCATTGCTACTAGTGGAATGAGTCCTGTGATTGGAGTGCTGGCACCAAGGACTACAGGCTTCAAGAGTAGGGCAGGACAGGTGAGGTGTGGCACTGTAAGTAAGGGAGAGGTTCGATTGCACAGCCCTTAGAGTTGGTGATGATGTGGTGAAGTGCCTCTGGGTGAAGACTGGGGAGAAGGAAAACAAAGCAGGTAATGTGAGGGTGTTTACTACTGATTGCCCAATTGGGATGTAAAGCACCAGTGAGTTATTCTATGGGCAGTTAAGAGAACTCTGGATCAGTAGCCTGCCCATATGGGAGATTTTAACTTCCCAGACATCAACAGGAAATATCATACTTCTGTGACAAGTCTTGGAAATTCTTGAGGCTTATAGGAGAAAACTGCTTGTCATTCATACTTAGTGTGTCAGCTAGGAAAGATGCCTTCCTGGGGTTGCAATTTGTGAACAGAGAAGGACTCATGAGGGATGTGACAGTAGGTGGCTGTCTTGGCTCCAGTGTTCATGAAATGACTGAGTTTAGGATTTTCACTGTAAAGACAAAAAAGGATGGCAGAGTTGCTTCCCTGGACTTAATGGGAGCAAACTTTATGCTATTCAGGGTGTTACTTAGCAGAGTGCCTGGGAATCTGCTTTTAAGGACTTCAGAGCCCACATATGCTGGTCATGCTTTAAGATTCACCTTTCAGAAGCACAGGAGCAGAGAACTTCACCATGCTGTGAGTCCAGCAAGCAGAGCAGAAGACCAGCTTGTCTGAACAGGGAACACCTTGTGTAGGTCAGGAGGAAAATGAAACTATACGACCTCTGGAAGCAAGGTTAGGCTTCTCAGGAACCTGAGTACAGAGCTGTGGTTCATTTACGCAGGGAGAAGACATGAAAGGCCAAAGCTCAATTAGAGTTGAAACTACCCAGTGTTGTTTCAAATCACAAGAAGGGCTCTTTTTTCAGATGATTTCTAAAGAAAAAAAAGCTGATATTTGGTGAAGGTGGTGAATACTTGATAATACTTGGTCAATCTGACTAACAGGAATGAAGAAAAAGCAGATGCGTTCTATGCACTTCTTGTCAGCCTTTAGTAGACCTTCAGCTTCCCAGTCCCCTGAGTTGGAGGACCACAAAGGTAGGAATAGTGACTTTCTATTTGTGGACACTGGAATTGTAAGGGACCAGCTGTATCAGCTGCATATTCACAAGTCCATGGGGCTTCATGGGATTCATCCAAGTGTTCTGAAGGAGCCAGTGAATGTTATGGCAGGACCCTTCTCAACCATCTGTCAAAGATCTTGGAGGTTTAGGGAGGTCCTGCTGACTGGAAGTTTGATGATGTTACTCTATCTACAAAACAAAGGCATGAGGGAAGACCAGGGAGCTACAGACCTGTTAAATTAGACTCAGTTGCTGGAAAAATTATGGAGATGATTATACTGGGTACTACTGAAAGGCATTTAAAGAATGATACATTCATAAGGAACAGCCAATATGGTTTCCCAAAAGGGAAGTCCTATTTAACTGTTATGATATTCTTCTATAACAGGGTCACCTGCCTAGTGGATGAAAGGAAAGCAGTGGAAAAGTTTTTTCAGGATTTCAATAGGCTTTTGATACTATACCTCAGCATCTTTCTGGACAGGTTGCTCAGACATGGAATGAGTGGACTTGTGATGAGCTGGGTGAAGAACTGGCCAAAGGCCAGATCTCAAAGGATTGCAGTGAATGAGGCTACAGCTGGCTGTTGACAGGTCACCAGGGTGTTCTTTGGGGTTCAGTTTCAGGGCCAGTTCTGTTCTCTCTCTCCCTCTCTCTCTCTCTGTATATATATACACACATATACATATATATCAATGATCAGGATGCAGGAGCTGAATGCACTACTAGCAAGTTTGCTGATGATACCAAAATGGGAGGTGCTTTTGACTCTCTTGAGGGACAAGATGCCTTGCAGAGGGATGTAGATATACTGGAGAATTAGGCAATGACTAATGGGAGGAAATTACTTAACAATTCAACATGCTGGATTCTGATCCCTCTAGGATGGGGTAATGCTAGGCACAAGTATGGATTAGGAGGGCAGCCCTGCAGAAAGGGATCTGGGGGTGCTGGTGGACAGCAGGCTCAGTGTGAGACACCAGAGGGCAAACCCTGTCATGGGGTGCGTCAAACAGAGCATCACCAGTCACTCAAATCTATCTTGCTGTATTCAGTGTTGAATGGCCTCAGGCCTCCCCTGAAGCACTGTTCTGGGCAGTTCTGGGCCCCACCACAGAAGAAGGATGTGAAGGTCCTTGAAGGCATCCAGAAGAGGACAACAAATCTTGTGAAAGGACTGCAAGAAATGTCCCAAGAGCAGCAGCTGAGGACATTGTGCTTGTCTAGTTTAGAGAGAAGGAGGCTGAGGGGTGACCTCATTGCTCTCTACAGCTTCCTGAGGAGGGGAAAGAGAGATGGAGGCGCTGAATTCTCCTCCCAGATGTCCACTGACAGGATGCATGGGAGTGGTCCTGTGGGAATGCCCCACAGGACATTCAGACTGGACATTAGGAAGCATTTCTTTACTGAGAGAGTGGTCAAAATCTGTAACAGGCTTCCTAGAAAAGTGGTTGATGCCCCAAACCTGTCAGTGTTTAAGAGGCATTTGGACAATGTCCTTAATTGGTTAACCTTGAAGTGGTCAGGCAGTTAAACTTGTTGCAGGTCACTTCCAATATAAATATTCTATTTTACTCTATTCTATCCTATTCTATCCTATTCTATCCTTTCCTGCTGTGATCTTCTCTGCCTTTACAGTTGTACCCTGAGGCTGTTCATTCAGGTCTGTTTTTTTCACAAGGTAAAATCTAAATTTTATTTCCTAGCAAGGGTGGGGACTGATGCATTTTGTGTTTTCTTAGAGACAGTTTCTCTTGTCCAGAGCACGCATACAGTGGTAAAACAACATGAAGAAGTTTGAACTAGTTGATTTCTCACTTACCTCTTGGATAAGGCAGCTGCCAGGTGTCTCAGCCCAACATCTTCTGCAATCCCTAACCCCATTAACCAGCTCAATATAACAAATGAGGAATCATTCTCCAGCTATCCCTAGATTTCTTAGTGGGCTGGTGTGTTTTTTCTGTAAGTTGATACTAGCTCACTGACATGACAGGCAGTATTAATAAATCCTTAGTCACAGAGCTGGAAAGAATGCTTTTTACACATAGGACCAAGAGCTGCCTGGATCCTTCTTTGAGCAAGCAGCCAGAAAATTAGAGGAAATAATGAGAAAAAGGAGATGTACTTGTCAATACAATTTCATGACTGAGTGTAGATGTTGGTGAGAGATGGGACATCTTGCTGTGTTTTGCCAAAAGCTATGGAATCACAGTGCAGTGTTCCCATGTTTTGTTGCACGATTTTCTAATGACACTGTGTACATACACAGCAAAGCAATATAGCTCAGCAATGCACTGTCAAGACAGAACACTAATAATTATATGGCTTCTTTGGAATTAGGGAACCTTGAAATCCAGTAATTAAGTAGCAATATGTGTCTTGGTTCAAACTCTGTGTCTTGGTTTAATTCAGTGTCATTTTTAAGTGCAAAAATTGTCCCTATGTTTGTGTTCCAGAAATCAATATGTACTGTTTGTTAGATAGAATTTTGAAACAGGAAAGCTTTAGTGGAGGCATGTGAGCTGCTCAGAACCTTTGCTGTGTATAACACACTCTGCCTGAACCTGCAATTTGTGGGTATTGGTTCCTACTTTGTAGAGCCGTTCTGCATATGGACATGCATATGGTTAGACTTACTAAAAAAACTTTTTGCTCAAGTAAACCTCTGCAAGTCCCATCAGCCCAGCTCTGTCCTGTCTGCAATGAAGATCTGTTGCTACAGGCCTTGGCATTAATTCAGGAGATGTTTCCAGTCAGGATTCATTTTTGACATAGATGAATGAGGACTTTGGTGAGACAACTCAAAAAGAGATTGCCCTACATAATTTGGCTGAACATTAGACTGAGTAAATAAATGATTACATTTAAAATTGCCTTTCACATTAATAGCTGGAGAAGATCTGTCCAGCTGTCTATATGAGAGTGGAGATTGATTTTCTGGGGTAAAAATGGAATGAACTACTTTCTCCATTCAGAGGAAGTTTTGGGTTGCGTAGTCACCTTTTTTTGAAGAAGAATATAAGAATATTCCTGATGATAAAAAGAGTATATAGGAATGAGACTGCATTCTGGAAATTGAATAGCACCTTCTTCTCCAGAGATCCATAACCATTAACCAAAAGAGTACCAATTACAAAGAAGTTTTTGAGGGGAAAAGGGTACTTTTATCAGAGAAGGTACTATTGCAGAGATGCACTTGCTGAGCTGACTTTACAAAGCAGTTAAGTAGTTTTACATTGTAAAACTTTTAAGATGTGCATACAACATACAACTAAAATGTCTCTGACAGGTACATGGAAATCCTTTGTGTCAGAAATGTATTTTCGGAATGTGTAAGGCTAGAATATGCCTTTTTGAATGCAGTGTCATAAAGTTAGAAAATCTAGGAATTAATAAAATATATGGTTTATTCTCCTATGCCTTCACCCCATAGCAGTTTAGGAAGTGATGGGCTTCATCTTAAATCCCTATGTGTTCTTCTTTGTGTATTTTCAGGATTCTTCTTTGATTGGAACAGCCACAGTGGCTGGTCCCAGGACAAGTGCAATAATTGGAGATCAGGGAACACCACCGAAGGTCCAGCTCCCCCTCAATATGTAAGCAGCTCATCTCAGTCACTGTGTACTCTTTGTTTCCAATTGTGTGTGTGCATGCGTGTGTTTGCTTGAAACCTGAATGCCCAAATCTCAGCTCAGGTGCATTCTGAAAAGAGAGAGATTGCAGTTTCAGACATGAGGCAACCCCTGCTGAAATTGAAAAATTAATAGAGAAGGCTGAGACTTCCCCCTTTCTGTGTGAGCCCTTTTAGACTTTATTTATTATTAGCTGTATGAATCACTGTGAAGCAAACTGAGTACCTCTGAGCTAGAGAAAATCTTCTTTTATTTAAAGCTCTTAAAAAGGTGTAGTCCCATGCAATTAAACACCTGATATATTTATGATTAACCAGAAAAAAATGGCCTAGTTGCAATTTTTTTGGTGCCATCAACAATGAAGGAAAAAAGGCAGTGAATGAACTCCACATCTTTGGCATGTGGTCTTGTTGAATAGTGTGTAGAATAACAGAAGGTTCACAGAACAAGAGTAGACTTCATTATAGCAAGTCTCTTCTAGCCTGGTTGGTTTATCAGATACTGGTCTAATTGACTACTGAATCTTTTCCTCTCAACACATATACCTTGTAAAAGCAGGACAACTATACACACACACACATCCATATTTTGGGGTTTTATGGTTTGGCTAAAACAAGGTCTGAATTTACAAAATCCTAAAAATAATAGAGGAGATCTTCTTTAAGAAAAACAGGGTGTTGGATCAGAAGAAAAAAAAATTCTTCTTAGCTACTTATTTGAGATCCTTATACCTGAGGGATGCCCCACATCACTGAATGTCCCACGGAGAGATCTCATCATCACCCTGTGTTCAGCCTGCACAGATCGTGTGGCACATAGTGGGGCACATGTTTATTTCAAGCTTTGCCCTGACTAGGAAGCGGTATCTGGCAATATCTGAAGTACCTAGTTGCTGGATCAGGACATTTTCCAGCTCTCTGGCAATATCCCTGACTCCATGCCTCAGCAAGCCTACCCTTCTCCCTCCCATGCTTCTCCTGTCATCTCCCTTGTGAAGCAGCCTTGTAATCCGGTCTGTCATTCTGCATTTGTGAGCCAAGTTCCAGTCAAAGAGGATACATTATTTGAAAGCTGTAGCAGTAGTGGGGAGGTGCAACTCTAGACAAAGCCCTGGGGCTTCTGCATTCTAGGCAGCTACCCAAGGCCAAGAACATTTCACACTTAGACCTTTTTCAGGGAACTTCTAATAAACATTTTGGGTTCTTCGAGGTCCCACTCCCAACCCTTAGCCTCACTGTTTCACATAGCCCAGAAGAATCTGATACTACATTTTGCAAGATTTCAGATTGTTGTTTTAACACTTTTATTCTAGGCTGAACAGAGTTAGCTGGTGAAGTTTCACACCTAAAATCTAGAGAACAGTGAAATGTTTCCAAATCCAAAGACTCTGGCTTAAGGCAAAATCATCCTCAGCAAATGGGACCACTAGACCTGATTTCCTGCCAGAGGAAAAACCCAGAAACAAATTCTGGGGAGGGAAGCTGCCTGCAATCAAATTGTTTTCAGCCATGGATGAGAGCAGGCATCCCCCCAGCTCTCCCACAGCCACCTCCCTGCCAGGAATGGAGTTTATGCCTGCCCACAGGGAGGGCTGCAGACCCAGGCTAGGCCTGTCACTGGATTTGGAGAACCCTGTGCCTCTGCAACTAAAGAGAAAACCCCCAGGGATGGGCATCCTCACTACCCCCCTACACACAGGAGGTGGGATTGCTGGTCCACAAAGAAAGTGCTGATCACTTGTGTTGTCCCAGGATCACCCTATATGGTTATCACACACAAGCTTTCATCATTTTAGCCATACAGAGATTGGTCTCTTTCAGTGTGGTGTACCTGTGCTGGGCTGTTGTACACCTTCTTTTAGTCTCTGCAAGGATTTCAATACTCTATCCAGAGGATGTTTAGGCTCATTGTGCTATTGGATATTCAGACTTACTGCTAGCTGATTTGGGGAAATTTTCTGGGTGAAGCTAGTAGGAGAGAACAAAAAGAAACTAATAGGAGATCTGGAGATAGCTGCAAGGCTCAACAGCCTATGATCCACTTAGGGTAATTTTCTTTGCACCTTCTTCCAGAATCTCCACCTGTAAATTGTATTATTACATGTAGCCCCTTGGGGAAAAAGGCTAAGTGAGTCTATCTAAAATGCTCTATCCCTGACCCCCTGCTTTACCCATAGCTTCTGATTCTGAGCCTTGTGTACACAGCAATTTAAAAAGGGACAGTCAAAGCCACGCTTTCTGCTCCCTCAAGTGAGTGCAGTCTGACACTTTATGTTCTTGCAGAGCACAGTGCTGAAGGATTAGCACTGAAGCATGCAACCTTCTTTCTTGTCAGGATGATGCATTTTAATGTTCTTCAGATCATATGTAGCCTCATAGTCAGGTGAACAGCTACAGACTGGCTCAAGACCACCTGATTATATAGGCTAGATATAGGTGGTTTGTCCCATCTGTTGACAAATGAAATACAGTTTCTGATTAAGTCTTTGTACCCCATGCATGTGGTAAAAAGAGCCAGGCACATCAGCCCACGATTCCCCAAAGAGCTGGTACCAAATATTTCATATTCTGCTCATTAGTGCTGTTTACTTACTACCTTCAGAGCAAAAATAAGGAAATCTACGGTACAATAAAGAAGTAGAATCAAGAAAAATAACGATTTATTCTTCAATTATATTTCCTGGAGAGCAGAAGTAAAAAGTCATGTATCATTTTTATTAGCTGAAAATCTACAATCACAACTGCTAAAGTTTTTATTTTTTCTCTGGTTCACTGCTATATGGCGGGCAGCAAGCCTCTTCTCACCCACCTCTGAGCCTAAGAGCATTCTGCTGCACTTTGTAGTGTAAATGCACTTTCTTTGTTTTCCCATTTCTCTTAATCTACCTTCACTGCCTGTAAATCACAAATAAATAAAAAACCTCAAGAAGGCACAACCTTGATCAAGAATTATCAGAAATCCCTTTTTGCATCTGTAGAAAAGCAACAGTACAAAAAAATCTGGTATTTACAAAGAAAGTGTTGTTCTGTGTGTGCACTCTTGCTAGTCTATCCCAACTTTCCATTATTTCCCAAAGTGCAAGCAATCATTCTTAATTTTCAACAAGAATCTCTCTAAACAGAGAGAGAATCTGTAGGGATTTTAAGCTGTAGCCATTTCACAACAGTAGACACATCCCTGAAGTAGTAACAGAAGAACAAAAGAGGGATAAATAGAAAGATTCTTAACAAAGGGAATAAATAAAAGCTGTAATTAAATAAAAAGCTTTAATATTGGATCCTATATTGAAGATTTATTAGAATACTTGCATACAAAACATCCAAAACAAATTTTACCACTTCACTTACTTAAGTAAAAAACCCCTTGCAGAATGTGGCCGTTTCTCACTTTTTGTTTTACTAACATAGTAAAAGAATTACCATACCAGATCAGAACAGTGTGGTGTGTTGTTTCTAAACTTCTAAACATAAATAGCATTGAGAAAGCTTCAAGGAAAGCTTTTGAAATAGCCTACTCATAAGAAAATTTTCTTCTTAAACTCCACAACAGAGGTGGATCCCACCCTGAAGCATATGAATGTATACTTCTTCCAGATGTCAGGATTTGCAAAGTCCTCTTACTCGAGCCCTTGTTACTCCAGCTGTCACTGTAATTGTGTTTTTCTGAAACCTTTGCTAAGTCCTTAACTTCGGTGCTGCTTTGTGTCACTGTTTTGCTTTGGCTGTGCCCTGAGTGAGAAGCATGTCTCATCAATTTCTAAACTACTAAAACTAAACTTCTAAACTACTTTTACCTTTTACTCTGATTCTTTATTCCCTTGTTGTCTTAGAATCCAGTCTTTGCCCTTCCTTGTTTGTGAAGCAGCCTGTAATCATGTCCCTTTTTAACCACAACTTCTTAACAGTGCTTCTGGTCTCTTTCTGCTCTGTGAGGCTGGAGTTGGAGCAGGACAGGTGGTGGTTGATGTCACCTGTGTGCTCTCTCCCTGTGTGACCTCTCCCCACAGCTACCTAGCCCTGTATGCCTACAAGCCTCAGAAGAACGACGAGCTGGAGCTGCGCAAAGGGGAGATGTACCGCGTCATAGAGAAGTGCCAGGACGGCTGGTTCAAGGGCGCGTCTCTGAGGAGTGGGATGTCCGGCGTCTTCCCAGGCAACTACGTGACACCTGTTTCAAGGTGAGGACCACTAGCCTGTACTGGGGCTCAGAGGGATTCTGGATGGCACTGAAAACCGTGTATCTCTGCTTTTAAATCATATTCCCCTTCCAGAAATTCTCTGGTGGCACTGCGGACTTCAGTAATAATACTTGCTGGTTGTAGCATTTGAGTTATCCATGTCCTCAGGAGACTGCACTAGTTGTATTAGATGATGGCACTTTTAGGCTAGGCTAGTTTTTATTATTTTAAAGAATCTGTTGGCTAATGATTTTGTTCTTGTAAAACTACTGGACAAGTAACAAAATAAGAAATGCCTGTGTTTTGCTTTTCAGTAGCTTCTCATGTCAATTTTGTTCTTCTTAAAGCAAAGATCTGGGATGATTTGGATCTGGACTAATGTTTGAACAGTTAAAATTCCAAGGTGGTAGGAGAGTTAAGTAAATTGCCTGATTTTACCTACACCCGCCTCAGTTGCAGCAGATGAGTAAAGGAAAGAATGGCATTTATGGGGGAGAAATGCCATTTGTCAGAGTTCATTATTGGACAATACCAAATCAAAGGTGAGAAGAAAGTCCGTCTCTGTGTCCTAGATTGTTTGCCCTATGTGTTCCTTGCAGGTGAATGCTGGCATGTGTATGCCCGTATCTTCTTTAGAGCAACTGTGGATTTGCAAACTGAACTCATTCCTTCTCATGTGCTCTCAGTCTCTCCTCCCAATGCACATTGTCTCCACCATCTTTGACTCCTCTCCAGAGAAGGGCACCTCACAACTCAGACACAGTTGATCTTGAGAAATTGATCCAGTTTTGTTGCATCTAAAGTTTATGTCAAGTCTGTAGCACGTGTTCTGAGTAACACAAAAAGTTAAGAACATATCAGAAGGCAGTAATTAAGCCTGTGATAGTCCTAATATTGCATTTCAATAAGGAAACCCCAAATATTAATTCACTGGCTCTTCCCTGTTCATCAATCTAAATGTATTTACCTGATTTTATAGAGCCCCTTGGCTGCCTTCACTCTTTGCCTCTTCAGCTCTTAATTAGTAAGGAAGTTTGTGCTGAAGAGTCGGTTATCTGAATCAGCAAGACTTTATTAAATGCAGCATGTCACAGCTAGAACAAGACAGAAAAGTGCTAAAGGGCAAAAGTGCTTTCCACAAAATCTGAAAGCAGCATTATGATTATATTTATGATCCCGTGGGCTAATTAAGTTCCTATATAAATCACCCTCAGTGAGAACAGCAATAAAAATCTGATAGCAACAAAATTTCCTATTTGCCCTACTTTCAACATACTTTGTTCCCCTTTGACAGAAAAGCAGAGGATTAGATTCATACATGTTTTTCTGCCACTCCCTACAAAATCCAAGGAAAAGAAGTTGTGAATTTAATAACACTGACTAGATTTATATGCTGCCAAAACACGTGTGAGTGGTGCATTACGGAAAAAGAACAAAACTCTTTAGATGGACAGACAGACACAGGGCAGCAGAGAAAATTTGCCACATCCAACATCCATCCATCTCTCCTGGAGTCACAGATAGTTTCTGTACTTATTGGTGTGCATGTTTGCCTGAACACAGCTCTCAGTGGACTGTTAGATGTGCTTTTCTGGCAAACTCAATCTAGTGCAGATGGCCAAGCCAGCTCCAGCTGAACCTTCCTGCCACCCTGCCAGCTCTTCACAGCAGATGACAGACACTCAAGATTTCCATCTGGTGGGATTCCCAGATTTTCCCAACCTGGAGACTTATAAAAAAATTGAAGAAACTAGAAAATCAGATGTATTTAGCAAAATGTAATCCAGGCAAACCTTGCACCATGAGATGGGTCAAGTCAGTGTTGTCTTTCCTCTTGTGATTTTAGGGGGAGGGAGGATTGGGCAGAAGGCATAGCTTTCTTTTGCCCGTTTGGACCATATTCTCCAGCCTGTGCTTTGGTCTTTTTCCATCAGAATTCCACTCTTTTTGCTTTCCACTCTTTACTTAGGGTTATTTCTTCTGTCACCCATGTCCTCTGAACCAGACTAGACTGTTCAACATATTTCTTTATGCTCTTCTCCTCTCTGTCTTCCCATGCAATCTTGGGGACCCAGAGTTTCCCCCAGTTCCATACCTCATAGTCTACTCTTACACTTTTTCTGTTATTCTCTCCTCTCTTGCTAGACCCTTGCACTGTCTCATTTCCTTTTCCTCCACCTTACTTTGTTCTGCCTCATATCCCTGTGCTGTCCTTTCCTGGAAGAGGACCTTGGTGCAAGAAGCAGCCCAGGAGAAGAAAACAGCACAAAATTATCCATCTGTTTCATGGCATTTACAGCTGGGGAAAAAAATAATTCAGGAACTTGAGTTAAGAAACACAGAGAAAGAGCTGATCAGCAGCAGCTGAGTTTGTCCATTGATGTCTTTCTAAGTGTCCTTCTGTCCTAGTCAAAGTTTTTAGCTCAGTGGTAAGAGGATCAATACATGCTCTAGTCTGAACTCAATTAATAGGAGAAAAAGCCTTGTCCCTTCCCTCTGAGGTCTACTTGGCTACCCAGGTGAAATACAAATTATGCATGCAGTTAAAAGTGAGGACTGAGAGAGGTGTCAACGTCTGTTTGGACTTCTTTTTCATACAGGTCAGCTGCATTCCTGTCCTTGTTGCATTCCCTTAGCAAGTCTAAGCTAGGGCTGCTTACATCAATAGGGTGAGTGTTTAGCTAAGCCAAGCCCAGTCAAGTTGGCAGCTTCTCAGTCCCCTTCCATAGCCACACACAGATTTGGTGTTATCCATCTTTGTTTCTCCCTGTAGGGCTGTATGCAGGTTTGGTCCAAAGAAAAGATCTCTGAGTCTGTTTTAATTATCACGCTGTGTGAAATAGCCTCTGGCACACAAAATGACATCTGGGAGATACCCATTTCCTCTGAATTAAGATTTGTGATTTTACTAGAAACTATTCAGACAGAAATATAGGGTAATAAAAGACATGATGAGAGAAATTATCTTTTCTATTTTTACCCTGCACTTCTTCCTTTAGAATAAAAGGGGGAAAATATCCCCCAGCATGCTTATAAATGCGTCCTATAAAGATAAGTATATATGAATACCTCAGTTTACTTTAACAACTGATAGGGTATCATGTTAAACCCCCTAAGTAAGTGGAGGTACTTGTCAGCACTGTGGCTGGATACTGGGGTCTCTGCAGCATGCTTACACTGTGGACTTGTCTCCATGCAGGGTGCCAGTGGGAGCTGGGCAGCCCAGGAACAGCGGAGCTGGAGGAGGTCCAACAACAAAAGTAGCCCCAGGAGCCATCCACCCCATTGTGGCTGGTCACAGCAATGCCACCACAGCTGTCAGACCAGTTGTTCCCATCACTGCTCCCCAGACACATCCCCAGCTGCAGGCAGCCTCTCCACAGCTGAGTAACTGCCTGAGGTACTCGGCGCAGCAGCCAGCCAGCCAGCCCCGCAGCGCCATGCAGATGGGTAAGTGCTCACCCTGTGCCTCCTGCACTGGCAGGGTTGATCTGGTACCCCTCGAGAATGTGCCCGTCCCCACAGTTCTTTCTTGTTTTAGCCCAGCCAATGTGGAGTTTGTCCATTGGTGATAGAGTATGTTTTCTTTGCTAGCAATATTTATGGGTTTCTATTGATCTCTGGGAGCCACATTGTGTTTATCAGATTGTTCTGTTGCTACAGCTGAAATAGATTGTAGTGTTTACAAATATTTATACAATTTATCTGAGTGAAAGCAAGCACTTTGTATACTGAGGAGATTAACAGTTCTGAGTCCGGTTGTCTTGCTGATAAAAAAAAAATACTGTCCTTACTCCAGAGCAAGTAATACATGCCTTGAAATTAAGAAGCATTTCATTGGGCTTCAGGGATGAAAGACATTTATTAGGCAGAACGGGACCCCGTGTTGGTGGTAAAGCAAAGGATCTGAAAAATGCTACCACCTTTTTGAAGTGAGAATAAGAGCTTCTTGCACCAGGGGGCCTCTGTTCTTTCTAGGTTCCCTTTCTGATGTACAGCATAATTTTCTAGAATACAGTTTGTTCCCCTTTCCCTGATGTTAAACAGCTTCTGATGTTGAATAAAGTAAAAGTAAATCATGTGGTGGAACTTTGTAGAGCAAAATTTAAAACATTTTGTTTCTGATATTTTATAGGGATGTGAGCCATTGTATTTACAAAGGCAGATCAGTAACGACTGTGACTACTGAAAACTGAGGTCTTAGATACAAAACAGAGCAAACACAAATGAGAAATACCCTGCAGAGTAAGTCATGAATTCATACCTTTTGAAGCCAGAAGGCACCATTATGACCATCTAATCTCACCACCTACACAGTCCAGACCAAAGGGAAAAAGCCATAATCAAACACTTGAGAATCTCAGTCTTGAAGAGTGGAGACTCCTCTGTTCAAGAAATGGTGCAGGGCTTTACACGGTATCCATGTCACACTGGGGAATAATTAATTTATCCTCCTTTTGTCTACTTCAGAAAGTGCTGCTTTCCTCTAAACTCACACTCTTCCAAAAGGTCTCCTGCTCCCAGAGTGCAAAGACAAAACTCTCCCCTTTTGGGTGAAGTGCTCAGGAAGTGTTCAGGTGCTCCTGGTGCCTCCTGTGCCCATGTCAACAGGCAGGTGTCTCCCCTGAAACCAAGGTGACAGATTGCTCTGCCCCACAAGCCTGGCCTGCCCCACACCTCTTTCCACACCTCCAGCAGCTTCCCTGATTTAAGATTGCTCCTCTAGGTCACTCTGACATCTCTAAAGTGCCAAAGTGTTGGCAGGCAGGGTGATCCAGGGACCACAGAGCTGTTCCAAAACCTCCTAAGCAGAGAATTTTCCAATCTTTCCAGAAGGTTCATGAGATTGTTGCTTTAATTAAGTAAACCTTTGCCAGGATAAATAAAGGAAGATTTCATTATTATCAGTAGTTGCCTCCATAATGCCTGTCCTCACCAGCATCCTATGGACCAGAGCCCCTGCAGGACAGGTCAATGCACTGACTTTTGGAAAAGTTTTCCAAGAGAGGCAAGCTGGCACAGTATTCAAATCACGTTTCTATTGGCTTCCAATATACATGAGTAACAAATCAATTTTCTACAAGGCCACTAATGTAGAAATACACCCAAAACGAAATATGAGTGGTGTAGAACAAAAATAGCCTTCAGTGATCATTGCTAATTAATAACATGTTTGATGTAGCACAGTCCAGATCGAGATCCCAGAGCAAAGGCATACATTGTAACAGTAAGCAGATGAATCTGTAGAATAAAATGTGCTCAGAGTTCATTTTTGTCAGGCCATTTCCTTTACTGTTTCTCATGTTTTATGTTTCCTTTGTGTCTGGAAACCCCAAGTCCTACATGAAAGAGGTGATGTACCTAATATGATTATCAAATCAGTGTTCTGCATCCAGGTACATGCAGAGAAATTCTATTTGTATGCTTTCTCTCTAAACTTAGGAAAGCCATTGCTTCCTACAAACAGCAGTTCAAAACGTAGATGCTACAAGCTTTGCCATCTCAAAAAAATTGTATTTCTCATAGCAACGTTGCTCATCAGTCAGGTTCCAAATGGGAAAATCAGGAGGGAATCACTTCCATATAAGTAGTGGGTACCTTGCTTTCTGGAAGTGAATTGAACTTTCAGTGCATGTTCTTAATAGTCCTGGGAGGGGAAGGAGTACTATAACTAATTGTGAAAACAGTCTTGAAGGTGTCTGTAATAACAACTTTTAGGGCCTTCCTCATGGTACATGGTAAAATGGTATCAAGTTACAGACTGACTAAAGACAGCATAGCCGATTTACTATAAATGTTAGTGAAAAAAGATGATATAGAGTTAAGGAGCTACTGTGAGGGAGAATCATAAACTTTGGAAGTGCTAATCTGATGATGACTGGCCCATCATGTTCGGTATCACATCAGATAATAGAGCAGAAGGCTGGGAGATGAAATTCCCTCCTGGCAGGAGTGCTCAGCTGGTGTAGTGAGTATGATTAATGGCACTCTGTCAATCTAATACCTGCTAATGGGTGCCACTGATAACCATAGGAATAGAAACTAGTGGTTTTTGTTCTAGCACTGTTTTTTAGTTATAGATTGAGTGAAGTCCAGCTGCATAAAAGTTTGTCCTTCAGATGAATTTGTCAGAAAATGACAGATCAAAGTAGGTCAGAAATTTTCCAGTAAAATGCATATTGATCAAAGCAAAGCTGATTTGCTGGACTCAGTTTTTTGTCACGAATGGGTGTAGTTCAACCAGACCAACCATGAGCTGTACTGGCTCATGTTGCTAAGGGAATTGATGGCTTTCCAGAGCTCTTCTCCATATTAGAGAACAGTGCAATGATCACATTCTATGTTTTCACATCCCAGGTGAATAACCTGACCAAAATAGAGGCTATTGTGGGGTGAGTGAGCATGTTTTGCTCAGAAAAATGTTCAGAGGTTCAAATTTTGCACTGAGATAGAACTAAACGAGATTATGAAACCTTGAAATCATTTAAGAAATGGGCACTTTCCAGACAGTCCTATTACTGAATCATTTATGTGAGGGAATGTCTGAGTATGGACTCGGCTTCTAAGCTGTACATACTTGAAGTGGAGCTGTATTTAGGTAACACCTAAGCAATCAACCAAAGCTGGAAATCACAGACAACTTTATTGTGGGAATGGACCCAGAGCTTTGTCACATGTTTTGCATCCTGAATCATGCAACAGGCTCTGGAATCCCTGGGGAGCTGACCTCATCAGTGTGTCACAGTCACCGTTAAATGGGGGAGCTCTAATTCACGGTTCCCACTGCTTGCAAGCAGGGTTTGCTTTGCAGGAGCAGCCAGACTAAAAGGCACTGCACAGTCCCTCAGGGACTTTGCTGGCAGAGAGGAGGCTGAGCTCAGAAATCCTCCAGTGGATTTCTGCTTAATTTATCCTGTGGAGCACAGTGATGTGATGTTGATCATTTTGTTAGGGCTGAAACAAGAGACCTCCTTTTGTAATTGCTGTCGGCAGGGTCAGCGTGGATCATCTGGGCTAACCCCTTCGGTGCCGTGTTGCACTGCTCCAGAACCGATCACATTAGGACGGGGGCCTGGGAATGCAGAAAACAGCTCAGCTGGAACCAGATAATGCATTTTAAAAGGCAACAGGTTAGGTATTTATTTCCAGACATAGGCAGGGATAGTGAATGCCATTCCCCAGTAGCATCACTGGGGAGAACAAGCCAATTTTGGTGACTTCGGACAGGGCTTTGCAGCCAGGAGGAGAATTAGCCAAAAACACTTGCAGGGTGAGATATCCTGGGCAAAGGCTCAGAGCTTATGTCCCCATCGGGCCCTTGGCACCTTCACAGACAGAATCACAGAACATTCTGAGTTGGAAGGGACCCACAAGGATCATCGAAGCCAACTCCTCAAGTGGATGGTCCCTAAAGAGACGGAACTCGCGGTGTTCTTGACACCGTGCTCTGACCCAGTGAGCCATGGGCACTGAAGGGCCCATCGAGGCAGTGCGAGGGGAATTTAACCCTGTGCTCTGTGCTCCTCCCTCAGCGCACCCAGCAGTGCCGGCCCCAGAGCGACCCACGGCCACGGTCTCGCCTCTGCGGACGCCCAGCTCGCCCTCCCGCCTGCCCGCCGCGGCCATCCGGCCTCACCCCGCCGTGTCCCCGCAGCACGGCCACCAGCCGCCCACGCCGGGGGCCCGGCCGCTCATCCCGCTCACCTCCGCTGCCGCCGCCATCACCCCGCCCAACGTCAGCGCCGCGCACCTCAACGGGGACGTGGGCGCCGGGCCCCTGGGCGGCCCCGCCGCGCCCGGGCCTGCCGCCAAACCCGAGGAGAGGAAGAACGAGAAGGTAAGGGCCGCCGCGCCTCTGCTGTGCCTGTGCTGTGCCTCGTGCTCCTGCCGCATCGCCCTCCCACAGGGCTCTTGAGGAGGCACCCTGCGAAAACTGGTTTCCATCGCCAGACGGCTTGGACATCCTCATCTCACACTATTTCCACACTTCATCTTTCCCCCCACCACCATCCTCGTGCTCGCGCATAGGAAACGAGGTTAAACGGGCTGAATTTGTGTGTTTCTCCCAATGATCGGCACCGACATCTGCACATATACAGTGGTGCAGGGGATGTTTCTTCCAGAAACATCTCCATTTCTTCAAGAAACATTCGTTGCAGTGGCACAGCCAAAAGAGAAGGTTATTGGATACTGCCCAATGGGATGTAGGTACAGTGTACTGTAGGGTCAGTCTCTTAGGAGCCAGCAGTGGGACCAATAGCTAGGTACGTGTTCCCTAGCAACCTTACTAGGGAAAGCCAGCGAGGAGAACTGCTTTAAGTACCTTGCCTTTTAGGTTCTTGACAAATACTTAGCTTTTGCCAAATGTTTACATTGTGTCAGCAGCTCTCATATATCAATACTGAAGATTATCTCTGTACTGGCTAGCAAAGCAAGATCCTGGTTTGTATCTGAGTAGGAGGAAGAGATGTGGGGGCCTGCTTTTCCTTTGAACCTAAAAAAATCCTTTCCGTATGTTCCCTGAGCTTTTCCATGGTGACGGACACATAAGGAGTAAACAGTTTCTTTGTACATGGTAATACTGAGGTGGCAGATCTCATGTGTCCTCAGGGCCACAGATAACCCCCAGTTGCACAAAATGAGGAATACAAGTTTTAAAATTCTTTCCTCAATCCTGTCTTGAATTTCCTCTGAATGTGCTTTGCTGAAAGAAGAAGGGTAGAAATTCTGCCCTGGATGTGACATTGCTTACAAGGAACAGCTCTCAGGTGTGCATCAAGGACTGCATGTGGTGGAAACAGAACAACACATGCTACTTCTGCAAGTCCAAGGAAAGGAATAATATTTGGCAGGAGGTGGTAGAGCTGGAGGCTGCCTCAGAGCATTGTGTACTGGCTAATTTATTACTTCCTAAAATGCATTAAGTGATAGGTCCATATATTTTAATTCATGTGATACTGCACACTGAAAGTCTGTAGGCAAAATTATATCAAGCACCGTCCTAAGATATTGGTTAACCTTTCCCAAGCTATTACAGCTTAAAGTTATGGAATTGGGATGCAGAGAAGTAAATTTAAGAGGTTTTTGAAGTCCATGCATGAAGGGGAGAAGGAAATAATACACAACATCATTGTAATGGGCGTTGCCAAAGACCAGTTCACTATCTGGGAAGTATCAGAGAGAAGTCACAGTAAAAATTGTAATTTCTGACTCTGTTGGGAAATACATAACTGCCCTGGCTGAACAACGTATTCCTGAATCTTGTCCATGTTACAGTTCGCTTTCATTTTAGAAAGATCTGAATTAGCAATGTTTCCCTTTCCTTTTAGAAATAATGACTGATGTTTGGCCACATAAGTTGTGTTCTTACTCTTTGCTAAGCCCAAATATTTCTTTGAAGCAATTTTGAGCTTGGATAATGCCAGAATGAAAGCCATATAACTATTCAGAAAGGCATCTGTGAGTCAGAACTGGAACCATATCTGTAACAGGGCTTGATATTTTCAAAGTGAAGGTGTTTGGGCAGGTTTTTTGGTAAATAGGAAAGTGTCATAACATTCAGAGGGAATATCAGTGGAGAAAGGCAGTATCTGTTATCAGTACACGTAATAGGAAAAAAATCAGACAAGATTGAGGAGCGAAAAACAGAAGGAGGGACATAGCTAGCAAGCTGCCAGATAAGTAAAGATAAGAAGCAATTTTTCTGAGTTCAATTTCATTATATTAATCAGTCAGGTATTTTGAGATGAAAGGAACAGAGGGGAAGTTAGTAAGAGGAGAGGTAATAAGGTCTTCAGCTCTATTGAACACAGGATGGAAGAAATGCACAGGTAATTATCTCCTGAGAAACTGGGATTAGCAAGTCATATGTGATGTAAATTGTAATGTGCCATAAAATTAGTGCTGTTGTTATAATCAACAATTTTTGGTGTCCCGTGAAATCGTTAACTTTAATCTTGGCTTAGTCTTTCCAGTGTCTTTTGTAGGATATCATTGAGGAAAAAGGCTAAATGATCAGAGAATAACTGGTTTAGGAGACATTTTCTTGTTATTAACCATGGTTTTCTTTCATGCAGGAATTGTCAGTGTGAGTTCATTGTGGTACAGAGGGCACATAGTACATAAGAAGTAGTGTGCATTGAGGGATAGACATGATGAGGATCCATTGTTTTTCATGGCTCTTTTGAGGGCTGTGGAGATAAATAGCAATTTTTGCGTTTATCACTCTAGTATGGTGAGATATATTTGTCCTTGGGGAATTTTCTTCAGATTATAACATTAGTAATGTTGATTGTCTGCGTGAAGGCTGGGCTGGGAGATAGTGGGGAAAGTGTTTTAAGATATAATCTTCTAAAAATTTACATTTTATGATTTCCCATGTCGATTCCACTCAGGGATACTAAATGTGACACTGAGGGGCAGCTTCTGCAGTGAGTCCATGTATGCTGTTTGTGTTGCTTGTTCCAAGCAGGAATGGACTTCACCTCAGGAATAGCCTTGCTGAGTGTATGGTGCAGTCATCACTGCTAGTGCTTTCTTCTGTGCAGGCGTTTATATGCCAATATCACGGGTCCCTGTTGGTGTGCAACAGCCGCATATGGGCAAATCCCAAGATTTCTCTAAAATCAAGGGACTCCAATTCCAACTTTTACCCGTTTCCTTGTGGTTTAAAGGCAACTGGCAGAAATAATCTTAAGGATTTTGGTTTTCAGATCAGCATGAATTATTTTCTTGTGCATTTTCTATTAATATAGCAAATAAATCCTTAGGTCTATTTTTTGACATCTTTAGTTCTCTGCTTCAGCTTATCTCTTGAAGATCTTCATCCAAATTTCTAAAGCTGCAGGTGAACCTTGGTACTTACATTCATTTAGGTACCCTAATAATAGTGTCTTAGTGACATAATCCTGCTGACTTAACCAGGAGGTAAGATTTTGTCTCCATGCCAGTCTTCACTTGTTGCATCTAATCCTGGAGGATCCCATCTGTAACTGGGCTTGTTCTCCACGTCTCAGCTCCCTGACCAGCCTCCTGTCAGCTTAGAGAACAGTTTTGAGCGTGGTCTCCTTTACCAGCTGCTGATGGTAGCTGATGTAAAACTGTGCCAGAGACAGTGCTTAAGTCCACTGTGGAACAGTGGAAAATACTCTGGCAGTCAGGCAGGCTGAGAAGTAGAGCACTTGAAAATCAAAAGAGGTTTCAGTGCTGTATGGGCACAGTAGGAAGCAGCAGGAAAGACAGCTCCCACAGGGGCAGCATAGACACTGCAGGAATAACAAGTGGCCTGAGTAAAGGTGAGGGAGCACAGCAGAAGTTGAAGAGGTAACCATGGTCAGGGCAGCATAGGAGAGAGGAGAGCACTGGCAGCTGCTGGGAGATGGAGCACCAGAGAGGGGGTGCCAGTGGGGGATCCAGGTGAAGGGTGCTGTGCAAAGCCCACAGGAAGGGGTCCTGAAACAAGGAAGTTGAAATAAAGTTGAAATACTAATTTTTCCCCAGAGTCACTCTATGCCAGGTTAGGGAGCATCCCTAAGACATCACAGCATCAGGAGAGAGATTTTTAAAAAGGGCAAATGGACAGCATCCGTTTCCTTTAAGGGTGTGGAGTGGTAGCAAGGTTCATTTGAGCTCTTTGTCATTTGTTACTAATATCTGCATGTGTAGCCATCTGAAAGTCAAAAAAATCAGTCCCAGTTCCCAAATCTTCTGAACATCTGAAAGAAAGAGATGGAGATCTCAGCTGTGGAATTGAAGCAAAACTGTATGGTTTGGGGGCTTTTAAAAATAGGGATCCTGCTTTTTTGGGCAGGGCGAATACTACCCAAATTCAACTGGTAGATTACAGCTGAGAGCTTGTAATTATGGTATGACTACTGCTTTGACCTTGCTCAATTTTTGCTATAATAGTTTCTGCTGTACATAATCTGGGCTGATGCTTAATACCACTGATAAAACCACTTGTTTGAATGAATTAATGCATTTCTCATTAAATGAGCTTCTCATTATGTTAATTAAATCAAGCAAATCATGCTGGGTGGTTTGACCACTGTAATTAAACTTTCTTTAAAATCCACTCATTTGGCTTTTGATGAGGATTTTGATTAAACTCTTCCAAAATGTCTGGCCCAAGAGCTGACAGAGAGGAAAATAAGAGCTTGCACTATCAAGCAAGTCATTAATTCATCACTGTGTTACAGCAATTCCTTACTGTTTTACCTAGCCAGAGTGTATTGAAATATTTGAAAACTGGCAATGTAAAATTAAACATTTCTTACAAGGATGCTGAGAGAACAAGTCTGTTTGCAGCTTTAAATTTAGGAACTGTGTCCCTGGAATATATAGAGGATCTAAATTAACAAGTCACATCAAATGGGAAAATACACTAGGCTGCTGTTTCCTGATGTTAAGATAAGAAGAGATACATCTGCAGAAGATTACTTTGAACACACACCAAGAGTTTTGCATGTGAAGACTGAATCAGTAAACATCTGTCTGTTTTCACCAGTGTCACTCACTTTCTCAAGTATCAGTCCTGCTCAAAATAAATGCATTCCTCAAATGATACAGTATGTTTGGCATGATGCTGATGTGAGAGCTACATTGCAAAACAGAACAAGCCAAGGCCTATTTTCTGGTCCTGCAAATGTCCCTGCATGACTTGTATCCATGCTTCTAAGCTTTTTTTTTTCTGCCCAAAATAGGATGGCTACATCCAGACTGCTCATCAAGAACAGTCCTAGTAAAAGGTGTGGCACAAACCATGCTCCTGTGTTGTCCTGGGAGAGTGCTGGTTCATAGAATCATAAAATATCCTGAGTTGGAAGGCACCTACAAGGATCATCAAGTTCAGCTCCTGGCCCTGCACAGGGCAACCCCAAGAAGCACACCCTGTGCTCAGGGAGCATTGTCCAAATGCTTCTTGAACTCTGTCAGGCTCGTGCTGTGACCACTTCCCTGGGGAGCCTGTTCCAGTGCCCAGCCACCCTCTGAGTGAAAAACCTTTTCCTGATATTCAACCTAGACCTCCCCTGGCACAACTTCAGGCCATTGCCTCAGGTCCTGTCACTGGGCACCAGAGAGAAGAGATCAGTGCCTGCCCCTGCACTTCCTCAGGAGGAAGTTGTAGATTGCTGTGAGGTTTCTTCTCATTCTCTAGGATGAGCTAAGTTACCTCAGAAGCTCCTCACATGACTTCCCCTCAAGGCTCTTCACCATCTTCATAACCTTTCCTTGCATGCTCTCTAATAGCTTTATATGTTTCTTATATTGTGGGCCCAAAAGTGCACACAGGATTTGAGGTGAGGCTGCACCAGTGCAGAGTAGAGCAGGAAGTTGATATAAGCCAAATCCACAAAGTTTAATAGATGCAGACATAGATTTGTTGCTAAATCCTGACCTTGGTTTTTATGCCAGAATAGATATGACTAGAGAGACTTCCCTCTCCACCACTCCCCCTTTCTGTCAGTGCCTTTCTCTTCCTTCTCCTAAATTGCAGCCCTGTGCCCAGTCCTTCCCAGCAGCATCCCAGCATCAGTGCAGGCTTCCTGCCTGTACACTGAGTCACCCACCCTGGCTTTATGTAGTGTCGGAGACTAAATCAAAGGCCTTTTAGAAATTCAGCTTCATAAACTCTTGACATGCTCTTTGACCTTAGTTCACACTACAGCTGTCCAATTAAGCTCTCAGATGGTCAGCCTGAAACTGCCTGAAGAACCAGATCCTACACAGTTATGCACCTTCAGTTTTTACTTACTAAAGTGTTAGTCTCTGCATTGCAACTTCTTCTCATGTTAATTTGTCACTGAGTGAAAGGGATTTGTTATTACTTCATATCCCCAAAGAAATGTTAATTCCTTATCCAGAAAATGAAAGGTCAGTGTCAAAAGTGAAGTGTTGAGCACTTGCAAGCACTTTGTAGATACAAAATTATTTGACAAAAATAGTGGTCACCTGTGACAAGTAGAGGAAGGTAAAGACAGAGTTGATGCAAGCAGGTTTTTCAGATACCAAGTCAATAAGGCTGACCCTGAGTTTCTGGAAGCGGAATTCAGTCTTGCTAGGAGATACGAAATTATTTAACATTTTTCAATTTGGGAAAAATATTTCCCTTATGTTCAACTAAGAAAGCAACTAAGTCGCACGAGTGTGAAATGTGATGATAACAACCAGGTGATTAAATGAAAACAGTGCAAGGCATGACAATAAAAAAATTGCACCAGACCAGAAAAGCCTGACTTGAATTCTTAGAATAAGTGTAGGATGCATTAAGAGGGAGCAACACTGGAACAGTAATCCAGAGGTCTGCATCAAAAAGAATAAATTCTGTGACACTAATTTTCCTGAGTACTCTGTAAGACTTCTGAGTTGATCCAGGAGCCACCAACACCAGTATTTCACTGATCATTTTCAGAATAAGCTATGATTTGCAGTGTAACATGTTCCAGTTTCTTTCTTGGTAAGGATGTTTTAGTCTGGAATATTTTAGTTCAGTTCTCTCAAGATTTGTGCACAGAATACATACTGTTAATCCATTTCCTCTCAACAAAGGCAAGGGGGCTGTCTTCATCACAAATGAGCCACTGCTTCCCATGCTCCAGAAAGTGAATCTTGGCTCAGTGACGAGCAAGTGATTCACCAGAAATCTCTTTTTCTGATCATGTGAACTCAGGCCACAAAGTTCTGTTTTAGGGCAGAAAACGCATGCTTAAAATCTCTCCAGCACCTTCTCCTTCATCGTTAGAGCTCAGTTTGAAAGGACAAAAACCTGGAAACTCAGTGATGAATATTTTAAGGCTGGCAAATTACCCAGCCAAAAGCATGAGCCCCAGCTGTCAAAACATAGAAAACTTAAGCTTTACAATAAAACAGATTTCTGTTATTTCTGACTGGCTAGGATTCTTTTGCTTAGATCAAGGGCAATAAGTCATTGATCAAAATTTCTTTTTCTTCTTCACATTTTTGATGTTAGGAAATGCTTTCAAACTCCCCACAGATATTTCAAGCGCTGGCTTTGCTGCCAAGCAGTCTCCGAAAGCTATTCCTTTTTTCTCTTCTCTCCCCCCGCCTCTGCTTATCTGCCTCACAGTGCTGTCACAGGATTTCTCAAGTGTCCACAGTGGATTTCTCTAACACTCTTTTGAATGGTTCTGTGCTGCATTCTACAGCCTTGAGGGGAAGCGGATCCCGGGGAAGAGAAGATGGAGAGTGCTTTAACTTCAAGAGGAAATTCAGTTTATCTGCTAACTGGTGATGAAGCTGTTTGGATGCCAAGGCACAGAATTCTCCTGGCACCTGTAGAGACCTAATTTTATAGCACAGAAGACCCACGAGCTTTTGCTAAATCCTTAGCGTGGCTTGAGGAAGAAAGTAGAACTGACAAAAGAAAGAGCATGCAAGGGAGCACTGGAAGCAGAAGGCTGGAGGCGTATGTGTGCGCGAGTGTGTGTCTGTGTGTGAGCATCCCGACACTGGCGTTCCCATGGCATTCCCCTGCCTGCAGAAGAAATCATGCAAGACCAGATGGCTGGATGGGGCCGGGCTGTGGGTGGGGATGGCAAGTACGTCCTTGGATTAGTCGGGTGAAATGTAAGCTCTCTTGTGCTATCAATGGGAGACGTTGACACATTCCGCCTGCTCCGGGATCATAGGGGCCAATCCCCACTCCAGACCACACAGCTCTGCAGCTGAGCATCCTCTCACGGCTTCTGCCTTCTCCCTGCCTTGTTCCTGAAGAGCATGTTTAGATCTCTCATTCCCTCGTGACATCAAGCTCCCAGTCCCATGCATGGGTTAAAAATCCCAGAGTGTGAATGCTCCTCCTGTTCCCGTAGTTCTCCTTTCTGCCTGAAGCAGTAACACATAGAGCTGGCATAAGCTGACACTACCGCACCACTCCCAGGAAGGAAGATGTACAGGATGAAACCATTCCAGCAGAAAAACAGAGTAGGAAGCTGGATATCTTGAAAACAATGAAACAACTTGCAGTGTGTCAGAGTTGGTGGCATCTTGGCATCCCACACATTCAGGACTCATTTGTTTTCTTCAGTGGTTTTCCAACTGTGAATTCACAAGCCAGTAAGTCTTAAACCAACAAGAGGCAACAGAGATTACTCACTGAGCTACAAGAATTTAAAGCGCCAATGCAGTTTTTTTTATGGAGACAAAGCCTGAACTTTCCTGTGAAAATTGTATCTAATCAACTTTTCAGTGCCCATGTTTCTTTTTCCTAGGTGGGTTGAAATATCTACAATCAATGCAGAAATCTTTCAGCAAGCTCTGCTAAAAGAATTACATAAACTGAAGGAAATTACAGTTTCTGACAAAACATCAATACTGTAGGAATAGCGTGTTAAAACAGTCAACAAATATCTGTGGCATGTTTCTATTTTTGTTATGTGACTTGAGGGCATAACCAAGCTATAGCAAAGAGATATTTATCTTATTTTGTACACTTTTGTTTATTATTCATATTGCAGAAGCAGCATAAAAATTTACAAGCCCTTAGCCTTTCTTTTGCCAAATGGTAAACCCACTTTAGAGTCAGTCCGGGTTGTTATTTTTTTCGACTGAATGTCTCAAACATCTAGTAATTCCCTTCAGCCCAAATGAAGACATGGAGTCAGTGTTTGTCTCTGAAAGACTGAAAAAAATGTAACTATTTTGCCCTCTGGAGAAAAGATCAGTCTCAAGAATTCAAAAAGTACACCGTGCAAAAGTCACTTTTCTGACACTACATCTGCAGGCTGCCTGTAATCAATTAGCATAGTGTGTCAAGCAGTCAGCATTCTAAAATGCAGTTATTATAAAGGCAGAACTCAACCTGTTGCTTTGCCTTTTTTTGCATATATTTTGTTTGGTTCATATTCACTGACATGCTTCTGTAAGTTAAGACTACAGAAGCTGAAATACTAACCTTTTGTGCCAGATCACTGTATTCAGCACACCAGAAGCAGACTGGCATTGGGCTTCATCACCAGATGCCTTAGGGAGAGAAGAAGTAATTTGAGTCCATGGCCAACGTATTTTGCAGTAAAGTAGATTTCCTGTGCTGTAGTTTTTTGTCCCAATTCATGATCAGTCCAGAACTAGTATATTTTTAAATGGAACTAGGTGGCTTTTTAATGACCTCAAGAGATCTCTATTCCCTCCTGTACAACGTCATGTTATTTTTCATATCTTTGGTTTTGAGACAAAAAATGGAGGAAGTCAGGCAGGCAGATCCTATCAACACAATGGTGCCTGCGGTGGCAAGGGAAATGCATAAACTAGGCTTTGACCAGAACATAAAAGAAGGAACTTTTTTCCGAGTTCTAAAACTTTTCTGGACAGGTTTTATATCTAAGCCAGATACTCCTGGTTGGCAGACATAGAGTGAACCTGGCTGAGAGATACAACTGGCCAGCAGAGACAGTGGCACAGGAGAGGTAGTAAGGATGGTGGCCCTGAAGCCTGGAATGGATTTCCATTCATCACCTGTGAGAAATTCAGCTGGATGCCAACTACCCACCACAGATGTCTAACTTTTCTTGTTCCATTAAGACAATTCTTCAGGCAACTTCCCTGAACAATCCATTCCCATCCTTTCATATTCCTCAGGTCAGAAAATTCTGTTATTCCTCACATATCTTTTATGGTTATAACTCAATCTTGCTTCTTTATGTCTTGCTCCAGATGGAACTGCTGATCAGCTGTGTCTTGACAGCCTTTCACGTTAGAGAACTAATAGTGTGTTTAGTCCTTGAGAATTCTCTTATTTCAATCTCGCTGAGCCCAGTTCCTAGCCTTTCTTCACAGTAATGTTTTCTAGACCTCTGATTACACTGTCATCTCTCCTCTGGGCAGTCTCCATCTTGCCGGAGTCTTAAAGAGCAGTGTCTCAGAGTCGAATTGTGCTGAGATCTTGTTAGTGCAAATTAGGGTGGAATAAGCACTTTCCATTACTTATATATAAGTTGTTTACAGATAAAGCTTGTCTTTTTCACAACAGCACCTTGACTCATTCCCAGTCTGTGACCCAGTGTAACTTCTATGTCCCTTTGCAGAGCTGCGGGCTGGCCAGTCCCTCCTCATATTGCAGATGTGCATTTTATTTATCATTCCTAACAGTTGCATATCATGCTTGTCTTTGCAGATTTCATTATGGTGATTTGGAATAACTTCTCCATTTTAGGAAAATTGTTATGAATTCTTACCCTGTTAATCCTACTGTTGTGGATCAACCCTGGCAGGCAGCTTAGATTTACATAGCTGCTCACTCGCTCCATGCCCCAGTGGGAAGGGGGAAAGAATCAGTAGAGGTGAGAAAACTCATGGAATGAGATAATGGCACTTTAATAGGTAAAGCAAAAACTACACGCACAAGTAAAGCAAAACAAGGAATTCACTCACCATTTCTCACTGACTCGCAGATCCTCAGCTGTGTTACAGTAATGGTGACTTGGGATAACAAACACCATCACCCTGAATGTGCCCAACTTCCTACCTCTTCCCCAGCCTTTCAGTTGCTGAGCATGACACCATATGGTCTGGTATATCCCTTAGGTCACTTAGGGTCAGCTGTCCTGGCTGTTTCCCTTCCCAGCTCCTTGTGGACTCCCAAGCCCCCTTGTTGGTGGCATGGGTGAGAGGCAGAAAAGTCCTTAACAATGTGCAAGGGCTATTTGCTAACTAAAACAGGGTGTGTTATTACTGTTGTGTGGTCACAAATCCAAAATATAGCACCATACAAGCTACTATGAAGAAAATTAACTCTGTCCCAGGTAAAACCAGGGCACTGCTTGTGGGCTCAACCAGCTCAGTACCCACTGCTGGTTTTAGAAGTACACTCAGTAGCTCACAAAGCAAATAATTAATGGAAAGATTAACTAGCACTTGGACTGAGACAAGCCCTGATGGTACATACTTGAAATGTCCTCATGGTTTGACAGAAAATCATTAACTGGAAAACATTGCAAAGCAACTGGTAGCATCTGGTTATCTGTAGTTGGAATTCTTGCATGAATACTGCTGAGTTAAAAAGAGGGGGACTGGAAGGGACTCCTCAAACACACATTGCTGTTCTGGCAGGAAGAAATTGAAAGAACAAATCTATGCAAGTTATTCATCATATTGCCTACTCTGTTCTGGGAAGATTGTCAGATATGGCAAAGTAATCATAGTACAGGACCTTGAATAGAAGCCGTGATTGCTTAACTGATGGGCTACTAATTCTGTTATCTTTATAGGCAGAGACATTCCAATCAACTAGGATCAAACTGAGGATGGGACAATTCTAAGTTAATGTTTGCCCACTCTGTTTTGCTAAAATGAAAATAAGAAAGCCTGCCAGTCTGTCGATCAACCCCTGCAGTTCTGCACCGTTATCTGACCTGCGTAAAGGGTTTTCCATCTTCATCTGTGGTAGGCAGGCTCAGAGATGGAATGACAAAGCTGTCATTTCTGTTCCAATGCAGTAGTGATTTTATCTTTATATAGTTTCCATCATTTTCAGATGTGAGATATATTTGCCCGACATCTTCACAGAAGCATTTTTAACTTGCATATTAAAATTGACCATTTCTGTCCATTGGTTGGCAGTTTTCACCATTTATTTCAGGTCACACGGGCCTCTTCTGTATCAGTCAACTAGCTGGCAGAGTGAAGAGGAGTATGCTATGTATGTGCTGTCATTAGTAATTATTTCTGCAGTAGTTGCAAATGAAAACACCAACCAGATGTCACTGCCTTATTGCATGGCACAATCCAGACATGCAACAAATTTATATTCAGAGAGCACTTGAAGTTACAGATGTGAGTCTGTGTGTAGCCTATGTGAGATGCTTCTCACTGACTGCATCACTGATATTACGCTGCTGTCAGCTCTGGCATAAAGCATATCCTCACACATCTTGGGTCACCCAAATCACTTTAAGCCTGACATTTGAGCTAAACGTGTTTTGTCTCACAGTTGGGATAGAATGAGGCAATGGAGAGCATTGGCTTGGGCAGCACACGTGACAAGTGGTAATTAGTTAAATCAGTGTAACTCAGTTGCATTTCATTACATGATCATATCTGCAGGTCATGTGGCAGGGAAAAAGACGAGGGCTAAGCAGACAAATGAAGGGAAGGTAAAATGGAGGGACAAGATAGCAAAGTGAAACCAGGGTTAGTACAAAAGCGAAAAAAAAGCTGCAGTGCTGTTGGCTCCCCTTCCCTGCTAATGCCCTAGTTATTCCCTTTTGTCAGCTCTGTTTCTCATTGTTGATCCTTCTTGCTCTTCACTTTAATTTAATAAAGAGGAATTTTATATTCCTAAAGACCTTGTTCTTTAGGGTATTTGAAGAAAATGAGGGGGGAGGGGGTAGGTGTATTTTTTTAAGCAGAAGAAAGATTAAACTAGGGAAAAGATGAAATATTCGTTTTTGCTGAAGAGAGGATGCTCTTATGACATGTGCTGCCAAGATTTGAGAAAGAAAGCTTTTTGCCATGGCAAAGCTCTCTAGTAATTACAACCCAAGTGTTGTGGCATTTGGAAAGCGACAGTTCCTTGGTGACTTTACCAAAGAAATTGTCATTTACATGCTTGGTCATTCCTCTGATGCTAACAGCCACTTTCTTTGCAGTACTTTAAAATTATTATGGGTTTCTTCTTTATTTTTTTAAGAGCATACTTGATCAGTTGATCTTCATGAGAGAAAACTCCTTCAGCCATCTTAGTGTGTCCTAGGAGTAATTCACAGTGCTGCTTGGATATATCATAGGCGTGAAAATGCCTGTAGCACAGCTGACAGAGGAGGTTACAGAAACCTCAGCTGCTTTGCTTGCAAAGCTTGTGCACTTCAGTAATTGATCACACATCAGTGTGCAGAACAACAGTTCTGTCCCTGTGCAAGAGACATCCCAGTGGGGCCTGTGATGCCCACAGGAAAATCGCTCCTGTGACTCCCTGCACTCCTCTGTGTGCTCAGAGGCTGAGCTTCTCTTACACCTAGAAGAGAAGTCACCAGCCTGAGCGTGTTAGTAATATCACTTACTTTGTTTGGGATATGCTGTCATGATGGTAGGAGGAAGTAGGGACAAGGCCCGATGTTTTTAACGCATGAAATAAATCAAAAATTTTTGGGGAATGCTCAGATTTGATGCTGTGATAGCTGCCAAAACAGGAGGTCAGCTTTCAGAGAGAGCAAACTTTTCATGCTTGTGGCTTTGATGGTTTCGGGGACCTGCTTCTAAAAATGTCAGACCATCTGAGGACCCTCAGGGCTCCTCTCATTTCTGTCCCTCACTCAGTCCAGGCTGCCCCAGCAGCAGTGCAAAGCCCAGATAATTTTCAGAAGTACAAGCAAGAGGAGCTTCTGCTTTGGTTCCCTCTAAGCCACAGTCCATGCAAGTGTGATGTATTCTGTCAGTCTCAGCTGACTCCTATTCCAGCTAAATGCATCTTTTTGAAGTTGTTTAATCCTTGGAAGGAATTATTTCACCGTAATGAGTATAGACACAAATTCTGGCAATTTTGCACTGTCCACTGACAGGCCTTTTTTTTCTTCCAATGGGGAATTGATTTTGAGAGGAGAATATACCTCCTGTGATACCTGATTTTTCCACAAGAAATCTTCCCTCTGAGTGCAGGCCAGCCAATGCAATGTAGTTTGTTGGAAGTGATGAAATTACAGCCTGAGGTGGCACAGCTGCTGGAACTAGATCAACCAAGCGGGAATAGATACATCAAGGGTAAAGCACAAGCTGGCCTCCACTAATCCAAACCATTCACCCTCATGTTTATGCTTTCCATAAAAGTACAAGTGTCACTTGCCTGTCATTTAATAAGATTACAAAGGAAGCCCAAGCAATTTCAACTCTTTGCTTCTGAAACAAAGTCTATCCTTCATGAATGGGTAGAGCCAACTACATGTAAGACTAAAGTATATGGAAGCACATTTTGACTTAGGTCTTTGATGCTCTTTCATTCAGGTGTTCAGTGAGTGAGGTTGCTCTGGCTTTCTGCAAAATGTGAGTGTTGCTCCCAATGCTTCCCAGAAACAATAAATCGTTTTCCCTTCCTTATGAGAGACTAGGACCAGCAAGCTAACCAGGCAATCTAAATCATCTTATTTAGAAACATTAATTTTAAGTAGTTCATCTAGCAGTTAATTTATTTGTACATCTTTTTCTTGTTTCAGAATCCTGTGCTACCAGTCAAACTGTGATAGATTATCCTCTAGTTTGAATAAATGAACCTAAAATTTCACAAGAATGCTCATGGTCTGTCCAGCTCTTTTGCTTCAATTCTCTAGAAAGTGCAGTTAGTCTATCACAGTTGATCTGTATTAAAACAAAGGTGTAACATTTCTAGGTTTCACATTAGGTTAGGTCCTCAAGACACAGTGTATGATAGTGTAGGAGATCCCCATGGTAGCTGCAAGGAAGCCCTTGGCATGTACAAAGGCAGTGCAATGTCAGGTTAGGAAGCAAACCGGTATCCAAGAAGGAATAGGGCCCTGTCAGCCCTGTTACTAGTACTTTTGTAGCTCATTGGTGCAGTGTGAGTGCAGCAGCCCTTGATCTGTGGTTTGCACAGCAGAGATGGAGCTGAGAAATCCAAATTGCAGTCGCAGGGCTGTGAAAATGCTCTGGGGTTGTGATTCCCAGCCCTTTGTGTCTCTTCCTTGGCTGACACTGCATCCTGATGGCTGCCTTTTGCCCTCTCTCAGACTCTTGCAGTTGAGGAAGTCTCTGAACAGCTAATTTCCCAAAGCAGAGAGGGCACAGGGGAGGGCTTATTCCTGGTTTTGTCCTGTTTCCTAAGCTTTTGCCAAAATACCTGAATTTTTTACCATAGCAGTAATTCTGAGAATGTTACTGTTTTTATGGTCTCTTTATAGCGAGGTGGAGTTACCCCGCGTATGCTCTAAGTACTGTTTCATTTACCTGTTGGGATTTACTGAAGCAGAGCTTGGATTCATACCACTGTTTTAATAGCCCTTGCTAGGTCTGTTCTCCATTAATTTGTCTAATCCCTTTTGAACCTCTTCATACTTTTGGCTTCCACAATACTATGTGCATGAAGTCTCCATTTAATTATGTGTTGTGTGAAAAAGTGCTTCCTATTTTTTCGTTTCAACCATTTGCCTGATAATCTCATTTAGGTTCCCCTAACTTCTGTACTATGGGAAAAAGCAATCCATTTCCCAAGTACTGTCTCCTCAGGAAGGGATTTTGTAGGTCAGTATTTCCTGTCAGTTTTCTGCTTTCCAAGCATGCCCAAAGTATATACTTTATCCCTTTCTTTGTAGGCAGTGTGGTGGGCAGGAGACTGGAGCAGAGAGAGGAGATCTCAGTGCTTTGAGCTGAACTTCTCTTCCTCGTTGTAGGATGCTTGAAATCTCGTGGATTGCTGAGCAGAGAAAGAAGCTGAATGTCAAATGTACAAGGATATCAGGCTTACTCCTTTATTTTGTGTACCATATTTCAAAGGAAAAGGTGGACTAAAATTAGGACTAAAACACATTTATCTCACCTTAGTTCTAGGGAGGGTGGCTGCTTGGAACTAAGTGAAAATGTCACACAGGCTTCTTGAGACCCATGGTTTCATCACTTCTTTGGTGGTGTTCTTGCATTTCAGTTTATCTGTACACAATTTTGAGCTACTTCATCACAGCAGTAATTTTCAACTCCCTGTGCTGTATTTCAGCCCTTCCTGCGAAAAAGTAGCACTAAAATTGCTACAATATCAGTGAAGCAGGTCATCTGTCCCTCCTTCACCACTAGCACTGCTAGAGTCTCTTTTACCTTCTACCTCTTGAGTGCTGCAGCCTCCAGGAAGCTTAACAATAGCTGAGACTCTCTGCTTCCTCTTCAGTTGTTGGTTGTTGGTTTTTTTCACTTTGAGCTAGTCTTTAACTTTGTTCCAGTATTTGAAAGATCTAATATTCCATCTAAATTGAATATTGAAATATATTTTTAGATTCCCTCTTTATCTCTTTTTGTAGTCTCTAGAGCCTTGCATCCGCCTCAGTTCTACAAAAGCACATGATGAAGTGCCTATGTGCTTTGCTGTATTGGGACCTGAACATTAATTTCTTATTCTCAGTTTTGTTTTCAAAACATTTAAAATTCCCAGTCAGGTCTAGCAAGAAATTTTACTTATTTTCCCCTGTTTTTAGTGGTATCTATCTTCAAATTAATAATAAATAAATATAATATTTTGTGCACGTGTGTATGCATTTTACTGTCATTGGAATTTGAAAGCTAAAGATGCTATGATCCTAAAATCCTTTTTGTTTCTTAGCATGTAACTTGTACACTGAGATTATAATAATAGGCTTGTGGTCAGCAGCAGTTGTCTCCATTAAAAACTAAATCTTTGGCAAGTATTCCCATACAATATATGATACTAAAATAGTCTTTCTCTAAAATCAGAAGAAATCCTGTAGTAAATAGTTGCCGTTGTGTTGTTCAGTATGTCATCAAAGTCTCACGAGAGATAGTGGCAAATTGCACATGATATATACATATCCAAAGATATTCCAGACCTGAAGCTTCCCTTTGAGATGATATGGGTTTGGGGGGTTTTGGCAGGGCTTTTTGAATGATTATCAAAATCTCAAGTAAAATAATTTTACAGATTTTAAAAAACTAGATAGTGTTTTTTCCTCAGAGACATAATCCAAAATATGACCTACTGTTTCATCAATCACCAGAAGCCATGTTGGAATCAGAATAAAAATGCACTGTTCTCCAGCCACTAACTTATATTTACTCAAACAGGCACTGACCAAGTTAAACAAGCAATAAAAGTGGTGTTTTGGGGGTACTGACTGATAGATGAGTTCCTGATTTGTGAGGGCATTTGAGCCCTCGTAGGGCTCAGGGCAGCATTTAAGCAGTTTTGTTTCTTTTTTCTTCGTTTTTAAATGAAACCGCTTCTTATCCCTCTGGCTCTCTTATCTATTGATGAAACTGGTGTTGCATGAGAAATTACCTCATTTCAATGACTGGAGAAGCTTTTCTATCAGCTAGAGTAAGGTTTCCTCATTTGTTTAATGAACCTGGATAGGTGGAAAATTAAGTATTAGGAGCTGCAGAGGAAGAAAAAACTAAACCAGAATGTTCTGTGTATTTGGGTGGTTTAAAAAAATACATCTGTATTAATATATCCAGTACATGTAATTGGTATTTAGATTATGGCATGATTATTGCTTTGCAGACAGGGGACTCTGTTATCACTCAGTCATCAATGAAGTAGCTGCTCTCCAAGCTCATCTCATCTCTGAGGCTGAAAGAAGAGCTAGTTATTATCTTCAAGTGAGTTATTAATGAGGGGAAAAATCATCCCCAATTACTGTGAAGCAAAATATTTCAACATTTACATATCTCAGATTTTAATTTTGATCGAACCCTTCGTGAGTTCTTCAGTATTCACTTTTCCAAACATTCTCACAGTGGCTTGTCAAGAGGAACTTGCACCTGTCCAAGTGCTGGCTTCCCTAAGGATACACTGTAGGGTCACAGAAGTGCTGCCCATCCCATCCCATCCTTGTGCTCCTAGAGACTGATTTCCTCTGAGATTCCTTCATGCTACACCATAGGAACAGAGCCTCCACTGTCAGCTGTGCCAGAGAAAAAATTCGGAGTTGTCTATACCGTCTGTGTTCCCAGACCGTTTTTGGTTTTTTTTCCTTAACTAGAAACAGCCTGGAATTTATCTGTAAGGGCTAATTTTGTTCTTTTGCTTTCCTTTGAATTCTTTTGAAATTAATGGTTTGGAAGTTTTGACTCTGAACGTCCTAGAATAAAACCTGGGCAACACAAAGGTGATGATTTAAATTCATATAAACATGTGGGCAGTTACCAGGAGATGGGAGAAGTGCTGTCCACACTGTGAATCCATCCATCAACACAGATGCGAAGGTCTGACCTTGGCAGATTCAGGAGATAGGGATGTCAAACACAGTTTGCAGTCAATTGGAAATGTAGCTACTAGACAAAGAAAACTCAATAATTACACAGCTGTTTTGGTAGATTACAGATTTCCTAGAAAACAATAAAACAACCATCTGTGAATGGAAAAAAAGTAAACTGTCTTTTTTTAAATTCAAAAACATTTCTGAAAGTCATCAGATATGTCCCCTGTAAACTTCTTACCTCTTTTCAAAAGCAACACAGTCTGTAGCCAATTGGTGTAGATTTCTCTACAGCATTTATGCCCATTAATGCTTCATTGATTTACAGTGAAACTGCTGAAGGACTGTCTTGAATAGACATATAAATATTAATTTCTTGTGAAGGATGACTGCTATTGCACTAAATATTAAATGAATTCATAATACTTGGACATTTGCAATAAATCACTACTGGGACTGCATAATAACATCCCATTTCCTTTTTTATTTTTTTTTATATCTTAAAGCCATGGAAAAGGGCTGGTTGCTCCCAAAGAAATGTAGAGCTTTGTAACATTAGAGTCATTAAGGAATTCCCACAGCACAAGGAGGAGTATCAACTTAGTGCCATTTTACAGACAGAGGAAGGTATGTAGTGGTTTCATTGAACTGCTGATCACAGAAGGTTCAAACCCAATCTGTTTCTCATGAGAGACATCACAGTAAATTACCAGTGCCTGACAATCCCTCTTTTGCTTGCAATGCTCTGAGCAGCGTCAGCAGAGGGTCTAGCTGTGTGATACCAGAAGGCTGAGAGCCACACTCAAAGGGAGAAGGGGCTGGACATATTGTCTAATCTCCACAAACACAACGTGCTTGGTATCAGGTCACCTCTAAGTATCTCACCCAAGGCCAGGACTTGAAGGACTTAGGTTTTGACTAGGCATAGCAATTGAATTAAGTCATCTTCTCTCATCAAGACCACAGATCTTAGTTTCAAAAGTTTAGTAAATTGCTCAGCAGGGGCTAAAAATCAATTCTTTGTTTTTCCTTTTATTGAAGTAGAACAAAGGATAGATCAGCAAGTTCATTATAGTTCTGTTTTCTAAGGGATAGTAGCTTAAGAGTAGAAATTTATGCCAGGGCTAACGCTGTAGAGTGGAAGCCGTTCTTGTAAACAAAGCTGTATGACTGTCAGACTTATCTGCTTTATAATGTGCAGATGGGTGTGAGGATATGCGCCTCCTTCATTCCAAATATTTTTGCTTCTGTGCCTTAAACGATCTAAGTTGCAAAAGGTTTTTCTAATGAAAATTTGACAAGGTATTTAAATTAGAAGCTACCACATAGGAATATTAATTGTTCGTTATACAGGGCTTTAGTTCACATAGTTATTTTGCATTTGCAAGACTGCCAATTAAAGAGGCTCAAAGTGCTCACTGCTGCACAATAGTCGTTTCCCAGAGCCCCACAATGGCTATTGTATTCTGTCACTGACCTTTGGGCACCTTCAAATGCATATTGACACAGGATGCTGGGATCATTAGAGCTATTGTTTCAGTGTGCCACGGGGAAAAAAGAGTTTTGCAACTTTATGAGGAGCTTTAAAATGTTATATAATGATGACAGCAACAATATTTCTTAATTAGACAGTGAGAAAAAAACTGAAGCATTTTTTCTGGTGTTTCAGGTGAATTCTAGAATGCACATTTTTTTCCATACAGTTTCTTCCCCTCAGGGAAAGGAGATATTTATCAGGGGCGTTTGGTCTGCTTTTCTGTTGTTTCCAGGGGAACTGAGTTAATTTTTTTACCTGGTGGTGCCATATAGCCAGCCTCTCTTAGCTTCCATGGATTCTGCCTGGGTGAACATCTTGACAGGATGGATTCTTTCATCCTGTAAGTGCAAAACATTCTTTTAAAACATAACCAGTTCAGACTCCACTCTTCAAAAATCAGTGGACTTTGGCTCTGTGACAACAACTGTGCTTCATTTTATCTCTTCTCTGTCTTGATATCTAAGGTATTTCTGTTTTCTTACCAGTCCATGACAGTTAAAGAGTGCAAACAGGAACTTTGGAAGCAGAAATACCAGATACTCCAAGTACATTTACTGTAGTAAATTCAAGCGTCTTCTAAAAGATTGTATTTATTTTATTGTAGCCTTTCTGTTCTTTAAAGCTGCCTTGAGAAATTACTTCAGCAGTCAGAACATAAAAGAGCATAATTTGAAACCTTGTATGGGACATTTTGTCTACAGAGACTAAATAAATTACTGGTTTGTATTTCCAACTAGTGTTCCTACTTGAATATATAGAGAGAGTTTCTGTTCCATAAGTCTTCCCATTTCTGGGTTTGATTTTATCCCCTGGGATCCTATTATTGAACAAATTATCAAATAGAGCTGAACTTCACAGCGCTGAGCCTCTGAAGATAGTTTGGGTAATGGCTTGCACTTCTGACAAAAGAGGAAGAAATCTAATAGACCTTTGCAAAACTTCTTGTATCATTTTTTAAAAATGGAAAAATTTACTGCACAGCATGGCTGTTTGCACCTCTAACCTAGTGTTGTGGAGCATGTACCAGAGGATGGCCAGTTTCTATAGACAAACATCTAGTCAAAAAACTTTCAAGATGAAGGACGTAGTATTTGGTATTTGTGTGCGCTTGAGGATTTCTCGCACTGTTATAAAATCCAAAAGGTTAAATGTGTTTCCTCAGGAACGCAGGCTATGCTTTTTTTTCCCATTAATTGAAAGGGAGCTGTTACCATCTTTTCATTTCTATGTGGCAGAAACCCTTGTCGAATTTTGAAACCTCCCATGCACTGCCACTGCAATTGCCAATTATGAATTCTGTGGTCTGTCTTCAAACATCAAGGTGATACCTTTACCTTCAACTCATGAGGGGAAGTGACCCACTTCTGGGAGGGAGGCACGAATAGTTATTGCTGATTCAGGATGTAAAGGGGAGCATGTTCCAGAAAGAGCTGTTAAACCAGATTCTCGTGCCTCCATTCTCACTACTGTAAATCTGCATCAGGTAGTAAAAGAGGCAGTAATGATGAATGCTTCTCTTGCAGTGGGCTAGGATCTGAAATCTCTCCTCAGCCCATTGTGCTTCCCTGCAGAGGTTTTTAGCCATAGGTTCTGATTTCTTACTTGTGGGATGTATCTCTATTGAGGGACAGGATTCTTCTTGAAGAGAGAGGGCAGCACTCTGCTTGCTGTCTTCTCTGCATGGGAAGTTTGTATCTTTGCTGTACTAGTGTAGCTACACTCTTTCTTTCAAAAGGCACATGATCACTGCCTGGATAGATTTGAAAATAGGGATAATCTTTGCAGTATGTTTGGTCCTTACTCTACTGAATAAGTTGAAGCCCTTTTCAATAGGGGGAGGGATTTTCATGGGACCTTTATTATAAAAAGTTCAAGTTCTACCTAGATCCACCTCTGTGGCAGTTTGGAAAGATTTCCTGCCTCACACATTGAGGTTTTCCAAAACAAAAGCAAAGGGAGTTGGTATGTCTGCTCACTGCCCATGTTTTGTTTGGTTCCTTTGCAGAAGGAGAAGAAGAGTGGGCTGTTGAAACTTCTAGCAGGAGCATCAACAAAGAAGAAGTCACGCTCCCCACCATCTGTGTCCCCCACACACGACCCCCAGACAGCCATTGAAGGAGTTCTGCAAGGAGCAATGGGGCCTGAGCTGTCCTCCCTCTCCAGTCACGGCAGAGCCGGCTCATGCCCTATCGAGAGTGAAATGCAAGGAGCCATGGGGCTGGAGCCTCTGCACAGGAAAACAGGCTCCTTGGATTTGAATTTTTCCATCCCTTCACCTGCCAGGCCACCCCTCTCTTCCATGGCAGCTATTCGGCCAGAGCCCAAGCCTTTGCCCCGGGAAAGGTAAGTGGTGTTTCTCCTGTGTTCCCTGCTTGCATCCACAGGGAGCAAGTGGAGGAGGGATGAAAGTTGAACTTTCCTCAAGGGTTGTTGCAGTTTTGGTGTTCTGTGGATTGACTGTACATAGCTCAGCTGTCTTTTAGGAAGACAGGGCTTACATGCATTTGTCCATTGAAAAGTGTTTGCTACACCGTGGAGGTTTAAAGAAGTGTTTAAGAGCGCCTGTCCATGACACTCCACAGCCCTGGTCTAAATGTGGAGGACATCAGCCCAAATGGTGTAAATGCTGTTGGCAAATGCCACATTTTAAATGGGATTCGAGTATTTTAACTTAAGGACTTGACATATTATGTCCCATCTGGACATGTCCTCTTCTGTAATACCAAAGAATGTTTCAAATTACTCTTGTTTAGAATACTTACAGATACAGCCATCTTCAGTGACCTGTTACCAAAAAACATAGCTCATTTCTAGAGAGGGGTGTACCCTCTGTGATTCTGGAGTTCATTGCAGCAGCCTGCTCTCCACCTTGGTACTTCGGAGTAACTGACTTAGCAAACCTGAAAATAGAAGAATAGGAATACCAAAATACGAAAGCAGGTGGAGAGAGGGATAATTGATCAGTTCTTACTGGGGGTTGCGGAAAAGAGATAGGTCTCCATGTGCAGGGTCACACTGGCTTCAGGTAAATGTTTTCTACAAGACTGCAGCTTGAGGACTCAGAAGGAAATAGATATTACACAGCTACAGTGCTGTTGAAATGCTTTTCACTCCGAAGGTGATTGAGGAAAATATGTTTTCTACAAAAGCCTTGAAGAATTTTCAAAAACCTGCTCAAGGAACACCCTTAAATGGGTATTTAAAACAATTTTGAAATAACATTGAAATCACAGAAGTTGGAAAGAAACTAGTTTTGTCTGAGTGTATGAAAGAGGCTGAAGGGAATGGACTGGGCAAGGCACCCGACCCTGAATCCTGTTGAGATCATGAAGCAGATCATGGGACATTACAGGGACATACAGGACCATCCATATCTTATATAGCGTTTTACTGAATGCAGGTTGGAATTCAGTTGAGAAGGTGACAGTGACACCATAACATACTTAAACTTTTCTAGGCATCTGGTTTGTTACCATAAAACCTCTTGCTGAGTAAACTGTATACAACCAACCCAGCAGACACTAAGTGGATTGAAAATTGATTCGCTGGCATCAAATCTAACTCTACATCAGAAATCACTAGAAAATTGTTATTAATGTATGTAGTGCAGCCCAACAAGAGTGGGATCCTGAACCTGAACTGTCGACATAAAACCTTTGCTGTTGCAGAATGAGGACTGAAGTGGGAGGTAGGTGATGGGTAGGGCAGATCTGTTGGGTCAGGTGAACACGGAGTAACAGTGTATTTCAGAAGAGGCAAATCTGCCGCAAAGTGAAGCGGACTCAGAGAAGCATCATAAGAAAAATGGAAGATTTAAAACGACATACTTGCAATGAGAGACACAGGGAGCTCTGGAATACCTGGTAAAAGACTGTAGGGCTGGCATGGTAACAGTCTGTAAGAGATATAAGAGACTGCAGTCAGGACAGATGTGGGAATATTTTTACACTAGATTTGGCATTTTTTCTGAAAGAGGTGCTTTTGTTCAGGTGCAGCTGTTAGACTTGAAGCAGAAATAAATACAGGCAAGTGCTTCAGCATTGTAATGAAGGCAGTGAGAATAGACTATCGCAGTAGTCTCTTGCCCTTAAAATCCATGAAAAAGTAATTTAGTAAAAGGAGTGAAAAACCAATCCCTATTTAGGCACACTTAATTTGGTCTACATCAGTTCAGATTAATGCTATAAGAAAAGTTAAATCAATATAAACCAGATTTAGCATTAATGTAACTAAATCAGTGGGCTGCTGCACCTTTAGTTAACTGTAACCATGAAGAGAAGCTGGGGAGTACAGCCCCTGACATCTCCAGAGCTGGATGTTAATATGCTGCTCTCAAAGCTTTATTGTAGAGAACTTCAGACGCATTATTTAATATGCCAGAACTAGTCCCATACCCTACAAATTTCTCAGTCCACCTCAGGGTGGTCCAGGTAGGGAAACATTTAACTGATGACTATTTTAAGTGGCAGAATAGAAACAAAGGACACCTGCATTGTCTTAGCTGTGCTGGAATCAGGAGAAAATAGATTTAGAGTGCTAAAACTGAGTAAATGCTTCCAGCTGTAGTATATGGTGATAAGGAACTTTGATTTTACGTATTTGGATTCCTGAGTCTTAAATCTGAAAATAAGCTATAATTGAAGTAACCATAATTATACACAGCAGGCAAGATTCTTTAATTGATTTATGAATTAAATTCTATATCATTGGTGTATCTGCATTCCTTAACTGATCATATGGGTTTTTTCATGTCCATAATGGGAAATATTAATTACCTTCATGCACTAGGAAGGATAATGCTTAGTCCTGGAATAATCTGAGCAGATACATTAAACACTTGTCTGCTAGAAATTCATCCCACATCCATCTGTGCTCATTAAATCATCAAATTTCTCAGAAGTACCAAATTATATTTTTTTTAAAACAAATTACGGTTTTCAAACCACTTGTTCTTTTCACATCTGGCAATGGAGCAACTTGCATTCAACGTCACTCAGCTCCGTATTTTGCTTGTTTGCATTTTGGTGCATTTCATCTGCACAGTAGGAGCAATTCTCTGAGAAAGAAAAGGGAGGAGAGGGAAAAAAAGGTTAGATAAACAGATTCAGATGCTGGAAGAAATTTTAAAAAGCTGCAAAGCATTTCAGTACACTTAGCTGTACTTGGCTCTCTGTCTCCCAACGCCCATCTGTGCACACAGAAACAGAGCACTGAAAGGTTGGAAGAAGTAGCACATTCCTTAATATTTACGGCATTCAAAATGAGGCTCATGCAGGCAGCAGAGCACCGCTACTTTTCCTATAGAGGTTGGCTTGCAGCTCCAGCACTTGCCACATCCAGGTTACTGATCCAACCCAGTGCACCAAGAGGTGCATTAAAGGGCTCTGATTGCTTGCAGCTCACTCACTGTTTAAGGAATTAATTGCCTATTCTGCTGCCTGACAGTGCAGACCCTTCTGGGAGTTGCACCCAGGTAGACAAAAAGGTGAAGCAAGTATCACACTATTGGCAGTGCTGTTAATGTTTATACTGTCTTTTTTTGGTTGGCTGGTTGGTTGATTGGTTGGGTTTTTGTACATAGAGAGGAAAACAATTTTCTTCTTCTTCTTGATATTCCAAAGCCTGGCTATAGATGACTGGATTAGGAAGGAAATTGCTCCTAGCTCTCTTGTCATTTAGCCCTCATATTTGTCTGGTTTGCTGGGGTAGTCAGAGCTCATCTCTGCCTTCTGGGTGTAGTTTCCACTACCAGTTTATAAAACCCCATTCCTTCAGATGCTTTCTGCCATAAAGCATCCAGCAATCCAAGCAGCAGAGCAGAGAAATTTCCCAGGTGGTATCCTTGTCATTTGATGTGGCACTGATTGATCAGGCTGTGTGTGCCCCACACACTCTTTTCCACCAGTTTCTGCTGGTGCGAGAAACAGGACCAGTGCAGGGACACACTGTGCTGAGGCAGGCACTGGGCCAGAGCCTTGCCCACATCCCACCAACGCTGTCGGCTCACAGGAGGGGTGTGCTGTGTGCCTGGCAGCACCAAAACAAAGTACTTCCCTTGCCACCCCCTTCAAGAAAATGTGACTGTACATTAAGCAAAACAGGAGAGTTGAGTGTGCGTGTGTGTGTGCTTGAGTCATGTTCCCCTCGCTGCCTGGCACTGTTCCCAGAGGCGAACCTGAGTAAAACATGTCACGCGTTGTTGACTCTTTTATAGTAACTGGCACTAACTCTGCTATGTTATATTGTGATAAAGCAGCTGTGGCCAGACTTATTGTCACGACTGGCATATCTGTACTGCGTTTCTGTGGTTTTTGTGCAGCCTTCAACCAAGTTATAACCACAACAGTGCTGCAGAATAAGATGGGAGCAGTAAGTTTGACCTTTAAATTAGATCCCTCTATGTTTCTATATATCTTTCTACAAATCACTACCACATTAGAAACTGAGCTCCCAATTCAAAGAAGCATTCAAGCATGTGCTTAATGTCCATTGACTTCAATTTTGCTGTGCTCATATGTCTTCTTTGCCAAAAAGGAAAGCAGAAGAAGGGTTCATTTCATTCCTGGAAAGTGATACTAGATAAATGACCCAAGGAGCAATTTCTGACTGGACAGTGACATGTATTCACATGGTTAAGTGCTTCTCTGAGCAGGGATACCTGCCTTAGGACTGAGGACCAACCACCTCAGAAATTGAATCCTGAGATATTTCCAGCAGAAAGATAGAAGACCCAGCTGAGACTTGTTCTTCTAAGGCTGCTGGTTCAGTCACCATACTATGGAGAAGCAGGTTTTGGCTTGTAGTGTGCAAAGGTGCCTTGCAGGTCCCTGAAATTTGCCCGTGAAAGGATGAAAAAACAGAGTTCCACTAGTAAACAACAGCAGTGATTAACTGGGCTAGATTCTCCATTGGCACTGATTATCCATTGCCTCCAAAACCAACTGTGCATCTCTAATGCCTAAGAGACCTGTTGGAGTCGCAGGACTGGACTCATGCAGCCTATCCTTAGTGCATGATACTTTGAGAAACGGGAACTTGCATTAAGCACCCAAATTCAAGCACTCTAAACGGGATCAGATTGGAGATCAACCCTGCTGATCTAATTTGCCTCATTGCTCATTTTCTTAAGTTGCTCTAGTTCCATCAGTGTCCTGAATACATTCAGTGAATATTTTGGGGTTTTTTTAGTGTCCATGGCTGAGTTCAGCCATTTATTTCTGATCAGTTCTGATCAATGCTGTTCAGTGCCTGCGTGCACGCTGACAGAGGGCCTGTGTGAGTCATTTAGACCAGACAGGACTCCTACACAGCCAGTGTGCATGAGATGAGTCTCTCTCTGTGGAAAGTGTGGCACGAGGCTTTACAGCTGAAGGAGTCAGAGAAGCCACTTTCCCCACATCTGCACTACTCAGTGCATTTCGTCATGGTCACTTGCTAGAGATATTTCAACCTCTGCAAAAGGTGGGGTGGCTCCCATGTCAGAGCCTTTACTCACATCCAGAGCACCATCTTGTGCACTACATGAAACAGGCATCCTACAGGAAAAATAGCATGTAATCATATAATAAAAGATTATGTTGCAAGGCAGCAAAAGTAAAGTCATGGACAATTTTATTTGACTTTTTCTTCATCTCAGATGCATGGGTGTAAAACACCCATGTTCTTTTAAGGTTGTAGATATCTTTATGTATCTACACACATGATATTTTTAATCATTTTGCTTCTTTAAAAGAAACAAAACCAGAACTTCCATCATGTGACATCTGAGGTTAGGAGTCTTATTTGCACCTTCCAGATTTCAGTAGTAGTAGCAAAGGGAGGGCTGGGTGGGAGAGGTGTTCACTTGTGAAAACAAGTGCTATGAAGATGGGACAGGGGGATTGCAAGGTCTTTGCAGAGGACAGACCTATTCCCAGCTCAGTGAGATAACTGCTGCCAGAGTGCCCATCCCACCCTCAGCCCCAGTGCCAGCCTCTACTGATTCAGTCTCCTACTTCTTGGGATTCCATGTCCCTGCCCCAGGCTCCCTCCTACCAAGGCTTTTTGCTCTCCCAGACTCAGCTCAGCAGAGCTTTCCCCCATCAGCAGCCATACCCACACCTTCCATCCAGGCTTCCAGTTTTCATCACAGTCACGTTTCTTCCTCTGCTCCCAGTTTTTCTCCCATCAGCCTCCTCCTTCCTCCACCTCATCCCTCACTTTACCCCATTCTCCAGCTCCCCCATCCCCCGACCTTGCTGATCCTACTTGCAGCCTCTTCTCATGTATTATCTCTTGTGCACCAAGGACCCTTCCCAGGCCTTTGCCCATCATGGACAGTAGCCTCCAGGGACGAAGTGCCCAATCCAAGGATGCCACAGCAACCAGCAGTGGGGATGTCCAACATCAAGACTGTCCCCTAGGAGAAAAATACAAGAGGGGCCCAGTGATAAGAAAGGAAGAGACATGCAGTCTCTGAGGTCCCACAGAGCTAGGACAGCTTGGAGCATGAATCAGCAGAGATTTTACTTTCAGTGCTCATACAAGCCTAAACATGTGCCATTTTGCAGTGGTTTGAATGTTTTTAACCTGGCTGAGAGTGGGTGATTTTCTGAAGGAACACCATCCCTGACAGACCAATGGGACCACAGGACAGGTCTTTGCTCCCATATATAGGACCTGAGAGCAGTTTGTGGAAGTGCTCATAGGGGTCCTGCTGGGCTGCAAAACCCCTCATATCGTTCTTGGAAGTGATGAGGCCATTGGGCTGTGTGTTGGACCCTCACCTTGATACAGCCAACTGCTGTAGAGAATTTGGGCCAAAATGATTAACATTTGGCAGAAATGTAACTATATAAGACAGATTTACACGATTTACAACAGAAAATACCAAATATTGTTAATAGTGGTCAGAGGTGGTTGCCATACTTGTCATTATAATTGTTGCCCAGCTAATTAGCATTTTTGAAAATTGGTAATTTAGAGGTGGAATGTGACACAGACAAAATTGAGAAGACTGAGATCCATCTAAAGTGCCAAGCAACAGTTTGGTATAGAAAAACCTACAGTTTTATAGCATCTTCTCGAAAAGGGGACAAAAGGGGAGATATAAATAGAAGCATCCCGGACTGCCTTTTTGGGAGTGAGGGAGGATGTCTGGGAGAAGAGACCTTTTCTGCCAAAAAAATACGGGTAATAGCTGTCCTTGCAATTCCATTCCAGAGGATAAGCGAGGCTGAGGTGCCACCTGGAGGTGCGGAGGGGCGGCACAGCTCCCTGTGCCGGGGCAGTGCCGGGATGCTGCCCCTGCAGCCCCAGCGGGCTGCCTCTCCCAGGCTCCGCTTCAAACCTCTCGTGGGAAAAGGCATCGCATCTTTTCCCATCTCTCACAGAGGAGTTCTTAAGTGATTTGCAAGGTCTTTCGTAGCTAGTATTTTGTTATTCTATCAAAAACGTCTTTGGTACTGTCTTGTGAGGTACTGTATAAATTTAAACTATAGCATTTAGGGTTTCCCGAGTGGGAAAAAAATGCCTCATTTCATAATGCAGTGGCTGAGATTTATTTCTCTAAATTGCTAAGATGCTGTGTAGAACCTCTTTTATGACAGTGGGTGCATTCCTGTTGAGTGTGGTCACCTGTCTCCTCATGTGAACCATTTAGGGACTAGTAGCTCATCACTCTGAGGATGTAGTTTTGCTTTAAAAGGATGTGTCTGTGTTTTTGCTATAACAGGAGGTGCTGGCAGTCCCAGCTGGGTCTTCAGAGTGACCCTGCCCAAGACACCACCTTTTTCTGAGTTTCTGTTTCCTGACTTGCCAGAACGGTCTGTGAATGCCTCCACAGCACTCAACTAATGTTGAGGTCCAACCTTTTTGTCTTTCTCAAGGCCTCATGAGTTCTGATGCAGAGCTCCAATGTACTGTGATTGTGCATGAGAGTAGTGAGATCTGAAACTTGGCATCATCTTAGCTGAAATTGTTCCACTCTGATAATTTAATTAATCAACACTGCAGCAGAGTGTTTGAAATAATGTGTGCATTCATTTGCATAATGAGTGTAATTGGCAAAGCTTCATATTATAAGTGTAGCAGTTCCACAGATGATAGCTTGATAGACCATTTTCCTGCACACGTTTCAACCCCTGTTATTTGCTTTTCCACAGAGGAAGGAAGTGACAACTAGATTTATTAACTAAGGTACAGAGAGGATCGGAAAATTTTTGATGGCACTTGAACACATATATTTTTCACGACTGTATTGCTCTGTCAAGATAAAAAAGTCATAGTCAGGTATTAGAACAGAACCCTTGCTCCAAATGGAGTTTAATGCTTTTCCAAGTAATGGGTTGTTTGGCTGTGGAGATGTCCAGACATAGCTGGTATTTCCAGTGCTATGCCAAGGTGGAGTGCCTAGTTCCAGAACTGAAGTCACTAGGCACCTGAGCAAAGCCTGCAAAGAAAATGAGTGACTGCCACTGAAGAGCCCCTTGCTTTGGTAGTATCTCACTGAGGATGGCTTCAGGGTGTGGTCCACAGCCTCCAGGGCATGTTAAAGTCCCCAGGGATAGGATATTATCTTAAATAAATATTCACCTTGTAACAAACAGGACTCAGGCACTGGTGGCCAGGCAGCAGTTGTGAATATATTAATTCTCAGGAGATGGGCTTGAGGTAATGAATTGGCAACTTTTAACTATCTTACTATATTCATTACTTTGCAATTAGCAAGACAGTTATTGACTGTTAACCAAATGCCAGATAACTGCAGAAGTGCTGAAGGAAAAAAAAAAACAACCGTGCAGTAGAAATACATTCCCTCCTCTGCACACAAGTGCGTCGATAGAAAATGGCCCAGTCTGTGCTCTCAGAAGGACGCCTGCTGATAAGCTCTGAGTGCAGAATAGCAGTATCAGGCTCAGACACATCATTACTTCATTGAAATGAAGTGACACTTGAAAACTAAGTTCCCAGAGAGCCCTGTGAACGGTTCAGGACTGGGGCTCCCCGTTGGTTTGGAGAGTGCTTTGAAAGTCACTTGATACCGCTCCATTTTAGCTTCCCTTCCAGGTTGGAGGGACCCAAAGTACATTCTCAAGAAACATTATAAGAAGAAAAATGTGAACTGCTTTAGCTAACGTCTACTGGTGTCACAGGCAGTGCATTGCAAACCCCGTTTTTCATCATCAGTGGACAAGGGAAGAGAGCGTATCATTTGTCTGGACTTCTGTAAGGTCTTTGACATGGTCCCTCACAACATCTCTCTCTAAATTGGAGGAGGATGGATTTCATGGGTGGACTGTTTGGTGGATCAGAAATTGGTTGGACTGTCACATCCAGAGGGTAGTGGTCAATGGCTCAATGTCCCAATGGACATTGGTGACAGGTGGTGTCCCTCAGGGGTCCACAATGGGACCAGTGCTGTTCAATATCTTCATCAATAACATAGATGACGGGATTGAGGGCACCCTCAGGAAGTCTGCAGATGACACCAAGCTGATTTAAGCGGTTGACACATGGGCTCTGAGCAACCTGCTTGAATTGAAAATGTCCCTGCCTCTGGCAGAGGGGTTGAACGAGATGACCTTTAAGGTCCCTTCCAGCCCAAACTGTTCTGTCATTCTGTGATGTTATGATTTTTGGCTGGAGCAAATACAGAGCTGAATAAGATGTAACAGCAGAGATGCAGCACTAGGATAAAGCAGCCAAGTCCTGGCACAGGCTCAGCACACAGCTAGGAGCAGGGACACCATGAGTGGTCCATCCATTTGACAACACATTCCTGCTTTCATGGACTGGCTCCAGAATACATCCCGGTCAATTGTCCAGCCAAGCCGGCCAGAAATTCCCATCTTACTCAGTTTTAGTAGAAAATGTAGCTGCATTGCCTACAACTAGTGTGTGAAAACGTAACTTACAGAAAAGTTTTTTTACCCAAGATCTCCGGTACTGGTGCCTAGCTGCTCCCATTAAGTGCAGATTAACCAAGTCTTTGCACATTTTTTTCCCAAAGGTACCGCGTTGTGGTCCCATACCCACCGCAGAGCGAGGCAGAGATCGAACTGAAGGAAGGTGACATTGTGTTTGTGCACAAGAAACGGGAGGACGGCTGGTACAAAGGGACGTTGCAGAGGAACGGCAGGACGGGCCTCTTCCCCGGGAGCTTTGTCGAGAGCTTCTGAGGACGAATCGCCGCCCATCTCAACTGAGGAGCTTTCAGGGGAAACTGCATAGCACAAGAGACAGCAAAGAGAAACCGGACTGATAACCACTGCCATTTTTATTTCCAAAGACTTCCCCCAGGCCCTTCAGTCTGCAGCTCTGGAGACACAGTGCCCCGCTGTGCTCCCGAGACCGTGTGCGGTGCATACAGTGGTATGTTGAAGTAGTGCCTTCCACCTGGAATCACAGACTAAAAGGATGCCCATCTGGACTGTAGTAACTAAACTCTGGCTGTTAACCTTTTGTGTAAATTATAGAGAAGATATCTTTAAAAAAATTAAGAGGAAAGCTGTTATATTGCTGTAACTTATTTGTCAGAGCTGCAGTGTTCTTATTACTGGCCTATGCAAGACAGATTTGAGAGTTCAAGGAGGTGTGCTAGGAAGCTCTTAAACTGGGATTTTGTTTTTACCAAGGGAAGAAGAGGGGAGGGTGGAGAAAACCCCAGCTAAAGATCAGTGCATCATTGTGCAAGTAAGAATGAGGAGTCCAAAATGTTAATGCCATGCTTTCTATATACCTCAAAGATATGCTGCGCAGGTTTGTTGGTGCGTGTTGGTGTTAAGTACTCAGAGTGCCACATCACCCCGTGTCCTGGCACTGCTGCCAGGGAGGTCCTGGAAGAAGCACGGCTCCACCATTAAACTGTGGTTATTTGAGCAGAATCCCTTTTGCCTGTCTTCTGCCCCTATTATATGCAGCATGGATTTTTGTCCTTCGGTATCACTTTCCATTGCTTTTTTGTACGACGTACCTTTTTACTGTAAGAATTGCTCTACTTTATATATATTCCTACCAGATCAGACATTTCCTCTTTTTCATACATCTGGTGCTATTTTTTTTAATTGTTAAAGATTTGGTTAAACAGAGAGGCTGCAACAAGATTTACATTCAACATATGAAATTAGAAACATACCTGAAGATTGAGATCAGACTGCTTGTTCTTGCATCATAGAGGAAAAGAGAAAAAGCTGCATGGTCACCGATAAATATACCTGGGGGGCTGCCTGTGGAGCACACACATGCTTGCTCTCTTCTACATATTTAGAGTGGCTGAAGACCCATGCTGAAGCACAGCATTCTGTCTGGAGAGTGATAATGATTCCAGAATTGGAAGTCATTCCCAGAGGAGTCGTTTTAATTGACTTTTTCATGGCAATAAGAAGAACACTGCAGGTTCTAGCACACACAGGGACCATGGAGTTTTCCTCTGTCGTTGCATGACAGAGATGAGAGCTGATCTGTGACAGCAGTAATTAGTGTTATAGAAATGTGATTTCTTACTGTAGAAATGTACAGTTCTGGAGACTGTTGGATTTCTTAACGTCGTCAAGCTACAATACAAACTGTATCAGGCAATATAAGCTTCCATCTACCAGGGACTTAAAGGTGCAATAAATGCAAGGTGAGTTTAGCCAGTAATTTGTATGAAAAAGAGTGAGAAAAAAAGTCATAATGCAGTTGTTGAGAGTATTTAAAAAGACATCGGCTCTTGAGGAGTGAATTGTGTTGAAAGGCCTTTCATAGCTGTATCCATATCTTGCCTCTGACAGCAGCTGGCTGTTTGCCAAAGCCCACATGTGGTGGGTGTTTAAAAGCATGTTGGAGGCACTGTAACCTGGAGATGATCTTATTAAAACAAAGAGGCCCAGTGGGTGAGCATCATCATTGCGTTACCGGTATTTCATATGTGAAGGTGTAAGTTTTCATTCAAGCCGTGTGTACCAGTACATATCAAAACCCATGTAAGTGAGCATTCCTGTTTAAGTTCAGCTCTGTGACTTTGTTCTCTGTAAAATGAGTTCTTCTTGCTGTCACATGTTAACAAACCGATTTCAGAAACACAGTTCATGGCCAAGTATAGCACCTTCAAACCGGGAGGCATCACTTTCAGGGTGTTTCTTTTTATACTTGATGTTGCCGCATTTGTTAATATTCCAGATTGTAATGAGTCAGTCACTAAAAATTTAGTTACTGTTAAGAGGAAATTGCCTTTTTGTAACCAATAAGAGACTGAAGAAATGTCTTCTGGAAAGACTTGCTTGAGATTAGAGCCATATCTGTTCCATTTATTTGGTCCAGGTCAGAACTGGTGTCACTGCATCTCAAACAGTAAACTGCACAGTTAGGCAGTCAGCAATGCCAAAATTCGTGTTATTGATTCCAATAAAAATTCTGGGTTAGATCTGTCAGAGATGAGATTTTTTCTGACAACTTACAGTGGTTAAAACGCTCTTAAAATTCTGTTCCATGGCTATTTACTACAGTCAGAAAAATGAAACAGGATGGCAGCTTGCATACTGCCTATTCTGTTTTGCCAGGTCTAAAATGGTTCCAGATTTCTACCATTTTATGCTTAACTCTAAGAGGACAAAAGTTGGTGTGTGAGAGGATCAAGGAAAACATGCAGATGTCATATCATTAAATCAGTGCTTTAAAACATACTTTGCAAGGAGGATGATGGCTTTTTGAATGGTCAACGACCCTTCCAGTCATACCTTCTTCTAGGAAAAATACGGGGGGAAGGGGGAGGAGGTGTTCTATTTTGATAGCAGCTGTTTCTGGATCCTCTTTATTGCTTATCACAGTTTGGGTTACTGAGTAATCTTCTTGGACAAATCACTTCCATGCCAGGAGCACAAGTATTAAGGTGAACTTAATACAGCCCAGTGATACAAAAACATGACCCAGTGCCATTCAGAAAGTCCTGAGAGAGGTTTGACTCATACTGTGGTCTGGTTTTTACCTGTCATGCCAGGAAAAGAGGGAGGAGGGGGCATCTCCATCTCCTGCAACAGGGCGGGGAAGAGGAAAGATTCCTTCTGGTGGCCTCAGTTTGTAAAATGCCAGGTTTGTTCTTCTAGAAATGGGTTCAAGTAATTGAACAATTCCATTGAACTTTGCACAGCTCGAAAATGTTTTTGTTATACATGAATGTTAACGTGGTTTAGGAAATGTTGGCAGATATGAGTACAAATGAACTACAATGACTGTGTTTCTGATTCTTTAAATAAAATAAGTATTAAGGCAACTTGTCTGAGGTTTCTCTCTCTATTAGACAACAAGATGAACAATCAGTGTAAGCGGCTCAGAGGTTTGCAAAGAAAATAGGGAAGACTCCCTTGCAAACTCCTTAGAAATTCCCACATAAATAAAAACCTGTTAGGGGTAAGAGGTGCCTGAACAGGAGTCAGAATCTCTGCTTCTTCTTTTGGCACATCTGGGATTTCTTCAAAATCTTGAGAAGTTAACAACTTACCTGTGGAGAAATGTGTAGGTCCAGAGAGAGAGTGGGTACAGGCCAAGAAGAGGCAGCAAGGTGGCAACGGTAAGGCTGTGGCAGAGAGGTAGGAGGGGATGTGGAGGCCATAAATTGGCAAGGAAAAGAGCAGCCTCTAATAGTGTTAATGGGCTTCAAGGATGCTCTGAGGTTACCTGGTGGGCTGAACAGGTTTGTAGGCAGAGGAAGACCACTTTCCTCCTGCCCTGGGTAGGCTTGGGCATAGTGTCAGCAGGGCCCATGTGTCCTCTTGTGTCCTTCCTTGGCAGCATACAGCCAAGGAACTGCAAGAAAGGGAAGGAGCAGGTTGTACCCTGGGCAACTGAATGCCCCTTAACTCAGGTGAGGGGTGTAAGCCCGTTTTTGGACAAGGCCTGAAATTTCCATTCAGCAGCACAATGAAGAGCATCTGGAGGGGAAACATGAGTCCATGAGTAGGTTTGGATGTGTTTGCCTTGATTTGGCTGGGAGACAGCTCTGGAAGAGGCACCCACAGGTGGTGATTCTTTGCACAGTTAGGGAGCACACAGGGCAGGGATGAGCAAGGCACAGCTAACTCACCAAGTCATCTGTATGGGAGGTGACACTCGTCTCTTTTTGCCCCAGCTGGATCCTGAGTCAAAATTCTGCAATGTGGGAACCACTAGAATTTACATGTGGGCAGGCAACACCTCTCCCTCTGCTAGGCCTTGCTGGCTGGCTGACAAGGAGTGTAGTGCAAAACGCTGCACAGAGAAGCCTGCCAGCAACTTCCAAGCTGGTCTGGCGTGCCAGTCCCCTCCACACTTTGCCAGGTCCTGTTCCTCTGGCATTTCTCTGTTCTCTGCTGCCAGCACATACCACACACTTCACCCAGCCTTCATACTGCGTGTCGCTCTGTGCTTCTGCTCCAGTGCCTGATAGAAATTTAGGCCATGTTTTGAAAGAAAAATAATCATCATAAAATTGTTACACGGTTTGACTGTTCCTAAATGCTCATGGAGAGCAGAACCACCTGGACAACATCTGCAGGGTTTTCCTGCAGCCAAAAGCTCTTCCTGACATCAGCAGCTCCTTATACATGGTGAACCTGGCAGCTACATGGCTTGGTTAGTTGGTGCCAAACCAAATAAATGAGCTGTACTGGAAGGAAAGCCAAGAGGTGCTACAGTCTGGAGAAGGCCCTGTCTTCGCGCCCCAGCCTTTCATGTAGCAAAAATAACTTTCCAAGTGGTCACAGATGTATTTCCAACCACTGAGACATGGGTGTCTACCCTCCTTTCAGAAAACCACTCGATTTTTCTCAGCCACCAAGCAGCACCACCTGCCCCACGATGCCACAAAGGGGCCACAAGCCAGAACACTGAAGAGCTTGTGCCAAGGTGATCCCTTTGCAGCGTGTGCCAGCCAGCCTGTGTGAGTCCCCCACGTTTACAGTACAGCTCAGTTGCAGGTGAGCCTACCTCTACTTGGGTCTCTTTGCTCCCTAAGGAAACTCCAGCAGCCCCAGGGAAAGACAGCCAGCATCCTGCTGACTTGACCAGGGAGTCAGTGAAAGCTGTTTCCAACACAAATGGCTCTTTTGCACCAGCTAAGATGCAATGCAGTGTTTTTGCAAAGGCAACAGAAATGGTCTTGCACACAGGATTATGGGCTTTGTGACCTCCTGTGTGACACACATGTGTGTGTGTGTGTGCAGAAAAGCCCAGGACTGCTGCCGGGGGTGGGGCTGCACCGGTGCTACCTGCCCACCCCTCCCAGAGAGGGCCCTGGAAAGGACACGACTGGGTTTAGTTAAGGCTGAGCATCCCTGGGGGAAATGCCTTGCCTGGGGAAACCTTGGGTTGGTCAATGCCATCAGTGCTGCACTCCAGCAAACGACGGGGTGAGCAATGGGGGAGCTGCCTTTGGTGAAGGGGTTGCTGTCATGCATGGAATCCTCGAGGGAAACACAGGAGTGATAGGGGCACAGCTAAGTAAGGGGGCAGAGGAAATATTGTCATTAAGACAGGAGGGAAGGGAGAAGGGCCTTTAACTTACTGTCTGAGCAGGAAAGCATATTACATTCGTGTTCTGCATCTGCACGGGGGCTTGGCAGAGCTGCTCTCAGTCAGTCAGTGTGTGCAACCCCTTGCTGGCCCCAGGAGTGCAGCTGTGGGGTGTCCCTGGCAGGAGTGGGGGACAATCCCATTGCCAGGAGGGCATGTCCTCTGCCATCCCAGCTGGCCAAGGAGGACCACAATGAGTGCTAAAGGGCCAGGGTTCCCAAGCATGGCACTGGCACAGACCAGGGGAACTCTGGAGACAGGGCAGTGTCTGACAGCACATCTCCAGCTGCTGAGTGGACAAATGCCCAAGGAAACCCACTGGGACCCCTGGCTTTGCCCCTGAATCAGGCTCGGAGTCAAAGTCTGACACTTCCCTGGCCCAGGGGTGGTGACGCTGCCCCACATCACTGCTGCCTCCATGAGGCACTTGGCTCTCATGTGTGATGCTGCACAGCCAAGGGGTCTGGGAGCTGCCCCCACACCTTTCTCCCCAGGAATAGCAGAAAGGCATTCCCTTTCTCCTCCTCATGGGTATGTCAAATTTGCCCTACAGCTGCCCACTGGAAAATCAGCCTTGAAGACAGGAGGGCAATTTGTTAAGGTTCTTCCTCTCCCCTCCCCAGATAATTGTCTGGGATCTGCGTTAATGGAAACATAAATTGACTGCCACTCTGCTAAATGACAATCAGGTTTTGTTTGACAGAGCTAGGAAGTATCTTATCCTGAACATTGGCATCAAACAATCTAAATGCAAATTGCAAAGTGTTTGGGGGTAAGGAAGCTGTTTATCTTCTGATGAGGTTATATAATAATGCAGAGAGGTAAGGGAACTGCCTTTCAATTCCTAAAGGCTATCAAAAAGTGTGATGCTTAAACCGTGGGGCCAGTGTTTACATTTTATTTTAATGGAGCAGATTCAGTTATTTGGTGTGGATTTTCTTCTAACAAATCGCTTTTTTAAACAAGATGAATCACGGCGGCATTTTAACCATATTTCAGCAATTCTCAGGCATCCAGGTTAGCGTGGAAAATGACAGAGCAGCCATCATTTTAATCCTGTTATGTCTATTGCTCCCAGCTTGTTCTCCTCTGATGAAACACACTGCTGTGCCTCGAAGAGGCAGGAAAACATTTGCTGCACTCGTGGCCTATTTCTCTTGTTAGATTACCAGGTTTATACCTGCCAGCACTGCCCAGGTATCTCCAATACTCTTACACAGGAATGGTTACAGGACACAGCTGAAATCCTGAAATGCAACCAGCTGCTTCCCAGGATACCACCATGTGCTGGGGTTACTTCTCAGCCAGGATGTCCCATGCTGGATGTGCAGCAGGTTTTGTGCCAGTTGGTTGTAAAAAAAAAAAAAAAACCAAAAAACAAACAAACAAACAAAAAGTCACTGCAAAATTCAAAACTTTCAGAGCTCCCAGCACAGCACTCCTGTGCAATGCTCTGAGCTACCAGGGCACCACAGCAGTGCCCTTGCTGGCATCGTGCTCTGAAATTTCCATAATTTTGGAAATGCCAAATTCTGTGGCATTTTCCACAGGGAAACAGTTTTCTTTAGTCTTGTCCTGAGAGGGAAGAGGTGTCCATGGCAGCTCAGGGGGTTCAATAACCCAAAGCTTTCAGCAGCTTGCAAAACTGGTCTCCCTGAAGTTTTCCCACTCCAAGTTTGTAATCTAATCTTCTCGGAGCTTGATTTAGACTTCTTCATTTCTCCATAAATTAAGAAGCAGGCTGGAGTTTATTCCAAGAGTTTTGCTCATCTGGGAGGCAAAGAAAGGAAAGTATTAATGTGTCATTTTTATTTTCCCATTTAAATATGTCTCATGCAGAAAAATGAGCATGAATCTCTGCAAGGCAGGAAAAAAGCAATAGATCTGTGAAAGTGACACAAGTTGTGTGTGTATAAATTGTTGGGCCTGTAGATCACTTGGTGGAGGCCAGCCAAATAACTCACACAAATCTATGAATAAAAGGACATTTGAATGTAAGTGGATACCACAGGAAAGGCCACGATAATCTGGATTTGTAGAAAGGGAAATCAGTGAGTAATGATTGAAGCCCCTTTTAGGAGGGCGTTGCCAGGATTCTGGTTTCACCCACTGACTCTGTGATGGAGACCTTTAGGGACCAGCCAGGGCATCCCTTGAAAGAGACTCACTGAACCACAGAAGAAGGACCATGGGCAGTTTTGCGAATTCGACCAATTTTAGAACACCTGTTTAACTTACAGCTGGTAGGAAACACAGCAGGTGATTTTCCAAAGGCTTTGAGGATATGGCTGGCAATCTGCAGCTCTTGGGAGCGGCCGAGATGAGGGACAGATGGTGGTTATTGCTCCACAGGTTGAACCCAGGTGTGACTCTTGGGGTGTTCTGTGCAGGGCCTGGAGTAGGACTTGATCCTTATGGGTCCCTTCCAACTCAGCACATTCTATGAACATTCTCTGAGCATATGGGGCAGACTTTGCCTTCACTACTGTGATAAATATATATACATAAACCACACACATGTATATATGCATTTACATCTCTCTGCATATCACCATCACTCCTTTAGTGCCAGAAAAGAGCCAGCGTTCTTGCTGAGCTCCTTGCCATCTTGATTGATGTCATCTAAGCTGGTCTAGGACTACCTGTGTTTGCAACTAGAGCACAGGGTGCATTGGAAGAGTTTCAGATGTCAGCTGTAAAGCAACACCAGGAAGTTGAGGAAAATCACCCTGAGGTCTGAGCTGTGACTCCCTTGTCTGAAGGGCATGGCCATTCTGGCAGTTTCTGAATTTCTTCTGATGACCTCCCACCAGTTTGGAGATGCAGCAATAGGATCCATTTAAGGAATCATCCAATGCCCAATCTTTCTATTAATGTCAGAGGACTCTGAAACAGGTACTTTAAAAGGAAACAGAAGCAAAATATGAAGTCCTCCTTCCTTCAATTCTCCAGTCCTCACAGAACAGCCCTTAATTAAATAGAGCAGCACTCATTCAGATTTAAAGGCAGTAAAATGCATTCTTGAGCATTTCCTATGGCTTAATATGAAAAGCAGTTACCCTATTGTACCTCCATCCATTTACCCTGACCATAGGACAGTAAATTGCTCTGGAAACTCATACCAAATTAATTAACACTAGATTTTGCCCGAGACAGTTTGTTAAAAGCACTGCTTTGCTTTGTCTAAAGAAATACTCATTAGCTGAGAGAGGGGAGCACAGGAAAGCCAGGGAGAGTAACTGGGGTGGGGAGGATCGGGTCTGGCAGTGTCTGGTTATTTATACGGAGCAGAGAGCTGGTGAGTGCCCCGAGGCACCTTCCAGCCTCCACATTCCCTATCCTGGAGTCAGACACTGTGCTGGAAGGGGAGCCAGCAGCTCAGGAGGTTGTCCCAAGGGTATGGAGAATCACATCACTGCCTCAATACTAACTGGTGCCTGAAGCAAAGCCACCTTAGACATGGCTGGATACTCCAGCAGCTGCTGGGACAGCATCTTCCACCCCTTCTGCACTGCCAGGCAACTCCTGAGGATCAGCACAAGCAGAAGGGATGAAGCAGCCCACAGCACTCTGGCCTAGCCCCAGGCATGCTGAGATGGGGCTCATCTATCAATATTATGGCCCCTTCCCTGTCATCCCCTCCCTGTGCCAACTCAGCAGCAGCAGGGTGCAGGTCAGGTCAGGTCAGTGTTTGAGACCTTTGGGCAGTGCTGGGTCAGACACCAACCTGCTGGCACCCACCAGCCCAGGCACAGCCATCACTGCTACTGAACCCCGTGATCCCTGGGGGGCTCAGCCCAAAATTAAGACTGCTAAATGTGGGCAGCCAAGCCCCCTCTGGGCTGTAGGGTGGGGTGTGGGCAAGGGCTGCTGCCAGCATGGCTGTAGCTTGAGAAGGAGCTCCCAGGTCAGCCAATTTTCTCACCAACTCCTTCAGGTTCACACAGATGCAGAGAAGCTTTTATCGTGTTGCTCTTTTCAGCAGTGAAGAGAGGAAACTGCACTCTGGGATCCCTCTGCTGAAGTGTCCTGCTGATTTCAGTGCAGGTGAGGCTGGCAGCAGTGCAGGCTGGTCCTGCAGCAGTGCAGGCTGGTGTCACAGCCCTGCAGCCCATGGCTGATGATCCCAGCACTGCATCCCCCCTGCTCAGCACAGCCCTAGGGACATGCAAGGATGCAAGCTCGCTGGGTGATGGTGGGACAAGGGAGCTGCTGCTCCACCCTTGCTGGGGCAGGGCTGCAGCTCAGAAAGGGACACCCACCCAGTACCTCATTAGTCATGAACCACTCTCGGAAGATGGTTATAAAGCGATTTATTTTGTCATTAGCCTTATCTTATGTTCTAAAGCTGACTTAGTATCTAAACTATATTAATTTTTGCACTTCCATTAATCTCCTAGTTTTCATAGACTAAATTAACCTTTCTGAGGACAAATTAAATTTCTTTAACTTCTTTTGTGGTCAAACAAATTCAGGGGAAATTTTTTCACTCAGTTATATTTTACCGAAATATCAGAATTATACCTGTGTGCATCTCTGTAATCCAAGCACTGGGGATTTTTTTTTCCTGAGGCCTCTGTTAATTTTTGTACTGAAGCCTTCCTACCACATCCAAGATGTTAATAAAATTGGAAATGAGCTGCACCAAGAATGCAAGGGAGACAGAAAAAAACACGATGAGGGACGGTCCCTCATATCAATAAAATCTGCCGCATTTCTCCAGGCAGTGTGTGAAATATAGCGGGCACATAATCCACACGGCAATAAAAGGCTGCCACATGCCTCCCCAGCACCCGGGGAGCTATCATTTTCAATTAGGAACAAAAGCCTCTGGCATGTGACAGCAGCAGCAGAAGAACTGAACACAGTTAAGGCAAAATTTAGTTTCATTACGGCTTGACGCCGATTACAGTTTGTTCTTTGTTTTCTCACAGAGTCCCTCTGTCATCTTACGGGAGGTAGAGTGGCAGTGCAGGCTTTGCTAGTGGCTTAAGCACAACCAGAAGTGAGTCGAGGAAACCTTAAAATGATGTTTTTAAGAGGACTGCAGCTTTGGACTTGATTTTAGCTCCTTTAAGCCATCACTTTTCCTTGGGCCGAACTGTGATAATTAAAAATCCACTCTTGGTGCCTGCTCCTTTCCCTCTGCTGACAGCATCAAGCGCTCGTATGATGCAGCAGTAAAGTGAAGCAAGGCACGGTGCCAGGCATGCTTCAGACTTAACAAAATTACAGAAAATCTAATATATTAGTCAGAACATATCTCTTTCATGTCTCACCTAAACCTCCATTGTACCCTAATAAGTATAACTCAGTCTTTACCTCAGGTCTTCAGAAGCTAATCAGTTACAACATTGCCTTGCATTTATTGAAGTATTTGTTGTGTTTTTAAATTAACACATTCTGCAACCTAGTTCTGCATAGTCCAATTTTTTAAGTGTGTCAAATTAATATCTTCTCCTTCTGTTTTCCTTTTTCTAAATGTTTATAAAGTCTTTTCAACACAGGGAGAGAGATGCGAGCTCAGATCAGCCTCTGCCACTGCCATGCCTGACCCTGGCTGAGGCCACCCTATGCTTTTGCATGCTTTTCTTGGGTTTGGTCTGGGCTCAGCAGGAGCTGATGCACACAGGGGGAAATGGATTGGCTGGCAGGGCTGTTCCAGCCCTGGGGATGCCCAGTGAGGGTGCAGCTCTGGCCCTAGGGCAACGGGGCTGCCCCTGGTGACCACCAAACCGTGAGTGCCAGCAGTGGGCAGAGGGCACCCCTCTGCCACCAGACCCACAGCCCCAGCAAGGTCTGCAAGCAAGCCCATGGTTATTCTTCATCCACTGGTGGGTTCTGCTGAGTTCTGATTCTGCACCATTGGCTTTTTCCTTCCTCCTCTTCAGCACATTTCTATCCTCCATCCCTTGTCCCCAAGCTACTGCAACTCCAACCCTTACTGAAGGCCATGGGCCCTGTGAAGCCTGCCCAGACACAAAGCAGACTGCACGTCCACCAGAAGCAAGGACAAAAGAGCTCCTGGCTGCTGATGTTTTTATCCAGCTCTTGTGAAAATATAAGGGTGGAAAAACATTAAATAAGTGCTCTTCCTGCTCTAATCTGCCATTTGGGGAATTATCATATTTTATGCATCCAGTGCAAAGTGCTTTACCTCTGAAGCAATGGATATGTATGCACAGACTCACCCATGTAAAATTGCCCACAGCCCTGGCTCTTATCACCTACTCAATTTTTGTGCAAGCCTAAAGGGAGCTTCAGCCCTGAGACAGCAATTACCATACTTATCCCATGTCTTATAAAATGATAGAAATTGAGTCGTTGATAGGTGCTCATATTAGGCCCAGAAAGATTATTTTCTAGCACTCCTGGCTACAGGGAAATAAATGTCCTTGTTTCAGAGCTAAACATGAATAAAGATCCCAGTGCTCATGCGGATCACAGAATTATAAAATATCCTGTGTTGGAAGAGACCCATAGGAATCATCGAATGCACCTCCTGGCCCAGCAGAGGACAGCCCAAGAATGACACCATGTGCTTGAAAGTCTTATCCAAATGCTTCTCTGACCACTTTGCTGGACAGTCTGTTCCAGTGCCCAGCCACCCTCTGGGTGAAGAACCTTTTTCTAATATCCAACCTAAACCTCCCCTGACACAACTTCAGGCCATTGCCTCAGTCCTGTCACTGGTTACAAAAAAATTAATGAAAAAATAAATGCCTGCCCCTCTGCTTCCCCCTCTGAACAAGCTGCAGGAAGCTATGAGGTCTCCCTCCAGTCTCCCCTTCTCTAGGCTGAACAAACCAAGTGACTTCAGCAGCCAGAGAAGAGCAGGGAAGAAGGTTTAAACCTCAAGTTCATCCCCTCTCTCTCCATACTACAATTTCTTCCACTTTAATCACTGAGGTTTTTTGCTAAGCGTCCCTGGCCTGCAGCTGCCATGCCACTAAACAAATACACTGCCACACGGAAAGTCTGGAATCTTCAAGCACCAGCAAAGGCTAGAAGTTCTCTCTGATATCAACAGTTCCAGTAGAGGTGTCTACCCATCAGAGTTTCAGGTTGGGCTAGGACGGGTTGGAGAGCCCTCAGGGGCTCCACAGGGGCCACAGGGGCTAATTCAGCTTTTCACACCAGTGGCATGCAGATGGCCCAGCCCTAACGCCCACCCAGCTGCTCAGAGCAGAGCCAGCTGTGCTATGCTCACCAGCAGGAGCACAAGGCACAGCCTCACACCCTGGGCTGTCACACAAGCACCCACCGACTTGTCACTGCTTCATTCCTTCAGGGCACACAGCAGAGGAGCAGTCCAGTGGGGAGCACTTGTCCTGGCACACATCCGAGCTGATGTCAAGCTGATGTCTTCTCATTAGTCTTTATAGGAAAGACCATGCTGCATTTGGAGCCAATATGCAGCCAGGAGGTGTTACAGCCACAAGTGAGCACAGAGAAATGATACAAGAGGGCCTGAGAAGTTTACAAATCCTGCACAGTGAAAGGTAAGAATAACCTGGAGAAGGTGAAAACCAATATTCCTGAGGAAAATAATCAGAGACGTTTCATGGAAGAGGAACTCAGAAAGCAAGGGCTAATGTATGCCTGCAAAGGAACAGATGGAGAAAGAGCATGAGTGAAAGAGACCAAATAGGAGCCTGGAAGAGCTTTTCTCAGTGGGAATTACACAGCACTAAAAGCATGGGGTCATATTCCAGTTTTAGAGACATTGAGATCCATATTTAATTTCTGCACAGTTGATCCTGTGATAGCATTGTCTTTGGGGAAGGATGCAGAAATCCCTCCCTGGCCCCAGGCAAAAGCCTCTGCCTTGCTAAGAACCACAGTGCAGGGGGCTACAGGCAGCTTCATCACAGCCATGTGCCCCCAGAAAGGTGCCACCAGCACTGCAGAGCTTCCTCCCTCCTGCTGCTTTCCTTTGGGTGCCATGGCACAGTCCTGTGCTGCAGAGGTGACAGACTGTGCCGCAGTGCCTAAAAAGTGGTGATTCGATAAATAATGAGCAAACCCTCCCAAGCAGGACTCTGCAAGCTCTTATATTCAAAACTTCGGCAAAAGGATGGCAAATGTTGCTTCTTGTCCATGCTGCATTTGCATTACATGAACCAAAAGCTTGCAGTTAATCATCATGAGCCTGAAGTGCATTCCCATCCCTCCAGGGCAGATTGTGCAGCTGCATCAGCCCTGCTGCCAGCAGCTCCCTGGCAGGCTGCAGACACTAAGGCACGGGGATAAGACCCTTATGACCTATAAATTAAAACACAGAGAAGCATGGAAAGAAAAAGTAAGCTGGTAACAGAGAGACACAGATAATTTCTCTCTTTGCTAAAAGGCTCAGGTTTAATCCCCAAATTCTTTGAAAATTAGCCCCAAAGTAAAAACATCCTTTGTAAATCAGCCCATCCCTGCTACCACCAGCTGAGCAATTGGGGCTTTTATCTGAAGGGCGAAGAGGTAGTGACTTCATTTCTTTCCAAGTCAAGATGGACCAGTTCCATTAGGCTCTGGAGATGTTCCTCCAGCCACCAAGCAAGGCTGAGGCTCAGGCATTCTACAGACCACCTGCCATGAGCAGTGTCCCCTGCTGCCTAGCCCAGCTCCTGTTCACCCCACAGCATCATCAGGATGCCCAAGGCATTAACACACAAGCCCGAACAACTGCTCTCCAGCAGTTTGAAGAATAAACTTCAACAGATGAGTGTTCAGACCACATTGACCCTCTTGTGCCTGAAAACAAAATGTTTGTGTCCAGAGGAGCAGTTTGTACAGAATGAAATGGAATTACATGTTTTATTTCACTGGGTTTTGTTCAGAAAGGAGAAGAAAAAGCTTTCTCTTCAGGGCTCTGTAGAAGCTGGGACTCAAGTCTTGCCTTTGACAGAAAGAGAAAATATTATTCCTGCCACTGCTGAATCTCAGCTGGTGAACATTTTTCTTCCATTGTCTCTAATATTTGCTGCAACAAAACTACTCCTGTCCTACTGGACCTCCTTAAGAGATCAGACATCACCCATTCCAACACCAAAAGAAGTCACATCAGAAATCCCAGATGGAAGTTCTTTTTTTTAAATAGGGAGTTTCCTGTTGTCTACCTGGTTATAGCTGCACTTTTAAACTCTACTTTGATCTACTTCCAAACCCATCCTCAGACACCACAGAAGCAGTGAGCATCTGCACAGTGCCTGACAGAGTCAAGGTGCCTCCCAGCTCCAGTGTCAACACAGCAGGACAGGGACATCAGCTGTGCAGTCTTTACTTTGAAAGGTATTTCTTGGATGTAAACCACTGAGCATATTACCAAAGAGCATTCCTTTGAAACTAGGTAATGCACATTTTCAGCTTTAAGGCTGAGAACCTTCACCAGATTTAGTGAGCAAGCAGCTAAGATGAAAGAGGAAGGATATGCTGTTATGTCTAGAATTAAAAGAAAATAAAAACGTACAACAATAAAATACGCTGTTAAACTGGTTTAAATCAAAATAATCTCTTATGTGCTTGACAACTAAGATGAGACAGAAAAATCTCAAGAGTCTTCCACATCCAAGCATTAGAACATGCTGTATCAAACTCCCTGCCTTGGGAAGGTCAGGATTTTCTCGACTATCATGCCACACCCACCCCAGCCGCTCTCCTCTCTGTCCCCGGGTTGCTCCTGCCGAAAACCTCATCCCTGCCAGCGAGTTTCTTACATCCCGGGCTGCTGAATCCTTGCTGCCACTCCACTCTCAGGGAGCACAGACTGCCCAAGGATTTCCACTCCGGCTGCTTCTGAGGAGTAAAATCCTGACAATCCTTTAATGTTCGCTTTATAAAGTGAGGTTTCCACAGCTTTCCTTTGCTTGGGGGTTTGTTTTTATGCTTAAACATAATTTTTGGCTGGCAGTAGGACACAGATTCAAGAGCTCCATCCTCTCTGGAGTGATCACATAGCACCCCTCACTGGCAGCCTCCATAAAAGGGCCTTTAAAATACAAAGACAAGAAATAAACCCAAAAATATATCAAATAGAAGGTCCAAAGAAACCTAGACTGACAGAAACCACAATATACCTTTCCCTCCTAATTTCAAAGAAATACCATTTCCAACACAATTGTAGTATTTTTTTGAAAACAGTCTTTCCTGCAAACAGATCTGGTTTTTCAAAAAACAGAGGTCCTGAGTTTCATATCTCCTTTTTTTTCTGTGAAGCTACATGAAAACATTTTATTTGAAGAATCCTTTTAGTAAGTCATTACCTGGGTTCCAACTGTCAAAGGTGAGCAGATTAAGGATGATGCAAAAATATACATCCAGAGGACACTTCAGTTGCTGTGTCTCTTACATTTGCCATAGTTACAAGATTAGGGATAATCTTGTAGTCTTTGTGCAGTCTTGACTGAATGCTGGCCAGAGTAAAATTTATTTGAAATCATACACATCTCTAAATTCCTCTGCAGTTTTGGATGGGCTGCTTGCCATCTTTAGTACATTTCAACTTCATTTCATATCAAACAGGAAATACTTTCTTTTTGTTATCCAGTTAAACTCACTGATGCACCTGCAACCTCCTAGGCTGTACGAGGCAGGGCCCAGAAACTTCTGCATGAGGGTTTTGTTTTTCTGATAAGAGGGCAGGGAGTTTATTGCTTCAGGTATTACATTCTGAGATATGACATTTGTATTATTGCACCTTATAAAAATTTTAAAGCTGTAAATAATCTTTTAGAAGCACATAGGGATTGTATAGGCTTTTGAAAAACAAATGGCAAATTTCCAAACAAGGCTTTTAGCAACAGGCTTTGTTTGCCTACTTAAAGTGACAGCAACCTCAGCTAACTATTTGCAACAATTGTTAATTCACAGCTTGCAATGCACTATCTTTACTTTTTGATCCAGTAAGTTCTGCCAATATACAAACTCCATTATATCATCCCATAAAACTCTCGAGGAACACTCCTGACCTTGCAGGCACAGAATGCACATTCAAAACACACAAATGACATGCAAGCCCTTACTGGGGCAATCTGCTGTACCACCCACCGTAATTTTATTTCACTTACCAGGGCCATTACCAGCAGCGCCCTCAGGTTATTGTGATCTTTAGTTTCTGTGATATTTCCAATGACTGGATTCATAAACTGAACTATTTCTAGCCCCACCAAAGCCAGACCAGTGAGGTCAGGGATGAGCCTGAGGTCTGACTGAGACAGGAGGTTACAAAGGGCTTTTTGGCAAGCACCAGCTCCCACGGTCAGAGTGCTGCCTTCCCAGAAACAGAAGTTTGGGATGGAGTTTGCTAAAAGTGTTTTTTCTATTTTTTTTTTAACTTCTGATGACTCCAGAGCGTCCAAGAAGTCACATATAAAACAACTACTTTCCCAAAGATTACTGTCACTCAGAAATCACAGAAAGCCTTGCCCTGTAGGAAACTACAGGAAATATATACACAGATTATTTCAGAATGTGAAGAGTTTTAAACCCAGCCCCTTGCTCTGCCAAACTTGGAGAAGGGATTTGAAACAAAGCTTTCTCACATTTCAGACAATGAACTTGTCCACCAGACTACAGAATTTTTGAGAAACTGTATTCATACTGGAGCAATGAGCAAAATCTGACATTAACTTGAACTTGGAAATTTTTTTTCTTTCACAATCAATGCATACTTTACTATTTCAATAAAGCTGGAGAAGGCTAGCAAGATGGACTGACAACTCAGGATAAATTACGTATCAGGAAATATCTCTTCTGATAAGGACACACTCAGACACTTCAGGTCCACATCATGGGCCATATTCCTTCAGGAAATCCAGTATGGTTTTGGAGATGCTAAACATGTATGTGAGTTTCTCTCTAAAACCCAAGTGTCTGGGAAATCAAGATGCTACAGCATACAGCATTGAAATTTTGTATTTAGGGAAACCAAGGTGTCATATAAACCTAAAGTAGTGAGAATTCAGAATGCATTCTCTTCCTTACACTGATCACTTTCCACAAAAGCTCTTCTGTTTTATCAGTCAAAACAACAGTAGGATTGAGATCCATGTACAAGTTTGGGGAGCAGAGGCCTGTGCTTTCTACCATCAAAGGAAGTTAGTATGCACCTAGTCCATCAGAGATTTCCTGCAGGACTAACTACACATAAAAAACTATGATGTATTTACTTCCATGGCTCATTTTCACTGAGTGGGTGCAAATAAAAAAAAAAAAATCTAAATACGCTTAAAAATCTGTGCCCTACCCACTGTGGATCTTATTTTTGAATTCAGTATCTTTAAACTTCTTAGTGTATTTTGTGAGAATAAATACAATGAAGATTGAGAAGAAGCCAGAAGATACTTTGACTTGCCTAAGAGATTTTTTCTCTTGAGAAATTAGCATAGACAAAAAGAACTTCTGTAACTTTGGAGACAAAATACATATGCCAATCTCACACCCCACCAGGACAGGCAATGGAATTATTTTTCACATGTACATACTCACACTGCACATTTGTACCTTTTAAATTATTAGGGATAGATATTGATTTGACCTTGGGGCAAAGTCTGGATGTCATTCATCTGCTGTGAACACAGCCATAAACCAGCACTGCTATTTTGCATTCCTCTGCACAGTGCATCAGTACTGCCTGCTGCGTTTCTAACCTGGTATAAATTTTTCACTACAGCCTGCAAGTCAAATGAGTCCTGTCACATCCCATGATGTGATGGGGGTAACAAACATTTGAGGAAAGGCTGTGACAGAGTTTTCTGTGTGTCCTGTCTGCCTGGCCGCTCACACACCTTGGCAGCTGGATAGGCCAAAATGCACTGGGACATTTTTCCCAGTTGTTTCCCCAGAAGGTCAAAGGACTGACCATCTTCACACTGCCAACACAAGTGGGAACGGAACTCCCCAGACTTACCAATGAAACTGAAGTAGAAGCCATGAAAAACAGCTATGCAAACACCAGCACCTTCTCATCATCTCTCTAAAACATGCCAGTTCTTCTCTCTTCTCTCCAAAGGGGTGATAACTACCATTCTGCTTCTTCTAAGCCTCAGGTGAAGGAATTAACATCTTCCAGAGGAAGGAGTAGGTCCACATTTCCACTCTGCAAGGATGGAGGTGTAAAATCTGCAGAGCTCTGCCCCACTGTCTCTCCTCAGCAGGAATGATCATCTCCCCAGAAGTATGTGGACTAATGGGGTAGTAAAGATTTCCGACTCCCAGCATATGGGAACGCAGACACTGCAGGCAGGCACCCAGACCAAGTGTTAAACACTAAAATAGTATCTTGAACTGATCAGGAATCACACATCCCAAGGACCACTCTTAGCTAACCTCAGTCACTTGCTGTCAGTGGTCTATATATCCATAGACACCAGCAGGTCTGAGATGCATCTCTCTATGTACACTTGTGAAAAACACATGGATTTGTATATGTGAATAGGAATGTATCAAAATCCTCCATACTTCAATATGAAAATCAGAGAGGCAAATTTCTGCCAGAAGCCAGAATTTAATTTTGAAATTATTGGTTTGGTGGGCTTCTTGTTTATGAAAATTGCACTTATATACTGTGATACACTGAAGTGCCCAGAGAGATTATTCCTTAATGATCATGAGTACAGGTACCCCCAAAATAGATAGAGAGAGATGTGTTGCCAAAAAACATTTGTGTAGCTCCATAAATACTCTTTTTCAGAAAGTTTAAAGCTCACAGTATGGTCACCCAGAAACTATCCTGACACATCTGACTTGCAGTTCTCAACAAGAAATATATGCTATTTTCTCACACCTTTCTAGGAATTAATTTTAAAAGATTTTGGCTCCGAATGAGGTGCAACTCTTAGTTTTTCAAACTATAAAGACTGATTCCAGCATTTTAATGCCCTAGCATGTAATCAACCACATCAGCTCACAGCTCTCACAGCATTTACTTTTATGTTGCTTCTGTGCTTACACCTTTGTTTCTACAGAAATTAAGTTAATATCTTATTAATATTTGAACAAAAAAAATTGTTCGTGATAAATGAGCTACAGAATTACGGAACTGCTGATTTTGGAAGGGGCCTCTGGGGCTCACCTACTTCAAACTCCCGACAAAAGCAGTTTTAACTAGAGGGGGCTGTTGAGGGCCAGTGACACAGCTGCTCAGTGCCACGGTCCTTCCCCAAAAGCAAAAGCCACGTGCTTCGAGCGCACCCTAGCGAATGTCCTGTTGAAACTTTTTTTGTCTAGTTTAAAATCCTGCAAGTTTCTATATTTAACTATCAGTGCCTTGCTGCCTAGATGCTGAGGTCTGGATTTTAAAAAATACATTTATTACAGAAAACGTGGAGACGTAGATGCCTCAGTACTTCATAAAAATCCAGTTGGGTATTTTATCCATCCATGAATTACACTAAATTACTTTTTGCAGTGATTCACTAAATAGAAATTACAGAAGTCTTCACAAAGGTCTGGAAAAATTACTCATTTCTCTTTTGAGTATTTTTCTTTCTACATAAATATTATGTTGCTGCTGTTACAAGAGGCTTGTGTTTCCATAAGTTAAAATCCATAGAAGCACAGAATATCTCAAGTTGGAAGGGACCCATAAGGATTGAGCCCAAGTCTCTGTTCCCTGCAAGACTACCTAAAATTAAACCATATGACTAAGAGCATATTCCAGATGCTTCTTCAACTCTGACAGGCTTGGTGCTGTAACCACTGTCCTGGGGAGCCTGTTCCAACTATGCTCCCAGTGAAAAGTCTTTTCCTAACGTTCACTCTGAACTTCCTCTGAATTTCTGGTACTTGCTCCTGTTAATTTCCATCAGCTAGAGACTGCACAGCTTTGTAGCCTATCCAGGCATTTCTGTAAGGCCTCTCTGTCCTAGAGGGAGTCCACAGCTTCCTGAATTTAGCATCATCAGTAAACTTGCTTAATGAACCTTCAACACCTATGCACAGTTCATTTACAAAACATTAAAGAGCACTGACCCTAGAAGTGATCCTTGGGGTGCCTGACTGCCAGCTTGATGTAATCCCATTTACTGCAACTTTTTGAGCCCAGCCTGTCAGCCAGATATAAGATAAACCTCCTAACTGGCCGTGTCTTGTTACTGATAAAGTAACTTTAGAGTTGTGAATAACTATACAAAACATATATGGAAAATAACCTTAAGAAAAGGATTCAAAAAAGCAAAGCCTTCAGATTTGTAGAGTGCAAATAATCTTGTAGCAGCCACTTGCAAAAGGTACCATAACAATAAAGACACCTTAATAAGTGGTCCTGAAATCCCTTCAAATGCAGGATAAACCTCTCTGAAGTGTCCAACTGAAAAGCATATGGTTAAGATAAACCACAAGGAGACATATATGTTTTTATTTATCACCACTATTAATTCTCCACTTCTAGACAATATTGTTAGGTGCTCCCATGTAATTCTTTGAATTGCATTTGACTGTCAGGCTGTGACACACACTTGTGGCTCTTACCTGGTATCACATCTTTGGACCAACTTAAACATAATGACAGTGGAATTTCCCACACTTAGATGATTCTCTGCTGTTTGAATGAATATAAGGAAATGAAAAGGAAAACCCACCAGCTCTCACTTTGTGCTATGTTGTTTTCATGATACAACTGAAAAACCCCGCTTTGACTGTCACCTGTTCCTGGTGCACAGGTGCCTGCACCATTTTGTTTTGCTGCTGAGTCCTGCAAGGCCAGCACATGCAAGTGCACAGAAACCCATCTGACCAAGACATGTGGTACCACATCTCTATTCATGGTTCCCAGCTGTCAAAGCACAGCACATCCTCTAGCACTGGCCAGGCACAGAGCTATCTAGGTCAAACGGTACTTAACTATTCTCAGTCTTTGTCCTCAGCAAAGTGGCCAGACTATAGACAGCTAAATCTGTCTTTTGATGCAGTTTTGTAATACTCATGAAGAGCTATACTTGAGCTAACTGACATCAGTGGCTGGGATAGCATATAGCACACTGGGAGATAACTGAGTGCTGACAATACACATCATTCAATTATTATTATATTCTGCTTTTTTTTTTCATTTGGCCATTACCTCCTTTAAGAAAGACATACCCCTTCTTTCTAATCCAACAAATGCAAATGGCCCAGTCAATGGTACAAAGTCAAACAAAAAATAGTCTTTCATCAAGCTACGTTTTGGTCAGGAAGGAGAATCACAGGGCATGACCCTGCCCCATCTTCTTCTCTTGAACCAAGTCATATGTTGGCTGAGTCTGTGGGCTAAATGAATGTCTCCTCTTAATCCTTTCCTCCTATGTTACAGCCTGTTCTATCTGTAGAGATCACTGAATTAGCAGTTTGACCCTTTCCTGTTCAATGGAAGGATTTATGTCTCATCATCTATTCCTTCTCACTGCTACTGAAAGAAAACAATCTTTTATACACAGGTTGGGCAGAGTATTGATTGAGAACTGCCCTGCAGAAGACTTGGGGGTGATGGTTCATGGAAAACTCAACATGGGCAGGCAATGTACACTCACAGTTCAGAAAGCCAACCATGTCCCGGGCTGCATCCCAAGCAGGGCAAGGGAGGGGACTCTGCCCCTCTGCTCTTGTGAAAACCCCACCTGGAATGCTGCATCCAAGTCTGGATGGGGCATGGAACTAGTGGAGTAAGTCCAGAGGAGGGCCACAAAGTTAATAAGGGGACTAGAGCACCTATCCTACAAAGAAAGGCTGAGAAAGTTGGGACTGTTCAGAGAAGAGATGGTTGTTTGGAACAAACCTTTCGGTATTTGGAGGAGACCTACAGGGAAGCCAGAGAAGAACTCTGTCAGAAACTGTAGTCATAGGACAAGGAGCAATGGGTACAAATTAAAAAAGGTGAAATTTAGGTAAGATTTTTAGGAAGAACATCTTCACTGTGATGGTAGTGAGGACTGGAACAGGTTGCCCCCAGGAAGGTTGTGGACGTGCCATCCCTGGCAGTGTTCAAAACCAGGCTGGATGAAGGGTTGAGCAGCCTGATGTAGAGGGAGATGCCCTTGTCCATGTCAGGGGCTTGGGACTAGATGATCTTTAAGGTCCATTCCAGCCCTTTAAAATTATATGGTATGCATCACTGTGTGAGTAAAATAGAGGTTGGTGACTGAACAGCTCCCCAGGGCAGTGGTCGTGACACCAAGTACATCAGAGTTCAAGGAGTGTCTGGACAGTGTTCTTAGCCACAGTTTGGATTTTATGGTATCCCTGCAAGGAGCAGAGCTGGAATCAATGAACCTTAAGGGTCTCTTCCAACTTCTTATGGTTTTCTTCCAACTTGAGATATTCCATGACTATATGCTAAGTACAGTGGTATATGACAAGTATATATCACAAGTCACACTGCCCTTCTGGTACAGTTCACACAAATCACCTATTTTTTCCAACTGATAAATGACTTAAGATATTTAAAACAGATGTAAAACCTTTGTATTTTTTCAGTTAAATGTGAAATCCTACTCCTTTTTAATAACACATGAGGGACAGGAAGCAGAACAAGAGTAACACTTAAGCAAAACCAATCTATTTTATTTCTGTCAAGTTAGCATTTCATTTTTAAACAGTCAAACAACAGAACTCCAGAGAACACTGTATCTCTTACAGTTTCCCATTTGTTAATCATGACTACTTAAAACATACAAAGCACTTAGAACTGGTTTTAACCAACCTGGAGTTTTTGTAGATCTTCAACTGTAACTGAATACCACACTCAAACATCAAATATAGGTACTTTCCATACTGAGTTAGTAATACCAGATGAATTATCCTGCAACAGTACAGCATTGCAAAGGTATCTCAGTAAATTTTGATTTAAAAGACCATATCTGAAATTTAGAACACTGCTTGTACGTAAGAGCCTATAAACAAAAACCTGTCAGCAAAATCAGTAAATGGTTCAAATATGTCAATAGTTATATTAAATAACGCTTAGTGGACTAATAAACACTACAATTTGAAAAGAACTCTTTAGGAAGCTTGTAGTGGATATATTCACCAAATACTTCTGCATAACACTATTCATAGTCTGAATGGAACTGTTTATGGCAGGGACACCTTTGGCACATTTTAAAATTAAAGCAAGCTGACCACACTTATGTAAGGCAAACACATATCAAGGCAGAGCTGTAACAGAAAGCCTGTGATGACAATGACAGTAACCACCACACTGTGTGTATACAGATCATGCTTAAAAATTATTGTTTTGCAGGATACAGCAACAAGAGATTAGCCAAACATTTTATTAAGAAACTGGAACTCCTATACCTTCAAGAGCACACCATGAATCACTGCTTCCTCATAAGATATTATCAATATTGTGTTTTCTGTCATCAGTATTACGTAAAGATGGAACTGAAAAAACACAGCAAGCATATATACTTAACATACTCTGAAGAAATAAAACTAAACCACAGGAGTTACTCATAGTAGTGCAGATAATGACTTCTGTTACCAAAACTTCCGCTTTCATATGTAAATACAGAAAATAAATGAATCAAGAAAAGGAATTTGGTAACTGTAGTTGAAATGCAATGAATTTTGGCCAAATTTGGCTTCTAGCATACAGCCCAAAAATATCAAAGCTTGATGATATCTGTGGAAATATGTGCACCAATATAGCTTCTAAAGTTCTGCAGAATCTAGCAGTTATAAATAAACTCAGAACCAAGAAATCTGTTTTCAACTGCAGGAAGTTATTAATTAACAAAATGCTATCTGCAGTAAATTTATAAGCTATCAGGAAAGAAAATTAGTAAGTTAATTGACTTCTGGTTTTGGAGGAGAAACATTTGAGTCAATTTAATTTAATATATGAGTATTTCATTCCATGTTTTTTATATAAATCAGTTGGGCATGTTATTCTGGGTACTACTTTTGAAAATATTTCTGAATTTTCACAATTTATTCAAGTTCTTCTTATGAGAGTGGTGAAAGAAAAAAGTGGGTGGGTAGAAAATGAAATCTTTATTGGGTCATATTCTGCACTTTGTGTTTTTACAGCCAGTTTTATCAATCTCTTCTCTCAAGAATTTGTACTAGGAAGACACATCTAATATGGGACAATAGTAGTTAGATTGCTTCATAAAACTACTAACATATCCTACATTCAAAACCTGAGTGCTGCAATCAAATACTATTCTTGAAATTCCCTGGATGAATTTCTCACTCTAACTCCTCTTTCTCACTCTCCCTCTTGCTCTGCTCTCCAACATTCATAGTTCCTTCATCTCTGACATGAAAGCACTGGACTTCAAGTTGAACATCTTGGTTCTTTCATGGAAAAAAAGAAAAGAAAAACAAAACAATGCTCATAGAACATACAGCAATTACTCTTAAAGCAAATCCAAGCATGAGGATAATTTATACACCTTTGTCTTCTTATCACCGAATAGGAGCATGTTTCTGTCTTTTCTAAAAGATTACTGAAACTTGAGTTATAGAAGTAAAGAATTTTTTCATTGCTGCCTCTGATGACTAGCATCAGCACTTACTTTTTGCAGTCCTTGTGTCTTCAAACTAACAACAGGGGTAGAGATAGACACTTGTGGCTGAATCAATTCAGCGATAGCTTTCTTCTCAGTAAACTGAGCTATTTCATTTTCTAGAAGTTTTTTCTTTTTCCCTAATTTCAGCTCCTCTTCTTGATGCATTAGCGTAAGACATTCAAATTTAGTCAGTACCTATTTAAAGAAAGCACAAAAAATAACATTTCCAACTGGCAACACAAGGTGGTGATATCACAGTGTAAAAAGCCTCTGCAAATTAACAGTAAAACCCATCTCATACTGTGTTAATAGTCGTTAGAAACTGCAGTTATTTCCCCAAACAGTTAAGACTAAAAAACAGCAATACAGAAAAATAATGACTTTTATCAGACTGTTCTCAGGGTATTACACTCAAAGTACAGATGGAAGGCACTAAGTGAATACTAGACTCCCTACTACATTTTACTGTATCAAAATAAGGAGGCCTTTAGAGATGAACCAATTATCAACAGACAGATAAAATCAAGATGTCTCAAGTAGAATATAGTTCCCTAAAATCAACTGGGGAAGTGTATATTGATCAGATTTAAATATTAGTAAGTACACAGAGTCAGTCCAGTTGGGGAGTTACTGGTGGGCTGCAAGAAGCTACCTGCTTTTCTATGGTAATTGTTCTTTGATTGGGTTTTTTTGACATATTAATACATTTTAGTTTCTATATGTATTTCAACCAGTTTAAACCTACTGTGAAGTTATGTGATAACAAAAGGGGTACTTAATCCTTCCTCATCTCCCATTTCCCCATGCACAAATTCTCCTAGAATCCTCCTTTTGCAAAAAAGAAACTAAGACTCTAAATGTAACAGAAGGCCTGTTGCACACAGCAGTACTGACAAATTTTACAGGTGCAATTACAAGTTTCCTCTAAATGAAAGATGTGAAAGAAATCTGAAGTAAACCAGAAACTGCTGGTTTTCTTTAGTTTCCAGATACAAATACAGCAGCAAGAGTACATGACAAATGCTCTTTAGAAGTGATTGCATGATCACTTTCCCACATCAGGAACGTGGAAAACTAATATCCATAATTCCGCAATTTGCAGAGCTCATAAACCACTTGGTATAAATCATACAAGGAAAATAATCAAAGGGCTAGCACAGATACTGTGTGTGACCTTGCTGAACTTGCTTTGAACATGGCTAAGCATTCTTTCATTTGGACAGCCTCATACTGAAAAGGACTGAATCTGATTTTTTTCTCTAAAAGTAGCATGGGGGTCTTAACAGATTTAGAAAACAAATATTAAGCCGTATTCTTATTTAAAGCATGTACCTGAACACCTCAAAAAACCTGCTACAGCTTTGCTGGGGGACTGAGGTACAGAAAAGAACATTAATAAAAATACAGAGGTTTTCAATTTCAATTAGACCAGTGTTTGAACATAAATATACATGAGCACAACAAGAGCCTGGCAGAAAGTAGGTATCTTGCTAATCCAGCTTAACAAGATTAAATCTTTAAAAACAGAGCCAAGATATATTCCACATCTTCAAAGAGTCTTAAGGCAGCTGGAAAGAGATGAGATTTTGAAACCAGAACTGAAACAAATCAACAGAATACCAGACATATATACTTTCAAACCTCTCAGTGTGAGGGCTGAGCTTAGATTTCATAACCAAATCTGGAAGTCAGGCAAAACCTCATGGCCCACTCCAAAAAGCCACCCATGGCATTTTTTCCTAAAATCTTGATTTTTACAGAGCAAGCTATGCATGACAAGCACCCAATGTGTTGTTATGGCATAGGCATACCAATGTTTCTCAGCACACTGCTAGAGAAGACAAACAACAATTTCACTCTTTGCTTTACCATATCAACTCCTACTCTATAGATGAGTACCAGCTATCCACCAAAGCCTTCAGACCCTAAGCTCCTGCCTTCCCATAACAAGAGTGCCACTTAGAGAATCAAAGAATCACATATGCTGGGAAAGACCTTTAAAATCATCAAGTCCACCACTAAAAACCATGTCCCCAAGTGCCACATCTGCACATCTTTTAAATTCCTCCATACATGGTGACTCACAACTTCCCTAGGCGGCCTGTTCTCCAACACTTAACAGCCCTTTCAGTGAAGACGTTTTTCCTAATATCCAGTCTAAACGTCCCATGACACAACTTTAAGTCCATTTCCTCTCATATTGTCACACAGCACTTGGGAGAAAACACAAACCCCAAACTCACTACCCTTTTCCTTTCAGGTAGCTATAGAGAGCAATAAAGTCTCCCCTGAGCCTTCTTTACTTCAGGCTAAACAACCCCAGCTCCCTCAGCTGCTCCTCATAAGACATTCTCTTGTTTGCAGGTGTCAAATCAATCTGCTAATCCAATCAACCTGTGTAACCAAACTGCTTTTGATTTAAAGCATTAGTGTCCTCAAAGTATTAGGAAATCATAAATATCAACCAGTGATTTTGTTAAGAACTTAGCTGTTTCAAATCTGAGAAAAAATACTCAAGATAGACAGGCATGCTTGCCTGTTGCTCTGCCTCTTCCAACACTGCTGCTTTCTCATTCACTTTCTGCACAATTCGTTGCTTAATCTCCTCTTCTTTTCTTTCCATTTCAAGGCAGAACTCGAGCCTCTTTGCCTCAATGACTTCCTGCAGACTGAAGTTCAAAAATGTAAGCAACTCTCCAGTGCACTGGTCTATTCAGTGTGGAAAACCAGCAGTCTAGAAAATTATTTAAACAATTAATTCTCATCTGAAATATTAATTTCTACAGCTACCCACATAAAAATTCATAAAGAAACCTAAACAGAAGCAAGCATCTTATCTATTTTTTATTTACATAAACAACCCAGAGTAAAATTACTTATGCTAACAGCTCCTGGGCAATTTACATTTCAAAGTAAATACAGCACTTTAGGCATTGCGTGTTCTAAAGACTTGATTTATACCTTTCTGACTCCAATATGCATAAGCTTCAAGTTGCTTATTACTAAGACACTGAAACTGCCAGAAAAATCTCCCAAAATTTCTGCATCATGAAACCTCAGTCTTCAAGTAGGACCATACAAAACCAATTAATGTGTGCCATTAACCTAACAAATAACTGATTGTTCTTATATGAAAACGGAAGAAAATAAAAGCATCTTCAAAACATATAGCACTCTTTTTGTAATGTCAAAATTTAAATATGGCAGAATTACACTAATATAGAATTAATTCAATTTCCTAAGTAGTTCAACATCCAAAACACAGGGTTACTTTCTAACATGCAACAAAACCTCAAGACTGCTCTTTTCAGTACACAAGAATAACTTTTTTCCTCCAAACAACAGGTACTGGAAATTGAGAGACTTCTTTCATGTCAAAGCATATAATGACAAATTAAAAGAGGCTAGTAATTTATTCACATGAATAAACTACTAGAGGTTTGACATTTTCAGGGTCTACACTACCACTGCCTGGCAGTGCTGGCAGGAAATGTTGTGCTTTTCAAGAAATATGAATGGAGCTTGTACACAGATGTACCTCATACACCAAACTCTCTTTGAAAAGCAAAGCTGCTTACTGATGTAAGTTCTTCCATCAAAACATTTACTATAAACTTCTCTAAATCATGTGATTCCAGAGAGCAGAACTGGGGGACCACAGCTGTGTTAATGGTTATTACAAACTCAATGGCCTTGTCTTCTATGACACTGGGCTTAAGAAGAGATCAAACAGTGGATAATGTTCTAGCTTTTTTTTCTGAGGCTGTTCTTTACACCTTTCATTTCTTCTAACACTGGTCAGCCCTTCCCAGCTAACATGAGTTACTATCCTTTGCCAGGTAACTCATGCCTTCCACCCTCATGTAAAATAAACAGGTATGTATATTAAGTATTTCATTTTCATTTATACTTTCAATATACATACACGCTTATGTTTTTGTCCTATCTTTTACTGTTTCTATTTAAACCATTTATAAATGGAAAAAATTACCGAAAATAAATCTGTAGAGTTAATTATTTAGAGCAACACTAAGCTTAAACAGTTCTCTTCTGTTTTTAAATTTATGGTGACTGGGCAGTTTCTCAATCCTAACGTTTCTTATTTGTATTCAAAATATCATCTAAAGAGAAAAGAAACATCTTGAAATTGCACATGCAGACAATGTTCGTAGATACCAAGGCCAGAGCACTCCTCCCATTCTATCTTATTTGAGCACTACATGGCAACAAAATAAATCCAGAACAAGTACCCTTTTGTGTTTGGGTTTGTTTTGGGGGCTTTTAATCAGCTGTGAGGTAACTTAGGTCACCCTGAAATTCTAAATCCCTAAAACCACATGAAACGGGGGCATGATTTTCACACAGATGTATTAATTCACACTATCTCTTAAGTTGAGACAATAATGCTACAGCACAGGCTTTTTCAAGTGCTAGCAATCTCACACTACACACACTTCTGCACACAGTGTCAGTTCTGATAGATAAAATGCTGACTTTGGGAACAATAAAGCTGCTAGAGCAAATGCTAGACTAAGTTAACATGCTGCAACCACACCTTCATTTCTTTCTGTGGACATCTTTAGGCCCAGACTAGGTTACTTTATCAGGTAAAAGCAATTTTGTGTTGAAATTAGTAAAATATTAACTTTGAAGACACTCAACTCAGTAACTAATCATATTATACATAGAAGAGGAGAAATGAAAGTGCATTTTTAAAATTTACTGTGCAGGTGGTTGTGGATGCCAGTAAATGTTCAGGCAGGAGTGTGGAAGTGTTCAAGGCCAGGCTGGGTGGTGTTTTGAGCAACCTGGTCTGGTGGAAGGTGCTCCTGTCCATGGCAGGTGGGTTGGAACTAGATGGTCTTTGAGGTCTTTTTCAATCCCAACCATTCTATGACTCCATGAAATACTCCCTCCCCCTGGATTGAGTTGTTCTGGAGATCACCAAGACAGACTAAACCAAAATTCCCTTTTCTACATGTGGCGTACCAACAACACAATAACCCAAATACTGTTTGGTGTTAGGAGACTTGGGGGAGAAGGAAAAACAGTTCACCAAATCTTAAGCCTATCTTTTCAACATTATTTTATCCATTCCTCACAGTAAATTATTTTTTGGTTTATCTGAAGACTGGTTTCACTGCTTCTCATTTAGCACATTATGAAAATCAAGTTCACAGGTTCTCTCCTCCTTCTGGCTTAGACATCCAGAACATTACACTTCATATAAAGACACTTGCAAAATTTAAATATTATAACGAATTATTTAAATAATGTATTCTTACTGAGGTTTTGGAATAAGGAATTGTGAAGAAAGTCTAAACTAATAATACATGCCAGCACTACAACCTGCCTTTCTACAGAAGCATAGCTGTGACATACAGTTTTTTCTGTCTGCCTGAGACTGGAAGCTTAAAATTCCAAATCAGAGACATTATGTTCATAAAGACTCTGAATTGATTTCAACTCTCAGTGGACCACACCGTGCACTTTGAACAACACAGGTATTTAAATTTCATTCAATTACACTTTTAAAAGCTTTCAAATTTGAAAGTAACACTTTCAACTTTTTGCATAACATTTGATTATCAATTAAGGTCTATCAGAAAAACTGAAAAGATCAACTAATGGCAGGTATTTCTAGCACTGTGCTTTGATTCAGGCAACTAGCTCAGTTGATATTGAGCAAAAATAAGGATGTAGACCTTAGGTAGACCTAAAGAATTACCAATTTTTCAGTAGAGGCATGAAAACCAGGTATTTTGGGGTGATCCAATCTCATGCTAAGATGGTTAAAATATTTAGCTCAAATGCAAAGGTCTGCAGCTGGTCAGATGAACTCCGTTGCTAAGGACTTCTTAAGGAAAAGAGCTAATAGCCTTTCAAATATCAGGTTTCTTTTTTTAGACATGGCAAGAGTCTTGTCAACCTTCCCCTACATATAAACTTATTCATATCACTGAATCCTTTCTGGTTTTCTGTCATCATCTTCAAAACAGACTGAAAAAGAAACCAGTTCAAGAACTGCAAGGTCTGAATATCCCAGTTTCAGGGAGGAAAAAAGCACGGAATGATTCCCCACAAACTGAGAAATCAAGATGCTTATGTTACAATTATGTTTACTTGCAATTATAATGGAGAACAAAGTGTAATTATGATGACAGAAAAACAACTAACCCAGAGTATTAACATCAGTGAATCTAGATATGCAAGCATACAGCCTGAATATCAATCCTCAGCTTTTTTCAACAGACCCTGGTCTATCAGTTTTCTTCTTTAGAAACAAACATGTGCCCATAGGCAACAACTTACATGTGCCCATAGGCAACAACTTAAATTGAAAAATGGACTTAACAAAATACCTGACTTCAAAACACCAGCAATCCTGTACTCCCTGGCAAACACCTAGGCTAACTAGGTGTGTGTGTGTCTGTGTTTGCCTATTTAGAAGTTTATTTTCCTGCAAGCATTCTTCATATCTAGATTTCTGCTTTTAACTATTCCAAATTTTCCTATTCAAAACATCTCAGCAGTTATCTCTTACTGCGGATGACCTGAAACAAGGAATTCATGTTCATAATGGACATAACTGGACCATCGAAAGGGCAGGACCAGACCATCTGAACACACAAAAAAGCTTATCTTTACTTTTCAACAACAAAGAAATGCAAATGCCAATTTTAAGTAGCAGAAAGTTATTAAAATATTAAAAATTCACTTCCTGAATTTTATAACTAATAGATACTGCATAAAATGCATCAACCATGCCCTAAATACTCTGCTATCCATTGACTTCATTACTTCATTCTTAGAATGCAATTGAAAACTAACAAATGAAAAAGTTATTATGAAATGGCTTCACCAAAAATACAGGGTTTGGGAATAGGTGTTTTTAAAAGTGTGCACAAGACAGTCACTTCAGACTCCTTGTATTTTCCCTTCTCAGAGCCAGTAATAAAGATGCAAATATATTTTTCTGTTGTAAGCTGAAACCATCTGTTTCCACATCTCCCAATAAAAAAGGTAAAACTTGCCAACATGTTTTTACACACATGTAAAACTATAAGTGTCTCGAGTGAAAGGCTTTACAGATGTCTGCCCACAACCTATCTCACAAGAATTACTGGTTTTGCTTTGCAGTGGCATACAATTTTGGATGAATAAACTTCTGTCCTACTTCTAAATCCAAAATAGTAGTACATGAACTTCACAGGCAGCTTCTTCCCAATATGCCAAAAGGCACGACACATTTGCTACTCAAGTGTCACTGTTCAAATGCTACAAACAGCCAATTACTCAAGTCTAGCAAAGGTTTTCTAAATTTACATCATTATCAAATTTAGTATGTAGACAGCTACATCACAGGCATGAAATATGAATTCTCAATGTGTGTTTTGATCATTATTTACACAACTAGCATGAAATTTAATCTTCAGGCATATATTGCTACGCAATATTAATAATACTCTAAAACTACAGTTCTTAGAATCCACATGTATATATTGTAAACATCTTTAAGGACAAAGAGGATGACAATTTAGCAACACGTTTTTGCCTGAAACAAGTGGATAGTCCCTATTCTAAAAGTTATTTAAATGTACAGGAAAACTGGAAAGCACTGAATTTCCTCTATGTGAAAAGAAATTTTCTATCATATTGCTGCTGAGGTTAACACTTTTTATTGTTTCCTCAGTAACTTGATAAAACACCTAATGGGTAAGGCTGCATTTCTCTGCTAATTACACCGCATACACATCCTCTAAATTCTCCTCCTTTTTTATGGTATCATAAAATGTCTCTCCCAAAACATCAAACACCTTCTCTTTCAGACCTCAGCGTCATTCACCATGCCACATTACTGAGGGACAACCACATTCATCCTGCTTCTCTTCCTGTTGCAGTAAATCTGGGAAAAAGTTCATTTTTCTAGATTCTTATGGGGTATCTATTCTCATCCTTCCAAAACAATGACATTTTCTATAGATCTGATTTACCAAAACTAATTACTAAGGGTACTTCCTTACCAAAACTCTCTCAAGAAAACTGACATCTAGTGGGCCATACATAAAATCTACACACCAGAGAGAACTCAGCTCCTTCAGTATATCCAAGAAGCAGACAACTTCTAAATGAGCTCCAAGGTGTAAAATACTGGGACATTCTGATGTGAACCTGCCACTTCAGGCTGTTTACAAAACGCAAACAGTGTAGGAGTTTTACAAAGGTAATTCCTTTGTTTGTAGTAGAAAACACTTCTATGGATGATGTTTTTTATAATTTAACTCTTATCCTGAGATCGCTGTACACCATGAAATCCATCTTCAGAAAAGCCAAAATATTGACTGGAGTCAATATTGCCATGAACAAAAGTCTAAAAGTAAGTCTTCCCTAGACAAGGATAATAAGGCATCAGCTGTTAACACAGGCTCTTAAAATTCCACTAAATGAAAACTATATGGTTAATTTCAGTTGGTTTTAAACCTCTTTCAACTTTGGTTCTCTTTTTATGAAAAGGATGTATTACATTCTTGTTAAGTCAAGAGACTACTGATTCAAGGTCAGCTCAAGATCATCTAAATAAACTAATCTGCAAATGTGCCTTGGTTCAAACAATGAGAAACTGTTTTTCATGCAAAGTCTTACTCTGCTTTCATGCCTGGTTTAAGTCAGTATTTTCCACGACTACGGAGTAATGATACTTGCTAAACCATAAAGGCTTGAACAATTCATGAAGCATCAGCTCTTCCCCAGCAGGATTCTGACCAGTTAGAAGTACAGCCCATGCATAGTACAGTACATGCATAAAGAAAAACCAAAGGACGCTGGAAGAGGGAGATGATTTTAAATGCTTCCTGCAGAAAGCAGCTTTACTACATGAAACAACTGAGTGTCTATAACCTTCCACTTAACTTTCCTTTGGAATTCTCTTTTAACTCCCTACAGTCCAGCAAGAGATTTCTTGGCCTGAAAATGCTAAGACATTTGTTACTATGGCAGATAATGTAGGAAGTCAACAGTGTAACCACTTATTTTGTAAAAGTTTTTGCTTCAGTTCCTTCTGAACCTGAAGTCCAACCTAACCATTATTCAGAATCAGACATTCTTAAGAGAAAGTAAAACATAGTACTAATAATGAAAACAATTTACAAGTTCATTTTGCACAAGTACCTAAAGAAAACAGACATGCTTCCAGAGAAACATTTAAATCCTCGTGTTTATTATAGAAGAGAAAGATTTCAGAGCTACAGCTGGCTTTCATGTTTTTAAAAAGAATGCTCATTTAAACCCCTATACTTCTCCATGAAGGTAACTGAATGAACAACTACATCCTTCAATTAAAAAAATATATTCTTTCCTCCTTAGAAAACGTATTTTATGTATGAATGCTGCACTGCATTGGGTTGATGTGAAGTGAAAGGATGCTGAAAGCAAGTGCTGCACTTTAAGTCCCTTACCTGATGGATTTGTTCTTAGGGCCAATGTCTCTGCAACCCAACTTTTCCAGTCTGAAGCGTCTGTATGACTCATAATATGCACGAGTCTTCTCTCTTAAGTCTTCCATATTTGTGCAAAGCATCCTGCGAAGCTTTATAGTGTCACAGTGGCTCTCATTTTCCACTAATCAGTAAAAAGATTTTATTATTATGCAGAAGTAGCAAAATAGTCAAAATACATTTTAAACAGCATCACTTACCTGTTCCTAGAAGTATATTTAGTGAATAAAGTATCTCGTTGTTTATTATACCTCTTATACTTCCTTTTGATTTCTAATATACACAGTGAAGTACCTAAGACCTGTAAGTACTGGTGAACATATTTCAGCCTGTCCTGATTTCCTGTTGGAGCTGAACAACAACACATTTCTCTCTTTTTTAACCCTCTTTACTGACAATCACAAGTGTTTGAAATTTGGTAGTGCTAGAGCTACTGCCACTATCCTAACCTATCCAAATACTACATACACCATCTCATATCTTGATCCCAAGGATGCATCAGTGTGGATGAAACTACAAGTTAGTGCATGCCTCAAGTATTAATTGTTAAATTCCTTACACTGTTGATCCAAAATACAATCAGCCTGGCATCAGTGAAACAGCCCCTTGTATTATTGGTGAATTTTATACCTCAACAATAGCAAAAATCTTGTAAAAATACTTTGAAGAATTCCTTTACCTTTTACAATGCCCCAAGGGTATTGACGAGCTCTCACCATTTTGTTTCCAATCTTCACCTTCTCCATACTTCCTACCACAGCAAATGGCAAATAACCCTGTAGGAGTCAATAAATACCAATAAATACCAATAAAGTCTTATCTGTCAGCATTCTTATGTTAAATCATAAAAACACTTCAGAAATAAATTAGGGATGAAAACACCATTTCAGGAAAAGCTAACAGGCAGTTTAAAACCAGAAACCACCCCTAGGAGATCAGCAACTAGGCAGTATCTACTGATAAAAAACTCAAACTACAATAGAACCAGAAAAGACATTTGATAGATCCAGATGGGTGTGTTGACAACTCAGGGGAACCTCAACAGGTCGGAGAAATGGGCTAACAGGGACCTCACAAAGTGGAAATGAGTGCAATGCTAAGTCCTGCATGTCAGGAGGAATAAGCCCATGCCCCAGCACATTCTTTTTCCCAACTGTCTGGAAAGGCACTTTGCAGAACAGGGCATAAAGGCAACGACCTGGTGAACAGTAGGTTGTTCCTGATTCATCAGTCCCAATGGCAAAGGCAGCCAACTACATCCTGAGCTGCACTAGGAAATGTCAGCCCCAAACAGAAAACTGCTCTAGAATATATGACTCACGTTCAATCAGAGCTCACATCCCAGCAACACTCTCATGACAATCATACATTAGTACCTGTGGTGTGGTTACTGCTGTGGGCTTGGCACAAACACAGGCCAGGCACCGGCTGCCTGCATGCTGACCCACAACAGCTGACCGAATAAATAACACCATTACCTGGGAAATAAATCACTAGCAGAGCATGGAAGTGGTAAATAACAAACCACCACGCTTCCCCACAGCAAAAGAACCTGTAACTGATGGACAGCTGCACATTCTCACTCCCTGGCTGGGTAACAGAGATTGGGAATGCATAGCCATGGGCTCTGGTATCTTGGCTCCTGTTCCCCATTTCAAACCCCAAGACACACAAACGTGTTCCTGTGCACCTACAAACACATGCACGAGAGCAGCAAATGCTGAGTGTTCAAGGCAAAGCCATCCAGCTTCACAGCCTTGATTGAAAGCTGACAGCTACCCCAGGACAATCAGAAAAGACAATAGAAAATAAGCCAGAGTTACATCTGCCTTTTTCATCCCCAGAGAAAATCTGTCCTAATTTCAAAAGAAAGTACTAAATAAAAGAAGAAAAGCAGGTGGAAGACTTGCTATTGTAGAAAGCTGTAGACATGAGGCACCTAAATAATCTTCTCTATCAGATGTAAAATTGTATCTGTTGAGGAAAAGAGCAAAGTCAATCTGTTCATCTATAATAGTAATTATATATTAATTAACCAGATATTAGAAAAACTATTTATATGTGAGAACCTCTTTTCTGTTACAGGTATCAACAGCAGAGGGGCAGGAAGACTTGCAAGTAGGTAAAAAAATAACAACACATAAGAGCTTTTTAAGGAGAAGAATAAACAAACAAACTTGTGACAGGCAAACTTACAAGCTAAAAGGCAACAGTGAAAACAGTTACATTAGTTAGCATTAGAGAATGGTGAAAGCAGTGACATTAATCAGCATTAGAGAATGATGCTTTACTACTGAAATATCAATATTTTTGTCATTTACTTACATTTGTCATAGTATTAATCTCAGAAATGGTTTCATCATCAGTAGGAAACTGGTATATCCGGATGCCATTACTAACTAATTCACTCATTATTTTTTTCTTGAACTCTTGTAGCTCAGATTTAGAAATGCTGTCTGCTTTGCCTATAACTGGTATAATGTTCACCTATGAATAACATAAATTATGTTAAATGCGTGAGACTTCAATTTTGAAGTGGCAACTTTTGTAAACAGAATTGTTTTCTAATTAGCTGTTTAAAACTTCGTCTGCAGTCCAAACCTTTCCATCAACTGATATCAAATTTTCACAATGAATAAAAATTCTCATGGGCATCATTTAACTAACTAGCAACCAATTATTTAATATACTCCCTTAAAAGTAATTGATTCTAAGAACAAGGAAGGAAGTCTCATAGATTGAACTACTCAAACAAAAGCAATGCCTACTTATTAACTAAATGCCTTTAAGTATTTATCTCTCTGTTTAAAAAATAGATTGTTTAGTTTATAGCAGCAGGGGACATGGCTCAGATGTTAAATGAAAGCTGACAGTCTAAATACACAAAGAAAAGGAAGCTGGCTACCAAACCCTGCCTACCCCCAAGCCTCCTCCTTGGGTTCCTTTCAGCTACATCTTCTTCACCTCACCACTGCAGCTCAGTTTCTCCAGTGTCTGACATGAGCTGAGGAATGACAAAGGCTAAAGCTTCTTTCTTACCAGTCTTTACACTAATTATTCAAAACACAGAATTCAGTTCTATTAAACTGCCCTATTTCCTAAAATAGTTATAGAGTAACTTGGAAGGCAATAGATGCCTATTTTTTCTTACAAATACTATCACCACTCCCAAAACACACATTTTTCAGAACTAAATGGAAATAATGAACGCCAATATCCAAATATTTTGAAAGAACAATATAAGTAACTCTTCCATATTTTTACAGAGTTCCTTGATCACAGATGCAAAAAGGAAGGAGAGGAAAATAAAAAAGAAAAAAACATACACACTTTCTATTCTTCTGAATACTCCATCTGAATTGAAATGCCTAAATGTCAAGAACAGATTCAAAATGGATATTTTTCAAATAAGACTTCTGTCTCAAGCAAAATGTCCCAAAGAAACAAGCCAGCTCTGAAGTATGACTTCCAAGATTGCATGATCATGGTCCTTAATTGTGTAGCATACACAATCTAAGCATATATGGGGTAAAATATCTAAAGTCAAATTAAATTATGCAATATATAATTTTTAATAACTGAACTCATTTAGAATTGTATAAACAATCTGTTACAGCTAGGAGTAATTCACACATTCAATCAAATTAGCTGAGGGACATCAGCTTAAGGTTTTCTCTAGTATAGGTGTGAAAATGGATGGAACACAGAGTTCCCAGAATTAAATTAACCTCTACTCTTTTTCAACATGAAAGTTGTCTTTTCGATGTCAAATTTTTTCAAGCACTCCTAATTAGGAGAGAATTTCTACGAAAACAAATAGCAGAGAAAGTCTAGAAAGGAGAATGGTAAAAAGCAAACTCGTCAGAAACTGTGATTATAGCTATCAACACTGACATAAGTCACCACAATTGTATAAAAATTGAAAAGCATAAAATTTACTCTGGCTTTAGATTAGCAACAAAGAAGGAAAAGAAATACACTTATTTGAAATCATTGTTGGTTGCAAGAGCAGGCTGATTTAAGTGTGTCTCTGTGAATCAATATAAAAATTTCTGAAGTTTCTTTCTGAAGGGAAAAAACCCAAACTAAAACCCCATGCTACTTTACTGACTTAATCATAACCTGCATACAATTCTACAAGAATGAATTAGAACTGCAGAGCTCTTAGTTGAATAATCACAATTTCCAGCAAGAAAGAGTACAGGAAGATTCCCTTTGTCTGTCAATGAAACCTGGCTGATCTGCAGTGATGCCATCCTAAGCAAAACTACAGGATTTTCTAATGTCTAAATGCTAGAGTCCAAATTCTTAGCTAGTCATCAAATTCTTAACAGAGAAAAATAAACTGACCATGGATACTCTGTTTTCTTCTTCAAGGACTGCAGAGTACAGGATGAACCTAATCTCTTCCAAGAACCCTCTCTACCTCTGAGCTGTGTAATCTGCTATTGTTTTGTAGCAGCAGACCATAACAAAAGCACACAGTGTACACTGCAGTGGATTTAGGAAGAAACTCAAGATTGTTTTTGACATAGATTTACACATTTGATGGATGCATGTGGCTGTACCATCTTCTCTTTATGGAATCCTGTACTCAGCAAATGCACCCAGGGACTCCCACATCCTGCGAAATTCCAAGTTCTTAATTGCCACTAAGATGAATGCAGTACCAAAACCACCATAAACATGCTCCACAACGAGATGAAAACAAAACTACAGTTAAAGCATATAACTCTTCCTGTGTTTACATGGATATTTTTGTAGTAGGATCAGAAAGAATCCATTGCAAAGAGATAAAACAACAGAGTTACATGTGGCTCATGCTCTCTCTGTGCCAAAGCAGAACCAAAAATATTTGCAGTAGGTGGCCAGAAGCCAATATTCCTCAGAGTATAATTACTTTTGGTTTATCCTGATGGAAGTATTTTCTTAGGAAGCTGGGTCTCAAAGATCTATAGCCTTTTGAAAGAAACACTGTTTTAAAGGAAGTTCAGTAAAGAGAGGGCACAACCTAGAAACCAACAACATAGCACACAGAAGTGACCCTGCTCTCCCCTACCTTTGTACCACCATCCTTTCCCTCTGCTTGCTCTCTGCTATTGAGAAGTTCAGAACGCAAACAAACAAAGTAACAAAAATACCAAATGTGCTTAACAACCACAAATGTGGACTAGACAGCTGATTTAATCCTTGTTATCTTGGAAAAACTTCTCACAAACAAGAAAATGCAGAAAGAAAATGCAGTGGGAGGGGCTCTAGTAAAGCAAAAAGGAAAAGGCAAAAGGCACAGCAAATGCATTTAAGTTTTCAAAAAATTTTTCAACACTTCAACAGATTAAATCCAAATAATAGAAGGTTTCTTAAAATAGGTTAAACATTTAGTTTCACACAGCCCGATCACAGGAAGACAGCTAAGGATCTAGAAAATACAAGTAATTTCGCTAGAAACTGCTATTTTAAAGCTTTCTAAACAAATCAAGATGTTAAAACATTACTGCAGCCTATCACAGAAAAAGCCATGTTGACGGGTGTTCTGTTCATGGCTCTTCATGCCTCTTCAGTTACCTATAATGAAGATTTTCACAGTGTTGCAGAGCTTTTTATATGCCAACTACCCAGCAGTCCCAAAACTAGAAACAAGCTTAATTAGAAATACTATAGCACTTATGGAAGGTACCCTATCCAATCCCACTACGATGTTTGCTGTTTAGTAAAAGTAAAGTTGGTGTGGTTCCACTTTTTAAAATATTTTTTAAACTTTGTTGTGCTTCTTTTTTCAATGTTCTTGCTATGTCTCTCTCCATTTGATTTGTAAATAAGTGATGAACTGCAAGCTACTTGCAGAGCCCATTTATTGTGAACTTAAAATATATCAGTACCAAAAAAAATTACAAAACCAAATGCATCGATATAGAACTGAAAGACGGTAGTGAACCTAAAAGCTACAAGATGCTTTAGAAAGTAAGACAAATTCTTGGAACTGTTTCCAAGTCTTACCTTACTGTCTAGGTTTCTCATAGTTAACAAATCTATGGTTTTTAGGGAGCGGCCTGTAGGTGAAATGAAATAGAGGCAGACATGGATGCGAGTGTCATGGTAGCTAAATAAAGAACGTATAACTTTCAGCTCTTCCTCGAGATAGGCTTCAAATTGTGCATCTATATAATCCACTATTGGCTGATAGCTGTAGGAAATAAAATTTAACAACCAGATATTAGCTACTCCTAAACAGAGACAGACTAAGAAGGGGATTCTCTTGTATTGTTCTGCAGATTTTTTGCTTTACATGTCAAAAGGCTGCTCAAGTAGGGCAGAAAATTACATGTACAGACTAATCCTAATTTCTGAAAAGACACTCAAAAAAGAATTTTGCATCTAATACAGACTAAATATTTCCTAGCTACCATTAGTGAAAAAAGCTACATAAACTTAATTATAATTATAACCAAACTTCCCAAGTGATGTTTTTAAATTTTTGCAATTAATTTATGCAAATGCAGAACTCTTATATATAAGGAAAATACAACAACCTCTTAGGTATAATACAAGAAAAGAAAGAACATGCAACTAACAGTACCAAGAAACAGGATGATCTTTATCTTCTCATGAGAGAGCTCTTAAACAATAGACAAAAATTAAAATGAGAAATGTTAGAGAATAAAACTCTCATTCATAGTAAGTATAGTTCAAGTATCTTACATCATCCTACTTAAAACCAGATACCAATGTACTTTCAAAAAGAAAAGTTTTGCTAGATGTAGAAGCAGTGCACCCTTACATTTCTTCTGCTCCACAAAGTTTGAAAACCAGGTCAAATGCTATCGAAATCCAGAAGCAGGTGGTACACACAAAAATCAAAAGAACAAAAAGGCACCTCCTACACCACACATCAGTACCTCTAGTAGCTGTACTACTTGCATCTCCTTCTTCCAATTCACCAGCAGTAGCTATTATCCAGTCGTACCATAACCCATAGTTGTCATGACAATCTTAATGTGACTCTCTAACCTTTTATTATGAATACCACCAATTAGGTACTCACATAGCATAAATTGTTTACAATTAAGCTGAAAGAAACAAAATCTGCTGAGACAGTTCAGTCCTGTAAAAAATTCACAAAAGCAGAGACTAAAAAAGTTCTGAAAGACACCAGTGTGCTGCCTCTACACCTTCCAAACTAAGCTGACACAAAAAACAAAGGCCTTCGGTAATCCACATGATGTTACTTCCAGTTTAAGGTCTTCAACAAGTTATAGTCAAATCGTTAAAAACCCTGTAAATCTAATCTATATAATCTACAGTACTTTATAATCTGCTTGGCTGTTTAAAAACCCTCTCATTGAACTCCTGCTTTTCTCCACCTCAAAAGAAACTACTGCATGTATACACATTTATAAAAGATTATATCATAAAGAAAGGGGCAGAGTTCATCTGAATTATAAAATAACCTCTTACATGAGAAGAACAATGTGTTTACTTTGGCACACGGGGAAATCAGTCAACCATCTATTTGGAACATAATGTAAGACAACCACTTAGTACAAAGCCCCAGAAAAATCTACTTTAAATTAAGATCAAAACTTTGGCATAGTATAGTGACAAGAGGGCACTTACCTATCTGCTTTGTTCACCTGATCACCAAATCCCACTGTTTTTACAATGGTCAGCTTCAAAAGAACATTACTTTCCTGAAGTTCATAAGTCTGGGCTCTAAGTCGCACACTTGACAGAAAATGTGTTGATGGACAGTCCTCAAAATTGGTGTTAAACAAACTGCTCATCAAGGCTGATTTCCCAATTCCAGTTTCCCCTAAAGTCAAACAGCAGAGTTGGAGAAGATATTTTGCACATCAAATAAACGCATAATAATCACAGAAAGTGTATACAAAAATTTCTCAACTGATTTCTCTGAGCAAAATGCATTTGTGCATTCTTTTAGTGAACACTAAATATATTTTCATTATTTTTTTCATCTTACATATAAGGGTAAATTACCAGCTAATGAATAATGAGCAGAACAGTGTCTTGACACTTCGGTTTCTTTAGAATTGTGAACTAAATTCCTGTAGATTTTAGAAAGTTAAGTAGAAACACTTCAGTAATACCACCTTGGAATTTTAGAATTTTTTAATCTGAAGCTCTTTGTTACAAGTGTAAGCCCAGTTTATGCAAAAAAATTCAAAAGGCTGCTGATAAATGAATAAATAACTGGCATCCATTTTCAACATTTTTTGGTCTTCACATTGTTTACAAAAATGCTACACACAAACATAAATAAACAAAGCTGGGAGAAGGGGTAGAACATGCTTAGTATTAAAGAAACTGTTTAACACCACAACTGGTTTTAAATTTCAGTCACCTCCTAAGATGGGTATACCACTAAAGCCCTAAAGCACCCAGACACTACTCACCAATGCAAAGAACGTTGAAGCAGAAGCCATGCTTGATGGATTTCCTAATCAGTTGGTCAGGTAAGCTATCAAACCCAACATGTGCAGACAAGGACAAAGTTCGACAGCCAACATTTTGCTACAGAAAAATAATTTTTAAATATCAGTTAACAATGGCAATAAATTAATTTTACTAGAAAGCTAGAACTTGTTCCTTATGATTTCACATGCAATGAAGTCAAAATCTGAAAAAAAAACCTGTAAAATCAGCTTTATTCGATAATTTGAGAAAAAAATTAAATTTACTTTATAGGATGATTTGCAGGCTTAAAATAAAGTCCAGGTTTTGCAAAACAAACAAACCAAACAATCTTACGAAATGTGAGTGAAATAAAGCAGACAAGTCCAATAGAAAATGTAAACTGAAAACTGTAGGGAGAAAATAGATCATAGTTGGTTTGTTTCTAGAAATTAGAAAAAAGTACTGAAAACAATCTAAACATCAGAATTCAAAACAGAGAGCATACTAAGAGGAATGTGTACGTTATCAAATGAAACTCATTCTGAGGAGCTGGAACTGAAATTGCTATTTATATAAACTAAAGCATTATCTACACTCATATGCAGCAGAACTCTGAGAGAGCATTATATCTATTTCATTAGAAATATCTAAAGGTGCACATTCCTTTCCAAACATCAGCTAGCAATCTAGAATCACGACATCAAGGCAGTGAGCATACTAAAATGCATAATGCTAAAAGGATTGAATCTTGATTCATACAAATGAACAGTATGTTTAAATAAACATTACGTATCAGAAGTAGAAACGGTCACAGGTCTATGCTATTCTTTCTCTTCTATTTCCAAAGCACATGGAATTGGAAACCATTACTGTTTCCTGTGAACATGCACATGGTCAACAGTAGAAAATTTTTAAATTTAACACTTAAAAGTCCATTAAAGTGACACCTTTTCTAATAGGTATGTATAGCAAGTCTTAGAATTCTTGTAGCTAGAAGGATATCGATATTCCTCATTGCATATACTCATTCTCTTCTTTATTTGCACAGGACTTCCTTGTATGGGCTTACAGACTAGACTGCACTAACTGCACCAACTCTCATTTTAGATTCCTGTAGTTAGATAATTCCATTTTAGACTAATATGAGGGAAAATGTAAACACCAAGTGAACAATTTAAAGAGAAAATATTACATCTTTGGGCTACTAAAAAAAAAAAGAAAGAGTACATTCAAAGCAAGTCAGAAAACAAAATTTCTCAAGGCGTTCTACCAGAAGAAAATTACTATTAAAAAGTGTTGAAAAACACTGAGAACTGTCAGTTTCCCATCCATTTAAAGACAAGTGTACCTGAGACAGGGTGGCCGCACATCGAAGAACTCTAGCTGTTCAGTCTGATACTCAAAGCACCTCTACTGCCACTAGGATAAGACAGTTCCTCTAACACAAACCATTCAGCACCTACACCAAAAGCCAGTGCAAGAGGCTAAGTGTGACTGCAGAAGGGAAGACTCTCACCTTCATGTCACCAGCCTAAATCCCAACCACACTGGGCTACCCGCAAAACCTCTGCACTGCCACTTGTAACTCTCCGACAAAGAAAGACCCTCGCAGGAATAAATTTAATTCCTTCCAATGTCCAGGTGTTAGAAAGATAAATTACTTTGTCAGTAGAATTGCCTTGTTAAGGTTTAGGGCTTGACACACCTCGATGATCTCAGACCTGGAGGTGGTTAACAAAGCTGGGGGAGAAGGATGCGCTAATGATAGTGGACACAAAGAATGCAAAATTTACGGGCCACAAGGACATCTGGCAGAACTCCCAATATAAGGAAGAAACTAACAAAGCAAACTCAGCAACTATGCTGAAATCTATAGACTCAGCTCCAAGGCAATTCTAGCAGGAGTAGATTGTGACCACCGACTCATGGACCACCAACTCAAAAGAAGAGAAAGACTGCGAATGTGGGCTAATTAGCATGACAAACGAGAGAATCACTAACCAACAGAAGGTAGAACACTAATTAAGAAAACTATGCAACTAGTAGCCAACGGCCCTTGATTTCCTTGTTTGCTAAAATGTGTAAATGCAGTTTTGATGACTGGGCAACTAGCATTTTGTGGGTCATCACCTAGCACCCTACATTGCACAAACTAGAATAAAGAAATAGAAGCAGCTTGTCTCAGTGTGTAAATTGCTGCTGCCTACCAAGCAGCGAGCCCTCATTCAGGACAACACCTCCCTTCCTTAGGGAAGAATCACTGTGTAAACCTATCCCACCTGACAGCAACTGAAGCATTCTCTTAATAGAAAAGCAGTAGCCCACATTTTTCCTTCTGAAATTTTCCAAGGACACCGGGTGTTTGTATCTCTGCTATTGTCTAACAAATATGCAGAGAAATTAAGTCCACAAAACTGACCACATGGTATCTGCATTCTTACTACTTACAAAACAAATATCACTTAGTAGATCACCTCATTGATATCACCTAAATCACATTTCATTCCTTCCCTCAACTCCATTTTTGAAGGTTGGTGGCATAACTAATGTGTCTGGATTTCTCCAGATTCATTACATGGAATGGGGCTCTGAGCAACATGATCTAGTGAAACCGTTCCTGTCCCAGAGCAGGAGGGTTGGAAACAGACAATCTTTTTGAAATCTCTTCCAACCCAAACCATTCTACGATGTTATGATTTAATCAAATATTTTGGTTTATATAAAGTTGTCTTGCCCATTAAAAACAGCATTAAAAAAAACCATAGCCTGAGACGGTATAACATTTAAAAATTATTCTTTCTTCCAGAAAGAAACAAAAAAAAAAGATATTTTAAATTTGCCACATATTTCTGACTAAAACTGCACAACACCATGCGGTACCAAAGCAAAAAAAAAAGTCACAGACTACACGCATCACCGTGAAAAAACCTCTGCAGAACCAGACTAGTCGTCCAAGCAAAAAACTAGCTTGCTACTGGGTTTGCAGACGTGAGTGAAATTTGCCCTCCAAAACTACAAGAAAACCGTAATCAGAGTGTGGTTGTGCAGGAGGTGAGGGTCCTGCCAGCCCCAGGCGGCTATGCGGAGCCCTGGGAAGGATGCCCAGCCACGAGAGGGGGCATCCCCACATTAACGTGCCCAAACCTCTTCCTCAGCGTTCCACTACTACCAACAGGCATAGGAACCACGCTCCAGGGGAACTAACACTGCAGCACTGCCGTGCGGATGGGCCCAATGTCTTCACAACATAAAGCTGACAGCTTTGCCATTACACAGAGGAAGTTCTTCAGTAGAGAAGATTCAACTTATTTCTTGAAATACGCGATACGCCACGGGAGCGCTAAGAGTGACGTCTGAAAACAAGTTCCTTTAACAACAAGTGTTCTAAAAGCCTGGCAGCTCTGGGAACTAGACGGTGTTGAAGGAGCTTTCGTCTCCCACGCTAACCCGACCCCCACCCTGACGCGGCCCTGGGACAGCGCCCGGTGCCCCGCAGTGAGGTACGGGCAGCACTTCGACCCCTTCGCACGGTGTGACCATCACCCTCCTTCCCCTCCTGTGCCGGTGCTGCCGGCCCCCTCTGTCCCCTCAGCCGTGCCGGGCTCACCCCCGGCGCAGGGGCTGCGCACCGCGGAGGGGACTTACCGGGTGCCGACCGGCATCGGAAGCGGCCATAGCCCTGCCAGGCGAGACAGAGAAGGAGGGTGGAGAGCAGGCAGGGAAGGACGCGGCCAAAAGTGCCGCCGAAGGGGAGAGCCACGCGGCGGGGAGGAGCGCGGGGAGGGGACGCGGCCGCGGCTCCGCCACCGGGGCGGGCGCTGCTGGCGGGCGCCTCCCGGCCGGAGGGCGGCGCGGTGCCGCCGCCGAGGCAGTGATTGCCGGGCATGCTGCCGCCGGGAGGAGGGGCTCGGGCAGCGGCAGCTCTGCCGCGCCCGCACCACCACTGCCACCACCATCACCAGCAGCGGCAGTAGCAGCAGGAGGAGCGCCGGCGGCGCGATGGGGTAGCGGCGGCGATGGCGGAGCCGGCGGAGCTGCAGCAGGAGTCAGTGGTGCGGTTCCTGGCGGCGCGGGGCGGGCGGGCGCGCAACGCGGAGCTGCTGGAGCATTTCCGGGACTGGCTGAACCCCGCGGAGCCCTCCCGCCGTGCCGCCGCCCGGCACCGCTTCAAGGAGCTGGTCAACGCAGTGGCCACCGTGCGCCAGGAGCCCGGCACCGGCGCCAAGTACGTGCACCTCCGCCGCCGGTACTGCGCCCCCGAGCCCCCCGCCGTAGCCCCCCTGACCCCCGGGGAGCAGGAGCCGGCGGCGGAGAATAGCCCGAAGCAGCCGAGTCCGCCGCCCTCCCCACGGGCTGGCGCTGAGGAGACGCCGCCGGCAACAGGCGAGGATGCCGGCAGTCGCCCGCAGCCCCCGGAGCAGCGGGGCGAGCCGCCCCGGCCGAGCCCAGCGGTGGCTGGAGGCCAGCGGAGGGGCTCCCGGCGGGGGCCACCGCCCGGGCGCGGCGAAGGCGGCGGTGGCGGCGAGGAGACCGCGATAGCAGCGGGCCCCGGGCGGCCCCCGGCGGCGGACGAGGCGGGGGTGGTGGAGGGAGCCCCCGGGGCGGCGGCGCAGGGCGGCGGCCGCCGGAGCCTGCGGGAGGCGGCGCGGGGCAGCTCCCCCCAGCTGAAGCGCGGCGCCCTCCCCGGCGGGGGCCGCGGCCGCGACTCGGACAGCGCCTCGGTGGCCTCGTCCTCCGCCGAGGAGGAGGGGAGCACCACCGGCTCCGTGGCACTGGACCCGCTGGAGCACGCCTGGATGCTGTCGGCCTCGGACGGGCGGTGGGAGAGCCTGGAGGGGCTTCTGAGCTGTGAGCCGGCGCTGCTCTGCAAGCGGGACTTTATCACCGGCTTCACGGTGCTGCACTGGGCCGCCAAACACGGGCGGCAGGAGCTGCTGGCCACGCTGGTCAACTTCGCCCAGCGGCACGGGCTGCCCGTGGACATCAACGCCCGCACGAGCGGCGGGCACACGGCGCTGCACATCGCCGCCATGCACGGCCACGCCGAGGTCGTGAAGCTGCTGGTGGGAGCCTACGACGCCGATGTGGACATCCGCGACTACAGCGGGCGCAAGGCTGCGCAGTACCTGCAGCAGGGCACCTCGGGGGACATGCGGAACCTCGTGGGGGCCCTGGAGGAGGAGGAAGAGGAAGGGAATGCTGGCAATGGCAGCGGGCGCTGGAGGCTCTCCAAGGTGTTGGCATCTAATCTCATGAACTACCGGCTCTCCCACCACCATCACGGCACTGCGGAGGAAACTGAAGGTACCGATGGGGCAGCGGTGCCAGGCAAAGGAAAGGAGATGACCAGGAAAGCCTCTGGCAGCGGACGGATGAAACCTCGGCTTAATAAGATCCGCTTCAGGACTCAGATCATCCACAACACGCCCTCCTTTCGTGGTGACACTGAGGAGGAAGAGCATGAGGAGAAATCCCTGAAATCATCATTCAAGCTTAGGCCGAAGTCCAATGTGTTTGGATAAGGCCGGGGAGCAGGAGGTCTGGGAGGTGGATGCACGGACCAAAGTGCCCTCAGGTGTAGTACGGAAGGTGAGGCAGGTACGAGTGGGTGCTGATCTACACTCGTGGACTCTTGCCAGAAGGGTCCTGAGAATCTTGCTTTAACTCCCAGTTTGGTGTGGTCAGTGAGCCCAGCAGGTCACCAGGGCTCTGGGAGCAGCTGCTTCAGCCGGGCCCTCAGTGCTGAAATGGGAGGCAGTGGGTGGGTTGAGAAACGCTGGGGTGTTTAAAAGCTATGCTTCTTTCTCTCTAAAGATCGTAAAGTTCAGCTTTGTGATCGTAAACCTGTGTTAGTGGATCTACTAGGATTAGTGAAGTGAGTGGGGGAAAGAAAAGTGCAAATGCTTTATTCTTACATTACCAACTGGTACTATAAACTATCAGCAAACAACTTGCTATGTCAGAAGAACACTTCAATAATATACAAGTATACCTTAAGTTTCTCTTTAACAGCAATACCACCTGGCACAGTGTTCAGTTGGGTATACAAAACGAGATGGTAGAGAGTGGTTTCCTGTCATAATCCAAGCTTCAATCCATCAAAGAGTTGAGCCTGTGTTGACTTTATACATTGAAAATTGCTTAATTTGACGTCATGAATATACTACTTAAAAAAGAAATCCATTGCACTGCAAGCAATGAATAAAGTTAACCATGTGCAGAAGTCTTTGCTGTCTGAGTTACTACTGAGCTTGCTTATCGCTGTTGGAATACTAATACAAGATAATAAAAGCAAAGAGTTTATATATATATTTGGTATCTTATGTTTTGTCTTAGGCAAAGCAATTTTATTTTAATCACTGTGAATTCTCAAGTGCCAGACCTAGTGCAGTTCCAGTTATTAAGTCTGGTCAATTCTTGTTAATGTTCTTTGTGTAACTCACTGCATTTAAAATCAAAAAATTGTGTTGTATGTGTTACCTGTGAAAATCGTTCTCTTTTAGCATAAAAGAGCACAGACACCACTGCATGAAATCTTCATGAAACTCTAATATGGTTCTGTGATGTAATAGCTACAGGTGTGTGTTTGCTAGTAGCTTGTGTGCCAATCCCTTCAACTTACACTGTGCGGAAATAGAGAAAAAAGAGAGGGGAAGAAAAGAAAAGGTGTATGAACTCGTGCATAAGGTGAAAAACTAGAACTCCAAAACTCTATCCCTGTTTATCATTTTGAATGAAGCAGCATAATTACATATTCTAGTTAAGTGGTGGCAGTGGTGTTTGAGTTCTTTTAAACCTATCTTTCTAGAGAAGTGATAGCCAAGGCTTTGAACTGTTGTTTGACAACCTAGTAAGTCTTAATCTGATTGACAAGCCTATCCGTCTGCTAAAGCTTTCGGAAACCTTGAATCTTGTTTCTCTGCTTTAAAGGTAGCAGTTTCAGTGAAATCTAGGAGGCAGATTTATATCCATATTCAGCTTTTCTTAAGAGCTGAGGTATGGATCTGACCCTGATCCTGAGTGCTACTCAGTGTGTTTAGCAGCTCATCTGTGTTTAGTTGTTAAAGTATGGCCAGTTTCAATGCAGCATCTGTCAAAGCATGTTTCGAGTTGGCTTCCTTAAGATGCCTGTGCGTGCCTGGCCTGTTACTAACCAGAAGTAGATAGGCTTTGACATGTTAAAATCCAAATTTGAGACACTGATTAAATGCATGCCACAGGCTGTAGAACACCTGACAGGAAAACTGCTGCTAGGAGTGTGCACTTTTAAGCTGTTGCTAGTGACTTATATTTCTCATAGCGACGGGAAGGAAGTGCTACTGATGCATTGGCATCAGACTTTCCATGCAGATAAACAGCCAGTTTCTGCACTTCATGTCAAAACCTAATAAATGACAGTGTTTGCACAGGCATGCAAGTGACACATAACTATTTCTGGAAAAAGCTGCATTAAAAATAATATAGAACCTCTGCATAGGTGCTGGTCGTTATTTCTGTGCAAAAAGACTAGAAATTATAGAGAGGTTCAGCTTTAGTTTACAATTTATAAGCTATAATGTTACAGATTTCATGTGCCTTCATTTTGGGTTGGTTGCCACAAATGCAATGGATAAAATCAGTCTTGCAAAGCGTTTTGTCTTTTTGTCATGGGATGGGACCGGAAATTTTCCCTCAGTCCTCCCTGTTTAAACTGTGCACCTGTACAGTGGTGTGTCTGAAACAGGGAGGATAAATCATATGCATTATGATGTAGAGATAATTCTGTTGTAACAGGAAAGATAATTAAATGCCTAAGTCTTAAACTTTTCTCTGCAAGATAAATAGGTTTTTAGACTTCTGTGGGAAGGACATTTTCTGACTGAACAATTAAAACATGATTTTTTTTCAGGAAGGGCACATCTGAATTGAACACACATTCCATGCAACTACTGATGTCCAAACCTTATTAAAGTTGTTTTCTGCTTTGAGAGTTTATAGTTCTTTCATACAGGCTGTTGAGTGAAATGTTTCTTCACATGCGAGTAGCAAAGAATTGCACAAAAATACTGAGTCTTATACAGCTGTTGGGTTCTAGGGAAATAATTTGAGGGTTTTGAATAGAGCATACCTTGGATTTTAAAAGACTAACTGGAATATAATGTTACATAATATAGTAGAACTTTGCAAATTATTAAGGGAACTTGAATAATGATGAAAAGATGCCTCATTTATAACTCATTATTTGAAGTATCAGAGTGAAATTGCTGGTCCACTGATACTGTTTAGCTGTTAGTTAGTGAAATTTCACCATAATGGTCCAAAAGTCTCTGCAAGGTGGGGTGCAACAGAACAAGTATCTCTTTTGGTGTTTGAGATATACTAAAGAATGGCTGGATAACCACTCATGTCTGTCTGCGCTATGGGAATAAAGCACTTTGATTTCACATTATGACTTGTCACATTCCACATGGTTACTTTTTATAATATGACCTAAAACTTAATGTGATTTTTTTTTTTTAAAGTAGGAAAGACTTAATTCCCTATTTCAGTATATTTGCAGTCTAAAGGTATGCTTGGGTCAAATATTTTGGATACATTGCCTAGAAAGATGTGACTGAAATAAAATTGTATGGTACAGAAAACTGGAGCACTTACTGGTATCTCTTTAATGGTACGCCTGAAGTTACTGAATGTTGTTCACTTTCTATGATGGTATGTAAGGCAGCAAGACTGTAATGTAACATGTGGTATCTTTTTTTGTACTTTATGTTCGAAAAAATTTAGAGGCCTGGAAGCCTGTTGGGTTTTATTAATACACTTTTTGTGGTTGTCTCTCTGAATGGTTATGAGTTGAGAGTCTGTAAGCTTTAGTTTTATGAAATAAAAAGAGCCCATGAATGCTCAGAATTGGCTCCTGTATGCTACATATTTAGGTGCATATTGGCTGTTAAAACTATCTATTGGATTGTGGGGGTTTTTTGTTGGTTTGTTTTGGGGTTTTTTTTAATTATCAGGATGTTTGATGCTGTCTAGCACTCAAGCAGTAAGACATGGAAAAAATACAGTAGAGTTGTTTGCAGGACAGTAACATTTTTCTTTGGCAGCTACTTTCCAATAACTCATGTCAAAGTAAATGAAGACAACAATTTTTGTTGTAGACAAATATGTCTAAATAAGGGCCTGGGAGAGTGGCATTGCTTAAAATAGCATTCTGACCTTACTTTTGTGCAGCTTAATATCTCTGGCTCTGGAAAGACTAATACTAGTTTTAGTCACTGTGTAAAGGTCAACACCTAATTAAAAAGGGTTTAGGATTAAGGTATTTTGTAATGTGTCTTACCTACAGCTGGTGCTACTGTAAAGGGAAGCTTCATCACCAAGCTAGACTGTGGGATATTGTTGTATCTAAAAATTCTTTGAAGCTGTTGCCTTACCAGAAGTTATGTTAAACCTCATGTGGCCAGTAGCTCATAAGAGACACCAGATTTATGCTTAAACTGAAAAAAGTCACAGCTGTTACCATGCTGGTGGATCAGGATGCAGTGCAGCTCCAAGCCAAGCAATCCTAAATGAGTAGTATGGTGACACAAGTGAGAGAAGAAGGGAGGAGGAAGTGTTCTTAGAAACACAGGGGAGAATGGAGGCATGTGAAGGCAACTGAGGTTATGGGAGAACTGGAGGACTTGGTAGAAGAGCAGTCTCCATGAGGCTTGCTGATCATGCAATGGCTTGACTAGTTCTTTAGAAAATTGTATCTAAACATACACCGCTTCTTCTACAGAGTAATGGTTGACAGAGATGGCTTGCTGAGAGCTCTTAGCATAAATTAATGCCTGATGCTAAGTATTTTAGTTGGCCCTCTTACCAGCATTTCTTTGTATGACTAGTACTGTTTGCAAAAGCACAAACAACTCCTGTGTTGAGTGTAGCTACAGCTGTTGCAGCACAGTCCTGAATCAGAATAGCCCAACAACTTCAGGCTTCTTACTGGAACAGAAGCTATTCGGCATTGCATTGCTAACTTGTTTTTTCATTAGCTAGAAAGGAGGGCTGAGGAGATTACAGTCCTGACTTAATTCACCTTGAGTTATATGGAATGCATATGAACCTGGAGGCAATAGGCTAAACTTCAGAGACTTCATCCAGAAAAAAAGAGTTATGCATTTTGTTTCCTTGTTGGCACTGAAGAAAAAAAATAGTACATACTTCCATTTTTTCATGTCCTCATCTGAGTGTGCAAAGGAGGAAGAAGTCTGAAATTAATAGAAGGGATTAGAAGAGGGGCTAGCTTTTTAGTTTGTGCTAAATTGTGAACAGTTTGACAGAAAAAATGAAACATGACTTTGAATCCCTAGTTTTGTTATAATGAAACATTGTTTTACAGCTGTTCCACAATTTATCTTGTATGATTTTTCAGTTTAGCCAAATTCAGTGTTGATGTGTCCTAATGTGCACTCATTACTGGAAAAACGGAGCCAATCTACCAGTTTTGTGTCTGCTTTTAATAAAACTGTGTTACAAGTTAGGTAGTTCATTTCCCGTGGTAAAACCTTGAAGAAACCATATTCTGAGACTTTTACAAGGAATGAAGCTGCTAATAGCACATGAGATGCCCTTAGAGCAGGTAATACTCAGGTCAAGGTGCAACGGCATTCTGTGTTCTTTCAGCTAGACCAGCCATGCCAAATGAACCATTGTAGTGTTTAGGTGCACCTGCCCTTCTGCATAGACAGCTGTAAACTGTCCCCTCCCCTGGGTTTCTGGGGGCAAGTGGCATTAATCGGTTTTAACCTGTCCTTGTTTCATTAAAAGGCATTTGGCAAACCCGCAGCGGGACTGGCGAGAGTGATAGAAGTGAACAGATCCATGTCCATGCATGGCTCTGCATCAGTGCAGGTAAATGACTGAGGCTGACTGCTATCACTGTAAAGCAGAAAGCTCCTAGAATGTATCCTTATATCAACCCTTATCCCTGAAAAGAGACTTTGTAAACCTGATCTCAAATGCTGCTAACTACCGGACTAATTCAGTCATGTGGGCTGTATCTGGGCATTTCCTCAGTATTTCTCTGCTGAAGCCAGAAGCCTTTCACTTTTTCTGGCTGGCTATTGAGCCCTCCCAGTTATTTCACTTTGCAGTTCCTTAAGGGTGCCTGAGAAACTGATAGTAGGGTGGGCATAAATAACAGATGTCTCTTTTTAAAGCTGGGTGGGGTGATGCTTGTTTGGATGGAGCGGTTGACTATTCTGGAAGTGAGGGGGGAGGTCCTTTTAAAAAAGAAATAAAGTGTATCTGCAATGTATGTTGAGGCCCAGAAATCCCTTGGGACATTTCATACTTAAGAGTTGCTGTCCCTTTTATTGCTGTAAATACAGAAAGACAAAATTAACTGTGCAGACTATAAAGATGTCTCTGTTCACTGGACATACATTTGCACAGTATAAAGCATCCAACTACCAGAAAATATGTTTGTAACACTTGAATATACAAGGACAGCTGTATTTGCTATTTCTTTTCTTTGCTACTCGTGGTATAGTATCTTACTGTAGATACATCATATGGAAATGGCTGTGACAGTTTGGGACAGTCATGCTGGTTCACCTGCTCCCCACAGCAGGACCATTAGCCACCAACCTCACACTTGTCTTCTGCATCTTGCAATGTCCACTTCTGTCACAGCTGGGCTGGGTGGAACAGACTATGGGTGTTGTAGCTGCCATCCCTGCAGTCTACAGCTGCACAGTGTGGGTTCCAGCACTGGTAAGTCTGAGCATTTTGAAACTGCTGGCAGTTCTTCCTTGGATGGGGATGGAAGCAGAGATGCTACATCATTTCATCTGCCTGTGATATTTACACAGATATTACACTTTCACATCAGAATAAATGACATGAACTGAGCTATGGGTGAAACTGGAGGGCTGAGAAGACTTTTGGTGTTAAAAGGCGCTAAGTACCTCATATAGCTGACATAGCTAATGAACAGTCTGTTATTAATCTCTAGCTACTCACAGAAATCAGTTGGATCAACACTGAACAGTAGCTACAGGAAACTAAAGAGTTGCTGCAAGATTATCGTATCTGTGCATAAGATACATCATTGTTCTTAAAGATATCTCATTAAGGATATTTTTTCTTTTCAAAATGAGTTATTTGTATCATGGGTAAGAGCTTGCAGTACTGTATCCCTAGTATGTCTTTTAAGGGCTGTATAGTCGGTCACTGATAGCTGTCAGCATGCTAGGCAATATTAGGCTTTTGGGTATTAACTTGAAATTTTCTCAACTTTGAAAGACTGCTTCAAGTTCTGCAATAATCTCAACTTCCTTGTAGCCAAATTTTTGTTTCTGTTATAACTAAAGTGCTGGGCAATTCTTGAACTTGTGTATGCAAGAGAAATATGGTAGTGGCCTTTATCCAGTGTTTACATTTGTGGGGCTTAAATAAAATGAGAACCCAAACCTTTTCCCAGATCTGGAGTCAATTTAACTGAAGCAATGTTTGCAAACAGGCAAACATTGAGCAGAGACTTCTGCTGTATGCACTGAGAGACTGCTTTTTTCTCTCTGATATATCAGTTGTACAGAATAGCAGTTGTTATTTTTTACATCATTGCCAAGTTTACGATTTAGCTCACAACAGATAACAAATCAAAGAATTCTAAATTAAAGTGTGATTCCTTCTAGACTGGAACCTTGGCTAAAAACAAAGCAACTGGTTTTCCAGTAGGTAGCAAAATCCTGCTATGAAAAAGTGCTGATGATGCTTGGCAAAGTGCAGAGCTCTTGGGAGCACAGTGCTGTGCATCTTCATTCCTTCTGTGCTTATCCTCTTCTTAGCTAGCAACTTCCCATAAGTCCCCTTTTTTCTCTCTTTATTTTTTAGTAGCTTGAATTCTATAAATTTTGATTAATAGATCTATATAGCTCAGAAAGTGGGGATGCTTCAAATAAAGAAATCTTTTTATTAAGAAAATAAATGGAAAAATTAAACATAAGCTTTCCTTTTCCACTTGAAATTTAAGGAGTAGAAAGAACAAAATTATGTTGATAATAAAGGTCTCCACATACATAATTTTAACAGAGGGAAAACTTGAAGTTGGTGAGCAAATGTGAAAGAAGACCACACTTTCTCCTTCAGGTTTTAGTGTTGTCTGCCTTAAAGTCAACACTGTGAATCATACACTGCTTTGAAACACTGCACATAGGTCACAGGATTTCCAATTATTATTTCCCATTATTATTAACCATGTCAAAAGCAGTATCTTTTACAATGGGTCCTTAATGGGATTTATGGCTGACTGGAAAGCCCACATCATCCTCTTACAGATGAGGCCCTTTTGATTGCTGTAACTGAATCTAAATTCTGGAAAACTTTGCCTCACATCCTGTTAAAAGTAGAATACTGTAACTTTACAGATGACTAATATTTTGAAAGTTCACTTTCCTACACACCCTTCAAACTGAAATGCCTGTCATAAAGACAATGGGGACAAAAAGCAACTCATCTCAAACATGCCAGTACACATGGTGAGAAAGCAGTACAGGGCAACAGCTCCTGTCTTTGTAACCATTGAATGATTTTAATATTCCACATTCTACACTAGTGCTCTTCAGGGGGCCTTTTCTGGTTTAAATCCCTCTGACCTGTTACAGTAGTGGGTCAGTAATGAAGAATTACCTACTCTCAGAATTCTGGTTTTTCACCAGTGTTCTTTTTGGGAAGGAATTGTTGCCACAAGCTGTGGAGTTCTTGTTGCCAATGTTGCCAGTGTGGCTTTTTTTAAGTGGTCCTTTGCAGGTTTATGAAAGTTTTGCCTGCTGGTTTGACTTGAGATTGAATGAAACAACAGGGAAATGATACTGAAGAAGTGGAAATTGCTTGATTGGGAGAGGAGGAAATGCATTAAGCTGTCAAAACTTGTGCTGATGACATTGCACAGTCAGTATCCCGTAATATCAGATGTTCAAATACAGGAATTCACCTACAGTCCCTAGAATCTTTGTAGCCTGCTTAAATGGTGGCAGCCAGGCAGGGGCCATGCCTGCAAAATAGATCAAATTTATGCAGACACATACAAATAATAAAAGACATCATGCTTTTGGCTAGGTGTTTTCCTACTTTTCCCTAGCACCTCACTATGACTTTCCTGGGAACCAGTCAACTCATTTCAAAACCTTCTAGAACATTTGACATTCATGACATTTCAAATAGCACTAAAGGGATATCATTAAATCTTCCAATCTTTATCCTTGAAACCTAGTTGAAAGGACACAATTGCATTCAGGCTTAACTGATAAAATATTCTTAGGAAAGAACTTAAGCCCAACCTAGTCAATGAATGTATATATCACACACACATCAGTGTGTGACTGCAAGACTGGCTGCAAGGCTTTAGATGACAACTTGCATTTATATCCTGGCATGGAGAGCTAACTGCTGTAATAAGTGCTACAGAAAACCTTCTATGCATGTCTAAGAAACTAATTGCTGAACTGCTGAAAAATTGGTTCTTGAAATTTTAATTTTGCAGTGTAGTTTTAACTATCCACCAGTTAAGAATCAAATTAACCCTGCTGCTCCCTGTAATCTGTTTTTTTGATTTGTGGAGTGTGAAGAAAAAGAAGCCAATTGTTATTACAGGATCTTCAGGTTCTCATGTTTCATCAGAACAGCAGAATTTCCCTACCCATACAGAGCATCTGTAGATTCTTTGCAGACACTACTAAACTGCTTCCAGTAAGAATGGAAAATACTGCCTAAAATATACCCCAAAAATTAAAAGTCTGAGGAAATATGAGGCACAAAAATACTGTATGAGTTGTCCAAGTTAACACAGGAAGACTGTGAATAAGTAAGAAGTACTGTACCAAAAAAACCCAACCTGTTCCGTCAAATTCTCATTAAATGTTCAATCCTACAATCTTAAATATGGAATTCATGTGGGATTCAAGTATGTCCTAATTTTAGAGTTTTTGACTAACATCTTTAAATAGTCACAGTTTCTTCACTCCCACGAATGATAACTTTGCATTTGCTGGTTGTCTCCTTTTTTTTCCTTCCACCCTGTGGCTTGCAGTGACAATGTGGCAATTCACAAATGAGTGGGTGACATAAAAATGTCACTGTTAATCCTCACTGGTATTGATGCAAAAGGTCTATTCATGTTTGCCGGCTAAATCCTGCATCTAACAGAAGGCATTTATTAGTCTGTTGTTGGAATAATTGTTTCTTTAATGACATGTGATGTTATATCTGATTATGCACAGAAGCAGAAAAGACAGCTGATAGAATTATAGTGCAAATTGCAGTCTCACAGGGAGATAATAATAAAATCTTAGGGTTTTTTCTTTCCTGAGAATTGCTCTGTATTACACTAATTTACGTCCAGTGCTTCTACTTCACTCCAGAACTATGATTAACTAGAACTTCCTTATATTTGACCTTAGCTACACTGTGTTGTCAAGTGCAGGAATAAATTTGGGGCAGGTGTCTATCAGACAACTTGTTATTTTATCAGCAGCAGTATCAGTATCTTGATTGAGCAGGACCTACAGGACTGATATGGTCATCAAATTACTGTGTCAGTTACTCTTTTTCATCTTTCTAAAGTCAAAGGAGGAAACAAGGACTTTCTGAGAGGATAAGTACTTTTAAGCCAACATAAATTGTTATGGTAATTTTGCAATAGAGAGACAGAGTTCTCCATGATTTGCATACCACAAACTATGTCACAGCAAATTAAGGCATTGCAGACCAATTGTTACTCCACAGATTACAAATTAAGTTCAAGAAGTTATTCCGTCCAACTTTTATTTCTTTCGTTATGTTCTGGTAATTAGCTTCAAAAGAGCAACATGAATGTACAAGCCCTGTACCTCTGTATGAATAACCAGCTGCTTCTCCGAGCTCTGCCACAGAATGCTCTGTGCCTCAAAGCTTCAGAGCTGCTGCTCCGGGGTGAAAAGTGTTTCCTCGTTTTGGAAACACTAACATAGTCAATAAGCAAGTTTGGTGTTTTGGAATCCTGGCCAACAGAAAAGCTCTGAAATACCAAACCAGCTCCTGGAGGTGACTTCATGCACAATTCTTGCTCCTATACTATGGTTTGATGTTACACCTATGCAGGCCCACCTCAGCTTACACAGGTAGGACATTGATTCCCCTGCTCCATCCCCATCCCACTCCCAGATATACGTACCCACAGCCTCTTACAAGGCACCATGGAAAGTGAGGTCCTTTAGCTGCTACCACAGCTGCAAGGTGAGCTGCCATTGCTGTTGGAATGAATTATGGTCTCCCTGAGGACTTCAGTGCTTGGGGAGTTTAGCTCTGCCTCGGGGCAAAACCAGATGAACAAGGATTTTATGAAAGAACTTTTTGATTTGGGCAGTGGGAAATATTTCAAAACCAAAAGCTACAAAGGGAGATGGTTCTTGTTTTCTCGAAGGGCCTTGGTTCATACTCATTTCCTCAAAAGGTGTTGGGAAGGTCGCAGGCAAGGATATAGAGTTTGTTCTTTCAGGGGGAGCAACAAGCTGATGGATCTTGTATGACTAGCTAAATTAATTTTCTATGTAGCTCTGCAATAATTCTCATTGGATCTATTTTCAGATCTATTCCTTTTTCCTCTTGTAAGTGTTCTAACATTTGTTTCCTCACTTCATATTACAGTGTAACCTGTTAGGCTCTCTATACAAATAGATAATGATGTTCACACCAGGGAGCTTCCAGGGGCAGAGGAATATAACACTTTGCAGCACACAAAACTGGTCATCTGCAGCATTCTTTGTAAACTATTCAGCAGTCATTAATGTGGGGGGAAAAAAGGAACATTGACAAACAGAAGAGATGACTTAAGAAGAAACCTAACACCTCCATAATTTTTACTCTGAGTGTTATATCAAGCTGCAGTTCTCCCGTTCTTGATTATCAAAGAATGGGAACTTAAGCTCCAAACCCATCAAGCTACCTCTGCTCATTTAAGACTTAAAAGAAACAGTGACCAGAACAGTGGCCAGAAAGCAAACAGTGGAAGTTTGCACTGAACTAACCAAGTCCTCCTTAACAAATTTTTGTGGGTTTGACAAAAAAAACCCAAAAAAACCAGAAGTAGTCAGAAATTTAAGAGAACAACATAATAACAGCTCCCTTTAAAATAATTTGGATAAACTCTAGCACAACGGGCTCCTGCTTTACCAGAAAAAGAATAATAACAATAATGGTCAGTGCTCCTTTTCCTGCCAAGGTTTCTAGACTGTTGTAGCCCCTAAATGCCAGCTTGAATTTAATAACTTTTTTTTTCTTAAATCACCATGTAAAGTATTCAATTTTTCAGCACATTTGTATTTGCAACAGTTTTTCAGTGTTTGTTTTCTGTCATTATATTCTATGAGTTTGGTACTTATAAAGGGTCAGAGCTGGAGCTAGTACTGCTCAGGAAGACTGTCATTCTGCAATTAAATAATTAATATAAAAATTTTCCAAGCTGGACATGGGGATTTCCTCATTCTATTTAATGAAAGATATGTGGCTAAATCTCCTTTCCTGTTCTAGAAGTCTCAAATTAATCTCTTCTACAGAATCTCAACCCCCCCAAATACATTTGCAGTTAAAGCTGCTCTCCTTACAAGATTTGCTTGGACTCCAGAAAGTCTCTTCCCATCCACATTGCTTAGCATTTCAGTTCTGCTGCTGTTTAGCAGCAGTGATTGTCAAGTTGGGATAGCAGCACAAGGGGCAGGAACTGCAACTGGTGTTGCAGTGTTCTTAGGAATAGACTGTGTACTGAAACCAGAGCATTTACTCAGACAAAAAGGAATTATGCCAGCACTAACCCATACTGACGTGGTTGCATCTGGATGACACTTTCAGCTGTCTTCACGTTATTTATCTTTTTTCAACTTTCTTGGTAGGGATAAACCCTGGGTATTTGGGGCTGGTTTGATGACATGATGAGAAACAATGATGCTGTAAATTCACAAGAACTGGGAGGGGAGAAAGACAAACTTTGAGCAATCCTCAGTCCAAAGCCATAGCTTTCTCTGGCACTGTTTAGAACATGCCTACCAACTACTCAAGGTCTCTGCTTCTTAGTGTAAGGGGTACATGCCCCATGCCTCCAAACAAACTGGTTTTTCATCTAAACTCAGAGGCTCTACGCAGAGAAAAAGATATTGCAACATTATGAGTCCTGGAGAAAGGTGATGGATTCTTATAGCCCAGGAACAGACTCCTTAGAGTTATACAACCAGAGTACAGGTAAAGTACATGAGCTCCCAGGTGCTGCAAACTGAGTTCTGTCCTGCTCACACTGGGTGAGAGATCTCGATCTCTTCCAAGTACTGGAATTAAGCACCAACTGAAACTGCTTGTCCTGACCAAAAATAACTCTACCAAAAGTAAAATGTGAGCAGTTTCTGCCAGGTGAGAATTGGTTCACAGGTTCTCATCTGAGGGACAGAGATGGAGCAAAACTAAGTTCAGTGGAAAATGGCCCGGCTGCCCCTTCTGGCAGTGGCAGACTGCTGGTAACAGTCAGATGTGCTGTACGGGTACACTCCAATGATTGCACATGTCCTCAGTGCATCCTGAACACCACATAATGTAGTTTAGTTTAAACCTGCTTTACTGTCATTCCCTGGCTAATGGCAGTTATTTTCTTTGTGGTTTCCAGGGTTCCCTTAATGCCAGAATTCACACAGATGTATTTTGCAATTACAATTTCTGCGCCTTAAATTTTTATCTTACTTATGCTAATGCATTTTTTATCTAGCCCAGCTTTTCTTTCCTGTGAGGACTTCTGTCTTCTTCTTCCCAAGGCAAGTGAAGCATCACCTCTCCTGAGACCAGCAAATGCTTCCAAATGCAGTACTTGGCAAATGGCAACTCACAGAAGAGTGACCTGATGAAAAAATGATTGTGCAACTGAATATGCAAATGAAGGGGTTGGTCCCTTAAGTGTGCTCAGAGAGAACAAGTACGAGGAGACCAGCCAAATCAGAACAAAATGGAATGAAGATATCCTAACCACTTAAATATGCTTGCTTGTAAATGACAGTGGCGTCTCACTAGCCAGAACCTGCTGTACCAGAAGACTGGTTTAGCTGAATGCGAGCCCCCCTACTGTGCAGGGTGATTGCCATCAGAATTTCTGTGATGTTTTATAGTTATTGTGTCTTTGCTTTGGCCTATGCCAAAATACTTCTTCTTTTTTTTTCTTTTTTTAAATCCATGGAGTACATAGTGTATGCAGAAAGCAAGCAAACACTACATTGCAGCAATATGTCCTTTCAAATAATGACATACTACCAAAATACTCCAATTGGAAAGTTTCCACTGAGTAATTTATGAATTTATCCTTACAGGTTCACTTATGCCTCACACACCTTACGGTCCCATCTTCCATCAGTTTAATATAAATATGCCTCTGCAGATGGATTCTTCTTCCTATAAATAAGCACTTCCACCTCAAGATGGTTAAGCCATTACAAGGCAGTACAGTTCATGTGCAGATAAGCTTTCAGAGCTGACACATCCTGCCCTTAGGAGTAGGAATCTCATGTTTTAGCAGAAATGTTTTTTTCCCTTCTCTGTATTAGCAGCAGCAAATAGCTGTTTGATAATGGCTTTGCAAATACAGCAAATACCTTTAGGTATTTAGGAAGATCAAGACGATCAAGAAGAAGATGTAGCCTGAAGCATAAATTGAAAATCAGGCAGAAAGTGATTTGAAAATCTGGGATGAAATTGAAGGGTAAACAACAGAGCTGCACCTGGGCTACCAATACCAAGGCAACACTCATGCTTTCCCAGCAGAATCACTCAGAGCATGAACTCAAGGTGTCCAGTCCCTTTGCTCGTAGAAGTGGAAGGCTGGTGCATCAACAGCTGACCCAGAGGGAGGGAGAGAGGAGAGCTCCTTCCTCTGGAATTTCCTTTGGGTCAGGGTGGCATCTCGGGTGCCATGCACAAACATGGAAGGGGGTCACAAAAATCAGTGTTTTAGTGTCTTCTTTAAATCCATCTGTACAGGAAATCTAAATGGGTTTCATTGTCAGTAAGAATTTCTGCTTATTTTAGCATCCATATGGAGGTCTCTCTCTCACCAGATTAAAGTCATTTCAGAACAAGAGGTTTTGATTTTCTTCCATTGGCTCAAGACTTCTCCATCTGTGCACAGTATAGGCTGGGAATCCCGGGTGGATTCGTTTTCTCTGAGTCCTGCCAGCAAACCAGGACTGAGGCCCCTCAGGACACTCACCAGAGGAGATGAGCAGCAGGGCTGCAACTCCTGTCGCCCTATGGCTGTTTGCATCCCCCCCTGTTCTCTCCTCTTCCCACCTGGAAAGCAGTTCACATGCACAAATGTGGGATTATTTCTCAGAGAAGTTTCAGTAATGCTGCTTTTGTGATTTGATGCTGGACTATAATTGTCTATTAAGAGAAAAAAATAAAAATCTTCTTAAGAAAATTGTTTGTTTCAATTCTGCTTTTTTTCAAAATAACATGGATTTCTTTTTGACTTTCTGACTTGGTAGTTCCTTGAAATTCACTTTCTACTATGTTTCATATGTATGGCAATGCTCTAGGCAGAAAAAATGATGTATTTTAGTCTAATCAAGTATTTCATTTATCCTGAAATTATTTTTCTCAAACCTTTTAATTTCACCAACCATTTCTGAAAGGTTTCTGTTTTGATGCAACTCAAAATTATTTTTCCCTGTCATTTCTTTCTGAACTACCTGTGATTCAAAATATCCATTATTTTCACTATCCCATTTCCAGGTAACATGAATAACCAGGACCTGGTTCCAGAGAAAGATACTTTTCTTGTTGATAATTTTATGCAGAAATTCTTAACTTTCTCATAAAAGAAATGAAAGTATTTGAGATCCCTCATCTTAGTAATAGCTAGAATATACTGCCTGTGATAAGTTCTGTAAAAACTGTGGCTTTTACATGTTATCTGAAGCTGAGCCAGAAAGTAAAAGGACATGAGAGGAGATGCAGCATCTTGAGAAATGCATTGATTTCAGATCTGGCTTCAGAGCATTTCTGTCTGTCAAAGAATACTGGAGTTTTTCATTCAGAAATCCTTAGACAAATTTTAGACATTCAGATTCATGGCATTCCATGTGGATTTAATATTTAACTTATTTAATTTTTTTTCTCTGAACTCAGTCCTTGTCACTGTACAGGTCTGACACTCCAGTCCTTCCAGCTATTTTAAAAAAATCTATTAATCAGAGACAACACCAATATCTTCCTCATATGGTTTCTTTCTCTCCTAAAGTTCCATTCTACAGACCACACTTCAAGCACACTATCCCAGGAGCTGGATTGGCTCTCTGCTAGTTTGAAGGACCTTTATTTTGTGCAGAGGAATCTGTAGAACTGCAGCTTTGGATGTCAGTGTGTGTATTGTAGGCACTGGGGCTACTTACATGAGAGGGCCAGCAGAGCATTCTTATTCTGGAATATGGCACACTTTAAAAAGAAGAGTTCAAGAACAAGGCAATGGTAAAAAAAATCATTTCACCGATACCCATTACACCCAAGTATCTAATGTGAAATAAATAAAAAGGGATGGTTATCTAAAAGAATTTTATATCTGGAAGTGATTTTGAAAACAAGCACACATCACAGACTTAAAAAGAGGCTAAAAAAAGTAGACAGATGGTCAGTTACCAAATTAGATTCAATTCAGGATATGGAAAGATAATTTATCATATTCATTCTTCCCAACTTTTCATATACACACTGGACTTGGCAAGCTCTTTATCTGCTCTGATGAGTGCTTGCAATAGAGCTGAGAGCTCTGAACACTGCTAGACCCAGCAGATCTAGTTTTTGCAGGCTTAGTCCTACCAGCCACTATCCCTGAGGTGCTAGGTGCTTTGGCCTCACTTGTTCATTTGCCCTTCCTGTGCCCATGATTTCACAGAGTAATAAATCCAGCATTAGGGAGCTGAGGTCAAAATCACTGCAGCCACACAATGTAAAGTGCTGACTTACACCAAACCCCTGCTGATGAGTCAAGTTTTCACTGTTAATCTATTGTGCTGGCAGGGTTGGGGATTTTTTTAGTAGGAGCTTTAGTATCATGTTTGTGCTGCTCGAGTTTTATGCTGCATCACCCATCATCTCCTGTGGCCAGCCTAGGGACTCACAAATCCCATGTCACCCTCTTCCTGACCCCGTGGGGCTGGGACCTTGTGTCTTTGCCTGATCCATGTTATCTCTGGCCAGTCACGTTCAGTGCCAGATTCTGACACCCTGTTTCCTGCTGCATGTGTACAGCTCAAGGCTGAGCGCCTTTTCAGTAACAAATGTGTTCTGGTTATTCTTTCACTTCCCTGGGAGGTTTTGGAGCAAATAAGCATAGGGGAGGGAATGCAGTAACCATAACAGGAAGTAGGACTACTGCAACTGGAACCAGGGAAAGCCTCCTTCTCTGTTTCCCTTTCCCTTGGCCATATATGTCATATCTCTGCTGTCTTAGACTGCCATATAGCTTCCCTCAAGTCAGAGGTCCAGTGAAACTCATCTTGCTCCTGCAGCCTGTCCCACTGCAGCCTGTCCATCCTCAATGGAGGATGGAGCAGGGGCCAAGGCTGGCCCTGCTGCCAGGGTGCCGTTGCACCGTGAACAATATGGATGCAGTTAGACAAGACAACCTACCTACTCCCACATGCCCCTTGTCTTCCCGGACCCTACTATTCCCCAATATGTAATTCCTTCCTTGCCAGCTATCTGACCCTTTAGTGAATGGATCTAGTTCCCTGCTAGCAGGGATTCCAGCAGGGATTCAGTTTTCCTTAGTTTTCTGCCATCTTAATGAAATAACTTGGCTCAGAGAAGGGTAAGAGAAGAACCAATGTCCAGCCAAAAGACATGGCAGTAGGAAATATTTGACAGACTAAGAAAGAAGTCAGTGGTGGCACTGGCACAGCAAGATCTTCTTCAGCAGGCTTTAGTCTGTGCTGGCTAACCAGTAATACTATCTCCTAAAACCACTATGTCAGAAACACTATAAGGTAAATATGACCTATGAAGCCTAAAACCAGCATGTAACACTGGATCTGTGAAGGGTGAGAGAAACAAGTTTGTGGTCCTGTGACCTGTGCCACTGGCAAAGGAACCACATTAATGTTTAACTAACATGTTTTTCCAAGGGCCAGGTAGAAATTTTCAATGCACTTTAACCACTCAAAACATTATTCCTCTCTGCCAGTGGAGGCCTCTGACAGAAGCTTATTATAGTTCAGTTGTTCTGTCTGACCCTGGTCCAGAACTGTTTATCTCACTAGGTATCTAGGAAGGACAGATTTCATCCTGCATGTTGTGACATTTTACTATTTTATTTCCTTGTCAGTGAGATTTAAGCTGTTGGCGATTTCTTAATTTCCATGGTGATGCAAGAACCTATACTATAGGTCTACATGCTGGAAGACAAGATTTTTTGAGATTATTTCTGTCTTTTCCATTTCTGAAAATAAGGTGGAGAATCTGGCAGCCAGTTTGATATCCTAACGAAAAGAAAAATAACACAGCTACCCTTCAGAACTACAGTAAGTGTTTTGGGCACTGCCAGGTTTTCCAGAGGTAATTTGAAAGAGTGATACCCCTCTTTAGTAGTCCCTCAGCCATGGAGCCCATGGACTCCATCAACTCACCAAGGGTAGCTGGGCACTGCAAGCTGACGCCCTGCCAATATGCAGGGCTTGTTTTGGGTCCCCTGCCCCTCTTCAAAGAATCTATCTTGAGGGGGTGTTGCTGTCCTCCTTGGTCTTCACACAAAACTGCAGTTGTGGAACCTCAAACTTTTTTCCAAGGCTTAGTTAATATTTTAAATTTTAGCAAGCTTTTGGCAGATTTCTGGCTTTTTCGTGCAAAACTGCCTTGAGAAACCCAGATGTTTTCCTTTTCAGTTACAGGCATGACAATGTCCCACAACTTCTGGTGAAATCTTTGTCATTTCACCTCGTCTGTGAAATGACAAAAGCAATTAGTGCAGATACTAAAATAGACCAAAGCACTTTTCCTTGAGCTTATTTTAGAGCGTACCTGATGCAGTGCAGAGTTACCTCCATGGGAGCAGGTCACACTCCATGCAATCAGGCAGGGGATTCCCTGTTACTCCTTCTATCTACAGGTGATGATGGGATGGAGGCCCAGCTCAAAAGAAAGACACAGAGAATAATCATTTACCAACAATGTAGTGCTGCAGGACACAACTTGCAAGTAGAGCCCAGTTGCTCCAGCCTCCTGCTGATATATCAGGGACCCTTGCCAACACATCTTCTCCTAGGTCATCTAACAGGGTGGCTCCTGGGTTAGCAAATTGCTTTTGAAGCTGTAAACAGAGAACTAGGAAAGCTTATTAAGGCCACTTCCTGCTTGGAATAAGTCACAATTCAATTTACTTGAGTATTGCTCTCCTTGAGATACTGTATGTTCTGTGAAACCTCCTCCAGATAAAAATAGATAGAGAAGATAGAAAATGCTTGAAGTGGTCCTAATCATTGTGATGAGAGCCAGGAGAAACAAACTGTCCCCTGTCTACTATCAACATAATGAATGGCCTCAAGTTATGCCGGGGGAGGTTTAGATTGGATTCTAGGAAACATTTCTTCACTGAAGTGTTGTCAAGCACTGGATCAGGCTGCCCAGGGAAGTGATGAGTCACCATCCTTGGAGGTATTTAAAGTACATGTGGCACTTGAGGACCCGGTTTAGTGGTGGAGTTGGCAGAGCTGGCCTAACAATTGGACTCCATGACTTCAAGAGTCTTTTCCAATCTAATTTTTCTGTGATTCTGTGATTTAGATTAGCTTGGGTTTCAGTTCCCCCAGCCTGGCAAACTTCATAGCTAGATCTCCATTGCTTCAGGGATGTCATGGCAGAGTGGCTGGGGCACTTCTGTCCTATGGCAAGACTACCTCTGGCAAATTTTCTTGTCCTGCTAGCAAGCTTTCTCATCATGTATTGGTCCCACTTTTCCATATTGTGAGGTTGAGAAATTAAATTATATATGTCTGATACTTGCTTTATTCAAGGACTTATCATCCTGGTGGCAAAATCCATCCCTTTTTTTGTCAAAGCAGGAGAAGTGAAAAGAAAGAGCAGCAGGTACCAAGCACCTCTGCTAAATGCCCCCAGACTCACACAAGAGCATTATTGTATCCTGAGCTGCACAGAGAACAGCACTGCAGGGGCATATACCAGTTCCTACATGCCTGCTCACTGCTCTTACTCATCTCCTCCCAGCATTTTATGTGTACAAATTTTAGGCTATGTGAAAGCAGCTATTTTGGCCAATTCAGTGTTTGCAGAACATGTTGGCATGGTCACAAGAAGGATATCTGGGAAGGACTATGAAAGCCTTGCCAGCTTTCTGTTAACTCAGGAAGGCCATAGAAAAAGCTACCTCACTTTTATTACACATCTTGCACAGACAAGTTCACACAGAAAACATGGCAATAAAGGTGGATCACCCCTTGAAAAAAAATTTCCACAGCTGAAGCATTACATCTGGTCAGCACAAAGCCATGGGGTCCTGCCCCACCTGAGCTTCACACTTACAGATACTTTAATTTAGGTCTGGATCTGTCCCTTCGTGCCCGCAGGCAGGGTGAGATGGGGAAAACAGCAAAAGGCTATGGACTTCTAAAATCAAAATTCTCTGTAAAGGGGCAAAAGGGGCACTTTTTAAATATAGCCACCCAAAACATAGATGGAAAAAAATCCAGCTCCTATCAGTGCTTGTTGTATGGAGGTGAGGCCTCCTGCTTTGATCCAGCTTCAGCTGCCATCTGTCATTTCTCCTCCCCATCCCTCTTCTCTGTCTGGAGCCATCTGAGCAGACACAGCACCCTGGGCCAGCACAGCCAGGTAGGGGGGAGGACAAGCAAGGAGCCAAGTTCAGAGCTCCAGACATTGCTACTGGAAGATTTTCCACCTGCCCAAATGTGCTCTGATTCACCATCTGCTCCGGGCTGAACAAAAGAGGAATTACATCTGAAACAGCTCCTGAAGGATACAGCTAAATGTGACTGCAGTGCCTTTTGCCTACTTGGCTGCCTGGCTCCTTGTGACGGGTTTGTGGCACCTACCCAAACCTGACTCAGAGCTGCTCCAAGAAATACTGGGGATTTGTTAGTTTGTGAAAAGCAAAGAGAGTTGGAACCTGCAGGTTTTGCAAATGGGCATCTGACCTCTGAAACAGAGATGGGAATCACTCACCTTGATGTCAAACAGGGGCTAGGGGAGAAAGTGATTGCCTTTATCCCTCCCCATAGGCACAGAGCAATGTGAAAAGTCATGTAACCACCTGCAGAAGTTTTAATAAATAAGCGTATGGTGAAAGTTTAAAAGCTTGCTGCTTTCTACTGAGCAAACTGTCTTGTGGGACTGTGCCTGCCTGGCTCCAAGGAAAAAGCCTGTGGTTGATACTGACACCTCGGCTGTTTACTGCAGAAAAGAAGTGGTTGCTATCCCACAAAGGAAAAGCTGAAATCTTAATGCCATCAGTAAGAAATGGGAGGAAGGAATAATTTTACCACACATAATGAGTGGTAAAATGAAAAGGAAGTTGCCACCTTCAGGTCTGAAGCTGAGTCCGTTTTACAGCTGCAGACTGGAACACAAATTATTCTGGCCAGTAAGTGAGTCACTTCAGAAGTCAGAGATCTGCTGGTACCTGCCCATTGTAAACACCCATAATCTGATGGTGACTACTGGCTCATGTACCTGTAGGTAGATGTAGGTGAGGATGTACTTAATCCATCTATGTCACACTTAGATTGCTAGCTAATTAGAAATGGAAACCCAACCCCGGGTCTGCAGTGATAACGTCAGATGAGAATATTGGCATTAAATTGCTTCACTCTCACATCCCATCCCTTGCAAATGGGAGTTATTTGTACTTGGATATGTGCAAAGTCTTTAATTAGTGTGCTCAGAGAGTCTTAGATTAAAAGATCTACACAAAACAAAAATAGTAACAATTATTATTCCTATGGTGATCTTTTCCATTACTAACTGTTTAAAAATATGTATAATATGTTAAATACGAGTACTTATTACTTTCCTTGTTTAACTCTTCATTATTTTAACTATTTGCAATGTTTTTTACTACTTTTGTCTTTGCTCCTCGATATCCTTATCGTGAGCCTGATCCTGTTGGGCTAAGAGGTCCAGAGAAAAGGAGAAGATAGTCGTGACCCCAGATTTTACAGTTTGATTGCAGTGCAAGACAAAGGAGTGATTGAGTGCTGAGGCAAAGCGAGGCCGTGCAATTTGTAATAGTTGGTCCACTGCATGCTGGTGAGTATCTGTGAGGTTTGGTGGAATGTCAAAGAAGGACTTTGAGGAGGGGTTGTAAGGAGGATCAGGGGATCACTTCAACAAATGCCTGTGGGGAATGGGTATTTCAGTGAAATGGGAAAAGTCTTGATGCTCCTCTTAAAAGTGCTTCATGAGTGGGGCTACTCAGGCAGGAGCTTCAGCCATCCTGCCTTGTTCACATTTTTTGCTGCTAGAGGAGGTCACGTCTGCAGTGCAGAAGAGACACAACTGCCTTTGTGAAATGCTGTTTAAGTTACCCTTTGCATATGAGAAAATTGTAGAAACTGAGAGGAGTCAATTCCAGTGTTCCTCAACATTTTTAGTCGAAGAAGGACATGAGACTATTTGTACAGCAGTGTCACAGAGATTTGCACTTACAACCACGAAAAAGGGCCAAAGTCTGAAGGTTTGTCTCTCACCACTACTTCCTTTTGCTGTTCTTCAGTCATATCAGGGAGTGACTGGGTGAGCAATTGTTTACAAATACCATTCTGCAGTATTTTCCTGGATCACATTCTCATGTTTCATGGAGTGATCGCATACTGTGGAACGCTGATTTTACCTGTTTTGTGGCTGAAAGTGTGGCCAACTGTACTTCAGATCAACTGTACTTGAAATAGTTGTTGAGCTGTTACCCAGGAATGAGCATGGGCAGCCGGCAGCCAGCCTGGGTGCTGCCAACAGGGACAGAGCATGGAGATGGTGAGGAGCAGGAAGGTGATGCATTCTGAGTTCTGCTAGATCTGACAGCAGCTGGGGAGTGGGCACCTCCACAGGCAAGTGCCTTAGCAACAGACCAAGACAGAAATCTTTGCAGAGACAGGCTTTTTACACAGAAAAGTATTTAGGCAGTGATGGTTCCAACCAATCCCCACTCACAGTAGTTTTCTGTTCCAAGTAATTGTGCAGCGGGGAGCTATGTCTCAGGTTATTTACTGCTTTGCATTAAAAAGAATAGGATTAAGGTAACAGAAATTGGGAGGTACTATTTCTAAACAGATCACTATCAGTGCAAATAGGAGATGTAATGAAATATGTTAGTGGCTTTGTATGTTTTCTTAAAAGATTGATGTGGGTTTGGACACATTTTATTTGGGAAGAATGTGGTGAGACATTACCACTTTTTTACTTTGCTAGTTTTCACATTGTTCATGTCCTGCATTGGAGACAGTAATTCCTTCTAAATAACATTATATTCTTTCCATAGTACGTCTTGTGACTCAGGTACAGATAATCTGTTGCTAAACCTCTATGCTACCTGCCAGTGTACTGGAAATGAGTAATCCTCAGAAGCAGAACAAACGCCCTTAGAGAGGAAAAAGGCCACTCCTATCCTAAGAATGGAAAGTTTGAAAACTAACATTATTTAACAGACTTATTCATAAGTAAAGAGAAAAAGGGCATCCCAAGAGAGGTATAACTAATACTAAGGACATTGTCTTCTTAAAAGTCACACTGGCGTGCCAGGCTATTTTGACACTAGACAAATGTCCTGCTTGAGAAGCTGATGTAAGGTAAGGAACCTCCACAACATTTCAAAAATACTAAATACTAATATACTAAATTCAAATATACTAAAATAATAATATACTATTATTAACCAGACACGATTAGAAAATACTTCTCTCCATTTTTAAGATATGTGCACGTTTTAGAGATTCCAATACTGACAAAGGCTTCATATGCAGAGACACCAGGGCATTTTACTTTGAACATGCTTGCAGGACAGAGACTCAAGTTCTTGCTTTAATTCCTCTCATTTCCACATACAAAAAATTGTAATCCAACCATCAGTCTTCTCACCATGAGCCCACAGGTAAACAGGAAGGAGTTTCAGTCTCATAGCCTCAAAGAGTGCAAAGTATACTGAATCAGACCCCCTAAAAACTCCTCCTAAAATGAAATTTGGTTTTCTTCATTAGTTGTTATTTTTTTAATAACAATCTTCTTTTAGCTCAAATATAGCAGGCTAGAAATAGACCTTTTTATTTTTCACTTTTTAATCCTGAAGGCTACAAATAATTAAAATTTTGCAACTTTTAATTTACTACCATTTTTAAAGAGGATTTCCTGTCTAAATTGGAGAAAAAACTTTCAGAATGAAAAGACCCAGCATGTACTTTTGGTAAAAATCCATGAAATTCTACAGTCCTGGAGTATTATAGAGAGTATATGCAGTAATTAATGCTGCAGTACAATACACTGTGGGTATACTGTGGTATAACACAACATAAAAACTCACTTTCAGTGAAGGTAAAGACCTTTGATGAGAAGTAATAGATCATCTCCTCTTTGATGGAGAGAATGGTTGATGGTCTTCCTAAGGATATGTTTTTCTTTTTAGCCACATCTTAGTTTCTCTTCCTTCCCTGTGTCCTCAGCAGAGTTTAAATGAATACAATAAATGCTGCAGGAAAATCGGATGTATAGCAGGTCATTCACGGTAGAAGAAGCACTCAGAATTTTTTTTGATGGGACAAGAATTACAACCAAAACCCACCTTCCCTACATTGTACACACAGTTAATATCAAAGTGCTTAGAATATAATTAAATATTTTGTTTGCTCGACAGGTATCAGTCATCTCCAGGCAGGTTTCTGGAGCAGATTGGACTGCAATGCCAAAGCATGAGAGGAGACACCTTTTGGAGGGAAAGGAAGCCTTTCAGCAAAGTGAATGGGGACAGACAAAGCAGGACAGAGAATTCAAATGCCCAGCAGATCGGCTCACTCAATGGTAGATAAAGAGGCTGGGGATGAGAAGCTTGGAAGGGAGCTGGGGCTAGCCAGTCTGGAGATCAAAGCACAATATTTCCCTTGATGCAGGTCAGCATAAGGCCTTGCCATCTGGCCACAAGCACTGACAAAGTGCACTTGAGCCATGTTTTAATAAGGACTTAAATGGTGTGCTGCTACCAGTACTAAACCAAAAAACTAGAATGCTAACCTTCACTGAACCTGAAACAGACTGTTCCTGAGGGAAACTCCCAGGACTTTTCCACGAACTGAGTCTAATCCTTAAGACTGGCATAACTCCTGGGAGAGTAGTCATTGAGTTCATGATATATCCAAGTGTTGCTTCACCTCTTTAGGGTATGTGCTTGCAGACACGACAGGCTCAGTGAAGGCACTGGAAGAGGCCATTCTTGGCTATAAAAGCTAATGACTTCCTGCAGTTGTAAGAGACAGTGTCGCAGACACTTAATATAAAATACAGTGCACCCTTCAAAAATAACTGAGTCCCTGAAATAACTCAGAGCACCAGGCTGTACAGTCAGTAATTCCTGCACCCATCACATTTCTTAACAGACTGATGACAGACTCTGAGACTACACATACACAGAATATTCAATCATAAGCATGTTACAGGTTACATGTGGGTGACAAGGAATGATGCTAGGACAGATGGAATCGAGTGGAAATTCAGAGATGCCTATTACTGCAGACAAAGGGCTGTGTGCATCTTTCTAAAGTACAGGATTCTAAGAGCTCCAAAAATGGTTGCTTAGGTTTCTTGTACCGTTGTGAGTGTCTCAACAAGACAGATGAAATGCCTGCTGGAGATGCATACACATGGCTGTTGTTCCCTGGCCACAGAAAGAGGCCAAGCCCTGAGCTGGGAGGATGCACCAGTGCTCAGCCAACCACAGCTGAATGGGGCATCCCACACAGCACGATTAATTGTGTTGGATGTGCAGTGCTCAGAGCAGGGTATCATGTCCCATTTCTTCTTGTAGGCAAATAGTCCTGTGACTACAAGAATGTCATCAAGAGATGTCCTGTCTACAGGAACAGAATTTCATGAAAATTGAGTATTTTATTGCTCTAGAGAGACACTGGTGCCCAGCTGACATCCCTACTAGAAACACACATCAAAGAAACACACATTCTGACACACATGTTTTGAACCGACCCAAACGAAAACATCTCCTGTTCTGGGAGGCAAATGGAGGGCAAGGTCCTTGGGGCAGCACAGGGGAAAGGTTCATCTATGAAAAAACAATGGGAGAGACACTGTCTGAAGTCATACAGGAATGGTGCTGTCCTTCACATCCCTACTGTCAGCCTGGGCTTTTCTGCTTCCCAGTGCCAGTCGATGTGGAATGAATCACTACAGCAGCTTGATGAAGCAGCAAGCCGTGAACACATTTCCTTCTGTTATCTAATGGTGAAACACAGAGGATGTGGCTAATTAGGGAATCATCCTCACCCTGGCAGATTTTCTCAAATGGAAATGGGTTTTGAGGTTTGCTGACTGCTGAGGGTGAAGCTGCTGAGTACATAGTCACAAAAGCATTTAAATGTACATACTCCTCTGCAGGTTAACTGCTATGCAGCTATAGCCACAAATATGTCAAAAATGTAAAAAATGCAAAAGATCAAAATACAACCTTTTTTCCGCCTTAGGAAAGTTTGGAGACTGTGTGCTGCTAACTCATCTGAAACCATGATGAAGCCATGGATGGCCATGTCAAAGAGCTATGAATGGGGGGTGAAAGTAATTTGCTGGCAACAAACCCACACACCACTTGAGTGTAAGCCATTTCTGTAAGCAGATGCAGCTTTGGCTTTTTTTTTTTTTTCCATAAACAGTATCCTTTTTTCTTTCTGTTCATCTTCTCAGGAAGAGGATTTTTATGTTTATTTGTTTTGCCTTTTCCAGGGTATTTGGAGCTCTAGATCACAAAAATATTTGTATGGGGATAAAAAGGAACATGGTTTAAAGAAACATAACTAGAACTAATCATTGTAGATATGGTTGATAGGTCTGGCTAGAAAAATACCTTGGTTTCAGTTGTTTATAACTTTGAACATATGGTCTGAAATTTTCCATTCGCTGACTTCAGTTTGATTTAATCAAGGGCTTTGGGCAGGGGGAAGCTTGTTTCTTTCCATGTTAGCTGAGGGAGATAAGGCACTGCAGAATAACACCAAAGTGGGGTTTTTCACATAAAAAATTATATAAAGGTTACAACATCACCATCCTCATGAATTAAAAATTGCAGATTGGCATGAAATGTGCTTTTTCATATTTCCAGGTTACAAATGTGGAAAAAAATGAGTTGCATATGGTCAGTAGAGACAAGGTAACAACTTCTACATTTATTTTCTGAAAACATGGTCAAGTTTAGAGTTGCATAGGCTCTTCTCTCTAAATGCAGTTTCTCTATTCTCTTGGCTGTTCTGAGGCCAGACAGAGGAGCTGAGACTAGGAATCACAGAATCACTAGGTTGGAAGAGACCTCCAAGATCGAGTCCAACCCATGCCCTAACACCTCAACTAAACCACTCCAAGATTGGAGTGCCACGTCCAATCTTTTCTTAAACACATTGAGGGATGGAGACCCCACTACCTCCCCAGGCAGACCATTCCAGTACTTTATCACTCCTTCTGTAAAAACAAAAAAAGAAAGGAAGTCTTTCTTTTCTGTGCATTCAGAGTCCCAGAAGGAATTTGAGAATGAGCCCCTTCCTCCAGGCTTGCCTTGGATTACTGGCTTTTGATTGGAGAAAGTACCAAATGATGCCCCAAAAAAATCCAAAGAAACTCAGATTTTAGCCCGGTATCCAAAATATTGGACTAGGAAGTGGTGATAAAATTTTCAAAGGGTCTAGTACCATTTGCTTTGGTAGTTTTAAGTTACTGCCTTAGGAAGTGTCAGCCTCATGTACAGCATGCCTGGGTGTGCTCCCTTACCTGTTTCTGCCTTTTCTGCAGCAGGAGCTGGTCTGACCTTCCCAGTGGTGACCCTTGGGAGTGATGGTTACAAGAGAATCAGGCACCTTTCAGAGATGACATTCCCTTGGATATACTCCTGTCTAACAGCAGTGACAGCACCCAACAGGACAGTAACAGCAGTGACAAATCCCCAGTAATTCCAGTGCCTACCACCACAGTGGGGAAGGAGCCTGAATTTTTTAGTGAAGAGATGCAAGTGCTTGACCTAGCACAAAACCAAAATAAAACAGAACAAAGAAAAAGCACCCAAAATAACCCCCAAAACTTCAAAAGCAACAGGATTAGCTATTTAGCATTAATTGTGCTGCAATAGCTTGAATTCAATGTACAGATATAGCTAAAATCTGATGGGGATATGCATTGTAAAATAAAATTGTCAGCATATATGTGGTTGAAATATGAGTAAATATATTGTTTGTTGTGTGAGTAAACACACAAGAAGAGGAGAACAGGATCCACAAAAATACCCATCATTCATGGCCAGGGTAAGCTGATATCTCTACCTAAATTTTCACCCCCTGTGACCATCAGTTCACATAAGCACCAACCTGCTTGACAGGGCAAGAATGGGGCCCTCCCAGGAATATGGGCTTGGGCTCAAGTTCAAGAAAAAAGCACTGCTTTACCACTGCTTCCAACAATGCCTGTGCAGAAATGAATCCAAGAAAATAGTCTTGTTCACATCCCATTACTGAAAGAGCCCAAAGCAGCGACAGGCTGTTGGCTTCTCTTTCACATACAGTTGCAAAGACTGAGGCATCTGTAACACATCTTTGGGGTTTTTTTTAAAAACTCCCTGTGGCGCTTGTGGCAATGGACTGGAGCGATTGCAGAAATGTGCAGAGCAACCAGCTCCCTGGCCAAAAGCCAGCCAGATCACAAGCATCAGGGAAATGATGTAGCTGCAAGAACTGCTGAGGTCAACAGCTGAAATCTGTTCTTTTTGGGTTTTAAAGTATTTCCCTCCAGGCCCCAGACAAAAGTTGCCAAGACAGATTGAAGCAAGAACATTTTAAGGGAACAGCATGTTGGGTACTAGAAGCCCAGCTCTGCAGGTGGAAGAGGATCTGAGCAGTGTGGCAGTGAGAGGGAAGAGCAGCAAGGGAAGGAAACAGCTGGTGCAGGTGTTCCCACCAGAGCACCAGGGACAGGAGCAAGCACTGTATCACTAAGGTAGGAGTTGTTCTGCATCAAAACCAGAGAAAGAAGGGACAGTTTTCCGATTTCTGACTATGCATAGCCAAAATATCTTAGGAACTCCTCCAAAATTTCACCCACAAACCTATGAAACATGATCACTGGTGATTTCATGGGATTTCCAGCATTGTCAGGGAAAATTACACAGAAAAGATATTTTGGAAAGACAGTTTTATTATACCAGAATTTAAACTTAAGACAGAAAAGTAATTCAAATGCAAACACTGTCTCCTCAACTAATCCTGCTCAAAAATATTTTCTTAGCATGAGATAAAAATCCTCTCCTGTTTAGAGTGAGGACATTTTGGAAGTTGTTGCTGTACAGTTTACATCCAAACAGCACTTAAAATAAAGTTTTAACAAGTATCTATTAGCTTAATTTAAAATCATAGTGAAAAGACATTCAAGGGTCACATATCAGGCAATATTGTTTCTACTCTCAGAAGGAAGTTTTCTCATCTGCAGAACCTGAAGTTCTCTCTCCTCTTTCTTGAGCAAGGTCATTTGCGGGCAAACCAGGGCCCCGAAAGTCACCATTAAAATCAAATGGCAGCTTCATTCCTATCCTTACTGCAAAACACATCAAATCTTGACACCTCACTTTACTTGCCAATAACACTTTAGAGGGAAAGGACAAACCAATATAGGTTCATCAATTACCAGTTAAGAAAAAATTCTGTAATCAGGGAGTCTGAAGCTCTAGGAAACACAAGCTCTAGGAGTGTCCCAAAAGAGATTCAACTTGAGTCAAAGTTACTTCACAAACCAGAATTCATGGAGGGAGCCTTTTGTCTTAATGCTGTCTGTTTGGAAAGAGGTGGGATTTTTTAATCATAACAGCTTGCTATAAGACAAAAAAGAAAAAATCATATTGAAGGAAAACTTGCATTTGAGTATGTCAATGGCAGTTAAAACATTCAATTTGCTCCAGTAAATTTAGCATCCAAAAAGAAGCTTTAAGGCTCTCTCTTTTTTTTTATGCTGAACTTGCATGGTTCCTCTCCTCTCCTCTCCTCTCCTCTCCTCTCCTCTCCTCTCCTCTCCTCTCCTCTCCTCTCCTCTCCTCTCCTCTCCTCTCCTCTCCTCTCCTCTCCTCTCCTCTCCTCTCCTCTCCTCTCCTCTCCTCTCCTCTCCTCTCCTCTCCTCTCCTCTCCTCTCCTCTCCTCTCCTCTCCTCTCCTCTCCTCTCCTCTCCTCTCCTCTCCTCTCCTCTCCTCTCCTCTCCTCTCCTCTCCTCTCCTCTCCTCTCCTCTCCTCTCCTCTCTCCTCTCCTGCTCTCATCAGAGTGGAATGTGAATGCCTTCTAACCACACATTAAATGATGCCTCGAGGTGCTCTCATACCTGGTTTGCTGTCTTCCTTATCACCTCCCAAAGGCAAGATGGGTATCTGTGGTGTTTTCAAAGAGGCTTTTTTTGGATATACCTGCTGCTCTATGTTTATATTAGATTAGATAGTTTGAAGAAGTACATGTGATGCTCACAGTAGATGGCAACACACTTGTATAATTCCAAATGTCATCTTAGTTGTTTAGTCTATTTATTTCAACACTTGTTTTTCACACATTTTGTAGCTTTAACATCCTTGTCCCTAACACAAGCTGCTTCTTACTTCTTTTGCAGACTCCTGTATGAATTACTTTTGTAATGATGTATTTAAAAACTGCTTGTCCTCTGCAGTGCATTCCTGTTCCAATCACAAGTCAGTGTCCTCCTTGGAACTGTGAATGTTGGAGGTTTTTTGTTGAAAGTTACTTTTTAACATTGTTATTTCTCTGTCCTGGCTTGTCCTACCCATATGCAAACAGTCAGCAGAACCAGGAGGAACAGGGTGAACAGCTGGGCTGGGGGAAGAAGTGGGAAATTATTCAGCTGCTTTCATTGCCAAAGCAAACATATTGTGTACCTGCACCATCAGCACATGGTAGTCAGGCTTTAAAAAAAGAAAGAAAAGAAAAAAAAAAGAAAAAAAGAAAAAAAGAACAAAGAAAACTCCTATGATACAGAAGATGTGTCATGCACAGTATGGTGTGGTAAAGGACAGTTACCCTCAGTCTGGTCCTATGGTGAGGTTTCTGCATGGTGAGCCCATTGCATGAGCTTCTGTGTCAGAAGAACGTTTGCTGCCCTGGGGTAAGTGGCAAAGGGCGTGTTCCTGCACCCAGTAGTCATTTGGTGTGACATTAGCAGCAGTTCCCTGTGTGGTGTTGTTCCCTATAACCAATTGTAGCCTCAGAGTGTAGGCTCTTAATTCCCAGATCTGAAAGGAGGCAGAGGGGAAAGTCTCATGGTTTTGGTGAACACTATGATGTCCAATTTCTTGTCCTAAGAACTCTTTCTAAAATGTCACACTTCTATTGTCAGAAAAAAATGTTCTGGGAGCACTGTCACGGTGGTGGATGTTGTGGTGCTGTTTCAGCCAGAGCAGGACAGCCAGAGCCAGTCCATGTACTCCAGAGCAGTTATTCCAACACGGACTGCTTGTTACACTGAATTGACGCAGATAAGCTGTGCTGACTTCAACAGAAATGCAGTTTCACCCATGCTTGGGGGATGCATTGCTTTGACTTGAACTTGTTTAATTGCATTCATGGAAAAACCGTGTACAGGCGAGCCCTAAGATCCTCAATTCCCTGTGACTTGTTTTTGACTCATGGCCATGCTGAGAAAAGGCAAGACTGTGCTTGTTTAGTCAGCAAATGAAAGTTGTCATACTAGAAATACCATTATGGGAAGATTAGCACTGTGTGGAATTGTAATAATTAATTAGCACACCAGTATATAAATAAAAAGACAAATTGCTGACAAAAAGACTTTTTTTATATTGGTTGCAAATAAAAGTTGAGAGGATGGGTGCTTTCAAAATAAGGAGGAGGTATGACAGCTTTTGTTTGACCTATGACACATCCCTTGGGATGAATACTATTTTCCTCGGGAGGATTTTGACAGAATTCCCATGGTGGCGCACTCTGGCTGCTTTATTAGAATTTAGCCAAACATCCACAGGATATTAAACAACAATGTATAGAGATTAAACCAGTTCTGGAAAACAGATCAGCATTTTCCTGCAAAGCATTAAAAAGGAGGTGTTCTTTATGAACTTGGCAAAAAAGCATGAAACATTGAACAAATTCTTGTGATTTTAGGGAAGAGGAGGTGTTATTTTTCTCTATTTTTTTCTCTTTTTAAATGGAGTTGAAGATCAAAAAATGCACTTGGAAAGTGTCCTACCTCCTGCTCAGGGCAGATCAATGGCACAGGGGGTGCCCTTTGTCACACACACTGCACCTTTACCCCAGTGCTGAGTGTGAGCTGCCCCACTTGCAGACACAGCCCTCTCATGGCTTCAGCTGGCCCTGGAGCCTGTGCACCAGCACTGGCCTGCAGAGCATCTGCTCCCCTCTCCTGCCGACAGACTTAATTTTAGCTCCAAGCCAAAGGACAACACAGAGGCCACATTTTCTTGTTTGTTGTCCCTGCACAAATATTTCCTAACCCAGCACCATGAAGAGTATTTCAGCCTCAAAGGGATGATTTGGCAGACAACCTAAGAGGTGTACATACCCAAGGACACAGAGTAAGGGCAGCAAGTGGAATCAAAACACATATTGCTGGTAAACAATATATACTCCTCCTCATGGCAAAAGAATGGCACACAATGAGGCTTCTACCAGGACAAGAAAACTGGATGGCAGACAGGAATTTCAGTATTGTGACCACAACTCTTTCAGCAAACGACAGTGCCCATGACATGGCTCACGTGGGATGGGCCCTTTGTTGTAAACTCTGCCTGTGCCCGATGCAATGCATGGATAATCTCCTGTAGTCTGAAGTCTGCCATCAGTGGGATGGGCTCTCTGCAATCTTGCATATGAGTTTCCAAATTACATATCCCAGAAAGGCTATCTGACATGTCTCCACAAGATTTGCAGATTTGCCAAAGGTACACAGGGCTGTACATAACCACAAGCACAAATCACATATACATTTTTTGTGTCACTTTAAAAGTAAACAGACTCCAGAGTTACCAGAATTACAGAATTATCTGTAAGCAGATTACAGAATTACCTTCAATGAAACTGTATGATGAAGAGTTTGAGCACCATGTGGTAAACATGACAGGGATGAATATTATATTGTAAAGATGCTATAATTTTTATGAATTTGCCATTATTCACTTGGTTGTAAGGAGTTGTATCAGAAGCAGGTAATTGGAGAGGGGAAAAAAATTGGGAAAGGCAATGATGGCAAGGCAAGGTGGGGTTCAGCCAATACCATAAGCCCATTACAAAACAGCAGTGAGATGAGGAATGCCCTGGTGAATGTCAGGCTGGTGAGAACCCAGAGCTGGAGGTAGGACAAAAGAGGAGACTAAAAGTTGAAAGGTGCTGATCTGCAAAGAAGCCAGGTGGAGGATGTGTACATCTGTGTGTGTGTATGTGTAAAGGGAACTGTCAACACCACCTGGGTGAAACATCCATAATAAAGGGTGACCTTGAACTCAAGAATGAGAGTAGCCAAATCAGAACCTACAGTTAATGGGGAAATGTATGCATGGGCTTCACTCTCTTCACCCTGCCTTCTGCTCTTCACTTCCCTTCAGAAGAATAAACAGTGTTTTATTTCAGTGGATTTGTGTTTGGATGACTTGACTGTCAATCATCTCCCTTCCTTTCTTACACATTTGGGTCAGATCCTGGCTGGACACCTGTGTCCTGTCTGCAGCCAGGGGAGGGGAGGTAGAGTCAGTGGTGGGAGGCAGCTCCTCCATCCCCAAGGATGCAACAAGAGCCCCTGAGCCATTCCCTGGTGGTACCCACCACATGCCACCAGCTGGTAGAGGAACCTGGGCAGCAGGCTCAGGCCAGACAAGTAAAGCTAAACGAGATGTCATCTGCTGTTGGCATCAGCCAGACTCACCATAGACAGAGGCTGTGGGGTGCCCAGAAGAGCTGAGACTGTTGGATCAACAGAGCTGGTAATGGCTGTGGGCAGGAGAGACTGGAGAGTACCCCAAAGGCACAGATTTACCCCAGTGAGTACCCTTAAAGAGAGGCACTTGTGAAGAAGAGATGTCCCTGAACACACCTTCTTCTAGGGCCTTGGGTGGTTTTAGGAGAAACAAGAGACTGTTTGGAAACACACATTAAACTATAAGGCAATAAATATTGTGGGTTTTTTCCTACCTGAGTATTTTGCAGTGGTTTTGAGTACACAAATAAATGCTACCTGAACCCTGAGTAAGTTTGGTGTTGCCTGCAGTGAAGTGATTAAATTCACTCTCATCATCTTTGTTTAAATGATTGTGACACCACAATCAAATATGTAGAAATTATCCATGCCAATTTAAATTAGTGTATTAAGGAAACACCATAGTTTCCAAGCACAAAAGAGACAAGCAGATGCAACGTGAGGTAGGGAACTATGCAGTAGAAAAATAAAAACAAGTAATATAAAAAAATTCAAGACTTACAATTCTTAAAAGATTCTCAAGATTCTTCCTGGACATAATCAATGTAATCAAACTGCTCACTGGTGACACTGACTTTTCTTGGGTTCAGCTCAGCTGCTCCCATAACAGGGCTTGGCTATGTGTGCCCTGCAGCATGGATGAACAGAGATGTTTTGAATTTCTCCTCCACCTGAGATCCACATTCTTGAGAACTGGTTTATCATCAGGACCCACGAGTGTGCCAGCCTGACTGCCCCAGCCCACATCTCTCATACTCCTTTCTTACCTCGTGTACAACCAGTGTCTCTTGGCAGAATCAGTGCTGTCAACCTCAACTGTTAATGCCAGAAATCATGTCCCAGCAGAAATAATCTGAAAATGCAAGGATCTTATGAACTCAGCTTGCCTGCAGGGGTTTGAATTCCTTACGCATCACATGTGATGGCAAAACGAATTCTAACTGAATTGCTGAAGGAAAGCCACAGTGACATTTAAGAACCGCCAAACACATTAACAATTGCATTTGGAGACCAGCAATTTTACTCTGCACTCCACCCAAGAAACTGGAACAGCACTATTTGCAGTCATGATTATTCTTAGCTAAGTTGCCATGGAACAAAGCCTGGTTAATCCTAATGGACTGATTCAGGAACAATCTCTCTTTCTAATCTTATTGCCTAATTCTCTATCACTCCCATTAGGTTAGTATTTATTCAAGACATAAGAGCAGCAAGATTTTCAAGGAATCATCATTTCACTATGTAGAGTAGTAGCAGCAGCACAGTCCTCTCACTAAGAATAATAAAGGATGTTTTTGTTTCTCTTTGAAGGAAGCAGGGTAAAGAATTTTTCCTTCCAGCAGCAGATCAAATCTCCATTGAATTTTCCTTGAATTCATAGGATTTAGTACATATGAGTCCATGTGTTCCTTTGAGCCTTGAAAATTACAAAAGTCTGGTCAGTGATACCTTTGCCAGAGAAATTAATGTTTTGGGGAATGTGCATATAATAAGACAGATGTGCTTTTAAAAGAAGTTATTTTACTTTGCCATTTTTTGGATGCCAGCTTCACGGGCACCTTTCTGCTATCAACTAAGTTGCCTGGCCTCTTCTATTTGCTGATAGTAACACATAACATTGATTTCAAATACCTCACAAGCCTCCTGGAAACCAGTCAAGAAGTGGAGTACATGCTAGCATTCCCTAGGGAATGCAGGCAGCCCAGCAGTACAGCAGGAGCCTGCTATAAATGGCCTTGTGTTGCAATCAAGCTCATGCAATGTCCAGTCACTGGGTTCCTCCAGACTCTGCCATACAAATGTATTGCAAGACTCTCAAGGTAGCTGACTCATATATTGTGACATAGTTCTTAGCAACAACGTGTGTGCAGAAGTACCATGGGGAGAGGTGAATTCTTTGTGGGTTTTTTGAGAATTGATATATCAGAAATTAAATCATGGTCAGGTAGTGGAAAGGAGATACTGGGGAAAAGAATGCCATTCATGTTTGTAATATGCCTCACATAGAAACACACAGGTCTGCTTTAATAAATCCCTAGAAAATGCCATGCAAGCTCTCTGCTTGCAGAGCTAAGCTTGCACTTATTAAAGCCACAGCAATATTTTCTTTACAAGAAATAGCACCATAAGGTCACTGCAGACATCACCACTCTGCTCAGGGTTATGGAGAATAAGGTAATTTAATTTTAAAGTGCCTTGTCACTGGAATAAATTTGAGAAAGATATTAAAACCAGCCCTGACCTGAAAATAGAGGTATCCAAAGCAAATAAGAGTTTTGATGAAACAGATGGTAACCATAATTAACTTTGGCATTTTCTGCCATAAACCACATAGTTTTAAGTCAATTAGTTGGCCTTTTTTTTTTTTTTATAATTAAACAAAACCAGTTCCATATAATCAGCAACAAGTTAATAGCCAAACAATAAAATAGCCAGTTTTAAGAATTCTGGATAGGACACAGCCCAGGCCAACAGCCATCAAAGGCTCCAGTGCCTGCTTTCTCTTAGCCAGGAGATTGCAGGGCTGCTGCGCCAGAGCCTGGCAGGAGCCCTACCCTGTGCTGGGATCATATCTGTTTGTTTACACAAAATGTAAAAAACTCATCCTGCAGCTGCTGCAAAGCAATGTGAACTATGCTGCACAAGCCAGGGGCGGTGGGTTAATTTTCTGTTATTTATCAGCAAAACTGGAATCTTCACTTCAGCTATTCGCACATAAATGTGCCGACATAAACCAGTTTAGATAAATAGCTCTGATTCTGCTGTAAACACGTAGGTATTTGAATCTTTCCTTGCTGCTTCAAAACCACAAGAAAGGCTATGCCAACAATCCTGCCTAAGACCATTTTTCTTATTTCATCAGTTCATCTTGCAGCGGGAGACTCAAAAGGAGCATTTACTTCCAAGTGATGTGACCATTCCTGGCGGTCATTTCAATACAATTAAGATAACCCTACAACTTTACTTTTGTTGCTTTAATAGGAAGATAAATTTCAAAAAATTTCTCACTGACAGGATGGAAAGATCAAATTATGAAAGTCTTCTGATTTTTTTGCTCTGATGCTTTTTGCAACACCTAAGAGTGGATGTGTACCAGAGAAGTCTGAAGTCGACTATGAAATTGAGGGAATTAAGGACTTCTGATATTTTTTTACTATAAATGAATCAGGAAGGTTCCTATGGCAAAGGCAGTATGTTTGTATTTTTTTCCCATTTCAACAACATTTTGACCATGTCAAGGCCAAGTTCATCATTTCACTTATTCAGTTTCATTATTGCCTGGAGTAATGAGGGCAGAGAGAAAAAATGCTGGAGATGGCCCAGACCACAGCAAGTCAATGCAAAATGATGAAGGACAGACATTTCAGGGCTTGTTTGTATTTTGTATCTGCAAGCTGCTTTTGCCTCTGTAAGTCAAGTTGTGCATGGCCTCACTCAGGCAAAATTCCCTAGAATTTCAAGGGGAAATACGACTGCAGATGGGCAGGCTGCATCTGAAGGCAATGTCTCAGAGCACAGATGTAACAGAGAATCATGGAATGATTTGAGTTGTAAAGGACTTCAAAGATGATCTCATGCCAACCCCCTGCCATGGACACCTTCCACTAGACCAGGTTGCTCAAAGATCCATCCGACCTGGCCTGGAGCAAATCCAGGGATGGAGCATCCACAAATTTTCTGGGCAACCTGTTCCAGTGCCTCACCACCCTCACAGTAAAGTTCCCCCTTATCTTGAATTTCATATTAGATAAGATATAAAAGATAAATAAATATATGTCCAACATGGTGACAGCAAGACAGTCACTGTCTTGCTGGGCATCAATAACAAATAAGTGCTGTCAGTGCTGGAAGTGGAAACATACTAAACCCAGCCAGGCAGACTTCCTGTGACACCACCAGCTACACCTGGATTCATATGTTCAGATTTCTTACTTGGGGACTGTCCTCTCTCTGTTCAAACCTGGGAGAGCTTAACCTAGATCAAAATGTGGTTTCTCACATTTCTTCTCTTTTCCATCTCGCTAATTCCCTCCAGTGCATTTCTGTGTGACTCTGAATCACTGTGTGATTTCTGTGTGTCCTTCTCAGTGTAAGCTTTGGGTGAGAAACTGTGCTGGGGTCTTCCACAAAAGCAGTAGGAGCTGCAACTACTGTGAGCAAGTGTAGGAGAATAGTTTGTAAGGATAGCACACAAGACAATTTTTCCCAATGAATTGCAGCTGTACTGATTATTGAGAACTAGAAACAGCCTTGCCTGCCCAATGAATTTGGGTGTTATAAAAGAGTGGGCTAGCTCCCCTTAAGTTGGGGTACCAGAGTTTGTTGGTTGTGCTGTGAGGAGGGAAGGAATGTGTGGTTATGCAAGGGGCAGCTGCAGTAAGAAGATGCTGCATGAGGGACAGTCAGGGTAAGGGGCAAGTTGGGGTTAGCCAGTCATGCAGAAAGAAGAAAACTTGCAGAGAGAAGGAGTCAAAGCTGTGTGGAGCTGCCTGAGAGAAGTCCACTGAGAGAGGGCATGAAAAGTTTTTAATAAGGGAGTGGCGATGGTCTCAGTTGTATCTGTCTTGACATAATTGCTACAAGCAAGACTTGAGGGGAGTGCTCGTGGCCCTGCTTCATCTCCTCATCTTCTGGCAGTCAACAGGTGTGAGATTTTTAAGCCCCATTGTCGGCCACAGGCTGTCTCTCTTGTGTGCACCAGCTGCTGTGGACTGCACTGAAATCCTCTCTGCACTTACAGAGCTTACGCCCAGCACAGGTCTTCAGCTCAGCAGGAGGGCATCGAGCACAGCCCAGCACTCCAGTGCCTCTGGGAAGGGCAGACCTCCTCCGAAATTCCCTCAGAGCTTTTTCTTTCCTAGATGAGAGGAGTAGTGGCCTAAAGAACAAAAGAGAGGTCATTTTTTGGTGATTACATAAATGTTTTGAGCACCTTTGTAAATAATGCATGCGTTGAGGGAATGGGAGCCCTGCACAGCAGGGAGGGCCATCAAAGAAAACAAACGAGTGCTTTAAAACAGAAGACTCGGGGTACAGTGGCAAGGAAATCAGTCATAGAAGGGCCAAAATTAATTCACCAGAGCAAGGACAAAAGCCCAGCGGTATTTCTGAATCAATCGTTGGTGTATTACTATTATTACTCTGTGTCTGTGTGTATTCAGCATGTTTAAAGCTGATCTGCTCATAAATTGCTCTGCAGCTCCCTCTAATGACAACTTTACCAAAACTGGGTTCCGGGAGGCAGAGAACAATAAAACTTCTGTGCCCTTGTTGTAGCACAAAATCGTACAATCACTGAATGCTTTGGGTTGGAAGGAGTCTTAAAAATTCTCTAGTTACAGCCCTTCTGCCATGGGCAAGGACACCTTCCACTAGATATGCTGGCCTTGAACACTTCCAGGGATGGGGCATCTACAACTTCTCTGGGCAAGATATCAAAAAATTAAAAATGGCTGATACAGTCAATCCTCAGGCAGATTTCTTTGCAGCTACAACAAGGGTACTGCCTAATCAAGAAATGTGTTGCTGATTCCAGAGCAGATTAAAAGAATTGGATACTAGGGAGACTAAAAAAATGATGACGTGAGCTAGCAATGCACAAACAGCCATGTCAGAGCATAGGATCATTTAAAATATGGTAACATCTATACTGAATTAGTTGAAAATTAATTCTAAAGTCCATATATTACAATTCAATGAGCAGTCATAATTCCTCTTGTGTAGATTAAAATGTACACCAAATCTTGCAACACATCAGTGAGAATTTCCACACTAATACTTTTTGACACTTAGCACTCCTATAGTTCACTGTGAACACCCTGGAGATCAACAGAGTCCAAAGGGGGTAAACTCTGTTCAGTTTCCAGTTCTGAAAATTATTTTTGTTGTGAAATCTTCAGGAAGTTAGATATGAGAGAAAGCTGTAACAAAACAATTTCTTACATGTGAACAAGTGATACCAGCAAAAGCCATGCTGTATTTGCATACACATACCCCTTTCTGTCCAATGTGTATTTCTCTCACATGCATATCAGGAACATTTAGTTTGTTTAAGGGTTTGTTTGTATGAACTACAACTTGCCTTTAACCAAAGCAATTTTTTAAAGGAGAATTTAATAGTCCATACTGTCACTGATTTTTAATGCTGACTTTGAAACAAAGACACTTGTTCCATAGTACAGGGGAAGAGTCTTAATGGACAATACATTGGGTACAGAGCAGAACAGCATCTGAAAATTAGAGGAAAAACAATATTTCACAGTTCATTGGGTATAATTCCCACATAAATAATTGAATTATGCAGCAAAATACTTTAAGAAAACAATTTAGCATTCTAATGTACATTGATTTGCCTCACTGTGAGGTAGAAAGCACTTCATTTAACAGGGAGGTCTGTGGCTCAGCTGATACAAGTCACAGAGTGCACAGTGGCAGGGCCTTGGAAGGAACCTGAAGTGACATGTAGTGAAGGACTCATTTAAATAGGAATATTTTGGTCCACATAGGCTACATGTAGAATCACAGAATTTTACAACTATTTAGGTTGGAAAGGTCTCTTAGTTCATCAAGTCCAAGTGTTAAGGTTGCACTGCAAGCTCCACCACTAAACCATATCCTCAAGTGCCACATCTACATGTCTTTTAAATACCTCCATGGTGGTGACTCCCTGAGCTGCCTGCTCTAACCTGTCTGTCTTGACACTCCATTTGGTGAAGAAATTTTTCATACTATGTGCATGCTTTTTTGCTACAAAATATGTAATTACTATCTACAATTCACCCCCACTTGACATTTCTTACCCCTTCTGGATGTTAACACTCCATTTGCACCATACTGGGATGCTTTATTTAACCATAAATGTAGTCAGTTAGAAATCATTCTAGTTCTGAAAAAAATAAAGTTACAGTCAAGACATTTAGAGACTGCTTTACAAATCACACAGATGAACAGTTCAACCAAAAGGGGCACAGACAAAAGGAGTCAGGCAGCTGAGAGCAGTAACCCCTTAAGCCAAAGCCACAGCAGAAAGGTCATTACATTATCTTGTCAGTGCACATATGGTCCTCATGTAAAAAGCTTCTGTCCCATCTGTGAGGTTGCTCTACCAATATGTGTTAATGACATGCTGAGACATCATTTCAACTGCAGAGCTGATTTTCTCCAAACTCTTCATTTGGTCATTACCAGCTCTCCTCCAAAATAAAAGCACAGGGTATCACTGAGTCAATTCAGGTCTGTAGCAACTGCATTGATGAGTCCTCATAATGTTACATATTTGTAACTGCAGGATGAGGGAAAACAGAAGTAGCTTTAAGGCTTCTTCAATGCATATTCCCTTGCTTTCCTTTAATTTTCAGAAAGATTCATACTTTAGAGTCAGCATAAATATTAACATTTCTAGAACACCAGTGATATTTGAAGAAACTTTAACAAGTTTTCAAAATTTTTATCAGAACTATAGAAATTAAGTATTCGCCAGCAGGCAAGTATGAACAGAAAGATGTTTCTGTACCTTTTTGAACAGAGGTGCAACATTTGTTCTCCAACGACAAGGAATTTTTCCCAAACTCCATCAAGGATGATATACAATAGCCATGGATGCCAGCCAACTCTCACAGCAGCTCGGACACCACCCCTAGGGTGCCATGGATGTGCATGAGTTGAACTCCCTTGAGTCACTCCTGCCTCAAACCTCTCTGATGGTAGCTCTTCCTCTACTTCCACCCTTTTACTGAACAGAGGAGTGGGAGACCTTGCTGGTGAGGAAAAGACAAGGTAGCACTGGATACTTCAGACTTCTGTGTGTCTGCAGCCACCAATCCACTCACCCCACGTGGTTACAGTTCTACATTTTCTTTGCTCAGGTTTTTTCCTCTAATGCAGCGGTGAGTATTGGCTTTGCATGGCCAGGCTTGGGTGGTGAGCAGCTATGGGAAAGGGGAGGGGTCTTCTGAGAGAAGCTGTCAGAAACTTCACCCTCTTGTGCCTATGAACATCTGACTACTCCTAAATAGAAGTACGTAGCATAGATGCTGTAACTCCTAAAACTTTCAGTCTTCTGCAAAGTCAGGATAACATATACCTATGTTAGGTACCTTTTTCTCCATGCAAGCATTTAATTTTCCCCGATTAGGATTAATTATTTTTACTTTTAAAATGCAGGAGGTTTGGGAGTTACTTAAAAGTTGTTTTTCCTCAATATGTTTCAAGTTTTAAGGCTGTGCATGGAGGAAGAATGAAGAATAAAACTAAACGCTGAGTGTACAAAGAGCAGAACAACTGTTTTTAATTTCTTCTCTTGCAGCACTGGAGGAAGCCTCTGGGAATAAATGCCTGCTTTTCTACTGAATTTCACTTAAACTTTGGAGTTCGAGGTTTTGGGTTTCAGAAGGTTGTACACTTTGATGAGTCAATATTAGTGTAAGCATTTGAGACAGGGAATCAGGAACATCTGGTTTTGATACCTACACAAACCTCTGTTGCAGTCATGGAGTGTCTAGGTACAAAGAGGGCTACCCTGCAGCTTCAACAGAACAGCAAGTCTCAACTACAACACCAAGGCTTAGCTCTGCTAATGAAACGCAAAGCACACACATACAGCTTATCCATTCTGTTGGGGGTTATCACTTGTGCCTTGGGCACTCTTTCATGAGGTATAAGAAAAATCTTGTCTGAGCATTCAGTAAGACAGACTAAAAGGGTAGAGAGGCGGTGAAAGAAAATACCAACCCCGCAGACAACTGACGGGTAAGAGGCAAGTGTGAGGAAATAACAGAACTGAGTTGTCAGGACATTATCCATAAGCAACTTAGCCAGCATGTCTGTGATTGAGGGTGCAGTTTCATAAGCCCATCTGAACTCACTGTCCCTTCTACCCAAAACAAGTAAGAAAGCAAGCCCCTTGATTGTACAGCTCAGAAGAAATATCTGGTTGAGTATTCCAGACAATACAAATTAGCAAGAATTCCTTTGACTTGACTTCTACTAAATGAACTAAAATTTAATACTTCTTTTATAGAATATTTCTCAGCATAGACAATTTAAAACACTGATTCCTAAATGGTCTTCAGAGTTTTTTTTTTACACAATTAATTTACTCATTAATGTAAGGCAAATCAGTGCCAGTAACATTACATGCTCAGTCATATGTTCATAGGCTACATTCCATATGATTTCTCAGACCTAGACATAAGCAACATACTGATATACCAAGACAGCTACTTAGACACTCTTAGCTATGTCAAAGACAAAATATTACTGAAATTAGTAATTCTTGGAAGAATCTCTCCCCAAATATCAAATGAAATGAAGTTGTAACCTGAGACAAAAATGGCCTTTTCTGACAAACACCTCCAAGTTCTCTGCAGAAAACTGTTTGATTGAATGAAAGCTGGTGAAAATGCACTTTAAAAACATGACTGTGCATTCCATACAACTAACCACTTTTTGCCCTAAAAAAGATGAAGGTATGTTTGTATTGCATGTAAAGCCACAGCTAACATCCTTCTATAACAACATCCCTGATGTTTGCTTATTGTTTCCATTTTGTACTTTCCCTTGAGCATTCTTCACGAAAAGGATTGAAACCAGTGTCCTTCCAAGAGTACATAGAAGAGATTCCTCTCCAAGGATAGGGCTCATGTAAAAGGAACTGCCTAAAAGTTCATACAGAAGCATTTTCTCAATCATATATATGATCTATTAATGTAACAGCCTTTAGAAAGTTAGAGAACCTGCAAGATGAACATTGTGAGTATTACATCCAAGTTTATATTGAAGACAGGCTGCAAAGTCATGACATTATTTCATCATGCTGACTTTCATTATTAAATATTATTTGCTATTGCAATAAATATTTTTTAACACTTGGGAAGTAAAGAATGACTGTATGATTCTGTGCTATCCTGAAGTAACTTTTAATGGCTTTTAATTAATGCCACTTTCTACACTGAACTGCAGCCACAGGACATACATAGTAAGTCACAAAATGCATTTGAATCATTCATATAGACATGGCAGGAAGGTAACTCTCACTTAATAAACAGCACTAAGAAGTCACCTGAGTGTAGAGCTTTAAATACCATTGCCCTTTGTTACAGAAATCGTCTTGAAAGACAACAAAGATATAAGTACAATCTTCAATCAAACAATCTGAAGCTCTTTGGTTGGAGTTTACACTTGGATACTTTTTTATTATTAATTTAACAATAACACCTTCATATCCTAAACCCATAATTAAAACAGCTTGTCTAGGCATAATTCAGCTGGAGAGGAATTCCTTTTTCCTTGAGCTGCCTCCACTTAAAATCTATATTCCTTCTGAATTATAAAGTACTTCCATGTTTTTAACAAATAATACACAAATTACATAAAGGCCAGCATCCTAAATAACACTGCATAAATTCTTGTTTTCCTCCATTTACATCTGACATGTTCTTCTGAAAGAAATGGAAAATTTAGACTAACCTTGCTTAGTTATGACTGAGGCTGATGACTGGGAAGTTGAAGGTTTCACAGCAGACCTTCTGGGTAATTTTGTATCTCTTGTTGCCAAAGATACTTAAAAGATACTACGTTGAACACAAAGGTTTTGCTCTTGACTTCAACAGCAACAAAAAAAAAAAAAAAGCCAACACCAGGTTGGGTTTCTTTTTATTTTTATGTTAAAACATTAAAGCATAACATTTCACCAAATACAGGAAATTTAGGGGTTGTCTGACATTACAAACATCTGGATCATCAAGAGAAAGTGTTGAGCTATACATAGTCTGACGTTAATCTATCAATTTAAGGTATATTAGTACATGATTAAAACATGGCCAAAATACAGAATCACAAAATAAGTACCTTGATGCTTCTAAATCTGAGACAAGTCAGGGAACTGAGTGCAATAAATTTCCAACAAATGTCTATACACTCAATTACAACCTCAGGGCAGAATTACTCCAGGAATATTGGTAGTTCATAATCTTCTGACTCATTCACATTCAATTTAGTGAAAATTTTGATTTGAGACCTTGATAAAAACATTTTAAAAAATACAACATTTAACAAATGTGAAAAAAGAAGTTGTCTTCACAGGAAAATATGGATTGCTTGCCACTCCAGTCCTTAATTGCCTATATGTTTTACAAATCTTTACAAAACTAATTTGTATCCATTTTGGTTTCAAAAACATAGTACATCTGAAAAATAAAATATGACTCTACTGATGGGTAATACAAAGACATGAACACACATTTAAAATTACTTTCGAAAGTAAATCTTTTAAGTAATACAGCTAAAAGACAAGTTAAACATAGTACAATAAACCATGCATCTTCTGACTTGTCAGATCAGCTAAACTACTCGGTTAACATACAGTAACACTTTTAAACACTTCATAAATTCAGCTTTTCTAGCACAAGGGGAAAAAAAACAGATTAAATTTGTTCTTCAAGTGGTTCAAGGCTGTCCAAGTGTTTTTTAGGTGTATCATCACTATGACGGCTTTGGCAATGGGTTAAATGTTTCTTAAAGCCTCGGGGAAAATTTGATTCAAAATTACAACGGGGACACTTCAACAAACTTTGACCATGAGCAGCAACATGATTTTTAAGAAGAGACTCCAAGAGAAAAGCTTTGCCACATATTTTACATTTGTAGGGGCTTTGAACATTATGCTTGTTAACTAAATGGTGCAAGACAGCACCTTTTTTCATTGCACGACAGCAACAAATTTTGCAGTAATACTTTCCCTTGCCACGCTTCATGTATTTTGCTATTTCTTCCTCAGAGATGAAAGCCTCTTTCTCTTCAGTAAACTGAAGCACACACTGTGGCTGCGTAGGAGTAGTTGCATCCATTTTGCTCTCTTTGCTGTAATCAGATGACTCCATATCATACTGCTCTTGGTCACTGTTGGATTCTTGCTCCTTTATCTCCATTGAGTCCACCGCTGTTTTTCCACACTCACTGCTATTTAGTTCAGAATCTGAGTTCTCCTGGTTTTCCTTCTTGGGTTTCTTTTTTGGGCAGGAATATAACATGTGGTCAGGTGATTCTTTGGCTAATATTGATTGTTCATCCTGTGAGAATAAATCATCCAGTGGTTTCTGATCATCTAAACTGTGAGAGAGAAAATCACTCTCACCAGACTCACTAGGTGTTTGGGGCTCAGAAAAAAAGCCCGAAGCAGACTTGTGAGGCTCGGAAAACAGGATGTTCTTCTGGATTTCAGAAGGTACAGTAGTTTCAGCATGTCTCTGGACATCAGAGGTTAGAGCAGCAGCAGGCTTCTGCATCTCAGAAAATACAGCATGCTTTTGAACATCAGGGGAAACAGCAGATTTCTGGCAGTCTGTGAAAACAGCTTGCTTGAGTGTCTCAGGAGAAACAGGAGTAGGTTTCTGGGACTCAGTAAAGAGGCCATGTTTCTGAACTTCAGGAGACGTGGATTTCTGAGACTCTAGAAAGGAAGTAGACTCCTGAACTTCAGAGGAAATGGAAGGGAGTTTCTGGGCTTCAGAAAACAGGGCGTGCTTCTGGACTTCAGAAGAAACAAGAGCAGATTTTTGGGCTTCAGAACACACAGCTTGTTTTTGACCCTCGGTAGAAACAGCAGAAGCAGACGTCTGATTCTGGGGCTCAGAAAAGACAGCACGTTTCTGGACATCAGTAGAAGCAGTAGGATTAGATTTACGAGTCTCTGGGAACAATACTCTTTTCCGAGGTTCAGGGAAATGAGCCCGTTTCTGAATCTCGGATGAAGCAGCAGAGGTGGATTTCTGAGTTTCAGGAAAATACATAGATTTCCGTGACTCAGAGAGTTTCCAAGATTCAGGAGATACTGAAACACCAGGCTTACGGACCTCAGGAAAGAAAGAAGGCTTCCAAGAGTCAGAGGAAACAGTGTGACTAGACTTTCGAAGCTCAGGAGAAACAGGGGGAGAATGCTTCCATGTGTCAGGGGACAGAACAGGTTTCCAGCCTTCAGGGTAAACAGATGAGATGGGTTTCCAGGGCTCAGAAGAAACAAGAGTAGACTTCTGGGATTCGGAAAAGGACGTAGACTTACACGAATCAGAAACAAGTCTCCTAGGTTCTGGCAACACAACCGGACCAGGTCTTCGGGACTCAGGGGCAGACCTCCGGGATTCGACGGACACTGACATGGCAGGCTTTGAAGCCCAGGGAGAAACCGTGGAAGACTTCTGCACTTCGTGAGGTGAAGACCTCCAGGGCTCAGGGGAAACAGCCGGCCCAGGTCTCCATGACTCTGGTGAAACTGCAGAAGCAGGCCTCCGGGTTTCAGGAGAAGAAGCAGAAGCAGGCCGACGTGTTTGAGAGGGATGCCTCCGTGGCTCAGGAGACCCAGCTGGAGCATACCTCCGTGGTTCAGGAGACACTGCTGGGGGAGGTTTCTTTGGCTCTGGTGACACAGCTGGGGAGTATCGGCGGGGTTCTGGGGACATAGCGGGAGAATGGCGCCGGGGCTCTGGTGACATGGCAGGGGAGTGCCGACGGGGCTCTGGAGACGTTGCTGGGGAGTGCCGGTGGGGCTCTGGAGACACGGCTGGGGCTGGCTTCTGGGGGTCGGGGGACACGGCTGGGGATGGCTTCTGGGGGTCGGGGGACATGGCAGGGGATGGCTTCTGGGGGTCAGGGGACATGGCAGGGGATGGCTTCTGTTGGTCAGGAGACAGCTTCTGTTGGTCAGGAGACATGACAGGAGATGGCTTCTGTGGGTCAGGAGACACGACAGGGGGTGGCTTCTGTGGGTCAGGGGACACAGATGAGGCTAACTTCTCTGCATTGGGAGATGTGGCCTGGGCTGACTTTTCTGGATCTGGGGACACAGTCTGGACTGACTTCTCTGGTTCTGAGGAAGCCACCTGAGCAGATTTCTGGAGCTCTGGAGACACAGATTTCTGAAGCTTGGGGGAAACAACTGGTTCAGATTTGGGGAGTTCAGGAGAAAGGGCAGGTTTGCATGACTCAGGGGAAAGGGCAGGTTTCTGTGGCTCCAATGTGACACTTTTTTTGGATAAATCTGAATCTCCTTCTACCTGTTGCTCTTTCTGCTCTTCGTTCCACTTCTCAGGTGCTGCATGCTGTGCTTTGATGTGATAATATACGTTGCAATACATCTTGCTGGTAAAGAAACATTTATGGCAGTGAAACAGTTTTGCACTTTTTTGATAAAATATAAGTTTACCCAAACCAGCAGCATCCATTTCATCACAACACTCTGGGTGAACAGTACCCATATGAATTTGTATGTTTTCATAGTCAGTTCCCCTGAAGCTGCAGTAGTCACATTCCAAGCGCTCTGTGGTTTTACGCAGTATCTGCAACATGTCCATTTTTCTATAGGCAGTAAGTTTCCACAGCACTGCACCTTTTAAAGAGGAATTTTCAGTTCCTGCAATAAAGGAAAAAGATCTGTATAGTTATTCATCCAGGTTAATTTCAACTCCATCATTCCTAAATAATCACATAGGCTTTTTCTCTGCTCACCCTCCTCCCTTTTTAGAAAGCATAGATTTCACAGATACTGACTTCATAGAGAAATCCAAATATAGGTGTCACCAACTCCTGAAAATCATTTTGCATCCGTAAAACTTGAAAAAAAGCTTATATTTAACAATAGGCCTTCCTACCTATGTAAAAAAACTGGAAGCAAATGATAAAAAAATGATGACGAGCAAAGTTTGAATTTCATTTGATAAATGTGACTTGTTTTCTCCATCGTCTTCTCTTCCCATATTTGATGTGCTTTTATTGACATTGTATTAGTTATATTATACATGTAAACTGAAAACAAAAAGTACTTTGGAAAGTACTTGAAACACTGCCAGTGAGATAAGGCCATTTAAAAAATGCATCTCCATCATTAAATTTCAAAGGTAATCATCAGTTTTTGACAAAGACCAAGAAAAATTCAAGAAAACAGGAGCCTAAAGCCTAGGCTGTTTTCATCTGTCAAACACTGGCTTCCTTTCACTAATTACATGAAAAAAAATAATGCTGATCATAAAAACTTCATCTATTATGAAAAGGACTTTTCCTGTTCCATCATTTCATCTGTTGCCCCAATAGCAACAGAAATACTATTTAAGAAAAACAGTGGAGTTTTTTTACCAGTTGATATAGTTAACAGTCCGCTGTATCCAGAGCATTATTTTCCTCACCCCAAAGATGGAAATTTCTCAAATTAATGTTTTTTGCAAGACTTCAAAAAAACCGATACAATGACAATAAAAACAAACAAAAAACCCACCCTAAAAACCAAACAAAAACACCCCAAACATAAATAGCTTTTAATGATTTGGCCAGATTCCCTTATTTCCAACAGAATTTTACCAGATCAGCTGCAATAAACAGAAAACCAAGTCTAGCCATATTCTGTAGTTACATTGATATAAAACTGGAAGGTAAAAAGGACATTTAAGTTAAATGCACACACTTTTTTCTTGTAGGTTGAAATTAAACAGTTGTTACATGATTAATCATGCTAAACTATCAACCTAATTTTGGGAGTTGTAAAACACACTGCTTCAAAACACTCAAAACTGTTGTTTTATTTTAACTTTAATTTATCTGTCTAAATATATATGAGACTAACAAGTCTAAAAATATGCATTCAAAGCAAGTTTTCTTAATTTATTCCTAAAGCATTTTCCCCCCCGGTTTCTTATGGAAATGAGGCTTACACAAACACATTGCCCTACAGTCAATGCCAATCAAACTGGACAAAGCAATCCAGCCTTACTTTGCATTTCTACACCTTTCATGAAAATCAGGAGCTAGAGAATGCGAGTAATGCCTCCACTGAGGCAGAATATGTCACTTAGCAGCGACTTCTTCTGTTTAGCCTCTACACAAATAGTCTTGAAACGTTCAGAGCAAGCAGTGTCTGATTCAGCTTGTAATTAAGGAAAAGGGGAAGGAATTAAAAATACTACAGCAGTGAGCTGCTTTGGGCTTGGGGCAGACAGAATGAAAGCAAATTACCAGTGCTGCTAAAGGATGAGATAGATAAAGCAAAAAAAACAGGAAAGAAGGATTGGCTGAGGAGTAAGAGGGCACAAATCCTTAAGAAATAGAGGTTCACTAACTCAGATGCTTATGGAGCAACTCCTTTGCATGCATTGTGCGTACACACTTCACATTAAGTACAGGAACAGGTAGATTTCCAATTGGGAAGCATGGTGGAACCACACACAGAGCTTTAAGGAGGATCTTGCTTTACAACCATGAGGCAAATGAACAGCATCCGACCACAGCCTAACTACAAATGAGAAGTAATTACTCTGCTCTACAAACACTGAAGTGGAAGGACCTTTCAGGTAAAAGTTGCAGTTTCCCAGCATATCCCAGCCATACAAAAGACACCTCAAACTGTAGACCACACCACATTCAGTGTGGACCTAAAACACTTCCCAGCATCTTATAACAAGTTTTTTATGTCTATAAAAGAAGAAAACAAAATTAAGATGACAGCAGTGATCAGTAGGCTGTATCTCTGCAACAGAAAATAACTTGCCAATTGTAAAATTCTGTAGAACATCATATCTTAGTAGTCCAAAGGATTTTCAAGTCTTTATGAATTACAGTTTATGGTTTGTTTGCAGGACTCGAGACAATGGGAGGAAAGGAAGATTTAAATTTGAATGCAAAAAATTCTGAATTGCTGATATAAGCGAAATAAAAAGGTTTTAGTTTTTTTTTAATCAAGTCACAGCAGAAAATAATTAGGACAATAAAGACATACTGCGGTAACCACATTTTTAGACTTGAAAGGGAATTTATCAATTCCAAAATTGGCTGTAATCCTGAATTATCCATTTTCTTTTCAGTAGAAAACCAAAAAAGGGCTTTTCCAATTTGAATTTATCACAGTTTATAACAAAGTTTACCAGACAATCTTTTCTACCCTTTTCACATGCCACCTGTTGCCCTTGCTGCTAAGCTTTTTTGACCATGAGATTATTTTGGAACCAAAGAAGTTACAGGCACAGCCCAGATATCCAAAAGTCTTGACGGTCAAGCCTTTTGCATAAGAAATAACATTAAAGAGCTGAGGGCACTTTCTCTCACATTCCCATCACTCACCATTTTTAGTTCTGTAACTCAACCCACTGTATCTGGCAGTCACTGAAGTAGCTGCCTCTTCTGTTGAAATCTCTACCTAACTGAGGCACCCTATTGAGCAAGACAACTCTTCGGTATTGCAGTGCCTTAGGCCGCAAGTCCATGGAATAGTAAATCTAGTATTAGATTAGTTACTGAGATCAGTAACTTAAACAGTAACAAACTTGAACAGTGCTGAGCCCCTACTAACTCATGCTTGTCAATTTAAATTTGTTGAAACACTTCTGAAAGAATAAACTCTGAGATGTTGCTGGTTCACTTAGCACAGATCTAAATAGCTAGTTTGAAAGATTTTCCTGTCAAGCCCTCCAGATTCCTTCTCAATATTGAGCTCCAAAGCCACTGTCTCTACACGGTTTTGGTTGCTGCCCTCCTCTGTACTCAGGTTTACCACACAAATTGCTCTGCTTCACGCAGCTCCTTGCCATCAGCTCCTGCATCAGAACTTGTTCTGCACTGGATCCTGCCTTGCCTAGTTGGGTGAAAGTGCAAGGAACAACATGTCACTGTTTTCTAAAGAGTCCTACACCAGCAAAGCCAGCCAGCCTAGAAAACATATGCTCAGCAACCAGGTCCCCATGGCCTTGGTCCTGCATGAACTGTGATGTAATCTGTGCTCAGCAGCATCTTTTTCGCAACACTAAGGGAGATGGACCATGCTCCCTCTGTGTAAATACATTATTACAGACATTAAAGGGAACTAGCTCTGTGCTGCTGCAAATCAAATCCATAAATGTGCAGTGCAGCAGTGACTATAACTGACACTGTGCTGTATGCCACTATAACACTACAAAGCACAACACATTCCTTAACTGCTCTTTCTGCATTCCCTCCTACTTTTCTCACTTTCCATGGCTGCACTCAGAAAACAAATACAGATGCAGCCTAACAGAACTAATTATCTGTTCTGTGAACACACTACAACCGAAGCAGAAGCCTGAAGCCCAGCATTTATGTCTGTCCTGTGTCCACATCCTGCCTTAAAGACAAAATACTGTGATTCAACTAAGATTCTGGGGCTTGCAATACTAAATTTCAACTTAAGGCAGCCAAGACTCATTCAGAGTCTTCCTAAGACACATTTCCCACTGAAATATACCTGAACATGTAAGCGTGTCTGGCTAAAAGCTCACTATATCCTCAGATATCAAGCACAGTAACAGCATCAACACCAACTCAGCTCTTAGCTGACTTGAAGTGATACAGATCAATGTCCATCACTCAGGTTTAAAGCTGCCTGAAGATACAAAAATCTCAGCAGTGGGACCACCAGTCCCTACTGCTGCTCCATCAGCCACCTCTCCCAACCCTTCTTCTTTCATGCATGTTAAGAACCTACATACAGTAGGTACTCTCTCCCTCGACATGCTGCAGATCCTTACACCAGTTCCTGTCCCCTATATTGCAGTTCTGGCTATAATCTCCTCCACCAGAGGAAGAAAAACAGAAAAACAGCATGCGGTAAGGATTGGTAATGAGGGCATGTATCTACCTGAGAAAAGAACAACCATCACTGTTTTTCTTGATTTGTTCTTAACAGCCAAGAGGCTAAAGCTATGATTTGGCAGAAAGAAGAAGTATCCAGGAAGTCAGAGGCAGTGAGATAACCGCAAATTCAACCAAAAATTGGTTGAAAAGTTGGTTATGAGTACCTCAAGGCAGCCACAGAGTGGACTCAAACAGCATTAGAAGTTTCTGTTGAACTCACATTAAACTGAGCGATAGGAGCATCCTAAGCTAATGCACAGAGAGGTGAGACTTCCTGATGTCTTCCTAGCCAAGACATCCAGCCACATCAGAGATGGTTCCTGGATTCCGCACCCCTTCTTCCACAAGGATCCCACTTAAGATTAAGCCATACTTCCTACAGCCTCTCAAAAACCTTCCAGTGGAAGGAAAGTTGAAAAATGGAGAGGAGATACATATAAGAAAGAATCCATGCGGGAGATGGCACAACATGACTCACAGTGAACAAGATAGCTCTACTTTTTAACTCTGTTCCAATTTCGTAGCTACAAGTCTTCCAATCATTCCTGGTAACTTTTAATAAACACATCCTACATTTAGCATTGCAACATTTCATATATACTTGCATTTTTCCTCTACAGAAGATAAGCCGTGACTGTCTGAGGGAAGCAACAAAGGTCTCGAAGCTAAAGATCTAGACTATCTGTGAGCACAGAGAAATAGATTTCTTTTAACATTACATGAAGAAATTCAGACCATAGCAACAAGTAGTTTGCCACATCATTGTTCAAAATCAGACTGTCTTGGTTCTCAGTGGAAGAAGAATCTATAATTCTTTCTCTTTCAATAAACAATCAAGCCCGGTGAAATATAAGCAGGGAGAGGACATGCAACATACTTTCATGACATCAACACAGCTGGAAAAATGATCCAGAAGAAAACCCTGTGATTTTCTGCAATGCCCTACAACTATACATAGGATTCCCTATACCAGTCACTGCACAGGAAAGGATCACTGTTTATTTTTATCAGCCTTGGAAGTTTCTTGCAGGCAAACAGATCAGTCATAACCTCTGTCAGTGAGGCTGGTCAATGGTAAATTTGTTCCCAGCAAAAGAAAGCTGGGTAAGTGAAATATAGCAACATCATTGCCTCTGCTAGTAGGAACAGATCCAGACTTTTTCTGGGTTTAAGCAAAAGGAAAAATTACATGTTCTTGCAGTGCCAAAAAGTAAATGGCAGTCTGGTGGCAGCATGATGCTTCTCTTGAAGCTACATCCCTGTGTTGTGACTGACAAAGAGAAGTTTAGCTCCCAGAGGAAGCTGCATACAAACATTCCACAGTGGGGCAGAGCAGGCACTTCACATCGCACTAGGCAGGTAAGGGCATCACTTCCAAGGCACCAAGAACAAGACAGGCAGCCTTATGCTCCTGCTAGTCCTGAAGTGTCCACAGTATCTGACTACAACCTCACATCTGAACTCCCAGCTACCAGCCAGTCTATTCAGCCTAAGTTCCATCAGCAGCAATTGCTGAACAAGATCTTTAAAATTACACAGCTATACACTCTAACCCAATCAGCCACTGAAACAGTAAGATATGCTAAGAGCATGGGAGGCACCAGATCCAGGCAGGAAATGCTGTATTATGAAGTTCCGAGTTTGCAGGAAAGGTTCAAGTCAGGGGAGATCTAAAGTGACAATACTTGATGCACATGCAGATGACTTAAGAAACACAAAGCATCCAGAACTGCAGCAATTTTGCAATATTTCAATCTTTGCTAAGAGAATGACAAGTCTACACAACATTAGCTCTCAATACAAGATTTAACAACAGTCTAAATTGCAGAGTAAAATCAATGTACCTTTGACAGATTCAAGATAGAAGAAATTAATTCCATGTACTTCTGACACAGCTTTTTAACTCTATGTTCACAATTCCACTTAGCTGGTTTCCAAAAACGGCCCCAAAAACCTCATTTTTGCAGTGCTGCACCTGAGCTAATTAAGTGCCACCAGACCCACTAGCACATTACAATCTAGTCAAGAACTGAATTAAGGTTGTGAAACTTGGTGATAACAGGCTAAGAATTCCATTTGCACTACTCTGAAAGAATATAGGGCTCAAGGGAAGATTATGAAAAAGAAATATGAAATCCAAAATTTCTGTATTCCTCACTTGCAAAAAATTCATAAATCATTGAGGTTGGAAAAGACCTCTGAGATTATTGAGCTCCACCTGTGACTGAACACTACCTTGTCAAGTAGACTATGGCACTCAGTGCCACATCCAGTCTTTTCTTAAACACCTCCAGGGACAGTGACTTCAACACTACCCTGGCCAGCTCTTTCCAATGTCTAATCACTTTCACAGTGAAGAAGTTCTTCCTAATGTCCAATCTAAGCGTCTGTTGGTGCAATTTAAGATTATGTCCTCTCGTCCTGTCACTTGTTGCCCGGGAGGAGAGGCCGATCCTCACCTGGCTACAGCCTCCTTTCAGGTGATTGTAGAGAGCGGTGAGGTCCCCCCTAAGCCTCCTGTTCTCCAGGCGGAACAACCCCAGCTCCCTCAGCCGCTCCTCACAGGACACGCACTCCAGAACTGTCGTGAGCCTTGGTTCTGCACCTGCTTCTCTGCTCCCACGTGCGACGCAGCCGCTCCCGGCAGCTATTTCTGTCACCGGGGAAGGGCCCGGTCCCGGCGGGGACACGTCCCGTGCCGAACTCGCTATCCCAGGACAGCAGAGCGGCAGCGTGCTGCTCCTGCTCCTCGCTCCGCCGGCATCACTTTAACTTTCCTGCGGGGAGGGGGTGCCTGCGGGCTCGGCTTTCCCGGGGCCGTCGGCTCCCCGCTGCCCGGCCCTCCCGGGGCCGCACCCCCGGGGCCGGGGCTACGCCGCCCGCCCATTCAAGCCGCCCCTCCGGGCGCACTCTCTCCCGGTCTCCCCTCTCTCTCTTCCCTCCCGAGCGCGGCCCCGCCGGTTTTGTTCCCCCCGCGCCGGCACCGGCAGCCGCCGCCGCCGCCCCCCACGCGGCGGGGGCTGGACAAGGGGAAGGCCCAGGCCCGATGCCCAGGGGGAGGGAGGGAAGCCCGCCGGGCCCGGCCGGCTGGAGCGGGGGCCGAGCGGGACGCAGCGCCCGCACTCACCGTTCGGCACCTCCGGGACGGCGGGCGCGGGGCCGGGGGGGCCGGGCCGGGCTCCCCCCGCCAATGGCGGCGGTGGCGGCGGCGGGAGGCGGGACCGGGTCACGTGCCGCGGCCGCGGCGGCGGGGACGGGGGCGGGGCCGGGCCGCGCCGCCCTCAGCGCCCGCCGGCAGGGGGCGCTGCCGCACAGGGGGGCCCGGCCGTGTCTGAGAGCCCACAGAGGGTTTGTCCAGTGCGGAGAAAATTCCAGAATCCCAGAAACGCAGAGTCACAAAATCACAAAATAACTTGCAAAAGACCTCTGAGATCCTCGGCTATGACCAAACACCACCCTCGGTGCCATGTCCAGTTTTCTTTAAACACCTCCAGGGGCGGTGACTCCACCTCCTCCCTGGGCAGCCCATTCCAATCACCCCTGAGTGAAGAAATTCTTCCTAATATCCAGCCTAAAAATACTGTTTAAGACCGTGCCCTCTCATCCTGTCGCTGGCTGCCTGGGAGAAGAGCCTGACCCCCATCTGACCCTCCTTTCAGGTAATTGTAGAGAGTGGTAAGGTCCCCCCTGAGCCTCCTCCTCTCCAGGCTGAACACCCCCAGCTCTCTCAGCCGCTCCCTATGGGACACCTGCTCATCGCTCTTCTCTGGATCTGCTCCAGCGCGTTAATATCCTTCCTGAATTGAGGGACCCAGAAATGGACATAGGATTCTACATATGGGCTCAGCAGTGCCAAATAGGCCACACCTCAGGTACTGTGTTCAGTTCCGGACCTCTCAATTCAGGAATTGCTTTTTGTCTTTTGGTTTTTGCAGTGCTTTTTGTCTGATGTAGAAAGAATGACCAACTCACAGAATCAATTTAGTTGGGAAAGACCTCTGAAATCAACTCCAACCTATGACTGAATACCCCCATGCCAAGCAGACCACAGCACAGCACTTGGTATCATTTCCCGTTTTTCCTTAAACAACTCCAGGGATGGCTCAGACTCTCTGGAGGCTGAAGGGCATTTTGTTAAGATAGAAGCTGGGGGTAACCCAGGTTCTTGTTACTAGATCCCTTGAGGCACATTAGTGTGAAACGACACTGAATGATCAGTATTTGTAAATAAACAATGCAGGGTTTATTATAGAACAGTTAGTTTGCAAAGGAAAACAGGTATGGAGCCGTTTTGGTGGTTATTATCTATAGTAATACAACATGAAAGCATTACAATATGAAAGTGCAACGGCAGCACGCAAGGACACACACAAGGTGAAAGAAAGAGAGACAGGACTAGAGAAGAAGGGAAGGGAAGGGAAGGGAAGGGAAGGGAAGGGAAGGGAAGGGAAGGGAAGGGGGAAGGGAAGGGAAGGGAAGGGAAGGGAAGGGAAGGGAAGGGAAGGGAAGGGAAGGGAAGGGAAGGGAAGGGAAGGGAAGGGAAGGGAAACAAGAGTGTGAAGATCTCACCACCCTAATCCTCCCAGCAAGACTTGGTAGCTGTACAGTCTTGGTTAAAGTGGTGGTCGAGTGATGAGGGTAGTCCTGACTAAATGGAGGAAAAATCGGCAGAATGTATAATCTCTCGGGTTTATGCTCACTCAGGTTCAGGTGACTATAAATCAGGTACCTCCTCAGGAGCAGGGAGCTTGATGTAAGAATGTGGATCAGGGGACACTTTCTAAGACAGCACAGCTGCACAGCGCAGCCCAGTCAGTTGTGCCTCATTATGTTGCATCAGCAGAGATGAACATGCTCTGGTCGCACAAGAATTCTCTGGTATTTCCCTCGGGGAGGAAGAGGACGTGGTTTGCGCAAGGAAGCACAACTTATCATGACAAGGGGCACAATCCTCTCCACAGGATCCAGCTCCTATCTCACTCACAGCCCATCATTCACCCTGTGCCTTATCAGATCAGAGATTTAGCCATTACACAACTAAAAGTTCACCTATTCCATCTCAACTAAGCACCCTGGCATCTCCACAAACGAGGACTATTTTGAATCATTGTCTCTTAATAGTTCAGTTTCTCACACGTCCTCATTGCTCTCTACCTCTTCCAGAGGAGGGAAGCAGAGGGAAAGATGCTAAGCTGTTCTCCCTGGTACCCACTGAGAGGACATGTGGGAATGGCTCAGAGGTCCTTCAGGAAAGGTTCGGGATGGAACTTTGGCAGTATTTCCTTACCAAGAGGGTGGTCTCTGTGTCAGGCAGCATTTAGTAGCGATCTGTTGCATCCCCTGGCTGCTTGTATAGAAGCAGTATTTTTCACCAGTTGTATCTAAGCTTCCAACAAAATCAATCCTGCCCGTGTTCTGAAAATATAGCGGAAGTGTAGTACTCAACTACAATTACTGATTGAGGAGGAATTTATTTATTTATTCCACATCTAGATGTCATGGAGAAATCTAGCACCACAGGCTAGATAACCTCCTGATCTTCTGTGTAGTCAACGTCCCAGGCTCATATCTCTTTGACTACAGGTTATACATTCATCACTGGGGATTGTGGTTTTCCCATGACTATCAATAACCAACTAGTTGTTTTCATCTAAGTCTTCAGCTAAGTCTGCCCGTGCTACTCATCCCCCTTGTACTTGCATTTTATCTGGTCTTTATTACTCAAAATGCTGACCCTTCATTTATTCATGGAAATAGTGTGTAAAGTCAACCCAAGGCCAGCTAATAACCTGTCGTTCTAACTTGGTCCTGAGCTTTTCATCTCTTTCTGGTTTGCCAGTGCTTTCACTTATCTTACAGATTTTGATTAAATTTCTAGCTTCTGTAGTTAATAGAATAATTTCCATTGAGAATGGAATCAAACACTTAATTAAATTCCAGATAAACCAGGTGTACCCCATTTATTAGGTTTCTAAGTAAACTTCTCTTCTTTATTCATGTTATTGTTATCTGTAGGTGATTTGGAGTACTTGGAGGATTTCCTTTCAACTTAGCCAAGATGTTTTCTCAAAGGAGGTAAAGAAACCTCACAGAGATTTTCTTCTGGATTAACAATTACAGAGCAAGAATTGCACTAGGAAACAGAGAATATTAAAGAACACATCTCAACCACAGTGAATAAGTCTATTTTTTTAACAGACTTTTTTACTATGTAGTTAAACTTTCTTTTCTAACTTGCTAAGAACTTTTTTCCTTTACATCTAGGGATTTCATTTGATTTATGAAATTATGCTAGGGTTTCATAAGTCTACCCCTTCCAGTTAATATTATTGTTAAAAACACTTGAATATCGTCTGCAGTTCTAGATGTTTTTTTTCCATAGGCAAAATGTAAAAAGTTACCATTTTCGCTGTGAAGTTTCTCAGTAAAAATGCCAGCAGGTTTTTGAAGGCATGGAGTTTAATCATACAAGACAGCTATTTTTTTCCTTCAAATTCCTTGCCTCAGGCCTCTAAATTACATTCTGAAATAGCCTTTTCTTCTTATTATGTGGTAGTAACTGTAACAAATAGAGCAACGAATATGTTACCTAACACTGTAGCTATGGAGAGCTCACAATTCACTGGAGACACATCTAAATACTCCCTGAATACATTTTTACCTTATGTAACATATTCTCAAGTGTTTTCCTCCTTGTAACTTGATCCTTAATTAAGGAACTTAAAAGTTTCCAATATACAATCAACTTTTATCTTTGCATTTCAGGATGTTGTTAAACGTTAAGGAAACAAGACTGAGACATTCAGCCCTGGAAGTGTTTCCATTTTATCTTTGATATCCCGATTTTCTTGACTGAATGTCTGAGAACATAATCGTACACATCCTGTTGTTTCTGGATGCCAATGACCTTCAACAACTGTCAAAACTATGCAAGAACTTCCAGCAGGAAATGTCATCCTATATATCGGTGCCCATATTCAAGTTCATTGTTAAGAAACAAGACGAGGTGGAACTTCCCTTCAGTTTCATCCCTCTTCATTTCTGCATAACCAGATATAGGGAGCAGCACAACACACACATACTTGGGCACCGATCAGTAGTAACAGGCCAAGCCCTCCATGCTGTGGACAATCTAAAGCCACACCCCCTGCCTGGCCAGCTGGAGCCCTCCAGAATTACTTTTCAATCTGTTCATTAGAGTTGGCAACTGAGATCCTGGCAGAAGAAAAAAACCCAAAACACCAATGCTCTAAAAGACTCAGCCCCCGCTTTTCAATTTTTAAGCAGTATCTTCATATTTGATTTTAGACTATATCAACATTTTAAAAGAGAATAGAAAAAAAGAATCTCCCATTTCTGCATGTTTTTGTATCTCCTGCCTTCTGCACATGCTGGGAGCCATTTATGGATCTTGCACAGACCATGAGTCTATACTAACCATTTTTGCTAATCTTTACCCTTTTGGAGCATGTTGGAGAATTTTTTTTTTTTTTTAAATAATCCAGGCTGTTAATTGTAATTGAGCAAAGAACACTGCAGTCCAATGTCTTATGTGTTTGTGTCAATTTGAATGAAAATACTGTAATATTCATGCGGCAGTAGTGAGCCTCTGATAGTATTTATGTAACTGTAGATGGGATATGCAAATTATGCATATTCAGAAGATCAGTTGTGGTCTAATGAAGTGTAAATCACAAAATATATCTGGAAAATATTTTTTTTTTTAGTTATGTAACAATGAAGAAGTTTGGGAGAGGGTTTAACTGCTAAGAGGGAAACCTGGCCTTGGAAAGATGACATTTTCAGTCTTCAAGAACTTCAATGAAAAGCTCAAGTGGAGGCACAGAAGACAGAGTGAATGCCTTTAAGTCACTTAGAAATTATCAGATTAGATTCTGGTTTCCCATCTGTCTCAGATATTTTTTCTTTGTAATGAAACAGTTATAAATAAGTAACTTGAGAATTTTAAATCTCTCCTCTCATCATATAAGATTCAAACAGCACCACCAACTCACAAGTAATTTTCCACTGATTTTCAACATTCCGTCAGGTTTGACGAGAGAAGTACTATTCCATTTTACTTTTTAGGCATATTTTATTCTGATGTTCAATATTATTTTGTACCCAGTGAGTGGGTTTTGTCATGTTCATATTTCAGGCTTTTGTTTGGGCTGTTCAGAACTATTATTGCAAATAAATGCCAGCAGAGAAACTACCTTCAGTGTGAAGAGCAGTGTTGGGTTAACCACGGATGGACCTCCAAAGACTCTCCAAAAACAACTTTCAGCCGTTTGGTTTTAAATTAAAAGAAGCAACAGAATGTATTTAAAAACTGAATGACAAGTTGTCAGTACAATGTTTGGAGTTGAATAAGCTTCTCTAAAGCTGCAACAAGCACAAATGCAGGGATTTTTACTGAATATTTACATTCCACATTAGTTTCCCGTAACACAATAGCTCACGACAGAATAGAGCCCAATCTCAATTTGACAGACAGAATGATTTCCATCTTCTTAAATGTCAATGACCCTGGAATTCAGTAAGAAACAGGGCAACAGAAATTTGGTGAAGCTATCAAGTGGGTGAAGGTTTTTTATTAAATGTAGAACATTATATTTTAAAAGCAAGAAAACAGATGGCACTGAAGTCAGCTGTGATGTAACCAGACACAATTCCCATTCCGTGGGGATGCTGTCTACTTTCAGCTAAGCTGAATTTGCAAAACAAAGTTACTATTGTGGCAATGAAGCTCTCACGCCACGATGAGTTTGCACAAAGGCAGGCAGCAAGCCTGCATTTATTTGATGTCATCGGGAGAAGCATAAAAGAACAAGTGTGCACAGAGCAGGTGGCAGCTCCTCTGGCAAGGGAAGCAAGCTTAGGCCCTGCTGCATTCCTGTGCAGGAGACACTGGTGCAGGGACTTGGAAATGGATCCTGCTGCTTTAGCCATTGTACTTTGCAGCGTTCCCATGAGGTACATGCTCAATTCCAGCAGGCAGTCTTCCCTGCAGATATGGCTGCACAAACTCCCATCCCAAACCTGGTTCCTGTTTCCACAGGCACAGGCTGTCCTGCTGGCACTGCCCAAGATGGCCATGAGTGCAGAGAGGGAAGCTCAGAGATGGTGTTTTCCCTGTTGGCAGGAGGGTAACACTGTAGCACAGAGCCTGCAGGCAGCACTCCATGCACTCTGGGCTCCTGGTGCTCCTGGGGCAGCCTTGCTGCTCCTGTCTCTCCTGAGCCACTTGTGGCAGGTGTAGTTTGCCATAGCAATGCTCAGATCCTGCTGATGGTGGCCAGTACTTCCTAATGCCCCTCTCAGATGTGGGAAGAATAGATGCCAGTACCTCCTGCTGGTTGAGGGTTGAGAAAGGCTGTCCCAAGAGTTCCTTGAGTGGCACTGCCAAGCCATCAGACAGCTGGGGCTCCTTGGGATGCAGCTCAGGCTGCAGCTGTGTGCGGATGCTGACTATTGCACTCTTTACATCCAAATTTGAATGTCCTGAATATTCCTACCATGTGAATACCTAAATCAAAGGACAGGCTCTCTGCCCCTCTGGGCAGGAGGCCGCCTTTACAAGAACACAACAATTTGTCAAAAAATGCAGGAATTTCTGTCTTCACCTAAATCTCCAATTGATCTGATGGACACAAGTGTTTAAGCTCTGACAATTTTTACGGAGATGAGGTTTAAATGAGAAGTCCCAAATGAAAAAATACTGCAAAATTACTGTGTTAGTTAGTTCTATCAAGGAATTTGGGTGCAGATGGAGGAGAAGCCCAAAAGCCAAAAAGATATGAAAGTCGGGTTGTGAGTATGTGCAAAATCTCAGCTCCTCTGTGTCCTGCTGGTTCCTCTCACAGGTGAAACACACTCCCTGCTCCAGTCACCACAGGGCATCCAAAATGTGGGAAATGCTTTTGAGCAGACTCTCATCTGGTGAAGATCTCAGTTTAGCCCAGTTTTACTGCAGAATTTCCCTGATGAGTTTCCTTGTATCAAATCAAGATTTTTCACTGAGAGGAAAGCCTGCCCTCCCAGCGCTCAGCCAGGACACCAAAACAAAATCCTTTCTTCCACAGTCAGGATAAGCTTGGCAAGTGAGATAAACTTTAGATGGAGCTAAACCCAGATGATTCTCTAGCAGCAGTTTTACTTAATCTTGAAGTAATTTTAGTTGGCAGCTGACTTATGTAGCCTGATACCAAAATTCTTCTCAACTGTATTTTTATCTGCTTCTGAAGCATGCAAAGCAGTATAATAGCATCGTACTTTTTTTTTCTGAAGTAATAGATAAAAAATAGCACAGTATCACATCTCAAAATCATAATCAAAATCTTTTTTGCTTTTATTCTATTTAATGCCTAATATCTGTTAAAATACAATAAATAATTTTCAGTCTAGGACAATTAGATGTTATGCGTAATAATAAAATGTTCAGAAAGGATGCAAAAATAAATAAATATCTTACTATTTAACTTCAATGACAAAGCAGATCTCAGTTTTAGACAACTGAGAAATTTTCAGCCAGGAAAAATAAAAGAACATATCCTGCCCTTTCATAAACAAACATATATCATTGAAACCAACAGAAGGCACACAAACACACACATACACACACACACACACAAATATGTACCTGCCTTAGAGGGCAGAATTTGGCCTAGATCTTACAAAATAGTAGTTTGCAATTGACATTCATGTGTGTTTAGTTTTTTTACAAATAAAACTGCAGAATATTCCCATATCTTATATTTTCCAAATCCTGTTACTGCAACTTATATGAAACATTAGCATATAAAAAGTCATCACTGTACAATCACTTTTTTTTGTCCAAAAGTCAGTGTCAGAACAGTAAAAACCAACTAATTAATTAAATCCAGATTTATTGTTAATGTGCTGATGTTTGCATTAGCTGTCTTCTGTTTTAAGCGCAAAGAATCTTTTAAAACATAAAAGGCAGAAGTGGCTCAGAAAATGACAAACTCTCCAACAACATACTTGTAGCTTTACTAACACTTATCTGACACTATGGTTAATTGAAAACCAACGTAAACACCATGAGGTACAGATACCACTGGACATTCCTCACAACTGTGCAAACTGTGGGCCTCATCCTGCAAACACCACTGGCTCCAGAGCTTCGTCCAGGGCTGGTCCCACTGAGTCCGACTGCAGCACCCTGCAGCAGCCCCCGCCCCTGCCATTTGCAGGAAGCGGTCCTGTGGACCCTCAAGTCATGCACCAAATACATGTAAAGTGCCTCAGATTTCAAACTGATGCCAATTTACATTTCATTTCTTTAGACTCAAAAACATGACATAGCTTCTGTAAAGTCTTATATAAATATTCCCTTAAAATTGTTAGAGGGTCTTCTATTTCAAGGTAAATCTAATAAAATATTTGAACTGCTTTTAAATTAGGTGAAGAGTGCTTGAGCTGCTTTTTGTAAAAAAGCAACAATATTCATTTGCTGTAAGGTATTTTATATATCTCCAGTCCCTCTTCCCTTTATTTTACAGAAAGTAAAAGGCAGAGCTATTATTATTTTCTTGATGGAATTGCCTGTGGAGGTCTGAAATAGCCCAATGGATTTTTTGTGATGACGCTGAATCTTAAATTCATTCATTTTCATAAGCCTTTTCCCCCAGATTGTTTTATTCTGCTTCTTCAGTCTTTTCAAAACTAGCTCCAGCTGAATTATCTGCCTCATACTTTTTATCAAGAGCATCTTCAAAGGATTTCCCACTGCAATCATAGGTTTTACTTGTAGGTCCCATATGTGTTCGGATGCGAGCTCCTGGCTGGTACAACTGCATGGCTGGACGATCCTAGAAGGAAAGAGATAATGGTTAACACTCTGAGAAACCCATGTGGGACACATTTGTGGAATTTTGAGTTTTGAATCTTTATGAAGAAAGTAGATATTGTGTTAAATTACATTACATTTCATAAGAACCAGGAAAAAAATGGAGTGTAAGGAAAATTGTGTATTCAAAACCTAATATTCAATATGTGCTGTTTATAACACTATTCTTGGGAGCCAAGCATTTTGAATAAATGAAAAATGCTGTAAAAATTAAAGATCCTATGATCCTTGACATAAACAAGGAGAAATACTGCAGACAATTATCAAACATGGTTATTACAAGTAAAACAAAAGAAATGTTGCTACCTTCACTAACATCAGCTGAGAACAATAGCCTGTGCACTTGCAACTCTGCAGATGAATGTCAAATAATACATATAAGCATAAAAATCCAAGACAGACCAGAGAACAGCTCAGCAGGTAGCAGCTAGAAAATAATCCTCAACTGATCATCAACCATCACCCAATCATTACCAGAATTTAAACATGCAATGCACATTTGAATTATACACATCAAAATAAAATTGCACAGTTATTGCTCCACTTCATCTTGCCTTCCATACTGAGTATGAGAGCAAGGGAATTAATGCACTGATAACAAAGTAAGTGCAATTTGAGCATACATAGGTCCTGTGAATGACCCAATCATACACATCCTGCTCTGATCCTGAGAAAATGGAAGAAGGAGTCTGTTTACACAGAAAAGACACCTTGAGCCTGCAAATGGTGATGCCCTGCAGCTCTTCAGAGCACTCTCTATTTTTGAAATTTCATTAGTAAAACACACCAGTTAGAAACTCTGCTTAAGAAGTCTTTTCCTGGTAAGGGTATTATACTTTTACATAATGTTATGAAGCAACCAAAAGCTCTGAGCCAATACCAGTACCTGAGCTTTTTGATCAGTCTTGTGTTAAGTTTAGCAGACAGACAGCAGCCTACTTAAAGACAGTAGCAGTGCACTGAAATTGTCCTACATTGAACTATACGGATTTTCAATTGCCTTCATAATTTGAAGTAATTCTGGATTTTTGTTCTTTCATTATTTTTTCTTATATGCATTTTCCAATATGCATTTCCTCTTTTCTTTCATTTTTCCTTCATCTTTTTTGACCCACTTGTCTTTTTTTCCTTCACTTTTTCCCTCCTTCTCTTTAGACCAGATGTCAATATTTGCTACTTATGACTAGATCATTCTAGCTAGTGCTTTGCAGTGTGTCATGAAATGCATAACACATCTTTCTTAATCCCAAGCAGCTGCATAAAAGTAGATTCTCAGACAAGCAGAAAGTTTATGATAAAGGGTCCAAATGACCTTTCCTACCACAGCTTCTGTAGCCTGCGGTTTGCATAAAAGTTATCATGTTACTTACACTGGAATTTTTCCATTTTCTAATTAATTCCTACAAACTTCAGAAAGAGGTTCCATCTCTGACTAAAAATTTGTGTTGGCATTGTCAATGTTCTACTTCAGTTGTAAAACTGAGCCCCTAATCTCACCTATGTGATAAATACTCGAAGGAAAAAAGTCACCACACTGCAAAATACCTTACTGATGGTGCTTATTATTTTAGGAAACAAATCTAGCATTTTAGTCCTAAGTGTAGACTAATCCAGAGACTCAGCAAGCTATCAGAAGCGTGATGCAAAGAAATAAAAAGCAGGCAGCTTCTTAACACTTGCCAAAAGGCCCCCAAGACCCATCATCCAGTTCCAAGGTTGGAGATTAATTTGACAGATTTCAAGTGCATGACAAGAATGAGAAAAAATATTTTTCCCATCTTCCTGTTACTGAACTAGCCATTTTTCTGACTGTTACACAGAAAAATATAGAGCCACTGATGAGGAAAGTGGCTAATGTGTAAATGCAGATAAATCTTAGCCATCCTGCCCAGCTGACTTCTGCATAAAAAATCCCCGAGGCACACCAGGCTTTCTGTGTTTGCACAAGATGACTTCCTTGACATGCACAGCGAGTCCACCTGAACTTGTTCCCTGAACACTCCATGCAGACTCACTCTGCATGTGACCAGTTTACTCCTGTCAGCCTTAGCCCTCAGTACACATCAGTCACTTGCTTTGAAAGAAGAGTTTCACATGCAGAATAAATTCTATGATAACAGTATTTTGGTCATCTTTTGTGGAAAATCTAGGATCACGAGAGAGAGAGAGAGAGAGAGAGGGAGAGAAAGAGAATGGGGCTGACAAGGAGAGCCATATGTGGACACACACATTTAGAGAGCTAGGGAATTACAGCTTGGAAATTCTTTTCAGTCCTGGATTTCTCCTGACTCTCAGGTCCATTCCCAGGCTGACAAGCTGACTACAGCTTCAGTTAGGGAGGAAGTCTCCCAGGTGATAATATGGTGAAAAACAGAGTGGAATTCATAATAAAGATTAACACCTGGTGTCTTTCCCATGGGATACATCCTGAGGTACTGTCCCAAGGATGTTTTTCCCAGTTGTCCAGTGAACTACTGTCCTGTCCTAGCTGCACGTAACACACTTTAAATACGGGCTGTCCATACAATAAAGTTGGCCTTTTTTCCCCAAAGAGGTCCGTGTGTGTTGCTGTCCTTTCTCTCTCTTTTCAGCGCAGTAACCACAGCCACATCCTGAAAAGACTGTGGCACATCCGTGAAATCAGCCAGCCTGAGAAAAACGATACCAGTATCTCTGGGAGACAATAAGGGACAGCTCTACTACACACTCTGATACAGGCCCTGCTCTTTCCCTGACAACAGCTATGAGGATAAATTTATCTTGATAAAATGACAGCCTTTTCATACTGGCAGGTATGCAGTACTGAAGAATCCATACATTCATGCTCTCTAAATTAGCTATTTATTTAAGTCCTTATTGTTGCTCTACCAAGCAATGCCTGGTAAATCCATAATATAATTATTTTATGAGAATAATGGAAGTACATTTTTTAAAAGACTAACATGCCACCGTTTTTTCATTACAGATCAGAAGTAACTATTTTTAATACACTTATAAAATGTAAGGCTTCCAAGAATAGTATTCTTAAAATGACAGGTTTGAAATGAAGACAGAAAGTCTTCTACATATTGCAAATATGAATGAGCCTGTAACCTTAACTTATATTAATTGATGTGTCCTTTAACAACAACCCAGAAAGAAATACGGGTTTTACTGAAAATTAGATAAAGGTATCTTTTGAAAAAGCATCTTTATGCTGAATTTGCAGAAGTTAAAACCTGTGATCTTGAACCATATTTAACTAATGAAAGATTATCCTAAATGAATAAAAGAACCTTATTTCTTATGCGCTCCTTTTTGGATGCCATGTCATCACACTTGTCCTCTTTACCCAGTTTGTCTACTGCCTCCACAGTGAAGCTGTAGTTGTAGTTCCCTTTCTTTCCTCTGTCTTGGTTGTATCCTTTCCCCCATTTCAGCTCTTCTTCATTCCTTCTCATAAACTTGTCAAACTCATAGTGACTTCTATGCTTTCTGCCATCATCCAATCGATACCTTTGTCTTTCAGGTTCTTTTTCTCGAAATCTTCTCTCCAAATCTCTTTGCTCTTTGTCACTATCATTTTGTGACCTATGAGTATGTATAAAAAGAAAGAAAATCCAAGCAATTAACAGTAAAAAGGAGCTACAAGAAAGATACAAGTCAAAGCCTTCCTTTGACTTCAGTAGTGTGTAGATAAGTAATACGGCAAGGTTGTTTTCTTCTCATTACAAAGGGGTTATATGCTGAATATTTCACCCATGTATGTCCAGCCCTTGACCATGCATTCAGTACAGAATGGCAGACAAAGCTTCATCAAGCTTTTGTGCAACTGTTGTGGAAGGCCCATTCTTCACCTTCTATCCCTCTTCGAAATCCTATCAATAGTTCCCTGATACTCTTCCCATAAACACATGCTGCACTATTAGCTCTTGTAGCCTGGCATCGAGGTGAATCATGCATGTAAGTATTCCTTTGAACAGGAACATTCAAGATCTGAAGGAATTGTGCATGTATCAACTGGTAAAATTTAAGTCTCTATAGCAAAAATTATTTACTGACATCATAACTTGAAGAAAACATTTGTGAAAATAAATACTTATGTTCCAGGTTTTTGTTTATTGTGTCTCCAAGTAGCCTAGCCTGCCTTTGTGTATTTTATTTCAGCAAAGGCCATTACCTTACTACAACACGATACTTAATTTTTGCTATGCTGTAAATTGTCTACATTATAAAGACCATTGGCAACATTCTGCTGCCTGTCTGATAAAATTCTCAGCTGTCTTATATTCACTTCATTGTTCCAATTCAGCAAATGGATGCTTCCCTCATATGGCCAAACTGCAAATAATGAAGGAAGATTACAAAATAGATTGAACTTCAAAAGGAACAAACACAGGCAGTTTCTTTTTATTACATATGTATGAATACTTAATATTGAAATAGCAAGTTACTTTTGATAGTCTCATTATGTTTTAAGCAACTGCAGATAGTATCAGAGAGGATGGAGATTTTTTTAATGCTGTAGTGATTAAATATTAAATATGTAGTGATATGCTTCTCATTTAGAATTATTTAATACAAATAAAAGTGTATCTATATATATAACTTTTTTCCCATATAACAGAAATGTGAAAATTGTTTGCATCTGTTATGAACTTGTGCATTAATGGGGCTGCCAAAAGAGGCTCGCCATCTCAGGAAGAGATGAAAGTCAGAGAAGAATCTGAATGAGAGTAAGTTACTCAGCATTTTGCAAGATTGACTGAGCTTGTGTCAGCATAACACATTCACCAAGTGGAAGCAACATCCCAGCTGTCACAACACCTGAACTAACCACAGTTACACAGATCCTGCACCTGTAGCACAGATACATTTATATAAAATACTATGTTAGCTCCCAAGGGGTATGTGGCTTTAATATGCTATTCCAGAACCTAACTCCAAGCCCTAGCAAAGCTCAGGGTATGACCTTCCACAAAGCCAAAAAGATCCCCTCAATTTGTTGCTGTACTATTGCCTGGTACTTGTCTCTTCCCTCATCTGTTACTGTTGGGGAGGAAGTGCTGTGTCTAAAGGCAGGCAGGTGACAGGGATACAGATTCCTGTATAAAGAGTGGTTAAAGTAGATTCCTAAAATTTAGTCACAGTGAACAGGCAGGCAAGAGTGGAAATGGCAGGGGAAGCAATTTCAGAATATAGGTAGAAGAGAAAGTTATAGTCAGATAAAGCAGAAATGAATGGAAGTAAAAGGAATGGAAGCACACTTCTGTTTAGTGTAGCTTCAAATCTGTATTTGACCATGTAGCTTCTGAGATTTTGCTTGTGGTAGGAAGTTATTGCTGCCAAGCCATTGACATGCTTTCAAACAGGCAATTCAGTCTCCTGAAGGTAGAGTTGGCAGTTACAGCTTATTACCAACTTCTGAGTCAGTGACAAAGTAGTTTCAACTTCAAATCTCAATCTAACTGAAACAGCTCATAGCTTGCTACCTACTCACTAAAAATTGTGATGAAATCAGCACTTGGAAACACAAGGTAATGCTTACTGCACCTGCGCAGAGAAACAGATTCTGTTTTACATTAGCAAAATATACATTAATGCCTTATTAAACTTACAGGATCAATAGCAAACAATGTTACATGGCATCAACAGTTTAATCCATAAAAATCCAGGGAAGCAGTGGGGTCAGCCTCTCTGGAGGTACTTATAAGACACGTAGATGTGGCACTTAAGGACACAGTTTATAGTGGCAGTTTGGCAGTGTGGTGTAAACAGTTGGACTTGATGATCTTAAAGGTCCATTCCAACCTGAAAGATTCTATGAGTAGCAAACAACAGATATGCCCCTGCAAATGTTTCTGTAGAGCCTATTCTTTTTCTTTTCTTGAAGACCATCAACAAAGAAGTTGCTGAATATTTTCAATTCCAGCAGGACATGGAAGTTTTCAGGAACATTCAGAACATATATATTTTTCTTAGTTATTTATCTTATATATCTTATGGGTAAATCCTGCTTGCGATGGGACTCACGTGCCAAAGGACAAGAACCAAGTGCTGGAAACACTTGTAAGATGAGGCATTTCCAGGCTACAGCAGTAATAGAACTGAGCTATGCCTCTTGTTCCTACCATTGCAAATTTAACACAAAAGGCAGTGAGAGATAGAAATAGCCTACTGCACGTATCTATCATAAGGCTTTCATTCATCCCTTCAGTATTTTGCCATTGTCTCACTTACCTAACACATTTACATGCCTATTGTAGCCAGCCCATGTGTGAAGGAAAAGTATGGCACTGTGTCCAATTTAGTCTTTGGCATGAGTAATGGAAGGAGAGCCTTACCTGAGCTCTTGATGGGAAACAGGTGAAATAACAACAAAATTACTTGAATGACTTGAATTTTCATGCAGAAATCCTTCCAATCTGGGATTTCATAGCATTTCGCCAATAACAAATTGCATCCACTCATACTGCCACCAGCTCAGTAAATTGTTACGAAAAACCTTTTACCAAAACAATAGGAAGAGATTTGTTCACAACAGAATGAAATTGGTTCTTCAGTGATAGAACATCTTGTCAATGCACCACTTATATTTAAGCCTTGTGATGAAAGCATTTAAGATCTAAATTAAAGACTAGTAGATAAATATTACTTACTTTTCCTTTAGTTCTTTCAGCGAACTCTCCAAAGATTTGTATTTTATGCCCCCAGATCCAGGTGATTTATCCCATTTGTTTTCCTCAATGTCAGCTTCTTCACCTTTTTCTTTGTGCTTTTCACTGGCCAGTTCATCTCCTTTTTCAGGCTTCTTGAGAAGCTAAGAGATATTTGTTTATACATGGTGCAAAATTATTCTCCTCTATTGTACAGACATTTTAACAAGTACTAAATACATCAGTAACCTGCTAAGATTGGAGATACCTTTTTTATATGCTAGGAATGTATTTTACAAAGTATGAAATTTAAAGTTATTTCAAAAGGGCAGTTTACATTTGCTAAGGAGTGACAGTCATTAACAGGCATTCAACTGAACACTTTCAAATATGCTGAGAATACTGGAAAAAGCACTTACCTATTCTTCTCAGAGCATTTACCTACTTTTCTCTCCTGAGTTATAAATATAAAGACATTATAATGGTCTTTGGCTTCTTAGAAATCATGTAACAGAGCTCAATGTCATTGGCCATAAAATAAGAAGCAGAACCTCTACAATACTACAAAGAAAGCAGGATTAATACTTCAGTCCTTCAAATATTATATATAAAATGTGTGTCATATGAATTACTTGGGATAGACAGGCACAAAGAAGTAGGTGCTTAGTACATCCTGACACAAATACAGATGAGGAAAACCTTCTGATATTAGCAGAAGATAAGTCATTACATATTTACCTTGAAGATTAGGATTTTCAAGAAGTCTGTTCTTTTCATAGCAACCCATACAGGGTTTCAGCAGTGTGTATTATTAAAGCCATAATCTTTCTAAAAGGACCAACTGTCTCAAATTATTACCCTAACATATCAATTCTAGGCGGAATATCTCAGTCTTTCCATTACACCATTTCATTTCTGAAATGAGCACAGGTTATTCTTCTCCAATATTTAAAACTTCTATAATGTTTCTCTCAGGTAATATTTTCATTTTCTTTCAGAGAAGAAATAGCTTTCAAGGTCATATCACACAGATATATCATAAATACTGGGGTTTTCTGGACAAGCAATTTTAGATAATATAGTTTAAAGATTAAGTCCCTTTTCTTATGAACTTCTAGTATTTTTTCTTATATCCAGATATGAAAAACATGTAATTCAGCTTCAGAATTTACTATTTTTATAATTTAAGGTGAAGAAAAGTGTTTTCCAAGAAGAAATAAGGAAATATGTCCACAGTTCTGTGGCTTATCACCACCACTAAATCTGAGTCAAGTCCGTGTGTTCTTGCTTTACGCTACAGATTCTTATGCCAAATAAAAAGCCTTTCCAATAACAGAAAATTTGGTTCAGATGAACAGTTTTATCTATGTCATCTTATGTAAATAAGATGGTTTTATATGGTCTGACTTCATAGTACAAGATACACCCTCCTAAGTGATATCATTAAAATCCATTCAGATTGTTAAATGGCAGTGCAACCTGAAATTAGCAAGACTTTGCTATAACTTGGCTAAAGCATACAATTAAAATACATCAGTTCTGAGCACAAACATAAATATGTGTCTCTGCATGTATGGCCAAATGAAAATTTGCATGACAGAAAGTGTTAAAGCTATATTTCAAAGAAACACAGAATCACAGAATATTCTGAGTTAGAAGAGGCCCACAAGGACCATCAAGTCCAGCTCTTAAGTGAATGTCCCATATGGGGACCACAATAATCTTCCAACAGGCTGGCACAGAACAATTTGATTCTGTCAGGTAATGCTGGCATAGAATGCAGCAGAGTTGTACGAAGACACCCGAGTTACCTGCTGTAACTGCACCAGAACATCACAGTAGGTAAGGCCATCAGTCATCCTTTCAAACAATACTTTGTCAAAGCCCTACATTACTTTCTCTTCCAGTCAAAACTCCACACTGTGCTGTTGTACACTAAATAAACATTGAGATACTAAAGAACTTCTGAATAACTTCAAAAGAATAATAATTTTTTTCATTGATCTCAGTTACCTTGATCCTTATTTCTTTTTCAGAAATCTTCTTTTGTTTCTCCACTTCTTTTCTTTTACGTCTTTCTTCTTCTCTGCGCTTCCTTTTCTCTTCCTCCCGTAAACGTTTCTTCTCCAATTCTCTCCGCCTTCGTTCTTCTCTTTTCTCTTCTCGTATTCTCTGAAGAGTTCAAGAATTATTAATTGTAAATTGTCCAAGAGAAAACCATATGAAACATAAATGTGGAACTTCAGGCAAAAGTCTGAACGTACCTGCTTTTCTAATTTTCTATTTTTAATATATTCCAAAAGGGGTGTTGTTCTTCTAGCTAAAACACAAAAAATTTGTGACATAGTGTTCAACTCCTAAAATGTATTCATTTCTTTACTCTACTATTAACCCCCTTTTTCTAATTTTATCTGAAAGGGAGCTAAATAGTTGATAAACCTATTTGTTTCATGTATTTTTGAAGGCATTCCCATCATTCTCCTTTAGAAACACTTCATTGCTTTTTTGATGTTAGCATTAGAAACAACAGAAATATGTTGCTCGATTATTTGATGTTTAATTAAAGATCATATCCTTTCAGTTCAAGAGAATGGCTTTTCTCTTGCTCATTGAATGGTTATTTCAACAAAAAAGAGAGAAATGTGTTCAGAATCTATTCCTACTTTTTACTTTTGTACATCAAAATCTAGCTATATTGTTGCTCATACAAAGCCCACATTACTGTAATCTCACATAGCACTTTTCAATCCCAGTTTCCAAAGTACCTCATGAAGGAAACATTTTCAGCCTCATACAACATTTTCATTTACGTGACATTTGGTATTCACCTTTCCACGGGAAAACAGGAGGAATAAGAGATAAGCAGTTTGTCCCAGGTTACATAGCAAAGTATCAGCACATCTAATAAAACTCTGGCTTCCCAAATTGCTAAAAAGAGGTCTTGTCTACTGGATCACACAGCTATTCTTTTACTGCAGAGCTGTCTCCATGCTCTGAAATCAAGTCACTTGACTGAACCATCCCCAAATTCTACAAAAACTTGGAGAACATAATCAAATTCTTTATCATGTTCCTTATCAAATTCTTTATTCATGACTGTGAGTACTGAACTCAGATTTCAATTCAGCTTGTACTTACAGCTGTGAGTAGTTACAACAAATTTTGTCAGTTTTAGATGTCCCAGAATAGAAAATGTTTACTACTTGAAATTGTTTTAGTTATGTATTGGATTCTCCCTCAAACCACAGAAAAACATTCCCTATTGAAGTACATGACAACACTTGAAAGAAAAAAAGAAAAAAAAAAACAGAATTAAAAAGGTTTTCAACAAATTTGAAATGACATGGCCAAAATCTAGACACAGTTCATATCCCAAAAACATTTATATCTTTTTGCATTGAAAGTCAGATTATGCTGGGGGAAGCCCATTCATTAATAACGAAACTTTGTTACACAGTCATGAATGGGAATGCTGATAGGATTCACTCTTTCTTTTTAGCAAATACCAGCGGTAGGAATCAACAACCAATAAAGATTGTTGACTTGATGTTTTCCTCCCTCTATCCCAAGATTTTCCATGCCTCCCCATCCTCCCCACCTGCCCATAATTTTTGACAAGTTTTAAGTTCCCAGAGCCCCCTTGCAGTCCCTCAGATCTGAGTTTTGCCTCTCTCTCCTCCTCCCTAAGTTCCCCCGCCTGGGCAGTGGTTGCCTCTGGGCACCTTTACATGCTGAAAGAGATCATAAATTGTAACTGGAAGGTCTGGGGAAAGGATAAGCTGCACTGAGAGTTCAGAACTTGACCCTAGCCATGACTAAGACTGTAGTGCAAGAGGTTTAATGAGAAATTGTAACTTGAAGTTCAAGGGAGAGAAGCAGTATGATGAGTACTACCAAAAGAGGAAGGGAAAAAAACAATGTTTATCAAACGTGAATCTTACCCATCCTATTTATGGGCCTCACTATAAATACAAACCTAAGAGCAATTTCTTTAACTGTTTAAGAATCTTTAAAAGAAAATACTAAATGAAGAGCTTTGTCAGCAAAACTTTACATTTTATCTTGCTGTCTACAAACCAATCAGAAAAAAGAGCTTATCTTCATTTTGCTACAGAGAAAATCTCTTTCATATCTCTCTCAGCCAACGCATCTGGCATGATGCATAAAACATGTTGGTTTGCAGTAACTTTAAATGGAGAAATGCTGAGCATGTGACTCTCAATTCTGCCAGCAAAGTCTTGGGCACATCCTTCATTGACGTCAATAGGAGTAACACCTTTGAGACTGGACACAGAGCTAAACCCTTACATAATTTTGCTATACACATGCTACCTGCTGAAGAAATCTTTCATTTTGTACTGATAGCAATGGCCACAGCTTTGAATGGCAGGAAAAATAAAGCAACTAGTTTGATTTCCTCTGATTTAACAGAAGTGTTAAGTATTAATGTAAAGCCTTCAGCTAATATTGTTACTCAGAAATCAGCAACCCTCAAGATTAATCATCTTCACTGATAGAATATTTTTAAGTTAATAAAACCTCTTGAAACCATAAACTTTTTGTTAATTGCAAACATTAAAATTTTTTACTGCCTTTACTCTGGTGTCAATTACCATGGAAGATTCAGGGTAAATAAAAATTATTGGGTGACTTTCCCATCTAAAACAGCAACTAACAAGTTTTATTTATAACAGAGTTATCTAAATGTCCATTTCCACTTCCTCTAAGTTATTAGAGTTCCAAATCTCTCCAGTCAACTCTCAAACAGCAGTAACAAGTGTCAGGAAAGGGGAAAGATGCAACTCAAGATGCAAGTGAGCAGGTTTATATTGGATACTATGAAAAATTCCTTCACAAAAGACTGTCAAGCACTGGAACAGGCTACCTAGGGAAATGGTGGAGTCACTGTCCCTGGAGGTATTTAAAAGATGTGCAATTGTGGTATTTGGAGGCACAGTTTAGTGGTGGACTTGGCATTGTTGACTTAATGGTTGTACTTGATGAACAGCAAGTTTCCAACCTAAATGATTGGATTCTATGATTCTAATCATAAGAGGTGGCCACTGATACACTGTAAAGAAATAACAGCAAAAGTCAGTAATTTTTTCCTACTCAATTGTCACACATAGGGAAACACTAAGTGTTGTGCACGTTATCACTTGAAGATACATCAAAATTCCATGTCATCCTGAAAACTGCATACTAGCACTGAAGATTTCCCCCAGGGCTGTGGAAGTCATGCTGCATGCATACAGAAAACAAGGTGTTGCCTTACTTTCAGAGCTTTTCCAGAATCTTGACTGTGAGAAGAGAGAGAGTGGTTTTCCTGTTTCTCAATAAGAGCAGCTAATATCAGGGATCAATGGTTAAGGATTCAGCTATTTTGTATTTCAAAAATAAATCTCCAATCTACTAATATATCTGTAAGTATTCAGAATCACTAAGGGCCTATTTCTGAAGCCAGTGTGTGTGCATGCAAAAGTTCAAGTGAAGCCAAGTGATTTCATGCATAGAGACTTAAAGGCTTACTGCTACTACTAGCCTAGAAAACAAATATTTAACTGCAGTAATATAAATCTGTTAGACTGAACAGGTCAGCTCTTGCAGGTAATATCATAAAGATGTAAAAGTAAGATATCGAATATTCCCAATAATAAGAAAAATCAAGAAAACAGACCAATGAGCTCCCTTGTTTTGGCCTCAATCTCTCCCAAAAGAATCTCAGGATTGGCACAGATCTTGTCTTCATCAGCACAATAATTCTCTAAAAATTTCCTATATTCTGGATCTGTGAAGAAAAATTTTTGAATTATGTTAACACTTTGCAATGCATAACAGAATTTTTCCACTGTGATGTCAAGAAAAGATGTTTACCATCTTCAATGCTCCCAGCTTTGGCATCTTTCTTCTTCAGCTTCTTTTTTGAAATCTTCTGGAATGGAGCAAACTCAACCACTGCAGGATATTCCAAACCTTAAAAGAAATCAATCCTTAATTTTTTGGGAGGGAGAAATATTCCCCACCTTCAAGCAAGATTTTCAAAACTCTTGAACATGTGTTGGGAAGTCTTATGTGAAAACAAAAGTAAATGTTTCTACAATTCACTATTCAACTTCTAATGAAAAGTTACAAGTAGAGGCATTTTAAAATAAAAAAACCAAAACTTTTATTTGGATATGCTGACAAGACTGTGAAAATGAGGATGACTACTGTTGCAAAATAAAATTCTTGCATTATTATTTATAGTTCCCTTTTAATTATTCACAGACATCGATCAGAAAAATCTATCACAAAATCTCAGTTGGACAAGTGAATAAGTGTTATCGGGAAATCAATCTGAAACTGTTAAGTTGCTTTTCTAAGGATTTGTTGCCTAAAATCCTAATAAATAAATAAATTATGTGTAATATGCAATAAAACAACAAAGCATCTCCTTTCAGAACCACAGCTGTAAAATGCGGCAATGTATTGGGTGAAATTGTGTGAAACCTCTCTGTTTACGATGGACTGTACAACTCTTGCCTGTGTTTACTGCCAGGGATTCTTTGCCTTGAGTTATACCGTAAATGCTGGCTTCTTCTTTGGACTGGAGTCAGAACTGTGTGTGGGTTTTGAATTTCACTTGGTTTCCATGTGCAGCAGGCTCAAGATTACACTTTACTCAAGTTCATGGAAAACTTGTCTTCCATCTGCTAGAACATTTGTTAACCTTATTGAACCTGCTAATCTTTGTTTCAGTTTTAGCCTAATAATGCAATGCTGCCACAAGCCTCACCAGAAAGCACTTCTGATCAAACCTTGTGCCCTTCAATTGTACAAGCAATCATGCCAAACTGGCCAACTGTGTCCAAGCTCAGCTTTGCAGAGTATTCTGGCTTCAGTCCAGCATAATATTGAAGAATGTGCTGAATTCAGGTAAAGTCTTAGCAGAATCATAAAAACAATTCTTTTCAGTTTTTAATCTTAAAACATCCAGAATTTTAAATCTGGGAAATGCACACTGCTAGGAATGTGTTTTTCTTCATCTCTACAAAAGCCATCCAAATCTGAGGGATATTAGAAGCATATAAAACATCTCAGGTAGGAAATGCTGAAGAGGAATTCATTAGTTTGACAGGTTCTTTAGAGATCAGTTTCCAGTATGAGTGGGCAGGACTACTTTTCACAGGACCTCTGCAACACTGAGTGTACAGAATAGAGAATGCCTGTACAAGAGGGCCACAAATCTATGTCTATTTTACATAACCTATGCAATTTTTTTACAGAATGAGGCAAGAAACTGCTAAAGTTCTGCTAAATCACTTCTTTTTGATGGCAGTTTCATACTCCTGCAGGAGACCTGGATTTATCCATACTTACATTATGGACTTTTTCTTTACTGTTAGGCAAACATTTGCAGACTGAACATTTTAAAACTGGCAATCTGTTTTGCCATTCTTGTTTTTGGAACTCAACTCAACTTGTCTGCAAAGGCCCTAAAAATTCAATCTTGACATGTCTTTAAAGTGGGTAACCAAAATGTTGAAGGTTTCCTTTTGCTTTATCCAAACAGAAATAAGTGGCAGAACTTTATTTCAGAAACACTGAAGATGTAAAAATCCATGCTCACAGTGTGTTCAGTTACTATTGCAATGAATTGTGAAGCTTGCACAAGGTTTTTTTCTTAGTATGATCTGGATAGTGCATTGTCTAAAGTACAAGAATGCACATAAAGCATGCACACCACATAGACAAGCAAGACTGCATGGACAAATGTATTTTGCACTTTATTATAAGTGAGAAATGTTAACATATTTTTATGTAATTAACTGCATAGTGAGGAAATAATGGCATAACTAGCAAAAAGGAATTAAACTGATGCTCTAAAATGGTATATGTATATATACACATTTAATATCTTACAAATAGTCCAACCTTTATTATCAATGAAGACATAGCCATCAAAGCGATCTCTAAAAAGAAGGATGTCCTCAGGATTTCTAAAGTTAATGTATGCTCTTGAGTAGAGATGAGGATAAAGGCTGCAACAAGAAACAATTTTATTTTCTTTTACTTATTATTCTTTTCACGGCTATGGAAAGCATAAAACCAGAAGGATCACATCGTAATTCTCATCTTCTTTGAGAAACTGCTACCTTAAGCAGCCTTTACATATACATACCTAATTATAGATATATGACAAAAAGTAACAGAAAATCAGAGTTCTGTATGCAACCGTGAAATATATTCTGAACTGACACAAATATTTCCAATTTATTTTGTCCCTCTAAATTGCAGAGTCTGCATTTCCAATTATGCCAGATCAAAACTTTAATATTTCTCAGTTTATGAGATATGAATAACAGCAGTGCTTTTGGGGAACTTCTTGCACATACTAAGAAAAGCCTTGTGTCACTGAAATAGAAAAGGTTAAGTATAACACTGCAGTGAAGGGGCAGCTTCCAGGCTGTTACTATATTTAAATACATTTCCATCTTTAAGAAAGAATAAGAAACCTAATAGTTGGCAATATAATCCACTGAATTATACACAAATAAATAAACTCCATCGGATATCCATGTGTTATCAACGTACATGCAATGTCTAGTTGTGACCAACAGCTGTTGTGAAAATCCAAAGCATTTCTAGCAAAAGAAATAGGTACTTAAAATAATTCTGATTCTTCAAGAATTTATTGGCATAGATCCCACTCCATGGGTAAATGTTTAATGTTCCTGATAAAAACCTCAGGGCTGGCACACCACAACCACGATGAAACCGAGGTAATTTAATGAATTAGAACCCATCAGCTAAGTTATTGCGAGTCATGGCATGCACATGCTTTAAACTCCTACAATTGTTATATATAAGTCAGTTTGTCTTAAACTGACTTAATGATGACTACATATTACATGAGGTTTTTCAACAAATCTTACCACAAGCCCACATCTTTAAAACACCTATGTTCATAATTCCATTGTCACCTATGGCCTTGTCTTCAGACCAACTCACCACTGGCACCAGGAAACAGTAAACCCACACAGCTACAAATGAATTTCAGTCCCACAGCTCTTTCAAAATCAGATTTCACAATGAATGAGAAAGAGCAAAAATATGGATTAGATCACAGGATCCACATATGTGGCAGCTCAAAGCAACACTGCTCACAAGTAATTTTTTCATTTTAAAACATGCGTCCATATGGATTCCACTTACAGTGCTAGGAGGAGACCATAAAGAGCAGTGCTGTCAATAACCGATGGTTTAGTACACCCACCAATTTTGTGTTTGATCCTGTAGCCAGAAGAAAAATTAAAAATAACCAAAACAACCTAGAGGGCTTTTTTCAAAAAAATACCAGCTATGAAGTGTTTCTACAGCTTGAAGAGGATAAACTATTCCCAAGGAAGAGGGGAAGAGCCATTTTATCCATATATACCCATATAGTATATTTTGACATTCTAGGATAGGAACAGCATTGCATGAACTGCATGAACTGCATGAACATGTAACTGCAAAAATGCCTGCTAGGGCATGGCCAGAGCTGAAAGATGCTATAGCATGGTTGTAGTTACCACCAAGATGCAATGAAGATATAAAAAGACAGATTTCTTCTCTGTCTTATCAACAGCACTATTCTTATGTTTCACGTTCTTTGAGGTTTAAATTAAATGAGGCATGACATCAGACTGATATGATTGTACACTTGAAGTGCTAAATATTCATCAGATAAATCTTGAGGGAGCATTATTTTTCATTCCAGTTATTATTGAGATTGAGGAACTGAGTTTTAGTCCCTATCTAAATAACTACTTCACTGTTCTTTCCATCTTCAGCTTTTGTAAAATATTAAAAGTTTCTGTAGATTAAAAACGGTTACTTGGACAAGGGCACATGCCTACATTACTGTGGCACTTCTCTGCCTCAGTGCACAGCAAGCAGCTACAGCATACAGTTAGACTTTTTTTCCTGTAGGAACTTAGAACCTTACGGTTGGACACACTGTGAAAACAGAACTGAAAATACAAAGGCTTACTCCTTCCTTGTTTCCTTTAGGTGGTGTATCAATGGCATCTCTTTCACCTGCTTTGGCAACTTCATCTTTTCCTGGTACACGGCGTATTATTTTTCTAGCTTTTTCAGCTTAAACAGAGTGAATATCTTTCAAAACTGAGGAACATTTCTTCTAGTTATTAAGCACTTATTAGTACAAAAGAACTGAGTCTGTATAAACAGACTCTGGAAAACAGATTTAGAATTTACCTTGCAAGTAAGGGATCTAGTGGTGTTGCTATACATTACCAACATCTTCAGGAACTTCACATGCATCAGCAGAAACACACAATATAAAAGCATGGTTGAGCACAGCAGGATATTGACGCACAGCACAGTAATACAGCATTGTCTGTCCTTTACTGTTCCTTTGTATCAGGGTAGAAAGCTACAGAAACAGCTGAGACAATGCTTAACCGTTAAAAGTTCCTTCTCTGATGGAGCTTCTACAAGAGAGTTGGTTCTCATATGCATGTGAGTTAGCTATGAGAGTGCTTAGTGCACAAAACCCACCCAACAGAGTGTTTCAAACCCTTGTCTTAGGCTTCTTACCCAGCAAAGTGTGCAGTGTGCCTAAAAAAGTGAGTAAAATTAACGTTCTAGGTGGGAAGCTAACTAAACCTAGCAAATTTGCCTACTTAGCATTGGCTTGCATATATATCACTTTTCTTCTAGGTTTCAGACACCTGACTTCCAGCACCTACTCCCCATCCTGGATTATGTCTTTATCTATTCATTCAGAACTCAACAGCATGGTCATGCAGAAAAGAATGCACAGGGCCTCACAGGGCTACAGGCACTCTGAAGCTAACAACCCCTCCTAGGAAGAAACACTCTTGCTTGACTTTTGTATTTAGTATTCAGCAGTTACTGGCTAAAATACTCTTTACTCTTCAGGATTTTGTCTTTCAGTTGAGTCCTACAGAAAGGCCAGTGAACTCTGTCTCCTCCTTTTTTCAAGTATCTATCAGCACAGATTTCATTCAGGATCTGACATTCAGTTTTATCATCAGAGAGCTGGTTCTATTTTGCCATATGTTTGCTGTCTATAATGCTGCTTTCCATACATATAATGTTTTGGACAGATGCACTGCACATGTTGGCACTTGGAGCAATCTCTATGGAAATAACCCAGATGAGTCTGAGTGTACACATTTATTCATTCCAGCACACTGTTTCTTTTTTTTCCTGTTTTGCATTCAAGAGTATTCAGTCTTAAAGGGTACATTTATTTCTGTAACACTTAGTCTATAATCTCTTTAAGTCCTTATTTTTCTAGCAACTTTAATAACAAAAACACGTTCTAAATGTTTACTTCTTCGACAAAGTAACTTTTAACACAACTATGTAAAAAGATTGATATACCGGAATGCAATTTTCAATAGTTATTTACAATCTAAACAGCAACATATATACTATAAAAACAGCAATCTCATCTTAGTAAAATACTTATCAACTTATGAATCATGGTCAGCATTTATAAAATACATACTTACATGTATTGAGCTCTACAACTAAATTTTGGAGAGTCAAATAACTCCTCCACCCATTCAGACAGTAATTGATAACTCATCATCAACATTGTCATGTCAAACTAAAATCCCCTGGCCTTCATCCTTGTCATCTTCTGTGGTCATTCACATAATGGGTGGAACTGGCACAATTTCAAATAAACTTAAGTCTTTCCTTTTTACAGCTATAAATGAGCAGTTTGCCTGGCAGAGAAAGCAGAAACACTAGAGTTGTGTCAATCAAAGCCTGTCAATTATTTCACCCAGAACAAAGTAGTGGTGGCTCTCTCAAAGCTCTGTCCCTTCAGTGCTGCAGTTCCAGAGTGCACACCTACATCCTATGGTGATAATGCTGTTTACTTACAATAATCCTGAGCACAATGTTGGGAAGAAGTTATGGAGGGAAAAGGAGAATTTCTCCTGGGAAGAGTTTTATCACTCTCTGTGATACATGGCATGGCACTGACTATTTGAACTGTTTTCATGCACGCAAAGTTTGTGTCCACATTTCTTTCCTTTTATAACCTCACAAAACTGTCAACCATTCCTGACACTCAGCACTCTGTGCCAGTCCAGAGAGGTTACCCAAACCCTGAAGGGCCAGAGATCAATCACTTGACTAGTGATTAGTCAAATCTTTAGAACAGGCTCAGAAACCTTTACAAGCAGACAAAAAGGAAAGAGTATCTGGAAAAATAGTTAATATTTGAAGTCTGAGTACACAACAGTCTGTCAAGAAGACGGAGTCTTTATTATCTATTAACAGTTTAGGTTGCATTTTGATGTTAATATGCAAGAGAAAATAAACGCAATGCAGTGAATCAGATGAATCTGAAAAATGAACGAAACACAAGTCACTTTCTGAATCAATTTTACTGAAATGGATGTAACTGAAAAATACATTAATCACATGAAATTTGAAAAAGTTTTATAGCTTGCCTATAATGGGACATTGTAAACTTAAAGATACACTTATAAGGATATTATAGAGATTACAAAAAAAGAGAAACTGGAGCTGATATGCATATCTTTGTTTTGTCCTCTAGGATGAATTATCTTGGAAATAAAAATGTAGAAAGAGCTACAGTTAGACCTCTCTAGTGCCATTACCAACAGCAACTAATAGAGAATGCCAAGAGAAAGTTTATTAAAAAGGGGGAAATGTACAAATACTTCACCCAGTTCATAACTGCAATACTTGTCTAAATAAGTATTTGTCTAACTGCTCCTGTCCCATTTCCAACATCCATCACTCGTGACATGAATTTCTGATAAGTTCTAAAATCTGAATGAGCTTATAGAAACTTCTGTGATGTAGTTACACAAGAAGTGGTTAAATTGAGATGTTGCAGCTCTTAAGGAAAGTTGTCTGCTTCTGTATCAAAGCATCTCTATGCCCCTTTCCCTTTCCAACAAACAGATCCTCTTCACTGAGTAGCTTCTTCAAATCCTTCTCACTGGGTGACATGACATTTCCTTTATTCTTCATATGTTTTTAACATCACTGAATTCTCTGGATTGCTTGCCACTATGCACATGGTACCGGATCTAGAAAAAAGCTATTCAGTGAAAGACAGAGAAAACCATGCCCACCTTGTCCTGTAGATTTTCCTGTTGATTTCCATTAGCTGGAATGACATGAAGATACATGCACAGTGTTTGCTGAAATCTTGTGAACTGTCCATAACATGACAGAGTATGGCAATACAATGCTTTATACTCAAAAAGTGTTTTCTGCTGGGTAAGAGAAGACTGAGATAAAATTTGATTAAACTTTTACTTTCTGAAAGTTTATTGTATATTCCGAGTGGGTAATGTAAAGAGATGACTCATAAAAAGATATACACGGGTATGTGTCAGCATTTGAACCAAGTGGACAAAAGAGGCAAAGTGATCTTAAGCCAGTCAAAAGGCAAATAATCAGCCAAGCCAACACTGCAGAATGGCAGTGAAATGTCCATGTAAGCTGTGTAGTTTTGCTGAAAGAAGCTGTAGCCATACAAACCTGGTAAATATAAACCCATTCTGAAAAAATACATCTTTTGTCTGAAAACAAATTTTTTGAAAATCAGGATGAAGAAAAAAAGGAGGGAGTACAAAACATTTAATGCTGAAAAATTCAAACTTAAAATGAGTTTTTGTATTTTGGTGAGTTTAGATTTGTGAAGGCAGAAGAGAATGACATGACAAGTAACAGTGTGAGAGAGAAAACATTATCTTTCATTGGTAACCTGCCATAGGTGCAATGAAATGCGTGAACAGCAAGATTTTTAGGTAATCCAAATTTCATCACATAGGAGAGAAAATGAAACTTTATATATGCAACTGTTGTCAGTGCCTTCTCTTTTCTAAAGTGGACAACTCTCTAAATTCTTATGCAAACTCTTCTGGAAAACTAAAATTGGAATTTTTTGAACTGTAAATTGGCATTTGTTCATCTAAATACAGTGAGAACTGACACTCTTCTTCAGAGAATTTTTGGTTTGCCTTTGGTATTTTCCCCTTATCAAATGAACAGACATTCTGGGACAGAAGCTTAAAAGAGGCCCATTTGGAAACAGAGATGACAAAGTTCAGAAGAGCAATGTAAGGCACCACAAAGACTTGCAATCAGAATAAATTCTCCTCTTTCCTCACTTCACATCTTTTGTGATTTTAACAGAAAAGCTGAAGCACCTACTATTATGTTGCTGCACTTACGTGCAACTACCTAGGTCAGAAACTTTCATAATTTCTCTAAACAATCATTTATTTCTTCTTGATTGTGAAACTGAGAGAACCTCTAACTTCTAAATTTGGTCAGCAATAGAGAGCTGGGATCCCTCTGTAGTCAGTGGAAAGAATGCCGAGCCAGTGGAGGGGTGATTCATCACACACTAAGATATGACAAGACGGATCTTACGCTTCAGTTTTCCAGAACACATGAAAATTGAGCATATATGGTGTTTTCTTTTCTGGAAACTGATTTACTCAAAAGGCAACTGCATTTTACCACTGTGATAAGGAGTAAATTATATAACTATACCAGAAATTCTGATTTAATTTAAATCAGCCAACATTTCTTCTTTTTTACTTTTGCTGAGACAAAAATGAATAAAACTAGATTATTTTAAAAATCGTATGAAGCACATAAAAACCCATGCAGGTAAACAAAGAAACTAAACTCAGATGGAACTCATGAAAACATTCAGTGATTGTTTGCCCCAGGCTGAATCTTGCTCACAGCCAATTATGCACACTGTTACAGTTTACTAATGACGGTTAAAAGGGTTTCAAACTACACTGTGTCCTATTAATATAAAAAAAAAAATCCGTTTTAAAATCTCCAGTATAAAGGAAAAGGGCAGGAATGCCATTGTCTCTGCATATGCAGCCAGCTTTCAGAAATACTTCAAGTAGTAGACTGAACTGTTAATGGACAATGAATCAAAACCTTCCCCTTTTTGTGGAGATGCCAGGGGGTTGAGATGGAGTAGGTGAAATTTTAGTTGTGTGATGGCTAAATCTCTGATCTGATAAGGCACAGGGTGAATGATGGGCTGTGAGTGAGATAGGAGCTGGATCCTGTGGAGAGGATTGTGCCCCTTGTCATGCTAAGTTGTGTTTCCTTGCAAAAACCAATGGGCTGTGAGACTCCCACCCCGAGGGAAATGTCAGAGAATTCTTGTGCGACCAGAGCATGTTCATCTCTGCTGATGGAACATAATGAGGCGCAACTGACTGGGCTGCGCTGTGCAGCTGTGCTGTCTTAGAAAGTGTCCCCTTATCCACATTCTTATATCAAGCTCCCTGCTCCTGAGGAGGTACCTGATTTATAGTCACCTGAACCTGAGTGAGCATAAACCCGAGAGATGGTGTGTTCTGCCATCTTCTCCCTAGCACTTATTCAGGACCTCCCCCCAGCTCCCCCTGCCAGACTGGACAGCAACCAAGTCTTATTGCAGGACCTACGGGTGGTCAAAGCCTCACACTCTTATACTTTGTTTCTTCTCATTTTGTGCTTCTTTTCGGGTGTCCTTGTGTGCTGCCGTTGCACTTTCATATTGCAATGCTTTCATGTTGTATTACTACAGATAATAACCACCGAATACCTGTTTTCCTTTGCAAACTAACTGTTCTACAATAAACTCTGCATTGTTTATTTACAAATACTGATCATTCAGTGTCGTTTCACATTAATGTGCCTCAAGAGATCTAGTTATCTCCACCTTCTGAGGCGGCCCATAACAGTAACGCAACAAAAATAATAAAAAGAGGAAAAACATGTGATTTGGAATGTCCCACATACCTTGATTAGGTTTTCAGCACCTGAAAACCTACAGAAACAGCTCATCCTCACCTGGGATCAGCAGTGCAAAACTCAAAATAATCATGGGCAGGTAGAGGATGCAGCTGTTCCTCCAGTTGCTCCTTGGTTAGACAAGGAGGAAGCCTTCGAATAACCACCTGCATATATAAAAGAAATAGAGATTTACAATTGATCTAAATTCTGTAGAAACAGATGGCACAAATTCCCTCAGTTTCTGCAATTGTTTTAAAACTGGAGGATAAGTGACATATTCTGACGAACAGCCTGAGAACCACTGCAATTTAATTATCAACCTAAAACCCAGATATTTTTTACATAAAAATTTTAACGTATCTCTAAGAAATTATTAAAACAGCTTTTAAGTTTGCTAGAGCAGTATTTTAGTATAATAGGTCTCTGTGTCTAGCTGCTCCTGGCAGGGATTTCAGGGCAGCCTCTGAGAGGATGCTGGAGCTGCCAGTGCTGAATGCAGCCAGCTCCAACTGCTCCACCCCAGGACACAGCTGAGCCCCGTAAGCCAAGGGGTGGTGACTCTGGGAAAGGTATTTAAGAATGGACAGGAAAGATAGCACAGCAGTGGGTAAGACAGAGGAATAAGGGGGGAAAAAGTGTAAGACACAGCCTTACAGACCAAAAGGAAAGGAGGGGAGGAGGTGCTCTAAGCGCCAAAGCAGAGTCCCTTGAAGGAGATCATGGTGAGATACACAGTTCCCCCACATGAAGGACAACAGTGGAGCAGACATCCACCTGCAGCCCATGGGGGACCCCATGCCACAGCAAGTGGAGAGGCCCTGAAGGGTCCTGCAGCTTGGGCAGAGGAGCCCACACTGGATCAGGTTTATCCTGAAGTCTGCAGCCCGTGAAGGAGACTAATGCTGCAGCAGGTCATGACAACTGCAGCATATGGGAGAGCCACTCCTGCAGCACTTCACGAAGAACTGTATCCCATTGTGTCCCATGTCAGGTTCCCATGCCAGAGGAGGGAAGGAGTGTGGGGAAGAAGGAGCAGCAGAGAGGAGCTGTTATGTCCTGTCAGCAACCCTCATTCCTCACCCTTCTGCAGTGCTTCCAGGCACAGGAGATTGAGCCTGGGAAGGAAGAGGGGAGGCGGGAAGGTGTTTTAGTTGCCACCTTTTGTTTTCAACAGTCTTCTCTAATTTTTAATTAGCCATTAAGTAAATGAATTCTCTCCATGTTAGAACCATACTGCACCCTGAGTTAGAAGGGACCCACAAGGAGCACTGAAGTTCCACTCCTGGCCCTGCCTCAAGAATCACAACGTGTGCTGGAGGGCGCTGGCCAAGTGCTTCTTGAACTCTGTCAGGCTTGGTGCTGACAATTTTCCAGGGGAGCCTGTTCCACTGCCCAGCCACCCTCTGGGTGAAGAACCTTTTTCTATATGCAACCTAAACCTCCCCAGACACAGCTTCGTGCCATTCCTTCACATGCTTTCATTGGCCACCAGAGAGAAAGCATCAGTGCCTGCCTCTCCATTTTCCTTTGCGAGAAAGGTGTAAGAGGCTGCCATGAGGTCCTCCCTCATCTGTGTCAGCTTTTCCTGTGATGACACTTTGTTTTTTCCATCATACCTTCTTCCTGGGTCTTGCTGAGAGAGGAGTGCAAGAACACCTGGCTGGAGGTCAGCCACCCAGAGTCAACTCAACACACCTAGCTAAACTGCCCAATAATAAAGGCCAGGAAATTGTGTAGAAACCTCTAAGTGAATGATGCCAGCACACAAAGCAGTGAAATGGCCATCAAGCTTCAGGCAATCTGTTTTAATTTCTAAGTACTTTAATATCTGAATTTAACTTTACTGAGTTCTGAGTTACAGTCATTTTCAGTGCTTCAGTTTTCCACTTAAAACAAAACGGGAATAAATCAAATCTCACAGTACTCAAAGACTCGCAGAATTGTCAGGGTTGGAAAGAATCTCTGGTCCAAGCCCCCTGCCAAGGTAGGGTCACCTAGAGCAGGTGCCACAGGAACATGTCCAGGTGGGTTCTGAAAGTCTCCAGCCAGGGAGACTCCGTGACATCCCTGGACAACTGTCAATAGTCTGCAAGTATTACTTGAAAGGTGCTCGAATAAAGACGGAGAAGAGAGATATGCTCTTGCCCTTGACAGAAGCTGCTTTGCCACAGCAGCGGCCAGCCTTGACTTCACACAATTAAAGGTGAAATGATTTCCAGCGCTGACGCTGGGGAGTCTCCCAATACTCCAGAGAATGAACACCCTTATTCCAGAGATGAAGAAATACCCGTTATAAACACACGAACCTCCTGAGATCAGGCTCGGTCTGTCTCCTCACTGCAGCCTCCCTCCCCATCCTCTCCCATCTCCTACCGGAGCCGCCCCCTGCGCCGCGCTCGCGCCCCCTCACTTTGCTCAGCGCCGTTTTCTTCTCCTCTCGCTGCTTCCCCGGCGCCGGGTGAAGCGGCGGCGGCGGCAACGGGGATGGCGGAGAAGGCGGCGGGTTCGGCGGAGCGTCCGTGTCGTGGCGCGGCGACTCCTGCAGCAGCGGCGTGTCCATGAGCCGCGTGTGGCGGCCGCCGGCCCGGCCCCAGCCCCGGCCCCGTCCCCAGCCCCAGCCCCAGCCGCGGCCCCGGCCCCGCCCCCCGCTCCGAGCGCTTGGAGCCGCCGCGGCCGCAGCCGGGCGGAAACCTCGCGAGAGCGGCCGCAGGGCAGGCGGGATCGCGCGAGGCTCCCCCCGCCGGGCCTGGCCAGGAACGGCAGCTCCGTCCCCGTCCCTCCTGGAGCTCCGCAGGGTTCCCACGGTGCCGGTGCCAGGACAAGACACAGAAACATGCCCATTTCCCTCCTCGCACGGCCTCGCCCTACGCTCATGGGTGCCTTGGCACTCTGGCTTCAGAGCGGCTCGTAGGGCAGGAAGGGCACAGACACCGTGGGGTATGTTATGCAGTCTTTGGATCTGCAGGGTCTGAAGGGTAGCCAAAATCTGGGGAGAAAGCAGTGGCGAAGATAAAAAAGGCCATTAATCGTTACGTGTGTGAGGCCAGGAGTCTTGTGCCTGCAGGGAGGTTCTGTGATAATTAAGAAGCAGTGCCTGCACTGCAATGCAATGCAGTCCCTAAGGCCACAGCAGAGCCTCCAAAGGGCGCCTCGGGACCTTTGAGCCTGGCTTCGGCAAGAACTGTGGTGATGGGACAAGGGAGAGTGGGTACAAACTCAGAGGGAGAACTTAGGCTAGATGTTAGCAAGAAACTTATTGTGGGGATGGTGAGACACTGGAATAGGTTGTCCAGGGAGATTGTGGATGCCCATCCCTGGCAGTGGTCAAAGCAGGGTTAGACAGTGCCTTAAGTAACCTGGCAGGAAGGTGTCAAAATCAAGAAATTTTGCAATAGCTAGATCCAAAAAGTTTCTTGAAATTCCTGTGTGAGTTGGAGTATCTTGGACTACATCTCCTAGAATTGGTGGCAGAAGTACAGCAAGCTCCAAAATAAAGACATACCACACATTTAAGGACAGACTTGTCTGGACCTGTGGAAACTAGACAGAAGGAGCAAAAATGCCTGCAGTTTAATCAGAATACACAGGGTCATTGCAAGTCTTCCAGTCCTGCTGTATTGATAGTCCTCAAACAGCTGTCCACAGCATGAAGGAAATACATGATCCAATGTAGAATAATAAAAGTAGGTGGCATTGGCTGAGAAAACAAATCACAGAATATTGTGAGTTGGAAGGCACCCACAAGGACCATGGAGTCAACTCTTAAATGAATGGCCCACATGGGGTTTAAGTTTCCAACACTGGCATTATTTAGCACCAGGATCTAATCAATTGAGATAACACATTATTCATTTTCAAATCTTTTAGGCAGCAGTTTCTATGAAGAAACTTTTGGAGCCATGCATAGCACAAATATCTTGTGAGTTTTCATACCTTTTCTGAAAACTGTTAAGGCAACAGTCAAATCTCCCCACTCTGGGACAAAACTAATCATTGGAAGAGAAAGAGTAGAAATGTGTCTTTTGGGGGCATATTTATAAGCCACCCAACCTGACAGTCATGGACCCTTGTACCCAGCAGCCAAAGCCAAGTAAGGCAATGGCAATGGCTTGCAGAATCAATAATCTGAGGTCAAGTCAGGCCAAAACTAATAACCAAAGTCCTCATGAGGACAAGGACAGTACTCAATTTGACTAGAGCCAGGGTGAATATCATAATAACCCAGAAAGGCACCAAGCTCTATCTAGGAAGAGCAGGACTGGAGCAGGACGGGTGATGGGAGGTACAGAAGACCAGGGCAAGCAGGTGTTGCCAGTACCAAGGCAGGGATTTAGACAGAACAAGAGCAACTCAAAACATTGAACAGAAGATAAATGAGGAGAGTAAGACTTTCCCTAAAGTCCTGTCTGAGGCATACATTATGAACCAGCTCACAAGCTTGAACCCAACTGTAGGTGCCTAAAAGGCTTGGAGCCAAGCCAAGCCATATCAAGAATTCCTCTGACATCCAGAAGAGTCCTCCACAATCCAGGACACTTTGCATACATTTCTTTCTAGGTAATTTTTAATACCAGTAAACAAAGGTCAGCAACAGCCAGCCAAAAGCCTCCAACAGATACCTGCCAAGGCACAGTGTCATGATAGGCTGCCAGTATAACAGTGCCCATTCTCGTTATTCCATCTGTTTCCTCCCACTCCAACCCCTCTGCCCCACTGATGACAAGTAGCACAGCAGTGGCTTGCTCTCCTTGAACCTGAGAATTGATCAGATTTAGAAAATATTTTAAAATGCTGTTCTAGTTCCCTGATTTCATTCAAATATAGCCACACAAGGATTTGTAAAATCACAGCTGAGGAAGTAGCACAGTAGATTGCTACAGGCAGGAATAACATAAACCAGTGTTGCCGTCACAGCTGACAGCATCAGATCATAACTGGGGAGTGCAGGAAAAAATATGAACTTTTATCAATATTTAAAACCATTTTGCCAATGAAAAAAATTTGTAACAGAGGAAAACAATGCAAGATTTATATTCATGTCTGACAGAAGTCAAAAGGCGTAATTTTCTGAAGACTGTTTTGCCACCTTCCATTTAGAAATTGCCATGATGTCTTACTAGAAAACTAGATTTACATATGCTGGATTAAAAATAATGATACAAAGAAAAAAGAGTTTGGCTCCTTGAGACTCTTTGAGAATCTATTTGCAATATCCTTCTGTGTGTAGCAACAAGCCTTTGCTGTCATTATTATCCACGAGATAGTCTTGGTTACAATAATTCAGGATACATAAGCACAGATGTAAAAGTAACTATCGAAAGATTCTTTAAAGGAAAAGACCTGCCTAATAGAGCAGCTGTTGAGACACATTCATTATAGATTCTTCCAGAGTGTCCAGGAAAAATCCCCAGTTTATCGCAAAGGAGTTACCTGCACCACACCCCAATGACCAGGTTCCAAGAAAAGAAAGCCCTTTGTATGAACTGTTTTTGCCAGCCACACTGAAGAAGAAGGATCTGACTGCTCAGGAGATACATATGTTTCCTAAATGATATATTTTTCCAACACTCTGCTTGGATACTCTTTCACTTAAGACTCGGGCTCATACTATGTTTTTCAGGAGAATGGGTAACTTTGCGTGAATTGTTTTAGAACTAGGAAATAAAACATTTTTGTTCACCTTATTTTCTCATAAGAGAAAGAATATATGGGATTGGTATTGAATTTTGCACTCAATGCAAAGTCCAATCCATATTTTCTAACATATAGAAGGGAAATTTGGGCATCTCCAGTTCCCTTTGTGGAGCCACAGCATAATTCCCATTGTCACTGGGACAGAACCAGACTTCTTTATACTACCGTGCTGGTCCTCATAGGAAAGCAATGGGATCACCTGGACCCAACAGATTTCCACAGTGAGAGTGTGTGCAATTGCTGATAAAATACAGACTCCTCCCCAAGCTTTTCTTCCCTTGATACCCTTGAATTCCAAAGTGCAGTTGTGTCTTAAAACTTGAATTCATGTTCAATAATGCACAGGCATGTGCAAAATAGCCAAAACTCTGGATTCAAACTATGTATATGGCCTGCATCGATGCAATGAGGTCTTCTTGATTCAGATGGGAATTCATGACAGTGCTATCAGGAAAGGAATATTTATAAAGTAGGAACAATAAAACTCCTGGTGTTAAGTACATAGTCGTTTGAATTCATATAAAAAAATAGCAAATTCATGAGAGTACAACACCATAACAAAAATGCTAAAACAAACATATTACAGTTAGACAAAATGAGCTCTCTACCAGTATTTATGGTCACGTACTATGGTCTGACATTGATGTTTCTAACATCATATCACTTTCATTCATTTCAATCTCAAATGTTTCTTCCAATGGGCGACTGGTATCTGTACTTTTCCTTTGATTTGATGTCTCTAATGTTACTATGCCACTTTCATCCAGAGTTTGTCTTTCTATGTCGAATTCTCTGAAATCCCAGGGAGGTGAAATTATGTTCTTTAATGTCTTCACTGTGTGTACATCAAAGTCGTAACATCTTAATTTGTCTTTGATCTCTGTTCCTAGGAAAACAGACAAACCATTAGTTTATTTCAAATGAATACTCCCAAAAATGTAATCTCAAAGAAGCTATCATTCAGAAACTACTGTAATTCTCTACTTTCAGACCATCAAGGAGCTGCTGCTGCTTAATGACTGAAGCTGAATGAATTGTTCTGAAAAAATCCAGCAGCCTCCTTTCTCAAAAAAGCACAATACAAGAAGCACAAGTCAGCACAAGTCAGATTCAAAAGTCTGTTTTGAGAAGTAATTGCCAATTCCCTTCCCAATTCTCCAAGGGGCTTTTTTTCTTGTTTAAGTTACACACAGCTTGGTTTGCATTAATGCATATCACATGGCTGCATGGTTCTTCCAGATGTGTTAAATGACTACATATGGAGCAAGACAATATTGAGAAGAAACATCTGTTTCAATTGTGTAAAAAATCTGCAGGAAAAGCACTAGAGCACACAGATGGCTTTTACTCTTAAGGCTTCAGCCTTCTAAACAAGCTTGACAGGACATAACTGTGTTCACTACAGATAAATACTAAGTTCAATGAAGCAGAAATAAAAGAAAAATAGAAGTTTTTTGTGGAGAAAAAACTTTAATAGAAAATTTAAACCTATGGCAATATAATGCATTACTGCTATGAAGCCCTTTTTTTACCATATATAAAGCTGTATTTTTGGAGTCAGAAGAACCTATTCTGTCTCCACAGAGACAAGTTTTGACAAGGTGAAAATACCTTGCTCTACAACATTAGCATTAGCGCTCTGATTTCCTAACTCCATACCTCTGTTTAATTTTCCCCCATTCCCTCTGCGATCTAAGATGTCACAAATCAGTATTTTCTATAAAAGAAACCATCAACATCTCTAATGACAAAGTGCTTCCTTTCTTTATGCTGGTGAGAGTTTACTGTCATGATGCTCACAAAAACCAGTGGTCATCTGCAATTGCTGCTAAGTTCTGACTCACTTAGCCATTAAAAAAATCAACCAAAAAATCCCAAACAAAAACATCCTCTACTTTGTGAGTTAATTAGGTAGTTGTAGGCAGTCCTTCTTGACACAAGAATAACACTCCTCTCAAAGGACTCCATGCCTTTAAGAGACACATAAGTTAGAGACTTACCAATATAGGCTTCAGAATCACCAATGTACATTTCTATGCAGTGTCCAAGCATTGTGACTGAAAATGTGTCATCCCGCCTGAGACCAAGGGCCTATTAAAAAAAACCAACAAAAACAGTAAAAAGTATTTAGCAGCAAATAAAAACATTTACATTTTAAGTCTGCAATGGTTCAGTTTGTTGGTTTGTTGTTCCAATATGCTATCTGAGCATAGTCTCCACTGTAAAAGCAAAACACTGCACAACGAAAATAACAGCATCATATGAAGTGGTTGAAGTAGTACGGAAGGAAAGCACGAAAACAGAACCAGAAAAGAATAAATATACAGACAGGAAATCATTCACATATCATATGCTGCTGTTTACTTACTGTAAAATTTCTAGGTTGGAAGTATTTAAAATTATTTCAGGTGGACGAGAAGCTTACCTACATAAAATGTAAACTGCAATTCCAAGTTTGCCAAAGAGGCCATTTTTTACCTAATCAATAAAATATATAAGATTTAAGAAAAAAACCAAATTCAGATTATAAAATAAAACCTCATTTGGATGCTGGAAAAAGATACTGGTTCTCTGCTCTAAACCCAAATCAAAGTGAAACAGTAAATAGCAGAATCTGTGACCAGCCCTTCAGCTGAAGCCAGTTACGTACCGTGTGGAAATAGTCAATGGCACTTTCAAAATTGCCCATGAGGCTGTGTATGTAGCCAATGGCAGAATAAGTAGAAGCATTCTGAGGGATTAATACCAGAGCCTGGCGATGGTATTCCAGTGCTTCTTCATACTTCCTGTTAGGGTTAAGTTCAGGAGAGCTATTAGTAAGCTTCATAGTGAAAAGTGTTTTTAGAGTACCCTGTGGGTATTTTTCTTAGCAAAGCAGAATACAGTTGTGCTAGAACTTTAAAATTATTGCTTTGCACTCTGAACATAATAATAGAATGTACAAAAGACTCATGGATAATGACAATTTTCTTCCTCAGTGTAATTGAGAAATCATTGTTTTCCTTATGTAGCACAACAGCTGCCTACAGCTAGGTCCCATTTGGAGATCTTAGCTGTTTGATATGGTAAATTGCTTTAGATGTTTAATGCTGCTCATTGTAGCACTGACTTTCTTTCTGTAGCTTTCATTTGCCTTCCTAAGGGAGAGATGGAGCAATATGAGACTACATCACATGTAATTCAAACTGAGAAAAGCTCTCTGGGCAGAAATTTCACAACCCTTAAGAGCTGCATACACTGGCAGCTTCGTCATTTTGTGACATGCTCTATCAGAAAAGGAGGTTTACACATATCCATGATATCTATCAAATACCAACTTGTCTTTGAAAATTATCTATTAATTACACTGATTATTGCATTTGCTTTTTTATAAAAGAAGGATTAAATGTACACTACAACATTACTCTGAGAATTTAAATTGTCACATTTGACATCCTAGTTCTGCATTGTTAAAAATAAAGATAGATATCACCTGTTCACAAGAAATTTTAACATTTAATGAAATTGTGCAATGAGCAATGCATGAAGTTGTTAGAGGGCATCAAGTAACAGTTGAGGCTGAAAAAGGATGCAACCATTTGCTTGCTGCACAAACCTTTCACATTATTTCAATTTCATTTTCACTCGTAGTATTTACACATCCAATTCACTACCACTGTATTTGAATATGCTGCGTCCAAATTTCAACCACATAATACTAGAGAGTAGACTAGATATATCTAGTAAGTTTTTTGCAATAGCCATATTATGTATTACAGACACTACTACATTAGTTATTACAGAGATTTTAAGATGTCAAAGCATATGTACAGCTGCCTAAATTCTCAACTTGATTTTCTTGGAAGATGGTATACAAGCATGCAAAGATATTTTAGCTTTGATTTCTGAACTTGAGCAAATATTAGAAGTTGTACAAAGCATGATGTAAGCAGTTAGTAACTTACTGTAGAAATCTAAAAAATGACAAAAGTAATTATAAAGAAAAGTATTGGAAAAAAACTCTGCAATTATACTCATGAACAGATTTCAGAAACAGTGCCTTTTGCTTGATCTTGGCACAAGGAGTAACTGTTATATGTCCTTATTTCATCATGAAAATGAAGACTAATTGGCGATTCAAGCACAAAGCCATTACCACCAAAGCCAAAGGAGAAGTACAGCTTTCATCTACCATAATCACATCCTCATTAGCAGTTTTTAAACAAAAATTACAGAGAACACCAATTAAGCAATTAAAAGCACTAAAAATATTTTTTAGAAATTGCACTGATTGAACAAAAGAAAGCACTGGTTAAAGTCAGATTAAGGTAATTAATGAGGAAACATCTCTATGTTAAAACTGTTAAAATTTGTATATGTACTTTGCACTTTTTCTATTCATGGAATAGAAACATGAAATGGAATATTAAATAGTTTTGTTCTAGAAAACATAAAGTAAGACTCCTTTGCTGTGTTATAATGCCACTGAATATTTCTCTTCCATAAAAAAAATTAGGTGCTAATCCAAGCAATTAATTGGCACAAACCCACCTTTACGTTAATTAAATCAGTGGACATATTTCAGTATGTGAGGACTGTGACAGTGGAGAGTTAAAATTCACACCCATACAAGCATCTAAAAGCCTACAACTAATTCCCTAGTAAGAACCAACAGTTAAAGAAAGGCTTCTATATTAAGTACTTTAACTTCTGTGTAATAAACAGGATATAAGAGGTAATTAATGTTCACAAGCTGATTTAGAGAATCTTGTTCTTACAGGATAATTCTACACTGCTCTCATGTGTTACACAATCTTGATATAAAAGGAGAGAGAAAACACAATTGTGCAGCATTATAGAGAAATGGAGCTCCAGTACTCTCTGCTTACTTGAGTTTTCTGCAGACATGTCCTAAGTTGTTCAATAAAGGCTCCCATTTATCAACTGTTACCTGAAAAATAATGCAACATTTCAAATAACTGCAGCTTTCTGGACTGTAACTAAATTTTGTCTACTTAAAAAAAACCAAAACATATAAATGAATAGGGAATTTTGTTTATGATCAAGAAAAATACCACAAGTATTTTAAACTCCTAACTAAACACTTAAGCTGAAAATATTTATTCAATAACTCATTTTTCTATTTTTTGCTTCACCAAAGCCAGTATTTCTTCAAAGGATCAGTAAAACTCGATGCAAACCAAACAAAACTTGTTTTCTACTTAACTAGAAAAAGTCATGTCAAGTCTCAGCCTAGGAGCATTGAAGACAGTTTTAAAATAAAATTTATACTGTGTTACTTTTAAAATAAGTACAACATGTTTTGTCACAAGCTATTACAGAATTTGCTGGAGTTTTATAAATTTATGACCTTGCGTGTTATTAGAATAAATACCTCATTTCCAATAGCTTTGATTTTTTCCAGTGCATCAAGGAACCACTTTTCTGCAGTTTTCCAGCTAAGGATTGAAGGGGTGGGGGGAAATAAAAGTAAATTAAAGAAGAGTTTTCATTAGCAGTATGAGAAAACTGTATTCAAGAAAGATTTCTATGACATTATTTCATCATATGAGTGAAATTAGATATAAATCCCAGTAATTTGTATTTGGCTATAATTTGCATTGTGGTTCCAAGAGCTAACAAGACAAAACTAAAAAAAAATCAGAATCAAACTAAATATATTACTAAACACTTCTTATATAGGTTAGGATTTTTTCCCCCCGAATATATTTGGAACCTCCTGAGCTGACAAAATGTTTTGCTGTACAAAATTTTATAGTATGTGTGCAAATAGATGTCTTTTGAGGCATTCAACAACACAATGACAGGCTCATGGAAGACAGCATCAATCTCTGGATGTTTCTCAAGCATTACATTCTGTTCCTGATCAATCTTAAACATGGAAGAATAAGGTAGAAAGCAAAGGTTTAAGGTGAACATCATCTAAACTATAACCAAAAGATACTATAGTTCAATAGAAGTACTTTAGTAGATATACTGGCACATTACAATTCAGAATAACCACGTTTAAGATAGTATTTGATCATATTTGGTAAGCTTACTCTCCGTTTTGAAATGCTACCACTCCAACTTCATGCATAACAAAAGGATCTTCGGGTGCAATGCTTAAAGCTTGGCTGAAAAACCGTTCAGCCAACTTGGAGTTGTTGGTCAGGCCATATTCCAGTCCAATATAGAGCATCGGCAAATGGCATCTAAAAACCGTAAAACAAAGTGCATGTTTGTTTCTGTGTGGTTGTCAAGAACGGAGTCACAAACTATAAAGACATGCATATGTTAATGTACATCCAAGTAAAAGTTGATTTAAATGGATTGTTAACCTAGGGGGAAGTTTAAAAGACTTTACAGCTCTGTTTAACAAGAAACTGAACTCCAGTAGGTAATTATAACCTGCTCTGCAATCACATGTAAATACACTCATCACTTAAGTTTAGATCTGATTTTTCCCCTAATTTCATTCATATATTTAATTTACAAATAGAATATGGAAGAAGTAATCGTTAAAAGAATTACATTTACTAGTAACCACAATCAAATACGAGTTTTACATGCAATATGACACGATTCATAACTCATAACTCTTTTACAACCCACTCCCACAGCATAAAGAGCTGTCCAAGCTATTACTATGCAGCAGTTGATGAGCTTGTATGACAACCACAATTCACAAATTTCAGAAGATATTCAGGTAGAACTTAGATTACCTATATATAAAACTTGACTTTAGAACTTATAAAATAAGAACAGTAATCACAAATAATACAGTTAAATGCAGATAGTTAAATTCTCGGGGTTTTTTTTCTCCCTTCTTCTCTACCAGATAATTGTTGCAAATATATTGCTACTGTTTCAAGGGATGTTAGTCAATATTCTACACTACTTATGGATTCATTTGCATCCTCCCGAATATGATGTTTGTACAGACCCTTTCATGAGCTGTGCAGCTGTGAAGTATGCAGCCATTGCTTGGTCATGCTCACTCTCCACTGCAAATGAATGTCCATATGCTATCCATGCAGGGCCATAGGTTCGCTCCAGTGTAGTAGCTTTGCTAAAAACAAGAGCAAGTCACAAGTAAACACATCTGAAATTAAATTTCATCAGCTTCAGATGACTACTTAGATAGCAATGCTATGCCACATGGTTGGTACCTATTAAGATAATTGTCTGTAGCAACCAGTGGTAAACAAAGTTCATTTTAAAAGTTCAAACTATTTAGAGCTTAGAAGTATCACACATTCTTGTGAATTGATTTTATTATTTCTGCTACTGTTCACAGACAGAAGGATTATTTGATATTACTGGGCATAAACAATTATATAGTAGGTGAACTGAGTAAAATACAGAAAACAGTAGTGACTCAAAACCCATTGCAAAATCCTAGCTATACATTCTGAAATAAATACATTCTATCAAATACAAGTTTAAGAAGTAGGATATGAAAACACCAAATGAACGCTTAGGTTGAAATTTTGCCATCTAATTGCAGTAGCCTTGAAAAGGATGAGCATTTGTCACATCACAGGCTGTGCATCAGAGAAGTATACAAAGTGTTACTCAAATCTTGAGCTGAAAACTGCAATCTGAGCATCAAGACACCAACCTGGAGACTTTACAGAAAGGTGGACTTGACAGTAATATTAGAAAGCTGAAGTAGATTATTTTCTGAATCTGAAGGCAAGGGCATTCATAACTAAACAGCTCATAACAAGTGTGCCCAGTCTTTTCTTAAGAGCTTCTGACATGGTGATGATACATGTTCTGTAAGTATCCTATCATATTGCTTAACTAGTCTTAAAAACTTTTTTTTCCCTAACATATAATCTAAATTTTGTCTGTCACAGTTAAACTCATTATTTCTCATCACAGATCGTAGAGAATGGATTGTTCTCTGTCTTCTGAGACAAAACTTTATATATTCAAACATTTGTATCTTGCCACCCATGACAGCAATGAAAGATATGTGGGTATTTGACTGTGTCTTCAAGTTTTTTTTCTGGAAACCACTGTGTTTTAACAGACCTCTTTTCCCTTTTGCCAGAACTACTCTGAATTTTTATATTTGTTGTTTTTGGTTTGTTTTTCTCTTCAACATGTCTACAGATCCTTTGTTGCTGTCTAGGGATGTTTGTACATTTTATTTCAGCACCAAAACCAAACATATCACTTAGGACAGCTACTTGAAGAATTTAAATAAATTTAAATATTTTACTCATAATAACCAGGCATTTAAAAAGTCTAAATGACTAACCCATCTTTACATATGTTGTCTGTAAAGGTCTCAGGAAAAATTTGTCCTACAGGTTAATTTATGCCTTCTCAGTTTAAGATTACAGCACCAGAGTAAATGCCCTACTTCACAGCAAGGTCTTGCTCCCCAGTGCTGATATTCACTATACATACAGGAAACAGTATTGACCAAACCTAAAAAGCCCACTGTTGCTTGTGCACAGAAAGACAGCCAAATGTCAGAATTTTCCATATAATTCTTCTCTTTCAGATACAAAACCTGAACATGGGAGAATGCCTGAGTGTCCCTCAACTGAGAACTGAGGCCTGATCACCTACAGCTGTATTTAGCTCAGCAGCACGAGCGACTGTAGGGACTACACCTGCCTAGAACAGGAAGGTGACTGCCTAGAGAGACACCACGTTAAGTCTTCCTCATTTTTAAAGTATCTCCATGGATAAGGTCTAAATTGCTCTACTAAAAAGAGGGTGGCAACAAAAGTATTGAAGTAGTAACCAGTTTATTGAAGCTTCTCTTTATGAGCTTACAAGCAATCACGAACATTAAATGTTTACTTAGCAAGTTAAGCAACAGATTCACTAAGGAAAACAGAAAAAAAAATTACCTGAGATATCTTCTAGCATGTTCGTTTTTGTGGCCAACCATGAGATAATAGCATCCTACTGCAAACCATGACACCTACACATTAAAACCAAAATAGAATATTATTAGATACATCACACTCATTTCAGTGAAGCATCAAAAGAGAGGCAGACATAATAATTATAGAAGTTAGGAACATTTTCACTGAAATCAAAGTCAGCTCTTCAAATTATTTGGTATTACAGACAAGCTAGAACTTTTGGCATGTACCTTTCTAACTGGGGCTTACTCAGCCTCATGAAGAGAGCTAAGCAGAAATCTTACTGCTGTCCTCAATTATTTAATGGTAAGGAATACAAGACAGGGCCAGATTCTTTTCAGGGGTGCAGTGATAGCACAGGAAGCAGTGGGTACAACTTGCAACACAGAAAGTTAAGATCAAATTAAAGAAAAACAATTTTTAGTGTGAACACTGAAAGAGGTTGCTCAGAGACATGCAGACATTTATTTAAATTATTAATCAAAGTAAATAACTCGCACTGAATACCTTTTACAGGTACTTAATTTTATAAAGATAAACTTGGCATAAGGAAATTACAATGCAGAGAAAATAAAAGGAGTGAGCCATTTCTACAAGCTTCATCCAGAAACAGATTTTGAATTCTGTAGCTCAAACTAATACATTACAATTTTTATGTGCTTTCACCTAAAAAAGAAACTACCTGACAACAAAAACTTGGAACAACTTACAGGATTATTTGGGTACAAGTCCACCAGTTTGTGAGAAAGATAGAAAAGCTCTACATAGTGGAAAGAAACAAGAAAAGAAAATTAAAATGTGCTAAAACATTTAGATGTTTCAAGTCTTTTAGCTTTCCATACAAAATATACAGAACATCTAACACTATTAATCCACAAGTGAACAAAATGTTTTCTTTTAGTGGCAGTGCTTCAAACTGCCTCAAAATAGATTCAGTTTTGCAATTAGCTAAAGAAAACCCAACAAAAACAACCCATAAGCCTTCACAGCACACAAATAAGCAGCTCTACTTCCCACCCTTTAAGAATTCTGCAACAACTTAGGTCATTAACAAACATTAAAATAAATGCCAGTAGTATTACACTTGAATGTACCTTGTCAAGGTAAAACACTATTCAACTTCCTACATCTAAAAGGTATAACATACTGGCTAGATCCATTTCAAAGTAGAGTCCTGTGCATTAATATGCTGAAAATAGGACAAAAGCAAATAAATTATTATATTGTTTGGAATAATTCCAAGTGATTACTTTTTTAGTAAAAATTATAATTCTATTTACTGGAATAACTTACTACAGATTTTCTAATAATAGCAGCAGTAATCAGCTACAGGACAACAATTCTATTGCCTATGCAATTTCAAAGGAAATAGCATTGCAGCACATAAAGTTTCTATTTCTTCAGAGCACAGTACTCTCAAACCAATGAGATTGTCCTGGAGCACTTTGTATCAACTCTCAGCTCCAGAAAAAAAAAATTACAACTGGCTTACAAAATATTAACTTTTGCACCCAGTGCTTCTCAAGGCAAATTTAGAAGAAAAATCAGAGTACTGGCCCCCTTTTCAGATGTACTTAACTGTAAAATAATTGGGAGGTACATTCACTAATCACTAAGAAGTACCAGTACACCTAATGACCTATTTGTGTACATATAATGAACCATCCCAAGAGACTGCACAGCATATGAGCTCCTTATTCTATTTTCCCATTAATTTTAAAGACATTCAAGCTGCTCACTTGATTTATATGCAGTCTGGAATGAGAAAAAGCCACCACAGCTGCAAGCAAGCTATTACTGTAATTCCACTGAAGGTGTTGCATGATTATTAATTTGTTTGAACTAAAGAGAGGCCTTCACAACAGAAAAGGCCTGAGAAGTCTAGAATTTTTTCTATCACAGAATAATCATGTCCAACTAAGCATACACAACTGCTAAAGAGTTCTTTCTAGTTTAATTTATTATAATTTATTGTTGAGCAGAAACGTACAGCCAGATACTGTACAAAGATCACCTGGAAACAGAAATCACAATGTTGACAGGGATGAGGCAGTGTAGCTCACGGGCCTCCTGGCCACAGTCCAGTGGTTAAAAGACAGCAACACTCATGACCATGAACTCTTTGCACATCTACTTCCCACTAACCCTCAATCCTGCTGTCAGCTCTGAAATTCCCTTCTTTACCAGTTACCACTGTTTTCTTGAAATGGCAGGTAGGAGAAAAAAAATACATGTAATTTTTCAAATGGTATATAAGGGAGTTTCTTGGCATCTTTAACTCTTTATTAAAATTGGGGCTCTACACCCTTCTGTTGAGTTGTATTAAATGGTGCGTTCCTTACCATTTGCTTTGTTAAGCTCCACAAGTGTCCCTATATGTACAGGTAAACAATTTGCGTGGAAGGGATCTTTTTCCATCACTCTAAAAAAAAGTTAAAAAAAAAACTGTAATGCACATTTCAAAAACTTTAATGTGTTAAAAGCAAACTGCTTGTATAGCATATAATGTTCCAGTTAATTACCATTTTAGGCATTAGAAAACTATTTGTGACTAAAGACAACTATTAACAGCATAATAAAGGCTCTCTTCAGACCAGAAATATAACAGTTAATTTAGCTTAACAAGAGAGGATAACAGAAAATTCTTTCAAGGTGAATATACAATTAGAAAATCAGAATGAAACACGTTTTTGTTTCGGAGGTCACTTCAAATTTAACCAGCAAACAAAAAACAACAACATTAATGTTCATCTTTTCTATGCATTTGACAGCAACTTTCAAGCAATAGTCCTCAGCTTCTGGAGGTTAACACCAGGCCGTATGCCTTCGGAGTCACACTTAGCTCAGTTGTAAAATTTTGCTTCCTGTGGCATTCAGAAATACACCTGTGAGTCCAGACCTACAGCAGCTGAGAAGCAAACCATGGCAGTGTTCTGACCTCTCTGACCCGAGCAGCAGCATGCATACTCGGGCTGTGTTACAACTGATACATGACACAGCCATCAAAATTAGAAATAACGTGCTAGCTTTTAAATTAATAGTATCTTTTGATCATTATCAATGGCATTGTAACTGTTAATTGCCCAGAGAAATCAAACTTCCTAACTAACCAACCAATTCAAACCAGCTCATTCTGAAGGCCAAACAAGAAGTAGGTAGAAAGCACACAAAATTGAAGGTACCAGAATAAGGAAGAGGATGGATGAAGGGAGGCTCAGCACAGTGCTGACTGAGCAGAGTTTTACCTCAAATACTTCTGATATGTATTATAAAAATGCCATGTCTTGCCAGACACAAACTGCACATTTCAAATACCTGAGACATATATAACACATGACATGTATATTGCAATACATATCCAATTATCATGTGTATTTACCCAATGAACAACAATATTTGCTGTAATAATAAACAATCCAGGCATAATTATTATATTCCACCATATGAGAAAAAAACCTAAAAGTTGCTTTGTACACTTACACTGAAGTAAGCTTGTAACACATTTTGAAGTCACAGTTGTAATAATGCCTTTCTGCTAAGGATACTACCACATCCAGGTTTTCCTGAAGACCATCTACTGATTCAGGAATCAGTGTTTCACTGGGTTTATTATACTGAAAGACAAACAAAAAAACATTTGAAACAAAAAGTAAACTAAAATCAGATTATATAAGTATTAATATTTTTGTCCTAAAATAATATTTAAGAAGCTTAAAAGTTCTTCAAATTTTTATTTTTAAACTGAAAGTCCATAAAACTTGTATTTGGTAAACTGCTTCTTTAAAATGTACTTAAAAGCTCATTTAGAACACAAAAGATGCTTGCCATAGTCAATATGTTTCATGTAGGCTGTAGAAATTAAAACTGAGCAATATATATTTTCAGTGCTCCTTATCACCTTATCTTTGGATAAGAATAGTCTAGAATGATTAGTTATAGTCTCATACTTTCAGGTAACTGACGTTTTGTCTACATTATTAACATTCTTTTTCCCCACCTAGCAGTTTCTCAATAAATAAATTTTCAAAAACATAAATCAGAATTTCAAGTTGTCACCACAGCAGAAAACAATTAACAGAAAACTGTTACACTACTGCATAAAGTGAGGTGTACCACATAAAAAATTTTAAAAATTATAAAATTCCAGATTTATTTTAATGTTCAGAATAAACGGGATCCAAGAAAATTTACACCCAAAGTCAAGACTTCCAATCAATTCTCCAGATTTTTGGGACTTACCTTTTTCAATTTATTCTCAAATAAAAAGTGAAGCAATTCCCGTTCTTCTTCTGTACATTGTCTATTAAGAGGTAGAGATTCAAGTAGTTCTTTTTCTATATGAATTTAGAAACATTGAAATGGTCATATTACAGAAGAAACAGAAAGATCCAACATTTCAAGAACTTAGAGATGCAAAAGATTTTATGATGGTCATCCCAACTGCAAGGACTATAACAGTACAGGTACACTGAAACAGATAATACTACTAATTTTGGAAATTAAGGATTGATTAGTTATTCCTTCTACACTTTAAAATAAAATGTAATAAAGATTAAATAACACACCATTATTTTTATTTACTCCACGTGTCAAATGTTAGCGCTTAGAATGCTCTATTGATTAATGCCTAAGCAAACCCCAGGAGGGTTTCATTGGTTCAAAGCCTGTGAAATTGACAACACAGGACAAAACTTTGTCTGGGCTGGGCAGAGCAGAAGAGCTTCAGGAGCTAAGATGCAGAACAGCTGTGTTACTATATTTCTTTCAACTCTTAGCACTGCAGGACTGAAAAACAAAAGGTCAAATGCAAATTTGCCCAAATTGTAATTTTCACTCATTTCATATATTTGCTATTCTTAACATTTTGAAGTCTTGCTGTATTGCGTTAACTTTTATCTAGGAAAACACATCTTGAGAAAGCAGGTAAATTTTACTTGTATTTGAGAAATACTTCTCTCCAGACCTTCCTGTGCTGTCAGCATATGGTGCGATGTTAGAAGATCAAATGCTTCAAAGCAGTAAACATCAAGCTTCAAGGCCTCTTTGTAGCTGTAAGTTGCCAGGGCTCTATTATCCAAAGCATCATAGATCTTCCCTCGTAAAAGGCATATAGAGCTCTTGATCTGGTGGAAAAGCAGGACTGGAGGTCAAAGACTGAATCAGTATTTGCAATTTAGTTTTGAGCACAAATCAAATGTGCTCCCTGGAAAGTAAAAAGTATTTAATGTATGTTAGAACCTGGTTTTCTAGTGCTGTCATTAAATAAAAAGTTGTCCCTACTATCTCAAAGAAAAATCCAAAGAATGCTCTGTCAGGTTACCTACTGCCAAACACATGCTCGAAATAAACAGGAGGACAGAGTTTATCTTTTCTAATTCTGGCATTCAGCTCTCTGATACTGAGTTGTAATCTAATTATACTAAATTCCCTTCATATCCAACATAGAGAAATTGTCACTCCCAAAGGCAATACACGTCTTATCTGACCATTAAAGCGCGTATTTCACACCAGAATGACAACAGTAGAGATGAAAAAGGCCAAATCAATGGACTCAGTTGTTCTGAACAGAAAAATATATTCTTGTTTTCAATCCAAAATATAGATATTCCAGAAAAGAAAACAGCCCATAATTACCAGTTTTGCTACAATGTTTATTAACTAACATGTTCTTTCGAAATCCCCTTGATGAGTATTCAGTTCAGTCAGAAGGCCACTAAAGTGTCAGCAAAAGAGAAAGTTAACACATTACCCAACCCTGTCATAAGACTAAATAGTCCTTTAATCTCATTATATCAGCATTCAAAATCAGTTCACACCAGCAATGTAACCCACTTTGCTACTTCAGTCTTACAGGGAAAATGCCATCTGTCAATCACCTACACTGTAATTTCAGCTAATAAATTTTAATTTGTACCTCTGAAACTAACTACTCTTCACAGACTCTTCAGCCTACACATCATACCAATCTCTTTAAATTGTGTCTACACACAATTTTTTCACTGAACTTCAAAAATTTCACCTTTACCTCACATAATTTTCACAAAGGCGATCAAAGAATATCCCACTGAGAACAACACTTGAGTGATTATGAAGTATTTCATTAAAAATAATCAGAGGCGAAAAAAATTTGCTTTGTTATCTCAGAACCTGCAGCCCAATTGAAAGCAATGTTAGTATACATTATCAAGAAAGAACTAAAAGACTGTACAAACCAATGCTAGATCATTAAGTTCCTGCAAAGTATCTGCAAATAATTTATAAGTTGTTGAAAAGCACTGTTTATTTTTGCATACTGAGTTATTTTCATAGAGGTGAGTTAACACACAATGTTTACACACAACAAGGAACCTTTACTGCAGTTTCAGATTCATAGAGCTGTGAAATCACTTTCTGACTTCACATGTGTTTTTTCTACAAAAATATTTATTAAAATAATGTCACTTACTGAGGACTGTGACATTTCCCAGTCTGTGGTAGAATCTTTCAACCCACTTTCATCCTTCAAGTACTTTTCAAAAAGTCGTTTGTTGATTGGCTCCTCCATATCAAGAATATCCAAGGCCTGTTGATGCTCTTTTGCAGCATACTAACCAAACGTGCATGTAAAAAACAAGGTTTTGAAAAATTTATATATAGAACACCAATAAACACAGCATCATGTTTCAAAGGCATAAGTTATAACAATCAGTGTTTATCAGCAGGTTATTCATGCATGCATTTTCTTATTTGGCCATTTGTCATTTTATAATTGCAGGTAGCTCTTTTACTGGTCATCTATAATATGCAAAAATGATAAAATTATAAAAATATGCAAAAATTATAAAATAAAGCATGTACAGAAAAATGTATTATTCATCATTATGCAGTCAGAGAAACAGGTATAGTTCTAAAAACAATTAACACAAGTTTTAATAAAATACCATCATCTTATTCTGTAAGCGGCACATTATGCTATTTCAAATTTCTGTATTTAATCTACGAATTGATTCAGTTGAATCTATCAATTGATTGATACCAATTGTCTCTGAAAGCACTGCATTTTACCTTTTATGTGTGACATTTTATGCAGAAGTATAAAGCTGCTAACTACAGTTATACAACCATAAATCTCATCTCCTCTGGTCAGATTAGAATCAACCAAATAAAAGTGTAAACATGAAGACATGAGACAAAAATGATTCACATTCTTTGCCCACAAAATATTAGAGGAGTATTTCCTGGGATAAAAGGTCAGCTGGATTCCTTCAGATTAGTGCCACAATGGATACTCCAGTGACCCAACTGAAATCAACTGTCAGAAAATTTAAACCTGTTGCTCCAAAGAACACATATATATATCTATATATCTATATAGATATATATATCTATATATCTATATATATTTATATATATATATATATACATTGCCTATCATGTATCTAAACTTCCAAAGATGTGTCTTTTACTTAGTTTAGTTTGTTTCCTGTAGGGGTTAAAATGTGTACTCACGTGACATCTAGCTGCAAGGTAGCGACATGCCTCATACAACTGAAAGAGAAGTTTGATACACATCAGTTATAAAGAGAGAACATGTTTGCCTACACCGCTGGAGTCCCTTTTGCTCTCTCCTTTTTCAGTTCTATGGCTTCTTCACCCCTTTCACCACCAAAAGTCCTTCCTGACCAAGCCTGTAACACTTTCTCTACTACTAAATTCTCAAAGGACACTTACTTGACTCTTGTCTTTACCACTCATGACCAGAGAGGAAGGAAAATTGAAACAACATCTGAAGTGACAATCCACCTTCCCATACCTGCTGCAGTTACATCCTTGGATCCCTTCTCTTTTCTGTGACCCTATCTGGGGACAACACTTTAAACCTGATTAAATGAACACAGGGCCTTATAAAATAAACAATGCAGCTTTCTTAATTACTTCTCTTATAAACATAATCCTGTGATGGTGAAGAAGTCACTGTGGTTAGCAGCAGAGCCTTAAGAGGGGTAACAGTAGCATGTCTGGCTGAAGTGACTTACCTTATCCAGCTTCCGTGATCGAAGGGCGTGTGCTGCCCTATGATACTGAGCTGTTAGGTAAAGACATTGGGCCAACCAGTAGATATCCTGTGGTTCCTCTAAAGTAAAATAACAAAATTATTAACCATTGCTTTACAATATAGCTTCAAACATTTTAATACAGAATGTTCACTTTTGCTTCACTAGAGAAGTATCTTCCCTCTACTCTAGCATCCTACTGTGTTACAAAATTTAATTTATAAATATGTATAAAGATACTTTATAGTAAAGATACTTACAGCATCTGTCAGTGAGAGATTAAAATGAAAATATAATCAGATTTTAACTTTAAAGACCTCAGATACTGCACTGGACAGTGAATACAAAGAAAGTCATAATAGAGGTGTGTCATGAGAAGGAGACAACAATGATACAGATTAAAAAAGCAGCAGCTGCAGGTTACCCTGCTCTTGGACATAGAGCAGAAAAAAAACAACCTATAAATGTCTCTCTCAATAAAAAGATCAGTGAGAACCTCACAACAGTGAAAGCACTAGACTTCCATAGCTTGGAGTTGTAGTTTCAGAGGCACAGCTTAATGCCCTCCTACCTTACTGACAACCCAAGCCTTTGTGGGATCAAGTCCATGGAATCACTTTAGGAAGTGTAAGTGCCAGTGGCCGTGGACAGCATCAACTCCCTCCCAGCGTAAACCTGCATTGTATTCGTCACCCAGGGCAACCCAAAGTCCTGTGGGAAACCACCATGGTCTCTTGTTGCTCTTGTTTTTATTGTTTCTTAAGGAAGACAAACCTAAAGGTTTGTTCAAACATTAATTTTAACACAAAGTTCAAAAGGGAAGGAAGATGAGCGCTGCTCTATTAGGAGAATGCCATTCCAAAGATCACAAAAATGCACTTAAACCAAACTCAAAATGTTAACTTTTGGCCAAACAGCACTAAAACCCCACCAAAACAGAACACTATCAGAAAGAAGTTAATAAAATACAACGTAAAAAGAAACCACTTACCATGAGAGAGTGAAGCTACTTTGTCAGCCCAAAACAGGGCACTTTGATACTGTTGCTGTAAAAGCATGATAGAAATAATTAGCATTGCTTTGGAGTTAGTTTTTCTGGAATATTTTGAAATACACTGTACATCAGTGAGATTTAATATCTTGTGCATGTAGTCTCTAATGAATGGTGATTCACATTTCAGATCTTTGTAACTTTAAAAAATAGTTTTAAAGGGCCAATACTGTAACCTCCAAGGAATATCCAAAAGTAATTTAGAGTTGTTCATTTATTTTCAATAGAATGCAGGTATCTTTGACCAAAAGTGCTGTGTAAGTATGGCAATAGGTCGTTAGTTGAATTGCCATCACTGAAAAAGTAGCAAGAATGCCCATCTCCAGTTTAAAAAAATGCTACATTTTAGAAGAAAGAGAATACTATATATAAAAAAGGGCACCAAAATTACTGCAGGTAACTTCAGCAGCACCATCTCTGATCAAGAAAAGTTCATTCTTCAGTCAAGATGCTTCAACTTAACATAAATCCACAGTGCCTGCGTGCATTTCTCCTTGTTCTTGGATACACATTTTCACTCTTGAGACTCCAGTTTGGCAGAAGTGAGTGAAATAGGTAAGCGTGGTGGCAACCAGAGATCAGACAGAAGCAGAATTTTCAGGTATAACCCACTAACTCAGCCACCAGATTTGTGGTGCCAGGCAAAATCTCAGAACTGGCTGGGATTATCTCCTGAGAAGATCATCAGGAATTCTTGCTGTTACTTTTTATCCCACTCCATGCAGTGAAGCCTAATATGATTCCCAGGATATGCTGGACATTTAACAAATACCCTGCCATTGCAAGGCTTTGTAAGATTTTACAAAAGCATGTAGCAAGAGGACAAGGGGGAATGGAATAAAACTGAATGAGAGTGTAGATTTAGATGTTAGGAGGAAGTTCTTTGCTGTGAGGGTGGCAAATCACTGGAACAGGTTGCCCAGATAAGCTGTGGATGCCCCATCCCTGGAAGTGTTCAAGGCCAGGTTGGATGAGGCTCTGAGTAGCCTGGTCCAGTGGAAGGTGTCCCTGCCCCTGGCAGGGGGTTGGAACTAGATGGTCTTTATGGTCCCTTCCAACCCAAACCATTTTTGATTCTCTGAAGACTAAGAAAGCCTTAATGGCTTCTCTCCTTTTTTGCACCATTCATTGCAGTTGTGGAGTTTGTTCAGAACCTCAGAGACTGTTTTACATTTTTGGAGTACAGGTCTGTTCTGAATTGCACACACTAATATTATCCCTCATAAAGCACTATGCTCCATGAAGAGACGTGGTCTCTTCTATCATGTATTCCTAAATTTCCTACTTGATGGGGATTAATAATACACAGCAAATTTGTCAAGAGAATAGTTTGGTTTCAATCTGCATTCCCAAGGGGGGGAAAAAAATCCACAAAAACGCACAACCCAACCCCAACACACAGCTAGTCTACAAGAAAAGAGATTTAAATTATTATCTCAACATCACAAAAGAAAGGTATAATCCTGGCCTACAAGGCACTGCATGACTTCTGTTGAGCAGTTTTGCAGTATTGTAAGATTACACATTATTACACAAAAAAGCAACTTTATGTTCCTCATGATGTCCCTTCCTCAGAAGTGCACAGCTGTCTATACAGCTGTGTGGCAAAGCAGCTTGGTGAAACAGTTTAACACAAATGAGAACAGCAAACCAAACCAATCAAACCCACCAAATTAGCTTAGGTCCATAATCAGCCTTTCAGTCAGACTTGCTGGTTACGCAGAGAAATCCCTTTGCTGATTTAAGGGGTGTGCTTTTCTCAGCAGTGATGTCTGCACCAAGTCTGAACTGGAAGGAGAGCAGAACAGTTGATGCTACATTTAACCTAATTTATATATGCATTTTTTCCTCTTGTGTCTTTTTTTGTTTTCTTTTTTTGCCCTGCAGCAACATAATTGCTGAATCCATCAACAAATGAAAACAAGCCTGCCCTCCTACGAGCCGTGTGCAGCATTGCAGGAGTGTGATGGGCAGCTTAATCACTGGGCAGAGAATCACAGAACGGTCTGGGTTGGAAGAGACCTTAAAGATTGTCTAGTTCCAACCTGCCGGGGCAGATACACCTTCCACTAGACCAGGCTGCTCAGAGCCTCATCCAACCGGGCCTTGAACACTTCCAAGGATGGGCCATCCATAGCTTTTCTGAGCATCCTATTTCAAGTTCCACCCTCACCACCCTCACAGTAAAGAGCTTCTTCCTAGTATCGAATCTAAACCTAACTTTCCTGAATCCATTCCTCTTTGCAACGATCATAGAACCATTAAGGTTGGAAAAGACATCCAAAATAATCAAGTCAGACCTTTGCCAGAACCCACCATACTCAGTAAACCATATCACCAAGTACCATGCCTACTTCCAAGAAGGGTGACTCCACCACTGCTCTGCGAAGTCAGTTCCAAAGCCTAAATGCCCTTTCAGAGAAGAGATTTTTTTTTTCTGATGCCTAACCTGAACCTGCCCTGGTGCAATAGAGGCCGTTTCCCCCTGCCTTAGGTAAGTACGGCCCAGCTTGCACAACCCGAGAGGGCGGGATCCTGCAAGGACGCCTTCGCTACACAGCAGCTCCACGGTGGCTCCCCTCCTCCTTCTCCACACGAGGGAGAAACCAGGAAAACCCACCAGGAGGCCGCGGCTCCCGCTGGAGACTGCACAGGCGGCGCTCCCGGCCCGCCGCACCCCTCTCTAACCGCCGCTGCTTCCTCTTCCAGGGAAAACGGGGCATAATTACAAAATTCCACCCTCTTCACGTTGCAGAGGCCAGCACCGCTTCCCGCCGCGCCCCGGCCTCCCTCTCTGCGGACTCCGCGCCGAGAGCGGTTTTTCCCCGGGAAGACCCGGGAGCCTGCCGCCCCTTCCCCCAGCAGCCCCCGCTGGGCGCTCACCTGGTCGATGTAGTGCCGCACTCGCTTCCTGAGCCGCTCCAGGTTCATCGTCCCTCCCTCCCGCGCCGCCTTGGATCGCGGAGCCGCCGAGGGACCGCGGGCCGCCCGCCGGTGCAGCGCCCAAACCCGCCCCCCGCCTTCTCTCCTTCCCTCCCGGAAACAGCGCCCCGAGCGCGGCGTTCCGGGAGCGCTGGGGCCGTCGGGGGCATCCCCCTGCGCGGGCTCCTGCTTCCACACGCCCCTAAGTAAACATGTCCTGGGACTTTTCTCTACAGTCCACACTGTAGAGAGAGAGAAATTTGTGGTGAGGGGCTTCTTCATAGTTTCGAAGTGAAAGATTGTCCGTGGAATTTTGCCCGAGGGAATGGCCTGAAGCTGAGTCAGGGAAGGTTTAAGCTGGGAATCAGGAAAAGTTTCTTCACCCACAGGGTGGCTGGGCACTGGAACAGGCTCCCCAGGGAAGTGGTCACAGCACCAACCCTGACAGAGTTCAAGAAGCTTTTGGACAGCGCTCTCAGGCACAGGGAGTGGCTGTTGGGGGTGGCCTGTGCAGGGCCGGGGGTTGGACTCCATGATCCTTGTGGGTCCCTTCCAGCTCAGCCCATTCTGTGATTGATTCCCGGGATCGTCTCTGCCAGGGCTCCTACAGAGATCGGTTGCCCTGGGAGCTCCCTTCGGCTGCTGCAGCCTTGTGGTGAAAATGTTCCCTCAGGACTTGGCAGGGATGGTGAATGGTGTGTCAGGAGATTTTCTATGAGTCCTGCATCTCCCGGGCATTTTTGCTGTCACACAGTTTAGGGACTAGGACTCTGCTGAAACGTGTTAGCTTTCACTACTGAAACCCAAGTAATGTGAACTATTAAAGTGCCTGATTTGAAGTAATTCTGGTGTTGGCCAATACATCTTGAAGTGGGTATGCATGAGACAAGAAGAAGAATCTCCATCTTCTTCGATGAAGAAGGAAGACTTGTGTCAGGGTTACAGCTTGGAGAAGACCACAAAGGTGGCAGCTGGTCACAAACAGTCTCCATTTGAGGGAAATGGATCCATATGCCCTCTCTTGAATTGTTTGCAGTATCTGCACTTTGATGTAAAACTGTTGGATTTCCGTGATTTCATCCAGTTATTAGTTAGATCAGCTTTTCACCTCACACTATCACCTTTTGGGAGCCAATTCTCTGGTGCCATTGAGTGTGTGTGCTGCAGATGGTAGATATATGTGCCTGCTGTAAAGCATAAATTTATTCTGGCTTTTTTTTTTTTTTTTTTTTTACTTAACTGCATTTGTAGATTTGCTACTTTTTTGCATTTTAGTATGCAAAAAAGCGTCTTGGGGAAAGCAAAATCCTTGTTCATCTTTCCATTTGGTCACATAATGAAGAAACTAATGCATGTGATAGTGATTTCTTTGGATCCAACAGTGCTATCTAGTGAGGGTTATTATCACGTTCAACTTCCCTAAACACAACTTCTGGGTGTGCAAATGCCTTCCATGGCAGGATGCAATCAAGCTTTTGTACCTACAGTTCTCAGAAACTTGTGGCTTGTAATGAGTACTACCATTCCACTCATTGCATTACTTAGTTTAAAATCCTCTTTGAAATCAGTATGGAAATAGCAACATATGTATTCATCAGCTTGTTGGTCTTTCTACATACAACAAAAGTTGTTTGATTGAGATTTTGATAACATCTAGAAAATGCTGAGTGGTGGAGCCCATGATTTGTCCTATGTGGCACATTTCCCTCTTAGAGCAGGTGTAATAATAACTGACCAGAGATCAGTGGCTTCTATTCAGTGTGAGACATCGGGTAGCAAACTGCAGTAGTTCAGAGAGAACAAGATAAATTTAAAAATCACAGAATCATAGAATGGTTTGAGCTGGAAAGGACATCCAAAGGTCATCAAGTTCTAACGCCCCTTCCAAGGGCAGGGATACTTTCCACTAGACCAGGTTGCTCAAAGCCTCAACCTGAGCTTGAACATTTCCACGAATGGAGCATCCACAGGCTCTCTGGGCAGCCTGTTCCAGTGCCTCACTACCCTCATCATAAAATGTTTCTTATATCTATATCTAAATGTTTCTTGTATTCTTATATCTAGTCTCAATCTACCGTCTTTTAAATATCTCAGTAGAGAAACTGAGTTTGAAACTTCATGAAATGCAGAACAAAAAAATTAAATTAAATATGAAAATTAGGAGTTCGTGCTAACCACTAAGATAGAAATCTTGGCTGGGGAAGAAAAAAAAGATGCACAGGAAGTGTGGGGGTTGGAAGAGAAGAAAATGCTCATGTTGGGGATGGGTGACAGTCAAGAACAGCCTTGGTCACCAGGAGCTGCTCTGAAGCACAAAGAGGATCTCTCATCTGTAGGGTCTTGGAGTGGTCCAGGGAATGCTCTATGACCATGAGGAAACAGGTACGGAAATGCACATAGGGAGTATTATTTCTCTGTTAGCATCTATCTAGTTCTTACATTCTCAAAGCAGAGTACATCATCTCATATTGCTCCCTAATATGTGTTATGTGCTGCTTTTTCATGTGTTCCTGAAAATTTATTTCATCTGAGTGAGCTGTTTCTGGGGCTGGAGCTCAGAGGAATGGTCGCTTAAGCTATGCTGGGGTGCTACAGCAGTGCAGCTCCAAGGGCTGTGCTCAGGTGGGCTCCAGTCCTGTTCCTCCAACAAGAAGCTGGTCTGACATCAGCTCTCGTGAAGTATCTGGCCATTCAAAAACAGCACTCTTATGGACAGACTCCATAGTTTTCTCCTTCACTGGGAGTTACATAGGCATATGGGAAAGTAGATGGGGCCGACACATCATGTTGTGAACAGCAAGATCTCTGTGAACTGATGGTTGAGGCTTAACAATTACTTGCGATGTAAACGGGAAATTTTGAATGTTATGTAGTTTCAAGTAATACATAAGTTTCTCTTCCAGATTTAAAACTAGTAGAGAGCAAAACTACTGTAATGGTAAAGAGGTGTTAATATACCTACTGCTTTGCTTAATAGTACCTTTAACAGTGGTGAGGGTATGGAGAGTCAGTTAAAACAAATTGATTTACAAATTTGCACTTAAGCATCTTAAATCTTGAGAGGAAGTGAAGGGCTCCACAGTCATAGTAAGACTTTCTCACTTTGTGGAAGTTCCTATATTTTTATCTACTCTTAGATATCTTCTTTCTTTTGTTCTAAAAATACCTATAGACATGACATGTGCTGGTGCTATCACATAGCTTCTTCCTGCTGCTTTTAAATTACTGTTTCCAAGTCAGTTTGGTGCTTGCATGTTTCATAGAATCACAGAACAATTCAGGTTGGAGAGGACTTTTAAGATCATCTAGTTCCAACCTCCCTGCCAGAGGCAGGGTCACCTTCCACCAGACCAGGTAAACTTGATCAAGTAAAAGTGAGCGTGTTTGCTTTCAGTTTGTACATCAAAAAAGTCTTTGATATTGGAAAGTGTCCTTGTTTCTGGCTTGAGTACTGTAACTGAAGTGAGGCCTCTGAAATGGAGGTGTGTATTGAGGTGGGAGAAGTTCTCTCTGGAATGGCTCAGGAGCAGGTGTCAATCTTTCTTGGAAAGTTTCAGAGGCTGCCCAAATTCGACTATTTTGTTCAGGTAAGTGGAAAAAGTGAGTGACCTTCTACTGTCCTCATTCTGAAGTTTTTCTTCTTTATCCCTTCAACCCTAAACCCGTGTGGGCTACTGTTTCCAATGTTATGTATAAATACTGCTGGCCTGCCAAGGGGCAGCCCTTGGCAATCCCCATTTTACAGTGGTAGAATATCTGAATTGCTCCCATGGAGCGTGACTCTCCCTCAGCTGCCGCAGCATGGCTAAACTTGGAGAAAGGTGTTATATTGATTTTCAGTGGTTTTAAAAAGGTGATTCAGGAAATGGACTCAACTTGATCAACTGAGGATACCTGTGGCATGTATGGAAGGTGAGAAGGATGGAAAGGAAAGCAGTTGGCTTTATTTTGTCTCTTATACCAGCATTCTTTAATTATCTTACAGAATTCTTGCCTTTTCATACAGAAATTGTGTCATCTCTTCTACTTCTAAGCTTATTAGCCTGACATTTCAGTACCTGATCTTCTATTATTTGATTGCTCATGATGAACTGCGCGAGCTGTCAAAAACACAATCTGCAATTAAAGTGAGATCTTTATTTAAATTTCCTCCTTCTTATAAATCAGGCCTCCCTCTTCCAAACATCTTTCATCCTGTTAGTCACTGTCAGGCAAGTTTGACAGGTCTCCAAAAGCAGAGTTAGTTTCTGCAAGTTTTGTGGAAGTCAGTGTCAAGATTAGATACAGACTAGTGGACAGACTAGTGCCCCTTTTCCCTCAAGGAAGGCTACAGCTCCAACTAAGAAGTTACCTGCTCCATTTGGCCTGCCAGCAGTCCAGTGAGGATGTGTATGGCTCAGCATTGCAATTGGAGACTGTGTCAGAAGGCTTCAAGGACATTGCAGGACAAGGACTAGAGTTACTATGGAGAAAGAGGAGCTGGGGCTTGGCAAAAAAATTTGGGCTACGCGAGTCAGTCAATAAAAACCAGCCTTTGTGGATTTGCTGCTTGTAGAACGTTTTTTGTCCTGTGGTTATTTAGATGATGCAAACCTATTGCTGTAAAACAAAGGATCTTGGTATTTATTCTCTGCAGCAGGTTTTTACTCATTGCAGTGGTAATGAGTGAATCCCATTGATTGTATCAAAACAACCAGGATCACTTTTGGCTTTGTTTTTTTCAATAGACAAATTTTAGAAGAGTGGCCTCTTTCATGCTGATTTCTATTCTTCATGCAGTACTACTCCATTTTAGCTAACAGAAGCGCCAAGGATGAATTTGAGGGTGCTTTATCTTTCTTGCTCAGGAATCAAAAAAAGAGAAATCTTTATCAAGGAAACAAAGATAGCACAATTTTCTTTTGCTTCTTCATGTTGATCACCCTCAGGATAAATGTTATCACTGAGAAATAAATAAATATTTGCATCACAAAAAGTGACTTTTCTTACAAAGCTATATTAACTGACTACAGTTAGACTCCTCTGTGTACGTTTAGAGAAATGGTATGAGTATGTGTTGAAATAAGACTTAGCTCTAAGAGTTATTTTCTGCTTCATTAAGATTTTCTTTACATCTTATTTTCTCCAGATTTCTGTTGAGAAACTTGTGGTATCTATGTAGCCAGAGGTGGTGAGCTGGGCTAGATGTACCAGGAGGCAGATGAGGTGCTTGGGGCTTGCTTTGCCATCACTCTAGATTTTGTCATTTTCCTGGAAGTTTCTGTTGTCAGGGGTGTAATATCAATAGTATGGCTGACCAAGCATCTGTGTCTGCACTGGGGGAGCTGACTGGCTCTCTGGACTCTGTTGTTTGTGTTAATTAGATTTCTACTGACTAGAATGAGACCTTAAGCACCTGTCTCATAGTTATCCAAATGTATGTGTTGTGATGGAATCTACCCTAGGACCTCAATGAATTTCTCCACATGCAGGAGTGTAGTTGTATTTAAGTATTATTTCAGTTGCTGCAGAGTGATTGTGACATCTGTATGGGACTAGTCTGCTGATGTGCTTGCTTGGTTAAGGGTTTGCTCTCTAGACTTTGGGACAGTGAATAGTGAGTACTGTAATCACTTTGTTGCCTATGAGACTTAGCACATCTTGCATGGGCTGCAGCTTGAGCAGCTCTATAGTCTGTGACTCATTTCCTTTAACTGTGAGGAGAACTGCTCACCACTGCAGTTCATCACCAGCATGGACAAGGTCCGTGACATATTTTCTGATTAGCTAACATGAAATCTAGTTCATTGTCATTTCTTTTTAAAGAAATATGGACTTCGATTATCCTGTTGCTAAGATGTAATATTTGAAACAATCATACCCAGAGAACAACTTTTACTTTTCTCAGGTCACTGTACCAGACAGATGCAGCTTTCTTATACTGAGATGTTATAGCTTGGCACTTGTATCCTTCAATTCCATAAAGAAATTTAATCAATGGCTGCATAAGAAACAATCAATGTAAAACAGAAAATAGCTAAGATATATCTATTTTTTATTTCCTTGAAAAAAAGTTTTGTAGCATATTTGGATAAATTTTGCTTGCACTTTTTTTCCACCCCCATGTTTATTGTTGTCTCTGTCATTACCCTCTAAAAGTCGTCTTTAATCTCCTATCACTGCTGTTGCTGCTGTTTTTAAAAACCTGTCATTGGTGTTTCATCAGCATGCATGTCAGAGAAGCACTTTACCATTTCATGAAAACTTTTTAGCAAAAAAAAAACCAAAAAACCCAGAACCTGTTCCCACGACAAGTAGACAAAATCTCTCATGCTGTCTAGATATTAGATAGACCGTGATGACTATTCTTGCAGGTGCTTTTGGTATTTTGCATAATCACATTTGCATTTTGACAGATTTGTACTCTTGGTGTGAATCCCCTCTTTATTTTACATCCCTAGACACTTGTGTTGTTTAGGACTGAGACTTGAGCATGCTTTTTCCCGTGACTGATTTTTGAGCCTGTGACTTGTTTAGGGGGGGGTCCTATGCACCACCATTTTAAAACAGCATTGGCTTCTGCAGAAGTTCCTAATCTGAGGTTCCAGACTGGTTTAAGTTTCTTTATTTTAGTGCCAAATTGCACATTAAAAAATACTCTGATGCTCTGACAAGTTGTGCATGATTCTGCATCTTATAAATGAATAAATACTGTGGTCACTGGTGCCCAGTGGGGCAATGCTAAGCAGAGGCAATGGGCACAGCCTGAAACTCAGGAGGGTCCATCTGATAATCAGAAAACACTTTTTCACTGTGAGGGTAACCGAGCACTGGAACAGGCTGCCCAGGGGGATGGTGGAGTCTCTGTCCCTGGAGATATTCAAAAGTCATCTGGACATGGGCCTGGGCAAACAGCTCCTGGTGGCCCTGTTTGAGCTGGGGGTTGGACCCCATGGCCTACAGAGTTGCCTGCAAACCTCAACCACACTGAGATTCTGTGAAATACTATGTTCAAAGACACTAATTCTCACATCTTTTTTGTACAGCAGTCAGAAACACTTTTGACCCAGAAGAGGCTGTTCCTCTTGACTATCAAGGAAGCTAGTTGTGAGAAAAGAACCTGGTGGTCATCAACAGGTGGATAGGGAGGGTAGCTCAGTGAATCTAAATAACTCTTTACGATTGATTGGGATATATAAAACAATATGTAATAATTCTTTTCTGGAGGAGGAGAAGCCTAAAAAAACATTAACTAAATCTTCCAGTAAAGATTGCATAAGTGAAATGAATGAAGAGATGCTGGATTGTGTTTAAAGAGTGCTTATGAAAGGATATTTCATTGCAAATTAATTTCTTTAACTCAAATTGGCACTACCTTGCTTGTGCTAGTATGTGGTTATAAAAATCATGATACTTTTAGCAGATTTAAGTGGTCCATAAGAAGAGAAATACCTCATTTCTCTTTTGTTCCCTCACGAAAGGGACGCTCCTCAGCACATCTTTAGCCAGATGAAGTTAAAATTGCAAGACTTGGGTTTAAAAGCTGCTCTCCTGCCCTCTAGTGTTACTGTAAAAGTTTCGAATCGGCTGACAGTTTGTGTGTGAGTGAATTTCTGCTATGTTTCAGAAAACTGAAAACTTACAAATTAATTCTTATTCTAAGTGGAAAATGACACTGGGAATTTGAGAGGTTTTTAGAGCTTTCAATAATTACTGCAGCATTAAAACTTTTCTCCCTTCCCTTCCCTTCCCTTCCCTTCCCTTCCCTTCCCTTCCCTTCCCTTCCCTTCCCTTCCCTTCCCTTCCCTTCCCTTCCCTTCCCTTCCCTTCCCTTCCCTTCCCTTCCCTTCCCTTCCCTTCCCTTCCCTTCCCTTCCCTTCCCTTCCCTTCCCTTCCCTTCCCTTCCCTTCCCTTCCCTTCCCTTCCCTTCCCTTCCCATCCCATCCCATCCCTTCCCCCCTCCTTTTTCTTCCATACATGAATTAATGTGAGCCTTGCCATCAAACTTACTTAACCTTGTTAAACCACTGTTAAATTCCATAGAATTTATTGAACTCTGTCAAATTATTACCATACCTCAATAAAACATATTGCTGCCTCTCTGTTTTGACTGAGGTCCATTCCAGTCATCTACAACAGAGGCTGAGCATTGATACTGCCCTGTAGAATAAAGGCAGCTTCATTTTATTACGGTTTATTTGATCTTTTTTTGCCCGTCATCCAAGAAAAAGCAAAGATGCGGCCGAACAACACTAGGGGTCACTGTTAAATGGGATTACAATGAGTCTTGGAGCAGTCAATTTATGTGCAAACTGAGCCTGTGTTCCTCAGGCCGATATGTTGACCATTCCAGGACTTGACCATGTCTAATTTGTCTGGCTATTTTATTTCATCCAGAAAGAAGATAAATAAATGGATACCAAGGTTCATCTGGGGGAGCGAATATCTTCTGATTTGTTGCCAGCAATCTTTATAAAGGCGGAACTTGTGCTTTGCACTCTTCAGTGCTCATTTCTCACAGTGTGTGATGATCTTACAAATAGTTTTAGGGGCTTTTTTGTGATGAGCAAACTGAGACAAATGCTTTTTGTCTAGCTTCATGGAACCAAACACCAACCACTCCACAGTACCTGAGGTGCCACTGACTCACATTAGTCACAGGGGCTGAGGATTCCTCTTGCAGAATCAGTGCCCTTAGCTCCTGTTCAACTCGGCTAAGCAAACAGAGCTCCATTCCTTGGATTTTTTTTTTATCAGCAGTTGATGAATTCTTCACACACACCGGAAGTTTAAAAATTGTTTGAAAATAAATTTGAAATTCCTCTTGGATTTTAGCTTAATGACAGACAAGGGTTGCATCAGTCTCAAATCTTTGTCCTGAGCTGCATTTCTCAGTATATTAACCAATAGCACCCCACCTGTCCTGCAAAGGCCAGAGAGAAAAATCATGTCCTGATTTGCTGAGTTGAACTTTTCTGCAGTTAGGTACAGTTCACAGGATAGTAATGAATTCCATAGAATAATCTGTCCTACTAATATACATCCCCCCAAAAATATGGTAGGAACTGGAATGTTGCTTGTCAAGTTCAGGATTAATATCTCATTTGTTCCTATTTGGTTCCTTGGTGGATTCTGTGCTTGCCTCAGGCAATAGCAACATGTTTCTTCGTGATGAAATGCGATCAGTTATTTGGATGTTGACTGTAAGAATGTAAGTGGCATTTCTGTTGGTTTGGCAAGAGTATCAAGAAGGGTTTTTTTTCTCTAACTGCTGCCTTCATTGTTCCAGTCTCTAGATCAATGCACTCCTTTGGAAGCACAGCAAACTAGCCTCGATGTGTTCTAGTGTTAAATGTTATGATTTTTGCTAACTGACTCACCTTTGGCATGTGTGATCCCTCCCTTTGGTTCTGGCAAAGCCAATACTTGTTGACTTCTTGATTGTACAGCATTCAGCTGACCTCTTGGCATGTACATATCTAGCTGGACCTTGATCAAAACCTGCTTGGAGATCTTATAGATCCCAAATGTTATGGCTGGAGGGAGAATGGGTGCACCAGGGAAGTGACTTTCAGAGAGGTACCAGGTTTTGTATCTCATCATCTACTTTATCAAGTTTATCAGATTTCATTTTCCAGTTGATGTAGAAGATTAAATTGGGCTTGAAAATGACCAGTAAGAAATTCCCCTGGAGGAGGAAATGTCTTGGCTGCCCTAGATCCAGTTTCTGCATGCTGTTCTGTTTCTACTCCTCGTGCCTGGCAGCAGCTAGTAAGAAATGACTGAGCCTTAGAAAAGGGATCTCACTGATCTTTATGTGACACTGAGGATATCACAATCTGGCACAGAGGTCTCTGAGGCAGGACTTGTTCAGAGATGCTGTGTTTTCTTGTGTTCATTGTTAGAACAGAGACCCTGACCCAAAGCACCTCTGGCAGCATTTTCTACTGGTGGCATAAATTGCTTGGATGCCCAGCATGCAGACTCAGCTAACACGCTTGCTTATGTTTCTTCTCAACAGTGCAGTAGAAACTTGTGAGAGTTATTGCACTTGGGACGTTGAATGTGGATGGGCATTAGGCCTCATGCATGTTCAGGTTAGTCCAGGCTTACTACTGAAGGACATATATTTACAAGTGTTCAAAATCCATCAGTTATCACATGTGAGTAGAACGTGATGTACCTGTGAGAATGGTTTTGTTGTACATGCAAACCAAGGTTGCTCTGCACAAGAATCACAGGTTATGATTACTGCATGTATGAAGTTGTTCTAGTTTAATGCCCAAAGCAGGAGGAGGAGATGTGATTAAAAGGAGTAGAGTTGGTAGTCCTGTCTAAACAAAACCATATGCTCTCTTCCTGTCCAGTCTCTCAAATCTAAACAGGCTTTGCTCTCTTCTGAATGAACTCAGTCCAGTGTCTGGGCTTTCAGTCCTACTGGACTCAACTAAGTTGAGTTGTTTGGCTTTGCAGAAACTGAGGATTTGAAAACCACTTTCTAGAGCTTCACACATTTGCCACAGTCAGATTAACATGGTCACTCTCTGCAAGCAAGTGACAAGTAGCTGGACTTTAAAGGAGCTATGCATTTCACTTTCATGGGATAAAAATGCCTTACCTGGATCTTAGAAAGCACATACTTCTGTGATGTGAAGAGAAAACTATCTTTTCCTCCAGGTATAAAGACATGTTCGATATTGTTATCAATAATCTGGATGAGGGGACAGAGTCCACCCTCAGCAGAAGACAGCAAATTGGACAGGAGTGTTGATCTGCTGGAGGATAGGAAATTTCTGCAGGGGGATCTGAACAGGCTGGATTGATGGGCCAATGCCAATTATATGAGACTCAACAAGCTGGGTCCTGCACTCCAACAACCCCCTGCAGCACTACAGACTGGGGGCAGAGTGGCTGAAAAACTGCCCAGTGGAAAAGGACTTGGTGTGCTGGTGACAGCAACTGAACATGGTCCAGAGTGTGCCTAGGTGGCCAAGAAGGCCAATAGCATCCTGGCCTGTGTCAGCAATAGTGTGGCCAGCAGGACCAGGGCAGTGATTGTCCCCCTGTACTGGTGAGGTGACACCTCAAATCCTGTGCTCGGTTCTCGGCCCCTCACTACCAGAAAATTTCCACTGGTGCTGTAGAGTGTCCAGAAAAGAGCAAGGGAGCTGGTGAAGGGTCAGAAGCATAAATATTATGAGCAGCATCTGAGGAGGCTGAGGGAAGACCTTACCTCTCTTTACAGCTGCCTGAAAGGAGGTTGTAGCCAGGTGGGGGTTGGTTTCTTCTTCCAGTTAACAAGCAATATGACAAAACAAAATGGCCTCAAACTGAGGAGAGGTTTAGACTGAATATTAGAAAACATTTCTTCATAGAAAGGATTGACAAACATTGGAACAGGCTGCCAAGGAAAGTGTTGGAGTCACCATCTCTGGAGGTATTCAAAAGATGTGTAGATGTAGCACCTGGGGACATGGTTTAATAGTGGACTTGGCAGTGTGGCTGTGACTTGCAATTGGATTTGATTTTTGAGGTCATTTCCACCCTAAATTATTTTCTATGTCTAGTTCAGAGATTTGCTCAATACATGTTCCAAGATGCATGTAGAAAGATCTGCAAAGATCCCAGTCACTTTTGTGAACAATATGATGATATTTAGTAATTTGCCAGTCTTTCTAAGACCATTAAATACCTTTTCCAACTTGTGAACTGGTTATTGTTTTCTTCTGTAAAAATAAGTTTATTTCTTCAGTTACATAATTGGGTCAAATTGTATTTTAGGCTAAACAGAGTGCTTACTGGGGAATAGCTTTGAAAATACTATAAAATTGAAGTTTACCAAAAAAACCCAGGTATTTTATATATTGTGTATATATATATATAGGAGCATTCATAGTTTAAGACCAAAACTTTGATCTTAAAATTTAGCCCAAAACATACTTGGGACCAGTAATTTGGATGAAGCATTCTCCAGACCTCTAAGGTTGAAGAATAAATTCTGCTGCTGAAAAGGTGATATATGATCATGATGTACTGAGGGGTGTGGACTCCCCAGGAGCTTTTGTTTAGATAAGGTAATGTGAAGTACTTGCCCCCTCTAATTGTTAATTACTCCTGTGCTGATATGTTTTGCTTGAGTTTATCTTGTGCAGCTGCTGCAAGCCTATGCCAGATGGCAACCTAGCTCTTCAAGCATGAGAAATAGAACTGAAAAGACTAGGAAGGTCTCGGATTCCCCGTGTAAGGCTCTGATCCTGTAGGCAGTTGGAATTCTGTTTATGAAGGGCTTGTAAAGTCAAGCCCATTGCATACTTTAGCCTAACACAATTAGCCTCTCCTTTGATTTTAGTGGCTTGAACTGTCTGCCATTTACAAGCGTGGTCAGATAACAACACTTTTAAACTAGAGGCAAACATCTTTATTCAAATTTGATTATCTAATTAAGATATAGAGCCATACTTTGCCAACAAAAGATGGCTTGTGGTTTTTTATTTGCTTTCTGTCTGAAAATGCCGAGTGCCTTTGTTAACAGGATAATTTATTGTGGCACATAATTTACACTTCCAAGTTGATGTCATTTTTTCTCCCCACTTCCTGGTTGGTTTCATATATAGTCCATGTATTTTGTATTGGGAATGTTCATTGTACAGAACATGGAGCCCAAGTATGTCAAACTCTATAATGTCTGTCTTTGGTATTGGATGTAGCATAGCATTCAAAATATTCTTCTTTTTAAAAGAATGCTGAATTATAAGCAAGATTTTAAAAAAATGTATATATTTATAAACTCCATAGCAGAAAGTGTTTATCAGTCTGAGAAATTATAAACATAAAAATAAAATTGTTTTTAGTAGTAGTGGTTAGTTGCATCAGGATAATACGTTATATGATGGAAAAAATGTGCCAGTACATCTATGCCAACCTTAGTCTTTTTCTCAGAAAGGTCAGAGGGTGAAAGTATGCCCTGTCAGGCAGCCAGAACCGTTTTACAGCTGTTATTAGTTGCACTCAGCCTAGAGGAAATGGGCTCCTGCCTTCAGCTCACAAAATCAAAGCCTGAAACTCGTTGTGCAAAACATTCAGACTGGATCTCTAAAGTACTTGAAATCGACCTTGATTCAAGTCCAGACTAGCTCTATGCACTTGTACCCATTTGCTGGAATTTTGTTTCTCTGATTTTTCCAGCAAATGTGAGTATTAGTTTTTCCCCTGTATCTGAAGATTTGCAAACTGCTGCAAGGTTTCATGACTAGTGTTATAATGTGATCTGTGTTTTATACCTTCTTTAGCTGATGTTTGCAAATTTTGCTTTGATTTTTCACAGTAAGACTTACTTCAGCTGATGTCCTAATACAGTCCAGTGGACAGAGCTGCCTCCGTGTATATGCTCCTTGACAGTGAATTTGAACCAGTCAAGTGGTCTGTATCTTTATTGTGTGTCTGCCAGCTCATGTGTCTGCCAAGCTGTGTGTCTTTTCCTGTTGTTTAATCTATCAGTCACGTTTTGTCTAGCCCAGGATGTAGATGCTGGTGACTGCTAGCATGTTCCAAAAGTGTGATACAGGATGTATTGGTACTGCAAAACACAGTTATGAAGTTGGAGCAGCAGCAAAGATGAAGTAATTTGCACTTTAACTTCTTAAATTTTAAGAAGCTCGCATTCAGGGCTGTGAGAACATATGTAGCAAAGGAGAGACTGAACTGCTGCAAAAAACCAGAAAATAGAAAAGCTACAGGGACTGTGACTAGTGGGTAACCAATATTTCCTGAGGGTTTACACCCTCTTTGCTTGTCGTTCCTTGGGTGTTTTCACACATATTTATGTGAATGTGGCCAGGCTACAGCTGCCCTCTGTTTGCTAGTACCAGCTGGCCCAAAATCCAAGGTGTGTTTTCCTCTGGGAGATGCAAGATATGCCTGGTTAAGGGTGTGCTTTCCTGCACTAGAACCTGTTAATTTGTGTTCTAATTTGTGCTAAGCTTCAAACTAAGGAGCCTAAAAGTGCAATGAAACTTATGCCATGCAGGCTGTTGAAAGCGCTTGGCCAGGTCTGCTTTGCATGCTTCTGTTGCATGGAAGCCTGGCAGAGATGGTGAGGCCAAATTAAACCAATTATCAATATTATGCTGTTCAGCAAATGCTTCTGTTTCTGATGGTGTTAATGAAGTGGCAGGAGCAATTTGAAGGCCGCAGTTCCCGCAATAAAGTGCTGGCAGTGCACAAATGAAGCAGCAAGCAGCCCCAGGAGGGACAGCTGGAGGATGGGGGCGGGAAGGCAGAGGCAAGAAGTGATTGTCTGTCTCCTGAGAATGGAACCAATTTTCAGTGCAGCTATGCCAGCTGAGCTCCGGGGAGGCACCAGGGAATCCAGCTCAATGGGATTTAATTTGTGGGTATGTGTATAGATTATATATGACAGGCACGATTCCAGATGCCTCCCAAATCATGGCACTGTACTTAAGCCCTTATACATGGATAATGCAGACGTGAGATAATCAAAGCAACCTTTGTCATGCTGAAAACTGAAACTCCTGAGGGCAGAGTTTAATCAGTGTATTATTGGAACTAAAATTCCAGCCTTACTGTAGTGATTGTATTACTTGATGCCATATAAAATTCATGAAGAGAACTGTGAGTTTTAAAATTAAAATGAGACTCAAAATTTGCTGGTTGATGCAGAATGTAAAATTAATTTTCTGTTCGTCATGAGCAACAAAGAAATAGGTAAGAAAGAGCAAAAGATCTTTTTCATCTGCGACTGAATTCCTTGTCAGGTTACTAGCAGTCTCAAAAAATACTGAAAGTAAACACTGCAGAAAGGTAGCTGTGATTCACTTCATACCAAAGGATTTTCTTCTATTCCTTTAACAGAGCATGTAAATGTCAAATTTCTACAGGCTTAGGAAATATTTCAGCATTAGTTAAATATATAAGAAAATTATTACTTCCCTATAGTTCTTGTAGTATTGTCTTCTTTTGCTCTTTTTTCAGACAAGGGAATTGCTAGGAGGTGGTAGTGTATCACTACTACATACACATATATACTGTAACCATTATTCTTGTGCTTGAGCTTGTGTGTTTTCCAATAGCTTTAGCAAGCTTTGCTTTAGTTAAAAAAATAAAAAATGTGCTGATTAGAACGAAAATATGACAGTGAAATAAATATGGGTTATATTCGGTTAATAAGGAAGCAGAGGATGATGCCGGATGTGGAGGTGACCAGGATGTTCCATTTCAGCTTTCCTTCTTCATTTAACTGTTCTTTGGCTGCTCCAGCTAGAAATTATGTTTGAGGGCTGTAACAACAGCAGGCATGGGAGTTTTTTATTACCTACCCCTGTGACACAGTAGCACATCAACCATCACATCTCCAACTTCCTTCCTGTATCCTCTTTGTTTCCCACTATGGGGATGTTTTTTCTCCTGATGTGCCATATCTTCTCCCAGGTATGGCTTAATAGTTACTCTACACAAAGTCCCAGTAGAAATGAGCTTGTAAATTGGAGAGTTGTAACAGAACTTCAGGATGGCAAATTGCACAGTGCCTTCCTGTAGCCCAACAAACTCCAGTGCTTCCATGCATTGTGGTTCATATGTTTGTTCAGACTCTGGCTTTTCAGCTGTAGAAGAGCAAAAGAACATCTGCACCTCTTGTTGGCAAGGAAGTGACATCTCCACATGATATTTCAGGCACCAACCTCTCACTGACCTGTGAACCTGGACCTCGAACTCTATGGTTGTCTATGTCCAGTTATCTGTGTCCAGTACGTAAATGTGCTTGAATTTGTGGTAGTGGCTGAGGACTGTGGAATAACTGTAATACTCAAGGGAGGAGTTCAAATTTTTCTTATGCCTGAGCTATTTGCTTGGTGACCTAGTTGGCTTATCTTGTAATGCAAATTGTGAGAATGGTGTCAGGTGCAAATATGACCCTCTGATTAGTATGACAGTAAACGTGACCCTCTGATTAGTGTGACAATAAACTTTATGCCAGAGTTCCTCAGCTCTGAGGTGAAGGTATAATTTCCATCCTTCACAGCGGGCTGTATGGTGGGATGAAACTATTTTAATACTGAAGGGACAGATCAAACCACAGATTTAAACAAATCATCGTGCTGTTCTCTGTCCTGGTAACCTCTACTTGTTGCTGCATGACACTGATGTTCTTTTTGCTCTTCTTTTGTGCTGATGTAATTTTTCAATACATACAAGTTAAATCCTACATCCCTTCTTAAATAAACATTACCATTTATTTTTAGAAACACATTTAAAACACAGAGCAGCTGAGGTGACTTCAGTGAAGTTAGAATGGAGTCAAACACGAATGTTGGAAACAAACAAAGACCATAGAATTAGGAACAAAGATCATAGAATCATAGAATGGTTTGGATTGAGAGGGACCCTAAGGATTTTCTTGTTCTAACCCCCCTACCATGGATAGGGACACTTTTTTGTAGACCAGGTTCTGAACTCCATCCAACCTGGCCATAAACACTTCCAGGGATGAGGTATCCAAAATTTCTCTAGCCAAACTGTTCCAGTGCCCCATCAGCCTCACAGTAAAGAATTTTTTCCTGGTATTTAGTTAAAAAGATCCTCACTGTTAACAGTCTTATTACCACTTTTGTGGTATCACTCTTTATCTTTTTTTTCCCCATGTAGCTGCCACTGCATCAACTGAAAACTTCAAAAGAAGGTTTCTTAACTTTGTAAGAGGAAAGGAAAACTTGAAAACATGAACTCTGCATGTTCTGCAACTGGAAAGCAACTAAAAATAATTACAATTCATATTTCAGTTTCACAACTTTTAATGCTATTATAGTAGTACAACATTTTTGGAAGGTCTGACTCAATTTTTTAAAACTGCAGGCAATATGATTTCAACTCATTGTCGTTCTTAAATTTGGCCTGGAAATCCAGGTGAATTATTTTATCCTGAAATCATAGAAACTCTGTTAAAAAACAAACAAACAAACCAAATAAACAAAACCACCAAAAACAAAAGCAAAAAACCCCAACAACAAATTGTAATATTCCCTTTTTTTTGTGGTAAATATGAAAAAGTAATAAAATAACACACTCATACTTGGTGTTTGTCCAGTTTAAAGGGGTGTGTGTGTGAATACCAGATTAGTCATTCCTAACTTGGACAAACCCTTATTGTGTCTATATTCCTAACTTTTCCATGGTAACCAACATGGATTATTGAGTTGCAACCATTTTACTGGATTTCTTGTGTTTCTATCAACCCTTAGGAGAGCTATTTTGGTGTTAAATACTGCCAATCAGTGAGTAAATGTTTTTCTACTTTACCAAAGGAATATGTAGCTTTACTTCTTCCTTCCTTCCTTCCTTCCTTCCTTGCTTAGTCTTAAATTCATCTTTAATGAACTGATTCAACTAATTAACCCACTGGAAAACTATTCTCCTTTCAAAAAAAAACAAACAAAAAAGCTTTTTCTCCTGCAGTTGACCTTGCTCAGGATTTAAAGAGCACAAGTATAAGACAAACAGAATGGAAGAGAGGCAGAAGGATTGGAGTTAAAGGGGAAGAATGACCTCTTGTTTCCCATGGCAGTGAGCTGGTAGTTAATCTCAGTCCAGATGTCTTTAAGACTTCAAAATGAATTAATCAGGGTTTTTTTGACTTTTTTTTTTAATGAAAGGCTATAATATCCACAGCAATTACAGTGAAGATAAAGCTGCTAGCCTGGATTTACAATAGTAAAAATGAAAGAAGAACTTGACCCCGAGATTAACATTTCCTGTAACTCTTGACATTCTTTTTTATAAGTGGTACTTTAGTTCTCTTTTGTTTCAAGTATTTCGTTTGTAATCATACCAGTGCTTCAGTAGCAAAGTGTTTTAATTTTGGAGCCAGGGATTTTAAGAGAGTAAGATTTCTAATTAATTATAAGGGAAGTGGCATTTTGTCAAGTATTTTAGGTTATTATTATTGTCCCAAACTGAAGCTTTTAAATAAGAAAAGGAAATAAGAAATTTTTGGGTTCAATGATGCAACTCGTTAAGGATAGCTGGCCCCTTACGGTGTGCCCTGATGATCCAATCTAAAACCACATGAAGCAGAGGACCTCCAGGGTGTTTCAGTTCAGCCATAAGGTCATAGAACATTTTCATTATAAAATAGAATTTCTACTAAAGCTGAGTTGTCATCTTTCTTCTGATAGCAAAGGAAGTTTCGGTTCATTAAATTACTTTCTGGCTCTTGTTTAAAGGGTTTATGATCTTTCTTTTAGAAATGAGCCACTGTTAAAGAAAACAGATGATATGTGCTTGCCCAATGTGATTGCTGTAAAGGAGGTGCACAATAGAAGCTGAGTTTGTCTGTCCTGGCATTTTCCCATCATGGTTGGTGGCTTGAGATGACCTCCATCCAGCCATGGAGCTCTGTGGTTGACCACTGCACAGTGGTCACCCCCTCCACATGGAGTCTGGACATAATGCACTCTAGGATGTGTGTTGCTGCAGCACACTGGGCTAGTTCCACTCCTGCTTTGGGCAAATAAGAATCCTTTTTCCGTCTTTCCAGGCACTTAGGTATGGTGCAACTTTTCTCCCTGGTTTGGTGGGTTTGGGGGATCCTGCCCTGGGAAACTGCCAATTTTCTGAAGCCAGGAGTTTGCAGTTGTGTGGAAGTAATTGAAGTGCTGTAAAGTGGTGGTTATGGCAGGTGGTATTTCTACTCTTTGTTCAGTACTAAAAAGTTGTAGTCTCATGTGTTAGAATTTCTTTCTTTCAGAAAATAAGTTTTCATCATTAGCATTTCAAACATTTTCTATCGATCCATATTGCAAATCAGACAGGAGAAAATACCTTAGAAAGCCTATCTAAGTGAAGCCTCCAAAATGACTGCTGATGAAATTCTATATTAAATATAGGAAGAGCTGATATTGGTTTAAGTCTTGGTTTCAATTATTAACCCTTCTGAGAGAATTGTACTACCCTACTTGGCTATGCTAAGATAATTAGTGATTTTAGTACACATTTTCTTTTGAAGAAGTGTAATTAAAAAAAAGTAATACAGAATATGTGCTTCAGAACCAAAGTGTTTGTCTCCTGGACTATAGATGTGTACCAGTGGTGGTGTAACAGAGTGGCAGATTATAACATGCAGAGAGTTGATCAGTCATGTGGTGCTGCTTCTCCTTGTTTCATGCTGCTAAATCCTATTAAAATGGAAATTAGAAACAAATTTTATGTATTTTCAGAATTTTCACTCTGTGAATGCAATTACTGTGACATACACAAAAATTGCATGAAATCATGAGTAAAGAAGGAAGTGTTGCTGCCGTGGGAGGGTATTTGTCTACTAAGAATCCTACCTCATTCATGGCAAGTGGCTCAGGGGCTTCAGAGCCTTTGAAATTTTTCCAAAAATCTCACTGAAGTATTTGCTGTCAGCCAACTGGGTCCTTTCTGGAGAGACTTTGGATACTTAGATGAAAATTGTCATGTGGGAAAAAGTCCAAATTGTAATCAGATCAATTAGTTATGCTACAGTTACTGCTGGCTTATAGTAATTTTCCCAGTTAGGCTTTTTCTTTACTAGTTGTTATAATATCAAAGGAATTTTGTTGGGAATTACAAGAGAAATGGCTTTTATGTAATTTTCCTTCATGTTTCTTTTTCACGATACTGAATACATAGTGTCTTTAATATCTACACTCTTAGGGAATACTCAACCCCCTCGTATCCTAAACTATACGAATCCTTCCACCTGATTGTCCAACACACTCCAGCTAATTCTACAGTTCTGTTTATAAGTTTTGCTTCATGGTTAAAAAGGTTAGTACCCTCACAAGTCCATTTTTTGGATGTGGGAAGTTATCATCTGCAAAGGAACAGCAGTATTTTAACTTAAACTACAGAAATCAAAATATGTTGATGCATAGGGTTACAATCACAAAATGGGCTTGTGACTCCTGTTCTGCTGGTTCACTGTGTCAGGAAAGGACTTTCAGAATAAGGGCAAAGCAGAAAGGCTGAGGACAGTAAAAATTCCAAATACTGTCATTATCCAAGAGGTAGTAAGAATTCTTTGCTACTTCCTAAATTGCTTTCACAGGAGTCTATTGGAATAATGCTATTTCTGGAACTCTGTCTTGTCCTAGTTGTTCTTTTGCTTTCCATTATTAACATGATCTCTTTCCTTCATATTACTTTTCACACTTGTTTCAGCTGTTTTTCTCTTTTTTTCCCCATCTCATTTAGATGTCTGTTTTAAAAATTGTTCTTCCAGACAGAAAAGAGAAATATAAAATAGAGAGTCTGTCACTGCCTTAATTTAATAACCTTAAATGTTTTGTTCTCAGGATTATTCTCTTGGCACCAAAGCTTAGTTAGCAAAGAAAGCTGACAAGTACTTGCTGGTGATACAGCTGTTGTCCTCTTCCATAGGAAAGAAAGGGAATTCTCCTTTTCTTCATTCATGAGAACTGCCTGGGCCTCCAGAGTCAGAGAAATTTCCATCAGTCAGGCCAGTGGAAAGACTGGTTCAGATAAATTCTTTCTTCAGTTGAGATTGGTAAAGAATGTCTTTATGTAAAAAAGATTGTCACTTTTTCCTGCTGTTAGAGCATACATGTGACTAGTAAATGTTTTCAATTGCAACAGAGGGCGATTAGAAAAATACTTGACAAGAAATTGTATGACTTGTACTTTATTAGTTTGACTATGGACTAGTGTCAGGTGAACTATAAAATCACAGAGATGTCATAGAGTAGCACAAATTATGGCAGATCATGCCAAATACTTCCACTGAACATATTTTCATGTGTAACTTTACTGAATTTCCCCTCATGATAAAGAGGTTTGCAGCAGGTATCTGCATCAAGTTTGCTTATTTGTCAAAAGACAACTATCCTTCCAAATAACTTAACCATTTCTGAAATGGTGAGTGGAAAAAGATGTTTTCTAATGACTATTTCTTACAGATGTTCTAGTACCTGTTAATTACGAAGCGTAGATTTAGCAGCCGATGTGGGGAAGGCTGCAGTATGTATTTACTTTTCCATAATTTTGGAACTTTCTGACTATAAAGCCCCTGGATTTACAACCATACTACTTTTTATATAATTATTTGGTTTGTAATGTTGCCTCCATAGCAATTAAAGCTGACTCATATTTTTCATTGTAGAAGCCTCTCTTTTAGTTGGAAGTTTTTGGTCAAGTCTTAACGCTTTGTGTTGAAGCTTTCTTGTTTTGCTTTCTGCCTCTGATTAAACAGTTTTGGAAAGATTTAGTAAAACTGACGTATCTGTATTCAAGAAATGTGTCCAGAGTGAAGCTGGGGAAAGGTTGAGGTAGCTTTTATTTTCAGTGCCACAATTTTTATTTCTTTTTCTTTTGAGTCCTTTGCCTTCCCTGAACAAGCCCTCTGGAATTAGAACTGGGACCAAAGACTTGACAAAAGGATAGTCCTGGGATAGCAGAATTACCATTTACTATCCTCCAAAGACTCAGGCAGATTTTGATAAACTACATCTTTGAAAATCCATTTACATGTGTTCAGAAAGTACTGGCTTCAAAAATATTTATTTCAGTGAACTGAGGGTAGAGGTTATGGGTAAGGAAGTGATTATGGTGAACATACAGATAGTATGAGCCACATACTGAATCAGACTCAGATGATAGAGAACATACCTCAAAAATCAAGACCCATGACCACAGAGGCATAGCAGTCTAAGGCAATAGGGAGGATGGGTAAAGGGAGAGCTGATGCCAGCTCCCTGCTTGATGGGCAGTGCTGCAACTTCCCTCTGGATTGTGTGGGAGGAAAGTTGGGAATTTCTGACTTAGAGGGCTCAAAGCCCACTAGATGGACATGGAAAAGTAAAAGACAATCAATTTTCTTTCCCTGGAAAAGCTTGCTAAAACCTCTTATAGCCATTTTGTTGCCGATTTCCTTTACCTCTGTTACTGATGAAAACAAGAACCTGGTTACTTTGTCAGTGTAGGTTTTGGAGCCCTCAATGCATGTGCCCTTCTGGTCACCTTAAATATTGTTGTAGTGTCTGGCTGTTTCTCTCAGGGAACTGGTAAGCAATTGCTTCTGGTTTCTTCAATAATTTTTAGATTATTTCTGAGAGCACCATTTCTCCATGGTGCACAGTCTGAGTGTAGAAACTACAGCAGTTACAAATCGCCTAATAAAGTCTGAAGAGAGCCCTGGGATTCATTTGATAAGAGTGGCTGCATTAAGTGAAAGGCTGTTAACTGTGTGGCTGGCTGCCACGTGCAGTTAATCCCCAGCACAAAAGTGCAGCAAAATGTGCTCTATGAGCAGTTCATATCCAAAAATGAAGAAAAGAACAGAAGCTCAGGGCTACCTTTTGGCTCTGTGATTTACACTGCCCACGAGGATATCTCACAATGTTGGCCATGGATTTTTCAGCTTGTTGCCAATCCTCATGCCATCATTGAACCTGATACTGAGGCTAGGATTTTGTAATTCTATCCAGAATGGCTCAGTTCTCCTGGTTCACTTTCCACAGCTCCTGCTTTTGTTTTTCTTCAATTAAACTAGAGGGGAAAACCATATAAGTAGAATCAGAGTTTTTCACACTTGTTTGTGTTCCCATGCCTGGGAATCCAGAATGTGAAGTATTTGTCAATCTTCTGTTAGGGGGAATTTTGCCTGAAATTTTATATCTCCCCTACAGGGACTTACTCCTTCTTGATCTGCATTAACTGGCCCTTGTAACCCAATCTTTTTATCCTTCTTAAGAGGATAGACTTTGTTCAGTGTCTTCCAGACACACTCCTGCCTATATGGAATTTTGGGACATTTTATGAGAGGAACAATTCTATAGCTTTATCTCAGATTAGTGCCAGCCTCCAGTCTTGGAATTGCAGTAGTGCAATACTGTAGGTGAAGGCATGGCTGGTGTCTGAAGTGCTTAATTATTGATTTCCATTACTTTGGTTTATAAGTTTCTCTCGTGTACAAATCTGATATACTGAGTTGAGAAGAATGAAGTTAGTGGAGATAAGTCTATTGCCTCAAATGCCTTGGAAACCTTCTGTGATTTCTTAGTCTGCAATTTTCCAGGCAGCTGAGTTGATCTCACAACAGTCTCCTGACACCAAAAAAGCAAAGGACCTGCACTTTTCCTTCCCTTCTCACCTCCCCCCTGCTCCCACTGTGGTCTTCTCCATCCCTTGCAACAGCCCTGGAATTTGTGACTTTGCAGAAAGTGGCAGAAAAACCATCCAGGTTTGTTTAGTTTTGTTGTGTTAATTTTCTGCTGCTGTCACAAATTTAATTAGCTAATGGAGAGGTTTGGTGAAAAACAAATCCAAAGAAAACAACAGGAGTTTGCCATTTGAATCATGAACAGAGAGAAGGAATGGAAAGGAGGAGGATTCTCTGCTCCTTCTGTATCTTGTGTAATCACAGCTTCAGCAGTGGAATTAAGTAATTCTTGTTGATGTCTGCACAGATCTGGATATTATTCACTAGTGACAAGCTGTAAGTGATATGGATTTGCATGATGTGGCCGTGACCAACTCTGCCTCAGGTAAAGGAACTGTGCAAATGTCAGGATATTTGTGACAGTGATGTGTAGCAAGTTCTACCTGGGTCATTACAGCTGAGCAGCATTTGCTTTCTGGAGACACTTTAGGGCTTGATGAGTAGTCAGTCTATCAAGAAGTAGACTGTAGGCAAATTAATTACAGGGGATACCAACCACCACCTGAACTGTACAAACCCTTCACTTCAAAAACCTGTCCCTGTTGTTGACTGGTTTCCTGTGCCCTATTTGGGATGTGAATTTCCTGCTGAATCAAAAATATTTAAGATGGTTCTCTCCAGTGAAAAATCTTCAAGGCACATTTTGCTTGGTCTCCTTTGAGCAGTAAATTAAATTTTCACATTTGCCTGCTTCCTACTCCACTTTAAAATAAAAATTAATTCTATTTTTGCTCTGGGTTTATTTCATGTCTCAATTTTGGGTCTCCCTTTTTCCGGTGGTGTCTGTAGGAACAACTGGCAAAGTCAGCAGCAGTGACTCACTTAGTAGGATCAACAGCTTTGCTGAGACATAACAGGTTTGCTTCAATTATTTTCTTAAAATAGGGCAACGTTTCCCCCTCTCTATTTGTTTTTATTCCCTCAGTTATTAAAGTGAAAAACTAATTTAAAGCCATCTTCTCTTCAACAGGGTGTAGGAGGAAAATGACCTGGCATTAGATTTCATGTGACAGGACAAGCAAGTGGCTTTCTGGAGTGTTGATTATACCTTAGGCTGCTTTTTAAATGTGTACTCACAGAGCAGTTTATCCTTAGCTATGTTTATCCCTGGGAAGGAAACTTGATAACTACATGGAAATAGTGCTGCTGATGTTACCTTTTGGCCTTATAGTCATTTTTGTTGTCCCTTTGTTCTCATGATGCAAGACATCTTCTCCAGCAGCAAACAGTTGTCTCTTTCAGTGGCAGAAAATTGGTCTTCCTCCCACTTTGTGTACAGAAGAGATAAAGAATTCTGTTTTTAGAAGGGCATAACAAGCAGCAGTGATATATCATGGATATCCAATGGAGTGTTCAAAATTGCTGTCCCCTTCTCTACACAGCATGCAACAGACACTGATCAGGTAAACTCTGTGCTATTATTGAGAGAACCCTTTTTTCACCATTTTCAGAGTGACACAGGGAGACAAAGCCCTTTGTAATGTTGTGAATTGGACCCTGAAACTCTCTCCTGCAACCAGAGCCACAGCCTGCATGATTAGTGAATGCATTTCATCAGTGTAAGCAGAATTTCTAGAAATACTTGTCAACATACTTTCCAGAATCATCATCGAAGTTTTTGTCTCTAGCAGCCTTCATTGGATCTTATCAAAAGTTAGGATTGTTATGGACAGTTTACAAGCACATGATGGGACTTATCCAGACTTCTGTGAAATCAGTTATCCGTATCTTCCATTATCTTTGATAGGCTTTGGATCAAATAGTAACTTTTCAATTGACTTCAGTGAGATTTGGATTAAGTCCAATTGCAGGCCATTTTTGTCCTGGAGGGACTGCAGGCTGTTTTAAGTAGAGAAACAACAGCTGAGTGTAATGAACAAATTGAGAGAGATGTATGAGGAAGTATAAGTTTGTTCTTTTCATCATTATCATGATTTTAAGCCTTTTAAAATTTGAATTTAAAATGGAAGATATTAACAATCTCAGTCACTAAAGTTAACTGTGTCAACAGTGGATAGAAATGGAAATAGTCCTGTGGAAGAGAGGGAATCTCTTTAGACATCCTGAGGCATTTTCTGATTTGTAAAAAATGTTACCATGTTGTTTTTCAAAGAACACACATCCATGCTAAAGATGTGTTTGTGGGGATTGGGAAGGAATGGTGAAGAGGTGAAGAGAAAAACTTATTTATATGTTTATCTGAGGCCCAACAATCCCTTTTCTGGAAGGGCTGAATTGAAGATAACTAGAGAGAGGCCAGATGGAGGAAAGCAGGGAAAGCACAATTTTCATAGCTGGACTTCAACATTTTGTCATCAAAAGGCTCTTGGAACAGAATCATTGAAGGAATAGTCTTGTTTTGAGCATACTAATTCAATCTTTTCCTTTCTCATCCTTTCCTTCTCCATATTTGTTTCTTCAAGTCCTATTAAAAACAAATAGTAAATCTTGCTAATCCAGGTCTGACAGTTTTGAGTGGCTAATGTTAGAGTAGCAGGTTTCTGGAGGAAATTAGTGCATCTGCCTTGTTTTCTGGGCTTTGTAACCAAAGCAGGCCAGATGCTAGTCACACTGTAGTATAATGATACCTAAAACTGGTGCATTAAGTCGTCCCATGACAAAATAACCCTGAGGAGAATGACTGTAAAGAAGAACTGGATACCAAAAGATCACCAAAAAAATTTGTCTCCCTTCTTTCTATAGGAATATGGAAATCAGGAGAATGAGAAAGAGCCAGTCTCACCTTAAGTATCAGGACTTGTAGTTCTAAGGAGCATGCCTCAGACTAGTGGGTTCCTGTTGGTGTTTCTGTTGTTAACCTCTGTGTGTTTGGGGGGGTTATGCAGTGTTTCATTTTCAAAGGAAATTTAAGCAATTATTTTCACCGTAATGGGAAAAAATTAACATCAGCAACTGAACCCACATCCTAATATAGTGTGTGAATTTATGCATGAAGAAGAAATGAATTGTTTTGCTAGTGAAATGGTTTTAAGGTGCCTGGGGATTATTATGTCACATGGTGAGATGATAAACAATTTTAAGGAAATTAATTCTGAAGTCCTTATATGGGTTTTGCTCCCATTGCCTGAGGGGCACTGTGTTGGAAATTAAGTATTTGACAGGGTTTAGCTGCATGTATTTTCTGCTTTGCTTATGTTTGGGGGGGTTTCTTGGTGGTTTTTTTGGTGTTTTGTTTGGTTTTTTATTGTTGTTGTTTCCTCTTAGTGAGCAGAGATAATTAGCTAACAATTTATTTTCCACTCTCATCCTTTATTAAAAATTTGTCTCTTGGGAGCAGTAAGATTTTGAAGTATAACTGCCAGTCAAGGCTACCCATTCTTATTTCTTGTGCTTTGAATATGTTAACATCCTATTATTCAGTTCTTTGCTCTGTATCTTGATTTTATCAATAATCATAAAGATAAAATAAGTTATTTATTGTTGCTGGGAATGTGCTATTCATGGATCCTGATAGTCCTGTTGTAACAATCACTTCACTGAGAGGAATAAAAAGGCCCTGAAACTGTGGCCATCTGCTAGGCTCCTTATTTCCTTTGAGAGGAGATGTGAAGGACCAGTGAAATAGCCAATATTATACCTTCAGTTTGTGGCTGTATATTGTTGGGGCACGTGTGTCCACTAATGGTTTTGCTATCTGGATCTGCAACAGAAATTAAATGTTTATCCTTTCTCGTTGGAAATACCCTTCCATATCATCATGGAAGATCTAATTCCCCTGTTCTGTTTTGTTAGCCAGCAGTAACACTATTAAACATATGATTCATTGTATCGGCAAAGCCAGACTTGCCCAGAAGAGTAGTGGAAAATGAAAACGTTCAAGAAAGTTGTTCCAAAGTTTGCTGGAGATGCAAAGTCTTCTTTATGCAGGAAAAATGTAGAAAATGCATACAGTCCGGTTATGGTTGTCTTGATGTTACGATACAGAAATGACTGTCCAAGAGAAGGCAGGTATTTTTCATTAGGCAGCCAGCAGAAATAAAAAAGACTAGTGTAAGAAAGCACTGGATACTCCTGAGATAAGTCAGGTCTTCCAAAAGGATATTTATTTAGGATGCTGTCAAAGGGGTAAGAATACTGGAAAAGGACTTCTTGTTGAAAGTATTCCCAGCTCTCTTCTTATTAGCATTTTAGAACAATCATTAAGATTACATTGTAGATCTAACACTTCTAATGGAGTTGGTAGTTTAGCAGCATAATAATATTTATCTCCATCTGACCTAAACAGCCATGCAACATAAGAGGGAGAAGAATAAGCTGTGAGCTGTGTTGGACTAAGTAAACCCCATGGAAGAAAATCTGGTAATGGAAGAGAGCAAGAGAGGATTAAGAGGGGAGACCACTCTCAGAGTGGGTTTCTGCAGGAAGTGACTCTGGATCAGTTGAAACAATGAGTTTTTGTAATGAAATACATTCTCCCTCTCTCATAACTTACACATTAACTGTTCCAACTCAGGCAGACTCAGTGATATGTAAAGAAGAGAGAAATACTTGCTATTTAAAAAATAAGAGACTGATAAGGAAAAGCAGCAAGCACATCACCAACACAAACACTCAGTGTAGGACATGACTAAAGCACTGCCTGAATGCAACAGAAGTCTTCCATGTCTCTCATCATCTTTGTGATGAGCCAAAGACCAGGCTTGAATCCCTGATAGCAGACTTGTCATACATACTGCCAGGACAGGTTCCTTTCTTTTAGAACAGAGTGAATAATTTACAGCTGTATTGGTTTGAAAGTAAAACCAGTGCAAGACTCCAAGTCAGTAATACAATTTAATAGAAGAAAAGAGAAAAAATAAAATACATGCAATAATATAAAAGAAACAACCACCAACACAGTCAGAAATACAACCTGACACCCTGTCAGTCAGGGTGTTGGTAGCAGTCCGTATAAATGGTGGCTGCAGTCCTCCTGGATGACAGATGTGGTTCCGTTGAAGCAGTGCTGTAGAAGGTGCAGTTTTCCTCCGAAGATCCAGCAATGATGTGGAAATGATCCGACTTTCCTCTGGGATCCAGTAGAAAGGTCTGCCCTCGTGTCCCAAACCCCAGTTTTTTATCTAGGTAGGAAAGGCTTGGCTCCTGCCCCTGGCTGGAGCATCTCCCAATGGGATGATGTAATCTTTTCAGTCACACAATAGGACTGAATGGCCCATTAACGGAATATATCTCCCGGAGGAAGGATGGGTTGTGAATAGATAACGATGATCATCCCCCGATCTTATCAGATGGCACATCAGCAGAGGATATCTCCCACAGAGATAAGGATCACCACCCCTCCCACATTTGAACAGATGGTGATAGAATACACAAATGTTGCATTGTATCCCAGGACAACAGCATAGACTGGGATAATGTTTAGCAGTTTCTAACTTTGTCTGAAATTTGCTTGAGCTGCTTGACTTCCTGTGAAAACATTCAGCTGCTTTTTTTGTGGTAGTCATCTCAGAGGAGGTGGGATCCCAGAAGGAAACTGCTCTCAACTCCAACTGTTTTCAAGGGATGATGACAGGGCTCATCTGCATCCTTTCTAGTTCCCATCATGTTAAGTAGCTGACTTTTACTGGATAGCAAAACTAAACTTGGAAAACCTGTGAGAGTTTTGGCTTCTGCTGCTATCTCCTCTAATTCTTCAGGTGCCTTTAATTATCATACTAATAAGTTATTTTAAAAATAACTTTAGGAAGACATGTAATTTGTAAAAGAGGGTTGTTACTGTACCAGTCAGTACAAATCACCGCTGTGAAGTACAAAATGTAGTATTTATGGAAACCCTGATTTTAATTTGCCAATTCTTTCAAACTTGAAACAACAAAAGGTGGGTTTAGAAACCAAATTTCTTCTGTAGAATTCATATCAATATAATTTCATCTTCTGGGAACTGTGAACAATTTCTGTCTCATTCTTATATCCACAACAGGTTAACCCTGGCATTTATAAGCCCACCCTTAGCTCTGTTGCAGCACTTCACAGATGGTTTTGGAACCATTTTATTTTTAATTCTATGCAGAATGTTGCAGAGAGGAGATGTAACTTTTGATATTTTTTTCCCTGTTCCTTTCTTCTTTCAAGCAAAATCATTCAGACTGGAAGCATTTGCTCTTGGGTTCATAAAAACATGCTGACATTTTTTGTACCTTTGCTGCATGGAGAAAATGATAACTTATCCCTAAACATTGCCATCTTTTTAGCAGTCTTCTCCAAGAAGTGTACCTTGTTTTCTTCCTTGCTTCCTATTTACCCCTATCTCTCTTGTTCTCATTCATTTTTTTTTGTGAGCTCCTTCAATGCAAAGCCTTCACATCACCAAGCAGAGACCCTTATGCTTTTTTAGAGCAATTTCTGTCTTTATTGGTAGATCAAAATCCCGGGCCCCAGGGGGCTGTGTCATTCAGGACAACTTGCCAAATTACCCTGCTGCTCCCAGGTACTACAGCTGCAGGTACCTCTGCTCTGGTAGCTGGTGTTCACTGCAGCAAGCCTGTATCTGTGCCAGGAGAAGGCATGGTGAAATTTCTGGGAAACCAGAATGGGAATTTAGAAGTGCTGGCATTACATCACAGAGGCACTTGAAAAGGCTACTCTTTGGTCACTGGGGAGCTTGTTAATCACTGCTTGGTGCCAACCCCATAATAAGAAACAAAATTCTATACCTTCTAAGCCATCCTTCGCTCAACATGATAGTTATTCTTTCTCTTCACTTGCACTCAGAAATTAATACTTGTTTTTAATCCAAGAGCAATTGAGTCATGGGAAATATTTTGTTCTCTATAAGTACATTTCTTCACTATATATCATGGTGATCTCTAACCCCTATTCTTGGCCCTTCATGCATATATGAAGTACACTGCTCTGTACACTGAACAAAGGAGAGTTCTGTATGAACAGTGGATGCTGAGGGTATTTCAGCTACACTGATATCAGTTCCCTGCTTTAAAAGAGCCACTGTTGAAATAGCCATGCTTATAAACAGTAGTGAGCCTCTTGAGATTAATTCATACAGAATGAAAGTTGTTTATTTCAATATTGTCAGTTTAGTTAGAAAAATACATCAAATTCAATTCTCTACCTCATCTTTAACTTTTTTCCACCTGCAAGTCAAATTAGGGGAACAATGGAAGGAAGGAAGGAAGGAAGATATTTTTACACAGTTAATGAAGCAGATCCAGTCTGGAAATAATGAAGAACTATTTCTTCGTATTAAAGCTAATTGTATTGTGATACAATCTTCCTAAGGTAGCAATGCAGTTGAATCATCATTGATGCTATTCCCTGCTTACGGATTTTGAAGAGGGCACAGTTCTGCATTATTACTGATTTGGAGCAAATGACTAATCAAATCTTTTTCACTTCTAAATTTGGTGAATATCATTATGATATCCTAAATGGACACAAAAGCTGTACATGCATTTGCTGGATATTCTCAAAACATGTGTCTTCTACCTTATTGCTCATCGGTAGCTTTTACAACTGCTAGAATAGAGATGCTGTAGTCCTTTTGGGTAAGCATATTCTTTAATGAAGTCTTAAAGAACATGCTCTTTATCAGACAGTTGTACCCCCCTTTTCTTGATTTCTTCATACTTTGCTTTGTCCCATTTTAGCTGAAATAGTTGTTGCCACATGGTAGAATTGACCATGAAAGGTCAATTGAAAGGTAGGCTTGATGCATCTCTGCAAACTGGGCTCTTTAAAAAAAAAAAAAAAGAAAAAGAAAAAGTATGAGTAACACCAATCTGATTCTTTTCTAAAACAAAACCCTGGAGACTTGTGGTATGCTTGTAGCCAGTCACGTGGGGGTTGTCATGTCATTGCTGCTCAGAAAAAGAATGAACAGCTGGTGGCAGCATTTCAAACAATATATTTAACGATTGGAAACCAAGAACCGAGTGTTATAACAAAGAGTATTTCATCCATACATTAATAGATTACCAGTTATACTTCACAAACCAGCTTTACTTCTCACTGGTGAAGGAAAGACAGTGGTGTAAGCCATTAATAAGATCTATGACTGGGATGATGGAACCAGGCAATCTTTAAGGTCCCTTCCAACCCAAACCAATCTATGATTCTACAAAATTCATACAAATATGTAAAGGACTGCACAACAGGCTATATTTACTGAGTCTTGAATTGCATGGCACATCTCAGTAATGCTCTGAACAAACCCACTGGTCTTTTGCTCTGCAATGCGTTTTTTAAAACATTTATTTCATTGATTAAAAATGCATTTTCCAAAAGCCAGGGCGAATATGTCCATACTGAAATAGTTCTGGGGTTTAATAGCTTTTTCACCTTTCTTTATCTGCTTAATATCTGACTGCTAAGAAAAACAGACAAAACAAACTTCCAAAAGCCATTTACCAAGCTGACTACTGGTTCTCATCCAGAGCCAGTTTGGCTTTCATTCTTCTTAGGCAATATTTAGCAGAAAAGTGAGTGGGCAAAGATGTTTACTCAGGCCCTCTCAAAACCAGAAAAGGTTCTTCTGCTCATTCAAGATCAGCTTGGTATCCTCCAAAAACGACTTCCTTTTTACTACAAGGCAGTTTGTGCATGTTGATCTTACACAGTGTTTCATGTGGATGGAGCAACACATTTATCACACAACTGCCCAACATAGAATCAGGACCAGTGCTCTTTTTATTATGTATCTTGATTATTTTTTTCGTTTCAGTGGTTGGAGTAAGGTTGATTATAGGCATTAGTGATTTTTATTACATTTGGTGTGAAATGGAGCTTAAACAGCAGAAGCAGACATATAATTAAAATCTTGATACCTACTAATTTTGAGCTGTAAGGAAAATACTCTTATTTTCAAACAAATGATGGAAGGAAATAAAGAGTGTTTTATTCCCACTGTTTGTGTTCTTAATTTCTGGTTAGTATAAAAGAAAGATGTGGAGAACGTCAGTCAAAATAATAAAGAGTACAGAATTTAAATGCATTTTTTCAAATACCTAGATAAAATTGAACTGCACACATAACACAATTATATTTTGCTCTTGAATACATAAAAGTGCTTGGCAGGGCCTTGGGTCCTGTCCAGGGACAGGGTCTTTTAAATGCTATATGTTTCATGATCTGTTATGGTTTGATCTGAAAGACATAATTATCTTTTTGATGATTTTGATGAAGCCCTTAAAATATAAGAAAAACATAGACGCTTAGATTGATGGAAACATGGCCCAAAAAGAAATTGAAATCACCTGGCACGAGTTCCCAGCTGCTTCTCAATTAAATTCTGCGAAGGGAAGTGGCTTTAAACTTCCTCCTTGGTTGCCTATTTTCTTTCTACCCTCAGAAACTGTGCATGTATGCATTCTAAACTGGGGTGTGGGGGGAAATTGATATTGTTGGGTTTTTTTTATTTTGACATAAGGAAAGAAAAACTCAGCAGTTTCAATGGTTGTCTTCATGTTGAGCTACCTAAGGTCCAGCAGGTCCTTTCTATCAGAATATGGTAATGGAAGACAGGGACAACAGGTCCTACCTCTAGTCTTAATTTCACTTCTAAACCTAGAGCTCCAGCAGGAAATTCTTTAGAATGGTGCTTCACTGCTTAGTCAAAGAAGTCTTCTGAAGCATCCGTAAAAAGCTGCAGACTGCACTTACATGTAATTTCTTAATACCAAAAGGTACTTTGCTAAAGAACAGATGAGAAATGAGTAGATAATGAATGTAAGAATATTTTTGTTTTTGCAAAAATGCATTTTTCACTATGTACTAAGACACAAATACATTTAACTTTTGCACACAACAGAGAGAATTGTGTTTTCTGCAGCATAAAAGCAAGGTAGTCAATACCAGCCTACTTTGTTAACTAGTTAATCTTGGAGTGTGCTCAATTTCTCATTGGAGATCTCAGCACCCGATGGCTCTCATAGGTTTCTGGGTTTGTTTTTTAATCTCACTTTTGTTTTGGTCTGATTTTTAAGCAAATCTCTTCATAAAATATATAGGACTGTAAGCTCTGCAGGTGGTATTGCTGCTAGGAATTTGATTCTTGAGTTACTTCCTGCTCTGTTGAAATTAGTGAGTTGCTGCCCTTTCCCTTTTGCCAGCAGAAGAGCTTGGGCTGACTCAGGAGATGCTCGCTGCAGCAACTGCTCATGTTTACTGCCCAGTTACAGAATAAGTTAAAAAAATGCTTCTTCTGTCATTGCAGAGCCTATAGAGATCATAAGTTTGGAGGTACTGTTGCTCACCATGACCAGAAATGCCTTTTTCATTTGCTGTGAACTTGGTGTATTTACTAAGAAAATGCAAGATGGTGAATGTACATTTTCTAAGGCTTTAAAGCTTTTCTATATGTATGAAGAGGAAAATATGTCCTGGGTAATGTTTTTTGTTTGGTTGGTTTTGGTTTTGGGTTTTTTTTGACAGCTTTCCTGACTATTTTGAAGTTGTGGCACTTTCTTGCTTTACTTTATGAAGTGTTTTATGCTGACTGGCTTTGAACATATGCACAGACTGAAGCACAGGATGGGAGCCACTTGTGGGTGTGTTTGAGGATGAAGCCAAGCCTGCCTTCATTCATTGCCTGTCCCTGGATGTGCATTTCAAGATGCCGAAAGAAGCCAAATTATTGTTTGGTCAGTTCAGTATGTTACATGATAAGACCCCTCTGTATCCTCTGTGACTATGACCCTACAAGCACACCCCCTCATCAGATAACTCACAAGCAAACGACCCGACTCAGTAGTTGAAGAGTCCATCTCTACTCGGGGGATAAAAAAAGCAACTGGAAGCCATGCTGGGATGAGTGGGATGTGCTCTGTCTGTGCATGCAGCATACCTAGGGCCTTCCATCTCGGAGCTGCCTGCAGGCATGCCCAGGGTGCCCTTGTGGATGAGTGTGAGCAAAGCTTCATGCCACTGGCATGGCACAAGGGCTTGCAGTGCTGAGTGGGGCACAGGGAGGGGATGTGAGGGCAATGGCCCCCACTGCAGTACAAAAGCAGATTGACCAGATGCTTCCTTTAGACTTGACCTCTTCTGGAAGTTTTGAGCAAGAATTAATTTCTGGCTGGGGAAAAAAAAGAGGTTGTTTCCCACTTATTGTCTGAGAAACTGAGAGAAGGGAAAGGGGTTGGGAAGAGAGGAAGAGGAAGGGAAAAACATTACTATAATCACACAGAGTTCTGTTTATCTATACGTCTTTATATCTACCTACGCAATTTAAAATCTTTTGGACTATGTTTACTGAAATACATTATTTCCTTGATCTCCAGAAAAATTGCCAAGAAGATTAGCACTGACAGCTGATGTTCCTGAGTAGTTTTAATGTGGGAGGAAGACACAGAGGGAGAGGACAGGGCAGGACACGACTGTTGAGCAATTGACTGAGCTTCTGCACCAAGGTCTGCTTGCTTGTGCAGCAGTCCTTAGCTTCCTGGGGAAGGCTGGTCTTGGTGCATGGGTGAATGATACAGAGTAGTTACACACAGGTAAGCCCAGAGCCCTGTCCTCCACCTTTGCCTGAGGAGAGGGGCACTTTCTGGGTGACAACCTGTCTCCCTGTCCTGGTGCCGTTCACAGAGAAGGCTTTGGGTGGGGCAGGCTCTTGCTGCTGAGCAGCTGATCTGTAGCCAGAGGCCAGCATGTCTGGGGACAGAGCACTGGGTGAATTTTCCTGGCAGCCCCTTACACTCCCAGTTGAGAGTCTGTGTTCAGCCATATGGCCCCATGAGTACAAATGTCACTGCAGTGGTGGCTGCAGCGAAGGTGTCAGACTTCTGTGCCTGCAGGCTGGAGGGTGTTGCTGGTTCTTTGGCTGTCAGGTTTTTTACTTCTGGGTATTTTCTTTATATCAGATCCTTGCCAAGCTTTACAGGAGTAAATCGGCCAACTTATCTGCATGAGGCATAGCTAAATTTATGGCTGGAATGAGGGCCACTTAGCAGCACAGGCAAGGACCATGTTGCTGTAAGAGAGGTGTCAGCCTCCTAAGAGCAGCACAGAGGAGGAAACTAGGGGGCCTGAAGCACAGCGACCTCCTAAGAACAGACAAAGTAGGGTGAAGCAACAAAGGCTTTTGACTGAAAGCAAATGCAGACAGAAGCATTGTTCTGGGTGCATGGGCTGTGGCCAGTGTTCCTAGAGGGAATGCTGTTGCAGGCCTGGCCCTTCCCCTGCACAGGAGGCATGTGGTAGTACATGCCTATATTAATTCTTGCTAATGTGTGGCTCAGTGTTTTAGATTTTTTTGTATTGCTTTCAGGGCTGATATTAATTCTTACTGCTATAAACAGCTGGTTGTTTTATAATGGCTAAAACAAGTTAGTAGAGAAAATGAGGAATTAATTAGAATTTTATTAGGTCCTGAGATGTGTATTCTTGTTTCTTTTTCCACTCCATCACATAGACCTGGATAACCTTCAAAAATAATTGCATTTTTTATTCTCTTTCTTCATCTTTTTCTTCTCCATTTTCCTTTTTTATTCTCCTTTTTTGACCTCGGAAATAATTGAAAGGTATTCAGAGGAAGGCACTGTTTCCCTGAATGCAAGAGCCATCTAAGCACTAACTCTGGGCTGATGTTCTAAATGTCTAAATTGGTTGCTTAAGGGCCTGTGTTTGATTTTGGTTAAAAAAAAGGTCTGACTCTCTAATATAGTGGCACCTGTCTCATTCTCCCTACTGGCCTGGGGAGACCGGCCAATTGCAAAATCACACCAATGCAATTAGTCCTGTCATGAGCCAGTGGGACACAATAAGCCAGCCTCCTGACAAGAACTGCTAGTCTTACCTGTGTGTCCTGCTACAGTTCAGCCTGTTCTGCACAAGGGAGAGAGGAAGGCCATTCCTGCAGTGCTGCCTTTGGATTTACCCTCTGGCTTACTTGGATTACTCACTCTGGTCTGCTGGCACAGAGGAAGCAAGTTACAAGGTTCTGGCTCTCTGAAGAATACCACATACAAACACTGTCTCTTTTTTTTTTTTGAGTGAGAACAGATGTCTCGAATGGGCAGGTTTTGTTGTCCTTGAGAGTGTTTTTGGGCCCCATAAAGCCAAAGCCAGAGTGGTTAATCCCTTTGAATGAGGCTGGAAGACAATGTGGGGATGGTGCAGGGGGACCTGCAATCATGCCATTTCCAGCAGAGAGGCAAGCCAGCTATGCCAGCCTGAGGTGGGATTAACTGGGTGCATTAGTTTCAGACTATATATCTTTCCTTCTGGTCAGACACAGGCAGATAATGATATTCTCAATAACAAATGAATTTCTGTTTGTCATGTTAAGGCCTCTCTGTGGATGCTCGCAAATATCTCTCTTTTACAAATCAAACTTTCCCAGTGGGTGCAAGAGGAACAAGCTCCTGAGTGCAAGGAATACATTTTGCTCTCTGACATTTCTGCTTGTTCTGTGAGTGACCAGACCTTCCATCTGTGGAACTTCGTTGCGTTATCACAGCTATTTCCAGCAGGTGGCGGATAATAATCATGCTAGCAACCCAATCTGGGTACAAATGACGCGTTTTCCAGGCTGTTTATTCAGTTATTGACTTAAATCTACACATTATCTAGTAGATAGAAATGTTTCCGAAAGCAATAAACTAAGATTGTCTAATTGGAGCCCATTAGCAGTTACCCATGATAATATGTAATTAAATACTTGGGCATCAAGTGTGGTATGATTTTTATTTTTAAATTCAGCTTTGATTTTTTTTTAATCTCCCTGGTCAGAGAAATCGCGTCTATTCCAAAAACCTCCAAAGAACCATCTGACTAATTGTGTTTCGTAGTATAAGATTATCTTTGCTCATCAATGGTGGGCTATAGCTCCTCTATGTAGTCATGCCTGGATAATTAACCGTTGCTTCAAATAATTACATGTTAAAATATAGTGACAAGCGGTGCTATATTGCCTTTCCTATGTAGCTTCTCACTGCCTGAGTGGTACTACTGACTGAAGGAGTTTTTTTCAGATTAGCAGTCCTTAATGAGGACAAGATTTTGCTCCTTTTGCTCTTGTTAGTAGTCACTCACACACATGAGTAATCCCAGTGTTTTCAATGGGAGCTATTCACCACACAGAGAGAGGGTGGCATTTGCAAGTTGACCTTCCAGCGTTGGCTTCAATGGGGTATTTGAGCAAATGGAAGACCACAGGACCTGACCCATACTAAACATGTGACTACATGGAAAAGTCTGCTCAAGGTTTACAGCAGCATGTGGGCTAGCTGTGTGCCCCTGCTTGTGAGGGAATGATGCAAAGCTTCACAAAGTCAATGTAAACTTCATAGCATCTGTCTTGCAGGCCTTGCTTATAGCACAAAACTGGAACACATCTCAGAAGCAGAGAGGTGTTTTGGGGTGGATGTTTGTAATATAATCCCAAAGGCTTTCCTCTGGGTGGCTACAGAATACCCTGGAGTGGAAAAGAGGGAGAAGATAGGGTAAAAGCTTTCCTTGCAGTCTCCTTAAAAGATGTACTACTGGTGCTGCCAAACTAAGGAGGGGTTGAAATTTTGCCTTGGAGGTGGAAAGTAAGGATAGAGTCTTGTTTTGTCAAATTAATTATCATAAAGAACAGAGAAGACTGCAAATGAGCTGATGACTTAAAAGCAAAAGAGATAGGAAAATTATGATTATGGCTGCCAATATGCAACGACTTGTGAAATATGGTTGTTTATATGCTTGTTTGCATAACCATATATTTATTGTAAACAGAAATATTCAGTATTTTTAAAACACTAGCAAGTCCTATTGCTGTTCACTTTTTCTTTCTCAATATTATTTGCTGTTTTCACCTGCAGTTTCACAGAAGGTAAATGTGGAAGATATGAGAATAGATGCATACCTTTTAAACTGCAGGAAAATTCACCATATTTCATTCTTGTATATAATCACTGGGGTTTTTAGTTTTTTGGTTTTATTTTTGTTTTTCTGTAAGATCTTACTGCAGTTTTATTACATTATAATCTTTTATGGAAGGATAAAGGGATTTGTTCTTTAATAGGAAAGCAAAGTTTATAGGCTCAATTAAAGCAGATATGACCCAGAACACAATGCTTTTGCAAGTTTAACCAGAAAGTATTTCATATTGGTAAACTTCATTGGAGTCCTGAACGTTCTGTGCTTGCTGCTGAAATTACTTGGATTTTAACACAGATATATATTTTAGGAGAAAGCTAGACCAACAGATTTTTAGAAGTGATGAACAAGAATTAAAAGAGAAAAAAAATAAAAAGGTTAAAAAACATATACCATGAAAGATTGTTGTATTGTCTTGGCCATTGTAAGAACAACCAGTTCATACTGGCCCCTTTTTCCTGTAATTAAAGCCATTTTTCTTTTCCCCCTTCTGGTCTCTTCCTGGCCCCGTGTTCCAGCAACAAGCAGCAAAAATGTGAGATTTTTTGAGAAGGCAACTAGTAAGAAAATCAGGTAGACATGCTTTACTTCCTGTACTCAGGGGTCACAGGGGAGATCTTTGCTTTCTTTAAGTGTAGTAACTGCAATGCAATCCCCAGTTTTCCTGATTCTGATGCATAGATCTATTTTTATCCAGTGTGTGAGTGTACCATACATGCATATGTGCTGGTACATATACAGAGTTCAGTAACAGCCACTTCAGTAGTATCTGCTCTTTCCCACATTTCTCCTTCTATTAAACTTTGTCACTTCTGTATTATTGTGAAATCTGTGCTTTCTTGTCACTGTTGGTGACATTTTGCTAATTAGAGGTTTCTTCTTGTCATCATTCTCTTCCTTTTCTTCTTTTATTTAATGTAATGGCCGGAGTGTTTTTCTGCCAGACTAATCATACAAGCAATTTCACTACTGTTTCATCATTCCTCTGTAGCTACATCAGATGCGAACTCTTAGCCTGGGGACACGCAGGTAATCACAGACTCAGTGTTAATTTCCTATTTGCTTAGTATATTTCTGCCATATCTCACTATGCATGGAGACTGAAGGAAGGACTGCAGCCTTTTCTTGACCAGTTGGTTGGTTCTAGGACTTCAGGAGCAAAAATACCCAGCTACTTTTGGCTATCTTCCTGTGAGAGGTATCACTGCATGGTCTGAATTTACCACTCAGACAGGGAATAGGATGCAGAAGTCTAACAAAGACTTCTTTTCCACTCACATTACCAGGGATAAATGTTTATTGGGTCACCCTAGTCAACGTAGTTGTCATATCATGAAGCATCTCTACGTGGATAGTAGCTGCCTTTAGGCTGGTACAGATATTATTAGCTAAAACTGTCTATGTCTTCCTAGAATTCAATTACAATATCTCAGTCATCAGATCATAATCTTGCTTTTTATAACAGTGATATTTCCTTAGATTTGGCTTAAATATGTTGTTCCTTCACATAAATATAGGTAGCAGCTTTGTGCTACCCTGGGGATAGAAGGTTCATATTTTGTTAGTTTCTTGCATTATGCAAAAGGAGATTAGAGATCTTCTTATATTCTGTTTCCTCCCAAGAGAAAGCTATCATGTAGATCAAGAGAGGAAATGATTTCCTTGCTTGGCACAAATGAGTCACAGAAAATGACCTTCTTTGTAGTCTAATTTAGATTCAAGAATCCTCTGAAGAGCTGATAATATAAACCCCATATGGCTTGGATGAAGAAAGTTGGGATAGACATTGTCACTAACAGACTCATCCACATCTTAAAAAGCAGTATTTCACTTTGCCTAGATTTTTTTGATCAGACTGCTGCAGCTGCACACCTCATGTTGCCTGCACATGTTATATGTAATATGCACATACATATGTGATGCTGCTCCTGAGGTTCAATGGAGAAATTGAAAAAGTCACACACTCTTTGCTTGTTTTTTATACTGTTTAACATCTTTAAAAATATATATTCATGAGAATTTTGAAACAGTGCTTGCATTTACATTGTTGGACTGTGTAACATTTGGAGACAAGTTTATTACAGAGGAAGCAACAAGGTTTCAGCTGTATGTCAAGAAAACAAGACCCGACAGAAAATAAACTAGCACACTGATACACAAAAGCACTGATAAAGAGTTTCAGAAGAAAAGATCTGGTGTGAAATCGGAAACATAGCTGGACAGCACAGAGCAAGCAACCATTTGTAGACTTCAATGTGAGGAATATTAATTTATTCCAAGTCAAAGAAGGTGCCAGATTTTTTCCCTATTTTTTCTTGCTATACACTGTTTTTTTATTTACTAATTTTTTGTGTATTTTGCTGCTTTTAAATGTTGGTCTGCTGCAATTGTTGGTAATTGATTCTGTAGGCATCTTGGTAGTTTCTGTTATGCTTAAGTGTGGAAGATGGTTGTGCTTCACTACATTTCACAGGAAAGGCTTTATGGGTTTATGGTTAAATTTTACTGTAGTTTTCCTGGACATATCTATGCTCTTAGCAAAGCTAGACCATCCTGAAAAACAGCCTGGAAGTGTAGCCATGGGTAGGTATGCATTCCTAAAGCTGCCCAGCATGCCACTGTGCCCTAATGATGCCTTTGGACAGAGTTGCTTTCTGATCAGCTTGCTTATGATAGTGGGTAAAGAGTCTCCAAGTGTCATAGCTTATAGACCTCTTATTTTTCACAATATACAAATGGGAGTCATGATAGTGTATTTTTTTTTTTTTACCCAACAAATGTGTTACACCACACACCCTTGCAAGACCAGTGTTAGCACAGGGAGAGGTTGAAAGGAACACCTGAAGTTAGGCTGTGGGAGAAAACCAGCACCTTAGATTACAAGGTGAATTTATGCTGGATCAAATGACATTAGATTTAAGGTGGTGGGCTTTGACTGCAAATTTGGGTGCACATAAAGGGGTGGAGAATTTATACATAGCTTGATTTTTGTGAACATACAATGCCTGATATTGTAGGTAGATATATTCTTTCATTTCCTAAGCATAAAGGATATAGATAGAAGTGCCATGACTGTCTGAAAAGAATGCAATGGCAAATTGGGAAAGATAGTCTGTTCAGTATATGCTGAGAACACCCCTTACAGCAGCAAGTGCTGGGAAAAGAATTGAAAAATTGATTTTTTAAAAAAAATTACTATTTTGGGGTCAACTTTCTGGAGATAAGAAAAGCTTCCAACAGGGAAACAAGGCCAGCTGAAGTCCTTATGTAGCAAAGGCAAACACAGAAGTAAAATATTTTATTCAAGATGTTCCTAATATTTAGAGCATGGAAGCAGGTTTCTCCCTGATGCTGTTGAGGAAGATTTATAAAGATCCTAAGCACAGAATACATTTACCTTTGCATATAGCTAAACATTATCCACTTGCTTATAGCTGTAATTCTTTGTTCATGCCTGTGAACAGCATTGTGTGTAACACTTGCTTGCCATTTTTCTTCAGTGAGATAGCCCAGTGGACTTGCATTTTTTTTTGTAATATGTTCAAGGAATAAGCATGTGTGGTGAAGCAGCAAAAGCAACAGACTTCGTGTATTCCTTTTTATATCTGAGCATGCATAGAGTGTTAAAACAGCCATGTATACCCCAAAATTGCTTGTTTGTCACATCCAGCATCTGAGAGGCATCATCAGGTTAGCTAGTCTGAGATAATGCTCACCTTAAAATCTAAGCTCTCTGATCAGCATTTTTGTAGTTTCTGTTCAGACTGCTGCTTATGTTGCCTCTTGTCCAGCTGGAAGGTGAGACAAAAATAGGGGAATCAGAAGTATTGTGACAATTGAAATTTGGGTTATGGTGCAGGAAATGTTAAAGATTATTAGGGCAGGGAGCACTGAAGGTATCATAGGGGATGTGAAGGACCAGCAAGCAGAGGAGCTGAAGTGTTGCTTGTTGAAGAAAGCATTATAAAAGAAAAGATGGCACATGGTGGAATGGGTATAATGAGGTTACAGAGGACATTGGGCATATTACAGCGAGGAAGAAGGAATTAAGGCATGGATGTTGGTAAATGGAAGCCTTGTATAAAATCTCCTTAGAGTCCTGTGCTGTAAAAGTATTTTTATCAAATTACATATGTCATCTGGCTATGCAGACAAGGAAGAAACAGTAAGTCAGGCAGCTCCTTAAGATAACTCACTGCTTCCTTTTTTTGCTGTGAGCTAGCCAGTTTCCTTCAGTTAAGCCCATACCTATATGGGAAAACTCAGATGCCTCAGGCTTTCCTACAAGCTGCTGACTTCCTCTGCTATTGTAGCTCCTTCCCAACTTTTCATTTGCTCTTATATATTTCAACATCTCTCCTTTTACTTTTTTTTTTTTTAATAAAGGGCATTTATTATATGTTGTACCTTCCGTAATTCAAGCAGTGATGGATTGCTCAGCTGTTCTTATTAGACTCTTTGGTACAGACTTCATACTGCACTTGACTGATTTGCCTTATGTTTACTTGCTATCCTTCATTACTAGCTTTTTAATGTATACATGTATACATTAATGTATACATTTAATGTATAGATTGTCTTCAGTGAGTTTGCCTTTCTCTCACTCCTGAAATTAGAGCTAGAACAAGAAAGTATTTAATTGTATTATGGAGTTTTTTTGTTTGCAGACTTGAGAAAGGGCGTTTTGTTGTGCATATCAGACATGCTGGACAGTGATGTGCCTGGGCTGTTCTGTATAGGGATGTTCCAAGCCTCTTTAGGGGGATTTTGACTGCACCAAAGGTAATTTGATTTTTTGGTTTTTGAAATAATGTAATCTGTAGACCTCCACTGAACTTCGTGCTCTGCTTTTGCCAGACCTTTAGGGAAGGCGTATTTCAATTACTGACTTTACAAGACCCGAAGTTTGGCATTGAACACTGACACAGGTCCTATTTCTTGCTGTTTAATGTGTAATAATGCAAGTCTGAAATATGAATTCCCTGCTCTCCCCATGCAATCAGGTAGAGCCAGCTTTGCCGCTGATCAAATAGAGCCAGGAGACAGACTGGCCTGCTCTCAGCGCCCAAACGGGTTTGTTTATTTAATACGGGACTTCTTTTCCTCACTAATGAATGGCTTTCAACCTGGGGCATCGCTAGAGCCCTCTCTTTATGGCTGTGTGGGAAAGAGGACTTGCACATCCCTCCCTCCCTCTCCCTCGCCATGACGCCAACGCCTGCTCCTGGCGGCTGGTCCGGGCCGGTACTGGAGCGGGGCCACGGAGTTAGTCAGCCCTCGCCCTGCCCGCGCTGCCCGCTGGGGGTCCCGGCGGGCCCGGGCTGCGGGGCGGGAGCGGCGGGGCCGGGCTGCGGGGGGCGGCCGCGCTCCAGCTGTTGCCGCGCTCCGCGCTCCCCCCGCGCGCTCCCCCCGCCCCGCCGGGCAGCGGGCCAATGAGCGCCGCGGCCACCGCCCCGCCGGCCAATGAGGGGGCGGTGTCGGGGCGGGCGCTGCCGGCCCGCGGGGGGAGAGGCGGGCGCTGCGCTCCGCTGGGCTGCGCGGCCGCTCTGTGCCTCGCTCGCTCCAGCCCGGTGCCCGTGCGTCCCGAGCCGTCCGGCCGTCCTCCCTCCTTCCCGTCTGGCGGAGCATCTCGCCTGCCTCCTCCTACCCGCTCCCCGCGCCTCCGCAGCGGCGGGGCTCCAGCACTGCTGAGCGTCAGGCGCAGCGGCGGCGGCAGCACCACCATGGCGGTGGAAGAAGAGGGGCTGCGGGTCTTCCAGAGCGTCAGGATTAAAATCGGTGAGCGCGCGGGGCAGCGGGCAGGGAGCCCCCGCTGGGGCCGAGGTGCCGAGCGCCCATTCGCGCTGCCCTGCGCTCTGCGTCCCGCCGGGGGAGCGCCGGGGGCGGCGGGGCGGGCGGTGCCCGCGGCCCGGGGGGGCTCCGCGGGGACTCCGCGGACCGTGCGGTCGGTGCCCGGGAACCGGCCGGTGCCGCGGGGACAGGCGAGCGGCGCGCTGCGTCCGGCAGGCAAGCGGCGCCGGCGGGCGTCCGGGCGTCGCAGGATATTCGGCTGATTTCGCGGGTTTTGTTGTTTATTTTTCGGTAGGGTAGGTTTTTTTTTTTTTCTTTTCTTTTTTTCTTTTTTCATTTTTGCCGCTAAGATACGCTCTAAAAGTTTGCAGGCGGTCACCGAGTCTCAGCACTGTGTGTCACTGGCAGAGCTGGTGTGAAGCCGGCCCCAAAGCGGCCGTGTGCATGCAGGAGCCGCTGTCTCAGCCCCTTCCCTCGGCTGGGGGACAGGCAGGGGCTGCCGTCGCTTGCTCATGGCTTCCTCCGACTCGCTCTTTGGAGATTCGCTCTTCTTGATATTGAGCGAGTTCCAAACCACATTATTAGAAAGTAAGCGACAGATGTCAGCGAGCGGATTAAACTCTCCCTGGTTTAGTTCTGAGTGTGCCGGCTGGGAGGGAAATCCCTCGTTTCCGTAAGACAATCGGTCCCACATGCCGAGGGAGCGGTTTTCCTCCCAGGGATGAGGCGTGGGGGCTGCGAGCTGCAGGGGAAGCGCGAAGTTCAGCGGTGGGTACCGAGAGCGTGTGGCTTCTTAATAAAGCTCTTGAAAAATCTCCCTTTGCGTTTCCCTGCGTTCGGAAGCAAATTTGCAGCCACCAATTGGCGCGTTAGATAAAACTGAAACGTGAGATTACGTAGAAAATCTCATTATTGGATAGTGGCGTTAGCATTTCTAAGAGACCATTGCTAGGATCGTTTCCTCGTTAATTGTCAACAGGTAGTTTAGTTACAGCAGTTTTTAAGAGTTAAAATTTTATCATACAAACTAAAAATTATGTGTCCATTTTATATTCTCGTATACATCCATAAAAGAGATTCAGTAAGACTACAGAGTATGGTCGGAGACTTGTTTCAAAGAAGGGAGGGGAAAATAATAAAGATCTTTTCACAAGGGAGAAATCTGGACACCATGTGAGTGATATTTCAAGTTGTTTCTATCTGGTGTTTTTAGTAAAAGGGCTGACATATCTCGCGTATAGGATGATGATTTGTGGCTGAAGTGTTCGTGTTTAATTAGTTTTTTTGAGAAGAAAATAGTTATGATCTTATACCTGAATGGTTGGAGTCACGAGAGTGTGGGAATTTCTTTGAATTATTGAAGAGACCGAAGACAATAACAACAGCAAAAGTCTTGAGATGAATCTCATTATGTCGCGCACTAAAGTTAATCCTGCTGCTGACTTCAGCTGTCGGAGCGGAACCCCTATCCGAGCTAAGCGCTTGATTACTGTAGAACTGCAGCAAGGATCCCCGCTGGTTTTTAGCCTGGATAGCGAGAGGAAGAGCCGCGAGCATCCCGGGCGCAGCGGTGCTCGGCTGGTGCCGTCCTAGCGGAAGGTGTTTCCCGCAGGATGGCGAGCACAATGCCCGGCGCTGCACCGCCGTTCCGCCGCTGCCCGGCAGGGGGCGCGCCCGAGCGCTTCCGCCTGTCCGCGCCTGCCGGGGGACGCGCACCGGCGGCTCCGCGGCTTTCTGCCACTCGTGTTCAAAAGTCACGCTCCGCTCTGGAGCTCACTATGTCCTAGGAAATTTGCAGAAAAATAGGAAGTGGCGGGATTGCTTTGATGGGTTGAGGAAGTATTCCTAATCAGATTGGCCTCGTAGAGCAATCCTAATGTTGTAGAATTCGTGTATGGGGCTTGTAGGCTCCCTACATAAAGTCCTGTGGCTGGATCTGAAGGGAGGTCACAGATTCACAGAGTTGTTAGGGTTGGAAAGGATCTCTGGATATCATCGACTGCAAACCCCCTGCCAACGCAAGGTCACCTAGCATGGGTTATACAGGAAAGTGTCCAAGTGGGTTTTGAATGTCTCCGGAGAGGGAGACTCCATGACCTTTCTGGGCAACATGTTCCAGTGCTCTGCCACCCTCAAAGTAAAGAAGTTCTTCCTCATGTTGAGGTGGAACTTTACTGTTTCTATTTATGGCCTTTACTCCTTATCCTGTTGCTGGGCACCACTGAAAAGATGATGAACATTGGAGTGATGCTACTTTTTTCAGCTATTCCCAATAGTACATTTCTTATAGCAGTCCCCATGCATGGGTATTTTGGTTTTCTCTCTTTTCTAGTGACAGGAGGCTTTGAATCTTTCGATGGGTTAAGAGAAAAGTTATTTGAGGGCAAAAAGATAAGTCATTTTCTGTGTTGATTTGCTTTGATTTATCATGCTGTGGAAATGGTCACTTCTGTTCTTTGGGAGCTTGTTTCATAGCCAAGCTCTGACTGATCTCTGACTTTCAGATATTCTGTGCTTGATCTGATAAGACGTTTCCTTCTCTGTAGCACGTCTGCTGGCAAATCATGAATAGGGACACTGATATACAGGTGTGCCTTAGAATAAATTGAATGAAATGTAGGATCGATGCATTGAGGAATCAGTGCAAACAGAGTGGACACCCATGTTGGCATGCCTCTCTTAATGGCGAGGTGGATGCAGCTGGGAGGCTTCTGGCTGTGCAAAACATCTGTAGCCTAGAGATGTTTGAATGCCCTAATGTAGTGTACTGCTGTGGCTGGCTTGTCCTGTATTTCTGAGAAGCTGCAGGTAATTGAAGGCGTTTTCTTCTGCTCATATAACTTGTTCTTTTGGGACTGGTGGGCTGCATGGAATCAGCCATATTTAGCTAGATGGGTAATTACATCCTGGATCTCCTAAGTGCTTCCATGTTCTGAGGAGTGTTGTTTCTAGTCATGCTTGGAGTTAGCTTGAGCCATCTGTCTCCTTTTTTGAAAATGTTGAGAAAGTTAAACTTTGTAGTAAGCTGTGTGTTTGCCTCACTCAGTTGAACTGACAATGGTGTGACACCTCCTAAAGATGTCTCATTGAGATGCTGAAGTTGTGGAGCAGCAATGTGAACTGTTGATGTGGGTACCAGTGTTAAGAGGAGTTGTTACTGTGCTACCTTTTGTCCAGTTTCTTTTGGGGTTAGTTGAATTGAAAGAAGTTAATGCCTGGCAACTTCTGCTCATGTTGCAAGGAAGTAATGTACAGTAGAAACAAAATGTAGTACTTGTGTTAATGAATGTGCTGTTCAGATGTCTAGTTGAAATTGATTTATTTTGGCTTCCCATAACTGAAACCGTTGTGCTTATGTCTTTTTTTTCCTTAATTGAAAATTATTTTTACCGGAATCCCTTATACATAAACAAAACAATGTGTCATGTAAGACTAAACAAACACTTCCTATAAGATTGCCACTTTGAGGAAGTGTGCAGTGCTGATATTTCCATGAGTCAGTGTTTCAAAACCTGAAAGGAAACAACATAAGGCTCTATGGTTGATGATTGGCTGGAAAAACTACAAAGAGAGCCTTCTGCTTGACAACATGACTTCTGTTGTACTGTTAATATTTAATAAATATGCTGTACTTAATTGCTACTTTTTTTTGTCCTTAAATGGCATCAACTGTTAAACTTCCAGTTGAGAAAATAAAAGCTCATGTTTAGTGTTTCTGCTGTTGAAAGCTGTATGCAGAGAACCTGCTGCCAGATTTTACTTTGTGAAATTGTTTATACTTGAAAAATCTAAAGAAACAGCTCATTTGTGAATTTTCACTTTAGCAAGCTTTTCATGTCCCTGAAATCTAGTACTGTTATACTTAGGGGCATTTGGCTCTGCTTTAAAATAGTATTTTTTCTATCAGTAGTAGAGCTTGTGATAGTTCTGTCTGATAGTTTGAAAGTAGCAATTGGGGCAGGAGGATATTGCACACTGAGAGTTTATGGGGGCTGTAATGTAATGAGGAGGACCCTTTGCTCATCATTCTTTTGAGCTGACAGATAATAAAAATCCACTTGTGAGCACTTGTTGCCATTGAAGACATTAATGAACTTCTGAAGCTTTCTTTTATCATCTTTCAAAAGGACTGTTTTGTGGTTACAGAGTGTTGAGGTCTTAGTCTAAAATGTGGGAATTCCAGCAGCATAAGCTATCCTTAGCACTTAGTGTGATTAGAATCATGAAGCAGTGAAATATTTTTGATAAAAGTTGCCTCCTACCTGATGTAGGTTAGTGTTTCACACACAGTTTATTCTAAACTCACACAATTTTCAGGAACTGTAAGACCTTGTTTATATCCTCTTGACAAAATGAAGATGGTTGGTGTGTAGATGTGCCATCTCTTTGCCTCTTTATTCTTAGTGTGCCTTCTTTACTAATTCACACAGAGCTATGTAGTTTAAGACACTGTGAAAGCAGTTAAATTTTGTGAAACTGAGAGTCTTGGGTAAAATCAGGCAGAGTATTTAGTTAAGTGCTAGTTTACTGGTGTTTAAGCAGGTCATTTGCCAAGAGAAGATACTTAGAGGCTTCCATCATTAAACTTGGTACAGAGTAAAGGTTTGAGCGCTGTCTCTACATTTCCCAGGCTAAGAAGAAACTAATCTTGTCCCTGACAAATTTAAGGTCTCCCTTAAGTCTGATAATACTAAGGTTGTTCAGAGAAAGCAATTTTGTTTTGAGAAGGTGTCCCTTTTAATGTCTGCTGGGATTTAGTGCCTTGTCTTAAGTGGTTACTTGTAATTACGACTAAATATGTTCATTGCATAATACTGTAAAAGGATTTATTCCCATTTAAATGGGGCCAAAGGTTGTGGAATAGATATTTTTGGAAGGAGAGAATTTTTCTCTCTCACTACATATATATATATATGAAAAATTATTATTTAGGAAGTGTGAAATGTTTCTTATAAAGATAACAATGTTTTTTTTCCGGTGTTTCTAAGTTAGAGGACCAAGTAAAGAAAGGAAGAAGAGCTATTTGCATCTCACCCTGAATAAATTCAAGACTTCTCAAGATGTTTTCTTCACAATAAAAAGTTTACAAGTACAGCTTAAACTGACGTTGCATAAAATAAATAAAATAACTGAAAATAATAATAGCAACTGATGTTGCATAAAATAAAAGGTAAAATAAAGTGGTAACTTAATGTTCTTATTGATTGACTGTAGCAATGCTAATTAAGGCTTGAGTCTCACAGGCCATGGAAGGTGCCGAATAAATTATGCAGATTTGTCACTGCTGGCTCAGTATTTGAGTTGCTAGATTTGTTGGTGGTTATGTTCTGACCAGTTTGTGTTCAGTGTGCTGAATGGAAAAGGTCTGGGACCAGTGCTGTTTCTAGAGGCAGTGCCATGGCTGTTTATGGACTATCAAGAACAGCCATGGCTGGAGCAAAAATGGAGACCTTATTTTCTGCAAGTGAGAGGAGGAAACAGAGGTAGCAGTGAAAAATGCTGCAGTAAATGTAGTTTTGGAGAAGATACTTGTGTTTGGGGCTGCCGGCCTGATATCAAATTCCATAGCTTTCCATCCCTAGCCTTACTTTCTTTTAAGTAGAGAAGGATTCATACATGAGTGGAAGCCCATGTGTTTTGGTTTTTAAAGAGTGTAGAGGTAAATTCACAGGAGTGAATCTGTTAAACAGACCTGCTCAGGGCTTCTGATGTCAATAAGCAAACTTGTTAGGTTTTCTGGTCTTCTTCTGAAATTGGTACATTTGCAAAAACTGTTATTAATCTGTCTCATGAGAAGCAAATATCTTCTTGCTTCTTCATGAAAGTGATTACCTGGTGGTCAGAGTACCAAATGCTCTCACATAAGGACATAAAAGTGCTGGATATCTTTCTCAGTTTTCCAGAAAATGCTTTTGAAAACTTCATTGCCTTGAATTACTCTTCAGAATGTTTTTTGTAATTTTTTTTTTTTTACTATTTCACTATCATTAGTTAAAACCAGATTTTTAGTTCTGAAATTGCTGGGTTAGTTAGATGTCAGTATTAGCTTCTCTTGCTCTGTTTTTATGTGTCTATTCTGCCTGATGCTGTTCTTTATGTTTTGCATATTGCTTTAATTGTTTCATAGCTGCAGTCCAAAGCATGAAATCATGATATGCTCACCCAAATTAGTACCTCGATGTTGCTGAGAATGCAGGTCTTGTCTTTCCCCTTCCCTACTCATCTTGCTGCCAGCCACGAAGTGCTCTTTGCACACCTGCTGTTGTCTGATGCTGCTCTGCTCGCAGAAAAGAAAATCCAGTTAACTTTGCAAAGCAGAACCAAAGACAGCAAATTAATTTTCTTTTCAGGTTTAGTTTTCTTCCATTTTAGTGAGCTGTGCACTCCAGTGGTTGTCAGAGGTGTTTCTGGACAAATATCCAAGAGCTTGACTGAGAGTGTGTGTGTGTGGGAAATCGGAGGGGACAGCAGGTGCATCCCTTGCTTTCATGTCTGGGTACTGGCAGCATCATGACACTGCCTGACACTTTGTGCTCTTCACTTCACTCCTTTTCCTTACAATAAGCTCTCTTGATGGTGCTGTGTTTGTTACCTGCCATTACACACCAGCTTGGTCATCTGCTCTGGAGAACAAATATTAAAGCTCCAGTGAGAACAGCAAGAGGATTATCTGTCAAGCTGATGTATCTGTATCTCTGACCTTCCGCTTGGGAGCTACTTGAATCTCGCACTCAGTTTGGGAACCTTAGCTGTTTATGAAAGTTTAGGTGTTTTAGTTGGTATTAATAGTCACACATGCTGCCCCATTTCTCCATCTCACTCTTGACTTTTAAAGCTGAGGCACCTAATATTGATTATCATATTTATATCTGACAGAAGTCCCTCTCCCCTTTCTCTGTATCAAAGCAAGGTTTCTCCTTATGCAGTTACGTTGTCAAATACAGTGATCATATTAAGTCATTCAGTTGCACTGAACTCCCGTGTTGCACTGATGCACTGGTCTCCCAATTTAGGAAGATCTCATGTAAACACTGGACAGTGTTGCCTACACCAAGATTAGAAAATACAATTGAAAAACCTCATCAAAAATACTTTTGATAGTATTAATCAGGTTAAATTTCCCTCTATTCTTTCTCACTGACTGATCTCCATTACAGGAATATAAATTAGGAATAATTCAGTTAAAGCCAGTAATTGCACTTTTGTGAGAGTTAAGTCAAGTCTTTGAGTATCTCATGTAGCAATATTTTTTTCTTGGAGGACGTGGGGGGGAAGGGATGAGGTAAAATCCACTTTGGGTTGTTAAGGGTTTACTTAATACCTCTCATGTTGTTACAATTCACTTTGCAAACGGATGTGTTTGGAGAATAAATCTTACAGCTGGCTCTTGTGAGAGCAAGAAGCCTAGAATAAAATCAGCGGCTTGTAGACTTGGCTGAATACTGTAAAAGATGTGAGTATCAGACAGTTGCATTGCTCATATTGATCTGACCAACAAATGTTCAGCCAAATATGTAAAAGAAAAATTAATGTGTATTTGCCAGTGGACTGTTAGTGCTTCTGGGGAGCAAGTCATCTAAGGCTTATGTTAATAGTCAAAGCATGTATTAGTAAGTCTTAATGCTGTGCTTTTAAACTTTCTAGTACTGGGGGTTTATGTGTTCTGTGGTTACACTGAGGAAAAGCTCAAGTTTGGAGTTAATAACAAGTTATATGTTGAAAAGCTGATTGTGGACTTACCCTTTTTAACCTTCTGATTTTACTGACATTTGCTAAACCTTATGAAGTGTCTGTTCTTTAGCAGTGTCTGATTTCTTCAGTGTAGTAGACTGGTGACTGAATTTAGGAACCAAATAAAAGCTTTGTTTTGGAGTAAAAACAAAACAAATCTAACTTCCTTCCTCTCCCATCCTAACCTCTACCAAAGGGAAAGAAACTTCCCTGAAACTTCACATGTTGTTTTCCTCCTATAGAAGACTTTCTGGGTGAAAGTTTTGCAAAATGAGATGTGAAGCTTCAAAATTATGAAGAACTGGAATATTTTCCCCGTTTTCCTGTCTCAAATTTTAATGGATCATTGCCAGCTGTAAAACACTTCATATATTCAGTGGAAAGTTTGAGGTCTTTGAGGTTTGTTTGGTTTTTTTAATCCTCCTTCTGCCTGAAAGGGGAAAAAATACAGTGTATCTGTATTTTTGAAGTCTGTTGAGGAAAGAACAGAAATGTTGAAGACTTCTGAGGCTTCTGATTAATGTTTCTGCTGTTCAGTTTTCATTCCAGACCTCTGAAGTATTACCATTTTTTTTCTACTTCACTAGAGACTTGTGCATTTGCCTGTTACTAGCTCTCAGGGAGCACTGGGGCAAAGCGAAGGTCCCTTCATTAGCCCAACAATTGAGTCTTGCTGTTCCGTGTTGCTGGAGTGTAGCTGTGAAAGTGTTGCCAGTGACTGAAATGGATTAGTGTGCTGTGATGGTAAGAGGGTTTCACTTATTTAAGAATGATTGGTAGGTTTGAACAGATAGCATTGGATGCAATGTTTAATTTGCATAAATATGAATGTACTTTTATACACTGCTAGTAGGTGGGTGAACATTAGATGAAGTGTCTCAATTCTTCCATGTGCAATGAATGAAAAGTCTTGAAGCTGGGAAGAACAGGTTTCTGTGATGAGGGGAGGAAGGGGACACGCAGATCTGTCTTCCATAAGATGCATGCTTAAGCTTTCTCCTCATATGTAACAGTGACTTTGGGAGGAAATATAGTTGTCTGTTTGTCTCTAAACTTGTTACTAAGAGATTTCAAAATCCATTTAGAAGAAGTTTGCATTGAAAGGCCTGAGCTTGTGTTTCAAAAAAAGGAAGATGAAACATTGGAGATGTGTTACACAGGGAGCAGAAGGGTGTTTGAACTTGTGAAGGAGTTTTATTGCCAAGATTTTTATCTGGAGTGCGTTTCTTATTTTTTTTTTCTTAATTTTATTTATAGATAATGTAGGAATAAAAATGTTAAGTGACCGATAACTTGTTTGGTGGCAATTTGCAAATTTAAATTCCATTCAGTTCCAGCTGCATGAAAAGCATGTAGTATAAATCAACTTTACTGTTTTTAAAATTTTCTTTGCTTTTGAGTTTCATTGAGCTGTAGTATTCCAAGTATTGGAAAGTAGACAACTTGAAATATTTTATTTACAGTTGTGCTTCTGTTATGACTGTTTATACAGATTTCTTATGTTTAAAAAAAGCAACTCAGAAAACCAGATGAACTGGTGACTGAATTTTAAACTCCTTAAAAATAAGAGGGAGAGGAAGAAGTTTATTTTTATTACTGTTTCCAATTCCTTCTAAAAATATTTCTATTTACAAATTGTTTACAGCTACTTACTTTTCTTCAAGAACTCTAGAAGAAAACAGTTAGTTAGTGGTAGCTTTTTACAAGGCTGTAGTTGATTCTTGCTTGTATTTCCCAGCTGGTGTTAGAGTACATCTGGAATCTATGAAATTCCTTTCTTTGTTCCTCATTTCCTGTTTCATTGAGTACTACAGTGCAACATTCTGAAAGCTCTTTCTCTTAGCATCTTCTAAGATGTGCATTTTAAACTAATTAGTGAGTTCTTAAAGGTAGTTATATGTGCTTGTGTTTAACAGTGTAATTGAAAAGTGAAATTGAACTGTATTATGAAACTTCTCAGATGCTTTGTTGTCATATTTCAGTGAAAAATACTTTTGTTGATTTATCTGGCTGTCTTTCAGCTTGTAGAATTGTAGGAAGGAGGGTGGTAGAAATAGAAGAAAAATCTGGTTGATAGTACAAAAGCTGCCTTTCTTAGCCTCTCTCTCCCTCCCCCTGCCCAGGAACAATCACCAGTTTGTAATGGAAAATTAGATCTATTTTGCAGGAGACACAGGGTGTGACATCCTACAGTTACTTTTTGATTCTGGTTTGAAAAGCTGATGACTGCTTTAGAGCACATGAACACAACCTTGGAAAATTGAGCTCTGACACTGTGGCACAATGTGAGAGTTGTGTGTGTCTAAAACAAAACCAATCCATTCTCTCCAAAACAGCTGCATTTAACTTAGATTTACTTATTGGGATTGCATTGCTGCAGATAAGTCATAGTCAGTCGTTAACCTATTAGTTCAGTTCCTCAAATGATAAGTTGCATTTTACCTCCAGGAACATAATGTTCAAGTTCTGAGTTTTGTGTAAAATATTCCCTGGTAGATGAGAGGAAAGACCCATCACCTATTTCTGCAAATGTTCTGTGGCCCATTCCTCTTTATTAAATTGTAGTCACATTTACAGTGTAGATATTTGATGTTTAGGACTTTGGCTGATGTTGCATAATATTCAAATTTCGAACAGCTGAGACACCTGAAGAACCACATTTGTGCTCTGTTAGCATTTTTTGCCCTAAATGTAAGGTAGGAGTGGACCAGCATTACTCTCCTGTAAATATTTGTCTTACCCTGTGTTTTTAGATTGTTCCACATAATTTTGCTGCATGCTGAGGGCCAGCAACTCTTGGATGACTCTGCTTGACCATTGTGAGTACCAGAGTTCCCACTAACAGGAGCTCCACGTAATTGCTGCAGAATAGGCCTAGGTTCTTCAAAGATGGTGATGGCTTTAAAAAGGAGTTCGTGGTCAGTGGTCATAAATTCAGCCCTGTTTGAAGCTGGGGAAACTGTTAGTGTCCCTTTTCTCTCCTACTGATATGTGGAGCCAACCTCTGTGCTCTGTGGGGTGGTGCCTGCAATGGACTTCAGGAAATTGGTGCTGTGTGTTAGAGTTGGCAGGAGCTAGATTTCAAGATGGTGTGCCTCTCCCTACTCTCCCATGGCTTTTTATTTTTTTAGGCCTACTAGGCAAAATTGCCTGAGAGGGAGGAAAAAAGCTAATTTTTATTCAGACCAATACTCCTGCCTGTCTGTTTTTGAACAATGATTCCATGATTTTTGACAGGGAATAAAAAGTGCTTGGGGGAATTTGGAATGTTGCAGTAGAGCAAAATCATTTCAGTAGCTGTGGAATTCTAACAGGCTGATAATTAGTGTGTTTTGACACCTGATTTTGTGGCAGTATTCCAGAAAGTTGTGAGTTTGAAAGTGGAAAAAAAAAAAGAGCTGAATTACTTTTAAAGCCAGCTTCAGTATTAAATGTAGCCAGTCTCTGTAACAGTCTAGTGGAAAATCTTGTGTTTAATAAAGTTCCTTGATAACACCTGCAAATTATTGGTATGCTAATGCCCTGCTACTGATAATGGGAATTGGTAATCTAGTCCTGAATGTAACTTGTACTGCATGCTCTTGAATATGGGCTTTACTTTCTTGTGCACAGTGAATCTCTGGAATTTAGGGTGTATTTTGCTCCTGTTCCGGTGGAATCATATTCAGGTTTCATTGTACTGTGCTAAACTCTTTTTAATATTTGGTGGCTGTTTGAGCTATAACCAGAAGTACCAGATGCTGGTAAGGTGGGGTCTCTACTTCAGTGCTACCATGCACACTGCATTGGGAAACATAAAGGAGCAAGTTCTGTGCTTAACAGACCATGCACAGTGGCAGAATGAAATGGGGTCAGGCATGACTATCTTATCCGGGAAGGGCTTAGAACCAAATAAGAGCTTACATGTCTGTGAATTAGTGCCAGGCTGCAGATATGCCAAAACTCCTCTGGCCTTGCATGGGGTTAACTCAGTGCTACAGAGTGTGATCTGAAAAACCCACTACTTGTGTGGTGGGAAAACCCTGGGTATGGGGCTAGGTCAGGTTCCCTATTGCTCTCCCGAACTCGACAATACGAGATGTGGATAGGAGCTTCTACCTACTTCCTTCAGAGTATGGAGTCAGTAGCAGGGCAGGACCTTGTAGCTGTGCCTAAGGACAGGAATTTGGTTCCCTTTGTACTTCTGGAGGAGGCAGTGATGGTGATTTATCAGTGCTTTTGCTGTATTGTAGGTATAACATCTGGTGTCTTCAGTGTCATGGTGAAATGCTAAGGTATTTTATTTTGCAGTGTATGTGTCTTCTAGGGTATCAGTCTGCAGGAGGTAGAATTGGGATATTTCTCTTGGGGTAGGTTGGGTTTTGACAAAGGCAAAGCACAAATGTACTTTGGTTTAGTGCAGTTGTCATGCATTTATTTGATACTCATTCTTGCCATTTTGCCATTGTTTTGGACACGAATGCGTAGGTTTTTTTAGTGTTGTTTCCCCCCCTCCCTAACAAAGTGTTTGTTGCTTCTCTGACCTCTGTGGTACACCTGAAACCAGCTGTGCTGGAGTACTGAGCCTTCACAGCTGCAGGGGGAACAGGGTGTGGGAGGGAAGGATGAGCTATAGCTCAGCCACTATGTGTATTTGGGTTTTTTTTGGTTTTTTTTTTTGTTTTTTTTTGCTTTGTATTGCTTTCTGTTTGTTGAATGATAGTTTTCTTTTGGGAACATGAGATTAGCACTAAAATAGGCCAGCATAGGATGAAGATGACGGCAATATAAAGCTTCTAAACATGATTTTGAGCCAATGGGTTAGCTTTACTTTAATCAGGATTTTAATTTTCTTTTTTCAACAATGATTCAAGTAAAATCTTTGGAACAAATTATCAAAAGTATGTTTAAGTATTTCCTTTGAGGAATGGAGCACTTAGTTGGATGTTGATAGGGACTGACTAACATGAATTCTGTTCTAGGGCTGTGATTGAGATCTTTTGCTGGGGGGGAACGGAGGAGGTTGAGACTTTTGTAAATTAAAACTAACTCAAAAGGATGCTGCTGTACATCTTCTGTGGTATTAGTGATGCCTCTGAAAAGTCTTTGGTTATACCCAGGCTTCAGAATCGTATCAGGAGTTAAAGCTAAGCTGTAGACAGTGTAAATGCTGTGATAGAAAACTGATTTGAACTCTTGTAATAATCCAGATTGGGTGGTTCAGCCCCAAACGTTTAAGATACAAGACAGTAAGTTTGACCTGGCCTGCTTAATACATTTTACAGTCTCCTCAGGTATAATTTTTAAAGTTCATTAATTGCCTAATTAGCCTTAATGATGAATGAGTTTTTATGCTAATCATTTGAAAGGCAGCCTGATTTAGGAAAGTCACTGAAACATGTAGCTGCTGTTCTGCCTGTAAAACAGTCTGGATATTTGTCTCACTGTGGCATTTTGACATCAGACATATGTCTTCATTCATGTTCCTGGCAGCTGGAAGCAGTGTCTGAAAGGCTTGTATTGTTTACCCATGTCTGCTAAGCACCGGTGAGCTTCCAGAGTCAAACACTTGAAACTGAGGGTTACAATCATGAAGGTTGTTCATTGTCGTCTTGAGTCCCTTTGTGTACACAACATTCTTACCTTTACAGGATTATCTATTTACTTTTAAAAGAAAAGCATTGTACTGCTTTCAGCCTATGGGAAGTGTGGTACTTGTGTAATGAGTAATTATTTTATTATTATTAATAATAATAATTTATTATTATTATCATTGCCATAATTTGCATTCTGTTCTTGTAGTGGAATACATGGTTTTCTGCCTGTATGTTTAGTTCAAAACCTGCTCTGGCATTGTTGTTGAGCTCTTTTGCTGCATTCCTTACTATACAGTCGAATCTTTAATCATCCAGCCTTTTCCAAGATAGAGTTGACTTTCTTAAGTGGGGGGCAGGATAGAAGAATAGTATTTATCAGTCATGGTGCCGATTTCCATCCAATTCTACATTTTTCTGGAAGGCAATTTTGTTGAAGTTGCGAGGATCTTCGACCTGAATATGTATCCAGCCGCAGTTATTCCATAGTGGCAATCTTCTTTCTTCCTGCTTACTTCCTTTGTGATGTGCCTTCCCCTGCTGCGATGCAGAGTGCAGATGCCTCACAAGCCCCTCTCCAGCTATATGTAGAGATGGAATCAACTGGCTTTGACTAAGCAGCACCCAGAATGATGAGAGCCTGCCAGGGGAAGGGACAGGGGAGGACAAGCAGGATTCTGTTTCTCTGCCTAGCCAAGTCTTGCTTCCTTCCTTTCAAGATCCTGTTCTTGTCAATCTGCACTTGGAGTCAAATGCCTTCTGTGTCTTCCTGACACGATAGGGCTTTTGCAGTGAAAGTCCTGCCTGGCATAACCAGTATTGGAGAAATGAAATGCAGCACTAGGGCATGTATCTCTTACAAGGATCAAAAAAGATGCTGATTTCTATTCTCTGGGATTTTGGGGGATTTTTTATTGAATTATTTAAGGTCAAAAGCCAAGGGCTACCTAATTTTGACACCTGAATGTTTGCTGGACAAGCTGACGTCTCTTGAGTTGATGTTGCCTGTTTTAGCTGAAACAGTTGAGGGACATAGGAAGAGTTTAACAGAAATCAGCTTTAGTACTCTATTTGATTCTGAAGAACAGAAGCTAAAAAGAAAGCTATTATTAAGAAACTGGTACTAAGTTGTTGCTTTCCCTTTCCCTTGTGTACCCACCCTCCCCTGCTAGTTAGACTCTCCCTGTTGATCTGCAGGATTTAGTGCAATTTTTGCCTTTCTATAAGGTAACAGTAATGGAATTTTGAGCACTGCATTACCAAGGTCTCAGTCCTGGTGTAGAGCATTGTTTTGTGCAAATAGCTTCCGTTCTAGTTGTTTGGAGTCTAAACAATGTAGAGAAGTCTGATATAGCCTTAGTAATAAATTTCATTTTGTATTCTAGCTGCTTACCTTTTTGAAAAGCTGTTGTTCACTTATGTTACAATATAACCTTTTGCTTAGCCTTGACAAGTGTTGCCCTGTTCTGAATAACAATGGTTTAATACTCCACTGATCCTTGTGACCTTAGTAACAGAACTCCAGTGCCCTGGTGGTGTAAGGGTGTGTTTTATTAATATTTAGAGCAGAACTGAATAAACAAAAGATTAATTTAATGTGAAGCTATCCTATTCCACTTGTCACGGAGCACCAAGGGGATTACTTGATAAAAAAAGGCAGGCTGGAAGCTGAGCATGGCAACAAAGCAGGGAGGGCAATGATCTTGCCAGTGAGGTGGGATAGCCAGACAAGGGTAGAGCAGGTTCATGATGTTAGCCAGGGTCAACCAAGAGCCTGGTGACCACCAGAGAGCTCTGTAGTGATGGGTAGGTCCAAGGTAACACCAGGATTTAAGCCATCAGGGCAGATTCAGGGTCGGTAAGGCAAATGGCCGGGTGCAGACAAACCTGCAGAGCTCAGACAAGGGCCAAGGGTCTGAGCTGGAATGCAGCCCAGAAGTGGGGAAGGGTGTGCAGTGAGGCCTCCTCCAGTGCTTTCTCGCAGGGCTGCCTCCCCAGCAGGCTGCTCGAGTTTACACAGCTGCACTGTGTCACAGCTGGCCTGGAGCCGAGACCCCCGGGGCTGCGGGAGAGGCTCTGCTCAGCGCCCTGGCACTGAAACATCTTGTCTGGGCTGGCCTTAAATCACATAAAACCTTCTGCAGTTCCTGATCCTGGGATAACCACGGTGTGAATTGTAAAGGGTGAAAGGAGGAAGTGGAGATGCAATAACAGAAAATAGGTCTGTGTGTTTTGTAACACTGACTGTGGCAATAAAACACATCCTGTGTGTGAGGGGAGCCAGCCCCCCGTTGTGATTGTTGCAGCCACTGTGGCTTGCATTGGACAGCGGGTATTTCCACAGCTCTTTGTGGATAAGGGCAAGTGTGGGAGGCACTGGGTATTAGGTAGCTATTGCTACAGTATGCTACAGTGATTGCTAATTAGACTGTTGGGATGGACAGAAAGGAAATTCTCTTGAAGTCTCTTTAACCTTTTGCAGCTGTGTTTTTGTGCCTTTATTCATCCATGTACTTTTGACTAATATCTTGCTCTCTCATTCTATGACATTTTTAGTGATTTATTCTTCTTCTCTCTTTCTGGGGTTTGAAAACCGTGTCTGATTGTTGTGAAGTTTCTGGTGCATGCTTTTACTTCTCTCCAGGCTGTGTCAAGTCTGCCCTTACATCATGTCAGCAGCATTCTGTTGATTAGCAGAAGAGACCTATTGGAGTTCAGTGTTCCTTTGTTTCCTGCCTTTTTTCTTTCCCCCTTCCCCAGAAGGATTTTTTAGAGACTTCTCTGTGTTATTTCTGTGGGATCTGTGTTGAAGGAGTCTTTGCAGCAGACAGAGGGTTGTGTAGAAATCAGCTTATGAACTCAGCTGTGGTTCTCCCTGCAGACCTATACTTGAGATGAAAGGGTTGGTTCTGTTTGCATTTGAGCTTCCTGCTGCTTTGAAAGACCGTGGTGTGTCTCAGAACAGCAGTACTTGCAATATGCTTCTTCCACAGAAGGGAGAATAATGACCAGTGTTTTATAGATAGGCATGTGGTTCCTCATCTTCCTCTTTAGTTCTGCCTGGTTAAAAGAGTTAGAAGTTATCGCTGATAATACATTTTTTTCCTTTCCTGAAAAGGCAATGATAACTCATGCAAAATATTTTGAATTGTAATCTAAATACGTATCATGGTAAATTCACATCCTGGAGTATTGCATCTACATGATGCATATAGTATTAACTGCATCTGAGGCTTGTTCTACATAATCAAATTGCTTAGAGATTTTTATCTTCTCTTAAGATGCACACGAAGTCTGCACTGTATGGGTTTGGTAATTCCTTGCTGCATGACATGAAGCATTCCCATATGTTTAAGGGTATCTTGCTTGTGTAAGAGCAGGGATATGAGTGGCAGTCAAGTTGAGCAAAGATTAAAGAGACAGCAGTTGCAGGGTTGAGGGGGGAAAATTCACAACTGTTGGAAAGAAAGTAATATAGGATCTCCCAAAACAAAGTAGTAGAGAGCGCCCATGGGATGTGTTCAATAAGTTATTGACTGTTTCTTTATAGCTCGGCTTGACTGTTAGTGCTGGAGTTGTGAGTTCTTTTACTTAAGTGCAGGGTTGATTCTGGCACTAAATTAGATTAGGTGCTCCTTTGAGCTGAAGGGTACAGCAGGGAGGTGGAAGTGGAGAGAAGCTGAAAGGATGGCTTATCTGTTTAAGTGGCTTTTTCCTCCCTGCTGGGAAGACCACAGAGCTGTACTATCTATTCAGTAAACATCTTCCCCTGGGTGTGAGCTGTTGGTAATTTGCAACTCTTAATGATAACAGAGAGAGAGAACTTAATTTTAGATAATCCACATGATGTAGGTGGTTGTTGTAAAGCATTTTAAATGGGAATCTGAGGGGAGGGGAGGGAGAGAATGAGGAAGGAAGCTTGTTGAAGAGGAAGGAAGCTTGTTAAATGGGTGTCCTTCTCATTCCTGCAAGTACAGTCTAAGTGGTTAAAGCTCAATGATGTAATTGGATTCCTTGGCAGATTTATTTTAGGTGGTTATTTTGCAGTTAACAACTATACATGTGCCCCATCTCCTTCCATTTAAATGTAAGCTTGACTGGCAGAATTTATGACTTCTGATTCCTGAAGAAAATGAGGTGGGATTTATGTTTAAGATTTGGAAATTCAGTTTCTAATCTACAAGACAAATTTTCGATACATGTGTTTTATCTACTTTGCCTTTACCAGAGGGAGAGAACTAATGGAAGAGGTACCACTTGAACAGATCTGGGTGCAGGTCTGATAATGGGAGATAGCAGTCTGGGTGTCATTTACTTGAGTTTTGTGTTTCACAAGACTATAACACTTTGTTGGTTTGTTTTTTTTACCTCTGCAATATGAACGTGTTGACTTTGGTTAACCATGCCAGCAGGAGTTACACAACTTACTTGGAATGGCAGACTGTGCCCGACAGAGGATATCCCGTGAATTTGAGAATGAAGCTTGTAGATGATAAATGCCAAGGCAAGAGTTAATTTAGTACCCGCTTTCCATAAATAGAGGAAGTTGATTCATACAGTCACAGCTAGAGAGTACATGACATGAGTATGTCAGAGACTTTACTGTCTTGCTCGAGAACACAAATTTGCTGAATAATGTGGCAGGCAAGTTGCAAAATTCAGTCTTCTACCCTTAGAATGGAAGTCCGAAAGATAAAATGGTGTGGAAGAAATGATCTTTTTTGCTGTAATTGTTGTCTTTCACTACTTGGCTCTTCAATACACCAAATACTTTCACTATTCCAGACACTTCAGGTGTATTTATGATGTCGTGAAAGATTAGCTACATGTGATTTTTGATTGTGCTCGTAGAAAGAGAATAGAGAATTTTTTCATCCCCAATAAAGCTATATCAAAACCCAGCAGAGTAAGTAGTCAGAAATAAAAGTAAGGTTTTTTTAAATGTCAGCTGAACAGAGAGAGTTTCAAAGTTAAAAGTTGCTTGCAAGTTGTATTGGGTTTTCATATATCTCTGTAACACATGACTATACACTATAAAGAACCATATAATGTAAAGCAGTTACATGATTATTATAGATTATGCAGGCTATGATTGTGTGCAGTGTAATTTTATTATTATATGCTATATATTATTATGGAGAACAATATTTCAATTTGTATATATACTTTGCTGACCACAGGTGTTGCTGTTTTGAGGCACATTGCCTTCAAATTACAGCAGAAGCACGATGGGTGGAAGAATCACAGGGACTATGGCTTGAGTTGTGCTGTTGATCAGGTTGAGTGTATCCAGAGCTGATTTTTTAGGACCGTCTCTGTTTCTAAATGTGCTAACCATCTGGCACAATTTATGTATGTGGTTTGCTTTATGCTTGAGGGTTTTTTTTGAAGGGGGATGAACAGACATACGTACATATAAATTTTCTTTTGGACCAGTTTTGCTGTACTGTAAGAATGGTGTCTAACTGCACTGGTTATTTACTTTCTGGTTTTTAGAAATGTTAATAGAATAGGTGGTGGAGGCTTGTACCAGGCATGTTAATGGAGTAGGAGAATAGAAGTGAGTGTATTTCTCAGCAGATCTGCAGTGGAGTTTGGAAAGTTGTCTGGATTGGCAGAGACTACTTTGTTAGCTTTTAAAATAAATAAATTCTTCTGCCAGGAAAAAAAAAGCTGCACCTTGTAAGTTCTTCAATTTATACTAGACTTAAGTAGTCACTTCCAGGAGTCTGCCCAGAAAAAGTGTTGTAGCATTGTTTTCTTCACTACTCTAAATTTGAGACTCAGAGACATTAGTAGATCTTGAAATGTGAGCTCGTAGTTCAGGGATTTGTTGCATACTGCATATCAGTGCTAAGCATGTTAGAAAAAAAAGATAATCACTTACCCTAAACTGTTCCCATTAAGTAGGTGGTCAGAAGCATAGGTTTCATTTCTTTCCAATATTTTTCCTTTGGCTCTAAATTGGTCCTGTTGATACATAACTGATTGAGGATTCATTGCTGTCTGTCCATAAATGCTGATGTTTTGGTAGGAATTGTTTCAACATGTGATAGCTCAATAATACATAGTCTCCCTCATTGTGTGCTTAAATCGTTACAGTGGTGTATTTATAGTTTCTTAAGTTCTACTCTCAAGCATATGGAATATGCATGAAAAGCAGTTGATGGGCTGCAGTTGAGCCAGACTGACACAAATAAAATCCCCTCATTATGTTCACAGAGATAGTTAGTATGACTAAATATTTTCCTTGCTGTTTCCCATCCATGTGAATCTTGAGTGAAGTTGCTAATGATCATTAAAAAGTATACACCCCTCTTCTCCACACCTGTAATTGCACTGTGTTGATGCTTTGTAGGTGTCTTGATGCTGTCAGGCTTTGTAGGTGTTTGACAGAAGAGATAAACAATGTTCTCAGTGGTTTTGTAGGGAATCTACAACAACAGCTTTGTGTTCTACACAACATGCAGCTTTTCTGTGCAATTTGAAGTATTCTTTGTTCTGCCCTTCTTCTTGATATGTTAATTATGCTATATTGTACTAGCAAAATGACATTTGGCATCAATTTATTTTTACTATCCCATTTGGAGATGCATGAGTGGAAGACATCCTGTACAAGTGTCATGTTTTAGAGTTAATTTTTAAAATTATCTAGCTCTTGTTATGTTGCCATCTGTTTTCCACTAGCTTGAAGAGGAAACAGCTGTTGTGAATAATCTCAAGACAGTATTTTTAATAAAGTCTATTAGGTCTGCTTACCTTCAGTTTGCATGTGCATCACAGGGAATGACTGTGCTGGCTAGGAGGATAATGTGGTTTAGCAGTATAAACTGTAATGAGTTTGGTAAAGCAGTAACTCTGATACATCTCCTCCATAGCTGGATTTGAATGCAGCTGGAGAGATCAGTGTTAATGGGACACACTTCACTTGCTATAACTGTGCATTGTCGTGTAGAGGGGCTTCTGCCCTCGAGTGCAGTGGTTGGCAGGCAGCTGTGGAGCTGACTGAACCTGCTGCTCGAATGTACAAACTAACTCCTGGCCATACCATGCCATCTTCAGCGTGCTGAGCCAGCTGTACTTGCTCTTAGGGAAAGCACTGGAGATGGTGAGCCAGTGACCCAGCCTCTTCAGCTGACAGTATGCAGTTGTATGGAATTAGAGGTAGCATCTGCATCAACAGGTGACACCATTTTGGGGAAAACATTTTATCCTCTTATGGAGAATAAGCGTTACTGATGGTAAGTAGGGTATGGATGCAATTGAATAGCTGATTACCTTGTGGGTTTCTTGATTGTATTTTAGACTTCATTTTGGTAAGGAGCAAGAAACCTCATGAAAGAGATGATGTACAGTATAAGTGTCAATCACAGTGGTGATTCAACTGAATAAAAGGAAAGATAAATGAAAGTAGAGAAGTTGACTGTCAAAGAAGGCCCTGGAAAAAAGTTCAAATTGATTTATTTTAGCTCAAGCATTGCAGAGTGGCCAAGATTCAGTACTGTTTTACATAGATTGGCTTTCTTCACTTATTTCCCTTTGATTTTGATAGAAAGACTTTGTGTTAGGTCTGGAAAACTTTGCAGGATTAATAGTTTTTTTTTTCAAAGGGCTCAACAGTAAAAACAGTGGAGAGGCTAACCAGCAGAGAGCATTAAGTGGTGGTCAGGGAATACAGAGTTGAATGGAGAATGATGATGAATTGAACTGGATCTTCCCATAAGTAGACCAGATTCTTTTTATCAGAGACTTTGTTGCTTTTGCTTGAGTCTTTAGATCAATGGCATTTTAGAAGAATGCCAGCAAGAGTAGCTGTGAAAAATGAGCCTGTAGTTTCAGTGCTTGAGATTGCAGACTCAAATCTTCCAGGAGCTTACATCCCATAAACCTGTATGAAGTGTGTCCAGCGCCATGCAATTGCACAAGCCCTATCCTGTTCACTCTCATTGCTGCCCCATTTATTGCAGCAAGGCAAAAGGCTATGGTGTGGATCCATCACGAACCTCTCCAGTGTCAGGGCTAATGGCTGCACAAGATCTGTTGTGGTCTGTTCTGCTTCATGGATTTATGTAGCACATGAACATGTGTTTTTGCACCTTGTGGTGGAAGATGGGCAGTGAGCACTCAGCTGGCCTGTGGTGGCTTCATGTGGCTGTGAAGCTGTAGTGTTACTGCTGAGGACATTGCTGCTCCCTACTTAAAACCCCCATTATAACTCTTGTCTTCTGACACAGAATGAGTGTGTTGGAGTACAGGAAAGGAAGACACTGACTTACAATTCAGTTGAAAATCACTAATACTTGCTTTTGAGCTTTCCTAGCAAACTTATGCTATTAAACAGTGTTTGCTGTTTCTCTGGAGAAATATCTTATATATGCTAAGAACATATTAGTACAGAAATCTGCCTGTCAAAGGAGAGAAGCTTTGACTGATAACTATACGAACTCCCAAGAAATAAGCAAATAGCAGTGACCCAGAATATTACCTACATAGATGTTTCTTTTAAAGACTGATGTTTTTTGCATCGCTTTATAGGCAGTTTCTTTCATTGAGTAGGAAACTCGCATTTGTTTTCTGCTTGCAGGTATACCCACTGCCTCACTTCTGAATTCATAATGCAAATATATTCATTTCAGAACAAGTTAGAGCTGGAAATAAGAAACAAGTAGTTTCTTTTGCAGAAACCCCCATGAGTCAAAAATCTTCAGTATGGGAAAGATCTATTCTGACTGCACATCTTTTGAAATAATTCACATTCCTATTCATAAATGGCACATCTTGGGAAGATGAGAAGAAAGTGTCTTTCTTTGGATCCCTTAACTCCATAGTTGGCAGCAGCATGGTTATGGTTATGGCATGGTTATTTGAGATGTAACAGCGCCGGAGTATGTAGAGGTGAACTTTGCCCAATGGGAGCTCTTGTTGGGCTTATGTCTGTGTTACTATGTGCTTATGTTGGGTACCCTCTTTCTACTTGGGAGTTCCTCTGCCCTTCTGTTTTGGAATGGAATATTTCAGGCAGCTTCCCATGAAGAGTGTCTTTCCTATGAAAGGAATTTATGTCACAAGGCATTTTTCTTTTGCAACAGTTATAGTATCTTTTTCATGCCTAAATTGGTGTTCTTTCCACAATAAAGCCATTGGGGACCATTTTTTTTCTCTGTATGGATGTGACAGCGCTGCTGGAAGCATACCCTGCTAACAGTGAGATATTTCCTGTCATACTTATTGGGAGCTGTTTGTTTTACCTGTTTATTAAAAGGACCAGATGCTTTGTCTACTGCTTTGCTCTGCTTTGTGTTTGATTTCCCCCCTTGTGCTGTTATGACAGCAGGCAAAAGGCTTCCCAGACCAAGGTATTGATCTTGACATGTGGAACAGGAGAGCCCTTTGGTGTAAGGCAGGTGAGTCAGGCTGGGATGGCTTTGCTGGCCCTCAGATGCAGCTTCTGCAATCTCTCATGCAGTTGCATTAGCAAATACTGTAATGCATTGCTCCCATGTAGTCTCATCTGAGGGATCTGAAGTTGCATTTTGATTGTAGTGTTAGAGAGGGATGGAGTTTGACCATGGAAGTTTTCACAGATGGTGTCTGCAGCAGAATTGGGATGGAATCCAGGTCTTCAAGCAGAAGAGCCAGCTTCTTGTGTGGGGATGGAACCTTCCTGCACTGAACAGCTCTGCTACGTGGTATTGCTTTGTAAAAATAAATGGACTGCTTTTGAAACCACATGAAATGAGAAAGGGTTAGCTCAGGCTGAATGAATGACTTTGCATTCTTGGGTGATCTCTGCAAAGAAGCATTAGTTTGTTTTGGTAGCCAGATCTCTGGCATATTCATCCCCATCCCACTACTGTATGACTACAGTGTGTACATGGATTTGTGTTCATCCACTCCATGTAACTTGTGTTTTACCCTAAAAGGTAAAAAAGGGAATATTTTTATCCAACAAATAGACTTTGGATGGGCATGTCTATTTATGTGCTTCAACTTCTGCAGCTGGTTATTGTAAATGTCTGTGAAGAGCTTCCTTACAGTCCGTGAAAGTGTGTGATATAATCCAGAAATCAACTTCCAAAAATCAACTTACACGTGATTATCACAAGCATTCTCTGATTCCACTCTCCTGTTCTTTTGCAAGCCATGAATTTGCACAGGGATTTGAGAAGATTATTTCAAGACCACTTGATATTACATATGTATAGTTTGGCCTTTAGATACCTATTGATGCTGGCTGCATGTGATAGTATAGCTTCATGTGACCCTCAATAAATATGAAAGGATTTATTGCTTTCTATTTTTTGAGTTTGAGATAAAACTAGTACATGCTGTATGAGCAAGAAAAACATTATTTTCTCACTTCTGTTAGGCTCTGAGAAAGATGAACTGTAAGTTAATGCGTGTGGGTAAATGCTCACTTTTTGCCTGCTTGATGTGTTCTGTGAAGCGCTGATGACAGAGTTAACCAAGGTTTTGTGTATTTTGGGCTTTTGATGACTGAGTAGTTGCACCACATAACTGTGATTCAAAACTGTGAGTTTAAATTTACTTAAATGCGTGTTGTCCTTTTTTGTTGTTGAGCCGAGGAATAAGCTTGATTGCAGTGCCTTCTTCACCTGTGTGTCATGAAAGCAAGCCACTGTCACCGACTAGCTGTGTTGACTCAAAGACTGAAACTGGATCTTGGTTTGCTTTGGCAAAGTTTTCAGAATATGGCTTCTAAATTAAGATTAACGCTACATTTCAGTATATCTTTTGTATTGTATTATGCTTAGGAATACTGCGCCTTTGTAATTCCATCCTGTCAAATATCCTTTACCTGCCCTTCCCTTTTTAAAGCTTAATACTCCCTTGTCATGTATGAATATTTGTGTAGTCCTAAGCATTTTAAGAAAGAGAATGTCTTCTTTGTTGGTACAGCTCTCATTACTGCTGGCCTCTGCTACTGAGGCAAAGTCAGAGTAGGTTTGTGTAGTGTTAGACAGAACCATGAAACTGAAGATGCATGTAACAATAAAACTTTGTATTTTGGAGTGGTTGCCAGATATTCCTCTTGTTCATGTTTTTGAATTCCTTCACATCTGCACAGACAAATGATTTCTGCTTTTTCACTGGTAGAAAGTGTGCAAAGTATTTAACACTTCATGAATACTTCACAGTCAGTGTGACTTTACCCTATTTTTTGCAGCTGATATGACTAACTTGTAAACTGAGACCAGACGACTGAAAGAAAACCAACATCAATCGAGTTTCATTATATTAACACTTTGCATAATTTAGAAAAGGAAAGTAGGTCACTTTCCATTTTTAATACCCATTTTATACTTTGCATAAAAACCCAGCAGGATTGCAGACAGTTCATGAAAAGTTATACATTTCCCTGTAAATAGAAATTTTAATCATATGAATGTTTGTGGAAATGGCAGGGGAATATTGTAATTTTGGCTCAGACATTTCTTCAGAATCTCAGCTCCTTATATCAAGTGATGTGTTTTTGGAGCGCAGAGCTACACAAACTTCTGAAGTCTGTAGTTTTGAGCATCGCTTTTAAGTAAATAGCTGTATTCAGCTTCTTGCTTGTTTTTCTGCAGTGTTGTGCCTGTGTTATCTATACTCTCTGCTAAGGAGTGAAGAAGTAAATGTGTTTTTTCTTCCCATAGTTACTGAAGTTGGATGATCAAGCATTTGGTTCTCATCACATTGCCTGCACAATGAGTCATGCTTTCTTCATTAGGTTTGTTCCTCAGGCCAGGATTCATGTGATGTTCCCCTTCTCTGGGTGATCAGATTAGTCACTGTTTGAAATATTTTTAAAAAAATAAATCGCACCACAGGTTGTTGCCTGCTTACCCATTACATGCTCCCCCACTGCTTGCTGTTTGGGTTCAGCAGCATCATTATATTGAAAAATGTATTATAGTCATGGTAACTGACACATTATTGGAGTCCCACTGAAATTAGTGTATTAAATTCGGGACTCATAGTAACTAGCAAAGAATTGTCTATAAGGCAGGTGAATTTTAAGTAACTCAATGTGCTGAAATACATCTCGCTTAAACTTGGCTTCTTTCATTATACTGTTAAGAACAAAAGCAACATTGCAAATGTAGTAGTAGCTTGAACTTTGTGAAACCTATAGATTTATACAAGCAGTGGTAATAACAAAAGTTGTTAAAATAGATGGCTTACTATCATGGTACCTGAATCAGACTTTAGTATTTGGGGCAAAAACTCTTCTTGCTGAATTATCTGTACCTGGAGGTGTTTGATGGAGCCAAGATTTAATGGAGGTTTCAAACAACTTTAGGACAATAGCATTTCCCAGTCCCTACTATGTGATATGCTGTTATGAAGGCTCTTGAAGTTCTTTATCTTGTTATTAGAAGATTTTAGGGGTGATGGTTCATTGTGGGAAGTAGCAGTTTGAAAGACAAAGTAATGCAGAGAATGGATGGTGGCCAGATCAGAAGTAGGAAGAGAGAGGGGAAAAATATATATGGTGTGGTTGTAAACACATAACCCAGATGTTGCTGTTAGCTGGTTAAGCTCCATATCTAGTCAGTGGACAACAAATTATGATTCAGAAAATGTGTTATGTTCATGGCCCAAATCCTCTTACACAGGAGTCTGTCAACATTAGATGTTAATGCAGGCACCTACTCTGTGTAAAATATTGCATCTTACGAATATCCCTAGGACCCAAGTCTGGTTTGTGCCTTGAGAGCAAATTAGGGTTATGACATGGTAAAGGACTGGAAGTTGCTGAAATAAATGGTTCTAAACTCTATCATAGTTTATAGATGAAAACCTAAATAGTAGGAAAGATCAATTAATGTTCCACATTAAACTTTGATTCTGGTTCTTATGAACAGCTGCATTTTTCATGTTGTAAGTTGTTAGCAATGTTTTGACAGGAAAATGCTCATGAAGTAGGCAGAGGTGCAGACCAATGTGGGACAAAGTGAGATTATCTATAAAAGGCCAAATAGTGATGGTTTGGGGTTTTTTTGTGAAGGTTTTTGTGGCGGTCTTGTTCTGTCTCCAGTTTTCAGCTGATTCTTACAGGAATCATACACCCACAGTTGTTACAAATGCTAGTTCACAATCTTAGTTTTCTTGTCATTCTGAGTGAGACAGATGCATTTGGTGTCTAAAGAGATATGCTAAAATTCAACTTTGGATGAATTTTGTGGATGTGGATAAGCAGCTCATAGGAAATACTCAGCTTCCGAAAAACATTGCCAGATTTGAAAAATACTCAGCCTCTAGGTGATTAACTACAATCAAAATTTAATTTTATGTCTTGCTCTTATTTCTGTGAGAATATCTACTAGAGTGGAACAGACCTGTGTTGCTTTGTTTAATCCTGCCAACATTGGCTTCCCCTGGAAGACAACATAACTGTGTATTTTGGCAGTTTCTTTGTGCAGAGATGAGTGTGTTGGATCTTATGTACTGTGGGATGAGGACCTGATCCTGTGACTGCAGATGAAGCAAGAACGAGTAAATGCTTAGGTATTTGTGCATTTGAAATTTCATTTCATTGAAAGATTCTTCCCCCAGCCACCACCTGGGACACTAGGAAATTGGATGGGCGAATTCTTGTTTGTTTTTTTACAGTTAATTTTGCTCAGTGCTGGTCAATCAAGTTCCTTTATTAGATTTGTGGGTAGATCTTTACAGCTTGTTTTAAAAATAATCTCATGCACTCTTAGGTTGCAATTTGAAAACTTTCCAAGGTTTAAGGCAGTAGTAGCTACAATTGTCATTTCCTCTCTATTCTCAGGTCAGTTTGTCTTCATCTGTATTTTTATAAGTGAAAATTTTATTACAACAAGGAGCCAGGAACCCTGTGCTGATGAGATTCCTGAAAAAACAGATACTTGTTTAGTAAGCCTGCTGACATGGTAAATACAGTGTTTAGGATCTTGAATGATGATGGTCCAGTTCTGTCAATGTATGGATGTTCTAGAAGTAGCCACTTCTAGAAATTCTTGGGCCACACTGTGTGGGGGCTGTAGTTAAGGCAGTCTGGCTTCAGAGCAGAAAAAAAGAAGTGGATTTATAGATCACTTGCAGTGTATCCTTGCATCTGCAGACTTAAGAGTTTAGCTGCACAGCACTGCAAGCTGGTAAGTGATTGCTTTGACAGTCAAACTCAAATACCTTTAGGCACCTTAGAATGTTGGAGGGGAAGATGCTCTTGGTTTTGCTTAATTAACAGAACTGCAAGCTAGCAACAGGAAATTACATAATTTATATAATTTCTTATGCACTGTTGTCATGCATCTGTGCAATACAAGCTATTGAACATTTTTAAAATCACCTATAATCATACAAGGCACCAACCTTAGTAATGTCCAGGTGGGATTTAATTTTGTTTCACTCTACTGGAAAGAAGCATTATGTAAATATATTAGGTAACTAAAAAAAACAGATACTGTGGATGGGTTTGATAACGTCCTAATCTGAGAGCTGAGTTTGTAACATAGCATTTTTTAGCTACCTAAGGCTACAGCTAGAAAGGTATGATTTCCCCTTTCATTCAAAACCCATTGATAAACACGTAGACTGAGAACTGGTGATGATCACATTTCTCTTAAAGCGTTTCCTTTTTCTTGTTCCTTAGTGCAGAGGATGCTTGTTGCGTGTGAAGAAACACGTGAGGAATATATAAATGGGAAAAAAAAAATAATATCATTGTAGGAAAATACCTATTTTCACTGTTCTTGAAGAAGGACAAAAGTAAAGCAAGTTGAGGAGATATAAAAACCTTGTTCTCTCCCTTATGATGATTAATTTTCTAATAGGAAGAGTGTTTTGAATGTGGAGGAAGACACCCTTTTCTCAATTAATTCCTAAGTCTTACATGGTTTTCAAGATTGCCTTGAACTTCTGTGCTCAAAATCACCCAGTTTCTTAATAGCCACGTTTTATTTTGCTTTGAATACTCTGGAGCCAGGAGACCAAACTGAACCTGATTTAAGCTTGATGCTGTGGGACTCTGCTTGGTGAAGATGTAATTCTAAAGCAAGGGTCATTGTGGACAGCAGAATCATTAGAGGAAACAGTTACAGTTTCTTAACAGTACCAGTAAAGCTTTGGCTTTTCAGCAGTTGTTGCTTTTGGTTAGTAGTTTTTAATCTAAGCAAAACACAACCTTTGGCAGATTTGTACTTTTTATGTTACTCTACTCTAAAAATTTTTGGTGTCGCTTGTTGGGATAGAAGTGATTTGTGTCGTAGAAAAGAGAGGATCGCTCCTTTCTCATTGCTTGTGTTTTGCTGTTTTTTCCACACAGCTATTGCTTTCTGATCTACAATTAAAAACAATGGGATGTACATAGATAAAAAATGTCCTTTTTCTTATTTTTTTTGTGATGCTACTTTTGATTTTTGTCCGTAAATAATAGAAATGAAAGTAAAAAGACTTACTTCCACAGAAGTTTCTTTTTGCTTACACTGATGTTTTTGAGAACAGCACTTTCGTTCCTTAGTAGTGGCTAGGTTCCTTACTACAGAGCAACAATCTTAAATTATACTGAAGTACAGAGGCTTTCAAAAGGGAGCACTTGTTGGATTTCATTGTTTGATGTTGTAAATCATTTGCTTGTATTTCCTGTGTCATACTGTTTTTCTAAAAATATCTGGAATTTCTTGCTGTTTGCTCAGTGCAGCTCCATGATGGAATAGCCTGTTTAAAGTCACTTCCTCTCAGCTACTCTGCCCCTCCTGCAGCCTGAATCTCTCCCTCATGGCCTCCCACAACAGATGTTCAGTGACTTAAACTTTGCTGAGAGAAGGTCTTTTATAACTTTAGGGAGCTGATTTTCTTTTTTAAAAAAAACTACCACCAAACCAAGCAACACCCCCTCACAAACGCCCCACCTCGAAACAAAAACAGAAAACCTACCAAGAGCTGCACAAGCCACAATCTAAACAAAGGTCACAGTTCAGAGGTTTCTGAACAACCTATAGGACAGCCAACTGTCCCTACAGTTCTGAAACTGTAAGAAAAACCTCACAAGTCTCTATCAAATGTATCTGAGAAATTGCGTGAGGTGTCTTGATGCAAAGTGCCATCTTTAAAACACAAGCCGGGTTGAAAAAGAATACGTATGAAACTGAGTCTAACATTGTGTCAACACAGATAAAGAGAGTCTAGCTAATTCATCAGTTTTTCTGCAGAATTATGAGAAAAAAATCACATCCAAGCAACTTAAGTGCTAACTGCAGAATGCCACAGGAAAACTGAATTTAAATGTAAACTCATTGAGAACACCTGTTTTCCTGGCAGTATTCTACTTTAAAATAGTAGAATACCTTCAAAGTGTCCTTTTACACAGAATAGCTCCAGTCTTGTTAAAAAGCAGCTGGACTGTGTATTTTTTTATTTTGTGGGATTAAGTTACTATTCTAAGGGGATCTTTAGAGAAACCTGATGCCTACTGTTGACCACAATATTGGCAAGTAGCATGCAACCAGTTACTAAAGAGTTGAGGAGAATTATTCTTCTCCTCCTGTACAAACTAAAATCTTAATTTTGCAAGCAGCTCTCATGAAACTTGCTTTATAGGCATCTTTCCTCTCAGCCCTGGGATTTGATTAACAGCCCTTGTGCTGTAAGCACTTAAGTACTTAAGATCATGACAAGATCTTTTGAGCTTTCTCTCTGTTCATTCTTACAAGAAAAGTAAGACTGTCAGCCTGCAGCTTCTCATTGCTCTCCAGTGAAAATATCCTCAGCTGCTTCTCTTACACCCAGAAAAATAAAGGAAGATATGTGGACAGTTTATTGGACTTTCAGGGCTGCACTGGAATGCTTGCTCACACGTGTATAGGAAAAAGAGATTTTGGCTACTTGCCATGCTGAGTGATAGGTCTGAGCCTGTTCACCATGCAGGCTGTGGCTGGTTAGGCTCAGCAATTATTGCAGTGGACAGAAAGGTCTGTTTGCTGTGCCACAACGGGCTCCACATCACAGGGGCATCTGTATGAAGGTTCCTAACTGGTGTAGAATAGGTTTAATCATGTGAGGGGGAAAGGAGGTAGTATAGTAGTATGGCACTGGGTGTACTGGTGAAGTGGATTGTGCAGATGGGATTTTAACAGGTGCCGAATGTTCCTGTCACTAGGCTGTGGATAGGGATATCAGCTGGTGCTGGTCTTCAGTTCCAAGACAAAAGATTTGAGATTGTTTCTCTTTCCCTGAAGCAAAGAGGGTTTCCACACAATACTCTTGTCGAAAAAGTTGTAATTAATGTAGTGTGCTGTCCATGATGGCTACTTGCTGAAGCAGTGCTGTGCTGTCGAGGCCATGGTACCGAGCTGCTCGGGGTTGTTGCTAATGCCTGGGTCTTCAGTATTGTTTTCTCGTGGAAGTGCCTTCCCTGATAAAATGTGATGACCATTTCACGTGGAAAGAGGCTGGCAAGCAAGGGCTTTTAGATTAAGATCAGGTCATTTAAAAATCTCATTTTCCAGATCATCAAAATCTCTTCCCAGATGGCTATTTTTGACCTGGTTTAGAAATCTAGTGCAATCTGTCTCTCCATGAGAGGAAAGTCATGTGCATGTGTGTGCACATAAATGCCAATGGTCAAGGCAAAGAGATTGTTGGATAAGTAGTGGATCTCGCCACGTTTGTTTTAAAAGAAATAAAATTTTTAATATATCAGTTTTATTAGATATTTGATTTTCATGTGTTTTTCTTCTTTTCAGGCTATGAGAATTATACATAGAAGTAGAGGGAAAAGAATATTTTTGACACTTGGCATGTATTGCTTAGAAAGTATTATTTTTATTTTACTATATAAGTATAAAAGAGCACTAAGCTACTTATATAGCTCCATAGTTGCATGCTGGGTACACTGGTTCTTGGAACTTCCCTTTTAAACTTTATTTTATTGCTGTTTTCTATTTGGAAAGGCAAAAATTAATTCAAACTTTCTTTACTCAGAGGTACACACAGTATATCTGCATGTAGGAATTATAATATAACAAATATAACCATCTGTTCTGCTTTCAAACATTACATTAATGTCATATAATTATCACATTAGCTGTCCAGTAACAAAATTGTTTTCTAATGTGAATGGAAGTGTTTCAACTGGGACCATTTAAATACTAAAAGGGATTATTTTCTCAATATGTTCTTTCTGAGGTATTGCAGTCATATCCCTCCTCTAGTCCCTATATCATCTATAAAAAAGATGATCTTTCATTTGCAAGAAAATAAACTACTTTCTCAGCATTCAACATAAATGCAACTGTTTCTGTTCAGTTTAATGCATAGGCATGAAGTTCTAGGTATTTCTGTGTGTTTTAATCAACACTGAGTGCTATTATATTTCTGTTTTAAGTAAAATTAAGTATTAATTAGAAACTTGCTGTCATCTTGATATTTTACATGTATGGTGAATGTAATGCATGAGTAGCTTTTTAAGCATAAATTGTGGTAATCAGAGGTCTGGGTGTACATACATTTTCGTTTTTCTGTTTTTGCTTGATCTGTAGATGTTCAAGAAATAATGCTTTTTCAGAAGAAAGGAAACTTGAAAGGAGTGCTTGAGATAATTTTTCAAGATTTCCAGCTTCTCTATTGAGATAGAGAGCTTAAAGGAGAGCAGGAGAAGCTTTTCATTCTTGACATACATTGCTGCTCTGTTTTTGTTCTTGAAATGCTTCCCTGCAAGCTTCTTTGGAGAATGTTTATAGTGAATATAGCAGAAACAAAGTGGATTGTTGTGGGTTTGGATAAGATGCCCTTTTCAGATTTTAGCTATTTTGTTTCTGTACTCAAGTCTTTCAGCATGCTCCCTGAAGTCAAATGCTCTGGCATTGTAAGCTCAGCTGCTTTTATTGCGTTTATTTTTGGATGTAGGTTTGTTTGTTTTCTGAAACAATTTGAGAAATGGTTCTCTCATGCCGTCTTGGTCAAATATGTTGCTACTGGAAAACACCAAGATAAATTTACTAATGCATTACAAAGTCTTCCTTAATGCATTCAGATTGGCAGATCTACGTGTGCTGGTGACCCAGTATTTGGCAGCACAAGAGCAGGAAATTTGTTGCAAAAGGTAGATGTAATACCTGGCTGCCATTCATTCTTTGCTTTTCAGACAGTTGTATCTGGGGAAATGTGTCAGAATCAAAGATAACACAATGACAAGCATGTAAATTCACTTAAAAATACTAGATGCTTTAGAAAAATCAAGTGGCAAAACCTTAAGGAAATGTATGTATATATTTGTTTATTCCTAGAAGCATTTTCAAATTTTTTTGTTTTAGTTCTTACCAGTTATGCTCCCGGTCACCTTCCTTGCCATATGTGCAGAAGAGCTTTTTTTACTTGCTTTCATTTTATTGCCAGTATTTTAGCAGGGCAGGAATGTGCAACATTGGAAAGAGCAAAGAAGATTAATACAATTTTGAGTTTTTCCTTCATCTTTTTCCATCTTGTTGCATTCCTGAGCCTGGCTCAAGCTAAGCTATTTGTGCTGCCTTGGTAGTCTATTTTTGAACTGTAGCAACCTTCTAGTAATTCTGTGAGGAGAATGGGGAGAAGATAGCAAGCCAGTGACATATTCAGAATTGTATAGTCTATTTTTTGAGACTTGTCCAAAATACCTAATATTAACTTTGCTGTAGCTAAAATCAGCTTTGCTCGGTTTAAGTACTTAGTGCTAAATTGAGTTCGGCACACAGTTAAATTAGGACCCATGTCCATTAGAAGTGCAGGGGTTGAGGGAAAAGCTATTGCAAACTCGAACAGATTATTCTGCTGCTGTGGCTCCAAATGGAAGCCTTATGGTCCAAAACAAAGTGCTTGTGTAGTCTAATTTGTCAGGGTCTTAGACATCTTAAGAAACATTCCATTTCTTCTTAGTGGAAGTGGAAAACTGAAGGTTTTGAAGGCAAGTGTGTTGACCTTTCATCTGCAAGCCCTCTCCAAGTTCTCTAGTATACAGGTACTTCACACATATGAAGAGGGGAGGAAAAAATGGGAGTTGGCTTTTGAAAATGCAATTGATGAAGATGCATCTTCTACACAGATAGGTCAAGTGATTAAATTCTCGCCTGAAATAAATGACCTCATCTGCTGTTTTTTGAGAAAATGGAAATAGTGCATGACTGTATCATGTATTCAGGGCTTTTTTTTTTTTTTTCATTTCGCTGGTAGCAAATCCAAAAAAATACTGATCAAATTGTTCAGCTTCATTGTAGATGGCAAAACAGTGCCACAGAGAGAACTTTTTTTGTCTTGGAGGAATCTAAAGAGCAACTGAAGCTCTAACAGAGCGCATTTGTTGGCTTAAAATGTCTGGCTAGAGAGCTGAGTCTTTAGCTATGCTTGAAAGCTTGATAAATTTTTCTTTCTCAACTGCTCGGTGCTGAAGGAATCTAAACAGCCATTGGCTGCTGCTGGTGTTGGGAAGAAACAGTATTTTTTTTTTGTAAGCTACTCGAGTCAGTAACATGATTAATATATTGAGTTGGTCAATTAATCCCTTGTTCTAGTCTCAGTGGTTTTTCAGGGTATTTTTCATTTTGAAGAAAGAAATTACTGTAAAATGTCTTCTCCCTCTATCTTCCCTCTGCACTCGGTGCACTTTCTAACATTATGATGGTAGTGATAGCCATTTTATGGTTAAGCTAAATGGTGTCTTTCTTCACACTGCATTTAGGTTTCAATATTCTGGACTTTCCTATTGTAAGTCTTCAAGAAAGAAGAGAACTGAGTTTTCAAAAATGTGGTTCTTATAGGGTACTTGACATAGCTATTACCTTTAAGTGCTTAAGTGAATATTGTACACTTTAAAAAAATGGAAATCAAGATGGTAAATAGAGATTTGATTTCATATGATGCCTTAATCTTGAAGTAGGAAGTGGAAGAGTGGAGAAAAAGGGAAGCTGTGTTACTGTTTTGGTTTGATTTTGAGCTTGAAAAGTTTTGTGTCTTTCTCTTGGAAGGACCGTGAGAACAGTGTGCCAGCCCTGGAGGAAGACTTCCTTATCAGTCTGCTATTGAAACGCTTCCTGTTGACACTGTCTCTTTGGGGAACTCTACCCAGTTATCCAGGAAAGAGGCTGGTCTCATGTGACTTTAATGGAGAAAAATTAATAGGAATTAGCTTGGGGAGAGAAGACAGAGTTGGAGGCCTCAGTTTGTGTGAGAGTAGTGCATTTGATTTGTAACTTGCTTGAACTCAGACTAGCAAGAATAAAAGTTGGAGGTTTAGTATGGCAATTTAGACTTTAGTGCAGAATGAGCAAGCCATCAATAATCCTCTATATTTTTTTTTCTGGAGCTGCTGCAGTTAAACTCTTGCTAACCTTTCAGCTTAGTTTAACACCACATTGAGCATGACAGCAGATGTTCCAGTCACACCTTCAAATTACAGTGGAGACAACTTTATTTTAATGCAGTGTCTCACAACTCTGAAGGAAGTGGGAAGAATGCTATCAAGTTGTATCAGCTGAGCTGAGAGAACAAACTTACTTAGAAGAACTCTGAAGTGAGGCATTACTGTCTGCAGCAGCAGTTTTAGTACCTGTATATATGCTCCATGGTTAGCTTTAGAAAACATATGCACATACAGTCACCTGTATGCAAGCCATTTGTGAGAAATATGTTTGTGTGATGTTTCCAAGGGCATGCCATGGGTCAGTTAGCAAAAGAGTGTGAACAGTGTGCTAGAAAGAGATCATAGGCAGGAGGACATGGAGTCCTGTGTTGTTTTGTGCCTTTCCATGATAGCTGAGGATGCAGGTTGGCTCAGCATTTCCTTGCTATGCATCTTCAGTATTTACAGGCACATGCCTCAGATTGTTGTGGAACAAATCTGCCAAAAGGAAAAAGTCTGTTTTTACTGAAGATAGGGTTGAAAAAAGCAAGGCGATTCTCTTAATAGTACGAAGCTATTTGGGAGCTGGAGACTGGGAAATAAAGTGTCTAGGAAAGTGCAGTTAAGCTGAGCTGCAGAGGTTGGCTAGAAAGTTATATTTGTTACCATCATTTAGAGTTTCCTTCTGTACTGGCAAAATAGCCTGTGTTCCCTTGGTCTGTGCAGTTTTAGTTTTATTCCTTATATTTTTACCAGGAGACAATGATGTAGTACCCATGCTATGTGCTAATAATCCCTGGCTACTGGAAGAGTGACAGTAAATAAGACCATGAGCATTGCAGACTTACATTTAGGTCAAAGTTTTGTCTTTAGAATTAAGTCACTCATCCACATAGTGATACATACTTTAGCAAAATGATGAGGGGCATTGTCCAGTTTCCCGTTTGGAGAGTTTTGATTTTTATCAGTCAGCCAAGACAATTTAGTGCTCAGCTTTGGTTGTTAATGGATATGTAGAGGGGAAAACAGTGGTTTTGTTCTTGTTTCATATGCTTGGGTTTGGTTAGTCTTTTGGTTACCCTGAATTCCTCAGTCCTGTCCTTTTTGTTGTTGTTAATTATACTTCTTGCTGTAGTTTTGAAACAAATGTTTATTGTGAAGAATATTCATGACTTGCATAGTACCTTTGTGCAAGGACCTTAGGTAGCTTCACAAGTGCTAATTATGCCATCAGAGTGCTTTGAAGTCCAGCTTGTGATCTAAGGCTGTTGGCTGTAACTAAAGTGACTGTTTTCCATCTCCACATCCGTGGTGAGTGGTGGAGCTTGATCTGCACAGCTCCTTTGCTGTGTTCCAGTAATGGCTTTGGATAAAATCAGTGGGCTGTATTGAAAAGCTTGATTGCTATGTTGTGTGGTGTTCTTGGTATCTTAGGGGAGCATTGATCAAAACCTAAACATTTTAAGAAGGAGATAGTCTGCATCCAAATACATGTGAATAAATTGGATGAAGCAGACAGTTGAGCTCTTAGCTGAGCTCTAAACCTTGTGACTCTCAGGACCTGCTGCATTGAAAACAGGAGACTGCTGCAAAGTTTAATAGAGACTTCCCATTTGAGAAGAAAAATATATAATACTTTGCTTTAGCTATGTTGCTGATACTGAATTAGTTGACAGATAACTAATTCATGGATAACGTTTTAATATGTAATCTTTCTGTTTTTTTTTCTTTCTTGTCTTTAGGAGAAGCCAAAAATCTTCCTACATATCCGGGGCCAAACAAGATGAGGGATTGCTACTGTACTGTAAACCTGGACCAGGAGGAGGTTTTCAGGACCAAAATAGTGGAGAAGTCATTATGGTAACACATGCATATACAAATGTTCTGTTAACTCTTCTAATTCTTTGCTTACCAGGTTTGTTTAATATTCCAAAGATACTTTCTTGAGGGGAGAAGAGAGGATGAATAGGATTCTTCTTCCAGTTTTGAAAACAGTAGTGGTAAAAACAGTAGTGTCATGATACATATTTGTATTTATGGGAAAATGCCTTCACCAAGGCAACCCATATTAATTTTTTTCCTAACAATGTACCACCAGTGCTCCTTTCTTTCTGCAATAATTGTTTTGTATTTCCCTAAGCTTTTAAAAAATCTCAATTTAGAAAAAGTGTATTTTGCATCTTTCCAGGTTCAGAATTTTGTGTTGGTCTGGCTGCCCTAGGGAGTTGAGTTAAGAATTTTTTGTTTTTTCCTGTCATGAGGCTGTAACTGAAAGGAGAGGTTTGAACATAAGATGCCTGTCTGGTTATCTTGGACAATTCATATGAGATTGCAGAGGTCAAATGTAGAATGAAACAGAATGAGAAGCATGTAGCAAAAGTTAAAATGCTTTCTTCTGGAAATCCTTAGACATCAAAAAAATGAAGGGAACTAAGCTGGGCATATATATATATATTCTGGTAAGTAAGGCTTTTTTTTTGTAAGTGGAGAGGAAAGAAGCAGCAAGGAGCAGTCAAGTTTATAACTTTTATCTTAAGAGATAACTCTCACCCTTTTCCCAATTTGAGTAGTGTGTTAGGAATTTGCTATTTGTCTTGTTATTGCAAATAATGTGCTTCAGGAAGTATCTCTAGACCTCACTCCCAACCGCTCAGAAATACCTGACACATTCAGGAATGTGAGTGAGATTTATTCCTGAAAGTGTCTTTAATTGTTCGTTCACATAAATTTTTGTCATCTGTAAGCCTTGGTGTTTTTGAGTGATGATGCTAATGCTCTTTTATTTGTATACAAACAAGACCAAATATTGGTCTGTATGCTTTCTTCCTCACCCCCATAGCTGACATGTAGTGTCCCTAAACCTAATATCCCTGAACCAGTTGCTTCTTTAAAAGTGATTTTGTAAGTCATATACGTTTTTTTTTGTTGTCTCTTTGGGATTTTAAATTTTTTTTTCTGGATGATCATTAGTGTTTCACAGGAATATGGAAGACGGGAAGTGAGGATATGTGAGAATAGTTGATGTCATTTCCTTGAATTAATTCAAGCATTTTTCAATTGAAAAAATAAACTCTTGATAATAAAAATAAGCAGCAAGTATAATTCTTTCAGTGGGAAAAGTTTCGTCTGTCTTCAGATTTTCTTAGAAAGATGGAGAGGTAAACTGGGGCTGTGCAAAACGGGAAGGTTTCTAGTTTCCTGACAGGACTAAGTTAATGTTGTTAATTGTGGTGAATTCAGGGGAGAACTGAGCAATGATCAGAGGTCTGGAAAACATAACCCATGAGGAAAGGTTAAAATATTGGAATTGTTTTGCCTAGAGAAGAGGGATGAGAGTAGACATAAGTATGTAAATAAAAAAAAATTAAACAGAAGCAAAAAACCCCCAAACCACTGCCCCTCCTAAAAAAACTTTTTGAGAAATTGGGAACTAGTCTGTCCCTCCAGTATGGATATTACAAGGAATAATGAATTCAAATTGCAATGGGGAAGGAAGTTGAGATTAAGGTTAACTGTGAAGAAAAATCTCTGTTAAAGGTTCTGAAGCACTGGAGTAGATTTTGTTGGTTTTTGTGTTTATCACTGATGGCTTTTAATAGGTTCTATACGATCAGTCTCAACTAAATAATAAGGATCTTCCAGCTTTAAAACAGTAGTGGGACCAGGTGACCTCTCAAAATCCCATTATGGACCTATTCTTTGATCTAAGGCTTGACTAAAGATGGTCTCCGTGATTCTTTCTTCTCATAGTGAATTCCTGTCTTCAGTGGGAGCCTGCCTTCTCTCTGTGTGAGCTTCTCTTTTCAAATACTGTTTTTGGAAAACTTGCTGTTTTACACTCTCTGAATATCCACTTGTAGACATTGATATCAACTCAGTTTTGCATTTAGTCATATAGGTGTTTCCCTGTCTTTGATTCGCTGGGGCGTAAAAGAAAAGCAGACAAAAATCCCAAATACATGAGTGGTAATCCTGGGATATCTTCCCAATCTGTGAGTAGGAATTGCTCTTACTTTGTGAGGCACACTCAAACAGCTGCTTTATCTTTCATGACTGTGTTTACATCTTTTAAAACAAATGTGTATATAGACTTCCAGGAGAAGATGTTTTTCAAATGATACCAGACCCTACTGCAGTTGCCTATTGTTTTTTGTAGGATTCTGGGATAAGGAGCCAGTCATGCTGTTCCATTCTTTAATGCTTGTTTGCAGATAGATTTAAACCATTGAGTGAGCTATTGGGGAGGTGAGGTTTATGTGCCCTATGGGCCATGTGATTTCTGTGGAGCAGAGAAATTCCTGCTCTCATGTACAGTGCTTCTTTGGCAGGCGCTTGCCAACTTAATCACCAGTTTTGTTGGTCCCTTTTTCTGAGATATTGCTGCAGTGATACACAGTGTTTGGGAACAGGGATGTGAAGTTGGGCCAATGCTTGACTGAATTAATTGAGTCCTGCCTAAAATTCTGCGTGGCTGGCATTGGAGTGGGAGACACAGCTTGACACAGCTCTCCCCTACAGTTTGAAGGGGAGGGAGAGCACTGGCTCTGATCTGTTGTTCATACCTGTTTTCTACTTCATGTCTGGCATGGGTCTGGCTTGCTATAAAGTTAGAAGAATTGCTTGTATTTTTACTAATGCAGTAATTTTACTAATAAGTACAAATTACTTATTTGAGCAATAAGCTCAAAAATTATTTTTGATGTAGTCTGTAGAAAACAAGGTGCTTTGTGTGAAAATCTGAATTATGAGGTCTTTCATATGCAGCCCTAGCACTACTGATTCTGGAATGATGTCTTGTCCAGACAGATTTATCCTGGAGAAGCCCATCTTTTGCAGCATCTCTGAATGGGTTTTTTTTTCACCTGCATGGAAAGGCTTGTAATTGATACAATTTCTTGTGTAGTTGTAAATTACTCTTTTTACCTCCATCTTTTTTCCCAGTTGAGCTTATTTAGGCATCTACTAAGCATTGCATAAATGTATATTTTTCCATGCAGGCCTTCTTCTGGTGTAAAGCTTAAATACAGCTGGCAGATGGAAAAAAGGAAGCGGTTATCTCTCCTTCCCAGGGGGACTTGGATGAATCTCCAATTCTGGCTTGCTTGGAATATCTGTTATAGAACCTTCAGGCTCTGACTCATCATCTCCTCTTTTATGCTGGGACAGTGTAAGAAGTTGCTTCCCTGAGCTTTGTCCCAATCTTCTGCAACGTTTTTTCTTTTTTTATTAGACTGTGGCAGAGGCATGAGAAGACAGCTGAGAGCAGTAACCTTTTAAATCAACAATGCATGAATCATTCAGAACTCAAAAGAATTGAACCAGCACATCCTGTTGTCCAGTCAAGTGCCCTTACCAGTTCTCTGAAGAGAATCTCTATGAGCTTGATGCCCTTTATCTAAATTTGTGTCTCAAAAACTGAGAGGAGCCAGCATGGTGAATCTTACCTCCTCTGTTCAGCAGTCAGGTGGGGCTCATAAATTACAATGTGGAATTTAAATCATTCCTGCCATCCAGCCTCTTGGCTGCAGTTAAACTGGATGGTGGGCACTGGTGCTTTGTGCTGGAAGATTTTGAGGGCTGCTGCAATAAACTTAGTGTCTGGCTGAAACAAGTCTAGGGTTGGTTACCACTGAGTCAGGCCTTCCTACAAAACCACAGAGCAACATGAAAGTGCAGTTTATATGAGTAGTTCAGAATCGTCCCACTTCTCTGGGGATCTTTGGGCAAGAATAGTGAATGTGTGAATTGGTCAAACTGAGGTCTCAAATCCAGGTTCTCAGGGAGAGAATCTTGAACTCTTCAAGCAGCACTGTTATTGTAAACTTGGCACAAGCTTTTACTAAATTCTAAGAAGGTCACATGCAAGTCATAAGATATGAGGGAGAGGTCAGTTAGAGCCAGGATTTAATATGCTTCTCTGTTTTGTATTTGTCATTCAATATTTATATTACCGTCATCTACAAAGACACTGAATAGATTTGGATCCATTCCATATAACCTAGCAAAGATGTACGTGAAGGGACTCATGTATTTATGTCCTAAGGAGCATGTTAGAAAGACTCTGGTTTTTTAAATGCAGAAATCTGCATATTTTCTTTAGTTCTGAGCTGCAAGTAAACAGCCTGACAAGAATTTTGCCTATTAATTCTCTTTGCTCAATAAACTACTTATCTTCCCCCATTAGTAGCTTTCCCTACTTCAGGCTCCACCATCCAGGAGTGTTTCCTAGCTACAGATATTTCCTGAGCATGAACTTTCTTGGATTGTTGGTGTTAAGACTGACTTTGCCTTTGCAGTTTGCATCAAATGTGCCCATTCACTTAAAGGGCAGTGTCAGCTGCAACAGGAAATCAAGGCAGCTTCTCAAATCATAGGTGAAGAATGGAAGGAATGTGACATCTCTAAATTTGTTTCAAGGATATGAATAAAGGGAAAATCTGTCTTACGCTAAGAATCAAATGTCTGCCAGTGTATGCTTTAGAGAGGTGAGCCAAGCATCTTGAGTCTGTGATTTAGTTCACCACTATTTCACTGAGGAATTTTTCACGTGCTAAACATAGTGATCAAAGCCTGAATGAAACAGCAAATGAAGCCATAGGCACTTTCCCCACTTTCTTACCCCCCTGTCCCCATCTTCCTCTTTTCTTTTTTTCTTTTTTTTTTTTTTGGTAGTCTGGTGAACGTAGCAATGAGAACTACAAGTCTGCAGTGTGCTTGTGACTTTATATTGAAATGTGCTGTAAAGTCGTAGTTAAGGCTATGTTCTCTTTAATAAGTGGCTGCTCTGTTTTAGGATTAGATCAGGTAACAAATTCAGCCAGTAGCTCTCACAACTTTAAGTTATTCTATTGCCATATTTAATGTAATTTTCTAATTCTAGGTTTGCTTAAATCCTTTTTCCCCTTGTGTTTGGAGTTTATGGCTGCATAGCTAAACTTCTCATGTTCTGATAACATCTTGGATACAGGCCACTTCTCAAATTTTAAACACAAGGTTGTTTCCCTTAGTTGGAGCATTGCCAAAATTAGCTGTTGTATCTGAGTTAGCTCCATTAGCTGTTTCTACATTCTTACATTGCTAGCTCACCTCCTTGAAATAACAGCTTTCCCCAGCCCAGAAGCCTTAAGCCTTGAGGTGGATGTTGTAGTGTGTTCTGCAGCTTCACTCCTGCATGTTCCCAGGGTCTGCCGTCTTCTGCATGTGACAGCACCCAACTGTGGCTTGAATTCCTAATGACAATAAGCTTCAGATTCCTCTAAGGGAAAGGTTTAGGATTGGTAGGGGTCCAGCTTCAGCCTGGTCAGGGATATTATTGAAGGCAAGGACTGCATGGCTCTGCAGGGAAGTAATATAGCTGGGAAGAGTGCCAGTAAGGGAAGCAAGACTTAATGGAAGAAGGAGAATGAAGTGAACCTTGAGACTCAAGGCAGGGTTTATGAATGAGAGCGTTTATCTATAGGAAAAGCCACCCATGTGAGTTACAATTGTTGGTGTTGTAGGCTGCTTTGAGTGATTTTAAAAAAAAAAGTAAATGCAGCTGTAATGTGACTTGCACTGTTTGTGTGTCATCTTACAGAATATTTTGGGAGGTGACCAGGGGCCAAACGGCTGCTGCTTCAATTTATCATAATCCTTGTAAGCCTCATTGAGCCAAACCAGCAACTGTCAAGTGAGGTTGATAACTATAGCTCGTGTGTCTGTCTGTCTCTTCTGAGCATGGGATTGAGAAAATGCACACTGCTTTATTTTTTTCTCTGTGCAGTAGGGCTGGTTATGGGTGTAACAAAGCACTGTTCATCTGAGTGTCTCTGTACAGTGACATGAGAAAAAATTTACTTCGGCTCAGTGGGTGTCTGGTAGACTGCAGCCAGCACTCTCAACCGTGGGCATAAGTGATATGTTTGGATTTAGATGTTGCCTCCTGTGCCATATGCTTCCCCTTGCATGTCCTCTGCCAAATCTGTGCTTCAAATGTAATATCAGTGCTTTTTAGTAAATTGTGTCAGAAAGCTTCCGTGACATTTGCCAACTCTGGCTTTTACAGAGCCTGTCTTACTTGCCTGTTGTCTTCTAGTTTTGTCCCTAGTAGGAGACTGAAGTGCATTCAGATTTTATTTGGCTTGCTGTATCTGCTTTGAATAAACCTTCTCTCTTCTACCCCACTCCCTTTACATATGCTGCAAAGCATAGCATAAAAAGTATTAGCCAAGTAGTAGAAAAAGCTTAGTAGTAGAAACAAACAAGTGTGCTCCTTTGTACAGACTGATTTTGCTTCCTGCTCACATGGTGATGTGAACTCTGGTGTTCAGTTCATGCAGCAGGATGAATTCAGTATTTCTAAACCTTTTAAAATAGTCAGAGGATGTGGAGTTGTCTGTGGCATGTTAATAGTCCTTACTTTTAATCACAAAAGCGGTTAAAAAAAAATCCATACACAAAGAATTCTGGTTTGAGGAGTTTCATTATTATTCATCATGCAACTCTTTCACTTCATCCACTGAAGTACTGGTGCCAACACGAAAACAAAACTGCTTTAGCGAATCCTAAGTATTGAGAAACAAGCATGAGGTTTTGTAACATAGCCTGAAACGAAATAAATGTTTTACGCTAACATTTGTTTTATGAAATCTCTTCCTCTCTGTTAATATTGTTTATGATATAGTAGATATATGAAGCTATGAAATAAAGTTGCATGTATGCCTCTGGGATTTAGTAAAATATGTAAATGTGAACAATTTTTGAACGCTTTTAGAGGGTTTATTGTGCTTGAAGTAAGGATTCTCTTCCTTATTTGCTTTCATTCCACTTGACCTGCACAGTAGTTTTTGTTTCTCTTCTCCTTCCCTGTCTCCTTCTGAAAATATCCACTGCCAAAACATGCATTAGAAGACATTCAAAAATAGATATCTTGAAATGGGGAGGGCTGGACAGCTGTAAGTAAGTGAAACAATACCTAGATGGATCTTTTTAAATTTTGTTTTCTTGGTATTCCTGCTCTTGTGCCCTGAGTGTTCAGACCAAGCAAGTTTTTGGTGCGGGGAGAGTGAGTATGCCTGAAGATTCAAATCCATGGCACTGTTTATGCATCTATCTGACTTTATTTTTTGTGTATGGCTCTCCTGTGATGAGAGCTGTGGAAGCATACTAGGGAAAGTGTCCTGAGGAGAGATTGATCAGTGTATGTGTTGGTGGTAGAGGCTATAGAAAAGCTGTGCAGTAAGAGAGCCCTGTGCTTCCTGAGGAAAAAAGGACTGCTGAGGTCGGGCTTCCCTCTTTCAGGACATATTAAGGTGATGCGCATGTACTGAAAAAGAAATGAGAAAGGAGTGTGAAGTGAGAGTATGTGGAATAGAAGGCTAATCAGACCCTTGTGTGCCTGAAAAGTTTGGAGCAAGAATTTAAAAATTGGTACAGATCTTTCTCCATTTCTAACCCCATCAGGAAAACAAGACACAGCAACTTAAGAACAAGCCCTGTTTCATAACTAAAGACTAGCTGATACCTGCACTGACACTCCTCTTGTTACTGTGATGGCAAAACGAAAACGAAATTAGCAGAGCTGTTCTAAGCTTAGTAGTCCTTACTGAAGAAGCTGGGTTGAAAATTACTTATGTTCAGCTTGGAAGGAGATGAATTGCATTTTCAGGGGAGATCCACTGTTTCTGACCTTGCAAGTTCCTGCTCTTAGCAGTTGTGTCCCATCACTTGTTTGAAGTCCAGAAGAAAAACTGAAATAATGACAGCACTGTTCTTGGTCATGCCCTTCCCTTGTAATCATATTCATGTGCAGTCTATGCTGCCAGGGTTGGGGAGGAGGCCCTCACTGTTATTCCTCCACCTTGAATGAATAAAATTTTTCCTGAGTGTAGGGCTGATTCATCTACAAGGAAAGTTCAACTCAAAATCTCTAAGTTGAATCTGAACTCACTTGGTTCTTGAAAGATTTCTGAGTTTTCAGCCGGGCTAGTTCAAGTATTTGTTTTGGAGGATGTTGTCAGACTCCTGGGGGCTGAGTAGGCAGATGTTGCTGCTTTTTATTAATTTCTCTGTCAAAATAAAAGTACTCACTGAATCCCCATCAGATGAATTCTGGCTTTTCAGAGAGAGGAGATGCTGTAGGAGGGATTTAGCTGTTCTTTTGGAAAAACCATTCTGGAGCCCTGGGGTTCTCGCTCAAGATAAGTTAGCTTGGGAAATAAATCATGGGATTTGACTGCTGTGACCTCTTGCTCTTCAGGTCTTGGTGGGAGACAGGGTACTGTTCTGAAGAGATACATGGAGAAAAAGCACACATTTAAGTGGAAGCTGGGCGTATTTGTGTGGTTGCATTTGATTTCTTCAAAAAGAAGTTACTGTTTCTACAGAGCTACACAAGATTGGGTTGGGAACATATCGGATTTATCTTGATGTGTATTCTTACAGTTACAGCTTTGCTGGCTAATTACCCAGCGCAGAGTGAGTATGCTTGCGTTGGAAATCTCCTTGCTTTAGTTAATTAAGAGCCAGTGCACCTCAGGGGTGTTACCTGAGTGATGAGAGGTTATGAATCTACAGGGGGCTAAAGATCTCAGAGTGGGGAAGCCAAGAGCAGAACAAAGCTTCCCTTCTGTTGGTGGTGGCTCAGACTGATAAACCTTGTGCCAGTAGTAATGACTCGATATGGTCCCTGCATGGCTTAGCCAGCCTTCACAGCATTTCTTCTGTTAATTAGTCTCTTTCTGATTCTGTGCATTGGGCTAGGTATCTCCTGTGCTGCTTTTCTGACTTGGGTTTATTTTGCTGTGGAACTTGCCAAAGGTTCCAGTTGATGTCTCCTCCGCGCTCTTCCCCCCAGAATCATTAAAGTACGCTCAGTATAAGTCACTTGTATTTATATTGCATTTAGACTTTCAGTACACTGAAGCTTCCCTGATTTTTGATGGAGGATCAGATATATAATCCACAGTTCATTAAGTATCATTTCATTCTAAGGTCATTAGTGAATAAATTCGTCTGTCGTGTTCTTCCAGCAGAAAGGACAATTTTATGGCTGAATAGAGTATTAAAGCTCAGAATGATGAAAGTGTTTTGCATGTATAATGCACTAGATATTTGGGCAATATTAATGCATTTGTTTGGCCCCCTAGGGTTAAGCCTGCGTGTGAAAGCTTGCACCAAGTGATGTGCACAGAATGAGGCCCTCGGGGCTGCCAGCAAAAGCATGGCTGCTGGGACAATCATGTAGCTCCCCGTTTGGTAGAAGCTGCTTGTAACAAAGAATTAAGGTATTTTGTACCTGAAGTGGTGGATGTGATATTCTTGCTTCCAAATAAAGCCTCTCAGAGCAGAGTGGGTAAAGAGGATGTAACAGAGAGTGCTGGATCGGATGGGGCAGCTGGGACAAGAGACAAACCAGCTGCCATTTCCACCTGTCAGGTTTTCCTCCCCTGCCTTCACTGCAGGGATGACTGGGTGGGCCTCACATTGGTTTTTGTAACGCACACATGGATGCATTTAGTTCAAGGAATGGGAAACCATTTCAGTGGTGGAAGTTTAACCTGTGGGTATGCCTTGGACTATATTGTTCATCCAACATGTGTTCTGCCACGTGGTTGGAGGAGTAGTGACTTAAATAATGTTCTTGGTGAATACTGAGTGATGTCTCTGGATTTCATGGAATTAATGTGACATTTTCCCTTCAAACACTGCTAATTTGCAGTGCCTTTGTGTTTTAGGGGAGACTTGTCAGCTAGCTTTTGAAGGAATGTGGTAATTCTGAGGGAGCATATTTTTACTATAGGCAGAAATACAAGCAAAAATGTATGGTGGTGTAAAACATCCTTGAAAGAAGCCAGGGGAATGACCTTTCCTGACAAAATTATGAAAAATTTAAAAGTCCAATGAATTGTTAATAACTTTTGCATATCTACTTTTCTAACATAAAGAATTTTAATATTGATTTAAACTACAGCACTATTCTGTCTCATTTTTGAGCTCAACCAAGGCAATAAGGAGGTCTATGTTTAAGAGAGGAAGAAAAAACTTTGTGAATTTTGGCCTGTTGGAATTAGATTTATTTTTTGAGTCTACATCTGCAGTGCTTGCTGCATTTGTCCATGTGACTTGAATTGCATCCACTTATTTAGATCTACTGAAGCATGAGACTTGGAATGAAAGGTCTGTGTAAAATGGTAGACCTGTCAGTGAATAAATAAAGTTGATATATGCTTATAGTTCCTAGGAGTAAATCCTTAACCATGTAATTTGATAGAGAGAACCTGAAAGGGTTGATGTCAGATGTCTGAGATTTTTTTTTTTCCCATTTGAATTAGTAGGATCCAAAGAAAGCCCCTTAGGTCCCTAAAGAGCTTTCCATGCTGAGATAGTACTGTCATGTTTTTTTTTTAATGTGGTCTTACTATAAAAAAAAAATAAATTATTCTATACAATTCCACTATGCAAAAATAGATATTGAGTGCTCTGAGGTAAGCATGGTGCCAGCTCCAAGGCTTAGTTAATGTCAGTTGACTGAATCTGACTTTAAATAAGAAACTTCATAGGAGATGAGAAAAGATGCAATGGCTCTAGGCATTTTATTTTAAGTATACTAAATGCTTAAAAAAAAAAGCCATGAACCATACTGTGTTTTTCTGATCCTGTTCATGTATGCTTTTGTGATCTCTATCTTAATGTTCTACTGTAAGCATTCTGTGGCAGCAGGAGCCTTCCTCTACCCTTTAAGGCACTGTATGTTAACAAACAATATGGTCTCTGCCCTCTTTGTAAAGAGACATTTGTTTTCCAGCTAGAAAGAAGTATCTATTATTTTTTGATTATTAAAAAAATCTTGTTTTGTGGGCATTTAAGATATTTAGGAGGAGTCGAAATGGAACAGTGCTCGAAAGTGCACATTAACTGGTAGGAAAGACCATCACAGTCCAGAGTGATGTTCTGGGTGTGAAATATAAACATGCTGGCTTGTTCAGGATATCAACACTAATCTATTTTCCTTTTTTTTTGTGTGTGTCTATGTGTTTGTGTATGTTGGTTTTTTTTGTTCACCCAGCCCCTTCTATGGAGAAGACTTTTACTGTGAAATTCCTCGGACCTTTCGCCATCTGTCATTTTATATTTTTGACAGAGATGTTTTTCGAAGGGATTCCATCATAGGTATGTGTTCATAAATTACTACATTCCTTACAGCTTATTTTTCTTGGATTTTAACTTTTACACCATATGTGGTCTTATGAGCTGGGGGTCTTGGTAGGACTGATGATGATAGTGGTAAGTGCTGCTCAGTATTGTCCTTCTGTCAGTTGTCAAAAATGCCTTCAATATTGCATATTATGTATAAAAAAGTTGGGGAGGTAAGCACTGTCTGTTGTGATAGTGAATGCAGATTGCAGTTTAACTAAAACAGGCTATAAAACCTTGTTTAAATGTTGACAACCTCATTTGTTATTGCAAACGTTACGTTTATTTTTTTTTCCTAAGTGCAAGGCCATTAGTCTTGCAGTTTTCCAGGCCCTCACACTTGCCTGCATGCAGCATTGTTAAGCTATGGCTACCTTAACAACAGGCAGAGGAATAGTTACTGGCCATAGATACCCCCAGTACAATGATGACAGAATCTTGTGGAGTGTATCAGAGCAAACAGTCACCTACAGGATAGCTCTGAAAGATTACCAGTGCCTGTTTGAGATTGACAAGATTCCTGCTTTTCCAGATGTTATTTGCTGTGCATTTCATCTGCAGCAAATTGTGTGACACTCAATGTATCTCTTCAGATAAAAGCTTAGCTGTTATTGAGGGGAACAGTTTCTATTTTAAGTCACCTGAACACTTAGGATTCTGGTTCTTTTTTTTTTTAGTTATTCATCTCTTTTGAAATAAGTTGTGTGTAACTACCATGGCTATAGCTATCTTGACAGAAGTTGTAGAGAGGAAGTTATCAGATATTGAGCAACAGTTTTAATGGCATAAAATTTATTATCTTAAACCATGGGGTGGTGGTGCAGATATTTTACATGTATCTTTACATTACAGTAATTTTTCATGCAGTCACAAGCTTTTTCTTTAATCATTGTTTTACATATGAGCTGGGAAAGCAGGTCATTATTCTCTTTGTCCATAAGTGAGCTCGTGTGTGTATAGCATCCTGAGGAGGAGGGAGTCAATTTCTAATTGTCCAGTGAGGTTTTGGAAAGCTTTTTGTTCTCCCTAATGTCTAGTTTTCCTTGTACTTTGTACTTCTTTCAACTGATGAGCATTTCATTGTTGAAATTATCTGATCTCGTGTGTGTCACCAGTTTTCAGCAGCTTGCAGTGACCCATCAACAGGCCAGGGACTTTTCTTGCTCAGGGCTTTACTTCTTCTCTTGGAAAAACAGTCTCCTGAACCACTTAATACATGTCAGACACATGAAATTGCAGATAGAGAAGTGAAAATATTTTTTGTTTTCTCCATGTTTTCTAAGTTCATGTTTTAATAATCAAGCTCTGATGTTTGAGGGGAATTATTCAGGAGCTGCAAGAGTAATCTTGAAGGTTCTGGGAGCAGTTTGTGAAGAGGACATGTAGAAAATATAAAGACTTTTGCTTGCATGCTTGAATGATTGATCAAGTTTTCATTTTTCACTTTCTTCAGAAAATGGCAATGTTAACTTCTGCATGTGTTGCAGAATCCACAGATAGGCAAACTGGTGTGTTACTGTAGTGGTCTTAGGATTGTTGGAAGGGACCTTAAAGGCCGTTTAGTTTCAACACCCCTGGATGAAACATGAAGTGGACACCTTCCACTAGACCAGGTTGCTCAGAGCTCCATCCAGCTTGGCATTGAACACTTCCAGGGATAGGGCACCCACAGCTTGTCTGGGCAACCTGTTCCAGTGCCTCATCACCCTCACAGAAAAGAATTCAAAACTCTTGTTTTCTGTCAACATTGAGATTTTACAGTGTATATTATATATTGTAGTATTTTTTTGTTCCTCCTTATTGCAGCATATTTTGAAAAGCATTTCAAAGCATTTGGAAGCATGTTAAATAGCCAATGTAGAGGAAAAAAAAATCCAGAATTACCAACAGTTTGATACTACTCTCTAAGTCCTGCTTATAGTAAGAAAATTTTCTGGAAAGACAACAGTGCTCTGGAGTAAGTGCTTGTGGCTGTTTTCAGTAGTTTCTATTGAATGGCAGTCAGCAGCCACAAAGCTCAACGGTAGAGAGTTTTTTGAACAAGGGAACTCTATAATTTGATAGAAGTCTGTAACATTTAAAAGCAATAGTTGCTATATGTGTATCTTCACCTTAAAGGCTTAAACCTTTTCTTGCAGAGGCTTGAGCAAGGAAGCTTTGGAAGAGGTCTCTGCTGAAGGGTGGTCAGAGTAGAGCTAGAATGAGCTCTTTTCCACTGAACCACCAAATTCTGCAGTCAGGGGCATTCCAAAGATCACTTGTAACATTCTGTTATCATGACAGATTTTTGTTGAAGAAAATGGGGTGTCTCATGCTCATCCAGCAATGAACTTCTCAGAGGAGAGAGTTGAGGGGTTGTCTCTTCCATCCAGGAGAGACTAATTTTAAGTCCATGTGTTACCGAGCTTGTGAATTTACCTGTGTGCGATTTGCAGTATTTGACATTCCTTTGCACTGGTTTTTTGGTTTTTTTTGTTTTTTTTTTTTTTTTTTTGGCTGGTTTTAAGGGAGTTTTGAGACAGAGAATGGAGTGCATATGGGTCAAAATGCTGAGAATTTGGCAAGTACCTATTTTTTGAAGAGGATTGGTTAACAGAATTCCTTTTGGCTCACTGTTAAATGTTTAGAGGAGTTTCTCTTGGTGTTACAGTACTGACTTCCAGGGCTACTGGAGCTCAGGCATGCTTTTATTTATTCAAATATGAAGTGTAAGTTTGTCATGGTAAATTCTTTAACTTCAGAAATGCAACTCAGTGTGTGACAGTTGAGAATGGTTAAGCTACCAAAAGCGGAAGATGTGGGAGAGAGAACATGAAAAAACAAGAGCCCCCTGAAACCTCTGACACAAACTTCCAAGAAGAGCCAAACAAACTCAAACTGGAGCATGTGTAGCAGATATATTTTGGAACATACTGTAGTATTTTGGCATACAGGATGGGAGGATTGTGCAGATAAAGATATCTTTTGGGTTTGCATGTTTGCTTATTACATTTGCATTTTCTTAATCATAATTGCTAAGTCATCTGGGATTTTGTTAGTTTAACTGACACAACTTCTGAACAGTTGTGTCTGGAAGAATCTTAGATGCTGGTTGAAGTGCAAATATAATGAAGAAAATGCAGAGTTCAGTGGATCTGAAATATTATTTTTCTCTTTATATAAAATATAGCAAACAATTACTGTGAAAGTACACTAGTCTTAAGTTGTTTAATTGACACTGACTGTTACTGGACAGAGATTATATATATATTCATTTATATAGTATGTTGAGATGCTTTAAGTAGGAAATATAATACTGAAAACAATGGTAAATGCAATTTAAAATCACATTTGTTTGTTTCTGAATGATCAAGTAGCAGTAGTAGAATATGTGTCTATAATATGTAGAATAGCTGTTTCCATCTAGTTGTTACAACGAGAAAAACATAGAAGAGGTGGGGCTAACTTGAAAAACTATCATTTGGTGTCCCTCCAATAATAATGGGGGAAAAGATGTCTCTGGCTAGATGCAGCAGAAGGAATATTAGGATAGTAGGGCTGCTATATCAAGCAAATGTTCTTTAATGATTGTTTTGATACTTTTCAGCTTTTTAGAGATGTTGAATGAGACATGCTGTGTCTGCAATAACAATAAACTGGGTTTCTCACACCTCAATATAGATTGAGTGAGGAAAACCACGCTTATGATATGCCCTGAGCTGAGTAATGAATAGCTCAGGCTGCCAGGCTGTGACCTTAAACATGCAGATCAGTTCAAAAACAGGAAATATGCCACACCAAATCACTTAACACTTCTCTGAGAAATTAGTTGATATCATCTGTCCTTCAGGTGACAAGTACACAATTATTTATCCTCTACTTAAGTCTGTTTTTTTTCATCTCAGTGCTTCATATGTCTTGGTAAGAGATGCATGAAACTGACTTGCCAACATCTGTGCTAAGCAGGAATTGAATACACCAAAATGCTGCTGTGCTGATGGGGATGGAATGGTGCTGAATAAAGCACAGATATGAAATGTGAAAGCTTCTTAGTGAAGGAGCAGAAAGCCAGTGGGAGAAGACTAGTGCCTGGTTCTGTTAATTACATTTACAATAACTTAACTGCTTTAATTCACCTTCATACAGGTTGTTAGGTGTGTTGTATTACAAATTGAGACTCTTGTGACCATTGTGCCTTAGCAGGTTGTAACTCTCTTCCTGCTTAATGCTGGATCAGGTGAAGCAAAGTAAAGCATTAAAACAGATTTACCTTCAGAAATAGTTAAATTTATCTAATCTGGACTAAAGTAGATGGAACCAAATCATAGCTCTGGGAGACACAAAGTGAAAGCACGTTGGAATTGAGAGTTGTTTGAGGTTTGCATGTTTGAATTACCTGTGCCTTTGTTAATGGCTACTTCCAAAGCTGAGGAGAGTTTGCAGAGTTGCCACGATTTATTACCAAACATACAAGCAAACCATCTACTGTTATTAGGTAACTGTTACCAAATGTAGCTGAAGCATCACCTTTTTTATGTCATTATTTTACTGATTTAAGAGTCATCCCTGATGAGCTGTGCTTCTTGCTTGTTAAGTGCGGGAAAGATCCTCCAATGCAGCATGAAGCAGAGATCAAAATTTCAGTAGAAAATTGTGTTCCTTGGTTTCTTCTAGCCTGACCATGGCTTAGGCAGTGGTTTACTGGTTCTGTAATGTACTGGTGGATGATGTGGGAGAAATGTATGATGCAAATATAACTACTGATGAAATAAAGGAAACAGATGACTCTTCCACAATGACAAGTCTCAAAAAGATATAAACTAAAATTATCCTGGAAAGGTTTTCTGTAGCTACACAGAAAGGCTAAAGTAAGTACTCTCTGCATAGAATAAGTTGTTAGGATGCACTCACAATATCTTTTAACCTGATAGGTGGTCCCATGAGCAGGAAAAGAAAGTTGAGCTTTCAAAAAGTGGTGTTTTTTCTTCTTCATCCTAGAAGTATAGGTATAAACAAAACTACTGAGCATAATGTGCTAGAACATCGACTGTCTTTTCATGCAGCCCTCTTCCTGACATGACAAGTTTTGCTATTGTCTGTATGTAGAGTGAGGGAATGAAGGAGGTTGTTCAGGGCAGGCAGCAGGCTCAGTGTTTTGGTGCCTGCTGTGAGGCAGACAGCAGTGGCTGCACGTCCGGAGCTCAGGGCTGATCTCCCATTGCAACCAACCACGGGCTATACCCAGTGTCTCAAATGCAGGGCCATTTTAAGGGCCCAGAGAGCAGCTGGCAGAGAATTGATATCAGGGGTGTGGTTAAGGAGGGTTCTTTTTGTTTGTATGGGGGTTTTGTGGTTTTAAACAAGAAGGGAGAGCAGAAATTCAGATGTAAGCCAGGTGAGATCTCTTGCATTGTGACCAGCAAAACAACCCTGACAGAAGATAGTTCATGCAATGCTGCAGCTTGCAACTTTTAAGGAGAGAATCTATGATTTGTCCACAGCCTACTTTTCTCTGCCTTATTATCCAAGATAAATCCCACAAAGGGAAAAAATGAATTTAATAACTGATATTCTTAGTGTATTTGGACTAGTTTAAAAAACCCAAACAAAGGAAATTTGGGTCATGAATATCACATACCTGAGGACTCTCTGTGGATGCACTAATGCTGTGCTGGAAGTGTTCTGCTATTATTGCTACTAAATTTTTACCCATTGTAGCAGATGGTCTAATAGTGCTTGTGCTTCATGGTGCACTGCACAGGAGCCGTGAGGGAGCAATTCTGCTGCTTCTAGGGCTCTGAAGGCTTATGTTGCCCCTAATTCTCATCCTTATCTTTGCAATTCTGAAATAGGGAGTTTGCTTGTTTTGATCTTTTTCTGTGTTATGGGAAAGTGAATTTGTGCTGTTCTTGAAAAAGGCAGTCAGCATTTCTGTACTTCAATTTAAAGACAAATAACCTTTCATACAGATAATTATAAAATTCTAGGTTGGCTGGAATAGCAGTGAAGCTTCTTGTTTCGAGATAATTGTGCTCTGACAACCTAAAGTGTTGGTTAAAATTGATTCTGATTTGTCCTTAGTCTTTCTAGCTATTAAAAGCGACTTTTTCTGTGCACCTTCGTATCATCTATATTAAATGAATACAGTGATACAGTGTGTCTGTGCACTTAATATACTAACATGAAGCAACTTCTTCAGCAGCTTTGAGGAGCACATATTCCTTAATTCTGCATTATATAGGAAAGAGACAAAGTCTCTGTTCAGAGCTGAGAGAAGACTCAGTTAATTAGGCTTTTGGGGCCTTTTAATGTGTGACTCAGACCTTTGCTGTAAATTAACTGTACCGCAGTCATTGTTAATGAAGGATATTATATGAAAATACTATATTATATTGTTTCAGCTCACTTGGCAGCAGTGTGTAAAATTCTGTTGTTTTCACTGTGTAGATAATCCAAGATAAAGATAACCTAAACGGAAGATACAAAAGCTCCTGAAATGCTCTGATTTTAGGCTTCTGTAAAGTAACTGTTGGATCCTAATGTGTTGGATCATGTTTCAGGTAGGGCCTTATGCCCTTTCAAAATTACAAGCTCCTTTCTTATTGCTGCTGTGCTACTTTTTCAGTAAAGAAGTCTTCTACTAGTCTAGCATCTGTCATAAATATTCACATATCTCTTCTGCAAACGAGAAAATTACTCTTAAAAGGTGGGATGTAATCCTTCAACCAATGCCGAACCCTTTTGTCACCAACGGGTAATGCCGACAGAAGGTAACTATGGATGGAGAATGCCTGAGTCAAATCATCAATTTTGTTAGTCTTTGTATGGAGATGTTGACCCTGACTTAACAAGCCTAGACTTGTTCAGGGCCAAGTTAATGGGCTGCATTGGCTTGCTTTGGAAAAATGTTTGTAACCAGTGAGGCACTGGGGGTGCGGTGCTTCCACAAGCACTTTCCCAGGTGGCATAGCCAGAAATTCCTACCCTTCTCTGTTCAAAATCTCTTGGTCTGTGCCCAAATTACTGATCTCCTACTGTCTTCTGTCTTGCAGTTATGTTAATGTGACTCTTAAGTGGGGAAGCTCTAAAACAGGTCAGTCAAAATGACCTTTGTGTTGAAAATGCCAACACCACCCACATGTGACCCATGAAACTTACTTCTTATTCTCTTCTCCTTGCACTGAATGTTTATTTTCATTGTTTGGGTTTTTTTTAGATTTGCTTGATTTCCTCAACAGTTTCAGTATGCCCTGCTGAGAAGACAGGGGTGTATGAGTGGAGGACACAGGAGGCTCTTAAATCAGTTTGTACCAGGGATTGCAAAGTGGAATTTGCAGCTTCAAAACCATCCAGGGCCTAGGTAGTAACTTTATTAATCTGTAAACTGTCTCCTCAATAATAGGTATGTTGGTTTTTTCCCCTAAAGAGAGGTTCACAGAAGGAAGAGCTCAGCTGTGGTATGTACATTGATTTGAATGCAGAGTTTAGGATTTAAATGTTCCAGTGAATATCTGTTCAGCCTGAAAGCAGAGGGGGGAGTCATAGGAAAAACGCTGCCATATGGATGGAAAACACACAGGAGTGTGTGAGGTTTTCCTACCCTCCCCCAGCCTGAGGTCCTGGTGAGCCTCAGGCTTCAGAAAGAAATCAGTTCAGATGAGAAGAATACTTTTGCTTCATCTTTGCTGGTTATTGCTGAGAATCTAACTTCTAAAATGTAACTTATACTAAGTTTGGAAATTGCACCTTATATTGTTCAACAGGCTCAGCTATTTCCTGCCTCTTCCCATACAGTGTCTAAAAGCTTAAACAGATGCAGACTCTGCAGCCTGGGGCCACTCCAGGGAAACCAGAAGGAGTGGCTGGGTGCCTCAGGTGCAAGATTTAGAGTTTCTTGATGCTGTCTGGAAGCCACCCAAGTCTTGAGAAAGAGTGCAAAACAGTGGGCTCGAGTTTGGGAGCATGCTGAAGAGCCACGAAGAGGAAAACATCCTTTAAATGAGTGGTGGTAAATCTTTCTGACCTCTTGTGTCAGGTTTATCTTCAGGGAGAATTACAGGTTCTTATCGTGTAGTGTCAGGTCAAATGGCAGGTGCCAACAGCTTGTGATTATTGGCCTAGATTTAACCTAGTTCTGGTGCTGCTGGAAGTTGTTTGAGCCAGGTCAGACGTAGGTCAGCCAGTGGAAGAGCAGTGACTGTGTAGACCAGGGCAGAAACATGACCATGCTCAGCATGGTTATAATGACTGTGTTTTATGTGGGTCTGGTGATGAGGAGGAGGAATGTGAGCTGGATAAGCACATGGACATGGCTGGTGCAGGTAAAGAGTTACTAACAAATTGTAAGGGAATTTGTTCCCTCATAGGAACAGAGGGAAGCTCCTCTGTGTGTATGTGGAGAACTATTTAATAAGGCAGCTCAAACATTCTGCCTTATCAGTAATATATCTTTGTATATGTTTAGACTGGCCAAACTGTAGGCCTTCATTTTACTGCCACCCTCTATGTCTTTCCCTAGTAGATTTTTCTTCTTTGTGGATCATTTTTTATGCAATGAAAACCCCTGGATAATAGCCAGCCCAGTCAATAAGTTTCAGTCATTAATAAAACTTGCTTGTGTGCAGAGCAAACAGTGCTGTTCAAACAGTTTCCTAATCAAAACAGTTGTATCACCACGTTAACTCTCTCGGAGCTGGAGGCACGTGCCATTGCCTCTGAACACTTTGTGCTGCAATCATGTACTGACTTTGTGGCCAGACCCATCTGAGTTATCCTGCCATCCTTGATGCAGAGAGCACTGGAACTCCCTGCTGAAAGAGGGGGCAGTGATCTCTCCATTTATGCTATGTTATATACGTATATATATTAAAAACATGCAGATATTGGGAAACCATCCTTGAGTTTTCTGTAAGGCAGCCCTTACATGGGAGGTGCCTGTGAACGGGACTGATTGTGGGTGACAGTGTCTGGAAAGTGTGTGCAATGCTGCAGTTGAGTGGAGGATTTCTGCAAGAGATTAAAAGGTGGAGTGAGGATAGCAAGCATTGAAAGTAAACGATTTCAAATGAGGTCCAAAGCAATTAGTGGAAGGTCATGCATTTCAATGTATTCCTCTCAAAGTGTTTTAGATAAACTAGGTTCCCCACAAACCACTATGATTGGGGAATAAAAGTAGAAGCTTTGAAAAAACACAGTCATCATCCCATGGATTCTTAGCAGAATAACTCGATGTCTTCTGTTCAGCACAGTTCAGATGTCTTATTTACCCTTCCTGCCATATTATTTTGTAGGTTTGTGTAATTTAATTATTGCTTTTCTAAGAAGTTTCAAGTGTCTTGCTCTGCATATCCAACAAAGTCTCCCTTGTTAATCTCTAGTTAAATGTTTGCCAGGAGATGGATCTGATAATCTCTACAGGCCAAGCGGTGAGAGAACGGTGCCGAGGACAGAATAAACAAGACTTAGAAATAATGAGTCAGAAGTTCTGAAAGGGAAGCTAGAGCAGAAATCCTGGCAGATACTATGGAGGGCAGTTGTAAAAGAATGGCAGGATAGTTTAGGAACTGGGACTGGAAATCTGGAAACTGTCATCAGAAACTGCCTGAGGTGACAGAAGAATGCAGCTGCAGCATGGTATGGGGTGTAGCCCAGCAAACACGAGGGCTGGGTGAAGCCATCCAGCTAAGGGCAAAGGCCATAAATTGAGGGAATGCTGGTGTGTAATAGCTTGCTGCTAGGACTTCTGTAAGCTTTTAAATTTCAGAAGGAAGAGTGCTTTGTGTTTACCACTTTTGTAGTCTTTGATCATGTGTTCTTTTTTTTTCTTTGAAAATGTGTTCTGCTAACATTTGCTGGGGTAATGTATTACTGACATCTGGTCAAACTGCATGAATTTAGGTAGCCTTGGTAATCTTTTTCCTACAAAACTATATCCACTGGTGAATTTTATCTAACAACATTTGGTTAGAGAAAATCTGTGCTTTTATGACAGTGAGCAACTCACTTTAGCAGCAAAAGTCTACCCAACCACATTGCAAAACCCTGGCTTCCTTGAGCCTTGTCAATGTGTCTGAGTGCCCTGGATTCTCTCACTTCAAACACGCTGCTTTGCTCAGTGCCTGGGGAGCCACCCAACCCAAAGCAGCTTTCTGAGCATCACGTGCTCCTCAGGCATGCCGTGCTCAGCTTTGTGTATACAAAGGAAGACGCTTGGAAAAAGTTTCATTGCCCCTCAGAGAGTGCTTTACATACTGCCTGAGAGAGACTGGGCAGGACAGAAATTTCTGCATTGACCCTTTGCATTCATGTGGGCTCTTAGTTCACAGCGTGGAACTGGGTGCTGTTACCATATCTACCAAAACAGCTAATTTTGTAGTGGTAAGAGGGGTATAAAAAATGTGAGAGTTGAGAGTCTTCAGTGTTTTGGGGTGGGTTGTCCCCCCTGGCTTTTTTCTACAGTCAGGGATAGCCTTGGGTGGCTCTGGCTTCTGTAATGTGAGATCTTAAAGATTTGAGTGAGAGAGGTTGACAGGGCCCCAAAATGCAGATGTGGGAATCTGCTGTGACTTGACATCTCTAGTTGTTTCCCTTCTCCTACAAAACTATACAGTGAAATGCCTCATCCTGAAATATTGTTGGCAATAACATGTGGGTGGAACATTTAATTTGGGATTGTTACAGACATCAGCCACAAAAAAAAAAAAATCCCTGCAAGTTTCCAAGCTTTTCTTCCCACAAGTTTGATTGCATATCAGAGAAGTAATAATGGTATTTTTGTTATAAGCATATTTGCAAACTTGTCCATAGCATCTACTGCTTCACTCTGTTAGGTGAGTAGGAATTTGGGGATTTTCAAGTCATTCACAGAATGCAGTGGAAAAAGATGCTCATCAGAATTGCATGATCCATCAGTATTGTGCTCATCATTATGTAATGTGTAAAGAAGTGTTCCCAAAAAAAAAGTACCCTTGCTCTAAAGCCTTTCTTGAATAGGACAGGCCCTAAATCATTGTTTTAAAACTTGGTTTTGATGGAAATATGTCTTGGTAGAGCTACAGCATGTCTTAAACTGTGCTTCTGGTTTGTTTTATTTCAGGAAAGGTGGCTATACAGAAAGAAGATCTGCAGAAGTATCATAACAGAGACACCTGGTTTCAACTCCAGCATGTTGATGCTGATTCAGAAGTACAGGTGAGATGGTTAAAAAAATATCTTGGTAAAGGAGTATTTGTAACAAGGCCATGGCAGTTTCATGGGTTTCGTAGCTCTAGGACAGATGTGTTGCTTCCCTGCACAAAGGAAATGTTGCCCATTAGTATGGTTTAGGTTTTGGTGATAAGTGTAGGGTGAATTACAAGTGTCCATAAATCACTGGAAGTCAGGAATTAAATCTATGTGAACTATCAGGTCTCTGATACAAGGAGGGGTGTGTTTATCTCAAGTATCGAATAACTTCAGGCCCTATAAATAACAGTTGATTCCTCAGGGAGTGGAGCCGTCTTGAAAATAGTATCTGCAGGTACTGCTTTAAATAATTATGTTGGCATGTTGCCACAGGAATGGCAACAAGTACATCTTAAATGTGAAAAACGTTCCTTGCCAGATCTCTAGGTCCTCTTCCAAGCAATGGGAATGCTGGTAATTGTATTACTTCAGCTCTAAATTGCAAATTTTTGTACACAATGAGACTCCTCTTTCTGTACTTGCCTTCTTTTGAAGCAGATTCTGTTTTCTATTACAACATTAAGTCTTGTGAAAAGTCATTATAACAAAGCAAGAAATCAAAATGATATAGCAGGATGCTGTGCCAGTTACTTTTTTTTCTCCTGTAAATATGTATTACATATAATTTTGAGCATACATACGTATACTTTTGAACCACAATATTTGTTTAGGAGGAGACATGAATATCTGACCTGTGCAAAAGTGTCAGATAAATGCAAGGGGAAATGCCTCCTACATACTTCTGTATGGTAGGGTTAGACACAGTGTCTTGGCTTTTCAGTCAGTGTGCAGGTCTGTGTGGAAGGGCTGACAGCTGCTCTGTGAGCCAGAGGAGTGAGCTGACAGAAAAAAAAATTGATAAGATTCATGTTTACCCATAAAGGAAAAAAGAAGACAAGGTCATTCACATGAGAACCAAAAAAACAAAGATAAACACCCGACACCTACAGTGGGAAAAACAAAACTATTATCTGTTATTCTTTTACAAGAATTCTTGTAGGTCTTCCCAAATCGGTGATGCTGACTACTTTGTATTTCTAAACACGATAAGCTGTGTTATTGTAACAAATGAATGAATTAGGCACTGTGTGAAAAAAATGTATAAAAAGAGAAGGCACAGCCATAATAAAAGGCCATTTTACCTGTTACTATGTGGTACTTTGTGTGTCATGTCCCTCCCAACAGCAACAGGTCTACGCATAGCAGGTTGGAAAATGACACTTAAAATGCACGCACATTTCAACATACATTGTGGTCATGTATGGTGAGGCATATGTGAAAATACATGCAAGACTAGGTTTTCTTTTTGTTTGGAGAGGCAAATAATACACTGTCGTGCATGTGAAACAAAGCCTCAGGACAGCCTGTTCAGCCTGACATTCTCTTGTAAAATATTGATCCTCTCTAATGCCACATTTCAGTGTCACTGGTGATGGAAAGGCTTTTAACAGGCTTTTAACTATGAGATCTATTCTGTTTACCCTGGTGTCCCTGTCTTCTTACCCCAAAGCCTCTTATGACAGTGCCTTTAGAACAATAGATTGAGTGTTTATTTCCTGTAGGATATGAAAACTTTCCCTTTGCAATTTATCAGTTGAAGAAAGCCAATATTTAGATAAGCTTCTACATTGTTTGTTTTGTTACAATACTTATACAGAGTGAGTTTGTGGGAGCTTTTTAGACCAGAGTGCTTTCTAGGGCACTGCTGGTAATGTAAGTTGCAGGCAGCTCTAGGTTTTGGTGTGATGAGGAGCACAGGATTTGCTGGAAGCATGTTTTCTGTTTTTAATTGTACATTTTATCACTTCTGCTGTTTGCATCCTTACTAGAGCCCAACTGTTAAAAGCTGTTTCTGGGCTCCAAGATAAGCATTTATTACAAGTAGTGTAAATGTGATTTATATGATACTCTGATTTTATCTGTTTATTTAAATGTTCCTCGGACTTTATGTTGAGACTGCAAGAAAGCTTGATTTTTCCGTAATAGTGGGAGCAGATTTGTAAATATTTTGTATGGATTCTTATGCAAGTGAAGATAGCCAAATTAAATATTTTGGTGTTTGTATCTTTTACCTTTGTGGTATCTCAGTTGTTCTTCTAAGCACTTTTTCATTTGTAAGGAAAAATAGAATACTTGTGTTAATGACAAGTATTTATATAGGGTTACTCAGTTTTCCTCCAATTTTAAAGAAAATAGTTCAAGAAATTTTAGTAGTTAACATTTGCAGTGAATCATGGAAATATTAGTACAAAGGCAGTTTTAATGTGCCAACTATTAGTTTTATCCTTCTAGCAATTTTTCCAATGTAATCTAATGGATTAAACATTGAACCAGGAAACTCCTTCATCTTCTGCTTTTGTAAGCCAGTGGCTGTTGTACTGTTTTCCATGTTGTAGATCACTTCATGGCTATTTAGTTATGCATCACAGCACTCTATTGAGGTAAGTTATTGTCACTCCCACACGTTGAATACAGTGAGAGTAAATGTCAGAAAGAATGTGACTTGCTCGGGGTTATACAGTCAGACTGAGAAATTGAAAAAAGAGAGCAGGTTTCTAATTATTTCTAATACATTAGGCCGTGATATGAAAGAAACTAGTTAAGAATAATAAACCTATGAGGGACTTACCTTTACCCTATGTGAAGTCTGAAAATACCCAGGTTTTAAGCAGAGCAGCCAGCACAGTCAGAAACTGAAAACTAACTTAAAAATAATGGATTGTTCAAATTTTAGTGGTATTGAATGTTGTGTTTCTTGTGGCCCACTTCTGGGACATGGTGTCTCATTTTTCAGAACAGAAAGACTGATTTGAAATTACAGATAATAACATTTGTGATATAAGAACTGATATCTTGAACTGTCTGAAGTTTAATGAGAAGAATTTAAAGTTTTGTTCAACATGGTTTGTATCTCATTTGTATACTTAAAAAAATCAGTATGCAAGTGTTAATATTGTATAACTTCATCACAGATTGTTTCCAAGGTGTTTAGCTTGAGACTTTGAATCTAGTTTTATGGTTTTACAACATTGCCAATTCTTACTGTTTTACAAAGGTGCTTTGTATTGTCAGGAGTGAGATTATCGCTTCGTAAACTTTATTGCAGATAAGGGTGTTACTGACAGCAGGACTACATTAATTGTCAGACTACACAGATATGAGTGTTACAGTAAGATGCTTTAATGCCGCTTCCATTTATTGCTTGACAGCAAGTGAAGGAGTCTGGCATGATGGCTCATGTTGAAGGGAAAAGGAGGGCATTGTGTCTGGGCTGAGTGCTGCTGAGAGGCTGTGATCTCACCTGCACGTTGTGTTCAGTCTCACATGGGGCAGTACAGGTGGGGCTGTGCAGCTGCTCAGCCCCCAGATGCAGAGCAGGCATTACAACCCACATGCCTTTTGTGGATTTGGTTTCCCATTTGATCTAGCAAACCAACCTAGTGAGATAATCAGTATCATCAGGTGCATCTGAATTTCCCTTTGCCTGAGTCGGGGGAAAACAGTAGCACTGTGCAGAGTCATTCAGCAGTGGCTGTAACTGCCTCTTGAAGCTGACAGGCTTTTATTCTGTTGGTACATCAATGCCCCCACATTTTACTGGCTGGTTTTACTCTCACTAGTTTGAAAATAACATATTGCATAGTCTGCTCTAGTCCTGTCAGTGGATACCCTAGATGCTGTTGGGATATAGCTGGGAGATGAAACAGCAGTTGTGCTCTAGGTGGTTAAGTTTGAGCTGCTCTGTGGAGAACAAATGATGAAACTCCAGCTTGTATTTGTGTTTGGCATACAAATACGAAATGACGTCTGAATATTTCCTTTTTAAATATAGAATGAAATGTTAAATGTGATTGGGAAGTTTTCTTATACAGAGTACAGAATGGAAGTTGACAGCAGCCATTAATGTTTAATTTATGGCTTAACTTTCCAGACTGAGAAACTTGTTCTGAAAGTATAAAGCTATAACCAGGTGAGTTTGTGTGCATTTAGCTGAAGGAATTTTTATTTCCCATTTTCTGATGGAGCCTGCATCCTCCTCAGTACTGTGCCCAGACTTAAATGCCCAGTGTCTGACAGTGCACGATCCCAAGTATTTTAAGTGAGAAGTAGAACCAGAATTGAGCCATTACTGAATTGAAAATGGTTTAACTTTTGCATTGAAATATGAATTATGAACAATCGAGCAGCTTCAGCTGGAGGGGAGGGGCTAGCAGCAGAAGAGACAACATTGTAAGCTGCTTGAGGTCAGTAGAGTATGGTGTTGCATTCTTTGTATGGAATGTGTTTCTTTTCTACTAGTAATTTGTCTTTCAGGACCTGCTGTGTTCTCATTGTCATACTTTTTGAGGTCTGGAAGCAAAAATTGCCATGCTATTGTGCATACCTCTCTTATGATCCATGAATGTTTTTCCTTTTCTTTACAGAAGGAAGTTTACCCAACAGTAACTGATTCAGGTATTTGCCTAGGGCTGTAGATGACAGATGCTCTCAGTGGTCCATGTATTCTCAGTGGAATTTAAGCCCAAGTGCATATGCAGCCTTTAAAAGGTTTTTCCTGGTTTTAAATAGTTTCCCCTTAATTTTTTTCCACAATAAGTTCATAGTTCAAGTCTGTTTTGTGAAGTTTGAGCTTCGTTGCCTAAATACCCTTTGTGTACATGTAATCAGTGAAGTGGTTAAAGATCCAGAGATACTCTGATTAATATCTATATACACCAGCATACTCCGTGTTGTCTGTATATGCCAAAGTAGAGGAGACTTGAAAGGAGAGTTAGGTTATTCTGACATGCTTTCCTGTGCAGGCTCTTATTTTACAAGTTCCCTTTTTCAAGTGTGCTTTGAGTTATTTCCTCCACCTCATTGACAAATGTGATATAGTCATGTCCTCTTACAGCTGAGTTCTCAGTTTTAAATGACAGAATGCTTTTCCCAAGCCAGTTATGCACAAGGTTTTATATAAAGTCATTGTTGGGGCAAAAAAAGTCTGACAAAAACTTGAAAATTGCTCATTTCCTCTTCCTTCTCATAAGAACTTTGATGTGTCTGAGATATCTATTTGGCTATCAACTTAATAAAAATAAAAAGCATGTAAAGGGCAGATAACTAACACTGAGGAAGCAAATTGTCTCACATTTTAACCTTCTGTACTCAAAGCTTTGTGCCAATGATTTACTGATGTTAAGTACTTTCTTCAGACACCAAAAGTCTTTCCTCTTCCTTTCACCACATTAGCATTTTGTCTATGCAGGCCTTTGACTATTGTTGATTAAACATGCCTATTTTTGAGTATAAACCAGTATCAGTGTCATGTGGTGTACTATACTTCATTAGTGGAAAACATTATTTATGGGTATGTTTGGAGAGTACATCTAAAATCCTCTTGTCTTGCTGGACATAACTACTGGCTCTGAAATGCTGCCTGTACATTAGCTAGAAGAGTCTAGCTGAGGCATGGCTTAAAAAACCATTCATCTTTGTCAGCACCTTCCTGTTGAATGCAGAATCTGTATCCCAAGTGTCAGGCTTTGTGAATGAAATCTTGGCCTTCCTGGGCTTCGAGTTTTGCCATGAGTTCATCAGAGCCAAGGTTTTACTGCAAGCTTTTTAATTAGCTCTTCTTCATTTCAGTTTTGTGTGATGGAGAAATTTATTCTAGATCTGTGGAGGAAGATGGAAATGCTACTTGGTTATTTTTATTCACCTTGTTGAAATTTCCAGGGTCTTTCCCATGTCTACTTGCTTCCTGTTCTATATAAATCAATGCTCTTTGCATATGTGGAGCAAGTTGTGTTGAACTGTGGTAGCTCTGGTTACTAATTGTTAATTAAGAATATGGATTTGAAGATACAAGGTATAATTGTCTTTAGGAGCAACTGCTTAGGGCAGTTTCACTCCAGTAATTGGTAGAATTACATTATCTGTTGAACAATTAAGAGCATTGCATGCCCACTTTCCAACACTGATATTTACTCTCTTTGTGTAGGTACTTAAACACTTCTAGCATAAAAATGAGTCACTGATGCATTTTGTACAACCTACTTGTAAGCATGGGTAAATGCAAATTGTAAAAAGAAGAAGCTGCTTCCAGGTTTGGTATCAGCTTTCTACCACACACAGGAAATGAATGGGTGCTACTCTCTATATTTTGAACAGTACCACTTAAGCTTCTGTCTTCTAGTTGTTTTGAAGAGAGGTGACATGTCTGTTTCGATAGGGTGGGGAGATTCTCAAGGCTAAATACCTACTGACAAATTATTTGAGACAACTGAACCATGCATCAGCAATGGTAAATAATGTTTGTGATAAAGAGAAAGAGCAGCTATTGACCAGATCCTGCTTTGTGGCAAGACTTCCTCCCTGGGTGAATGTAAAAGCATAGTATTCAGACTTAACAGCACAAAGGGCTAAGACAGCCAATCAAGTTTTGGTCTATTACTCTTCAATAGCTAGTATGTAATGTGATGTGGTGAGGAGCACCTACTGCTGAACAACGAGTTACATGGTTTTAAAGTAACATACATGTTTGGTTTTTTTTATCTGCAGAACGTAACTTGTCTGGGGAAATTAAACCCTGTCACGTACAACATCTACATATTATATCCCATCAAACTCTTTGAGATGAAAACATGATTAATTTTAAGTATTTTGGCCATATGGCTGTATTCTTCCTTTAGAGAAACAGGAAGGTGAACATTATGCCATGTTAAGTTGTTTGCCAGTTACTGAGCAATTCTGACATGCTTGCACATATGGGGAGCAAGCAGAGATCAGTTCCGCTTTGCTTAGCATTTATGAATCAATGCAGTGCTAAATAGAGCTGCTGCACTTTCCTCAGCAATCAGCTGGGTTTTGTTCTAATTTCTTGTGAGCTGCACTGTGGTCCAGCAGGCAGGCTGTGGTCTCTAGTGTGATCCTTAGACCTTTCCCAGCCACCTGCTGCCCTCTGCTCATGGAAGGAGCAGCTGTTATAAGCAGCAAATGTAGACAGCAAACAAACTCCTTCCTCCTTCTGCTCTCAAACATGCTGCTAGGTCTGACCTTATGTGTATTCTTCCACTCCCTCAAGGGCAGCATTTAGTGAGCCCTTAGCGTTTGGCTCCGTTTTCCTGTTTGCTTTTAAGTTTTACTGATGGCAGAAAGTGATTTCTTGGGAAGTTGTCTGAAAAGGTTTCTGAGTAAACAGATTCTGCCCAATCACATTTGCTATATCCTGAAATAAAATTTGGAACGACTGAGAAAGCAAAGACACAGGTTATTCCCTAGTTTGGAATGGTCTTTGTGCAGTGCTGAGCTCCTTCAGTGCTCATTTCTTCAGACAATTTGGAGCAAGGGAAAATAAACCAACACACCAGTGTTATGACAGTCCTGAATTTGAGATTAAAAAAAAAAAAATGCAGTGCTCACATGAGTTAGTAATGAGCTGTGGTTCATGTCACCTGCTTAGCCTAGTCCTCTCCTACAGCTCATGTCTGTTCCATCTCTTCCTTCCTCCATCTCCAGGAGATGTGGTGAGACTGCTTGCAGTCACATCCTACTAGGAGGATGAAGAGTAAGGAGCCAAAAGTGGATTCCAGTCCCTCTTCCTACTGAGCAATGAGTAGAGTTGAGTTGTGTTGGAAAAAGTGTCCCCATATGGAATAAATGTTTGGAAAAACTTTCATCCAGGTGCACTCCCACCTTGGAGGAGGAAGTTCCCACCAAAATTGGGTAGTCTAGTGAGAAGTAGAGAGGTAGATGACCACAAACCTCTTGTCCAGCAGGTTTAATAGTAAACAAATACCTTATTTAGGAGTTCTTGTGGTATCAGCTATTGTTCTTTTGTAGAAGCAAATTATCATGCTGTGTGTGCCCTGGATACTAAGACTAGTGACCTGATACTTAATATTCAAGCAAACTGTATATTTTCTGGTCTTGTTTAAAATCAGCAGTGAAGACTTGTTCTTTTCCTCTGATGTTTTTAAAAAGTCAAAAAGTGAAATATTTCTAAAAATTTGATAGCAACAAAAAGGATGGAGGCCTGCTCGATACTTGCTTTAAAATGATTTAGCAAATTTGGGTAGATTTGGCTCCTGTCTTGAGCTTAGACAGACTGACAGTCTTCTGTGCATCTTCTAGAGCCCCAGATAGGTGCAGAAGTTCCTGGTATTTGTCAGTGCTTTTTCATAAATATTTCTCTGAAAAACCAGATTGCATCCGTTTTGAGGTAGGTTGGATGTTACATCTGAATCTACGGTCACTGGTTCATGTGGGGTGTGTCAGATTCCAGGGCAAACTGGGTGCATGTAACTGCACTCTGACACAGCTCCCAGTGGTGTCCTGGTGACCTTGCAAACACTGCCAGGATGCTAAAACTGCTTTATGCCAGGGTAGCAGAACTTTGTCATAAGAGTAATTTTAGGATAATCTGTGGTCATGCATTTCTTTTCCTTCAAAGTACTGTGGTTAAATGAAACCACAAATTTGCAACTGCTGGAAACGTGAAACAGTTAGGTAGGATCTGTGTACTTTTATTTGCTTTATAACTGTTTTCTGGTGTTTCAATCTGCAGTGACTCACAGCTGCATTCCAGGCAGAAAGGAGGTGGTTGGAGACAGGCTTTTCCTGTATCTATAAAACCAGTCTGCTCTATCTTTTCTTTGCCAACTTGCAATCAGTTTCAGTTTAGTTTTCAGATAACGGACTGTGTAGTAAAGGTTATATTTAATAAGCATAGTATAATTTGTGTTTTCCTCAGTAAGACCTTTCAAAAGTTTTTTTTGTTACTGATTTCCTTTTGAATGCTGTCTGCTTCCCTACAAGAAATTCAGTAATTTCTTCTTTAATTAATAACTGAAAACTGGAAGCTGGCTGGCCCCATGATGTGGTGTTAGATGTGGTTAGGAAGGAGGTGCAACCTGTGAACCCACCCTCCATATCAGCTGGAGCTGATGGAAAAGGAAGTGTTCAGCAGTTGAACTGACACTCCTTCAACTTGTTCCTTGAAAAGAGGTCCTAACCCTTCCAAATGAGAAGGTTATGCTAATAAGCATAGCTGCTTCTAGGAACACCCTGAAATATATTTGTTAATGGAAATGTTTTAAGTAATTAAATACATGCTACTTCAGAATTGCCAAATCTCCAGATTTTTTCTCAGATTTTTTTTTGCCCTGCTCAAGGGAAGAAAGCGTTATAGCCTCATAATGCAAGACTGAGCCTAGACTCAATCCCTGGCTCCAGAGGAGGGATTCTCTCTGAGCAATGATGAAGCCGCTGTTTCAGCTTTTGGAAAAATGCAATTTTTTTTTTTGTTCTGTTGCATTCTCTAATCTTTCCTACCTGTAAACTCTGCAGACCAACTACAATAGAAGACTCTAATTATTATTACAGTAGTTCTTTTAATAATAAAAATGTAAATTACTTTCTTTCAAACTGTCAGTCAAAGATCACGGCAATTCTCTGTTTCTGTGGTACATTTAATCCATTATAGGTTAGCCTTCTTGTTGATTAGATTAACTTTTGATCTTATGATACTGATTTATTGCACTTTTCTCTCTTCCCTTTGCAAAATGAATTATCTGCTATTTTGTAAAGCCAACTAATGCCATTTCTCAGGAGTGAATTTATTCAGATGAATCCTTGCATAATGGTATAATTGATTTCGGAAAAAGCATTCTGTTTATGTAAGAATGACATTTTCTGTAAGTTAAGCCTGAAAGTGTGTTACTGTAGCCTTATTTCAAGATATTTGAGTTTTTAACTGGAAGTAAAACTCTGGAAGGTGTTTTGGGAATAGTTGTAAGCTGCTGATCCCAGTGATCCCATGACCTCTGTTTTGCTGTAGGAAGCTTGGAGTCACTTTTTGAGCAGCTGACCATTTTCAAAGCTTTCACAAGAGAAAGAGGAAAGCTACAAGAAAAAAAGGATTTTAGCCCAGACGAGGCAGCACTATCATTTTATGCTTAATGTAGCTAGAAAAATGTGTGAGACACTGCTGAATTTAAAATATTTTTTCAACCTAATTTCTGAAATGAGGAGCTTCCATTTTATTCAGTCTGTGTGAGATTGAGCAAATGGCCACTTCAAGTTTGCTCTCAAGCTTATCTAAGTGCATTGAAGCATTTTTTCCTGTGAAGGGTCGGTCTCACTTTTGTTTAAGGCTAGCAGAAGTATATCTATAAAAAACATTTGTATACCTTGTTGTTTTCTACAAAGGCATATTTTCTCTGAAGTTGCTAAATCTCTGTTCTTGTCTCTTAATTTCTTCAAAACTTGTATTAATGTTGATTTCTCTGGTAGTTAGCAGGATATCAACAAAGATAGCAATAGTGGATTTTACAGGTTCATAATACAAATGTATTCTCCAGAGGCTAATGGTTTAGATCCTGTAATAGAATATGCAGCCAGTGAGAGAGAGAACGTTGAAGAGCAAGGAAAAGATAGTAATACAAAAGCAAGAAAGCTGTTCGTAGCTGATATTTGCCCAGCTCTTGTCATGTACAGCTACAGTGGGCATTGCAGTGGTACAGAGTCCTTAAGAGCTGGATCTAGAAGTGGCTTTATGCACTTGTGCAGAGAAGTCCTGCTCTTATGCATGAGGACATTGGCTTTAGTTTGGAAGCCAATGACAGATGCTGGCTTTGCCACACACTGACAGGGTGAAGGAGGATACCTGTGTCACTGAAACACGAATCTGGAGTGACAGCTGAATGCAACATTTGGTTTTTGCATTGGGGATGGTGGTGGTTTTATTATTTTGTTTAAAGTTATGCAAAAGACATGTGGCAAAAGCCTTGTTTGAAACTCAGACACTCATGTGGATTCTTCCCTGTTCAAAATGCCAGCAAGCTGCTGTGGTGCCTCTACAACTTTATACAGATTGAAGAACTTGTCTTCAATTGGAGAGGTTGTCTTCCTTCTTTTCTGGATGATCACCAGTACTGTCTGCCACAAGTACTTGAAGGGTCTGTGTTCCAGCCCTCAGACAGGAAAACGTGTCACTGAGTCAGAATACTGAAGGTATAAGTAGATGATAAAGGTTTGAGGACTGAAAGCATGAAATGTGCATTCCAGGTAGTGCAGAGAGAATGGTACTGAATAAGGGATATACACTAGGAAGGGGAGAGGGTGACTAGCAGTAAGAAACAGAATGCCAGGCCAAGTATTCAGGCACTGAGTCCAGTGTTTATGCTTCTTAATGTGAGAGGACCAGGGAATGACCTTGGACTGAACTTCTGTGTGTGTCCATGCTCCTTAACTATTGCTGCATTCCTTGCATTGGGCTACCTTCACCCGCTTTTGTCCAGACAAATCTGCTGTAGGGAAAGGGAATCTTAGCAGCATGGGTGCAACTTGAGGCCAGGGTTTCATCTTCACTCTCTTCTATAGCCCAGGACAGACATCCCCATAGAGCAGGAGGTTGTAGTAAGTAGTCACAAGAGATAGGGAAGTCTCTGGCAAGAGTTTTGGTCCTGTGCGAAAAGAGCAAAGGTTGAATCTGGAAAATCTTAGAAAAGGGGTGGCAAAAGACTTTTGTGTGATTTGAGGTAAAATGATACCCATGTTAGAGCTGTGTCTAATTAGCAGGGTGGATTTTAGCATCCTTTAATATAAAGGGTGGAGGAGAGAGTAATGAAAATGAAAGGCTCAATTTTGGCTATGATAATTTGCAGAAGACAACTGGGCACTGCTGGCATGCCAGATTTGGTCAATAACAAAATGTGTTTTGCATTACTGTATATGCACTGTAAAAGTGATGCTGAGTTTTTGTCAGTGGGAGTGGTTACATTTTGAAGTATAATGGAATGAAATAACAAGAGGAATGCAGTTGGTAGTCATGTTTGCCTTTATTTTCTTAGTATGTTGAAGGGTAATATCTTGGCCCAAGTCCTGATAAATGATGTGATGGTAAGGAGTTGAAGACTGTGTAATAGCAGATATTGTGAATGCTAGCAACATGATTGAACATTTTATATGTGGGGTTTTTTAAATTGTTGTTTGATATTGTTTTATTGATACTTGTCTTACAATTTATATTGCTTAATAGATTTTATTTTTATAATGTTTAAAACATGTAGGTGTTAATTTATAACACACTTCTGTGATATCATTTTTAACAATAGTGGTGCAGATACTTGCTTAATATTTAAAATACTAATTACAACTCCAACACAACATTTCTGTGTCAGACTGTGGACAATCCATGTCCTTCAATTTCTACAGCATATAGAGATAACAAAATGGGGAGAATTATGCACACAAATTTAGTTGAATGACTACTAGTCTGGATTCTCTGGCAGTTGAAAGACCTTAGCTATATAGCTCTTCTTTAATCTTCAGACTTCTCCTGGAATTACTTGCACGAACTGGCTTGCTTTGGTTGAAGTTGGAATGGTGTGACTGCCTATGCATAAAACTAACTTTTCCTGTGGTGTTTTTGGTGTGTTTCAGGGGAAGGTCCACCTGGAGCTGAGACTGAGTGAAGTCATAACAGACACCGGTGTTGTCTGCCATAAGCTCGCAACACGGTAGGACTTGAAATGTAGCTGTGAAGTTATGAGAAACATACTGATTGCAAATAGTGTGCAGTGCTTCATTAAAATATAGTTGGAGGAATCAACACATTTATTTGGACATTGAATGTTCTTAATCAGAAATATCCTTATGGATTTATAGGGTGTGAGATTTTTTTTCATTTTTCCTTCTCTCCACATAATCTATGTAATTTTCTTCCTAATAGTCTTAAATGTTAATAAGTCCCTTATCCAATTTAGTCATGGCATAAATACTAAAAAGACATCAAAGGGTAATATTTATGTCCTTCTAATTTTCATTAAGGACCTTACCAGCTAAGTAAATTTGTAGCACAACTTGTGTGGTGAAAGTGTTACAGAGCTGACTTAAAACAAAAGTCTGCTATCACATACTAAGGCAGCCTCAGAAACTGCCATCCAGTCTCATTCAAGTTGAAACAGAGATGCTACAGGACTCAAATGGCAGTAAAGATTTTTCTGTCCTCTGAGGACGAGTCTGAAAGACTACTGGTCTCTGGCCACCAAAGCCTTTCAGGTTACCTCAGAAGTAGTGGCAGAGCTGGTTGGCTTCTGTGAGGAATGCTTTATGTTCTCTGGCAGAAGAGCTGTCAAAATAAGACTGCTGGCATCATACACTTCTAGCTGTTTGGCAGTCATGTCAGTATGATAAATGCTCTGCTAGGAGGAAAGTTCTGACCAGCCCAGTTTTCAGCCCAGTACTTAATATCATTTTGTTGCTGTGTTTGCTAAGGCTTTGTCCTGGTAGTCTTTATGTCTAGGACTTTTTAACAAATGTAGGTGACCCATATGGTGACCTCCATCAATGTAGGCCCACTCTTGATATGAGGATGTGCTGGGGTAAGTGGTCCTGCCTGCCTGTGCATACACCCTTGGCCATGCAGGTCCTACCAGAGCTCTACAGCAGGTACATTCAAACACTTTCTCTCTGCAGTCTGCTGTGATGAGGCAGAGTGAATACCAGGGGATAGTCTGCTGCAAGTTGCTCTGTAGGGTGTGGCCCCAGTGAACTTGTTAGCCAGGGCACAATGCTGTTGAAACACAACTGTACCTCTTTGAGAACAAAAATTGCCACATCAGTATAGCTGTGCACCACCTGGAGGGCCCAGCCTTCCCTAGCTGCTACCTGAGGGCTCTCATTATGTCATTTTCTATTGCACAATTTAAATATGACCAAGTGATGATGATCACACACATTCTGAGAAGCCAGAGCTCAAACCTGTATCTACCAAGTCTTAGGCTGGCATCTTTTGTTTAAATGTTGTTTATATTGCTATTGGTCCTAAGGCTTTGTGGGATGGGGGAACTAGAAGGTGTGAAAAGGCAGAGAGGGTGTATGTGTGTGGGACATACAGGACAGTGGGTTTATCACTGAGCTTGGACTCTCCTTGAAGCAAACCTGGAGGATAGTGTCGTTAGAAAGGGAAAAGGAGCACAGTTGTCCTGATTACTGTATTAAGTTTTGTTTGCTTTGGCCTTTCTAAATGTGTGTGGCCTTTCTGATGTGTGTACTGCACTCCTTAGATGTGATACAGACACAGAGCCTCTGTCCATATCCTTTGAACCCTAATTGTGGGTTGAGATCCTGTGATGTCCGTGACTCTGCAAACATAGATTAACTGAAATGCCCTTCTGCTCTCGTCTGTTTGGAATTGTTAGGTGATGTAGTGAAGGACCTTCAGAAGTGTTTGCTTCTGTTTTATTCTGAGAGCATGTCATACCACAGCCAGATGTAAAGGTTTTGTCTTCAGTTAAGTGTGACCTGCTAACATTACAGTACCAGTGGATTTTTCAGTGAACTTTCTGAAATGCTAGAAATAGGTGTAATAGGACTCTGAAAAAGTCCTTATTAATATGTAATACATGCAGCTTCTTGCTTCATGAATAGCAGTAAGGCAATGACTACTTTAACAGTGTGATTTTTCTAGCTTTCTATTCATTTGGTTGACACCTTTTAAATACTTATTCAAATTTTTGCTTATATATTCTTGATTTGAAGACTATTTCATTAACTTCCTACAATGCAGAGAAAAAAACTTTGATTGGTTTGTGAAGCATTCTGTAACTATGATTTGCTAGGCATTGTTCAGTGTATTAGCTACAGTGTGTAGGAAAATCATGAGGTTTTAACCTCTGAATCATAATGAGTCCAGGTGTCTTAGAAACAAAATTTGAGAATCAGAGCTCAAGCAAGCTTTTATGTGCTGAAACTGTCTTTTCCCATTGTCACCTTCTCTTCAGTATCTGACCTGGACACTGGCTTTTTCTAGTTTCCACATTTATTTGTTACTTGAATGGTAAGTGACAGTAGAGTTTAGCAGTTCAAATAAGCAAATCAGGAAAAAAGAATGTTTCTAGAGCATGTAGTTCCAGTGATGCAGGTTTTCATGGGAATGTGTCTTAGCTGCGAGGAAGAAGAAGAGAATGATGAAGGGGAATGATTATATCAGGGGAAAAAAAGCACTTCAGAATGTAGTCCAGCTTTTTCTTCATGCCACACTGATTGCTTCAGGAAGGTTTACAGCAAACTGCAGCTCTTAACATTTTTCCACATGATGTGAAATCTCTTTCAGATTTGTTCATAGACATCTTGGTTCTAGTGCTTCAGCATGTAAGAAAAGAGTGTGGTAATTAAGCAGTGCTCAGCTAAATGTCTGTGTAGCTGGAATTTGCCAGTGAGGAGAGCAGTAAAGGCAAGAGAGGTAGAACCTTTGTTAGAGGTAGGTCCTGAGCGAAAAGCAGAGACTGTGTGTTTTAGGGAAGTGCAGCTTCCAATTGAGTATTGTGAAAATAACTGATTTTCTTATGAATATCTTGTGGGTGTTACAATGAGCAAATAAGACAAGGCTGTAAAAATATGAGCAAGAATCTAGAATCACATCTTAAAAACTGACTTGTTCTGATGAATCTAATGCTTCTCTTGTGAACTTCCTTGACTTTGTTTTGCAAAAATATATATTTAGGTTTTTTTAAATGAAGCATTTAGCTACAAAGCTAAACAATACCCTGCAAATGACCTCATACATATAACTGGTTGAACAGTTCAGGTTTGCAAGGAGAACAAAAGCTGCATCCAGTGGGCAGCTGTTTAAAAATACCTTGGAGACACTTGCTTTTTTAAGCCCCAGAGTAGTACTTGTTTTTAAAGACCACATATGTAGGCTAAATGAAGACTTGGCCCAATTAGGAAACTTTTTTACCTCTCCAGAAGATATGAGCTTACCCATAGGCATTTATCAGTGTGCCCTCTGAGCCTGTTCACATTGCTGCCACCTCTGCATTCCAGAAAGCCTGGAAAGCAGCTGGGGCTGAGCCAGCCTGCAGTCCCGTGGAGCATGCTGTGAACAGTCAGCTGGATGAATGGATGGAAAAATTCGTCTGAATGGAAGAGAAAATTAAAATATTTAAGTGCTGAGCTCTTGAACATTAAGTAGTAGATTATTAAAAAATGCAAAAGGCAAGTGCGCTTCCTTAGCCCCTGCAGAGGAAGCAAAAAATTCAGTTCAAAAACTGTTACCTAATAGCTTCTCCTTAGGAAGCACTCAGTACTTTCATTTAGTCTTAAACCACTAAGCTGTTGTGCTTCATCAGAGGCCGTAGGCTCAGCCAGCTGCTACGGCACAATCTCCTGGACTGAATCCCTGCAAAAGAGATTAAAAGGAGAAGCATTAGTAGATTTAAAAGTTACATTGGCCATACAGATGTAGGCACGGCACTCACTCTGCTTGTGTCTCCCAGCAACTTCTTCTGTCTTCTGTAAGAACCACAACTCTCATTTTGGATGCTCCTTCTGGGAAGACTTTGCTACTTGTGGGCTCCCCCTGTGGAACCTGGTGCAGAATCTGTTGGTCCTTGTGACTGGCCCCTATAAGTGTCCTGTATCCCAGTTACAGGAATTGGGATGCAGGCTCTTGATGTGTCTGTTTGCACCATACAGAGAGAGCAGACACACAGCCTGCTGACTACAGACCCTTGACCAAGTGTGTCAGGTAAAAAACAACATGCATGGACCTTGTGGTTTGGTACCTTCCTGTAGCTGCATTTTTACTAAATACTGTTGTGCCATGTAGTGAGTCACCTTAAGTACTGAGAAAAAGAAAGTCTTACTCAGGAGTCTGGCTTCTCCCCTTTCTGTCTTTCACTCACAAAAGATCTTGCAGTGTGTTCTACCACACATTTTACAGCCACAGCCTTCCTGGCCCTCTGCACAGTCAGCCACTGCTTGTTGTGACTATCAACATCTGGCCTCGCCTTCCACTGGCTGTGAAGGCTGTCTCCTGTTTGTCACCTGCCAGAAATCTATCTGTATCTGTAATTTTATGAACATTTTAAAGATAGGCGATGGAAAGAAGTGGTCAAGACTTTCCCATGCTTCTGGCTGCTTGTGTACATACACACCCCTTTGTGATGACACACAGCTTCTGGCAGCTGCTTGGGCAGTGTTGTATTTTATTTTTTTTCCTCACATGCTTTTTAAGCTGAAACAGACCTTAATCCTGTGTATCCTAGAAACTACACTTTTCTTTTTCTGTAATGCAGCGGAAGGAAAATGACCAGGGAAAGATTCTCTTTCTGTAGCCATGCTGGGCATAAATGCTTGAATTAAGTCATTAACAGTGTGTGTCTAGCCATATTACATAAATACATTTGAATATCAATGGTATGTACTTCTCCCTAATTTTTTTTTATGAGCCACTACTTCCCACACACACGAACTTTTCCTGCTTTACAACCAGAGTAATCAGAAAGGATCCCTAGACTTTTTGTAAACCTTTACCCAGCATTGGTAGAGCAGATTTTGGGCAACATATTTGTGTTCATCTCAGAAAGGTGGTTCCCGAGAGGCTTTAAGGCCTTTGGGCTGTCCAGACAACTTTGTTTCATCTGTCAGTGCCACACAGGCAAGGAACAGCAGATACATGCAGTATTTGTTTAATAAAGAGGAGGGCTGCTGTAGATAGCTTTTTAGCAATCTGTAGGCTTTGCTGTGGTTAAGCTACTAGAGGCAACATTTAGAGGCAGTGTTCTGTATTTAGCAAGATGACATCTTGCAGCATGCCTGAAGGAACAGGCCACTGAACTCCTGTTGAAAGTCAGAGTGAGCTGGGAGCCTGGCTCCCTGATCATCCTTTGAGAATTCCAGCATGTGTATGTAATTAGTCACATTTAAATGTCTGTATTTATTTAGTGTCCCCAGCTGCTCCTTCAAGTGTTGTCTTATGTCTTGTCTCTTAGTTTTAAAAAAGCTTGGAAACATCTGCTTTGGAGAGCTCACCCCTCCTCCCCTCTGCTCCTTTTATTCTCCCACCCAGTAAATCTATATGGCTAAATAACAACGTATGTGCTTCAGAGGCCACTGCTGGCTTTCATATGCAGTAACACGGTTTTCCAGTAAACAGTTCATAAGGCTACAAATACATTATCAATGCTGAAATTTTATTTGGTAAGTGAGGATTTTATAACTCTGGTGTGGCTGCTCTGCATTAATTTATAAATTAAATGCTGTGCAACTCTCCTGAGGGCTCTACAAGATGTATTCCGACCATGTGGAACAAAGTTGAATGGGCAGTTTACAAGAGCAAGCAGGAAAGGAGACAATAAGTAGGTATGACATCCCTAAGATAAACACTTCAGAGATTATTAAAAGAACAGTGACTGATCTGTAAGCTTTAAAAGCCTTCTGAAGAGGAAGATGAAGGTAGGGAAGAAGGTTTTGTTTGTGGTTAAAGTAGAAGGTCTCTGCCTAGGGGTGGGAGTCCTGGGATTGATGATGGTTCCCTAGTCTTCCCTGCCATGTGAATAGAGCACAGAGCATGCAGTGAGCAGTATCTGACTTTCCTCTCTGATTGCTCACATTATAGATCTAAATTTCCTTGTCCATGAGCATTGCTGCTCACTGGTTGACAATCGCTGCCCTAAATCAAATTGACTTTATGTAACTGTTTAAAAGTCTCTTATGCAATATGATGTTTCTAAGGTTAAGGTAAATGATGCTTCATTTTGAAAATTTCAGAGCCTCAGCCTTTTTGTTTTGTTGGTCACAACTCAGGAAGGGCCAAGTTACATATATCAAGTCTAGTTGGAAGGGCTGAGATAATGGCCATTCCTGCTTTTGGATCACCAGACTGGATCCTAATCTAAAGCATAAGAGGAAAACATGATCTCATCTTGTCTGGTGCAGGTTTCCTCTTTCTTCCTGTGATTTCATTTGGAGACACCTTGAAAAACTACAGAAGTGTAGCTAGTCCTTCAATCATGAACATGCTTAAATACGTTTGTGTAAAATTAAAACATGTAGGCATCATTTTGAGTCATCTGAGAATTTGCCTGTGCTAACTAGCTTGTTTCCTGCTTTTCTCATTTACATTGGAGCTGGTTTACTTTCTAGTACATAACTATCTTAATCAAATACCAGGAATAGGTAAAGAATTTGTCTAAAGGGTTGGATTAAAGAGAAGGCTTGGAAGTGCATGGCTGTATTTACCTATTGATGTTGAAGACCAAATTTGGCTTTCTGTTGTGATCCTATCTCTAATGTTGTTAAGAGCAGAAAGTAGGAGTGCAGGCAGAGTGATCAGTGAAGTTTTAGATACTTTTCTCTGCTGTTTTGTTGGGAGGGTTATGTTTGTTTGTTTTTCTGAATTCACTTTTAATGTAGAAAATGCTTGGACTCATTAGCTTGATGAATTTTCTTTAATCTCTCATGGTAATCTGGTTTTCTTTAATAGGTGGTGGTGAAGTCTAGTTACTTGCCAGTGGTGTAGAGCAGGGTTTGCTTCTCTCTTTTGAGTGTGGTGTGCCATATACAGTATTCTTCTTTTCCAAATTGGAGCTGGTGTTCCGCCAAAGTGTTGGCAGGAACCAGGGGATGTTTCTTCATGGAGACAATGTTTTTTTGCTTTGTGAGGCAGTAGTGCTCAGTTTCAGGCTCTTGATGGTTATGTTGGTGCATTGTAGGGCTGCAGCTCTTGTTGAGTGTGGAGGTAGCCTGAGGTCAGAGCTGGCAGTGGCTGCTTTTCCTGTGATGTTACAGTGCTTGGTGCTCTTTGCCTACATCGAGAATGGATCCATGAGCCACCCAGCCCTCTTGGGTTTTCTGATTCCAGTTTAGAGAATATACATTTGTGTTGCTTTAGAGAAGTTTCCATTCCACTGCAGAGATGTGCAGCCAACTTTGAACTCACTTCAGGGTCAAATGAAACTTATTTTCCTGCCTAACATATGACCTGCATCAATTAGAGAAAAAAAGGTATTGCTAACTACAAGCAGGCCTGTTTAATGTATGCATCAATCAGGTGAACTCACAGTATTTTGAAAAATTTCAGCTTCTGTTTGCTCCTGGGAAGGAATGCTAATGAAGGCATAAAGTGGTTTCACGACTTCATTTTGAATAAACTTATGCATCCATTAAATGTGTTACAATCTCCTTTCTCTGGAGAGCAAGCCTTGCTTCAAGCTGTGCCTTTTCCTGCAGGATTGCATCTTGATCATGCTTTTAATCTTGTATGGGTTTCATAACAAACTGATGGGGGGAAAGTGCTCAGCGGTTAAATCACATAGTATCTGGTACTTTTATCGTGAAGTATCGCAGTGCTACGGGTTTTGGGAATACAGAGGGGAAGAGAGAAGAGATGTATCTTTATAAGGCATTAACATAGTGCATCAATATTTTCTTCTTTCCTCCCAGCTCTCATAACACTGAGTTTATACTGTCTGTGCTGTGCTTCTCCATCCCCACCATAGCCTCTGTTGACTGTTTTGTAGCTTAAATCAAGTTTCAATTGTTCTCCATTAAACCTCTGATATATAGAAATACTGTTTTCTACTGCTGTGTTTCCCACTTAAATGAAGTTTGTTTCACACTTCTTTGTTTTTGTATTCAGTGTTTCTTCAGTGCATCTCTGTTCATGAAATTCTTTATGCAAATCACATACAAGTGTCATTTTATCTGTAATCCCAATCAACAGCAACTTCAATTAGACTCTCCTCCAGCAGAGCGTGTTTTAAAGTGCTCACCATTTTGAGGCTGGATAGTCATCACATGACTCTCTGGAATAGATATAAAACTGGGTTTGTAATTAAAGACTCAAATGTAAGTCTTAAGCCATTCTGTTTCAGCAGTAAATGCTGCTGTGTAAATTATGTGACAGTACTTCCTGTTTCACACAGAGTAGACACAGACTGAGATTGTAAATGGAGGCAAATTATTCAAGCATAAATCCTTATGGTAAATTATTTCATTTCTAAATGTGCTTGAGGTCACAATGTAGGGTGCCTTGGGGGCATTCGAGAGCATTCCTGTAGTATCCATGTTTGTAAAAGGTGCATGGATTTTGAGAACTGTGAATTGTTAGCACCTTCAGCAGGCTGTCAGCGACCCAAATGTCTGCAGTTTTTACTTCACTGATGTCCTTTAATGGTGATCAGCTGGAGGAGTTCAATTACATTTGAGATAGGGCCCTAGGAAAAACCAGCCAGCTGTCTTGCAACACGACCTATATCAAAAGGTTCTTTGGAGTACACAATATTTAGCATAATCCAAGGGTGAACTTCTACCCTGTTTTATTCTGAATAACTCTTGGGATTTCTATAGCTTCTGTTGGAGGTCCCATCCAAAACCAATGCTGGAGAGGTTTCTAAAGGAGCAATGTGATGGGGCACAAATTACAAAATGACAAAAAGACCTTAATCAGTTGTCTCTGCAAGAGCAACACTTGCCAACATGGTATTTAGTTAGCAGAATGGAACTAGGGACAGACATCAAGGTAGAATAGAAATAGGGGAAGCTGGAGGGTAAAGAGGAAGTTGCAGGGCCCCAAGTGTTGAGGTTGGACGACTTTTTGTTGGGGTTTTTTTTTTTGGTTTTTTTCAGCTATAAGGAAAGTAGAGACATGGTACACAATACCTAGGAAACACTTGTCATTAACTTCATTGTTCACAGAAGGACTTGTTGAGAGGAAGTTATTGTAAAAAGTCATACAGTGGATGTGGCAATAATGGGAAATTATCTCTTACCCTACTCCAGCTGAAATCATGTTCATGTTTCTGGGTGCATTATTGTGCTGAGAATGCAAGTAGTTACGTGCTATGACTGAGTTCTTTCCAGAATCCACAGTGCTAAAATCACCTGATATCAACTGTATGTCCCCCTACTTGTCTGTCTTGGTATAAACTTTTGACTTGGTTGCCATTTTTTGGAAATTTCAGTAAGAGTTGATTGTGGAAAAATTAGTATATTTTGCCAATTTGTATATTTGTAACATAAAAAGCACTTGTGAGTCAGATTAAAAATCTTTCAATACACATTTTTCATTTAATAACACTTTGAGACTTGTCATTTTCACTGTCCCATTCCTTTCTGCCCTACAAGGTAGGTTGCTAGTTTCTCTATCATTTTGTTTTCATAAATACTAAGAGAAAAGGGAAATACTCTGAAAGAAACTACAGTAAGCACAGAAATTGTCAAGGAAGCTGTGCTTTTGAAGGCAGTAATGTCTGCAATTAATTTTAACTTATTTTTCTGTTGACTTGCTTCCAAGCTGATGGTTTTGTAATAATTTCATACAAGCTTCAAACAGAGGCAACAGTTCAGCTAGACTGCTAGACTCTGTACAGCTGCAGATGTGCTTGTTGTGTTTTACCCTTTTAGTTGTTTGACAGTCACTGCTGCATTGTCCAGTTTTGTGCCCCAGCCCAAACATCATGCTTGTAAAAGGTGGCACAGTGTGACAGTAGATTGTCACTATTCATGTGCTCTTCAGTCAGAAGCTGCTGAGAACAGCTGTGTGCAGCCCCTTTCTCCCTAGGAACATCCAGGAGTGCTCTCTTTTCTGCATAGTCATTGAGTTTAATAAAATTAGTAAAACTGGAGTGTCTTTTGAAATCTCTACCACTTATTCAAATTTTGTGGAACATGCCAACTGATTTAAAAAAAAATCATCAGCAGGAGATTGATTGACAAGTGTAGACAGAAAGCATTTTCTCTTAAGCTTCTATCTTTAGGAGACCAGGCAAAAAAAGCATGCTGTTAAACTCAGAAGTGTTCATGGAAGAGCTACAGGAAAAATAGAAGAGCTGGTAAATATGTCTTACAGTGAGTGACTGCTGGATTTATGCAAGAAAAGCTTTGATGACACCAAGATGGGATTGGGGGGAAGGGGGTGTTGATCTGCTGGAGGTTAGGAGGTCTCTGCAGAGGGACCTGGACAGGGTGGATCAATGGGCTGAATCCAATTATATAGGCTGCACGTTGAGTACTGTGTCCAGTTCTGGGCTCCTCAGCTTAGGAAGGACCTTGAGATGCTGGAGTGTGTCCAGAGGAGGAAATGAAGCTGATGAAGGATTTGGAGTGCATGTCCTGTGAGGAGCAGCTGAGGGAGCTGGGGTTGTTCATCCTGGAGAGCAGGAGGCTCAGGGTACACCTTGTCATGCTCTACAACCACCTGAAAGGAGGCTGTAGCCAGGTGAGGGTCAGCCTCTCCTCCCAGGCAACAAGTGACAGGACAAGAGGACACAGTCTTGAGCTGGGCTGGGGGAGGATTAGGCTGGACATCAGGAAGAAATTCTTCACAGAAAGAATGATCGGGCATTAGAAAAGGCTACCAGGTTCCCAGGGAGGTGGTGGAGTCACCATCCCTGGAGGTATTTAAGAAAAGTTTGGATGTGGCACTGTATGCTATTGTCTAATTGACAAGGTGGTGTTGGGTGATAAGTTTGACTTGATGATGTCAGAGGTCTTTTTCAACCTAGCTGATTCAGTGAAATCTCAGTATGCATATTGTTTAGAAGAGAGTCCTTCTGAATGTATGGTTACTTATTCCTACTGTAAAGTGATAACCAATGTTTGGAAACTCAAGACTAGTGGGAAACAAGTAATAAAACCATTGGGGGTGGGGAGTTTGTTTGTTTTTTGTCATGATCATTAATCAGCAAACAATTTAATGAAGAACATTGTGAGGATATTTTAATAGTTGTGATTCTTTTGAGTTAAGCCTCAATTGCTCTTCAGAAATGTGCTCTCAAGATAAAGTAAGCATCATGAACTTGTTGCACAAATTTACTAGGTGTGAGCTTTCATTACTGTCTCAAAAGAGGCCAGACTGTATGATCCCAGAGATCCCTTTTTGTCCCAAACTATGAGGATAAACATAACACCAATATTAGCTCTTCCTGCAATTAATGGAATTTTTAAAAAAGCTGATGTGGGCTACTAATTACAGCTTGTTATACCAACATGCCTATCTGACTATGCCCTGATTTGCATCTTGTTTTTCCATAAGATAAAGTAACAAGCCACTAAAAACTTTAATAAGGAGCACTTTACATTGCTTTTCATCTCTAGAGGCTTAATGCTGTACAAGCAATGGTATAACCACCATTTGGTGAAGAACATTCTTCTTTAGATGGGATAAGTTTTAGCTAAACCTATGACATGACTGACCTTTTAGAGTAGAAAGTCAAATGGAATAGTGTGCCAGGGGAAATTGTTTATAATTTGTGTAATGCTTTGCTCCTGGTAGGGGCTACCAGGTTCACCATTTGGATGTGCTTTTGTTGTGCAGGTAATTGCAGCTGGTGCTTTTTCCCATCAAACGGGTCAAAAGGATTTTGTCTTCCATTAGAAGTCTGTGGCTTCCTTTCCAGGCACCTTCTGGGTTTTGCTCTATGATGACTCAGTAGTAGGCAGGCCTACTACTGAGTAGTAGGTATTTTCCTAACATCTGAAAAATTGTGGAGAGTCTTAAGAGTCTGGTGCTTTACAGTTGTAGTATTGCAGAGGATGATGCTTTATTAAGGAGGTTTCACTGCTAATGGAGGATTTTGTCTGCAGGGCCTACTTGCTTTGGTATTGCTACAGAATGGCCAGAAAACATCCTTCATGGAATTTCTCTATTACATTCACAGTTTGATCCTTCAGGCACAGAACACTGTTGCACGTCTCCTTGTAGGACCAGAGGAATGAATCAAATTGGCCAAGTCACCATCCTGTGACATCTGTTTTTGAAATAAATTGTTTATGAATCCTGTTTGATCTCTCCTTTTGCCAAGTCAGGGACATTGATATGGGTTTTTCAGTTAATTTCATTGGAAAGTGTATTAGAAAATGTACCTTTTTATCCTTATGACGATTATGCTTCTTTGATGGGCCTTTGAGCAACTTGGTCTAGTGAAAGGTATCCTTGCCCATTGCAGGGGAGTTGGAACTTTTTGATGTTTTAGGTCCCTCCAACCCAAACTATTCTATGAATAGCTCTATCTGCATCTGTGAAAAAAATTTAGGTAAATGAAAGTTAACAAGCCTGATCTGTATGTTGCTATTTGGTTTACTAAAGAAGACCGTTGTTGTGCTTCCTGCCTTTCACAGACCTGGTGTACCTGGTTTAAATTGAATGTTTCTGGTTTGGGTTGGGTTTCTTTTTTTTTTTTTTTTAATTAAGGGCAGTTTTTGAGGATATAATGCCTTGATTTCCATGTTAAATAAATACCTTGTGCTTTTTATTTTTTGCCTCCTGTGTTTGATTACTGCATTGTCTGTAATTGCAGTGAGACACATTGATACATCTTTTTCTATTTGTAGATCCTGACTGAATCAAGTTATTAATACTATTTTGTGAATTCTAGTTGGAGAGCATTTTTCTGTTCACTATGACACAATTTGTATAACTTTAGCCCAGTTCTCTTATCAAAACTAATTCAGTGTATCAGCATTACTTTGGAACTTAGTTGGCAACATAACTGCCATCAGATCTCAGCAGGGCTGATGAGCCAACTTAATTTGAATTCCTTAATGAAAGTATTGCAAAGTGTAGCAAAGATCACTGCCCTCTAATATTAACTATTGTTAATCAAGATCCCAGACTGTCTGATTATTCACATAAATATAATCAAGAGTTGTTCTGAGTTGTTTCAAGTTGAGTTTTTTTAAAGCATTAAAGGTTCCACCTGCCTCAGATGTGCCAAGGCATTCTCATTACAGAAGACTGTAGCCTCTGTGAGGTGTTTGAGGGACCTTTGATTGCTTTCTAGTTCTACAAATAATTACTTCTTTTCTGTATAAATTACAGCCTATTTTTGTTTTGCTTTCATTTAGAAAGGTGTATTTGTTACTACATCTAATTAAATATATGATGTGAAAATCTGTGTGGAAGAGTATTCAAGAATTTATTTAGTAGAGAAATCATTGTACTTGGATTGGGTAGGGATGAGAAGAAGCTGCCTGGGTTTACATTCTGTTGGTGCTACAACTTTCATTAAACAGTCTCATTCCCTTGTATTCCCTTCCTGTGTGCATCCCCCATCACCCAAAAGAGGCTTCTCAGCTGATGCATTCTCTTGGCCCAAGAGTTCTGGGTTGTTGGGCCCTGTGGCTTAGGTGTGACATGGCATGTAATTTAGATGCTCTTTTCCAATCTGCTATACTTCATGTTCTCCCAGTTTTTCCAGGTATTTGTCAGTTCAGGTCAGTCACCAGCATGTCTAAACTTTTATTGAAAATATTACTTTTTATGGCCAACCTGGGATGTCTATTTGATATGACCATACTCAGCACTTGGGAGGAAACTCTTGCTCACCAGCTAGGTAGAAAAACCCTAGGATGAGCTGCTTCTGTTTATTTCTTTTGTTTCTTAGACTTGAATACCCCCACTCTCACACACCCACACCTACCCACTCCCCACCAGGGTGCCTTATTTCCTTCTCTCTGTCCTAAATTCTTTAAAGCTTCTGCTTTTAATCTTTTCTTACCTTTTACTTCATAATCTGATTCCTGCCAGTAGGCTCAAAAGCTTTTAGGTGATTTCTTGGTAACTTTTGCTCTGCCATGTATCACATTCTCTTAGGGATGAGTGTCAGTTATTCCAATAGCTTCTTAATTTTGTCTTCCTTTTTGTCATACGGATATCTAACATCTAATAGTTGTAGGTTCTTCTGGCCTCTGCTGGCTGGTGGAGAGGAAGAGTCAGGACATGCTCATGCAGCTTGTTCTATTTGCTTATGTGCTTATGCATGTACACAGTGACATGCAAGTGCTGCCTGAAAGGAGAGATTGTGCTGTGTGCCCACAGCTCCTTCCTGGGAGCAGGTAAAATTTGGACAAGGTCTCAAGTCAGAGATCACTGAAGTTTTCTTTCCATAAAACCTGTATTTCCCATACAGAGCACTGAGAGCAATATACCTTTCCAAGCAAATAAAAATGACATGGCAGATTTTTGTGTCATGGTCTGGCTTCATTATTTAGCCATAACAGCCTTTCTGCCTCTGAGTCCCACGGTGACTTCTGGTTTTCTTTCTTTTCTTATCAGCCTGTGCAGACAGGATCTCATTGCTTCCATTTAGGATTGCCACAGGCTGCAGTCAGCTCAGCTAAAGCTGCTGGCTGGGCTCTAATCATTTGCAGTGTGTTGTAATTGTTGCTGTTTTGTGCTTTGCTCCTTTTGCATTTCTCACCACGCTGCATTAACATGAGTGCTTCTGCGACTGCCTTGATATGTGACCCATTCCTTGGCTTCCTGCCATGCTAGATGAAATTTAAATTTCTTCAGTTCCCCCTACAAGAATCAATATAGTACTATCATTAAGCACATTTATCCTTTCCTGATTGTACTCTCCTTTTGTTTTCCTATTCCATTATCATTTTTATGTACTACTTGCTTTGCTTTAACTTGTATTCGCATCTTTTCTCTTCTCTGAATATCAGCATGTACTAGAAATAACTTCTTGCTTAGCCTGTCTCTTTTCTCTTCTGTTGTTAAGTTCTTGTTCCCTGTTAATAGCTGGGGTTGCCAGTCTGAGACCAAGGCAGAAGGAAATGATGATGTCAGTGCCAGGAATAGTCACTAAATCAATGTAGTTCAAAATTTCAGTGAGCTTGTGTCTCTGTTTAAAGCCTCAAGCCATTGTCATAGGGAATAATTTAACCATTTTTAAATATTGACATAACTGAAGAATTTTCTGAAGAGGCTTTTAGGAAGCTTGCAACTCTCCTGTAATTGGCTCATAAACTAGCTTAACTACTAATGGATTAACTCCTTGTCCTGTGAGAACAGGATGGCTGACACACTTTTTAGTCTGCTCTCTTTAGTACAGCGTATAGATGGTACTCTCTAAATGTGTGCTTTTAAAGGTCTTTCTAGACTGGATATTGGAAAGCAAATGGGATGCTTTGAACTGTAGTATGAAAGACAGCTTCCATATTAATAGCAGAAAAATGTCTGTTTTTAAACTTCTAAGATGTGTAGATGTTTAATGACATAAGAAGTTTGCAGTTTATTTGAAGTGATACTGGTATTAGGGATGCATGTGTGTTGGCAGTATTTCTTCCTTATATTTAATGAAGTAGGGTTTTTTGCATTGGATATAGTTTTACTGTAATATCTGTAATAGATTTGGTAGAATGGGGAAGTAGGGGCTGTGGTCATTAGCTTTCACTTATTTTCTATATGTTATTTGTTTGGCTTTGTATGAATATTTGTCCCTATTTTGCTATAAAATACCTTCAGCAAAATACTTGAGAAAGACATTTTTGCTTGAAGTAAGACACTAGCAATTAATTCCTCTTCTTTTGCCCTCTCAAAAGGAAATCACCATTGCCAGCCTTGTGTTAACAAGAGTTGTGTGTGTGACACAAATTTTGTGCATACAGAGCTTCCCACTTAAGACCAAAAGCTAATCTGCATGCTGCATGAGGCTGTAAAATCTGTTGCAGACCAGCTTGGGAAGGAATCTGTTCAGGGTAACACGTGTTTAAGCACATGTTTAAATTTTTTGGACTATGACGATTTTCAACTGAACTGGAAATGGGGAAGAAGAGGTAGTGCTTACATGGGGTTGCAGCTGTAATCTCGGTTTCAAGGCTTCTATTGTGCTTTTGCCATAGAGGCTTTGGGGAGTATTCTAAAGGGGAAAAATCCAAAATAGTTGCCTGCACAGCCTATTCCTCTGATGTCTTTAAGGTCCAGCAAAATGGGAGTAGTTTTGAGTGTATAAATATATTTTGTATATAAATGTTTTAGAGTCAATGCCTCATGCTGTAAAAGTCTTTATTCTAAGGGAATACACACTGAGTAAATTGCTGGTCCAGGTGAAGTGCCATTTGTTTGAATGGGGCAGGATTTCACTGAGTGCCACGGGCCTTTGTGGCAGAATGAGTTGCCACATGAAAGGGGGAGGAGAAGCTCCAATTAACTGTTAATCCTCTTGAATGTTAAGGAGATGGCAAGTGTTTATTTTTGCTTTATAATACAAAACTTGTTTGTTCGCCAAAATAAACTCAAAAGGAGGAGAGTATTATCCAGATAAGATAGGGTAGTGCTGGAGTTCTTCAAGGAGACTAGTTTTCCTGGAAAGGCAGTGAGAATGGTGGGAAGCTAGACTGGAGAGCAGCAGTGTGGATGAGAATTGAATAAAGACTCTGGTTTCAGATTTCCTGGAGAGATGAAATAATGTAATGGGAAAATGTCTTGGAAAATCATGATGACAAAGCAAGTATTGATGTCTTTTGTTCAGTATGGCTATATCTACTTGGACATTGTTCCATCCTTTCCCTGGTTCTTTCTACCATGGTGGCACAGTCAGTGCTGTGGTGGCACAGACACTACACAGTGCTGTAACATTTGTGTCTGTGAGGGACAAAATTTGAAGGTGAACCAGGGCACATCATTGCAGGCAATTCTCAGGGTGTGAGAACTGCTATCAGAGGAAACTGCTCTATTCCTACTACAAAACAACATTCAGGTGAGAATAATAATAGGAAATCTTGTTTTGGTACAAATAGATCACTTTGAAAAGTCAAGGAATAGGGACTTTTGAAATAATCTTTTGCTAGAGTTCGCTTACTGGGAGTGGGCATGATCCTTTGGCTTCAAATGATCTTCCAGAGGACAAGGACTTGATTCAATATGTGGGTTCCATATTCTTAGCCTCTTTATTCCCTGGGGACAGGGACAAGTTAAAGTCAGAGTATGGATTGGTAAAGAAATTTTGAGAGGGTTGAGACATAATATTTGTAGTATTTTTGACGATGAAGGCAGAATGGAATTTAAAACCAGGATCAAGTAAACTGTAAAAATGTTTGTCTTATTCCAAAGAAACTGGCTGCTTGGTCAGCCTCTTGACAAAAAAAAAGGTTGTGTGTTTATGTTAAATCCTCAGTGGACATCCAGTAGATTATTTTGTGGAAGTGAAGGGGAAGTGCAAGGCTTGTCTGATGGTGCACAAACAGATGGAGCATTTGGTCAGACTCAGCTCAGGATGCTGACTCCGAGTCTGTCTCAGAGATGAAGAATTATGAGAGCAGTCATACAGTGACACACTCTCCTGGCCTCCAAAAATTTATGATTCAGGGAATTTCTGAGCTAGACATGGCACCTTTCCGTTTGTTGGTGGTGAATACACTTTGTCTGAAATACATTCGGACAAAGCCCCTCTAAAACATGTGAATATACCTAGTTTACTAAGGCTGTGATAAAGGGAATAAGGAGGAGGCCTGGTAATAATTCCTGCTTGCAGTGGAAGGTGTAAGTCAGTCCCCTGGTCTGAGAGCAGCTACCATGTGCCCACCCAGATGTGAGGTTGGCCAAGGTGTACATGAAAGTCTGTCATGCAGCATTATAGCAAAGCTCCTCCTAAACCACTGGGAATGAGAAAGGAGCTCAGCTTGTAGTGCAAAGCTACATCAAAAGTAAAGAACATTCAGGAATGAACTGAACACTGCAAGGAAGGGACACCACCTTTGTGCTGTCAGACTAGGCAAAAAAGACTGGACTGCTCTATTATGAAGTTAAAGACTAATAGCCTTATTTTATGTGCCATGAGAAGCCCAGTCACAAGGAGAGACCAATTAGAGGTGTTCTGTTACCCTTGGAAGACAAAGAACTCAGGATAGTACATATGTTACAAGATTACTCTACTCAGCATAAAAGAAAAATTGGGAAGGAAAAAAAAAGTGAGAGGTCTAGAGAGACTTAAGCTAAGTCATATACCCAGTTCTGGGAAATGTACTTTACCAAACAAATACTTAGCATAAGCCAAAGATGCATTGTTTTGATGACAGTTCTTACAAATCTACCACAAGTTTGCTTTTAAGTTGGTACTTGTCTGGTCAGGCTTACCTCACAAGGTATTGAGTGTTCAAGTAATCATTAGATCACTAGAACAAGCAGGGAGGAAGCCTCTTGCCTTTAAAATGATGCAGAGCAGAACCTGAGTATGGCCAAAAAAAATGTGCATGTGAGATGGAATGAAGTCTCAAGATAAAAAAATGAAAAAGAAATGGAACAAGCAGAGGCTGGAAATAGAGGGATGGTAAGATAGATAAACAAACTTGCTAAGTACTTATATTGATCTCAGAAATCAAGCAATTAAAACATAAGGTACAGTGATAGAAAACAATTGTATTGTTTTTATTTATTTATTAATTTATGTATTTTTTTTCTCTTGAAGAACCACAGTGAGGAAACTGTGATTTGAGAAGCAGAATGAGAATGGTGTGCTTGTTCCTACTCTAGGCTGAGAGTAGGGAAAAAGCTGAGCCTGATTCAGTAGACTGGAGGTGATTTATTCCGGAAAAAACAGTAAAAGCACATACAAGTTATGTGTAATGTAACTATGTCCCTTCTGGTTTTTTGGGTTTTTTTTTTGTCTATTTTTGCCTTGCTTGTCCATTCTGACACACAAGGAGGCTGATGACACATGTGCATCTTGAACTAATCACAAAGCCTGTAATTTCTAAACAATTTTTGCCGTTCCAGGGCAGGAGCATGGAATGCCTGTGGGCTTGGATCATTCTGATGTTGCTCACCTGTATTAAGCCTGGTTTTGAGTATGTTTGTGTAGGAGATGTGTAAGAGATTACAGCCTACAATGCTTAGTTGGCAACCCAGAGCCAGAGGAAATGCCTGTACTGTCAGATATCAGCTACTTAGTCTTTGCTGAAAAATCTCTCTTTTTTTCAAGACCTTGTGCTCCTGCCACCCTCTCAGCTTCTGTAGACACAAGGGCATGCTTATGGTATGTGTAGGTTTTTGAGGTTTTCTCTTACCCACTGGGAATTTTCCATAGTTTATTTATTCTTCTGAAGGTTTGGTCATGAACCACATTGAAAACTGAACTGCCTTGTTTCTTGAAACGTATTAATTTTATAAACCACAAGCAAAATACAGTGAGGCAGCTGCATTGAGAGTTTTCTCATGTGACCCAGCACTAACCTTAGCTCTGCCCAGTCAGGCAAGCTGTGAGGGATGGCTCACTCTGCCCCAGCTGGGCTCCAGACAGCTAATGGTGAGGAATTACCAGTTGGGTAGACAAGATTCTGGCAGCCACCAGACTTCTTTTTCTTTGGGGTCTGATGAGTTGACTTGTAATTCTTGAATAATCTTGATTGTCTAGGCTTTTTTTCATTATTCTAGTACACGTAAGTTAAGTGAATTCTGCAGATGACTAGAGCAAAGGCATTTTATTTTTACTAGCTTTGTTCACTGCTTCCCACTATGGCCCCTTTTCCCAAGATCTTACCTTTATTGCACATTTTTTTTCTTTTTCATCCAATCTAGATATGAACTGTCAAGTCACGATGACCAAATGGCAATAATTGAGATTCCATTTTATTGTCTCTGAGTAGCTGACATTTTGTTCTAACTCTTTTCCTACCTGCCAAGTAAAGCTAGTGTTTTGGTACCTGGCTGGGAGAGAGGAGTGTTAATTGACTTAGCAACTTTCCCATGACTGAAGAAAATGACTGTAACAAAAGCAGCCCTAGTATTACAGTATCCTGTAGCTAAGGAGAGTGTTCTAACATGAGTCAAACAGGCCTGTGTGTTGTTGAATTTTATTGTTTCTCCTCATAATGCTTTGTAAGAGACAAGACCCAGAATGAGCGTCTCTCCAAACACAGCCTTCCTTCCTCAAAATCTTAAGTCCTCAGTCTTTTGCCTGATTTCTTCAACATTCTTAAACAATAACTGCTTTTAAATTACCTGAAAGGCTTGTGATACCCTCTGTTGGTGTCTGTTTCCTGTTTTCCCACATTTTGTTTCTTTCAAGGTTGTTTTTGCTTTTCTTATTCCAGCTGCACACAAAGAACCGTCTTACTCTTAAGTCATCATGACTGCACAAGAACATCTGTGTATTTTGTTTTATTCTTTTCTTTCTTTTCTTTAGTTTTTGCTTTTCCCCCAGAGAACAGAACAACTACCCTACTGTGTAAATGCCTCTCTAGTCTAGCCTAGTACTGATGCTCTCTGGTGAGTGATACTTCAAGTGGTATTATTGCTCCAGTGTTGCACTTTCCTGATCACCAGTTTGAGATTTCGTGAGCTGAAGGAGTCTTCTGGACCATTAAGCTTGAATAGCTGCCTGCAAACTATACTCCATGAGTTTTTGTAGTGCTGGTTTTAATCCACGTGTTCTTTCAGCCTCCACGACACCCCATGGCAATAAGTTTTGCAACTTCACTGTGTGGAAAAAGTACTTCCTTTTGTTTATTTTTAAGCCTTCTGTCTGGTAATTTCATTATTCTTATTTTGTGAGGAAATGTTCTTCACACCATTCATGATTTTGTAAGCTGTTTATGGATGGGTAACTTCTGTTTTTTGAGCTGGAGAGTACAGACCTGGGAGAGCTATGAGTGGTTAGAAGCCATCTGTTGTTCTTCTCCATGTGCTCTGGAGAGCACACACAATTCAAATTGCAGGTGCCCGGTGATGTACATTGCTGTGTTCTCTCCAAGCAGCTGGTAATACTGTTTGCCTTTTTAACCATTACTGATGATGGGTGTGATAACAGAGGGCTACCCACAAGAAAAACCTTAAATTCTTCTATGTGGAAATATTAGAATAGAGCCTGTCGTTGTACATGTGTATAGTTAGAGTACGCATATTTTTTGTTTGAATGAGTTCACACTTTTCATCATTCAAATTCATCTGTGATTTTTTAAAATTATTTTCTGTTTTGTTTGTGTAGTGATTTGCAAACTCTGTATGTCCTCAAGTGTAGATTATGTTCTCTAGGATCACCTTCTATTTTCTGCATACTCTTGAAGGAACTGCTTTTACTAAAACAGGAGTCAGACTCTCTCTGGCCACATGCTCTGACTGTTTAAATTTCACATAGTTCTTCCCATATGGATGAGAGCTCGCTTGGAATCCATTCACCAGCAGCAGAAAATTGGCTGACTGCTATAAAGCCATTGAATTACTATTTCATTTTAAGGAGCTTCCAGACTGCTTTAAGGAAGCACTGTAACACAGGAGTTTGTGTACACTTGGTGTACAATTGTTCTGTTAGATAGGAATGTGTTCAAGCTCCATCTGCCATCCTAAAAGAATTACCAGTAGTGCTGCTGTAGCTCACTGGCAAAGTGTTTCTGCTGTGAATGTGATCCTATTAGTGTAAAGACCACTAGAAGGAAAGTGGTCTGTCCTTTACTTGTAGGAAAATCAAGCTGCACCTGCCTCTCCATAAAAACTTCCTGCTGATGCTCACTGTTTTTTCCTCCTGCACTGACAGATACTCTGAGAAGGCTATTGTGTAAAGGTCCCTGTAATGTTCTTTCTGTTCACATCTCTCCTTTTTAAATTTAAAAAGTGGCATTTCCCTTAAAATTTTAAGTATTTGTACTACTACATGTGCAAAAAAAGCTTATTCTACACTTTCTCTGTAAGGTAAGCTAGGTGAATTTGGAGTAGGATTTGATTGCTTGAAAACAGGCATCTGGTCTATTTATGAGGTCTCTGAGAGATGTGGAGCTACCCACATCGAATTTACATGTTTCATGGGTACCTCGTGCCTCTCTGGAGCAGCATCAAGGGATGGTGGAAGAAACTAAGTCATCTCAAATGGCACTGTATGCATTACATTGAGGCAACCAAATAATGTGTTTTATGTGTTGCTTGATGTTGAGGGTTCCTGAAGCTTACACCGTGTATTTCCAGCTGATGCTGGGATAGAGTTTGTGACTTGAATTTTACTCTTTGTGTTGTAGCACTCTGCAATATCAGATATGTGCTTAATCTAGATGGCTAGGAGGCTTCTAAATTCTGTCTCTGTAGATGGTAAACTTGTAGTGAAATAATAGAAGTGTAGAAATAAAAGCAACATATGGCTTTTCCTAACTTTCTCTGTGGTTTTGATCTATGATTCCACTTGCGTATCCAGAAAACAGAACATAATTTTCTACTAGTGTTAATGAATTAGCAGTGAGGAGTTGACTAGGTTAGGGCTGTGCCATTGAGAAGCTTGTGAGTCAGTGCATTATTGGGGGCTGTCTGTATTGAAAGACAGCTACCTAGCCTTCATTCTGAGGGCCCATGGGCAGGACAATTCAGCTTTGAATGTAATGGATCATTTCAGCTGCCAGTGTGTGCCCCTTAGTGCCATCTTCAGTCTTCTATTTGTAGTGCTGTGTGAACCTATCTAGATTGGACCTTCTCTGGTACAAAAATTATTCCTGTAGTGATGCAGAATATTCCTTTTTTTCCTCCCTTTATGGAGAGTAAGTAAAAATAGAACTGTAGTTAAACTGTATTTAAAATCTACATTATATGTTACCAAATAACTTGCCTTGTGGATGAATTTGTGGACCACTGTCTGTTACTGAATTTTTCTCTATTGCTCATTCTAATATTCTTTTGCATTGAACTTGCTGTCACTGAAAACAATAAAATGGCTATTATTTTGCATGGGATGTTATGGCACCCAGAATATTGCATGATATTTCACAGTGCAATGATAGCAATACTCACTTGCCCAAAAAGCTTCATGGTTTGCCTTCACTGAAATTTTCCAGTTAAAATTGTGCAAATACATTAGCCCAGCAGGTTACCTGTTGGAAGCAGAATGAGGGAGAGTCTTGGAAACTGGCTTATCTGTCTTTGTTTCCAGCTGGTGCTGTACTCTTCAGTAGGTTTTAACTTCTGAAACGTGCAGCATTTTTTCAATTTTGGGGGTAGTTGTGTTGGGTTTTTTCTTATTATTTATTTTTCTGCCCCAAAGAGATATTGAAATGAGACTGCAAAAGTGCAACTTTCCCACCATTGTGTGCAGCAAGCCCCAATTAATTCCGTTTTGTCCCTTCAATGTGTCTGTTACTACTTGAGCGCAGAGCTGCCGAACATACAGAAGGATATCTATGTCATGTTGTTTCCTGGTCTGTAATTAACACAACTTTACAAATAAGCTCATGCCAAATTTTGCAAAAGCACTGAGGTCTTCATGAATGTTATTCTGAGAAATTACTTAGCTGCTTCTGGGATCTATCTGTGTGGGTTTTTTTATATTTCTGTTACAGAATAAATTCTGGTTGTGTGTTTTGGTGAATAAGTTGTCACAGAATTTTAAAGTGCTGACAGCTCTCATCTTGACAGCAGACTCCTACTTCATGAACCTTAAATTGCTGTGTTTGCATAATAAGAATCTTTTGAGTTAAGGTTTCTCAGTAATTTAATAGTATTTTTGACCCTTACTAAAGTTAATATTTAAGAACAAAATGTGTTCTCAAATTTAAGTATAAGTTAAATGTTTCTGTTTAGTGACATTTCAGTTCCTTAGTGTAAAGTATTATGAAAAAAACCCTACGAATTTTTTTTTTTCACTCCAGTCTCTTTCCATTTAATTAATTTATTTGTCTTCATTTTCTTCTTTTCTAGAGTTTTGGAGTGCCAAGGGCTGCCCATTGTGAACGGGCAATGTGATCCCTATGCCACCGTTACCTTAGCAGGACCCTCCAGGCAAGTATTGCACATTCAAGAGCTTCCATTTTATAAGGGTGATTTCTGTTTCCTTTGTCTATTAGAAATTTACTTTCTCTGCTGGACATCTGGGAGTATTTAGACACTGCTAGAATACATTAAGTGTTGGGGTGGGTGTGTGTATGAGCTACTGAATTATGCTAGAGCAAGTAATTTGAGACTTGTTTCAGTTTTGATTTATGTAAAGATCTGAATAATCTCTGAATAATTTGAATATCCCAGAGTACATAATTTGTGGTTAGTCTTAATGTACGCATCTTCTCACCTCACAGTTGGAGGCCAGTTTTTGAGCAAATTCATTGCCTAATTTTGGGCAGGGTGGAAGAGAAATGTGAATACATCAACATCTTGCCGAGTATGCACGTTTGCATGTGAATATTTAGTGTCTTCACTTTCAAGGTGTGACAAATTAATGTGTATGTCAAAAAACTCTCAATGGCTCAGTCCTGTAATTTGATATGTGCAGACATAATAGCATGGATAAAACTTGGAATGAGGTTTTAGTGATGAGATTCTGCATAATACTCTTCAGTTTAAATTTGGGATTCAATTTTCCCATCTGTTATAAAAATTTCCTGTGCTCTTGGATGTCACTGGGTTTTTTTCTGCTTATCTAGTCGTCTTTTATGTGTGTGTCATTTTAGAAACAAAATAGCTCTGCTGTGACCTCAAAGAATCAGATTTGGTAGCATGGGTTATTAATAATGTTTTACAACAATTTATTGAAAATACTATAAATAAGGAGCATTCTTGATAAATACTTACTTTGCATGCAGAGGAGTCTTTGAGCCTGTCTGTATTCTGTATCTTTGTCTAGGTGTGTTGTGCCTTATCTCTATTAATTGACTTGTATATTTGACTTGTACACTTTAAGCCTGTAATTTGTTTGAAATGGCTATTATTGAAACTGTAAGGAGATTGATTGACCAACCCTTGAATGTCCAAATTTACCTTTGTCTGCTTCCCTATGCCTACCATTCTGGATAATGTATGGCTATTGATAATGTTCTCTTCAGAATAAGGAGCATAACCTTATCCTATTCCTATCTGGGTTTTGGTGGGGGGGAGAAGGCTTGCCTCCTATCTCCAGCAAGCAGCATGCAGCTTATTCCCATTCACTGCTTTGTAATTGCTCAATAATTGTGCTGCCTTAATCGCCTCCCGTTCTACATCCTGCTTCCCAGTCCCCTCCCAGATGGGTTTATCAGTAAAGAGGCTGATTGGCAAGTGTGACTGATGAGATGGGGTTGGCAATCTGTCCTGTGTCCTGGAGGAGATTAGTCTCTCTTATCTCTCAGCTTCTCCTAGGAATAGTGGGATATTCTTAATCTGTACATCATTCTCCTCTCTGGATTTTCTAATGCCTCTCATTTTAGAGTAGGAAAGCTTTATTCAGCTGCAGTTATGCAATGACAAGCATAAAAATTTCAACAAACGTGCTGCTGTCTATTGTACTTAGAGTCATCAGACTTCCTGACCAAAACTCTTTCTGTGCCTGTATTATAGTTGGAAAAATATTGTGTACTGATGGACAGGCCCATTCAACTCACATGAGAAGTCTGGAGCAGCACTGGGAATTAGATCCAGCTTTACTTGACCTCTGTGAAATACACAGAGTTGTCCAATGAATAAGCAGTTACAAGCCATCTAAGCAGCTCTGGTGCATGAGAAATGAACGATAGATTCTGGTATGAAATTATTAGTAGGTCAGTTTTCCACATGGCTGATGTGCCTCTCCATCTGCATCTGTTTTATCTATGCCTGCAGAGCTGTAGGGTAAGATTGGTGACACAGGACAGCACACAGCTTTTCTCTTGTAGGTAGTGAGAACAAATCAAGCATAGGTTCATAACATTTGGAAGCCATCAAACAGCTGTTGGCTGGCCTGTGAGAAATGCATTGGCTGGCTTGAGCCCAGCAGCAAGCAGTCAATGTCTGTGTTCTCAAAGGCAGGCACAGCGGATGGCACGGCCCGTAGGGGATGAATGGGCAGTGCTGAGCTTGGTCAGGCCTGCTGGGTGGCTGGGAGGAGGTCTGCCACGTCTTGAGCCTACAGAACAGTAGAAATAGAGACTTCTGCTCAGCACTGGTCATGATAATTCACCACCGTATTAATTAAGTGCTGCTGGTGATGCAGGGAAAGGGATGCTAGTACAGCAATAAAAAATATTCTTACTGAAGAAGCCATTCTGGATTTTTTGATTGTCAGTGAAAAGCAGTGATTGATTTTTCAGACAAGAATTATAAAATATGTATCACAGAAATAGCTATGTCAGTCTTGGTCTCCTGTGTTTTTAGAGTATGAGGAATTTTTGAGTCATGTCAAGACTGAGACCATCCTCCAAATGTTCCTGCTCAGAGCCCCATTCTTGCCAGTTTGTACGGATAAAAGATTCGAGTATGTCAAGCAAGTGATAAAATAAGGGTTCAAGGAATTGTGTTTAAAATGGGATAACAAAATGTGATTATTGCCACTTGAGAGAAATAGGAATGCATTGAATCTCTCTCTTAAATGTGTGCGAGTGTCTGTGCCTTGCTGTACTGGAGCCACATGGCATTCCAGTTTTATCAGATAAATCAAGTGGATGGCTATTTCCTCCTCAGTGGCTCTGTTCCAGGATCACACTTCTACTAATGTTGTCTCTTACCCTTTTTTTTTTGTTTATTTTGTTTCCTTAATTCAGATCAGAAGCCAAAAAGACTAAAGTTAAAAAGAAGACCAACAATCCACATTTTGATGAAGTGTTTTATTTTGAGGTTGGTATTTCAAAGGAACGGGTGATAAGCTGAAATACTATACTGTGGATAGTTGGCACAGCATCCTGCTCCCTGTTGTGCCAGCTGTCATCTTTGAAGGCTGTTTCAAAGCATGGTGCAGGGGAAAGAAGTAGCTGGGCTCAGACTGGCCATCTGCTGAAGGAGCAGTATCCTGCTTTCACCTCAGGTGCTCTGTAGGAAAAGCTCCAAGTTGGGCACTTCTGAGCAACAGGCTTTACATTTAATCACAACTCACCCCACTAGAGTTTTGAAAAAAGCACATTTGAAAATCAGTTTAAAAGGCCCAAACAAACCACGCACACAGAGAAATTACATTTTTTTCTTAGTCTCTGTTTTTATAACTGCTCCATCCTATCTTTCCCAGTCAATGGGAGGAAGGTTATCTCCTTAGGAATGCTGAAAACTGCAGAGGAAAAATACACTTAAACTGGTTGTTCTGGCTGTCTACCAGTCTGTTGCAATACCAGTGCCTTTTTCTCCAAGTGGGTGAAACCTCTATAGCTTTATTTAATACAGAGCACTTTCAACAAGTCAAGTTAAGATAAGTATAACTTATATCAAAGTCCTCATTTTGGTTCTTTCTGGCAAGAGTAGCTGTAATTGTGGTGTATCCATACATATAAATGCATGTGTTTATAATTTCGATCTCTCTTGAAACTTTTCATTTTTTCTTCTAAAGTATGTGAATCATTCTCTTTTTCTCTTGGATATCATAGTCCTTGTCTATGCTTGACTGTTCTATTTCAGTAGACACCTCGAGAAAGTATCTGTTATTGTGAAGCTGAGGAAAACCAGCTAGAGTAGCACAGTGCAGTTGGCATAGATGGAAAAGCCCTTTCTGCTCATATGGCTTGCCTCATTCAGGTCACATTTGCATTAGAAGTTGTTGCTGGCATAGGGATGGCACCTAGGGATGTGGTTTCCTGAATGAATTCTGGGCCACAGCCACATCAGGAAGGGAAGGGGAGCTGGGGAGAGGGAAGCCATACAAGTGCTGTTGCACTGTGCAGATCTGAAGTGCACATGTCATTCTTGACATTGCTGTCTGCCCTCTCCTACAAAACACCATCTTTGCCTAGAAGCCAATAGGTTCTGCTGACTAAGCTAAAGTCTGTCATACCAACAGAAACAGGCTCTTGGTGATGTAATGTGTTTGGATACAAGGAACAGATTTAGCAAGTTCCTGATTGGCAGGAGCACTTTCTGTAGTGCCTGAAGGGCTGGAAGCCATGAGTTTAGGCCAGGATAGCTATCTAAGGTGATCTTTGCTCTGCTAGCCCAGCACCTCTCATCCTAGGATACAGCTGCCCTGCTCACAGTGAGCTTTTGTGCCTGCTTCCTGGCTCCATGAGACTCTATGGAGTTGCTGCATGGGCACAGTTAGAGGGCAGTGATACAAGAGTGATGCTATATGTAAATAAATTAAAATGGGCTTCCTTATTTTAATATAGGCAGTTCTGGAGGAGCTTGTCAGTGAGAACTTTTTTTATGAGAATGTAGTCCAGAAATGCAGACTGTAAGCCACAAAAACTTCACCTGATTCCTTGGCCTTCTGTTTGCTGCAGAAACAGCAAATGTTTGGTATATAAACACTGAACTTGGCAGGTGATGCCATACTGGGAGAAGAAGAGAGAAACAAAGCATCTTCCAGCTGGAGTTAGGAGGGAGGGAGCTGGGGGCTTGCTTAGCTTGCCTTTATGCAAGAGCTGGGTTGCATGCAAGTACCAGCAAAAGCAAAATCTGAACTCAAGCCCATGCCCCAGTTGTTCTGCTAACTCAGAGCAAGATGAATTCTGTGTTGGTAAGAAGAGAGTTTGGGAAATGACTGAATCAGACAGAGCTCTGAAATATAAACATAGCCTTAGTGCAGACAGAGCCGTCATAGATTTATGTCATTTTGAGAGTAGTTACTACAAATCAGGCTAAACGTCTTCAAGGAGCAAGGTTCTGTAGAACTGCTGTGACTGGGAAATACATTCACTAATGAGACGGGGGCAGACTTGTGGCTGGTGCATGCAAACGAAGTGCTCCGATTCCTGTGGAGCTGAGAGATTCATGCTGTTGACAGCCGTGTCACTTTCTGCTTCTAAACAGCTTCATCAGCTTTTCTGCAGCCTGCTAGCACACTGATTGTCCAAGCCTCCAAGGAGGAAGCTGATTTGTGAAAGACAGTGAATTGGTACTTTCCTTTCTACAACCAAAAAGTCACACAGATTTAATTTTCTACATGAAAGATAGCTTATTGTTGGTTTGGGAAATAGAAGGGCTTATTTAAGGGGTGTGGTGAGTGAAACTTGCACCTGATAAGAGCCATTTTCACCACTGCTTCAGCTGCAGCTGATGTGGAGCTGTGTGTGCAGCTACAGGAAAATGGCCCTCTTAGAGGAATTCAAGAGGGAAGTGCTGGGGACTTGTTTGTAAACTTGCATGTGCTGAAAAAAACAGAGCAGCTGATAAATGGCTTTCCAGCTTTCGCAGGTGAAAGGGACCAACACATCAGAGGTGTGCCCCCTTTTTTTACAGTGTCGTGGGTCAGCTACTTTAGCACTGTGGGCTGGGAGGTTCCTCATCTCCAGTTCCATACAGCTATCCCTTTTGGAATACCACTCTTGAGCTGTACTGGTGTGCACACTAAGTAGCCATATGGGTGAACAGAGAGATGTAGTACATGCAGATTCCAGCTAACCTTCTGAGAAAGTGTTTGCTTAGAAGGGATATGCCATAAGTTACACCTATGCTACAGCTTTTTGGAACAGCTCCTGTGTTAGACATAGTAAGAGACTTAAAAGTTGGCTTCATTATTAAAAATTACACCATTAGCTTCACAATAGTAGTAGAAACTGTCATTTGCAAGCCTGTAGGATACTTCGTGGGAACAGTGAAGTGTTTGCAAGGCTAGGGTGAGGAAATTTGTGTTTAACTGCTGAAGTTGTAGACTGTATTTAAATCCACTGTGCTCTTGAGCTTACCAGGTGCATTTGATTCCATTAGAATGGAGCATTTGCTCTCAAGTGCTGCTAGTAGTACCTTTTAGCTTTTGTGTATCATTTTGAAATGCCTGCGTCACACAAACACATATACAAAAGGCTCTGAGTGTCCTCTGACAAAGATTGTTTTTTGATTCCTCTCCACTTAGGCAACCGTATCATTGCCTCCCTTAATTGCCATTTGTGTCTCAGGTACAGAACAAAACCAAATAGTCAAGTTTACAATAAAAGCCAGTTTTTGCAGGTGGAGAATATTAAGCCACAAGTATATTCAAACGTACAATAAAGTTCAGCTTCTGTGTGCAACCAAGAGCTGAAGCCACACATCATCATACACCCTTGTGTTTGATCAGTTCCTGCTGTGGTTTCAGCTGGGTGGGGTAGCCTTTTTCTTAAGTTTCTGACACACTATGCAAAAAATACAACCACCAAAGTGTTTTTACAATGATGGTAGAAAACAAATTTTAAGAAATGTTTGTACAAAATCTTTTTATGCTAATGCTCTATACTTATTTTCTGTTTCCTTTTTTCTTTGCCTGTGCTTTCTTTCTTGTTAATCAGTCTTGCAAATAAGGTTGCAAGCTGCTTCTGATATGCATAACACAGGCTAGGGTCTCTTGGTCTGCTTGGTATTTGTTGTATGTGCAAGTTAAATTGATTTCCAGGATATCAGGACAGGAAGAACTTCCCAACGTTGTTTGGTTACACTGCACAATGTTTTTAAGGGTGGTTGTGGTTCCTCCCCCATGCTCTGCAGAGTGCCTCAGGGCATCTGTTGTACAGCTGTATTTCAAATACAAATAATTAATTGCCCCTTTCTTTCCCTAGATGGATTATGAAAGTGGTGCTCCTTTCAATGGTGTTTTTCTATTGTCGATGTAAACTTAAAGTGCTGTAGTAATATTAAAGATGGTCTTTCTCAGTAAAAAAAGTATGGAGTAATTGCTTATTTTTGGAAATGATGGTGTAACCACCACTTTATAGTCAGTAATCTGTTTAGTCAACATGTTTATTCACTTGCATGAATGTTTTCAGTATCAGGACTGAAAGTCACTGCTGATAGTAAAATACTGTGCTCTTCCAAAGCTTTGTAAAAGTTGTATCAGAATGTTTTTTGTATCAGATCAAGCTGCTAAAAGTTTCCTCCTTTTTATTAGGTTACAAGACCCAGTAGCTACAACAAGAAGTCCCATTTTGACATTGAAGATGTAGATGAAGTGGACAAAATGGAGATTAGGTAATATAAAATGTATTATTAGCACAAAAATGTCTTCCAGAGTCGTGTGACTTTGTAGTAGACTCTGTTTGCAAAATGGCAAGCATGGTTTTTCTGTTGATAAATTGAGTTTTTGTCACTGTATCTGTATGTTTATTTACCTCCACTCTCCTGTTGATTCTGTTTTGAATATGTGTGTCGGTTCTGATTCAGGACAGATCCTTATTATTTTCCTTTGTTTCTCATGTGCACTGTGTGTACACTAATACACAGTTGCCATTAAGCACGGCCTTTTATGCCTGGGCTCTCCTTTCCTCCCTCCTTCAGTTTCCCAGGACAGCCTAGAGGCTCTGTGATGCTCTAAGTTACAGAGTATGTTCTCTTTTATCACTTAATTTTAGCAACCTGTATAAGGTCCTTCTTCCCTGAAAGGAGACTCTTGAACTCAGTGTTTTTCTGGGGCAGAGACAGTTTCTCTTCTCTTTTGCCTTCCAACTTTAACCCTTTATTGCAAGATTTGGTATGATAAAAGTGAAATCGGCTCCACAGGAAAAAAGCAATTCTGATTTCAAAACCAAAACAATCCAACCCCACCATGTGCCACCCTTTTAGCACTATTTTAAAACCTGCTGAGGCAAGGCAACAGTGTCTGTGGGGACAGGTGAATATAAAGAGAGGTGAGAAGACAATAGGAGGTGCAAAACTTGAAAGTGTCACATATGTCTTACCATCATATACTATTGGAACTTGGAGGCTTGGGCCATCTGTATGCACAGGAAGTGAATGCTGCTATTTCTGCATCAGGTGGTGAGAAATTCCCCTCTCCTTTATGTTAGTATTTGCAGGAAGAATGGTAGCACTGCCTCCCTCTCCATATATTCTCACTAGAGAGGCAGTGAGGCATGTCCTGGAATGTTCCATAGTTCCTTCAGAATCACAACTGGTTATAAGGGAAGGAGGGGAGACCAGGAAAGGGGAGCAATAATTTCTCCCAGCAAGGAAAACACATCTCTGTTCATGAATGGATTGAGGGCTGTTCTGATGTGACAGCTGCTGGTTCGTGTAGCCTGTAAATGTAGTGTCCCAGCACTACAAGAGCATTAATAGATTTGTGTTTGCCATGGCTCTGAGGCAGGAAAGGGAAACTATTCATATGTGAGAGAGGCAAGAGCTGTGCTCTTTCACAGACAGCATTTGCGTCAGGCACTGCAAAGGTGGCTGCTTTAGGGGCAACCCACAGCTGACTCACAGGAGTAAATGCAAAGGCCCAGGTGCAGTTGCAGCTGAGCTGCTCTGGTGGTGTCAGTGTTGCAGCACAGCAGGTGACCTAGTCCTAGCACTAGACTATACTTCTGCAGTGCTTTGCATTGTGCAGGCAGATATGAAGTAACATGCCCCATATTCCATGAGATGTATGTGATGAACTGGGTAACTACACCATGTCTCAGAAATCTCAGTCTTGTCTCTATAACCATGATGCTCAGCCATGCTCTGATTTTAAATGAAAGCTAGAATTCTCCGATAGATTTTTTTTTTTTATAGTTTTGAAGGAGATGCTAGACATTGGTGTACAGTGGGTTACATATCACTTAATATTTCAGTGATTCTTATTTTGTATTATTGGACTAAATGAAATTATACAGTTGTTGTACTTGCTAAGTATATTTTCTGGACAAATTACTTTTCTGTAGCAATAATGTATGTGGAGCTGAGCTTCAGAAAAGTCTATCATTCCTGAAAACCAATATATCACAGTGTGGTACAGATGAATAATTTGAGAGGAGGCTTGCAAAATAGTTGGGAAAAGAATAAGCACTTAAATAACAGGAAAGAGCAGATAAAGTATTAGTCTTGGTCAGGCAAATTCTCCTTAGAGCTTTTGTCCCCTATGGGACAGTGTGTTTTTGTTTCCAACTTGGGCCCCCCTTCCACCCCCGCTCACTTCCTCCACTCTGTTTAGTGAGAGTTAGATTGCCCCCAAGACCTCTGGACAGATCATACAATTTATGGGTTTGGGGATTTGTTTTCTTTTTCTCTCCTGAGAAAAAAAATAAAATTCCACAGGGTAAAGAGGAGACTTAGTCTCTCATGATTTCTCTCTAAAGCTATGAAAAGTTTTCTCTTTTTGAGTGGGTGTAGGAAGTTGTAGGCAGGGCATATCAACACTTGGGGACCAGATGTTCTGGTGAATTCATTGTTTCTCCTCCCACTCTCTCCTGTTTGTTTCTTTCTGTGACTACAATCTGACCAGTTTCAGAATAACACTTGCCATAATTTTGCCTTTTAAAAATCTTGAGAAACAGTGATCTTTTAGACTCTGAGATCTGCATATTAACATTTTTAATAAGTGCTGTTTATTCTCTCTACTCCAAGAGCAAAAACCAATAACTTCAGAATTTGCCTGCCTGTTTTGCTTAGTGTGTAGTGTGAGATCTACTTTGAAATGTTAGTTCCTCTTGTACAGATCCCTTGCACTGATTTTTTTTTCTGTACCTGTGGGGAAACCCTTTAGCTCTCTGTTTGAAAGTGTTATTCCTAGTTAGCATCTCGAAAGAGTTTGGATAAACTAGAAACCAGTAGCCTCTAAGTACTTGGTAAATTTTGACTATGTAAATACACTTAGATTCCTCTCCTCCTCAAGATCCTTTTACCTGTCTGAACTGGTTAGCAAGATGATAGCCCATGAGATATGGAGAAAAGAGAGAGAAGGTTGGATTTTCAAAGAAGTTTTTTTTCCTTTTGGAGAGTTCTTGCCCTGCAGAAATACTGTCCAAATGATCAGAGACTGAAAAACTTTACCTAGCAGGCATGCAGTGTGAGCTGATGATGTGTCTAGTGTGTGACAGCTGATGCAAGAGACACTGTTGAGAGATACAAGGCTCAGAGGATTTAAAAGTAATGTATTCTGTGCTTGCATAAGATAGGATAAACCTTTAACAGGACTGTCAATATCTGTTCCTTGGCCAGTCTACTGTGACTTGCATGACCAGGAGGATTGTGTAAATATGTCCACAACTGGATGACTTGGCACCTTATCCAAATTAAAGTTGCTCTTCCAAAAAATTGTCATTAGTTGCAAACTTGTATTTCTTTCCATGTACTGTTTTCCCCTCCAAAAGTTGAAGGCACATTTAAGCTGTCACTTAGCTGCAAAATAGTCAGCTGATGTTATTTTTTAATAAAAATAGCTCTTAGAGAAAGCCTTAAAATACATACAGAAACAAATACTCTGGAGTTTGAAACCCTTGTCTCAAGGTGGATATGGCAGCATTTACCTACATGCTGGGTTGGACAGCATGAATCTCAGTGCAGTTGTTTTCCATCCAGATGTTGAAGAGCATATGAAAAGGACAAAAGGATCATCTATGGATATGTACGAGAACTTCCCAAATGTGAGGGACCGAGTACCAAAATTTGTGTGATCTTCAGTCAGTACACAGATTCTACCCAATGGTAGAGCTATCCTATGGCTTTGAATATCTCTACAGAACTAGTTTAAGTGCTCTAAGTATGTGTGCTTGACACAGGAGTCTTCCTAGGAGCTAGAAACTGGGAGAAATTGTATTGAACTAATTCTGTAAAGCTGCCACTTACCTGTTAGTAATCTCAAATTAGACAAGGACTGATAGTATGTAGTCCTTAAATAACTTTGTGCTTTTTCCCTTGGTGTCCATTTTACCTGAATTTTTCCATTATCTGGGATAGCCAGACAGCCATCTGAATCTTTATCAATATGGACAGTGGAAAGAGTACAGATGAGAAAAAGTCAGGCTGAATGATATTTTTTGCTAATGTTTTATGGAGGTGAATTGTAAGGCTTCAGAAGTCTAAGGTAAGGTTATCTCTTTACTGGTTGGAAACCATTGCTGTACAGTTTCAAGTAACTCATAGACTTGAGGGGAAAAACCTCAATTTGGAAAAAATGTTGGGGTTTTTTATTATTATTATTAAAATTTTAGTAGTATTTTACATTGTTTGTTTTTATTACAGGGTTGATCTTTGGAATGCCAGTAACTTGAAGTTTGGTGATGAGTTTCTAGGAGAACTGAGACTCCCTTTGAAATTTCTCCGACAGTCTAGTTCTTACGAAGCATGGTATTTGACATTTTTCTTTTGGAGAATAAGTAGAAACATATGTCTGCTCTGAAGACTTAAGAGTAATTACTGCTATGTGATAAAGTTTAAATGGATTTAATTTGTATCTTTTTTGTAAGCAAGCCAAAGTAATCTTAGCAAGTGTAAGAACAAGAAGTTTTGATAATGTGATTAGAGGTTTCAGTCTGCCTCTCTGTAGCATGTGGGAGTTCTAGTATGTTGTTTTTATATTATTTACTGCAGTTCATCAGCAGTGCTATGGTTTTAGTGTGTGGGTTTTTTATCATATCTACATAAATCTTTATGTTCAGAACTTCCCATGTTGCAGTTGGTGCAAAACAGACTGGCAAACTTAATTAAGTCAGATTCAGATCAGAGTTTGATACATATATAAATACTCTGTGTATCTGTACAGTTTCTCTATGCTCATGTATAGCCTGAGAAAATCTTGTGTTTCAGCACTAAGTTTCTGTCCTATTTTTTGCATATCAGGTATTTTCTGCAGCCCAGAGATAATGGTAACAAGTCATTGAAACCTGATGACCTCGGTTCCTTAAGGTTAAATGTGGTTTACACTGAGGACCATGTTTTTTCCTCAGACTATTACAGTCCGCTGAGAGATGTCCTGCTAAAATCTGCAGATGTTGAGGTAATTTGCTTGTGTTGTTTGTTGTTTTCTTGCAGATCATCTTCACGGGGGTCTCTGAATATCTGTCACTATCTTTCTGGCACATAGTTGTGTAATTACCAGAGAGGTCAGCGCTTCCTTTTCAGACCTCGTAGCCTTGTTAAACTCTGCATATCCCTTGTGCTCGTTTTCAGTCCTTGCAGAGATCTTTATTTGCATTCTGTATGATAGTTGAAGGTGGACCCAGGAACACAGTGGTTTTAGCAGCAACACATTCTCTGTGTTTTTTTAATTTTACATTTTAAAATGCCAAGTAAGCTTCAGTTTGATCAATTCTTTTCTTTTACTGGACAGAACAGTTTTGTTTGCATAATTGAGAAAAGCCCAAACCAAGAACTAATTGTGAGACAACAGCGATTTGGACCATATGTGCACAACTTTTTACAGTTGTAATGGTGCTTTTGTTTTTCTTAAGTAAAAGAACTGGGTTCAGTACTCACTGGGACTTGAAATTGCAAAGAATTAGATAGAGTTCATTCTCTTCACTTGCTTCCCAGGCAAGTGACATTTACTGAAAAGACAGCCATTAAAAATGTGGGGGATAAAAAGAGACTGTACTGTAATAATTTTTAAGCTGCTGCCCTCTTGTGCCCAGAATTTACAGCCCACAAAAACTGGGATGTAATGTCCACCCACGTTATATACAGATATTTGGATAACTGGCCATTGCAACCGCTGTGGGGGGTTCTGCATTAAGAAGCTAATGGGAATAGAAAGAAAGAATGGTTGTTCTGAAAGGATTTCTCAAAGTTTTTATTTTCCACCGTTCAGCCTGTTTCAGCATCAGCTGCACATATTTTGGGTGAAGTTTGCAGAGAAAAACAGGAAGCGGCCATACCTCTGGTCAGGCTTTTCTTACACTATGGCAGAATTGTGCCTTTCATAAGTGCCATCGCAAATGCTGAAGTGAAGAGAACTCAGTAAGTATCAAAAAACAAACTGCTATCGAAAATACCTAAACTTCATTGGCTAGTGCTAGAATCCTCCACTCAGTTTCTAGAAATATGCAATTTCAGAAGAAAATGTCAGGGTGATTCCTGTTCTTCCTAGCTGAGTGGCAGAGTTCTTTCTAAATTCTTTCACTGCTCTCAAGATCTGGTTAATTTGACCTTTAGGAGGAGTTCCCATCATTTGTTGTGAAAATTATTTGCAAGACAATTCTAACATGTGAGAGCAGGGATTTTTACTCAGTCTTAAGTATATATGATAACTGAAATTCTACATTACCTTCAGCTGTTCATATGAAATCATTTTAGCTTTATTGTGTGCTAATGAATCTTTCAGTGCCAAGTAAGTGTTGAATTTGTTCAAAACAACAAGCAACCTTCTTCCTAATCATGAATATTTAATGCAAGCTGTGTGTCTAATCGTCCCAGTTAGAGGCAAAGGATTAAGGATGGGATTGAATTTGGCATGGGATGGCAAAAAATGAAGAAAATGAAGTAGGATTTTCTTGGCAACTTCTTTTGAGTTCCTTGTTTGACTTACTGGCAGGGTGATAGTTCAATAGTGTAAAATCTAGTGTTCATGCCAAGCAGGTCCTAAAAAATATTTGTTGCCGCAGTCCTTGTGCCTGTCCAGTCATGCTCTTGACTAACTGTACAAGAGAAAATTGGGAGTGAAGGGGAATGACAGATACTGACTGTAAACTTCCTTAGTACAAAATAAAGTCTTTGTGTGGGTTGGCTCTTTTCAGAGTGTCTGGGGGGATCAAGTGTTTTCCTTCCTGTAGGTAGGTGTATTTTTTCTGAGCTGCAGGTTGGCTGAAACAGGACAGTTGCTGCAGCATGAGGAAACTTGCTGATCCCTAGTCAGCCATGTTCCTATGATAAAGCAGCAAAGATGATGTTTGTTTTCAAGGATTTCTGTCATTTGTAACAGGCAGTGAGCTTACTTTTTTTTGTGAAACAAAATGATGAATCCAGCAAAGTAATTGATCCTGTTGCTGCTTGTAAATGAGTACAACCATAATAAGCTGTAAAAAGCAGAAAAGATATGAGTGTGTATACGAGCAAGAAAATAACTTCAGATCCAGGTTTGATCCACTGTCATTAAGCACGGGTTTTATTGTACATATTGTAGATGAGATCATTGGTTATGTACCTATTTGCATAAAATAAATTGCTAAGCAGGGAGGTTCAGGTAAGTGATAGATCAGCCAGCTGAGGCTTTATCAGTCACAGAGGCTGCATGTCTAGTACAAGATGAGTTCTGTGCGAGAGATTTTTAGAAAAACACGAGTCTGCAAGGTGCAACATTGCCACACAGTTGTCAGAGCTGAACTGGGGTCTGCATTGTGTTATCACAGCACAATGCTCTAAGTCCCTTAGAAAATATGGCAGTTCCATTGGAGCCTGTGTTTTCTTCTTCCTCCCAGCTCACAAGTACTCATTTTGTGGGTGCAAATAGTAGGTCGTGTGCAATGTCCAGTGTAGCTGTGAGGTTAAAATCACTGCCTCTTTCGCTTATTCAAATTAGCACTGTTCAGTAGCATGTGAAAACAGATGTGTTTCCCACATTTGTGCTCTTTTTGCCCACATTTGTAGACCTCTTTGATTTGAACCTGTGTGTTACTTTGTGTTTTGATAGTGCACTGAGCACACAACACTAATACAATGAAGATCTGTAGTCCCTCTGGATTTTTCAAGGCTGCTGCTTTTCTGTTATACCTTGGAAGTGCACTAAATGCTGCGTGGTTGCATTTAATGGCAGGCTGGTGTCAAAGGGAGGTTTTGTATGTGCATTCAAACCCAAGATTCTGTCACCTTTCCCTGCTGCTTTTATTTCCATGTATTAGCAGTTCATTACAAAGAGACTAAATTACAGAAAATTGTTCACTTCCAGAGATCCAAACACCATTTTCAGAGGAAACTCGTTAACTTCCAAGTGCATTGATGAGACAATGAAACTGGCAGGGATGCATTATCTGCAAGTTACATTAAAGCCAATTATAGATGAGGTAAGATGAGTTCAGACTGTTTATTTGGTAAAATGTCGTTGTAAAGACCTTCAGGAAACAAATACAGCTTATTCTCATTTTAGGAACACTTTGTAAGAATAATGCTTAATAGCTATTAATAGCTTGTTTCTGCATTAAAGTCCTGTGTGTTAGGTTAGCCACAGCTGAGTCACCCAATTCAGAAACAGTTGGACTGCATTAAAGGAAAAGGAAAACTTCTGTTTATTAAACCACATTACTCTGTTTTATAAAAACTAGCATATATTGTTTCTGAGAAATTAATAAATAGTATATACAATAGCAAACTGTTGTGAAGCTATAAGTAATGTGTTTCATCCAGTGGGTATAAAAACATACAGTTATTCTTAGATAACTGTGCATGTGATGCACATACTGGAACAATGGTTTATTATCTATCCCGTCCAGAATGGTGGGTGTGGGTATTTTAGTGCTGTAATTGGGCAATACTTTCAGACCACAGACTTCCTTTAAATGATTTGACAATTTCTTCAGCTGTTCTTGTCTTAATGTTTCATCAGAAAATGTCAGGTTTTAAAGAATATAGATATACTTTCAAAGTTGACTGTTTTGGAAAAATAGGACTTTTCTTGAACGGCCTTGCTTGAGAGAGTCTAAAGAACAGTTCTGCATTTCAGTTGAAGGAAAGGGTAGAATGAATTAATGGTACTCTTTGGAAAAAAATAACGATCACACATAATTTGCCTTTGCTGTTAAAAGAAAAATTACTGTTCATATAGTTGGCTTTTGCCTTTTACTTCTCATCTCAAAAGCTAACAGCTGATGATTTTTACAAAACTTTTTGTACTTGTAGATAAACTTATATATCAATTGTTCACTATTTTTTTTTCTAGATCTGCCAAGTCCATAAACCTTGTGAAATTGATCCTGTGAAATTAAAAGATGGTGAAAACCTGGAAAATAACAGGGTATGCATTAGATTTTGAAGACAGTCTCGGTTTGTGCCATCAAATTTAACTGAGGTCCTCAAAAGTTTGATCTTGCAAATAATTTTGTCATTCCTTAAAATACACTGTAAGCTTTCTTGACACCACCCTTATAATTATTTCACAACAGCTTTACATTATGCTATAAATGCAATACCTGTAGAAAGGTAATGACTTCTTCTGCTACCCTGAAGACAGTGATAACTTAGCCTGTGGCTAACCTGGAGAAAAGGAGGCTCAGGGGAGACCTCTCTCTGTAAGGAGGTTGTAGCAAGGTGGGGATCAGCCTCTTCTGCCAAGTAACAAGTGACAGGATGAGAGGAAAAGGCATCAAGTCGCATCAGGGGAGGCTTAAGCTGTATATTGGGGGGAGATTTCTTAAAGGTGGTCAGGCACTGGAATAGGCTGCCCAAGGAAGTGGAATCAGCATCCCTTGAAATGTACAAGAGGCATGTGGATATGGCACGTGGGGACGTGGTTTAGGACTCAGTGATCTGAGAGATCTTTCCGAGCTTTAATGATTCTATGACTCTGCTGATGATGTAGTAAACAGTGCTAGAAGAAGGAATGATTTGCCAAACGGCTCTATCATGTAATGTTTGGTTTGATAGGAATGATATTTTTACTCTTCTTCTTGAATATGTGCATTTCCCAAACAGTATAATTGAGTGAGAGTTTGTTTTTCAAGTGTATAATGTTGAAAGTGGGAATCTTTTAATGATGCCACTATGAATAAAACCAGGAATAGTACCACTTTCCACAGCAGAAAATTATACTAATTTTGTCATAATCTTTGCATTTTTCAGGAAAATCTGAGGCAATATGTTGATCGCATTTTTACTGTAATTACAAAATCTGGTGTAAGCTGCCCTACAGTGATGTGTGATATTTTCTTTTCACTGAGAGAATCAGCTGCCAAACGTTTTCAAGGTGAGTTTATATATATTGTTTTTATTTTACTTAACTGATAGCTTTTAAATGCAGTAGTCTAGCAGTCTGCATGATCCCTGTTGGATTTAGTAATTGAACAGCAGCTTATGCAAAATAATATTTGCAGTATATTAATGCTGTTTTCTCATTGATTATTCATTCCACAAAGGAACATGATTTTTGATGATGATTGGAGTTTTTTCTTAAACATCTTTCAAAGGAAAACAGCATTTAAAAAGATCATTATGCCGATCTTTTATATGTTCAGTATTTGCAAAGCATATTCAATTATCAAATGTTCAGGATTTTATAATGGCTCATTCTTCAGATTCTCTGCAGTGGAATTATTTTCTGCTTATATGTCAATCTGTAATAAAAGCCAGTCTATAAACTGGAGTTACTGCAAGCTGACTGCTCTAGGAGCCCATGTGCTACAAAGGTTTTCTGGCTGAAAAACAGTTGTTTTCAGACAGTTCTTTCCAATCCCTCTTAGTTGTTTTGACTCTGTGAGAGTAAGTGGACAATGTAAAACCATAATTAAGCAAAACAATGATGCTATGTATTTTCATGAAGGGAAGCAGATTACAGTAGGGAAGTTTTAGAGAGAGTAATACGAGTTCAGCTTATAAACAGTCACTTTGGAATAGGCAAGCTCAAGCGGAAAACCATTGACTGTGCTACCATACCCTTTATTTTATGTTTAAATAAATAAGTGAAATATATTTTCTGTAGCTACCAAATGGATACATTAGGAGTCTGTACAAAATTTGTTCTCAGGGCTAGAAGTAGGTAACTGAGACTTGGCCTCTGTGCTGAACATTTCATAAACTATGTAAATTATTCATCATACTTCAGTGCATATATGGAATAGCAGATGTCTGTGAAATTCCCTACGTGGTGGAAAAGTGAATGGTGTTCTTGCAGCTTATGTTGTGAAACTGCATATTTTTTAAGGAGGCTCTCATTGACATTCCTTCGGTTAGGCTAGCTGATCTCTGGCTCCAAATCCTCTATCATCAGTTAATCCTGTGACTCGCAAATATATACATTATCCAGCACATGCTCGAGTTAGCTCTCTCAAGGCTCTGATAATTTCATGAGGCTTTTCAGGAAGGATTATTGAAATGCTGAGTAGAGGTCTTTTTCTTTCTTTTTTTTTTTTTTTTTTTTAAATAGGTGACCTAGATGTAAGGTACACAGCTGTCAGCAGCTTTATTTTCCTGAGGTTCTTTGCTCCTGCCATTCTTTCTCCAAACCTCTTTCAGCTTACACCACACCATCCAGTGAGTACTGTATCAGTTTTTTTCTAGCTGTGTTTATGGTTCTGTCACCATAATCTGTCTATCAAGATTCTTTCTTCAATTCTTTTAATAGCCTTTAGGAAAAGTATCTTTGGTAGTTCAAAGATCTATTATATCTGTATTGGATATGCAGCATATGTTGAATGACTATGTATATGAAGAACTTGGGAGATACTGGAAAAAGAGTGAAATTTAAGGACAAACAAGATAGATGGTCTAAGCTGCTGTGGAAAAAATGCTCATTGCTTCGCTCTTGACACATCACATTAATGCTGGATTGATTAGAAATATTTTGAATATTAAACAACGTATGCCAGGCTTCCAGTAGTTGTTTTTATTGGGAGTGGGGAGGACGTGGACAGCCTTGTTTTTGTTTTGTGGGTGATTGGATCTCTGAAGGTTAGTAGGGTAGCTATGGAGCATGATGGCTTATGAGCCAAAAACCTTTTAATATAAAAGCAGCTTTTTTTCCTGCAGTGTTTTATTGGGGATCTTTTCTAATATTTTATTACTCTTCTGGAAGTAAAATAAGAAAGAAGAAATATAGTTTACCTTCCTCTATTCATTATTTTAAATAGCTAGTCCATATAATATTGTTCTCCTTCCTAGGATCCTCAGACTTCTCGAACTTTGACGCTTATCTCTAAAACCATTCAAACACTAGGCAGCTTATCAAAGTCTAAATCTGTAAGTATGCTATTTTCATTTAATGGCTTAATTTAGGAAAGTGATTTTTTTAATCTTTTATCATTAATTGTAATTAAGCCTTTAAAATGCTTGAGTTGCACTAGGCTCATGCAAAACTGGTTATGTTTGCTTTGATTATAAGCCTGTCATATTTAGAGGAAAACTAAATCTGTCTTAATCTGAACTAGATTTCAGTAAAGCAAAATTGTGTGACCAATTTAGAAGTCTGTTTCAGAGCTCTTCAGTTCTTTTTTTTGGAAGAAAGACAATGATCAGGAGAACCTGTGAAGTTCTCTACTTAGCTGTGATACATGATTAGCTCTACAGAGCTTTATAGATTGTTTCAGCATTTTAAAACTCATCTGAGAAAGGTCAGCCAATAAGGGGAAAGGCTATAATTTCCTTTTCATACCAGTTCAGTTTTCTGTCAGTGGTGAGATTAGAGCTAGATACTCTGGATGTTTGACTGAAATAAGGGAACCTAAGGCACCACACTGTTGTAACTGGTGGTAATTTGGGGTGGTTGAGGTCTTGCTAGGATTCACACAGGCAGCTGTGAGTGACTGTGTTACCTCAGTTATGAATCCTTCAAGACAGGAGAATTCTTTTTCTTACACTTCTTGTCAGGAGGAAAATTTAAAGCCAAAGCAGAATTTTGAAGTATTCGAAGAAAGCATTATTAACTGTGGTAACTGAACATATGAAGTGCATTCTGCTGCCTCTCTGAAATAAAAGTTTGGTACTGTTGAATGTGTGCTGTATAACATGAAAGTAGAACTCGCTTATTTTACTTCTGGCTAGAAAAAGCCCTGTCTGTCTGCAGTGACTTTCCTCTTGACCTACTGCTATTAAAAATTATATTTTCTGTATAGACTGTATGATAATAATGCATGGTTTTGGCTTTGTATTTCAGGCCAATTTCAAGGAATCTTACATGGCTACATTTTATGACTATTTCAATGAACAGAAATATGCAGATGCAGTAAAAAATGTAAGTAATGCATGTGAAGGTTCTAAAAACCCAGCTGTGCTGTTGAAGTTAAATCCTAGAAAGCAGTACATACTGTTGGTAAACCAGGAAGAGTGTTGAGAAAAGCAGACTCCTGATAACTAATAGTCAAGGAAATTTTATCAAATTATACGCATGTCAACAGTTAAATTTCTTTGCATCTATTTCTAATTAATAAAGAGGTTAGATTAACTAGCTGCTGCTTAGAGCTTTTGAGATGTGTGTACTTTGTAGAATGCTGCAGATCTGTGATGAAAATTGCTTAGTCCAAAAGGAAGTGAAAGATCCATGTAACAAAGGAGAAGCACACGAAGTTTTGGGCATCTGCAGTTCTACTGCTTAAGAGCATTTGTACTATTCTTAGGTTACAACCCAGGAAACCTCCCAGATTCCTCAAGCTTCTGCCACTACCTCCTATTTAACTACTTTTACAAATACTCTTGTAGCTCTGTGCTATGCAAATGTTGAAAGATTTTCATTTGGGTAGTGGGGTCTTGTCATTTTCACACCTGCTTTTTGTTCACCTTTTAGTTTCTAGATCTAATTTCATCTTCAGGAAGAAGAGATCATAAGAGCATAGAGCAACCTATATTGCTTAAAGAAGGGTAAGTATGCATGTGCAATAAAACCATCTACTCGTGTGCTTACTACCATTCCAAGGCAGCCATCTTTTTTTCTGCCACCCCTGTTCCATTCATGCAATCAGAGAAGAATGTAGGAAAATTCTTGTGTTGCAGTTTCTGCTCTCTGTGGTTGCTATAGCTGATTTGAACGTATTTTCATTTGATTTAGACGCCTTAATAGAAATGTGTTTTGAAATAAGTGGAGGAAAGAGAAGCCTGTAGAACTTAATTAGCTCAGCTAAGGCAAAATAAACTTAGATCAGCATTGTATTAAAATCAAGCTGGGGTCTTTTTCCTGAACTACAGTGAACAAAAGCTGTAAAATTCCACTGTGAAGGCAGTGGAAGACTGTGAAAACAGATACTGAATAAATTAATGAAAGCAAATAGAATTTGCTTTTGCTGCCCTCTGAGATACATATGCTAACTATTATCATGGCCATTTCGAGGAAAATTTGACATGCACTTGGAAGAGTTTATAGTTTTAGTACCTTTCCTTTTTTGGGAAGTATGTTCCATATGCTGTGTTAGTTTCAGATACCAATTGTTGACGTTTTTTGTTACAAAACTGGGTTGTTAAGATCATCTAAGTGCACTGTAGAAACAGCTTCTTTGTCAAAATTTGTCAGAGCTCAGTAAGCTCAAATAGTATTTGAAAGTAAGCTTTCATGGTCATTTTAAATAATGCAAAATCTACATTTTCAGTGAAAACATGACTACCTCTTCTATTTAACCTTGACAGTTCACTTCTCTGATAAACCTCTGTCCTTAGAAGCATTTTTGTCTATTTTAATTCCATGCATTTATCATCCTTTTGGTTTTCAAAATGAATTTATAGTCTGTAACATTTACCCTCTAACTGTAAAACATTTTTTCTGCCTCTGTCTTTCTTTTGCTCCTGTCTGATTTTTTCCTGTCTTTTCTTGCTCGGCCTGTGGCTGCTGTTGTAAGGACTCTTAAACTAACAGTAAAGAAAGTTGATGGTAATAGTTCATGCAGGTAAGATGGTAGAGGCAGTTGCTGCTTTGCTGTAGCTACTGGCTGACAGCATGTCCTTCGCAGCAGTAGATTTGTCTGACTTAACTTTGGGGAGGAAGTACTCTGTTTAACCATCCTGACATGCCTGTGTAAACCCAGCAGAGAACATTTAGTTACCCATTTCTTGATGTTGACATTTTATTTTCCTTAAAACAAAAACCTGCTGTAAATAGGGAATAAAAGATTTCTATCAATAGGCAGGGCACCAAGGAGCACTGTATGGATCCTGAAGAACATGCTGAAAGTGATGAAGAGGCACTAGGCACTAGTAGGCACTTCTTAAGTAGTATTCATGTAAATTATTCTCAAGGTGAAGAAGTGGCCTTCAGCAGTCTTTTTTTTTTATTATTTTTTTTCTCTCTTTTTACATCATTGCCATGTTTTGTTGTGGTACTTTTCACAGCCTTTGATTTGATTCTTCTCCAGACTGAATAGCTGTTTAGTGGGGTTTCTATTTGCCTTTGCAATATTTTTGCTTGCTTTTGTGTGTTTAATCTATCTTTGCCTCTATTAAGAGTATCAAATGGAAAGCTATAGCATAAGTACTTTTGAATGAAAAGATTAGTCGTTGGCACTTGGGTTTGCTGACATCAATCATGCCGTCACTGCTTAGCAGCTGCCTGCCTGGTTCTTCCCAAAAGGAAGAGAATGAAAAGGAGAACTATTTTTTTGTTGGTGGTGAAAAGGGCATGTCAATACTTCCAAGCAAAGCTAAGGTGGATCCAGATTGAGGTCTACCATAAGCATGAGAAGAAACAGCATCCCCAACCACCTTGTACTGAAATGGGTTTAATCTTGGACTTTTTCTCCCTTTGTGCTTCTGTTTCTCTGACTTTTCATACATCCTGCAATTGCTAGAAACAAAGAAGTTGACCTTATAACTTAGGTGATTAGCATTCAAAATCACAGATCTCTGTAAAATAAAAGCACATTTTTCACTTGGCTGTGCCAGCTACGAAGTATTTAATTAGAAATGTGCTCTTAGCTCTGCCATATGGAGTATGCATCTTTCAAAGAGGGGAGACTGTAGTTTGCAATTTTAAGTCACCTTTAAGTGTTGGCATGAGAAGGACTAGAAACTAACTTGAAGAGCATGTTGTCCTGCCCAAGGGTATCAGTTCTTACTTTGAAATTTGCCTTTACCTGGAACTATGAGGGCTACTGCCAATGGGCCTGGTGAGGAACTGAATCACATGGTGTTATTAAATATTTCTCAAGTATTCCAAGAATAAGGACCAAGACAGTAACTGTCTGACCGGTTTAAGAATGAGAGATGTGTAACTATAATCAATTAAAAAAAAAATCTGCTGCTGTAGACAGTCTTTGTCATCTTTTGCCCACACAGCTTGGAATGAGCAGCAGGTACCAGCCCAGCTGGTTACAAAATAGTTAAAGTCTGAAGGAACTTGGGTTTCTGTTTGAACTTTAAACAGACCTGTGGTTTGGTCAGATGTATTGTAGTTATTGTGACTGAAGGTACCAGAAACAAGAAACAGTATTAGCTATTCTAAGCATTTTAGCTGTTCTAAGCATTTTAGCTCTGCTATTGAAAAGAAGTCTTAAACCAGGTCATTTGCTGTTCTCTCTGTGTGCTCTTTGTGCTGTATAGTGCCTTCCTACTTGATAAAAACTACTCTGTAGTAAGTAGTTTTTACCCACTCCATTATACAGTTCCGTATTTGGCACAATAGTTAATGTAATGTGTAGAATAGCTGTTATCAACTCTCTACTGCATATGTACATGCATTTTTATCTAACAAAAGTGATGCTGAGCAGTATGAAGTCACCAAAGTCACACTGAAGCTTTTGGATTGATGTAGTGATTAAGAAAGTGGTGGATGCATCACAGTATACCAGTAAACTAATTTCACAATAAATTCATTCAAGTTTGAAATTAATTAAAACTGACAACTCACTAAATGATCACCCCTAATCTGCTAAAAAAGGGGTGGGGGTGCTCTACCTTCTAGCCATGAGATCACTTTGTATGTTACTGAAATTGCATTTCAACTGCAGTATCTATGTGCAATTGCAAATGAGTCTGTGGAAGATCCTGATTTTGTTTCTAGAGCTTGAGAGTGATTAAAGCATGTAACAGTATAGTCCCTGTTCTCCAGAGGCTTTACACCTCCCTTTTAATTATTACACATAGTCTAAACTTTTTGAGCTTTCTCACAGCTTAAAAAAAAATATATTAAAAAAGCTTGTAGAGTCAACAGGTCGGGCTTAGCAGAGCAGTACTAACAGTGTTCTGCCTTTTTTCTGCTGTACCAGGAAACAATTTAGCTGGATTTGTAACTGCAGAAAGGACACAAATTGCAGCTCAGTTAACTAACTACAAGTCAAGTTACATGTCTCGCCCCTCATCTAGGTCTGGAAAAAGGACAGGCCTAACTAATAGATGCACTAAACCTATCCAAATGTGACTCTTCTCCCTGCCAAGAAAAGACCTCAATAATTAGAAAACACTCTGTGTCCCCTCCTAAAGCTTTGCAAGTGCGATGACATTTATCTGTATGCATATACATATATGTATAAATCTACGTACATAAACATGCATTGTAACAATTGGTGCCCTGTTTACTAGGTTCATGATCAAGAGAGCACAAGGACGAAAACGATTTGGTATGAAAAACTTCAAGAAAAGATGGTTTCGCCTGACAAACCATGAGTTTACTTATCAGAAAAGCAAAGGTAACAAAGGTTTGCCAGTCTTGTTTTGATACATTGAAGCAAAGATTAAACATGAGGATTGTGTAGAAGACTGAGATCAAGATTTGTAACTGTGGAAGACACATTGCAGGCATGTCTGTCAGCCTGTATGTTCTTGCTCTTTTATTAGTGTCTTTATTGACAATTAGAGAAGCTTCTTGGATAGCACAATACCCTGTAAGTTGACAAAGCATTTGATAATATTTGTCTAGTATCAATTATTAACATCATCTGTAGGTTTCACAGTTACCTAGATTGTCCTAGGAAACAAAGCTTACAAACCTCAAGCTGGAATTTGGGTTTGCATTGACCATTCTGAGCTGCATCTCAACATATGCTCATAAATTCTGTAGCATTGGCACAACTGGATGCAGTAGACAGGGATTCACCTGCAATCTCTGAATTTTTAAAATACGTTCACTTAATGTTGCCTAAAAGCAAGGATTTTACTTTTTGCCAATTGTTCCTGTTTGTTCAATAGTACAGAACAATTACCACTTCCTTCCATCGTGTAAGTACATAGGGAGGAAGAAAGATAAGGAAGTATGTTCAGATCACGCCAGTCACTATTTCACACTCAGCTTTGAGGTCTTGCATCACCACTACTTCAGTTCAGCTGACAGGAATAATTTATTTCATTATCACCTTTGCAGTAAATATACTGTGTACTGCTGCAGTAATCAGTTTCTAAGAGGTTTGCTAGCGTAAGGTAGTGCAGCTGAAAACAGAAATGTACTGAAGATAATACTTAAGGACCATGCTAGCAAATCTCTGCTGAGTGAAGGATTTTCCCTCTTTTCTATGCAGTCAAAATGATCTTCAAAGAAACTGAATCAGCCCTTAGAAAAAGGGCAAAAGTTGACGAGTTGTAGAGTAAGTGGCTCATTATCTGTGTGTCTGTGTGTTCTGCAGGTGATCACCCTCTGTGTAGCATTCCAATTGAAAACATTCTGGCAGTGGAAAGACTAGAGGAGGAATCCTTTAAAATGAAAAATGTAAGTAGGTCATCTTTATTAATGTATTTGTTAGGCTGCTCCAGATCCACCAGCCTAATCGCCTTTTTCCCTTTTGTAACCTGGATTGGATTTCTACTGAAAGACGTACAACCACAGCTGCTTGTTCTGTATATAGGAGCAGGAGTTTCCAAAAGTACAGCCCATTCAGATTCTTAGCAGCCCAGTCAGCAGTCTTTGGGTTTCGTGATCTGCAGCACACTCAGTCCTGAGCACTGCTGCTCAGCTGTCAGCTCTGTAAGGTCACACACAGATAAGATGATCGAGTCCCTGCCCTTTCTGCCAGGTCTCTCTGGTGGGAAGGAACTTGCTGCTTATAATTGTGAAGGATCACAACTTCTTTATTAGCTGTTAGGTTTCTTTATTGGCTCATGAAAGTACATATCTATATATGGATTTGTATATTTTTATTTAATTTGGGTTAGGTTATGTACCAAAACTTCTTTGCTGTGCTAGTATGGTTTACCATTTTGATTGCCACGTTAGGGAATAAAATACAGCTGTATTTCTCATGCATGGAACACTACTGCCAACTTCTGTATTGTGTAAGAAGAGACTTGATTAGTTTGGGTGATGTTGGGAGCCTTTTTCATACACCTCTGCCTGTAAAGCTGAGTCTAGTCCTTTAAAAATTGTATTTAAAATTATACGAAAAAAAGCTCAGTTTTTTTTCCAGTTCTGAACATGCATCTACTGCAGACTTATTTATACACATGAATGATTGTGACTTTTATATTTTTCTGCCTGTAAGTCTTTCCTGCCATCTACACTGCTCGTGAGTACCATGCAGGGCAGTGCTTAATCCTGCCCTAGATATTAGGTTCCTCAAACAGCTCTTTGTTAAAAGTGAATTACAGTTCTAGGCTCTTCAGTATTCCCCAGTTTTAGGTATTATTTTGGTAGCATCTCTCTCTCTCTCTGCCAAAACGTGGAATATGTTTCAGTTCCACCTGCTTCTAGAACACATCTCAATTGTAATGAAGTTTGCTCTGGTGTTTATAAGTCTACTACATAGACAAAAACCAACCAAGCTGCAAAATAATTTAGGCTATCAGAAGGCAGCTGTAACATGTGATGAACTGTTGCCAGCTACACTCTGCAAAATAACTTAATTGAGCTAAAAGCAGTCACACAGTTGAGATATAGCTCACTCCTCTCTACAGACAGTGAGTTTTAATTCTGTAACTTATTCTGAGGCTTCTCAGCTAGACTGAGCATCCAAAGTATGTCTGTATTGTGAAGACTAATTATGGGGAAAATATACCTTTATTGTTAACATCAAAAACCCTGTGCTATTTTGGCTGCTTAAATTCAGTTTTACCTGGGAAATCAAGGTGACTACATCCATTCCAGAAAGTAAGATTCAGTCTTTCCATAAACAGTAGAAAATACTGTTACCACCTTCTTGTGCTGATATATTCCTATTTTCCTTGCCATACATAAATAGATTACTGCAGCAAGATCAGAATTCTCAGAACACCACAGCAGATGTATTTGCAATGGATATTCCCTCATGAGTGCTTGTGTGATAAAAATTCGCATTTTGTATAAATATTCTGTGTATCTGTGCTCTGAATTGTAACAAGTGTGTCCTTCTCACTCCTGTTAAATCTGCCTGTCTGGCAGTAAGGCCAGTAGCCTTTGTTGTTCTTAAGCACAGTTTGGGGAATATGGGGGTGGCTTTAAGTACTGCTTGGCTCTTTTGTGCTGTTTGAGAGGCAACTGGTGGTTTTGGTAGTGTAAAGGTCTTGCAGCCACTTGAAATTCTTGGCTTAGTTGTGGGCTCTGCAGTAACTGCTGCCATATGTGGGATCACTTTGGTTGGTATCCCCTTACACAAAGCCATACTCCTTAAATCTGTTCCTTTTTTGCAATGCAGGAGGCTCCATTTACCCCAGCAGAACATTAAAATTCTTTTCCCTGTAGCTCTGTGTTAATAGAGCATTGAACTGCGTGCTCCTGTCTTCCTTTTTCTTCCTTCCATCCCTGTTTCCCAAACTCAAATTGCCAGTTATGCCCTGAAGAGTTTTATGGAAAGGACTCTGGTGTTTAGTTGGCACTGTTGGACTGACCACACCAAGCAGTTCCTACACTGCCATGGTGTATCGTGCATTTCTAATTATTGTCTGATACCAATAGGGATACTAAATCCAGGGAAATGGTTGTTTGAGCTTTCCCTTTGCTATTTGGAACGATGCACATCTAAAAGGGTCACAAAAGAAGAAAGGGCTGTGCTTGGTACGACAACATTCTCCCAACCAGCTGCGTGCAGAATTCAAGCCGATATTTCAGGACAGTGTAACAAACAAAGGCAAATTTCAATTTTGTTTGGTCTGGTTTGTTGTTATTGTTTGGTTTATTTGTATGTTTTTTGTTGGGCTTCTTTTTGTGTGTGTGTGTGTGTGTGTGCACCTCTCTGGTTTTCTTTTTACAACAACACAATGAAACCAGCTGTTTGGAAAATTGTATTCCATATGATATGGGCAATGTAATGTCTAATGATGTGAATCATCAAAAAATGAAGATGTAGAGGGGAAAAGTATAGTTTAGGCATACCTGAAAGAGAGAAGAAAATGCATTAAAATTAAGTATTTGCAGAAGCTAGAGGAAATGGAGGCACTGAGTTTCTCTGTCACCCTTCCAAAACTTGGAGTTGCAGCATTACTAAAATTGCTCCCTGGAGGCTGACAACAAATCTTGTTGAGACCCAAGAAGCAAGCTGATATTAGCTATTTGTAAATCATCTCCTACAGGAATGGTATCTTATTCCTTTTACCAGGTGCAAGGTCTTGTTCTTTTAAGGGTACATTTGCTCCTTGGTTTTGTGTTGAAATGTATTTATTGGTCTATTCTTTAGTATGCTGTGTTTTTCCTGCAATAAATCTTCACGCCGAGTCTAGTCTTAGGTTCACTGACTCATTCTGGTGCTTTATTCTGTGGTTTATTTGCAGATGTTCCAGGTGATCCAGCCTGAAAGGAGAGTCCTGTATATCCAAGCAAATAATTGTGTGGAGGCCAAGGACTGGATTGATATCCTCACCAAAGTTAGCCAGTGCAATAAGAAGCGCCTCACTGTCTACCATCCTTCAGCCTATCTCAATGGCCACTGGCTTTGCTGTAAAGCTACTGCAGATAACACCCCTGGCTGCACACCCTGCACAGGGTAAGGTTTTAATGGGTGTAGCTGCTGCCATGGGTTCGTGTCTCTCTGCAGGGTGTCTTGCAGGTGCACAGTTAACCACGATTTGCCAGGTGTACAGCTGTTCAAAGGCCAGCTATTGGTATTCCTGATTCTACATGTCTTGATCAAAATCTTGACTTTTTAGAGTTAGAGATGGTGATAGGAGTTGACTGCTGGATTAAAAATACTTTGGTTTTGATCATCTGTCATTAACAAAAATGTCTGAAACCTCTTCAGTATCCTCTTTGTAAATTCCTGAAGCACTCATCTGCTGATAGATTAATTCTAAACTGATCTTTTCAGGGACTACTCATGCTCTCTTTTACACGAAGATGTACTGTCTGGTTTGTAGAAAGCAATTTTCATCTAAACTGAGAGAAGCAATAAGACTGTAGTGATAGCTAGACTCAGAATATAAGACCTGGGTAGCTGGAAGTTCAACGCTTTGGCTCCTCCATCTGGTTGTAGCTGACTAATTCACCAAAATGTCTGCATACTGATACAGTCTTCTCTTTCAAGTCAGTGAAATGGTGCTGGATAAATAGAGGCATAAAAAAGTTTAAACTTGTCTTCTTTTTTTGGGAAGAAATGGAATGTTTTGAGCTGTTACACACAGTCTGTTGGCTTTCATGAGAGCTCACTTTTACTTTGTTTTCCTTGTCAAGTGCTTTATGTGCCATAATACATTGCTTAGCATATAACTCTTACCTCTCTTCCTGATGCCTTACAGAGGCCTGCCAGCAAATATACAACTGGATATAGATGGAGATAGAGAAACTGAGCGCATCTACTCTCTTTTCAACCTGTATATGCCAAAATTGGAGAAAATGCAAGGTGAGGATTAAAGATCATTGCATCTCCAATTCACTTACCAAGGCAAAAATACCTGTGAAAAGGATCTTCTGGCTCAACCTGCCTTGCAAATCACATCCTAGAACATAGTGGCCTTTATTCCATTTGTTTCCCCTTCTGCTGTCTTGAGGCAGTTGTGTGTATTATTTTTGGTGCAGTCTCATGGTCTGTAAAAAGTTCTTTGCGTAATAACAGTTGTTTGAAATATGGTCTTAACCACATCATCCTAAAATAGCATAGACACAGAGCGTTGCTTGGATGCTCTGAACTGACAAATCAGAGCCAGCACTGAACCAGAGGGTTACTGATCCTGACAAGAAGCACCAGCAAAGTTGAGGTTTCAGTGGAATATGGTTTTGTGTTACCAGAAGTCATGTGCATGCACATTCCCTGATTCAGATCCTAAGAACAGGCTGGATACAAATGGTTTCTTTGGAAAGGCTCTTTTAGAATTACCCATCAAGGATGACCTGTGGATGCCTGTGAAATGTTGAAAAGTAGAGGTTTGGCTGGGAAACTTTCAGGAGCTGAGGGAAGCAGAGATGTGATGGAAAGGATAAAAGAAAGAAGAGACAGCAGAGGAAGTTGGTACTAGGAGGCATGCCAAGAGAAGTATCCGGTGTACACAGTGCCAGACTTGAAATCCCAGTTTAGCATGGGGAGTGGCAGGGAAGCCTTCACTGTGGCACTGATCTTTAAATAGGACTTTATTTTATAATATGAGATAAGCCAGTGGTGTCAAACACACAGACTGGAAAGCACTTTAATCTGTTCCTGGCTGCTGTGCAATTGCAAACTCAAGATCCTCAGCACTTCCGAGCTGTCTGAACTGGTGCCCAGCTTTCCCTTGTTCCGAATCCTCGCTGCCAGAGCCAGCATCGAGTTTCAGTGTTGGGGAAAAGGACGCAGGTCTGGCACAGACAGTGTGGCAAGGAGAAGGGAATTCGAAAGCTGAGACTGGGACAGCAGCAAAGCTAGAAGGAGAGACAAAGTAAAATACTTTCCCCTTTTTTCCCTTTCTAATACACCCCGCTACAATGCAGGAGTAGATCACATGGGAAATATGTTGTGGATGTTCCTGTGTAGTCAGATCTCTTAGGAAGACTCCTGGGTAAGATCAGAAGGTATAGAAGTATAACTTGCCTCTTTGGATATGTCATAAAGCAGGCAGCCAGGCAGTACTTAGAGCATATTCTGCTTATTCTTATTGTATGAATCTTTCAGGGGTAATGTGGTAAAACATGACTACTTCAGCCTGTAATGTTTTCAAATTCAGCCTGTACTTGCTGCCCGGGGATGGAACCTGTCCCAGCAGGTGAATACTTGACTTTGTGCAGGCCAGCCCTGCAGCACATTGTGTAAGTGTTTCCAGAACGTGTGCATGGGCTGCAGATAGTGGCATTTGAGATTAAAGCATTGCCTGTGCAGCAAAGAACAGCTTCCCACCAAGCCAGGAGCAGCTGCCAGGCTTGCTGCCCTTTCTGTACAAGAGGAGGAGGAGGAACAGGCATGGACAGCCTCTGTGCCTCCCAACAGCCCAGCTAGAGGGCAGGGAACTTCTGCTGCTGATGTCAGCCACAGTTCTGTGGTGGTCATACAAAAGCAAACCAAGAAACTGTATGAACCCAGAGTGAATATTTTTAGTCTGCTTGTCTTGCTTTTTCCCTCTACCTGATATATATTCCTGTACTTTTTTTTTTTTTCCTCCAGAGGCCTGTGGGAGCAAATCTGTGTATGATGGACCTGAAGAGGAAGAGTATTCTACATTCATCATTGATGACCCTAAGGAGACATATAAAACACTAAAGCTGATTATTGAAGGTGTTGGAACTTTAGAGCAGGAGCACGCTCAGTATAAGAGGGATAAATTTAAGAAGACGAAGTATGGAAGCCAGTAAGTACAGTGGCTTGTACAAACAGGGGAATGGTCCTGGAAGATGGTATTTCCCTTGCTTATGCTCTGGCTTTCACTGTATTTTGTCCAAAAAAGAGTAGCACTGTGACTTAAGATTTATATCACAATATTTTAAAGCACTGAAAGAAAACTTTTAATGCTTGCTTTTAATGCAGTTTCATTCATAAAATTTAAATATGGGTTTGCTATACTGTTATGCTGGTGAGCAGAGCAGTTAATAGCAGAAGATACATGTGTTTATCAGCTTATCTTGGAGTATTGGTTTAAAAATGGAGAGTGGCTGACGCAGCTACAAGTCTGTATTTTGTGTACACATCAAGCATTCTGCATATGGCTGACAAAAAAGAGGATCAATTCAGTCAGTTCTAGCTCAAGTAAAATGCAGTATTAACATTACAATTACAACTTCAAAAATCAAATTTAGGGAAAAAGTTCTTGTGTGTTCCACTTTCTGTTCTGGCATTTTCATGTCCTGATAGAAAGCTCTATGTATAATACTGTTTTTTTCTTTTCTTTTAGAGAACATCCCATTGGTGACAAAAGCTTCCAGACATACATCAGGCAACAGTCAGAGATCTCAGCACATTCCATATGAAGTGCAAAGGAAATCACAGGACAGTGCTGAAGGGTTTAGTGATGCTAAATAGCAAAACAAAAGGGAAGCCACACATGTAGCAAAATGTATGGATAAGTGTCAAGCTTACAAACTTTGAGACTTGGTAAACGTATTCTCTTTTCAAGAAACTGTTATAATAGTTGCTATGCACTTTATTCATCTGGTTATTGACAGATGATAAAACCCTGCCTTCTAGGCAGTTGTCATGTGTATTTTTAAATTTGCTTTGGTTTCTTGGAATCTAGTGATCAGTTCAATGATCGAGGTGTGTGGACTTCATCTTGACAACTCCCATGCAATTCCTTGTTTTTTGGAAACCAAGCATGCTGCTAACATGCAGCATTTTCTAGAATGGTTGTTTGTTACTGTTTTTTGTTCCTGATTAATGTATATTATGCCACATCCCCTGCGTGCTCTCTTAGGAAAAGCATAGTAATACTTTACTTTTAATGCCTGCATTTAGAAGAGAAGCAGAGAAAAATCCCTCTGGTGTAATCATCTACATTGTAGCTTGTATTCTGAGCAGGCCAAGGAGCAGGCCTTTTGTTTTTACAGCAGTGTAATTTTTGCTAACTGTGCACAGTTTTTAATAGAAATTCAAATCTGAATGGTACTCTTGATATTTTTGAGATACGAAGTCATTGCTCCAGGCACATTCAGCAGACTGTGGATTTGAAGATGCAATCTCAGCAGTATAATAAAACTGACTTTCATAAATACAAGTAAGAAAGAAATGAACTCATGTCAAAGCTACTTGTCTCTTTTACACAGTTCAGTGAATGGTAATCTTTGAAAGTCTGCCAACTGGAAGGCAAGGTAAGCTGATTTTGATGACCTTTTAGCACCACAGTGAGGAGGACAAATAGAATATGAATCTGGCAGCTGAGACATGCAGATTCCCAGGCACAAAAGCCATCAAGATGGGTTTGCTCTGAAAGGATGTTTATGCACTGGAGTCCATGCTATCCTAGTACCACTCGCTTTTCTGGAAAATAGATTTCTACTTTTCCAAAAATGTTTTTAAATACTTTTTAAAAGAGACTTGTTAAGTGATATTTAGCATATTAACATGCATAATGATAACTTGTTAATACTATGAGTGTAGTATAAATGGAATGAGCTGTGTATCTCACTAATACCAACAAAAGGAGAGGAATAAAGATCTTCTAAATATTCGATGCATATTGATGTTTAGTTGTACACCATAATTTTTCTCTGTGTAAGGGTCTGATATACAAACATCTAGCTTTGATGGCTTGGAAGCCTGCATGATGGACTTTAGGCCTCTGTGGGGTAGAAGCTAGTACAGGTTTTAAGCTGAGTTGGATCAGAAAGCATTGTTCAGTTTAATGTGAAAATGTCTGTGTCTTTGCTTCAAGTGTTAAAGAATAATTCTTAACTGTGTCCTCATTGCATCTGACATGATTTAAGATGGCTAAAGTACTTCAAATGCCTCTGTTTGTTAGTGATATTCTTAGAAATTAAGTTTTGGTTTTGTTTGAATATATAGTAGACCACCTTCTAGTAGATGATAAATGATCTTTTATTCATCTTCACCCAGGAGACTGGGGAAAGGGAAGTAATGAAGCATTGCAAAGATGCATTTAGGACTCCAAGCTTTTAGCTGCCATGAACTGCAATTTTTAACATGTATTTGTAACTTAATATTGTTTATAAAATACTAATGACTTGTAATGTGTGTTCTATTGCCAATTAAAAGAAATGGTTTATTTCTGAAAATTGTGTCCACGTTTGGAGTCTTTTTAAATTCACAATGGCCACCAGCATGCCTCTTGGCACAGCATCTCCTCAGAGTGGGGTCACGGATGACAATCTTTGTGAGTGTAACCTGCCAAGTGCCATCTTCGCTCTTCCTCCCATCCCACCCACCCCTTTTCTTGTCAGCATTGCACCCATGGGACTCTTCAGTGAACCAGACTGGGCACAAAGAAAGCTTGCTCAGCTAGGTCAGCATCTTGAACTATGTTCCTTGTGTTACTGCACAGTAACTGAGCTGAGACCATGTTAAAAGGAAAGGAAGAAACAGCTGAGCCCACAACACCCTGCATGCCTATGGATCCAGCTCGTAGACCTATGGAACCACCACCCTTCTGATTAGGACCTGTTCTGTGACAAAACCTTGGACTTGCTGAGGTTTGTGCTAGTCATACTCCTGGGGGCTTACCAGTCCTCTCTGGATAATCACGTGTGTGCACGGAACTCTGTGTCTGAGATGTGTGACAAGCTGCACACACCGGTTCTCTTGGGGAGTGTTTCCAGGGAGGCTGGGCAAGGATGGAAAGCTGCTGACCAGTTTTCAGGGTGTGTTCACTCAGCTTATGTTGAAGGTAACTCCCAGTGCTGTAGTGGCTGTCTCTCACCATAACTCAGGCGTGTGCTTCCGAGAAGCTTCTGGGGACGAGCTGCTGCAGGCGCTCGAGCTGAGTGACAGCAGTGGTTTAACAGATAAACCACATCCAGGAACAAAAACCAAACTGATGGAGGAAGACACATCACCAGTGTCCTGGTGAAGGTGAGCTTAACCACAATTGTGTAAATGTGCGGTTTTGCTGAGGAACAGTAAACCTTGTTTTGAAAACAAAATTTTACATAAAATGAGGTAGGAAACTGACACAAGATTTGTAAGAAATGAGAAGAGTTAAATGCAAAATGACTGTAATACCATTTCCAGCTCTCTCTTTTTCACTCAGTCTCATCTGGTGTTAACAATATGTCTTAGCTTAAGTCAATAGGAAATCTTTGAAATCTGCTTTTCTTACAGCATAGCATTGTGTTGAGGGGGTTGTATTAAAACTGGGCTTCCTCTTCCTTGCTTAGCCTCTATCTCCTGTCTGTCTGCAGCATAAGTTTCTGATGCTATCTTCAGTAACACTCAGAAAGCCTGCCCCCAAGAAAAATAGCTTGATTGGGAACCTTGGAACAGCATCCCTTGTGTCTGGAATGAAGAAAATAGAGGGAAAAAAAAGAAAGGTACAGGCATAAGTAAACACGTCAGGTCAGTTTTCTTCTCTGCTTTGTCCGAGGCTGAAAAGCAACAGAATTATTTTTGATAGAAAAAATAGAAGCTGGGCTGTTCTCTCCTGGGCCTCCTACTGCCAAAGAAGTTCCCTGTGCCTGTTTTCTCTCTTGCTGAAGCAATGTGCTAGGGCAGGACTGAAGTGGTGACAGGACCCAGGCAGCTGGCTGTGTGACACACCTATCTGAGGCACCTGAACTTCGATGTGATTCCCATCCTCTTTCTGCAATACTCTGTGCTGTTTCCCCTTTTTAAAGGTCTGTGTGAAAAGCTCACCTGGATAGCAGGAGAATATGTGAACCCTGCCAGCCCCCATTATTAGGTCCAGGAAATGAGTGCTGCAGGAGGAAAATGGTGTAAGGACTGACAGTGGGTGGTGCTTGGAGATAAAGAACAGCATCTTCCCACGAGCCACCTTCTCTGGATGCATTGCAGCTGGGCTAGCAGGGCTGACTGAAGACAGCGTTTCCTTCTGGCTCTTGGGCTGCTGTCATTAAATGGTAAATAGATTATTCCAAAGCTCAAGTGGGTACAGAAGCACTGTATTCCTATATGGATAAATTCTGGATATGATCTGTGAAAGAAAAGATTGTAAGGAGTCATCATTAATCAATTGTTCTGGATTCCTAAAATAAAACAGGATCCTAGGAGATTAATCTTGAGGATAGAAACCAGCCCTTCTAACTTGTGAGCAAATTACACATGCCTTTCTATTTCAATCCATATTTTTCTTCTGCTACTCCACCTGAGCCGCTCTGATTTACCTGAAAATTTAACATCATCGGGTTTACTGTTTTTGTGCAAAGCTGTTACTTTCAACCACAAACTTGCCTGGTGTTAGTAGGTTTGCCTGCAAAAATTATGTGGAAGTCTTGATATAAAACAAAAGGCTCATTAGCAGCCTGGGCTAGATGTAAGGAAGGTTGAAATGGTGAAAACAGAAATTGGCTTTTTACTAGTTTGAAAACGTTGCTATGCTGAATCTTAACCAGAAGCATGCCCTGTATGGCATTGGTCTGGTTAGTGTTGAGAGCAAATTTTCTCTACAAGTGTGGGGTCTGTGTGGTATCTGACTTACTTTACTAAATTCATTCATTATCTTTAACTTCTGTCACAGTTGCACTGTTGTATCCTAAAGCTGTCAAAAGGAAGTATACTTTTTATTGTTTACTTGAGGCCGTAACAACAGAACTACCTAGATATGGACTCTTACAAGCAAATGAGTAAGTTTTGATTAGAGATGACAGCAGTGCAAAGGATTGCCATCATGTACCAAACTTATGAATTTGTAAATTTGGCTCCATTTATCCAAAGTGTCTTAGTCAATTATTTATTTATCTGCACGTGGAAACTAAAACTGTAATTATCATACTTGTGTAGAAAAATCTGATGATGGGAATACAATAAGTGAATTTTATGAATTAAAGGTGAAGAAAGAAATACTTGATGAAAATACAAACGGTGCAACGAAAAAAAAGAGGGTTACCCTGAAATGTCTTGTGTTTTGCTTTATTTGGCAAGTTATCCTGTATTTCAGCTCAGCTAGAATTCCTACTTCTCATTCTCCATAGAAGCTATCTTTTTGGCAGCCATGACAGCCTATGACTAGAGAGGATCACTAGAGAGCTGAGAAAAGCAACTTTAAAAATAGACAGACTCATCTGTGGTGTCTGGAGATGCAAATGCTTTGCCTCCCACTGCGCCACAGTGTTGAGAGAACAACCCAGTGGTATGTCTCCTCTTGTGGTAAGGCCCCTTAAAAAAGATTCTGATGCTTGCCCTGGCTGTGGTCCTGCATCCCATTAATAGCACTGATGAAACTGAATCAGTGAAATAATTGGGAGTTTTTAGGAGGAGATTTGGAAAAACCTGGAGCGTCTGCCTAACCAGGTTTACAGCACTCTCATAAACTCTTGCATTAGCACAGCTGACAAGATGAGGACAAGCCACCCAAAGAACTTTACCACCGGAGAGAATGTGTGATAGGTGCTCTGGCACCCTCCCCACCAGCCCTTTGCTGCCTCGAGTTGGCATGGTAAAGACTGTGAGAGGCTCAAAGGCAAGCTTGCTTTCCCACTAGAGATTTGGGCCTGAATCTCCTTTGTTTGAATATTGTTATTATTTTTCATTTCAGACAAGTTAGCTTGATATAATTTCTGTCAAAAATGCAGGAAGAGGGAACAGTAAGCAAAAAGTCCTCATTTGGGAGTAGTTTGTAGAGCCCTCTGAGAGGACTTAGCATCGAGTCTCACCAAAGAGATGCTTTTTTCTCACCAAAGAGAGTCTCACCAAAAGCAAATAGTTTTGCTTTATTTAGAAGTTGTGACTACAGGAGAAGGGATGAAGATACTGGCAGGCCTGGGAGATAGTATCAGTCTCATTAAGAGGAGAAAGGTATGAAAAGCCTCATGGGGAGGCAGGACCTTTCTTCCTGGGCTGCAAAAGGCCAAGTGCTCTCATGTTTATTAAGGGCCTGTTCAGCTCTTATGCTGGGACCTGACACAGTCAATGTAAAGCCAGAGCCAGGAGGCCACCGCAGCCTAAAGTAGAAAAATCAGAGCTGGTTCTACCCACAGGGCTCCCAAAGCTGAATGATGCTGTCTTAAACAAACTGTCTAGTAATTCATTTTCTCTGCGGGTTTCTCCTGCCTAAGCAATTCCTGATGTGAAGGAGAGCTGTTGTTTTCTGTTGTGTTCCTTCAGAGCTGAAAACCCTGTGAGCCACCATGTAACCACATGGTCATGGACCACCTGCAGCTGCCTGGGGCCAGCAAGGAGGAGAGTGGGGCACTTCCCTGGCTCCCTGCATATGGGTGCTGCAGGGCTGGGCTGCTGGGAGTCTCCCCAGGCTCTGCAGGCAAGATTGGCACAACTTCTTTTGCCTTCCTTCCTTCCTTCCTTGGCCCTGCCCCTCCAAAATAATCCAAATTTCTTTTCATCTGGTGCCTGGACAGAATAGATGGAGACAGATCTTGCTTACCAGCACCTTCCTCTTGTCCCAAACCTGTTGGCCCTTCTGGTATCTCAGATCTTGTGTTCACCGTTGCCCTAGTCCTGGTTGTCATCACTACTCACCAAAAGACTCAGTGTGGAAGGGACCTCTAGGGGACCTCTCATCCCACCTGCCCCTCAGATCAGGTCCTTTGACTGTTTCTGATAGTACCTTTGTCTTTGAGGCAGCACTGCTGCCTTCACTCAGTCAAGGAGGTCACTTGGGCAGTGGTACAATGCTGCAGTGGAGGAAGAACAAAGCTGGTGAGCTCTCTGGGAAGTTCTATTCTTCCCTTACAAGAGTCTCAGTGCTGCTTGGAGGTAATGGCATGAAAAGAGAAGTATTTCTATGCCACAGGCATGCCAGCATCCTTGTCTGTAAAATTTCACTCATCTGAGCATTTGTGTGTGGCAGGGGCTTAGTGTTCAAAACTAGACATTAGGGGCTTTGAAATGGCATAAGCCAGAAGTGAATTTCCTTTTGCAGTGGATGGAGAATGATGTTCTGCTGAACATGTTCATACAGAACTCTGACAGCACTGTTAAAGTGTTACTTAACCAGGCAATCTCAAATCTCTTGTGATATCTGTGAGAAGCAAGTTTTGTATTTAAATGAATTTAATAAGATGTCATAAGACAAAGAAAACAGGATCTGCCTCTCAGTTGCAGATGTCCACCATGTAGATGATGACATTTCAATTAGTTACTCATCCTCCAATAGTCAGGGGAAAGAGAGAGGCCTCTTTAGAGTATGATTCACAACACTTTTTAGAATGTTTGCTTTAGGATGAAATTAATCAAACCTTAAAAACTTTTAATTCCGTTCTGTAGACTGCAAAGAACTTGGCATGATCTCTTAGAGCACAGACATCTGAAGGTGGTGGGATGAAGCCCAGCAAGGGTGACAGGAGGGAATCCCAGCTGCTGTGATGTGCGTTGTCACTCTCATCCCCCCCAGTTGTGCAGCCGGGGATTTTCTTGCAAGCCCTGGTTGTCCTCACAGGGCTTTCCCTCCTGCCTTTGGTGCCACAGGGACGGCTGAGGCCACTAGATGGGGGTGCAGGATCTCCTGCAGGATCCGTCCCACAGTCCCAGGGTCGTGCTCAGGCTGTGCTGCTCAGCGGTGATCCCGAGCAGGAGAAGCTCGGGGGTGCTTTCCTGGGACACCCTCCCTGGCTCTGTGCGCTGCTGGCTCAGCCTGGGATGTGAGCCCATCGAGGGTTCCACTGACTCGCCAGAACATGCTCTGAGCGCTTAAACTGGGCTGTTTTTCCTTTGCCTCCTGTGGTGGGACAGGACCACACCTGGTCAGGTACAAAGCTGAGGCTGCTCCAACAGCCCCTGGTGCATCAGGAAGCTGCCAGGATCCAGCACACCCTCCCAGACAAACCTGGACTGGCAGAATCTGAACGGGTTGGTTCAAGCCTTGCACGGCAAGTCCACAGTGCTTTCAGTTGTGTACTGGATGCCAGATAAAACAATATTCCTGCTTGGCAGAGGGCAGTCAGATGAAAAAGGTAAATCACTCCTGCTTCAGCACAAGAAGAGTGGCAATTCTCATGTGGTACTGCTTAGTTCTAGAGCACCAAAGCAGCAATGAATTTCCTGGTCGTTTCTTTTGGTTTACTTTGTACTTCTTGTATTGCATGTGTGGGATATTGTTCTAATTTTTAACAGTCTCTGGTCCCCTGATTTGCTGTTCTCTCCTTTTTTCCAAAGTGCAAAAAGAAACTCACTTAGCTGGGTGAGCTGTGCATCCTTATTGTTGTACTCACACTGGAAAATAACTGTGTATTTAAGTCTCCAGTGCCACAAGTGATTCCTGTGGTATGGATCAGAGAGCTACAGGTGGCCCTGTGATCATTTCTGGGGTGGCTGGGAAGAAAACCCGAGGCCAGAGGGCCTTACAGAATTAATACAGTGCATTCCCATGCACATTAGAGCTGGCCCAAAATATTTATGGTCTGGAAAAAAAGAAAATAATAATAATAAAAAAAAATTATAAACAATGTGAAGGATTCTGGCATTCCTAAATTTGGAAGTGGGTATATTATCCTATTGTTTTTGCAAGTACTAGCAGAGCAAGAACATATTGCTCTACAATGTTTAATCAATCTTATGAGTTCTGAATCTTGTGAGACTCCTTTAGAGTGACTCAGCTATCTGACCAAGAACAGCTCTCAAGCACATCCTTAAGACTCAGAAAGCATCCTTTGTGCCTTACTGTTTTGTTTGCAGGAATCGGGTGGGGTTATCAGCAGCGTGGAGTCCTTAGTAGGGAGCTGCTGGCAAACCACCTCTGCTTTTGTCCTGGTGTCCAGGCACCAGAGGAGCTGGGTGGACAAGGCAGGAGAGAGAAGGAGCAGGGCTGAACAGGCACCCGTGTCTTGGGAGCAACTCAGACTGGTCTGGGAAGGGATCTGGACCTCAGCTGGACAGGGGAGAAATTTTTTCCACAGCTTTCTTTCCTGTCCCCTCCTGAGCATCACACATTCAGACCTCTTCCCTGGCATGCCTTAATCAAACCCTGAGCTCCACAGCCCCTGCTGCTATTACTGAGCTCCCATGGCGTGGGGGATGGCTGCTGGCAGCTCTCCTGCAAGGAGCAGATCCTGGTAGCACAGGCTACCAGCCATCCCTGGCAGCACTGTGGGAGCCCAGGGAATTTGCCAGAGACATGCCCAGCTGGCACTGGGAAGGCTGTAACATGTGGCCATGGAGCACCTCTCCAGTGCACATCCTGGAAGAGGAAGAATAAATGTGTGGCTTTCTCGCAGTGCTCTGCACAGATCAGCTGATCTCTTTTTGTTTGCTCTGTGTTTTTTCCCTGGAAGGAACGTGACACGTGACCTGCAGATATCCCTTCTTAAGAAATGTTTGCCTGGGATTTGAACCAGCGCTTGGACCTGGGAGTAGAGCACTTCTCAGCCAGCTCCTCCTCTGCAACCCTCCTAAATGTCAGCGTTTTGTGTCTTTCCCCTGGGCAGACATGGGGGCAGAGCCGGCAGGACCTGAGTGCTGGTGGCACGGGCTGCTTTCAGCTATGTTTGCCAGAGGCTGGATGTTTTGTGCACTGCTTAGCTGAGATGTCTGTCTCCAGATGCTGGAGTATCTCATTCTTGGCTGCGAGGGTTGACAAGGACCAGCTGTGCAGCAGATGCTAATTAAAACAGAAAAACAGAGCTTCAGTCTGGTTTTCCATATGTCCAAGTCACTTTAAACACAGGATTTACATCCATGATATGGTGCTGTGGTTGGTGCAGGATGAGGCTGTGATCTCTAATGCTTGTTTCTAAACGGCTGTGCTGAAGCCACGCTCCTTTTCCTTCAGTGTGTGGCTTTGTGTTTAGTATCTGCTCCCACCCCATTTGCTACTTAAATTCCTGCTGCTGGTCTGTCTCACACCCGTTTTCTGTTATCTAAATTTTACTTTCTTATTTCACCGCGGTCACTGCTTTTGTAGTGCAAAGTTTTGGTGAGAAGGGCCGGGGGCAAAACACAAAATTATGTTCATCTTGCACCAGTGAGGTGGATTTGGCTCAGGCTGCTCTTGTCAAAATGACACTGTGGCAAATACAAAAGCCTATGAGAGAAGAAACCAGTGTTAGATACAATATGCCTTTCCCTGCTATCTCTTTTGTTTCTCTTATAACACAGGTGAGATGATGCTGGAAAACTTACACTCGGCAAGAAGTGAAGTCCCACTGGTAAGAGCTGTGCATTACTATGAGTTTGTTCAGAGGCTGGGGAGGGCACTGCTGGGCTAAAACCTAGCAGAAACATTTTCCAGCACTGAGAAACTCCCGGAGATTTGCAACTGAAAATGAAGAAAAGGGTGACTGAAAAGGAAATTCAGCTGTGACAAACCTGCTGGAGCTTAAACCTCTGCCTTTGCTGCCCTCCAGGGCATGCTGGCTCCAGGGCATGTGGGTGAGTGAGAGAGGTGTTGTATGCTCTAGGTAAACTTTTGCTTTAAACATTCAGCATAATGGTCTAGGTAAATCTCCTCTTCCTGGTGCAGTGAGAACCACACAGCCAAAACTCATTATCTAGGTATATTTTAGTCTGCTTTGTGATAGCTGGGCTGTCTGACAGTCTAGCACTCCCTAACAGAGGACTTCCCCCACCTCACTCAGTAGAGATCTGAAAATTGCTCTGGGAGATGTTTTTGGTACAGTGAGCGTATAAAACACTTATATCAACTCAGTCACAAACACTTTCTCTTGTTAAATGGGTTTTAAAAGCTTTACCCTCAGGATTTTAAATTATCAGCAAACAAAACAAGACTTGGATTCAGTTGTGAGGCCTTGGTGGATTATGTTTCAACCTGAGTAATAACTCCAGCATCCCACTGTCTCCTCTCCCCTAAGCCATTCTCTGGACTGAAGGCTTTTGGAGGCACAAAGGGATTGTACATGTATCCTCTTCACTGCATACAGCAGATTCAGATTCCCTCTCACAGAATCCCTGAGGGCTACTGGTGGTGTTTCCCCGGTTGAGCCCTGAGCCAATTCCAAGCATTCATTCCTGAGCATGATGTGTTTGTGCTGTGGTAGAAGAGAAGCAGACATGATCTGTCACTGCTGGCACAGCTCCCGATCCCAAGAAACAGTTTCTGGAGCAAGTCCAGGGGACTTGACTTCAAGGGCCCTCAATAAACTCTGGAGTCAGGTGAGGTAAATCATGGGAGCTGCTCATCGTTCAGTTCCCTTGAAACAGAGGAGTTGAGCATCTTGCTCAGATTCCCATGATTAGAGGAAAGCCTGTGCAGTCTTAGATCCTTTCAAATCCTACCAAAACTAAGAGCTGATATCTTCATCTAAAAACAAAAAAACAAATCAAAACAAAACAAAAAAAGAAATGCACCTCAAAGCCCTGCTAAGCACAGAACAGCAGTTCCCAAATTTCTCTCTTGACTGCTCCATTTTTTTGCTGGGAGCCACTGGCCCTGCAACCCTCTGGACAATGTCAGCCTGCATCTGTAAATCTCTGAGGCAGAAGGTGCAAAAATAGCCAGACTCCACTGCCACCACTGTTAACCTAAATTCAGTAGAGACAGATGCAGGAGCTGCATGCTGGGGGGTGTTGAGGTGTCCCTATCACATTTAGTAATGCTCCCTTGCTGCCACTGCTGTCTGTGCTTGGGACTAGCAGCAGCACTACTGCAGCTGTGGCAGTACCTTACCCAGAGAACTGCTCTTCACCCAGATATTCAGAGGATCAGCAGAAACTCAAATGTGAGCTTTCTGTCTGTCAGCTGACCCTTCAGTGAGGGGGTCTGAAGACACCATGTCTGCAGACTATTAGAATTATGAAAGAAATGAGAAATCTGCCTTCCTCCAAAACCTCCCAGCAAACCTTCATGTGGTCAGGCTGCCAGAGGGCTGCAGAGTCTGAGCAGAGCTGATCCCCGAGGGCAGCCACTTAGTCCTCAATGGTGCAGGGCTGTCTGCAGCACAGCTGCTCCAGCTCAGACTGAGGCATCCAGAATATATTCCAAGGTCACTATGGTTTTCCTTCCTGTGAAGGACTTGCCTCCACGTCAGCAGCCCTGCGGTGTTTGTTGGAACTACAGATAATTTTCCATCTTATGATGCACAAGGTTTGCTGTACCATAATGGGTAGGCTGGGTAAAATCTCCCACTTACTCCATGTTTCTCTTGTAACATTTTCCCCTCCCTGGCCTGCCTCCATCAATGGGGCTGACATGTTTTCTTCCAAGTTACCAGTGTACATCTGCCAGCAACTTTCCACTGTCATGGAAAGTCCTGCTGTATTCCTCAAAAGCACAATACTTTCTCTTGCTGCAACCAAATTAATTACTGGGGGAAAAAAAAAAGTTTGTGTCAGATATATCATCAGTAAATATTGGGCAATTCTTGCATTGCCCCTGGCAATGTCGCACAGGGAAGTAAATATCATTGGATGTCAGCACAGCCTGTGTCCCTAGAAGCTCTTGAAAGCATAATTCCCTTTTCCTGATGTAAATGCCATTTGGGACTGAAGAATTTAATCTGATGTTCATGCAGCCTCCTTGAAAGGCTAAGGGTAGTGTTTCCTTGATTGCCATTGAGTGGGTCCCATCAACTGTGCAGCTGCAGATGGAAATAGTTTTACATAAGATAATGCTTCTTTTTCTATTCCTTTCCCTGAGATCTTTTTTGCTGTAGGAAATATGTTGTTCAGAGCAATGGGCTTGCAGGGGGCCAGCAAGGCATCTCTGCAAGCTGGATTCTTTCACTCTGTTCTAACCAGTGGATTTTCTTGGCAAAGGTACATAAAAACAATGCAGAGAGCTGCCTTGGAGGAAAGTGGATGTCCTGTAGGCCATGATCTGATGTTTTCCAGACAATGTCTGGCAGCAAAGTGCACTCTTCTCCAATTCTTCAATGCCTCCAAGAGGTGGATAATATAATCAAATGTAGGTGTCCAAGAATAGATTTGACTTTTCTGTTTCTATCTCTTTTCATGTACTTAACACAAAAACCACCATTAGGAGCTCAAAATGAGTTCCCCCACTCAAATGTGTAACTCCTACTTTGCAGTTTGCAGTCTGAGCCTGTCCTGCTCTCTCTGTTCATCCCTGGGGAGCTGTGTGGTGGGACTGGCTGAGGGTAGACCTGGCCAGCTGAGATCCTGGGAGGGTCTGCATTCACCAGAACTCACCAGGGGCCCAGAGACATCTTGGTAAAGGACATGATATGAGCATAGTCAATAAAATGCTGATTTTCATGCAAGGAATTGGAAAGATCATAGAGGGGAGAAATGGTGAAGAGAGGTTGGCATGGCCTGACTCATCACTGAATTAGCACAGTGGTAAACCTAATCTCTTGAGATGGTCAACGTAAAGTGACAGGCAACTTGTGCCTGCAGAAACACTGCTTGTAAAATTGAGGCAGGTTAATTTTGGGTTTATCTGTGAATAGCTCAATGGTGCTACCTCATGGCCAGAGAGAAAACTACTTCAGCCTTCTATTTCTTTTTAAATTTTGAATTTATCCTGGAAGTGACAAACTTACCACTGGAGTCTCTTACTGCTGAACAAATGTTCCAGGTACATCCAAGTATCCAGCTGCATGCATGAGGACTTTTTTTTTTTGGTGGAGGCGGAGTGCAGACTTGAAAGTTGCAAGGTTCAGAGTACTTCTGTTGAATATAAAGTTTCTGTTTGTCCCTCTCCTGTTATCTAGCAGTGTTGTACCCATCTCAGACAGGGAGCTCTTTGGCACAGGGGCAGCTTCTGAACTCTGTTGCCCAGGTCCCTGCAGAGGAGCCCACAGTGGTGCAGCCACCACAGCTGGCTGGCATTGCAGCTGGCCCCTACAAACACCATGCCCTGTCTTGGGAAAGATAAAGTTAGGAACAAGCCAAAAACGAGCTGCTCAAGGCCCCTGAAAAAGGTGCCAAGGGAAGCCTGATTCTTTTGGGCTTTTTGTTCTTTTCCCCCATTGGGTGCAAACTGTCTTCAATACCAGCTGGAAAAAGATCAATCACCAAAGCATACTAGAAGTGACTCGTCATTCGGAAAATTGATCTGGCACGGGAACCCCTCATTCCCTTTCACCACCTTGTTTCCAGCCCTGACACAGATTATTTCTATGCTGCTAAATAAAAGAGAACTGGGGGCTCATCATGAGGCCACTGGCTGTTACCTGCCCCATGCCAGGCAGATTTAAGCCACATTGCTTTCACACTGTACCACACCCACCCTGGGTCTCTTCTGAACCACAGGTGGTACCTCTTGGACCCAAAGACATGTTTGTGTTTTGCTGTCTCATTTTGGTGCAAAGGGTCAAAAATACTGTGAGGCCTCACAGTGCAGCCCCCAGCAGCTGCTTTATAGCCACACCAAAGGTGGGAGGAAGTGTGTCCTCACAGTCAGTGCTTTTATGAGCTAACTCCAGTTCCTGCAAGAAGACTCAAAGCCTCCATCAGATGGAGAGCAAAGCCTGCAAAGCTAAGCTTGATGTGGTTCTGCATTGACTGAGGCTGAGCTCACAGCTCCTCTGGGACCAGCACCATCTCTCCTTTATCAGATCAGCCACTGGGCCAGGAAAGCTTCTCTGTGGGCTAGCAGACAGAGTAATAGCTGTCCAGTTTGTGCACCAGAAACTAGCTCTGTTTGCCAAAACCTCCTTCAGTGGTTCTAAAAAAGTTAGAGGTATATTGCAAAATGAGCCTTATATACACCATATTGGGCCTGATAAGATGCAAAATTTTGGGGTCCCAGTGGCAGAGACACATCAGGTGTTTGCAAGAGAAAAACAGCCACCCTCCGAGGAAATTACCACTGTAACTGGTGTCTTCCTGCTGCTTTCCTGTGGAGATGTGGTATGCACACTTGTTAGCTGAGCTGACCTGGAGTGAATCCTACTGAGGGACAGAGCCAAGCTTCTGTAACAAAGTGTTTGCAGCTCTTTATTTTGCATGAGGTTTTGTTTACCAGTGTACAGGAGTGGATGGAGGAGCCACAACTTTGTGTCAGTAGTGCCACCCACCATCCTTGGAGCTGAGGTGGAGAACTGTCCTCCTCAGACGGACTCTGATTTTAATACTGGTCTGTCTTCACACTTGTGTGAAAACCACAGAGTACTTCACTCCTTGCACTGGCACTGAGAGCACTCTGTCTTCCTGAGCTTCCCTCCCAGCAGAGGCACAGGGCAGGAGATTCTATGGATGGGAACAGGTCTGCAGACAAGGCTCCAACCTGGTCGAAATTCGTTGCTTTTGGCAATTGCTGTGTGTGTGTTTCTGTTTGACCAGAGCTTCACAGTGTATCCCAAAAGCAGCAGTCAGCTCTGGAGATGCTGTCCCCAAGCTGGGGTCTGCTGGAGGAGCATCACTGGAAGGGAGGATCGATGAGGGCTAAGGAAGGATCACCTACCTCTCAGCTGGGCATGAATGAATGCTTAGTCAGCTGAGGAAGGCTCCTCCTCTCTGGTTTGGGAGCCTTGAAGAAGCATTCAGTGAGTTACAGGAAGATTTACACAATGTCCCAGCACAGCCTGCTTCCTGGCTGTGGGGACACAGAGTTTCCAAGAATCCCCTGAGCTCATGTGAGAGGCACCAAGCTGCTGCCTGGCAGGAGAGGTGCTGGCTCTGCACATTCACTTAGCCACTGACATGGAGGAGCTCAGCCAAAGTACTTTTCTGGCACGTTTTTCTTTCAGAAAACATTGAGAAATAGAAATTTAAACTGGCAAGTTTGTCACTAGAAAACCCCATGGAAGAGGCTCAGCACTGCTCCTGTGGGAGCTCTTGGCTGATGTGTAGTGTAGAAGTTTAATGTTAGCTTGAGTTTTCTGTGGTGCTGATGCAGAGACGTGGTACATGTACTGCTTTTGTGCAAGTGCAAAATTCTGGCAGCCTCAGCTTAAAAAGTTTAGATTGCAAAATATGATCCAGTTGTTCTTGGTATTAAAAAAAATACTCAAGATTCTCAAGTCAAGAACAGGCCTATCCTTTTTCACCAATTTGTCTGCTTTTATGTGCTTATACCTGCTGAAACAATAGGGAGAACAAGGAACACTAAAGCTGATTAACTGTAGAAGTGAGAATAGGGCTGTTAGACAGTTTCTCCAGTATCACTGCACTTTGTCATCAATTTGGGTCTCCGGGGACCCCTGACTGAAGAATGCACACAGAGAGCATTTAGCATGACTCTGTGTGAAAGCCAGTTGTTTGGATATGCAAATAGCATTCTCCATCCCACTATTTGCCAGTGGCATACCCATTCCAACTAACAGTCAAAACAAGCAAGATGTAGTAATACATGCAACAAACAAACAAACAAAAAAGCCCACAGGACAAACCACACAGGATAAGCAGCCAGAAATACAAACCGTGTTTTGTCTGACTTCTAAACAATTGTCTGTGTCAGAGTGGGTTCCCTGCATTTATTTACTGCCATGAACAATATCCTGTCTTTTCTTAGTGTCTTTCAGGAACCCTTTATAAGCAGTCACCCTCTGAGGACCATCACCCTCCAGAAAGGACCCACAGCACAGCATGACCTAGGCTGAAGTACTGCAGAGTAAGGGTTTTCCACCTGTGTGAGCTAGAAATCCCATTTTTCAAGAATGTTGCAGTTTCAATACATTCTCAACATCCGAAAAAAAGAAGAGGTTTTAAATATTTCTCCTGATTTCCTTTGGAAATCAGAAAAAGCTGGGGTCCTAGGTTAGGGGCATGACTAGTGGAGCCAGGCATGAGTGAGCTCCCAGAGATTAGATTGCTCACACTACATTCCCTATCTCTGTTGTGATAATGTTTGTGATGATGTTTGTGTGTGATGCTGCCCTGGGGCAGCCTTCAATGGATCCCACTTGCTCAAGTTCATGCTGTAGGCATGTTTTCTCACAGTCACGAAATGTGATGCTGCATTGTGCTAGACCAGCAGGATTTTGCTATTTTGGATAAGAATCAGCAGGTGACGGTACTACTTTTCTCCTTTGGGGTTTTACATCAGCAAAACTTCCTTTCCAAGCAGCTGATGATAGGACAACTCTTTGGTAGCTGCCCCCTGCAATCTTGCATGAGGAAAACCCTTCTGAGGACCCCCAGCTTGCTCTGCAGGAGCACCACATCAGCTGTGGTTGAGGCATGTGTCTGCTAGTGTCAGATGTGACATGCTGCTTTCATGCATGCACACACGTGTGTGACTTTCTTACCCTGGCCACTGCACTTCATGAGTCTGATGGTGTTGGAGATGTTTCCCTAGCTCATGGGTCATGTCCCCTCTTCATTGTAGATATTAAAAATCAGGGTAAATTTCACAGCCTAACTCTCTGAAACACTGCCCTCCCATCACCAAACTGACATTAATTCCAAGCAGGGATAAAATCCCAGTGGAAAATGCAGGTTCAAACCAGTTTCAAGAGCCTAATATGTTCGACACAGAGGAGCTTCCCTCTGGATTAGAAAGTTAGTGGTGACAGGAGCAAAGACTCCACATTATCCACATCCCATTGACTCACTAAGCTGGTTTCCTTCAGGGTCCCTGCAGGAAGCTGCAGCCCTGCCAGAGGGTCAGTGCTGAATTTTTGTCTGTGCAAGGTCCTCAGGGATGGTCAGGTGGGAGCCCTCAGCATACCTGCATATTTTCATATGGATATCAGCTATGAAAGAAACACTGGAAATAAGGGGGTCATGTTTGACTGCAGCGTGTAAATGCATTTGTATCTTCAGCAGTTGTCTTGAGAGAGGCCATTAATCCTCAGCAGATTTTACCAGGAGGAATTTCTCTCCTGTGAGAAATTTTGGTATTCAGGTCATGTTACCAGATACAATACTGAGCCAAATTCCCTCCATACCTGTGGGTTGGCAGCTGCTGTGGACTGTGTTTCCCTACATTCACATTGGTTTTGGGTCATTTAGCAGACTTCAAGTTTGAACCCTTTTAAAAAAAATATGCAACATAGGTAATTTCCTCTGTGCTGCAAGAAAAAAAGTGTCACTTGGGAAGTGTCCTTTCAAATGCATATTTTTGATGTTATCATCAGTTTTGTTTCCCTTTTTGGTTTCACTTATACTTGCTACAGCATCTTTTGTTTTTTACCATGTCTGACAGAAACAGGCAGCACTCCAGGCTAGGATGAGGTGCTATTAGAAAGCAGCCATGTTAACTGTGCAGCATTCCCTTAGTGCCAGACATCTATATAACCATCCTGCCTTAAAACACTTAGTTAATTATCAGATAAAACTCAAGGAATCAGCCTGAGTCACCTGTAGAAAACACTTTGTTACCATGTGTGCCATGTATGTGGCACCATCACTTGATCCCTCTCAATGACCAGGTGAATTGGTGCCACATGGATGTAAAAAAAAAACAGAAAAAAAGAAGTTTCAGTGTTCTCCTTCTCCTGACATGAAAGCTGGACCTGGTCAATGTTCTGGCCTAGGCTGGATAAAGCCCAAAGGTAAGAGGAGGATCTCTATCCTGCTAGTCCCATGGCCCACACCACCATCTCTCTTCTTTTATCACCTCAGGCTTGGTTTGTGTTTAGACTTCATTCAACAAAAAATGATCTTTTGTCAGGAAAGGCTTTTCTCTCTGTCATGCTGGTCATGAACCATCTCATCTGATTTGCCTGGCTCTTGAGCAGAGAGCAAAGGCTGTGTGCAGGGTACTGCACGAAGACACTGCTTATAACTGTAGGAAAACAAAGTTCATAGAGTGCTTTAAGCTGCATGTGTCAGCTGATTATTTTTGCAGAACACAATGTTATTTCCTCCTAAGGACTGAATCTGCTTTTCTTAGTCTTTTCTTGTGTTATTTGTGCTTTGTTGCACTGTATCCTTGCTGCTCTTCAGCGTGTTCTCTTAGGCTCATTGGGCCCCTCTTGACAAAGAAATTAGGTTTGTAACAACGAGTATTTATTTGCAACACGCTGATAAATGTGGTTTTCTAATATCTGCCCTGGTCTTGGGAGGAGAGGAAAAACTAATGCTTATGGGGTGAAATCATGGTTTGGTGAAAGGCAGTGGCAGCATTCCCGCCGGCTTTGCTATGGCCAGAATTTCACAACAGAAGGGCTTGGGAATCCTTCACTGCCTCCTCTAACTGCCTGCCTCGATGCTGAACCAAGAGCCCACAGAAACACCTCTCAGCTGCTGCCTCCCTACTGTTTTACCACAAAAGGGATGGTTTAGGAACAGGGGACTGCCAGGCCCAGACCAGGTGCTGCTCAGCCATCACACCTGCAGGGCGGGGCTGACACCCATGGCCTCACTTCACACACCCATGCTCCTTGTCTGCCAGGTCCTCTGTGTGTACCCACCTGCAAAATCACCTTCAGTGGGCACCTGAAACTCATGAGTGGCCTCAGTACCTAAATCAGGCCCACTTTGTCCCACCTTTTCTTCCCATGCTTTCTTCAGGAGAGGTTTTCTTGAAGCAGCCTCAGAGCACCAAGACATGGTGATGTGAGGGTTTATGTGGCTCTCTCTGCTGGAAAGCATGAGATTAAATACTGTAACCCTTTGGCCAAAGCAAGCTACCCTCTCCTCTGGGACTGATCCTGCCCTTGTTGAAGTCAAAGGGAACTTTGTCTGATTTTGCTGACTGCTGTGAATCATTGTCCAAAGCCAGGATTTCAGCTTTCAACCTCGTCCTCTGAGGATGGCAAGATGGATCACAAACCATCATTCAAGTCTTACTCTTAAGGACTCTACCAGCCTGGACCTCGTCTACTTCCCATCAACATGGGAAGCAGATATTTATGTATAACCATCTCACTCCATTGGCTGATAGCAAAAGATGAATAACATGGGAAAGGAGCTGCTCATAGGGAAGGTACCCAACTGGTTTGTGATCAGAGTTTGGTGCTTTTCTCATCTTAGCTATTTTCCAGAAACGAAGCACAATGACTTGGGTGTGCTCATGCCCAGGACTTCCAATTACTATACAGAAAATTGTCATAGAAAATGTGATGTAGACATTTATTCCTCTCCTATGCCCTTGCTGAAAATTCTCATCTGTGCTCCTTCGACCTCAGATGCTGATGGGCCTGATCCAAAAACCTCAGTAGGATGATTCAGTAGGATTTCACTTTGACAAAGGCTCCTAGCAAGAATGTAGCTTCCTTGGAAAGGCCGTGTAGCAATCCATCATTTTATCTGAGTGAGGTTATCCCACCGGGCACCCTGGGCTAGTGGCCCATGCTGGGCAGGACCTCTGAAAGCAGAGTTGTTCCTGAGACTGAACCTCCCATATAGTACTTCTGCTTGTGGATATTGAATTTATTTGCTCATGTTTTGGCATTGCTGCAAAAAGTGTCCTGCCCTTTGAAATGTGTGCAGTGCACAAGGTGTGTAGTGCACAAATGATAAATCAATAGTCATAGTTGAGAATTGTCATGTGAGAGGCTTGTGTGCAATTGCTTCCTGGCAATCTTTAAAATGAATTTATTTTAACATCTCTGTCATTGCTCTTTACAGAGTCCAGAAAAATGCATGTGAACAGAGGAAGGTGCCGCCTTCAACAACTTCACAATTCATGTTACCTCCGTGTGCTAGGAAAGCTTGTCATGGAAAGGCAAGTGCTAGCAGCAGATAACAGCTTTCCTTGCATTTGACGTTGCTTGGAAGCATTTTGTGGCTGTAAACCTGAAGCCTAGAAGGCTGTCAAGAGAAAGAGAACCCTCTGAGCGGGTTATTTATGAGACTCACACTCTGGCGAAAGGGCACAGAGGAACATGGGTAGAAATGACAAAGACATCAGGCTGTGTTTTCCTTGACTGACCCCCAGCTCTTCTACGTCTGGTCCACAAAGTCTCATGGAGCCCCTGCACCCCAGAAAGTCCAGTGGTGGTCCTTTCAGTGTGGCATGGGCAGCAGGAGACACGTGCGTGTGCTGTGTGCATGTGTCCTTCCACCCAGCAGGACCTCCAGTCAGCACAGGTTTTGTCTCCGTGTGCCCAGCCCTGCCTCCCGTGCTGCTGTGGACCCGCCTCACCTGCCACATCACTTCCTGGGCTCCTGGCGGCTGGTTCCAGTATCCATCCCAGCAGCAGGCACACCTTGGAGTGTGCCACCAACCCCACGCCTCCCACCCGCTTCCAGCTGGCAGCACTCATGGGAAACATTGCTGCTCACCCACATGGCCAAGTGCACTTTAGGGATGGCAGTAATTTTACTTTGTTATTTGTAAATACAGCTGCTCACTGCTCGGGGCCTCAGAGGTTGCTGCCCCAAATCTCAAGAAGAACCAGATACCAAGGGAAGTGGGTAACATACCAGTGAGGTGGGTTCCAACCCTGAATTGGCATGAAAAAGACCAGGCAGTTACTGGATAGCTCTTTCCTGGTGGAACAGTGCTCATAGAAATTAAGCGTGGCACAGGTAAAGGAGGAGCAGACATCCAGATCTAACAAAAGAGGGTGTTTCCTGACAGAAACAGAGCTCAGGCTCAGCAGATACATTCTGATTTTCAGTTTCTGTGGTTACTGACAGAGTTTCTTTGCATGATCACATCAGGGCAAGTGTTTAAATCTTTCCAGGAAGGGTTTCGTGTGAAAAATTTTTGGCTCCTGGAAGAGAGAGGGCTTGGGTTCAAGATCCCCTGAGATAGAAAAGTTTTTTACATGGGACTTCAAATCAAAATTGCTGCTTTGCACTCTACTTTGCAGTTCAGTCTGGCAGAGATCTACCAGGTCTTAGGCTTTTCTAGCTGTGGAAGGAAAACCTAGAGCACAAAGAACATTTAAGTGCAAGATAGTTTCCAAAAGTCTCCTACAGGAGCATGAGCCAAACTGGAAAACTGCAATGTAGTCTTCTGTTGACCCTCACACAAGCTCAGCACTGCTTGGGCCACAGCTTTTAATTTGTCCCATCTTACTTATTACTCCTGAAAAATAGAACTAAGCATTCTAAGAGAGTTTTAAAATAGCTGACTTGTGACTCAAGTCCTGCAAAAGTATGTCATTTCAAGCTTAGAGAAAGTGTTTTATCCTTAATTTGCTCTGCAATGTTCAAATCCACAAAATGAGGTGCTATTCACACCACTCTTGATGGTGACTCACCATCTTTTAACCTCCCTGTGCTGGGCCCAGAAGCAGATCCAGGTTTCCATGGGTGGAGACAGGGACCAGCATTTGGTGTCTTCAGTGTCTGTGTGGCAGCCAAGGAGAAGCATGAAGGGAGCAATTTGCCCTTGCATCTCCATTTGAGAGATGCTGAGGGCAGTGAGGAGCAGGCAGCTTACTCAGAGGGGCATGGATAAGGCATATTCCCCAGCCTTGTGCTGACCACTGACATTTTTCAGCAATGTTGGGCAGTGCTGTCCTAGTAAGGCTCTAAATGGATGTGCATGGTTGTTGAGACGTGATTATTTTGTCTCAGTAGCTTTACTTTTCATCTTTCCTTTTCTCAGTCCACTTGAAGGAATTGTGCTAATGTCTTTATTCACTTCTCTTCCTTTTTTGAGTGTAATTCTTTCTTTCATCTTCCTCCTGAACACAAATAAACCCTCTCTTTGCTGCAGTTCATCACAATGTTACACAGACCCTGAGAACCTATTCTACAGATGTGGGGCCAGGTGTGGCTTGAGCACACCTTGGTGAGACTTCATGATGCACTTCTGCTAGAACCTCTCTCTCTCTCTCTGTATAGAACCTATACGGTGGCAGAAGGAGGCATCTTAATGCCTCCCCTAGTCCCCAGCCTGTTATTTAAACACTCTTCTTTCACACACCTCTTGCCACGTGCCAGCTGTGGAGTCACAAGCATTGATGCTGGCACTAAGGAAAGGGGGACATCCAATATGATCAGAGGTAAAGGAGCAGAGGGAAAGCTGTTTTTTGGTTCCATGTGGACCTAGCCCTGGAAGGACAGCCCAAGTCAGGACAGAGCTACAGCTCCTTAAGTGCCCCAGATTGCCACAGGAGCTCCTTCCCCAGCACCCCACTCACATGGATATCATGGGTGATATGGTGGACACAGACATCAGTAAATCTGGGTGGACTCAGGACTGCATGGACAACCTCTCTCCACAGCACCCCAGCAAATCCCTCAGCTGCCTTAGACCAAGTCATTGCAGTTATGTGTAGTTATTTTAAACCGAGATATCTTCAGTCCACTGGTGGAAGGTTGGATGAAGTGCTTATTTCAGAAACAGAAACACATTTAATGAACTATGACTCTTTTCTCTCCCTAGTGAGTATCACTGTTCAGAATAGCTGTGAGAAGGGGAGCTGTAAACATCTCCCATGCAGCCTGGCACAAGTCAGACACAGCAACACAGAGACAATCACTGCGATGCTCTGATTAGCAAACGTGGCTAATCATTCTCATATTTTTCCTCCAGGCATGGACAGCTCAGAGATTGCCATAAAGACTTTGTTTTACAGTCTCCCTGAAGGGTAATTAGCAGCAATAAAAATATTTTTGAAATTGCTAGCTGGTTAATAGTGTGCATAAGGCAGGAAAGCTCTGAGTCCCAGCATCAGCTAATGATGAGGCATGAAATGCCTCCAAACCAGTAAGCAGTCCAAAACAAAAGCCTGTGTTTTGCTTCTCCATCGTACAGCAGCAGCAGCCTGGGACATGCAGGGGAGGTGTTGTTTCAGGCAGGAAGCAACATAAAACCCAAATATTGTTTTTAACCACTATCCAAGTAAAAGAAAAAGAAATCTCTCTTGTGGAAACTGAATTCTGAACTGTTCTCCTATGCAGGGATGGCTGGAGCCATTAGGAGGCATCATTTTGCATCTTCACTTGCTTCGGGAGATTTGCAATGGGAAGAAGCTCAGTGTGATGGCATTTTACTGTTCAAGTTCATGTCCTCTCCCTGAACCCCTTAACTGCCTCTTTGTGTTCAAATTTCAAAGTGTTCCTGCTCACCTTACAGGTTCCTTCAACGAGCCAGGAGGGAAAGGATTGAAAGGGGTGAGGTGGAGGATATGCCATGGCTTTACAGCTTGCAAAGCTCCCAGGCAAGCTACAGCTCTGCTCCTGTGCTGCTCAGGGCTCACTGCCTTCAGCCCCTGGGGACCTGAGCTCCAGCTGTGCCCTGCTCATTGCCCCTTCCAGTGATTTTGGGCCCTGCATCTGGCAAAGAAGGCAGCTTTGAAATGGCTTTCCACATTTTGCAGACTGCACTTTATCAGTTTGACATTGACTGTGGCATGCAAAGGTTGCCACTGATAGTGAAATAAAATGCTTTATTTTGAAAGTTACACCACCACCTTCTCATTTTAATATTGTTTTAAAGTACAAAAGGTTGAAAAATAAGTACATTAGCAGTTGTACATGAACAATATGTTAGTATTGGTTATTTGTGAGTTTGTGGGCTGGTCAATCATACATCCTCTGGAATCCAACTCCATTTGAGGAAACACTGGAACATCACATAATGTTATGCTTAAAGACCTTTTGCTCTGAATAGTCCTTTACTGTGATGTCCTTTGCATCTGTTAATAACATACATAAACGAGAAAAAAATTTTGGAAATAAGTTTCAAATTTTCTGACATTAGAAAATATTTGTCCATAAAATCATCATCAAAATTATCCTTCTTTCACTAACAAGTACCTAATTGTAAAATTGACTTCTGGAATGGCTGAGAAGGGTATTGTGACTCTCTTAAGAATATAATAGGTATAAAAGCACAGTCTTGCAACCTTGTATTTGTTCTATATGAATAAAATATTAATTTAAATTCCTGACATTAGTTTTAAAAAGGACACTTATTTTTAACCCAATCTATTAATAGTATTCAATATTAAACTACCCCCAAAGATTTGCAAAATTATAGAGGACTTTTTTTCAGTACAGAATCAATGCTTAAATAATTTTCACAAGAGTGCTCTGGATGAAAATGAATTTCTGCAAGGAAATTATTTAGGAAAATGGTCTAACTTATTTGGCCTAAATTTCAAGATAGTATTCCTGGTCAAGTACTTTGAGAGCTTTAATGGGTTTCTGGTTGGCATTAAATGCCAAACATTAAATGGGTTGTGAATGGAAGTGGACAGAAGCAGTTTTGATCACTGATTGCAAGGTTGCCACCTTTCTTTGGCTCATTATTGGCAAGTTTTGCTTCTACAGAGACATTCATGGCAGCAGAGCAAATCTTGCTTTACTGAGCTGACACCGTGCTCTCTGTCTATAACAAACATATCCCACATGTTTGGAGGCTGAAATGTTTCCAGCTCTATCCTTTCCTGGCAGAGGAAGGTGCTGGCAATGACACTGGAGACAAAGAGCACTCCTTTGGACCACCAAGAGTGTGTCTAACCCTTTTGCACAGTGCATAGCCACAAAAGATGGGAGGTTATGGGGTTATGTGGCAAGGATATGTGGAATTTAAGGACTCTGAGGAGCCCTAAGCCACCAGGCAGCTTTGGACACTCAAAGAGGAGCATGGTCAGGGCTCTTCTCCCTCCTCTCTGTTGCTCTCCAGCCATCCATGCACTTACAGAGCTAATGCAGTGTGCAAGAGCACAAATCAAACATCTGTTTGATGAGGATTCAAAACATAATAAATGGAGATGGGTCAAGAAGTGTTGCCAGGAAGATCCGAGAACACCCTGCTATCAACTACAAATCACCACCAAAGCTCTACAATGGCTAGTATGCTCATACAGCAAGAAAGTAGTTTGTACTTGGCAGTGTCAGAGCTTGGAAGCTATCAGATGGCAGCCTGTTTTTCCAAAGGCTTTTCTCATTGAGGGATTCAAGCCACTCTCATAAAGCTGCAGGCCAGCTCAAAGTCCTGGGAGCCAGATCCCATTCTAACTCCTTGTGATTGTAACATGAAAGAACAAAGGGCCATATCCTGCCATTGATACATTTTCAGGCCTTTTAATGGACACAACTTAGAGACCAAGATATAGATCAATGGCAGGATATAGTCATAATGACCAAAACTGAGCTAAAAGAATGGTGTCTTCCTATTTCAACTTTATATGACATAGCACTTGCACATAATGGAGACCAGATTTTTCTTTTAAACAAGTTGTCAAATCTGTTGCGTTTCATTGAAGGAATGCTTGAATAGCAAATTCCAAACCTAACACTTCAGTAAATCTAACAAATTTGTTATACTGTACCACACAGAGAACCCTCTGCTGATCTTTTCAGTTCAACTTTTGCAGATAGAATATCTTGGCTGAGACCACAGCTGGAGTTGCTGCCAATAAAATGAGCCACCTTAAAAGATGATGGGTGGTGATGCTTCTTCACAGCACTCAGTACCAACCATGCCACGTCTCTCAGTTTATGCAGGACAACATTTGTGTGATGACTTTGTCTTAGAGCTAAACCTGCCTATCAAGTTGCTGAATGTTTAATCTTTAGAGTGTGTGCATTACTGCACAGATCAGTAAAAATACTCCCCTGAGCCAGACGTAGAGGTTTCAGCTGAACAATATTTTTAGAAGTTAACTTATTCTTCTACTGGTGGTTATTAGTCCAAATAACTCATGACAGCCTAATTTCTCTTTAAACTTTTTCTCCCTCACAGTCAGAGGTAGCATTTCAAAATATTTGGAAGGGTGCTATTTGTTTTTCTTCCCAAAATCTCCACAAAGATGTTGTGGATAACCGCGAGAGTATCATCCACATTCCTTTATGGTAGTGCACAGGGACATGATTTATTCAAACCCTGAATACTTTAAACACATGCCAAGCCGAAGTGCCGAGTCTCAGAAAGGAGCCCTGGAGCATCCACCTAGGCTGTTCACAGACCTGGCTCCAGAAAGCAATCTCTGCACTGTCCAAGAGTAACAGGGTATATGACAGTGCTGCTAAAAGCCTAGGAGGCTAATGTGAACCAACCAGGCCATCTGGGGCTATTTAGCTGTTCTTGCTGTGTGATAACATAACTTGGCGTGAAGGGCTGGAGCCTCCAGCAAAATCAGACATGACAAAATACTCTGAGCTGAGTCAGAAAAAATAATGATTCTTTTTGCTGCATATCTTTCTATCTTTTGCATGGCAGAGAGCAGGCTGACAGATAGCAGTGGCTGCTCAGTGGTGCCTTTTGACTACCAATCACCTTGAAAATGCTGAGAAATGGAGGGCTCCTTAGGCTTTATTGCAGTGTAAACATTTACGGTGTTGATTCTTGTTCCAGAAAATAAGGCCACATCTGCACCGAGAATGAGAAGGAGCTACTGAAGCAGATCGCTCAGGATGAATTCCCAGGAGAAGCTGACAACCATGAAGTCACCCTGAGATGAAATGCATAATACTGTATTTTTTCAGTCTTTTCCCTTTATTGAGGCTAGATGTGAATTAAGAGTCTTTCAGTATTTGTCTTGGTGAGAAGTAGCTGTTCCTCCTGCTTGCTCAGATGAGACAAACTTGATCCTGATGTGACACAGAGGAAGGGAGAGTGGGAGCCCAGCTTCCACAGCTACAGATCAAGGAATGCACATCTGGCGTGGGCTTTCTCCCACAGCAGCATGGATTAACAGGAATATCAGCAGCGTTAGTAGGGATATGCAGATGCACAACATGATTCAGACTCTGGTGCATGAGGTGATAGTTCCTCTAAACTGGGTCTGCTGCATTGGGCTGTGCCTGAGGAATAAAGATATCTGAGATTACACGATGAGGTAGCCTGAGGTAAAGCTGAACATGCTTCTTACTGGGTGGCAAAAAGATAAATGTTGGGACCCTCAAAAGAAGGCAGACTGGAGCTGGACTCTTGCACGTTCATCTGTGCACAGCTGGCAGCTGCCACCTGGGAGTAAAAGCAAACCTAAAGTTCCCTTTACTGCTGCTCTAACACTTTGTGAATGCTCCCTGTAAACACTGCCCTAAAACTACTGTTGTTTAAGGATAATTTTTGCAGTAGGTTAAAAAGAAGGTGAATTCAGGACAGCTTGTGACTACAGTGGAGAACTGCTACTCAGAAGAAGTATATATCCTGCCCCAGGCTCTCTGTAGTTTGTTTCTCACAACTTTTGAGGCTTCCAATCTCCCCTTCACCTGGGGCTAGGGGCGATGTTCTGGTTTGGTAACATTTTTACCCTTGATCTCTGGCAAACAGATGACCCTCAGTACAATGGTGCCTCAAGCCGTTTTGGTTTTGGTGGGACTTTGCAGCTGACACTCTAATGTTGCAAAGTCCCAGGCATGCACAGGCTGAACTGTGCAAAACTTCAAGCAATGATCTCAGCTTTGTGACTTAGAAGTGCTTGGTGGTGCTGGAAGGGAAAACAAGATTCTGTGTGATTCTGTGACTGCTGAGACAGATGTGCTCCTGTAGCCACAGTTTGATTTTGAATTTGAAGATTTGCTGAGAAATTTAGCCCGCCTGGAAAGTTTAAAAAGAGAGAAAGAAGTCTCAGAAAATAACCCAAGCTGGTTCTGGGAGCAGAAGAGTCAACAAAATCTGTTTTCACATGTTTTTTTCTTTTGTGAACTTTTGCATTCTACTGCTATAACTCCAGGTACTGTTCCAGCCTCTGCACTTGCTTTTCTTTCACTTTGTTTTATTTCTATGGCTATGCTTATTGCCTACTCCATGTAGGAGTATGAATTCATAAACCATTATTTAAAACACCCCAAAACACCTGGAAGCCTGAGATGAAGGAAGACTACTAGAACTCTAAACCAGACTAAACTTGAGCTCCAAACCAAAGGAATATCACTGTGTCTTTCCCAAGACTCCCATCCTCTTCCCTGTTCCTTCCCCTGTAGCTGCTTGTGCAACTCTGCCAGCTGTGCTGCCTGACACCATGCACACCTGGCTGCAGCAGCATGGGCTGGTAAGGGTGGAGCTCTCTGGTTTTGCTTTCACATAAGCAGGATTTAGAGGATGGTTCTTCTCAGCTAAACTGACAAGGGCCATGTATCAGAGCCAAGGATCACTGAAGAACTCAGGTCGCTTGTTCTGCTTAAGGCTCTCTAGGTCAGGCTCATGCTGCAGAGAGCTGTGCAGAGGAGTCCAGAACACAGCTAAACATGAAGCCATATAGGGCTCTAGCTGACCCCCTGCCCTGTTTTCTTGAATAGAATAGCTGTGAAGATCCCCAAGGGAGAAGCTAAAACCAGAAGATCCTGTTGGGGGTGCAGCAGGAGGAGGAAGAAGTATTGGTGCTATAGAATTCTGAAGAGCAGGGGAGTCTTCCTATCTGAATTGAGAGGCAAAAACAAAAAGAGATTTGCCATGGAAGTCTGAAAGTTTCTGCATGTGTTCTATTTGTGTACATGTCTTTTTCTTCAAATGGAATCTGGACACTGTTTTGCCCTGAATGATTTCCAGAAAGTCTTGTTCTTCATCCTCATGGAATTTTTAAGGAGATATTTGCCCAGGCTGTCCACATGAGTGTGTCTTGTAATGTTGATCCCTCAGAGAACAATCATGGATGAAATCGCAAAAAATGTTGTGCAACACTGTTTTTCTGAATTAGGAGCTTGGAAATAACAAATATACTGGAATTTGGTTTCAGTCCATTCCCTTCTTTATTTGACCTCCTATCAAAAAGAAATAATGTATTCTTCTTCTGGAATAGAACCTGTGTCAGCCAGTATATTGGCACATTTGTGAAATGCACAGGCTTACTTCAAAACAACATTTTCTTTTGGAATAGAAATAGCACTGAATTTTTCTGAAGTCATTGGCCAGCCATGCAATGATAGAATGGGAATTTGTCCTTCTTTCTGACAGATCACTGTAGTCCTCAATAGACTGAAGCCCTTTCAGCATGCTCCCCTTTGATAGCTCTGTGGGTTACAGCACCCCTATCCTTCTGTTCCCACAAAGCCAGCCCTCTATCCCAGCTCCCAGATAACTTATTTTCACAACCTCTTTAAGCACTGAGAGCCCTGTATGTCCACTAGCACCTCACCCTCACAGTGGTCACACGGGACTGTGCTGTCCACCAGTCCTGGGACCCTTTGGGGAACCAATCTTCATCTCACCCACCTCTTTCCCTGTTTGGAAACAGATCTGTTGCTACCACTGTGAGCTCCACAGCCTGTGTGCCCCATGGCCATAGACAGGCACTGTGTGAGCACCAGCTGCCCTGCCTGACTCCACCTCAGCTGCATCCTTTGTCTGCAGCTCCTGTAGTCTTCTCCCTATCTGAGAATCCCTTTGCTGAGAGTAGAAGAGGAAGACAAGGAAAAGGGAGTGCAGGCAAAGAGTCTTCCTGTGGCTGCTGCACCCTCTCCTCACAGGCATCTGATGGGTCCTGCGCCCAATGAGGCTCCATTGCTGCACCTGCTACCACTGGCGAAATCAACAATTCCCAGCTTGGACAGCTTGACAACCTCACCATCTTCTCGAGCACCTTCCACCACAGCCACACCCACAGCAGTCTCCTCAGATCTGCTTAAAACATCTCCTGCTCTGCATTCACCTTTTCCTGCCAGCAGCACATCATTGTGGAGATATTCTTCGTCCTCCCTTGCCTCTTGCCTCAGAGGAAGCTTGCTCCCCCAGTCAAAAGCAGGATGAAATAGATCACTGGGATGTTCAGACCATCACAGGGGGATTCCTTGTTTGTCTACAAGGATGTGCAGGCAGTCACTGCCAAGGCTTTCCAGGAATGGTTATTGAGACAGAGGAGGCCTGGAAAGGAGGTGGGAAGATTATGTCTACACAAGCAATTGATCACAGTATTTGGCTTGCTGATTTTATAATTGTAGTCCTAAAGGCCAGCAGGGCTCTGTAATGGGGTTTTTAAAAGCTTATAGAGACCGTATTTATCCTACTGATTTTTTTCTAAATCTCAGTTTGATTTTAAAGTATCATCAAGTAACATAAATCTTTTGTAAAGTCTGCCTCTCCTCTCACTTAAAACATACTTTCCAAGCAGCAAGGTCTGCTATCACTGTGATTGAACTGGGAAAATGTGTTGCTAGTATTCCTTTTTTTCTATTGAATAGTGCAATAGAAATTGTGCCTGCATAAGGCAAGAATTCGACATAATTCTGAACAGACAACCCAAATATATAGCCGACATGATCACAGACTCCTGGGCTCTCAGGGAAGGTAATTTCATCAGCAGCCTGATGATCACTGAAGAGGCAAAACCTTCCTACAGTTCATTACAGGCCTATTTTGAAAACACTGGCTGCTTCTTGAAAAATCTGTGTGTTCACAGAAGAAAATGGAGGTGAAATAACTGAGAGAAGAAGCACAAGATTTTATTTGCACAATTCATCCATGCTAATCAGCCTCTTGATTTACCCAGCATATAGGAGCTGATGTAACTGCCCTGAAATCCACTATGGATGTAACTGAAACCTGCTGCAAAACTGTGCTTTTCTTACTGAGTGCTTACTCACTGTGACCGTGAAGTTACCAGAGTATTCTATTGCTTGTCCTTTATAGTAAATAGAATGTAGAAAATCTGGCTTTCTCCTCAAGTTTGTTGGTTTTGTAATGATTCCAATAACTACCACATCACTCAATATCTCTTAATATGCTTGCACAGACATGAAAATTTATGATAAATAGATGGATTTTGAGAAAAAGTTCAGCAGCAGTTACTCAGGGATGTGTCTCCCCATGTTGAGCTACATGCTTTTTTATTATTTCTCATCTATATGCTTTTTCCAAGCTATATATTCCCAGAGAAACACACACTCAGCTTGGAACCATGCAAGTGTGGCAAGTCATTTAATAGGAATATATGGGTCATGGTAATACATGACTTAATTCTGATTCAATGACTTATGCTCTTTTTCAACTACTTCATCACCAATAGCTGCTGTTGAAGGAGCCAAAATGAATACAAATTGGAAGGACATAAGGAACAGTCTTTTTCATTATGTAAATATCTATTTTAGGCTCATTTTAAAAGATATTTCCATTTAGTTTCAGAAGGAAAATGTTACATTTACTTAACTTTTGTCAACTGAAGTGAATGGACTGTATTCACTTGCTCCCAAAGGGAGTATTTAGAACTGCCATTAGTCCCATTAAAAGCAGAACTAGGCTTGAAGTGACCTGCAGAATGGAGCACCGTGGTGAACAATAGAACTGCAGATGAGTCTTTAGGAGATGCTAAAGGCACAAACATTTCTCAGCAATGTACCAAACTTTGCTGTTTCCCCCAATGACAATGAAAATTGTCCGAACAGTGCAGAATTCCTGAAAGATTTCATAAATTATACTGTTAATCCTAAAAGTAGATATGAATTTTCTATTGTTCCTTTGTAGGAAAGAGAGTGCTTAGAGTAATCTCAGACAGTCACCGTTGTCTCCTCTTGATATCATTGACATTTCAGGTTGGTTTTTTTCGAATATGCCACAGTCACAGAGACAAAACACAAATGACCCACAAAACTCCCACACAGAGACAAGAACGTGTAAATATAAACAGGGCTGATGAAAAATTCAATCACTTCCATTTTTGATTGCAGGAAGCCAAAGGGTCCTTTGGCTCAAAATAGGCTGCATAGGTTTGAATCCCACACATGAAATTAACCCTGACCATGCTAGTATAGCTTGTGGTAGGAAGACCTTTATTTGATGCCAAAACCTTGTTCAGTGTGTATCTTTCCATGACTGGCCTAGCCTTTGCACTTTAAGATATTTCCATGCCACAGTACCCTTGAAGTACCAAAGAATAAGGAAAAAGGAAAAAATGAGTGGATGCAAACAAACTTGAAGTCTTTCAAACCACTCTGCATCCCTTAGGCTCTTTTATTTTCCCCACTGCAGACCTTGGGATTCCAATCTCAGCCCCCTGTACACTTCCCACAGATGAAGAAACAATAGCAAAGACTGACCCAATTTGGGCTTTCTGCTGCCACTGCCTGTGCCACTGTCAAACTGCTGGGCATGGAAGCTGAGCAAGCCCAGGTGGCCTGGTCTTGAGAATTCCTGCAGATATTACAGCTAGATCCATAGAATAACCTATTGAAGTTGACTGTGCAGTGTCCAAATAAATTTAAAGCAGAGGAGACTCCATGCCCCTCTTGTAGCTTCACAAGAGGTCTGAACTGATGTTTTGAACTGAAGTGACACTGTACCTGCCAGGTAGAGTGTGGTGTGTGGGGATGAGCTCTTTCCATGTGGGAGCAACTGGTCTATCTCCAGAAATGGTGAACAGATTCTCTGTTGGCTTGTTTGGCTTAGTTCTATTTTTTCTGCTCACACCCACAGAGCTGTTGGTGTCTACAAGATTCAGTTTTAGATGGTACATGGACATGCCTACAAGCACACTAGGAAAAATGTCCATCTACTGTTTATCCTATCCTTTCGTCCTATTCAGATGAGTCCTACCACAGCTTATTGCAAAGCTCTAACAATTCCTGTGATGTTTGGGGTCTTTTATACTGCAAGGGCTTATTCTAGCTTAATTTCTAGAAATTAATTAAAGAAAGAGAACAAAAGACTCCTTTGGCTAGGCTTTTTTTTTTAAGTGAGTTTTAAGAAATTTAGGATTAGAGGTACTTTCTGCTGATCTCACCATACTCTCCTTATCTTATTTCATCCTTATGAAATAGGAATATTTGTTGGCGATTCAAATTTCATTAGACTGCATCTAGATGCAAGATTTGCCTGGTTTCTTTCTTTTTAGTTTTTAGTTTAGAGGATTATCTGGAGGAAAATATCCAGGACTTGACTGAGAGATTTAATTCTGCAAAAGCATTGATGTTCTCAACTCTTGTTTAAGATCTGGATCCCACTCATTAATCTAGATGTACAGCTCCACACCACAGAAGAACATAAGTAGTCTGCCTCAAATCAAGATGACTTTCTACATGCCTGAAGTAACGCATACTTGATAGCTTGTGTGGACTGGATCTAGTACAGAAAGCCCCATAAGATATTGCTCCATGCTGTGAGACAACCTAATGAAACCCAAAGCACCAGCTTCTGACAGACACTCAGTGTTGATTGATGTAATTCTGAATCAAGACTTTCAGCATCATTAATTAATACTGTGGCTCTCAAGTGGCTACTAGGAAATGTATACATGCTTAAATATGTATATTGTTTATGGTGTTCCCCTGGACTTACATGTAGGGTACCAAGACACAGTCTTCAATATGTCACTTTTTTCTGCTTCTACATATAAAAATGCTTACACAAACTTCTCTTGCTGATTCTCATCTCCAACTGAACTAAACTCAAGAAGCTACAGGTAATTTTGGATGACATCCCAGGATCGCTGGCAGGGAATGAGACAACTCTACAGCTCTCTGTTCAGCCTTGAGGTTACTCAGGACCTTCTGCAAAACATGTTTTTGTCATCAACACCTGTTTGTTGTACATTTTTTGCTGCTGTGCCAGTGAATGTGCTAGTTTATAAACCAAAATATGCTGTTGGAAGAGGCTGTGTCTCACCCTGCACAGTTTAACTGAAAAAGGTATAGGCAGGAGCTGTATTTTAGCATGTTGAAGTACGTTTTTATGTGCAAAAAGGATCCAGTGGCCTGCAGATCATCAAGGGGGAAATGACATCCCCATTCATGGTTTGCCCTCCAAGCAATGGGAGAGGAGGCAGTGTGCTGACACAGCCTTACCTGAGCCAGACCTGAAGGTCAGCTGAGCTGTCACTGCTCCCTCACACAGAGATTTCACAACCCAGAACTTGTTCTGGACATTCAGCCAAAGCTCTACCCCTCATCTTCCAGGTATGGAGACAATGGGGTGCTACCCCACACATAAACATATTCTAGCCCTTCACCATGGAAAATCTCTTTGGTCCTTTGTATGTTATCTTGTCAGTATAAAAATTTATCCTAACAAACAGCTCTGCATTACAGCAAAGCTGCTGTACTAAAGACTGGTTTATAGTGGTAATTAGCAATATTTACTGTACCATATACTTCCTCTTAGAAATATTTGTGTATGTTCTGATTTGCTGAGAGACTTCTGGTCTGAGATGCACTGGAATTATCTAAATAAGGGAAAACTGCCTGTGAAACTAAATTATCTGGGTAGAAAATCCTTGTCACTCCTCCTTGTTGCTGTGCAACTTCACTCATTTCTTTTGAAGGGTTAAGATTTTATTCATAGAAAGGAAGGTTTCTGGTTTCCTCTCTCTCCCTTCTCCTGTTGGGTGTGCAAAGCCATGCATACAGATCCCAGTGGCCAACAAGGATGGCTGATGGCAAATGCCACAAGGAAATCTTGTGGTGGCCTATGGGCTCTTTCAATGAAATACTGATATTTATAAGACAGATATCTACTATGGAATAGTCTCTTTTTAACCAATGTATAATGTATTCGGGGTGTGAAACATTTAATTCCAAACCAGACTCCTGAAATAAGTGTCAGATGAACCACGTCCTTGCTGGTATCTGCATCCCTCTGCTTGCATTCCTCCCTTCATGAAGAAAGCCTGGAGTGAGTGGATCAGACACAAACATCTGCTCCAGACACATCTAAAAGCAGGCAACATGTTTGATTCCTCCTGTGCATTTCCTAGGCCATGAGATCCGGGTCACCCTGTCACGCCCCTCAACCTTGCTCAGAGGGCTCCTCTTTTGCAACAGGCTGGGGCTCTGTGAGAACTTTTGGCTGCTGGACAGCCACTTGCTCTGTGCTTCAGGCTTCCTTCTCTGATGGGGACAATTCCAACACAGAAAGCAGTAGCTGGGCTCTTTGAGGAATGCTTAATTTTATCTCCTTCCCCCTCCACCCCTGCTTCCCGCCATGGTAAGATAAAATAATTAAACGCTTGGGGTTTGTTTGCATGCATTGTTTATCCATCCTTGCTCTTGCTTCTATGTTTAACAGAGGAAATAACTCTCTATGATAATGTATCACTACATGCTGGTAACATCAGATAAGCTAAGCTGGACAAAAATGTTTTCCTTGGCAATTCTCCACTTTCTTTAATTTGGCTAGAGAACTCACTTTAATTCTGGAATTGTGAAGGCCCCTGTTACACTTGATTGTAACACAAAGAGATTCACGGTTTTCCTTGTTAAACTCCGTGTAGGACTAGGAGAACAATCCTGCCATTCCTTTCCCTGTAGTTTAATTGAGCTGATAAGCATCAAGCCACACACATCAAAACCCACAGTGAATGTCATTTGCATTAGTTTTCTGTCTTTACAGAAAAATTAAAAAAGCAATTTGCTTATCAGCCTCCATCAGAAGCTGCACAACGCTATAGGGATGCATACTAAAAGCTGAACACAGGGAAGGAAGGAGGAGTGCATTGTGCACTTTTGGGGTGGAGATTCCTAGGCTCAGCAGGAGGAGCTGGGTGAGCTTCAGAGGAGCCCCTCCATTTACCCACAGGGACACTATGTATGGGACACTGTATGTATGGGAACACTGCAGCAAGAGAGGAGGAGACGGTCGGGGCTCAGGGATCATCACATGGAAACAGCTTGTGCTGCAGCTGCTCTGTGGCTCCCACTGGTGTGTGCTGGTGCTTGGGAAGATTCTGGGCTCCTTGCATGGCACCCAGGATGCAGCCACAGCTTTGACTGGACACACCTGAAGCCTGCTGAGGGCAATCACCTTCACTGTGTGCAGAGTCTATACAGCAGTGTGGGATGCATGCACATGGGGCCACACATGAGCTCCTGTATTATGGGTTAACACTTGTGCAGGAGTCACACCAGTGGCATTGCCACAGGGTTCTACCTTTATGCTTGGCACCAGACACAAAGTTTTGGCCTCATGTGCTCTTTTCTACCTGAAGGTTAGAGTGTGGCACTGCCTATGGGAGACACAGGACAGCAGGAGAGCAGCAGGTACAGCATCTATCCCCTTCATGTCCCACCAAGTGCCTTGGAAAGCACTGGCTGGCTCTGCTGCAAGCCCCACCACTGCACAGGAAGGGCAGCTCCTCTGCTCATGGTGCATAACTCATTCAGCCCACACACAGCAAGTCTACTGCTTCAGGATACTGCATGGGGGCTTCACCCCCAAAATGAGCATTCCTCTGCATTTACTACACTTGCCCTAAGAGCTGGTGTCTGTGCAAGTGATGGGCACATTGAAGATTCCTAGTTCCAACACAGTGGGAAGTGCTGTGGAAAGCTGAGCTTCATTTTCAGACAGCAAATGCACCTGGCATATAGTAAGCCACATTGTTGGAATCTTCATTGCAGCATATGTACGGTCTGAAAGCCTTAAATACACTGGATTATTTGTTGGGGCTTTTTCCCACCCTTTCCTCCCTCCCTTAAGCCAAACATTTATGCAATAAAATATTTCTAGAGCACAATACATAAACAATGCACACAATAAAAATAGGAACTGACAAGCTCTATTAAGAAAACAGCTGAACCTAATTTTATAGCCAGATAACAACATAAGTTTATGTCCATTTAAAAATTTTATTTGTTTTGGGTTTTTTTTTCCTTTTCCCAGATATTAAGGTGTTTTTCTTGCAATAGGTTCGACCTAGGAGTATTTTGCTTAACACCATTTTCTTAACAGAATACTAGAAATTTTTTTCTTAGTTATAACCAATGTGTAATTTCTGGGACTTAGAATTTGAATTTCTGGTCAAATAACTTAGAAGCAAACTGTAATTATGTGCCTTTTCCTGGTGCAGCTAGTGCCAAACCATAGATGAAAGCAAAGTGATTATAGACAAAGAGCAACAACTTGATGACAGGGTTTCCTTTGAAGAGAGTCAATACAAGTAATTTCTGAGTTATTCTAGAGAAGAATCTGCAGCAGATGCCAGGATCCAGTTTTAGGATGGGTATTGTATACAACATACAGTTACACTATATTGTATATAATATAATGTATAGAAAATCATTAAAATTCTGAAGGAGGCCAATGTAGGTGACACCATATTCCCTCCCGAGCATCCTCTCCGTACACCACAGCATTACAGGTCCCTCCACAATCTCCATTGCTTCACAGCATTGTGCATAAGTGAGGCTGCACTCCTCAGAGACAGGGAGTCAGCACCACAGGCTGAAGAAAGCCCCAGCCTGTGTCCTGCAGTGAGGGTGGATTTATTTGCCTCTTATACCAGTCTGTAAAAGGGGTTGCTGCCCTTCTAGACCTGCTTTGCCCCATTTATTCCATTAAAAGCAAGGTTTTATTATGCACTGGGTTGCCTGCAACAAAATGCACTGGTGCTGGACTGGGTCTTTTGGACCATTGTTTTTCTGGATCCAGTCCTTAAGATATAAGAAGGGCTTTAGTTATTGTGGTCTCAGTGTAATTCATTCAGGTTTTCTCAACCACTCATTCATCTCTTCCTGTGGTAGAGCTTGAAGACCCAGATGGCATCAATGACAGCAAAATTAATTTTCTTTTTGAAGAATCAGCACTTGGTTTTTAAATTACTGCTCTGATACAAGCTAAGGAAAGATTTTCCCTCTCTCAACTTAAAATGAAAAAATAATTTTCTCCTTTTATTTGAACACAATTCAATTCCATTATTTTTCTCTCTTTGCCATAGAAATTTTGAAATCAAGTCAAACAACAAAAAGAAAAGATGGTATTATAAATTTTGGACATAAACATTCCACCTTGGACTTTAAAAAATAAAGTCAATTCCAGCTCTTCCTGGGTTTTACCTTTGAACTTCCCTGAGACTTCTGCTTTCTAATCAGTAAACAGGAATAACACCTTCCTGTCTCAGAGGACTGCTGTAAGAAGCTTAACTGATTCATGTTTGTAGGATGTTGGGACATGGCAACACATGCCTGGATATGGAGATACATATATGTGCATATTCACATGCATCTATGGATGGAAGCACAGACTGGTTTTATTTTTGTGGTTCTTGTTTTCACAAAACACAAAGGATTTCTTGTAGAGAAGAGAATGTTCTTATGTTTACCTGAAGATCAGATGGCACATGAATGAAAGATATTTTCTTGACATATTTCTTGCTCATTTTAAGTGCCAATGCTGGAAGGTTTTGGTATTTGATAAAACTAGCACAACATAGGCTCAAAACCAGCTCTCACTAGCTGTATTGTGACATTACCATATCTTTCAAGGCAATCTGTAATGGAAAAGGGAAGTAATACTTCATATAGATATCCCTCTCCCTCCCTAATTTTCCTGGTTAAAATAACATGTTTCTGAATGTCATGGTTGAACTCCAGCCCTACACAGCCACTCACTCACTCTTCCCCAGTGGGATGTGGGAGAGAACCAGAAGGGTAAAAGTAAGAAACCTGTGGGTTGAGACAAAGACTGTTTAACAGGGGAAGCAAAAGCCACACGTCAGCAAAGCAGAACAAGGAATTCATCTACCACTTCCCATGGGCAGGCAGGTATCCAGTCAACCCAGGAAAGCTGAACAACATCACATCAAAATGATGCCTTGAGAAGATAAACACCATTAGTCCAAAAGTTCCCCTTTCCTTTTTCTTCCCCCAGCTTTATATATTGGTCATAACACTATAGAGTGTGGGATATTCCCTCTGCTCACTTGGGATCAGCTGTCCCAGCCATGTCCCCTCCCAACTCCTTGTGCACCCCCAGCCCCCCTGTGGGTGGGATGGGGTGAGAGGCACAAAATGCCTTGGTGCTGTGCAAATCCTCCTCAGCAATGGTTAAAGCATCCCAGAGTTATCAACACTATTTTAGCCATAGCCCCATACTAGCAACTATAAAGAAAATTAACTCTACCCCAGCCAAAACAGCACACTGAACTATGATTTTTTGAATTAAAACCATAGCTTATATTTTCTTTCTGTTGCTTATAACCTTTCAAAAGAATGTAAGCAGGTCCCATGACTGCCTTCCCTGCCAAAGCCCACATCAATCAATTTTTGTTCCCAGGACTTCAGAGGATGGCTCACCCCTCTTTTTCATTTGCTGCTTTATGTTTTTGCAGGCATTCTCCTTTCCTACAGCTTCTGAAGATGGAAACTTCATGGCAGTCACTACAGTTGCCCAACAATATATCTGGAAACTCCTTCCCTCAATGATGGCAGTCTTACAGTCAACCCTCTGCTCTGGCCTGACCCACACTTCCATTTTTCTTTGTCTCCCACAGAGATGTTACCAGGCCTCACTCACATGTCAGTCCCTCTCAAACGGGACAGCTAGAATTTCCCTTCCAGAAAAGAAAGCAGAACACCTATTTTAGAATTAACTTCAGACTCCTGCTATTACTATTATTATTATTATTATTAACAACGGTAGCTAAATGTACACATTTCTGTTTGGATGGAGAAATCAGCACGTCAGATACTGTATTTTCCATTCAAAAATTAAATTTAAAAGTTGGTATTTTAATACATATATTTACATACACTTTCCAAAAAATGATCTTTTGTTTTCTTGGTTATATCTATTTCTTGTCCTGCTCTGTTAAAATCCCCTCTGCTATTACCTCTTCTCCATCCTTTACACACACCAGAGGTTACAGCGCCCCACTGACAAATCTTGTTGGAACAAGAAGCTGATCAATAAAAGATTACAGAAAACCCTGTTTTCATTTGGCAACATGGACCTACTAGAACTCTGCTGCAAAGACTGTCGTCTTAAACAATTTAGAGATGCCATAAAATGACTCCTATTTCGTTGCATTAAACCACAAATTACAAGTTGGTTTCTATTCTAGTATTATTCAGCTCCTTCCAATGCAGTTTAACAGCTGGAAATGAGAAGGTGCCAGCTGCTTGTTACCAGGCAACTCTTCCCAACCACCAGCAGCCTGCCCCAGGGATCAGGGTTTGAGAGCTGCTCTGCAGTGACAGCTCTTCCCCCTTCTTCCAAGCCCAGACTGATGCATGGAGGCTGCTTCAAAGCAGAGTTCTCTCTAAGAGCTCAAAACATTGGCAAGAGTTACATCACAATAAAACTCTGTTTTTGTCTCTCACTGTCCCATTATATTGTGTTATACAGCTGGGAGTTTAGCCACCGACTTCTAATAAGCCAGTTGTTTTTTCAATGCACAAGTAATTTTTCCAGTTATGTGATTTATTGCTTTGAGTTTATGAGAACGATAAAGAATCACCATGGTCTTCTGGTGAGAAGCCCTTTTCAAAGGCAGCAATGGGTGTCAGTACTCTCCCTTCTGCCTTGGAGAGACAGCTCCAACTCAAGTAATGTCTGGGCAGCTCCACTTGCCATTTTCGTGTTTATATCATTCCTGGTGAGATTTTGTAGGGTGGAATGCATTATATGGGCTTGTATTTGTTCTTACTGTTTTGCTGCAATATTCTTCTCCTCATCATGTCACCCTTGAATTTATTTATATTTGTTTTAGGCTTTATTCAAGTAACTAAAAAAATCCCCTAGGACACAAGCACCTGTGGAACACATGATGAACCTCACTGTACATTGATATACCAATGGCCTAACAAAACACAAATCCTGTCCACCAGCAATGTTAATGCTTACACCTTACATCACTCATAAGTTCATTCCTACTCAGAACCTGGTTTGGGATTTAGGCTCGTTGAGCTCTTGTTCTCAGCCTAAGTCAGAACTGGGCTCCATCTGCTGACACTGCATTTTCTCTCAACTCTTCCCTCTATCCCTTCACAATAATTTCTCCATCATCAGGGTGCCCCTTGTTTTAACTCATCACACTTCCACTGGGTCGAGGACATCAGAGAAAACAGAAGAAGAAACTTAAGTGTCCATGTTGGTGCAATGCTTCAAAGCAAGACTCAGTTGTCTCAGCTACAGATCATCCAGCAGGAAAGATGATGGTCCTGAAGAGAAATTAGTCCCTTGCAAAGATTATTCCTCTGGTCACTCAGTTCAGCATATGGACATGGGCATGACTAGCATCTGTAGGAAAAGAAGCTTTTTTCCTTCTCCCTCCAGCATAATGCATCACTGTCAGAAAAGAGGGTTTAGATCCCTTATTGAAGAGAGACATTAATTAGAGAGTCTTTTATGAAATTTCTTTTTGAGTAAATGACAAGTGTGAAAGATGAAAACCTTTCTTTTACATTTCTCTCCATGCATTCAGCTCAAAATTTTACCCAAGTCTTTTTTTCTCTCTCTAATCTACATTTACTTATTCTTCTCACCCATTTCATCATCACTAGAATTCAGCGTATTTTGAAAGTTAACCCTTTTCTTCTTGAGTTAATACATGTTAATCACTCAAAAGAATTGTGCAGTGTAAGGGCACCTTTTCTGTGATTGTTTTTGTTAGAAATTGTTTCACTTGAATGCACCAGAGAAGAGGAATTTCATTGGCATTATTAAAGACATCTGAATGAAATTTCACATTCTCACACAAAAATATTGGCCTGATCTAAACAAAGGCACGTGTTTTTGTGGCTCCATGAAGGATTTATGTTTGGAAGAGGAGAAAGTAGTTTTTCGTATTTATCCGTGAATCTGAAAATAGCCTGAATGTAAGCATGGCTTCTAACTGCTTTTACTTGCTTTTGCTTCTGACATTCTTTTTCATCACTACTTTCATTCTACATCAATGTGTGTCTTTGAATAAGGTTTCACATATGCATTAGTAATGTCTTGCAGTGGAGCTGCATGACTATCCAGCATCATGCTGAGTGCTTGGAAATGTTCTTAGAAGGCTCGTATCCTATTTTTGTTACCTTCCAACTTTCCCTTCTCATCATCACAAATACTTTACAATTTTAATCTATTTCAATTCGCTTAACAGCCAGGCATTCAATGAAGCTGACGTGTTCAAAACTCTGTTTTTAAAAAGGAAAGTGCAGGCTTTGCTAAAAGCCTCAGCTCTTCTGCAGCAGTGGCACATTAGGAGAAGGTCCAGATGGACGTACCAACCAGATTTCCCAAGCAGCAGGGATTGCATTGGTACCATCAAAGGTTACTGTCTTGCAGTCTGGGCTCAATTCCTGCTGATGACTAGAAGGAATATTAAATTTTTAGTGTGGGAAACCATACTTTGTTTAATTAACTGGGATCCACCTGGGCAAGCTACACACACTGCTACAGGAGCTTTTTCATCTTTGGGTGAAACAGAATTACAAATCCTCAGGTCTTCAAAATGGCACTGTTTCAGTAAGGAATTTTTGTGTGATTTTTCCATATAGTCAAGATCTGTGTGTGTATGAAGACACTAGGATATTTGGGATTCTACATTGATATAAATTACCTGTCAGGGGCATTCTAGACTTATTTATGGTCTGTCTGCCCACAGTAGTTCCAGTTTATGACCTCCCTTCTTTGCCTTGTCACATGTTGTGAAAATCAAGATATCTTTCAACCTCTACAAAATTATTTTGCCAAATGGCAACATAAGGAGACACTAGAGAAACATTTAGTGATGGTTCAACAGGCGCTTAATCATCAAGCAAGAAATCTATTACAACTGAATGTAATATCCTCAGCTGGATAACAGACATGCAAAGGCAGGAGTGAGATAAAAGTAACTGGCCTTCCTCCTCAAGGGCTTGTATCCCAGAGACACAGAGGTTGTTTTAAAAATGGAGAAAAGCAAAGCAATTTTTTTCAAAGGGAGTAAAAAATAAAAAGCAGAATAGTTATGGAAGATGATCTTCTCCACAATGTCTTGTCATAATAAATACAACAGCCCCATTGGGCTCTCCACTCCATGTGCTTAGTGGTGACCCAGACTGCACAGAAATTAGATCCTCTGGTCCTGCATCCCCCCTCAACCTTTTGATGTCCTGCAGACGAGTACAATAAACCAGGAGCCATGGTGTCCTGTAGGCTGTGGCAGGGGGGTCTGGTGCTGTTGATTGGTGACATTTAGTCTGAGATTTCATCTGTGGATGGCAGTGGCACGTTCTGCCCAGGAGTTTGCACATTGTCTCACTTGCTGCAGAGGGAGCGCCACTGTCCAGATAAGCAATTTGGTTTTGCTAGTGCCTAAAGCCATTTTCAGTCACCATTTTGGCCTCTAATGAAAGGGAATCTCACTCACCTGGAACCAAGACAGGCCCAGAGAGAACAAGATGACAGTTCAGAATTTCCTTGTTCTTGAAGCTTCCATTATTTCCTGGCATCAGCCTGTGAATTATAGTTGACAACTAAGCAGCAAGTTCCAGGTTTTAATGTGCTGACTATATTTGGCATATGGTCACCCTGTATTGCATTCAGGTCAAGGATCATGGAATCAGCTCTCTTTCTCTCAGAGGGATTTTGTGGTTATGTATGCTGCCTTCCACAATCATTTAATTTCTTAAATATTCTGATGTAATCTCATATCCTTCTACTCCTCCCTACTCATAGAATAAAGAAAAACAGGAATGATACCTTAGGAAGATTTTCAAAGGAAAAACAACAGGAAATGAATGTGGAATGAGCATATGAAACAGTCACTTGCTCTAAAATCTGAGATATTTTGGTAGTGTGGGACAGCTCATAGGACATGTCTAACCAATTTGTCCTTGAGGTCAAAAAAGTACTTTGCACAGAAGAGAGGGTCCTTCAGAAGTCAAGAACTGTGCACCTCATAGCATCCCTGGCTAGAAGACTGACAGAAGAAGGGAAAGGCAGGCTTGGGAATCCCTTCGTCTTATCCACAATTATTATACAGAATCATAGAATTGTTTAAGATGTGAGATCATCAAATCCAACTGGTAACCCAGCACTTCCAGGTCCACCACTGAACCATGTCCCCAAGCGCCACACTCACACGTTTTTTAATTACTTCCAGGGATAATGATTCTGCTATTTCCCTGGGCAGTCTGTGCCAATGCCCGACTGTTCTTACAGTGAAGAAATTTTTCCCAACATCCAATCTAAACTCCCCCAGCAAAATTTGAGGCCATTTCTTTTTGTCCTGTGTCTTGTCAGCTAGGAGAAGAGACTGACATTCACCTGGCTACAACCTCCTTTCAGGTAGTTGTGGTTGTAGGTGCCTCCTGAGCCCCCTTCACTCCAGGTTAAACAACCCCAGCACCTTCAGCCACTCCTCATTAAACTTGTGCTTCAGACCCTTCACCTGCTTCATTGCCCTGCTTCTTCAGCTCTAAACTTCTGATGCCTAGACACTCTTTTCTGGACATTTTAGTTTCATTCTGTAGTTTGGTGACTACAAATGCAATTAGTTGCAGGAACCCGAAGGAACTTTGCTCAGTTAAACCTTCTTCTGCTACACCTCTGCAGCTTGACTACACACTATGCACTGGTTTCTTTTGGGATTAATTAAGGAAGAGAAATCAAAGGGCAGTCATTGGAATTTGGAGTCAGTGTCTCAAGATCTGTTAACCAATGAATCACTTTTAGATTGTTGATACTTAACAAACACCTTCTTGTTGTATTTTTAGTCACTTCTCTCAAAACTTGTTAAATTTGGCACATATTTCTGGTTAGTGTCTAAAAACCAGTGGAAACTAATCCTACAGGTTCAGAGTTATATTTGGAAACCTCTGTGTCTAGATTACTCTAAAATCAAAAGAGTCTAAAATGGGACTAAAATGCTGAGAGTACGAGCAGTCCATATAACATTGTTTTAATATTTTCAGCATTATTTTTCTATCCTGTTTTTCATGTTCCCTAAGACATTACTGGGACAACTGAGACCAGATAACATTCTAAAAAAATCCATGAATTCTGAAGAAAATCAAACTGTTGCTTTATTCAACTCATTGCTTAAATCTGCCTTACATGCTACCATGCCAGAAGAATGGAAGGTGGAAAATACAACTATTGAAAATACTTATGAGCTCACCAAAATCAATGTTTGATGTCTGTGCCAAGTAACTTACTGGAAAACATAATAAAGAATAGAACTGTGAACTGAATTATATGTTGGACAAGAATCAGCATTGCATACCAAGAAGGATGTCTTGTTTTGCAAACCCACTTGAGATTCGAGGACTGATATTTATTTAGATAAGGATGGTTCTGATAATATTAGGTACTTGGATTTTAAAAAACTTTTGAGCTAGTCTTTTACCATATGCTCTCAAAGTGTGATCATATGGGATAAACAGAAAAGGATAAAAAAATCTGAAAGAATGAAAACTCATCACTAGATTACACAATATAATGCAGTTTCCAGAACCCACAAAAATCTCTGCTGTTCAACATCTTCAGAAATTTTATGGAGAAGCTTAATGCCATGAGGTCAGTTGGCAGATAAAACAAAAATTCATCGGAACAGAAATCTTAAACTGGTAATCAAGAATATCAGAAGACTTTCAGCAAAAAATCCCTACTTTTATCTTGGTTTAGCAAGTTGAATTGACTTGCTGAGTGGTCACATCAGTGACAAAAGCATACAAAGATTGTACATCCAGGAATAAGGTGGAAGCATTGAGGGAAGGCAGAGTGGGACAACTGTTTTGGTAGCAAGAAGCTGTTCAGTTGGCTTGGCTGTATCACTTGATAACACTCTTAATGTGACAGGGTAATTAATGACAAGCGAAATTTAATATACAGACACACAAAGTGACACATCCATGAAAGACAACCCTCACCTTCTGTATTCACTGGTAAATCAGCACTCGGGAAAGTGTTTTACACTCAGGAAAGAGATCTCAGACATCTAGTTCATGGCTCTTTGGGAAGAACAGGCCAAAAAGTGACCCATGCAATGTTTGAAAACAGTAAGAAAAAAACAGAAGTAAGAAAAAAGCAGGACACTGCTGCTATGAAATCATATCTCGAATATTGCATGCAGTTTTGTCCACATTGTCTGAAAAGAAGTATAAATAGAAAACATACAGGGCAGGATGAAAAGATGGGGAATGGTTTCTGTTTGAGGGGCTCAGGCTGCAATCCCAGAGCAGATTATGGATTTGCTGCTGCAATCCCACTCTACACTTCATGCTGGCACTGAGCTGGTTCAGCACACTAACCTGGTAGAAAACACACACACTAAAAAGAAGGAAGAGTTTCCTGCCAGGTGACTGAGCTGAAATGGCATGGCCACATCTGTGGATGTGGGCAGGGGGACACAAAGTGGCAGCCAGTCCTAGGAAATCTCTGCCTTCAGCTGCAGCCTCATAAACCATTTTGGCCAGCTTTGCTGATAAAATTAGACCCAACTCCTTTGCCTGCAGCTACTCACTGTCACCCCTGAAAGCCTCTCCCTTTTGGTGTTTGTGCAGCTGTTCAGCAACTCAGTAGGGGAACTCATCTAAAACAAAATTAATCATTTTTGTTGGATTATTCTGATTAAGTTTGCAGCATGCTAGCACAAGAAATGGATGTGGACAAAGGACAGGAAAAAAGCAACAGGGACTGGAGGGATTGCTCCTTTGAGCAATGCCAGCTCAAAGATGTTTGGAAATAAGTAAGAGACTAAAGCTCCATAGTTCAGAAAAAAGGATGGTTCTGAAATCATATGAGAGAGGTCTATAAACTGGCATGGTGAAAACAAATAGGGCATGATCATTCACTATTTCTTAGATGACAAAAATTCAAGTACCCTGTAAAATTATTAAGCACTGGATTTAAAACTAGTGAGAAAAAGTTCCTGTCTAGCCTTTGTGTGAATTTGAGACCTTCCCACCACTCCTGGAGGCCAGGTGTACCAAGAGATCAAAAAGCTATTTGACAAATTCATAGAGAAATGGTACATTCTTTGATGTGCAGTTTTCACCTGAGAGCTTTTCCTCTGCACTTCAGTAGCTGAAAACAGAAAGAAAACGCCACTCAATAGTGGTTTATGTGTTTTTATACCTCTTACTTGTATCTCTGCTATTGGCCACTGTCAGACAGAAGATATTAGCCTAGGGACAGTTGCTTTGAATGAGACTGGCTCTTCTCTTTTCACCTACTTTACTTCAATTAAATGTGATATGAATACATTATTTACACTTATATTTGCAGTAATTATTGTGGAGACACAAAGTCTGTATTAGATATACCTAAATAGCACAGTAAAACTAGACAAGTTATTTTTCTGAAACAAATTATGCCACTGAAGTTGTCTTGAAGAATGTTTAGATATGATGTCACTGCTGTCTGTCACATTGACCCTTAGACAGAGCAGTACAGAAAAAAGGGATGGCTTTACAGCAGTGGAAGTAGATAGCCTAAGTGCAGCTCTGAGCCCTGACCCTACAGCTCTAGGTTACAGCTAACAGGATTTCCCACAGTGGACGTTTATTGGTAATAAATGACATTCTTCTCTTTCCTGGGAAGCTCATTCTAAAATACTGGAATAAACTCAAAATGCATTTCTGACGAAAACCTGTGTTGTGTGGGGAGAACCCAAGTTTCTAATTTATGGCAGGACTGGGTTGGGTTTGGTGCCAGCTTCTCCCTTCCTAGTGAAGAGCCCCGGAGCTATTAAAGAGATGTGCCTGGAGGTGAGGGCGCAGTGTCCCCGCCCGCTCCCCGCGTCCTACTGGCCGCCCATCGGCCCGACTGGCCGTGACCGCCCCCGCCGCTCGGCACGGCGGCTCCCGGGCGGCCGGGCAGGTACGCGGGGCCGGGCCGGGCGGCCGCTCGGCCGCGAGGTGTGTCCCAGCGCGGCGGCTCGGCGGTGCCTTCTGAGGATTGGGCAGGGGGGGCGAGGGCTCCGCGGCTCCCCCGCCGGGCTCCGCCGCCGCGCTCCCGCAGTAGCAGCGCGCTCGCCGCCCGCGCCGCTCCCGCTCCCGCCGCTCCCGCCGCGCCGCCAGCGCCCGCCCCGGCACCGGCCCCGGCCCCGGCCCCGGCCAACGCCGCATCGTGATGCCGCATCCCGCGGGGCCCCTCGGGGCCGCCCTGCTGCTCGTCCTGCTGGCGGCGGACTCCACGCAGAGTGAGTACCGCGGGGGGGTCCGTCCCTCCCGCACTCGCCGCCGAGCATCCCCCGCCGCCCTGCGTGTGTGCGAGCGCGGGCTGCGCTGCCGGGGCGCGGTGGGGTGCGGGGGGATGCGCAGATTGGCGGCAGCGGGGTCAGGGGGATGCGGGCGAGGGGCCGCTCTGATGCCGCGGCGACCCACGGGTGGAGCCCCGAGCAGGGAGAGCGCTCGGTGTCCCCCGGAGGGACGGGCGGGGTGCGGGGTGCGGGTCGGGGGATCCGGGGGGACCAGGAGGGCTCAGCTGTTCACCGCTGCCTGTCCTTCCTCCTGCCCCTCTCCTGCTGCTGGTGCTGCTTCTGGCTTTCGGCTGCCCAGCCGTGCTGCTGCGCGCCCCGGAAGCTGCCCAGTTCCTGCGGCAGAGGCAGCGGCGAGCCTACCAGATCTTCGAGGAGACCAAGCAAGGGCACCTGGAGAGGGAGTGCGTGGAGGAGCACTGCAGCAAGGAGGAGGCTCGGGAGGTGTTTGAGAATGACCCAGAGACGGTAAGGACGCAAAGCCGCCGCGGAGATTTGGGGGGTTGTCCGGCTCTGCGCTCCCGCCCACCCTCTATCTGCGGCTGGATTCAGCTACCGGCACAGCTGGGAAAGGCACCGGGAGGAGCAGGACCCAAGGCCATTAGGTGAATGACTGGGAGACACGCTAGCGCTCAGCCTGAACAAGGGCACAGGAGCGCCTCGGTGAGCGTGGTCTGGGTGAACAGCCCAGCCTGACACCGGCTGGCAGGACTGTCACAGAAGGGTCCAGTTCACCCATGGTCTAATCCATGAAGCAAGACCAGTACAACAGAATAATACAGCTTCTTTATCTGGATACCTTACCATCCCTGCTCTTCCCTCCAGCTTCCCATCCCAGCTGTATTTCAAATCCCCTTAGTGTTGCAGCATATGCCATAATTGAGGTTTTTCAGAAGAATGTCCTAACCACTCTTAAATCATCCGTGGGGGTCAATTCATCTTTGAATCAGTAGGTTCAGGACATGTCACTACAACAGCAGGAGAGCATACATGTGGGAATGTGGTATTGCTGCACTTCTAACACTGTGGATTCGCACAGTTACAGACTGCACACATACATGGAGCTGTCTTTTCCAGTCTTATCAAGGTTGACTTTCACTTCAGTCTTTTCACTTCAAGCAGCGTGTGGATGCTTTGCTAAGCTTGGCTTACTCCTCCAGTCACTTTACACCTCCTCTCAACACTGTTTTCTCATTGCAAAGACTATCTGGAATTGATTTAGCAGTAGGAAGTGGATTTTCTGGGTGTTCAAACTGAAGCTTAGTTCTGCACAGCATGTTCCTGTTAATGGAATGATGCTCTAGGGAGAAGATAGGACAGAGAGGGGGAGAGAGAGGGAGAGCAAGCACGTGTGTGTGTACACAGACACAAACCACAGGCAAGGGAGGGACTCAGCAGAGATGTTTTATGCTTCAGTAAGGCAAGTCTTGACATGTGTGCCTCATTAGCAGCCTCAGCACTGGATAGACAGTGCAGTAGCTTGCTGTCACAGGCAGTAGTAAGTACAGCAAAAGCAAAGTGATAGATTTTTGACAGTTTATTTTTGAGATTAATATGGAACACTTGCCTAGGTGCTGTTTAATCCTGCACCTTTTATGTGTATGTGTAGTCACATCTGCACGTAGCAGTGTTTGCTTCTGTTCTGCAAAAACAGCTACTTCAGAATGTGGATAACTGTAGTGGCATGAGAATGACTGGCACAACTGCAACCATGTTTGTGTTGAGTAATATAACTTCAAACTCAATATAAATATTCATCACATAGCAGTGAGTACAGGGAAAACTATGATGAGGGTGATTTTGTAGCCTTCTGGAACAAAGCTGGTCTGAGGTCACTACTTATAGTAGCTGGCTGCTGGCCAAGAAAGTAGCCAAAGGTGATGCATTGATGGATTAGTTTAAGGGTAGGGTAGTGTACAAATATGTCAGGAGTTTTTAACAGTATTTGCTACTGATTTTGTAAATTGTAAAGAATACACAGTTCTACTGAAATGACAATAATGAAATAATTTTGGTTTTAGATCTTTTCACGTATAATATAAATTCTTTATGATACCATCATACTTTCACCGTGTTTTGTAGGACAATGCTGGCTTTCTGTCATTGCAATTTTGATTTTTTGGTGCATTTCCTTTGCTATTGCTGCTAGGTTTCACTCTGTTCTGAAAACCTGAAGAAAGGCTGATGGGCTTCTAGTGTCTGTGCCCCCTAACATGTCCTTCTACACCAGGACACTTAGATCTGCAGTGACATAAGATCCTGCCTTTTCTGAGACACAAACCTCCCTAGAGCTATGACGTTGCTTGTTAAGTGCAGTATGTCCTACTCCTTGCATTACTTTGCTTCAATTTTATTGAGAAGCAAGTGTGCTGTAATAAATCAGGGGGATTTATGGCCCTTCTTGTCCCTTTTGCAATCAGTATGTGACATGAAAGCAGCAGCTCCTGCTGAGTAGCAGCTTTCTGATGCATGGTGGCAGAGGTTATGTGTGGGGGCTGTTGCTGCTCTGCACTGGAGGACTTAACTGTTTTGTAATGCATAGGTGACTACTCCTCCAGCAGTACCTGTGGATTTCATGGACAGAATATTAATTCTCAATGGAAGTGTATTTTAAACAGTAGGGAGTTGTGCTGTCATTTTACTGATGCTGTGTTGTACATTCAGTCATAGTCACTGACAGAAGAAGGAAGCTAGTTGAGACAGACCTGACTTTGGAAAGCCAAAACTGTTGTAAACAACACCAAGCTTTTTGAAGAATTACAGCAACCGCAGTCATGCTTCGGTGTACTGCCAGGCTGCAGCTGATCCATGCTGGTAAACTGAGCTTTTATTGACCAGGGAAATGTACAGATTGCTGTTGACAGAAGATGATTCCTTGTCGTTTCAGGAAGGCTGAAATTTCTACATGTGCCTGCTGAACCTGGTCACAGGGATTAACTACTTAGATTGTAGCAGAAAGAAAAGCTACTGCAAAAAGCTACTTTTTTGCCCTGTGCTGAGCTCTGTGAGGCTATGCAGGCAAGCTATGACAAACACAGTAATGCGATCTGTCCTGTTGCATCTCCCAGGCTTCATGTGTTAAAGCACAAGATGAGCATCTATGAAGGCATTTGGCTGTTTACTGTCCCACAGGAGCAGTGGTCTTGCAGCCTTGACAACTGTAAGTTAGTTTCAGATTAGTTAATCAATCTTGATGCTTCTTAGTTCAGCCTCAAGAAAGGCTTGTGTTGTCAGACTAAAAGTGTTGTCCCTCTCCCCTTTTCCCCTCCATTAGATGCTAATGAAGTGTATGAGTCTTCCTTACTGACCCTGCCATTCTTGACAATCCTCTGGTAGTGTGAGGAGAATTTCAAGGCATTATTTCAAGACCTATGGCCTAAAGATGTGATAGGAAATTGCATTAACTTATTCAATAAAACAGTTCCAGAAGTTAAGGTAAGATGAAGCAAGGCTGTAATGTAGTATCACATGATGCTTCCCAGGTAAAACCATATCTTTATGCAGCCAATTGTAATATCTAGAGAAAAATTTTACAGAAAGATACCTATTTCCTAGACAGACCAGTAAATGAAGTGTCACATACCTATACCAGAGCACCCTTTTTCTGTACCTTCCATTGTTTCAGTGATCAGCTTTCCAAAGCAACATCTGCAGGCAGTCAGCTGAAGATGCACATTCTCTGAAACCTGAATGTGGATTTTGCCACATGTGCGATTGCTTACATCAGCTGCTAAGAATAGTGTATCAGGCAGGGCCCAAGAGCCATTCATGTGCAGGGCAGTGCAGCTTTTGTCTTTTATGTTACGGAAAATATAAATATCAGCTCGCTCAGACTAGAGGAAGGAAGATCAATTGAAACATTTTTAGATTTTTTTTTTTAAGAGGCAGAACAAAACTCACTTTGTGCCACTTGTATGACTATACATGGTAAAAGCAAGTAGCCTGTTTTAATGAGTCTTGCAGCCTACCTTTTTCATGAAGCTGATTGTAACATTCTTAAACATTACTGCAGAATTCTGGGATGGTTCCTGTTTTGTAATTTCATTTATGCTAGAGGTGCCAAACAGAAAAATTAAAAGATAATATGGTGGTAAAAAAAAGAGAAGGATGGAAAACATCTTGATGGGAGATATGAGGACTGTTTCTAAATGTGATCTATTCAAAATATATGCTAGGTGTGATAGATGGGATGAAGTTGCAAAATATCTTGGATACAGAGATAAGAATGTTATCTTATTTAAGACGTTGACAAGGTCTTATAAAAGCAGCACTGCAGAAATATTTGACCTTGGTATGCAGTCAAGGTATTACAGCTTGTTAAGTGACTGATAAACTACTCTGGAATTTGTTTGACCTACTCTAAAAATCTGGTCATCCAAGCATGTACAACGAAGGGCAGGAGGGAGTGTAGATCCTGATCTTCTCTGAAACATTGTATTTCATTGAAGGAAAAATGTGTCCTTGTGCAAGGAGTTTCTCTGATTTGAAAGGCTCAGCATAGGGAAAATGTTTGAATTCAGCCTCTTATCCTTTGGTACCATAGTTCGGCATCTGTCCCTGCACATTTTGCTTGCTGTTGTTCTTGCTGAAGAATTACTGCTCTTCCTGCAGCTCACCATTGAAATTACTATGCTGAGTGCACTGAAAACTGCTAGGCACACCAGAAACGCTGATGTAGGTCAGCCTGGCCACCTGTGTTTACTGTTTATGGATTTGGCCCTCAGTAGAGCACTGAGGAAAGCCAGCTGGTTTCCATGTGCGTGCAGAATGGACATCTGATTCATAGGCAGACACGTGAAAATTCTGTTTTTTGAGGGACTTGCATCCAAAATGTAATTAAAATCTACGTCTTGTCAGATACACAAAACACTGTCAGAGAATCACAGTGTAACTTGGGACTGAAGAGGAATCTACTCCACTCTCCCACTCATGGCAAGGGCAGCAGTGACACAGACCAGGCTTTTGGGGGCTTTTTTCATCCAGCAATGCCAGCATTCTTTCTGCTAGGCTAGGTTTATTAAGAAACTGAAATGCAGATGAAGCAATGTGTAGGGTGTGAAAAGGCTCAGTTTGGTTGATTTTCAGTGTGTTGATGGCTCACTTGGTTCTATTTTTCATGTGTTCCATAACATGACATGGTCTTGATAGCACAGATGAGCTTCACCCATGGACTAGGGTCATCCAAATTTCATTCTGATCTTCTAGGAGGCATGCTTGCCAGGCAAAGTTTAGATGTTATTTCTAAGAATAACAAGGTAGATACACACTTGTAAATATTAATCAAGAAAGTATGAAGGCACGTAGAGGGAGGAGAGGAGTTATTGAGAGAGTGAAGCAGTGTACAATATCTCTAAGTAATTTAGTCAATGTTGTGTAGTCTAGACGTGAAAAATACTCATGTCATCTTTAGACACAGATGTCATCATCCCTGTATAGAATATTCCTTTCTAGATCCTGGCAAGAATCTGGTTTTATTTGCTGTGATAATTCTTCTCAATATACTGATTTGTTTTGATATTTTGAGCATGGAGAAAGGGCTAGATTTATAGTTGGTATAAATTTCTTTATCTCTTCTTGTTGGTGCAGAGAGAGAAAGAGTTATTGGAAAACTCTGTGCTGATGTTTTAACCTGCTTGGACTCAGTACATAGAAGAATGGATTCCCAGGCACAGTGGTACCTGCTTAATAGCTTTTTACAAAGAAAATATGGCGATATTTAGACTTTTGTCCAGCAAGGGATTGAAGGAGAGAAAACGGAAGTAAAAATCTGAGTGCCCTGGTATATGCCACAGTGGCATCCCGGTCTGCTGGGATGAGATCTGGGTATCCACCAGGTGTTCTCCCTTCCCTTTCTTTCCTTCTCCCTGTAGTTTGGTATAAAAGACAGGGGAGCTTTGTACCAAAATCCAGTGGGTCTAACTGATCTGCAAGGCAAAAGGATTGGGACTGTGGACCAGGACCGTCTTCTTTGTGGTAAAGACACAGCATTTGTTGGCATTGGTGGTGTTCAGTAGGGTGACAAAAATACTCCTGCCTGCCGTAGGAGGAAGGTTATGCATTTATTGGCTAAATGCTGCTTTATCAAAAGTTATTGAGAAGGGTGAGCAAAGTTTGGTGTTGGTGGAAGCAGACACAACTCCATCAACTCTGCTGGACTCATACCTACCTGATCTGTATCAGTTTCCTCTCAAGAGAGAGCAGCCCAGAAATTCAGAATAGACCTGGAAGTACTGACACACCACATCACAAAAGCAGTATACACTAAATGTCCTGTGCAGCAGGAGGGAAGGAGCAAGAGAAGACAAAAAGGGACTAATATGCTGAGGGGCTGATTGAAGATAGGTTGGAAAAAGGTGCTAAGAATGACAAATTGAAGGGGGGTGTCTATACTAGTTTCAAGATGGATGATAATGGAAAAGCAGATGAAGTTAGGGTAAGTCAGTTTTCTAGAGCAGCACAGTAAGTTTTAATACATACACAAGAGGGGGAAAAGGACAATTAAAAATTAAGACAACAGTTTTGTGGCCATGAACTAATTTAATTTTCTTTTTTAAATTTAATTTAAAATAAAGGAGCAGCCTACTGGGAATTAATAAAACTTTTTAGAGCAGCTGCTTAAGAGTCAGGTAAATAAATTGGCAGCTATGTTTCATGTGTGTTCCATACTCTGAGTGAGCTTAATGAATTACAAGCAGTCACTTAACACTAAATATGAAGAACAAGGATGGAAGCACTACCATAGATTTAGAAGAAACTGAGAAGGAGCAGAGCAACAAGGTTTACTTCTCCCCTCAGCTGATCTAGTTGAGATAAGCAATTCCTTTGCCTCTTCTTTTCACCCTTCCTGCACAGCAATTTGGGTGACTGCATGGACCAATGAAACTAACTTAACCTAAAGAAAAGTTGTCTGCAGAGAATAATGGTAATTTTGCAGCTTGATCAATTCCCCAGTCCAGTGGGGACTGACACAGTGGAAAGGACAGCTTGAGGTTAGGATGGGAAGGCCAGGTGCTGGAAGAGAAACAGAAATGGTTTCACAGCTCAGTCTGTCAAAACAATGAATGAGCAACCAAGCCTTGGAGAATCTGATTGAAGCTTTTCAGCAGATCTCCCTTCTGCATCTTTGCTTTCATCACAGTTTCACTATGAATGCTGTTCTATGGGCTCCCCATGCATGGACCAGATCTGTGGGGAAATTTACTTATTGATGGATTTGTGTTTTCTCCCTGTTCCTTTGAGCATTAGCAGCGGGAACTAGAAGAAAAGCGAAGTTGGGAAGTAAGGAGGATACCCAGAGAGGGGAACAGGTGTTGGTGTTGCCTTCACTCTACACACCTGCCAGGACAGAAGGGTACATAAATGAAGAGAAAAAAGGCTAATGGGTCATGCTTGCACAGCACAGAATCACATGTTCCTGGAAATCTACCATATTTGGCTGATTCCTGGAATAGTGAGTTCTAGATCAATTCCAGAAAATATTTAGGACATGAACAGAAAAGCAAAAGTTACTTAGTTATTAAAATAATGAACAGGGAAGTATGAGATCAGATTCTTTCACAAGGGCCTGGTGTCATCTGTCACTTCCCTATTCCTTACTCGCCTGTGCCCTCTGAGTCCAAACCCTTAAATGCCTTAATGTGATTGAGTGCTGTTAGCATGAGTAGCAACCTCTGCAGATAAGCAAGATCCAAAGAAACAGAATTACATTACAAGGAGGGGAAAAAACTTCAGTGGATAAAATGTCACAGAACCTATGAGAGATCATAGATATTTAAATCATGTTTGATGGGATATATGACATGTTCTGTTTTAAATATGTCTAGAATAATTACAGAGTAAATATAGATGGTGTTGGAGAGACAGCCTTTTACTTATGCTATGTGTTTTGTCAGATACTGTTTTCCTTCATTTATCTGAGCGAGTGTTAGTTTGCCCACATACAAATACTGTAACTCTTGCAACAAGTAAGGATTCAAAAGCAATATTGAGTGAACATTTGTCATCACATTGAGATCTTGCACATTATTGCAGCTGGACGGAAAATAGCCTTTCAGTTCTGAAGCAGTGGAGGAAACCTCAAGACATTTGTGATCAGATTTTTGTCAGAATAACTTAAAAGCACATGCAAACAATTGGAATCACACTACAAATTGTTTTTGTTGAAGTATTTGGCACCAGTTATCCATTTCACACTGTTCACTGTCTAATCAAACACTCCCTCAGGCCACCTATATCATGTCTCTGTGCCCCCTGCATCCTTACAAAATGTAAAGTATATGTGACATATGTGAACTTTTTTGTTGTTTTTTCTTTCCTTTAAGTATTTTTTTTCTCCCCTTTAATTATGCATTCCAATCATTGGTGGGTTTTTCCTCATTGCAGAGAAACAGTTTTTGCTGAAGTGGCAGCTCAGTAAACTATTGGGAAACAGTCTTGCTGTCCAGAACAGAGCAAAGGATGTTATGACAATGAATGGGTTTTATTTCAGAATTCAGGATTCTGCAGAGGTACCTAGTCTCTATGGAAGATGTCATGCTGGACTGTATGGTCTTGAATGCTTCCATTTTAGAAAGTTCAACTTGGTAGAAGGCAATCTTTGTGCACCTGAATAGCTGGACAGTGTGAAGTGCATACTTGACAAATGGACAAAAAAATCTAAAAGCTACCCTAAGCAGCTGTAACTTGGGTGGTGGGAGATGAGACTAGGAGGCTGCTTTTGGATCATAATGTGACCTGCTTGCTTCTCTAATGCCTCACTTAACAAATTGTGGAGAGAAGTTCTCTTTGCTCTTTGTATAAAGAATATAGATTGCCACAAAGCAAAATAGGAAGCAAATTAACCTGGCTGAGTGATGGGTCCCTCATGATGAGAAGGAAAGCTTGTGCAGGCATCAAGGTTTGAGCATAAATTCTTTAACTAGTGGTTCTACATATTTAAAATTCTGACTTGCAGATACAGGGGGAAGGGCCCAATCGTGCAGTGTGAGATTTGCTGTGCACCTAAAGTCTAGGGCTGAGTTTTAAAAAAAGGAGGAGAGTTCCCGAGCATTTGTGAGATTTGCATTCTCAGGTTGTAACTTTAAGGATAACGCAAGCCCATAGTGTGGAAACATGAAGAACATTTATAAATGAGGTCTGGCTGTGCCCAAGACAAACACTCAGTCCTGAAGGAAAGAGGAAAAGGGAGAGTCATTATATGGAAATGAGGAAAGGGCATAATGTGGGAGTTGTTGCTACTCTCTTAGATGTAACTAGGTAACTAAGAAAGTGCTTTTTAGAAATCGCCGTTGCTAACAGAAGTTGGTGAAATGCTCCAGTGTTAGTGGCACTGCAGTCACAGAATCACAGACTGGTTGAGGCTGGCAGGCACTTCTGGAGGCCTCTTGGTCCATCCTCCTTGCCCAAGCAGGGCCACCAAGAGCCAGATGTCCAGAAACATGAGCAGCCTTCCTATAAAACTATGCCTTTTATTTGTGGCCTCTAGAGCTCAAACATGATTTTCATTCGAGTCCATGCCTTACAGTCTTACCTGACCTGGTACTCAAGCAAAATAAGCAGCAGCAGTAAGCAGGCCCTTTTTTCCGAGGTCTCCAATGTTACCAATTACTTCAAAGTAAAGCAACAGTGAGAACATTTTCCTGGTGTCGACAGGGTCATTGTTATGTTTTCAGAAGGGCTATTTTTATACAGTGACTCATGTTAACGCCTGTTCTGATTTGGTGTTTTTCCATCTTCTCTAAAAACGCACCAGGATTAATGCATGCCTTGTATAATTACACTAACTTCTGGATTTTACCACTATGGACTCTGGCCATAGAGCTGAAAATAGATGGTGACCCCAGTCACAATGCAGGTTTCCTTTGGCAGCGAGGCTGACATAGGTGTTCCTGCCCCTTCTAGCTGTGAATTCTCACCTTCATGTTGCTGCTCTCCTCAGCTGATTCAATGAGAGATGTTGTGGGAGTGGCCCCAGAGAAAACTGTTCTTATCATTTGGAGGGAAAAAGCCAAATATAATAATGAACAACCTGGAGTTTTTGAGGGATTGCTTACTTGGGTTAGTTTTTTTGAGGACGCTTTTAAAATTATGCTCTCTTAGGTATCCAGACTAAGTGTTGTAGTGGCTGTTTTATCAGGACAATAGTAAACTCCAGCTGCAGGTGGGAGAGGAGCACCTCAGCCCCATGAACGGAATTCTTACGCCCATGTTTGGTGTCACTCTACCTTGAAATAAAAGCATGCACTCTTAGATCTTGCAACACTTTTGTGGAAGCAATAATTGCATTTAATGCATCAGAAGACTTGCTTCTAGCATGTACATATATTTGTGTGAAAGGGATGGGGCTGTAGAGCTTAAATCTTTTCTGTTAAAGCACAGCTCTGTCTTCTGGGCAGCAAGAGAAAGGTCTCTGGAGCTGAGCTGAAATAAGCAAGCCAGGACCTGCCTGGAGAGACTGGCCTCATGCCATGCTTTCCACCTCACTGAAAGAGTGGAGATGTGGAGATGTTGGCACTTCTCAGTCTCTCCTGTTGCTTCCTCTTTACCTGGGATCTCTGCTGAGCTGTACTTTGGGTGGCACATGACGTGTAACTCACGGATGAGTTACAGCTCTGGTGTGTAGCTCATACTACATGTTTGACCTGTAGTGGCAGCAGATAAAAGATATAATTTACAAAAGGACCATTGGTGTTACTAGGGCACCACAGGCTGCCAGTGTCCTGCTGCCAGGCCCTTGACCATTGCAGCTTCTGCCATCCCAGCCATACTGGTTGATACATGGAAACCAGACAGAAAGTTTGGTGGGTCACAAAGTAGAGAGATGGACATACATTAAAGTTTTCTTGGCGGGAACAGTCACAGAGGTCGGAATTTTTGAAGCTGCATTTGTGATATTTGGTCTCTTGTGGAGGTTGGAGCTTCTGCAGCCTTTGTCTTCCTTTTGCCTGCCCTGGGACATTACTACAGGACACATGGGTTAGAGAGCTTGGTGAGGTCAGTTGTCTGTGCAGCAGCCTGTCCAGAGGTGTTTATGTCCAACATGTATTTGTTTATAGCTTTTTATTAAAAAAGCCAATTGCTCCTGCTTTTATTTTCAGCAGTAATTAGGAAGCAGATCTAAAGGGGAAGGGCTGACTACACTTAAATGTTGACCTTTTTTGTCAGAATCCAAACTGAAAATTTAACACATAATTCTGTGGTGATTTTTGCCACCCTAGTGGTAACAGTTAAATAACTTCCTGTGTTTTGATCCTGTGAACGGTGTGTGACTTTCTGGATGGTGACAAGTTTATTGAGCCTGAAATTCAAGGTGACTTCTTGAGAAATCAGCAAAATAGTATCACAGAATCTTTTCCAGCTCCTTCTTAGCAAGCCTCAAAGCATTTCTCTTGGCATTTTTGTAGAGTCCTGAAAATACAATTGAACACTTCTAGTAGAAAGAAGATGAGTTGCACACTTGTAACAGGGACCTAATCCTGTATAGGATTTTCATTTTCCCTGACATATGGGAGTCATTAAACCATCACAGAAGACTGAAAAGACATTGAAGAGTTGAGTGCTCACATGAGAAATAATGTGTGTCTGTACCAGGTTAGGCACAGCTTGGATTTTTAACTGAGAAAACTTCTCATCAGTTTTTTGAAAAGGGACTGCAGTTTAGGCAGGTTCCTTTCCTCAAGGTGTAAGATCATTCATCATTCTTGATTAATCTTTTCTCTGAATGTAAATATATTGTCATTGTATTTACAGAAGCCAGCTGTAAGAAAAATTGAGTATGGAAAAAAATGAAAAGCTAATCATACAAGAATGAGTAATGTTAGAACTTGTGAGCACGTGTCTTTATTTTAGAATGGTAGTATCGGCAGGTTTTGTAAACCTGGAGAAGTACTACTGATCAGCAAGTGCTTTTGCATAACATAAGCAAATGAGAAAGACAAGGAAAGAAGAGTTAAATTTCTATTAATAGCCTCCTGTTTAGATTACTTGGCTACAAACTTTATGGAATGAAGCTTGTGGTGTTACAATGCCTTGGAGTTTCACTTATCTGTTGTTCAACTGGCATGCAATCAATACACAGTCAGTTTGAATCTGGAAGTTACTTCTACAAAAGTAAATTCTGTACCACGTTTCTAGCACTCAACTCATTCATCAGAGGTCAAGGAGAAAATGCCTTTGCCACCACTGACATGGAGCAATTAGGCTGATAGCCATGAATATGAAAGCTCCTATTTATTGTCCTGTGAGTGCCAAAACAATTGTTCTTGCCAGAGTCTGGATTATCCTGTTGGTGGTTAAATGCCTCTGCACATTCTTGTGAAGTACATGGAATAAAGGGGAAATAATAAAAGAAATGTTTGGAATATTTTATTACATGCCCCTATCTTTTTCTCCTCAAGTGCTGGTTGAAGTTCAGTTTGTGGCTATAGCACAAATGGGCGCCCATCTGAATACTTAGACTGCTTAGATTTATTTTTATTTTGACTGCATTTTTTTTGCTTGTCGTTTCCAAACTAAACCTTAAAAAAAATAGAGGGAACCATAGTGAGTTCTGAGCTCATCACTCTGATGAAACATTTCAAGCTGAAGAAACATTTCAAAGCTCAACCCCAAAAGATGCCAAGCATATCACCCTCATGCCAGAACTGAAAATTAACATAAGTGTAAGCTACCACTTCTACTTCTTTGCTGATGCTCTCATAATTTAGGCTGAGTATTTAAATGGTGCATTTCAGTAACTGGAGCATATTTGCCAGAAGCAATTGATTCTTCTGGTAAATGACAGCAGTGCAATTGATTGTAATGGACATTCCAGATCAAACTGAATCATGGTGTGTGCCTGTCTCTGTTGTTTTTACACGCCTGTATAGATCCAGTCCAAACATCTGTTATAAGAGGAGAAGAAAAAATAGTTTATTCTCTTGCATGTTGTATAAACAAATTTATTTTTGTAGAATGGATGTTATTTACTGTCCCAATCTCACTGACGATAGTGTTATATGGAAATTGCTCCTCTTGCATAAAAGAGAATTATACTGTGCATATGCTTTCAGAATTAGCTGAGATGTGGTCTACTTAAACAAAAAAAATGAAGCACTGATACAATGCATAAGTTTTTTCCTCATTCAATGCCCCAGTTACTATTCTAACAGCACTTAAATTAGTGACTTAAATACTATGAAAACGAGCATGCATGAAGGTGGAAAAAAAATGCTTTTTTCCTGGCCAGAAAGTTTCGTATTTTTTTAAGAATGTAATACAATTGTCAACTTCAGCCAATCTCCCATTCTTCCATGCAGCACAACTGCATTTTTCTGATTATTCCCTGTGTTGATGCAAGCAGTCATGGGACTCACAAGGCCTCACCAGGCTGACTATTCTAACATGCAAGGTTAGATTCACATCAGCAAAATGATGCTGCTCTCACCGTATGGCTGCACTTTGTTTATGCAAAGTAGGGAAGAGTAATGCATGTAGACAAGAGGAATAGCAATGCCCTTTGCAGGCTGATTTTAGAGCAATGGGTGTCAATTTCTCCCCTCTTGCAAAGTGTCATTGCTCCCTTCTTTGATCGTCCAGGGTGTGATGTGTGGGTGGTACAGCAATGGGTGCTGTTTGAGTTTTAGGGTGTTCCTTCTAAGAGCAAAAGGTATTTTTTCTAGTGGCTGTGATGTTCATATCCTGCATCAGCAGAATGCCTTCGAGGAGGCAGGGGGTGACTGAATGATCCTGTGCTCTTCCCTCTAGGGTTTTTCCCCTAGATTCCAATTCCTTCCCCTGCCTCATGCCATCAGCAGCAGCTTTATCTCTTGGAGGGTGTCTTCATGCTCAATCACTGACCAGATCAGCTGCCATCAGAAATTATCTTGAGAAGAGTTCATGTTTCTTTCCTTTTCAAATGACAAAATGCACGTATAATACTGTGCTGCTTCTGGTTCTGAATAAAAGGAAATTAGGTGTTTGGAATTGTTAAACAACTGCAATAAAAGACCACTAAAGTAACAGCAGCTCTTAAATAGCATGAAAATAGAAGCAAATATGATTCAATAAGTCTTTTTTTTTTCTTTCCCCTTCTACAGGAATATTTTTACCCGAAATACTTGGGTGAGTTGCAGCTTTTATTTTCACTTTTTGGGAGTTCTGGCATGTGCCTAACACTGGAGCTTGTCACAGCTGAAGCCTCTGCTAAGGAAAGTGGTGGAAATCTGATTGCAATAAACATGCATTGCTAACTTTTAAGATAGAATTTCTGTTCCTTATTGTACTTTGAGGTGTGTGTTTTTACTTTATGTGTACATTTGCAGACAGAGATGCTTTATGTGTTTTCTGCATGTTAAAATTTGATGCTGCATATATATCTGGCTTGCAGTGTTATGAAATAATTTGTAATTTTCTACCTTTTGCCCTTTTTAATTAAGTTAGTTATTAACTAATCTTCTTTAAAAGTAAAAAGGTGCCTGATTGAACTACTGGCTTATTCTATTGACTGTATCGTAGTCATGGCATCATACTGTTTTCTATTCATGTTAATATGTTGTACTTAAGATCACAAATGGCACAGTGGGAGAAAAAAATGCGATTTTTAGATATTTTAAGAGGTTTAATTGGTCAAATTGGAGTAGCTACTACCATAGTTTTAGAATCATAGTAGCATATGGTTAAGTGATCATCTTCTTCAAATGGCTTTTAATTGCTGTACATCAAAGCTAAAAGATTTTAATGAACTTCAGAACTTTAAGGCATCTGGGAGATGATAATATTGCACAGATTTTACATCTGTCTTCCAAATCCTTGCAGGCCAGGTATCATTTTACATGCTTTGAACAGCTGTCCTTCACCACTGTAACAATAACAATTTAATTTTCTGTTTTTCAGCTTGTATTCAGAAATATGGGTCACCATATACGAGAAATCCAGATTTCCTTACATGTGTTCATAGTAAGCATTTTTGGTTTTTATATTGTAGTTAAATGTTCTCTCATTCTACCTGAAGGTATGGGACTAGCTCACCCATCTCTGGTTTTGGCAGTATTTCAATACTGGTCTTCCTATTCTCGAGGTTTAAGACTCCATACTACTAAACAAAATCTTTTCCATTTTATAACCTAATGCCATCTTGCTGTCATGTTTTAGTGCTTTGATATTGTATGATGCAAGTTTCTTTCCCACCAGTTTCCCAATATTGAATAATATTGAATAATATGAGAAGCAAGAGGGACAAGAAATAGGAGGTACCATAAGGCTGTACACTATCCCTCATTTGGCCCCTCCTTTTCTATTCTCTTGAATTCTAGCTTTGGCTCACTCCATTAAAGAACCTCAAGAAAAGTTTAAAGTCAAACCACACTTATGTCAGCCTTCTTTATATTAAGAGATCAGTTTCATGTATTATGTGACTATGCTTTGAATATTGCTACCTTTAAAACCTCAATTCAGTTCAGAAAGCCGAACTGAGCTTTATAGAGGTTGAAGGGTTTTTTGTCCTTCACTAACACTAGAGAAGATAATTTAACGAATCCTTCTAATATATTTCTAGTTGCCTTAGCTGTGCCAAAGGTAGAAAACTGCATAAATATTTTAAATATGTCCTGTGAGCATTTAAAAGGTGGAGAAAATCAGATGTATGTATATTTATTTTCTTTTTAGCCCTGGGTTTCAGTCTTTTATAGTGATTAAGTTTAACTAGTCAGGTGTTCATACAAGTGCTACCAAAGCAGGATCAGAATTTAGTCAACTTTTCACATTTCTAAGCTACATTAAAACAACCTTTTTTAAAGAGTGAATTCCAAGGTTAATAAGTGGTATGTGAAGATTTTCCCTCACATATTGCAGCAGTATATGGATGTTGACTCCTTTGAACTGGGAATTCTCAGACCTGTGGTACCTGTGCTGGCTGCAGTATGCCAGCTACTCCAAAGTGGGATGTGAGGCTGAATGCTTACATGTACTTGTGCATGTGGCACAGCAAAGAGGCAGGAGTTTCTGCTGAAAATGGTGATATTGACTGGGAACACTTGTTCCAAACAGCTAATCAGTGTCTCAAAATGAGTCTAAAGGGTAGTGATGAAAAAATCTGAAAAAATAAAAGCTGAATAATTGTTTTTAGGGATTTCTGGCCATTGCAGATGCAGTGGTTTGGAAAGAAAATTATAATATTTTCCCCCATTAAAATATTAAAAGATTTTTAAATGGCTGAGTTTTGGCTAGCCATCATCAAGAAGAAACAGAGAAGGAGCCTGAAATGCACTTGGAAGAATGACAGGCTTCGTGCTTGGCCAATTCTAGTGTGTCTCTTAATTTTTCATAGATGCTGCCAAGACTATGTAGCTCTATGGGTTTGTGCCTGTAAGACACTTCTAAGCTTTCTTTCTTAACAGCCTTTCTCCTCTCAAAACAAGGTAATGGAAGGTTCTTTTAACCTGGTGTACAAAAACATTGAACAACCTAGGGGCTGGAGGGTGATTGACTGCACTAGTTTGTACTGGAAATAAGGTAGAAACTTTAAGTATGACAGTGATTAGACAGCTTAGACAGAATATGTGAGGATTCCTAATTTCATAAACTCTTGAGGTGAGGCTACAGCTAGGATTCAGTTCCAGATTCAGAAGATTCAATATAGTATGTAAATAGGTATTTCCAGTACGGGTGCTTGCATGAGCAGTATTCCCATCAGTGTTAACAGAGAGTTAATCTCCTCTGGTTCTAGAGGAATTCCCCAACTAAACCCTGTCTGATCTGGGGAGATCTGGGTCCCTCTACAGACTCTGTTTATTGTACTATCTCCACTGACTGCAGTCAGTATTTACAATTGCTTTGAAGATAGATGCTTACTTTACACATGGATGTCTATACCTTCTCTGCATATCTGTATCTTTTTCTAAAAGGCATCCTGCAGTTCATCTAGGAATTAAGGATTTGGTTCTGCAAGGCTTTGGAAAACTCTACAGGACTTTTGGGAAATGAAACTTCATATGGCCTTAAAAAACACAATCAGATTTTTGTTAGGTCACATATGCCCAGTTTTTACTATTAAATTACTGAGTGTAATATTATTTGCAGCCTAGCATTTTATGAAATTTCTATGTGAGCCATTTTGTGGGTATCAAGAAATAAATTCACAGAACAAAGTAATGAACTGAAAGTGACAGTCAGCAGGCATAAGCAAAGTCTTCTTTCCATACAGATTTCAAATATAGAATTGGTAGTTCTATTCTCTGTCTGCACTTACAAGTTTCATAGGTGCTATCAGACACAGCTCAAAGCACATTAAAAGGTAATGCTCATCACTACTTTTAACAGCTTTACTAAAATCTGTCATGTAAATGAATGAAAACAAAAGCTCAGTTTTTTCTTTTGCAATGGTTTCAATAAGGAGCAGTCTATGAAGGCAGCAGAATTACATGACTGTGAAGCCACCAGAAGAGTAAAAGAGTGTCTCTTATGTTCTCAAACTCTCGTGATAAGAGGGAGCAAACAATCAGCACAGTGCTGATGTGATAGAAATCTGTGGTTGATATCCATGGATTATACCATGGGTCGTTACCCTGCTGGGGAATGGATGTATCCACAGAAACTTGTGGATATATCAGATAAGCTGTGCATAACCCTCTTGACTTGATTTGCTTATCAAATGACTGAAAACACTGACATATTTAGGGGGCTTGGTGTGTACTGCTAAAAAGCAAAAATACTTGGCTTACTAAACCATTCTGTTTAATGTACACATTCTGATCTGTCTAGGAAAAGGAACATCCTGGACAGACTTGGTCTACTGTGGCTATTTGCCACCTTAACCTGACCTCTCTTCCCCCAGCTCCTCCATGTCCAGCAGTGTGTCAGCTGGGAAGGGATTTATTGGGAGGTGTTCTGGCAGGTGGATCTTAGGACAGCCTATGCATCTGTGCTTTGTTTTGTGTGGCCTGGCCTCTTTGGCTGTGGCTTTGCCCCAGCTCTGCACATCTGGAAGGTTTTGTCTGAACATCAGGAAAGCGTTTTCACTGTGAGAGTGAACCAGAACTGGCACAAGTTGCCCAGGGAGCTTCTGGAGTCACCATCTCTGGCATAACCAAAAGCCTTGTGGCCATGGTCCTGAGCAAGTGGCTGTAGGTGGCCCTGCTTGAGCCACCTCCAGAGATGCCTGCCAACCTCAACCACCTCAGATTTAAATCCAAAACAGTCAGTGCAAACAAAAATGCTGTTCAGTGCTTAATGAGACATCAAATGGAGCTGCTACTGCCTACACTCACAGAAGTGTTAAAGTTCTTTCAAAGCAGCTTGTCATGACAGTGACTTTCAGGATCACACGGAGGAAGCTAAGAAGAGACATGTAGAAGTAGAATAATCCTGACAAAAGTAGAAGTCTTAACTTTTCTCAGTTTGAGAAGCCCAATAGGGCTGCTAATCTACGAACAGTTCCTTTCCTAAAAGCCTCCCTGCCAATTCTACAAAGTCATTTTTCAGATTATCAAGAGTTTGTACTGGACTTAGCAGAACCAGTCCATGGAAACCAGTGGAGGTATTTTCTGCTGCTGCTCACTTAATGTGTTCACTCTGGGCGTTTCAAATGCTGGGAGGAGATATGTGGAAAGAAAGGCTCTTGAAGTTGTGAGCTTTGCAATCTGCAAAGTGAGCTTCTGCACTGTTCCTTCTGGTTAAACTTGTGGAAACAGTTAACACACTGATGTTTTTGAAGACCACTGATCTAGAGCACTGATGTTATCAGGCTACTGCTACACGATAGCTACCAACTCACTTTTTTGTGGAAACAAGGGTATTCTGTCACCCTTCCTTTAGCTACCCCTGTGAAGTGTCCCTGGGTGTTGTGCAGGTAAGTGGGTAGGTGAATTTGGACAGATGACTACAGTTGGTGAGTAGTTAGTTACATGATACTTTGAGATTTATTCCTTCAGTCATACCCAAAGTGTGGTGACTACTCCCCTGCTTCTTTCCAATGAGAAAACTCATTGCCAAATCCTGGAACTTGGCTTAAAATCCCCATAGGAATATTGTACTCTTTCTAAACTGGATTCATGGTTTGCTTTCCTTAGCTACTGATATATGGGTATTCCTTTTTTTATTTTCATTCTATGTAATAGAAAAGATCTAACAAGAATTTAATTTATAAACTTTTCCTAGCCAGAAATCTATCAGCCCCGGTAAGATCCTCAGTTGAACTAGCAAAAGTGATTGAAAAGAGTACTCATCCTTTACTGAGTACTTTAGTTGATACTGTCTTTTTTTTTTTCTTTTCTCAAAAAATAGTGAAAGTAGAAAAATAAGCTACTTTGAGTTGTTTCTTTCAGGATGTGTCCTTCAGATATGGGGGTGGTAACTCACTCCCTTTCGCAATGAAGCAAATTCCACTGCATGTGCTCTGCAAAATTCCTGGCACAGCTTGTCTGGCATGTGAGCACTAAGAATTAGCTTATAGTTTTGCCAGGTGCAAATATTTTTGAGTGATTCCCCAATACTGTTTAAGCTTCCCATCTTCTAATGAGAATGAAACACCTGGTTCTCAGTGACTTCAATGTATTGTTCTGTTTTGTTTTGGTTTTTTTATTCCTTGTGTAAATCAGATTTGCCAAACCAGTGTTCTCCCAATCCTTGTCACAAAGAAGGGACCATCAAATGCGAGGATCTCAAGGGGGATTTCTATTGTGAATGCAAGCGTGGCTGGCAGGGAAAAAAATGTGAAAAAGGTAATTTGGTTTCATTATCTTTTTTTCTTGTAACAAAGATATTTTGGGTTTTGCTGTATTCTCAAATGGTCACTGATACAGTGCTGCATAACTCAAAAGTCACAGAACTGAACCTGGATTACACACTGCTCGTATTTTTACCCTTCTGGGAAACAGGTAGTTTTTTCACATTAACATTTTTATATGACTTTAGTAGAGCTCAGTTTGATCTTGGCAAGGTAATCCAAGAAGTTATGGTCCAACATTCTGCTACACCCCTCTGAAAGCAGCAGCAGAAATAGAGTAGTTAGTGGCTTTTCAAGCAGAACTGCATCAGCTGCTGGCTGTGAACCCTGGTGTAACAGATCACAGATTGCAGAACCAGAGAAGCTGGCCCATCTTCTCATTAGCATCCCTGCAGTGGGAACAATGACTTCCAAGTCAAGCTGAGGTCTGAGTCTGATGACACACAAACTGATAAAATTGGTCTATTAAAGCCTCCTTGCTAGTCTGACCTTATTCTATGTCCACTTAATTCCACATATTCCACTGGTGTATTTCCATCACCTCAAAAGAGCATTTCAGACAGAAACTACTTGTGCAAGAAGTTCTAGCTGCCCATAGAGTTTTGTCTACAAGTTATGTTCCCTCCTCTTGTTTTCTGATTTCTTTGTCTTGTTTTTTCTTCTGCTTGCAAGGCATCCTGTCAGGGCCACTGCTTTTTTGCTTGCCAATAGTAAGTAACAACTAGAAATCGTATTCAGCCAATCCATAATTGTGGCAACCAAGACAGCAGGAGATCCAAGCCTTTCCTTCTCATGTAAATATTGTGATGAGTTTATTGGATCACTCAAGCATCTTATTTAATCAATTCAGAAAGCAGACCAGTCAGTATCCAGTTGGCTTTGAGAGCTCAGACACCGATCAGTCTGAAGCATATTTCCTTATTTTCTAATAAAATGCCATGACATGATGTTCTACCCATCAGCTAACTCTGGAGTCCCATAGACAAGCAAGACTTAATGAACAGGTAGGGTAGATTGAGAGTGACGCTTTTGCAGCCAACTTCAGTGGGGCACAGTTAAGCTCACAATGTTCAGCAGGTGTGAACTTGGAACTTCCTGTGTTCTCATGACTTCTGTAATAGTAACAATATAGTGTTCCTGTTTTATTTAAAGCTTTTGTCCTGAACTTACTGGCCATAGCATAATTTTAGTACTTAGTTATGATATAAAATACATAACCAGTTTGCTTCTGCAAACAAGCTTCTTTGCCTCCACAGTGATTAAAGATACTTTTAGGTATTCTCAGACCTGTGAAGGAGATACTATTCAGTCACAGATCCTTCTCTCTCCTCCTCTTTTTTTTTTTTTGTAAGTTAAACAAACTTGAACTTATATGCACGAAGTGTTTAAATGAAATCTTTGTGCTTTTTGTTATCACTGTGTTGCAACTGTAATACTGTTTCTTGTTTGGTCTTTGTCCTTCCCAACGCCTGTTCCACTCTCACCCTGTAGATTATTTACAGATGTGAAAAGCTGACTGTGACACTTTCTTTTGATGTAGATATTGATGAATGCAGAACGCAGAACGGTGGCTGTAACCAGCTCTGCCTCAACAAGCTAGGCAGCTACCGCTGCTCATGCTACAGTGGTTATGCTCTTAAAGACAGCAAAATATGTGAAGGTAAGCTTTGCTGGGACTCTCAGTTTGCTTCAGGGGGGATGCTTCGTGACTTGTGTCTGTATTTTGGAGAGCTGGGTTGCCTTGAGCAGTCTGGTTCTGCTCCCTAGCCCAGCAGAAACTTGCTGGTAGCTTCTCTCAGCTTTACTCCACTGGGCTGTGCTGGGTGCTCCAGCCAGCCTACATGCCTGGGCTTGTCAGCAGTTGGACCATGATGCTCTCAAAAGCATAACACAGGCGTGATTCATGGAGGATTTGTGGCTTGGATTGTGCTAAATTGGTTTGGTTGATCAGTCCTCATATCCTGACATTGAGAGGAGGAAGTGCTGGCCAGATGTGTTATTATGATTCTTTCCAGTCTCACAGTGTTGTAGTATGTGAGCCATTTGTTTTTCTTTTGTGTGTTTCTTATTTTATTTTTTTTAGATTTGGATGTGTGCAGCAGCTAATGAATTCAGATCGATACAGATGGCTAAATTCACTGCAGCACAATATTAATAGGTGTAGAAAGGCCCTAGTGAATTTTGGCAGCTATTTATTTTGGCAGCTGAGAACAGAAAGTGAGGACCTGAAGTTTCTGATTGAAACTGCTGTATGAATTTACATAACCAAAACTTAAGCAACTGAGATTTTAAAAGTGTTAAGAAACTGCATGCTGAGACAGACTCAATAATTCAACAACAGGTGGCTGTTAAAGTTATGTTCATCTTACGAAAAAACAGGTATATATATATCTCTTAGAGATGGATGTGATTACAGATTTCTAAACAATATGCATACATGATCTGAACAACTTATTAATGGAACGGATGCCTGGAAAGGCTGACCTGGAACAAGGACTAGACAGAGCAAAAGAAATAAAATAGGTATTTTTTGAAAGGATACACTTTGGGTGGTGCAAAAAGAAAAAGAGCAAGATTTTGTTTCTATGTCACTTCCACTCTAAAAAGTGATAACTGTACATATTACATGGTGTCCCTTCCTAATGGGAGCAGCAGCTTAGAAGAGCCAAGTTCACTTTTGAATTGTCCTCTGGTGCCAGTCAGCATGGACAGGTGGACGGTGAGGGGCTCACATATGTGCTTGTTTTCCTGTGTATGTACATTTGTTCTATGCCCTAGTACTGTCTCCTAGAGCACTGTGAGCACTACAGTATGAGCATTCTGTAGCTTCAAGATGTGACCTTCCAGCTGCTGAGATTACTGCCAGGTGTGGTTATCGATAGCTCAGATTTATCATTGCATTTTGACTTTTTTATGTTTGTTCCTGTCATCATGAGCATACACACAAAATTTCCCTCTTGTCTTGATTTGTAGGCTAAGCTACACAGAGTACTCAGCCAGTTCATTCATACATGGGAAAATCAACAAGAGTAATGTGTAACTGTAGTTTTAACACATACTAGAAAGCAAAAGTAAATATTAAACTCTCAGTACACTGCAAATGTTTTGTCAACACCAGGACTCTACAGGGTATTAGTTAACATGTGATGAAAACAGTCAGGTTTTTTTATGGACTTCCAGTTCCAGTTCATTGCCTGCCTGCCCTTATGGCAAAACCCCACATCTCTCTGGCATGGCTTGTTCTCTGTGACAAATTGAGCTGTTTCAATTCTCCTTTGCTACTACAGACCAGCAGATTTAGATCTTAGCTTTGTAAATATATGAAAAATTTATTTTTTGCCTGTCTGAGGACAATGAACAGAAATCTCTGAAGTGCCACAGGCTGAGTGTTCCTTCAGTGTTTCAGTAAAATTCATGCTGCCTCTCCTAAGTTTCTGCCTGTTGCTTTTTTTAACCTGCAGTTTCAGCCGCCCTGATTGGAGAGAGTGGGGCTTTTTGGTTTTGTGGTAGTTGTTTTGTTTTACAGTTTGTCTTCTGGTTCACTTTGCATTGTTTTTTCCAACAGTGGTTAATGACTTAAGCTAAAAAGACCAACTGATTTTTGAAGTCTGAAGTCGCTTCTGATAGCTAGCTAACCCTAAAAGTAGATTCATAAAGATACTGTTTTTTCCCTTTCCAAAATTACACAGGGATCTCCTTGCTCTAAGCTCACTCCATGTGAACAGTGAAGTGATTATACTTCTCTGATGTTGTGTTGTTTAATTGCTTGTTTTGCAGACATAGATGAATGCACAGCATCAGCAGACATCTGTGGAGAAGCTCATTGTAAAAATTTAATAAGCTCGTATGAATGTCTTTGTGATGCAGGCTACAAGTATGATGACCTGAGAAAAACTTGCCAGGGTAAGCTCCAGAAACGTGTTAGCATTTAATATGTAATTCAAATCTGTAGAACCCCAGAAATTTAGTTTCAGGCTTCAGTAAAAGCTTTTTCTTATTTGTTTTTTAATCTTGCTTATGCACTGGAGTTCTGTTCCCTTTCCCTAGTTGGGAGTAAGTTTGCAGCTTGCAGTCACCTTTGAGTTCATCGAGCTTGCTGTCATCTTTAAGTTCAGTGAGTTTGCAGTCATCTTTGAATCAAGCTGTACAAGCCAAAGTACTGAGATTTCTTGAAATTTCAACATGTGCAAGATCTGGTGAAAGCTCAGAAGCATCTATGCATGTTGCTGTCTCTCTTCATAAGACAAGAAAAGTTACAGAACAGTAGCTCTTTTTTCAAAACCTGTCTTGTGATATATTACTCTGAACTAGCAACTCAATATGTACTGGAACCATGCATAGTTCTGCTGTCTACACTGCTGCAAGCTTTCTCAACAGAGTAAGTTTTGAAAGTGTTCCAAAACCAGCATTGTTCCCTGTCTTTTGTCTAAGCTAACGTAATGACTCAAATCACTCTCCAACCAATCCTGTTGAACATTAAGTGTTAAACTCCGCCTAAGAGATCCCTGTGGGCCGTCACGGTTTGCTTTCCTGCATTTGTTTGTGAAGAAGATCAAAAACTGAAAAAAGCTGAAGAAAAAAAGAAAACAGTGAATGAGAAGTTCAGGTTATATGCAGTCCCTGCCTGCAAGGAGCAGGAGCCAGTCAGTACCGGCATAGCGGAAGGGGCCTGAGGGGAGGAAGTCTTGTCTAGAAGTTAAAGCCCAGGGCTCTGCTCCAGCAGACAAGTAGTTGAGCTCTGCTTCCAGCCTTCCAGCTGACTTGCTATGTATCTTTGGGCAGCTGGAATCTGTCTCTGAAAACAGATTTCACAGAATAAACTGAGTTGGAAGGCACCCACAAGGATCCAAGGATTGAGTTCAGCTCCCAGCCCTTCATAGCACCATCCTCAAGAGTCACACCATGTGCCCAAGACCTTTGTCCAAATGCTTCTTGAACTCTGCCAGGCTTGGTGCTGTGACCACTTCCCTGGGGAGCCTGTTCCAGTGCCCAGCCATCCTCTGGGTGAAAAACCTTCTTCTCATATCCAACTTAAACCTCCCCCGACACAACTTCTGCCCATTCTCTCAGTTCTGTCATGTTTAAACAAACTCAATGTTTTTGTCTCTCTTCTTTGCTGGTCTTGTGCAGATATAGATGAATGTGAAGAAAAGCTCTGTGAACAGACCTGTGTCAACTCACCAGGGAGTTACACCTGTCATTGTGATGGCAGAGGGGGAGTGAAACTTTCCCAGGACATGAACACATGTGAGGTATGTCAGTGTTCATGGCTGTAACTGCAAACAGACCTTTACTTTACAGCGTTCTCTTTCTGCTGTGTGAGGAGAATAAGCACTCAGAAATGTGTTTTGATTATAGAACATCGTACCATGTGTGCCTTTTGCTGTTGGAAGGAGTATTAAATCCTTGCACCTGGGGAGGATGTTCAGCGGCACTCCTGTTATCAGGCTGCGCTTCAAAAGGAAACAACTGACGAGGTGAGGACAATTTAGAGTGACAGTGAAATGATCTGACAGGCTTTGAAGCATGCAAGGGAGTTGTTACAATAATAATTGACTCTGCATTCGTTGTTATTTGCTTGGATTATTAAGTCCTGTACGGCTAAACATTACCTAAACCAGTAATTAAGAAAGAGGCAGCCTTGACCACAGAGCTGTTAGGATAATTACTAAAACAGAGTGTTGTATTCTTTATTCTTGATGATGTTTTAAAAGCCGTATTCACACCTTAAGGCTTTCAGGAGTGCATTAAAAGCTAGTATGTTTTAACAGAACTTTAGAGCTGCTAGAATTGATGTATGTATGGAAAGTACTCTGTGGTTTTTGAACTCTGCATAACTAATTTATTTCTTGGCACCTGTGCGGTCAGACTTGTGGCTGAGTTCGACTTTAGAACCTTTGATCCTGAAGGTATCCTTTTCTTTGCTGGAGGCCATCAAGACAGCACATGGATAGTGTTGGCTTTGCGCAAAGGACGGCTGGAGCTGCAGCTGAAATACAGCGGCATCGGCCGCGTCACCAGCACCGGGCCACTTATCAACCATGGCATGTGGCAAACGGTGAGCACAGACCCCTGCTGAGGTCTCACTCCTTCTTGGCTTCTTTGGGATGTACTCATTAAGTGCAGATAGACTTTGTGTATTCTTGGGAAAATGCTTTTCCAACCTATCTCTCCATGCATGCCACTATGTTATACATTCTACGGTCAGAATGGGATATATTTCCTAATAAATTGAATTATACTTTGTATCCATTGTAATATAGGCTGCATCTCCAATTTGCACAACCAGAGCAACCACTTGCACAAACAGTGCCTTTGAGATGCAGTAGGGCTAAGATGATTTCACATCATTTCAAGAAGATGCCCTCTGGGTGAGGGCTGGAAGAGGGAAGGAATTCTGTTCTTTTAAGAAAGTTTCCAAGTGTGTTTGGGGTGGAGGGGTGTGTGGTTACTTTTGTTTATTTGTTCATTTGTTTAGTCACAGGCCTTAGATTTTCTGAGGCCTTAACAAATCTCTTATGCTACAATATACTTTTTATACTGTTTATATACAAACTAGCCTGGTTCCCTTGTAAAGATATGGGGTCTATTATAGAATCATAGAATTCCAAAAAAGCTTGGAAGAGACCTCTAAAATCAAGTCCACCTGTCAACCCAGCGCTACCACTGTTACCCCTAAAGCATCTTTTTATTGATACCATAATGCCAGCAACCTCGTGAGATTGTAAGGTTTGTAAGGGTTCATGTTCTTGGCACTCTCACAGAACATTGGTGATTTTGAGAGTGTTATGGTTGTTGCCATTTGTGTCAGGATCGTGAAAAACATCCTGCAGTGTAATCTACACTAGATGACCACTTTATACATGCTTTCTCATTTCTGCCTTCTCCTCTCCTTTCATTTTTTCTTAATTAATTAGTTCTTTTAACTGTTGACTTGCCTCTTGGACAGTGGGTGGAAAGTTCTCAGCTAACTCATATATGAGACAAATGCAGATACTGGTAACTGTGAATCATTTTCTGGTTTACATTTTTTAGTATATAAAAGCTCAAAATTATACATTAAAGAAATAAGCAAGGTAGGAAAAAATTTGTTTCTAATTAATGAAGGAGCTATCAACTACTGGCATTTGTTAATGTTTCCAGCAGATGAGGTGATGTTTGGTTCAGTTCCTTTAATGTCAGCAAAACAATTTTAGATTCTAAATGGAGAGCTGTCGAGGTTCAGTGTAGCTGTAGATAAAATATCTGACATGCTGTATCTTTACATAGAAGAATAGCTATAAGCCAGTTCTTACTGAATTTTATGGTAAGAAATGTTTTGCTAATTTGAAATATGACAATTGTAATTGCCTGCAAAGAGAGGATAGTGATAGAAGATGTGAAAAGCAGAGTGGATGCCACTGAGGTAACTTGGGAGTCACAAAAATCAGTAGTTACCAAGCTAATTCATTTAACACTGGAGCTAACATACCTGTTAAGTGCCAGACCTCATTATGAGATAATTACAAACCACCTCATATTAGTTTGAGGGGACACAACTGAAATGTGTTTTCTTTCTTCAGGGAGAGAAAGCAGTGTGATAAAAGTAAGTGTCATGTTTAGGCAGGAATTAAATGTCTCCTGCCAGCTATCAGTGTCAGGGCTCTTATCCCCAGGTATCGTCCTAACCAAGATATTGCCTGGCTGAGTGGCTGCAGAAATGCACCGTGTGTATTTTCTGAAGGATTGTGTAAATCCCCCAGAAATCCTTCCCCAAGGCTTCTTGGGACAGTACAGACCAAGCTGTGGGTGCTGTGTGGGGCAGCTGGGCAGGACTCACCTGATGAGGTGGGGGCAGAGGTGTCTCTGCAGCCAGGGGTGCTGCCCTGCACGTGGGCTGAGCAGGGCTGGGCAGCTGCCAGAGGCATAGATAGTATGGCACAAGTCAGGGAGAGCATCATGCAGTGCTGTCACAGGAATGTGTGCCTGGAGCAGGTCAGTGGCCATAATTCTGGTGACTGACTCCCAAAGTGAAACAGTGCAGTGCTGATACTGCCCCAAAGCAGAAGGATTTACCCACGGACAAACAGCAGCAAGAGGAAGGAGCCTTTAGTCTCTTGAATTCATAGTTCACACCTTAGAGACCTGGGACCTTGTGTGGTTTGCTGTGGGGCTGTTGATTTCTCCTTTCCCTGCTGTATTTTCTTATCCCTTGCTTTCACCCTAGAGATATTTGGCTCTCTTCTGCTTGACATCTAGTGTCACACACCTCTAAATGCAATTTAATCTATATGGCTGAGTGATACGACTATAAATACGTTCCTACATTTTATTCCCTCCCTCATTTCTCTGGTTTTCTCTGTGTGGCATGGTTTTTCATTTAGGAAATCCCGTTTAAGGATTTCTTTTTACTGTCTCCTATAAAAGATGCAGCCACGCATTTCATTTTAAGCATGGACTTGGTGTGTACTTTGCAGCCTCACTTTCTATGAAACACAACTCCAACAATCTTCAGACATCACAGCCCAGGCTCAGGTGCAGTTGTGAGCTTTAGTCTGGACTTCATTATGCACAGAATCAAGCTCTTAGTTTTGGTTAGATCTTAACCAGAGGACTTTGGATATTGGAGAGAACTTCATGTAGGTTGTGAGAAAATAGCAATTTTACTATTTAACTTTAAGCAGATGGAAAAACAATGAGTATTTAAAAGCAAAATATATGAAAAAGCAGTGTTCTCATCTCTTGAGCAAAAGTTGCATACTTTAACAGAAATACAAATGGCATTTTCAAATATTCTACCTAGGTATTTTCTCTGGTGTTAATCCTTCCTAAGATATTTTGAAATGAGCATTGAACCAGCATTGAAAACACAAACAAGCAAACCTCAGGAAAGACTTTTAATCTGGTCATTTGTGTGTAATCCAGCTGGATGAAGTGGCACGTATAAAATTATGATAGTAGCGAATGCGCTCGCCTTCTGTTTGTTTTGCATCTCCAAAAACAGTCATCATTTTGTCTTATTTTTGGTGTTCAGTTTAGTCCTGCTCTGAGGACACAGTTTGGTTAGCAAAAATAATAACTTACCTGCACTGTTAAATGTCAGGGCTGAAAGTTAAGCAATCACGAGATTGGGATTTGGTTTTAACCCTGCAGCTGACTGTAGGTCTGTCCCTTTTCAGCGCTGTCCACTTGCTTTTCAGCAAACAGAGGACAGGCTGGCTATGTGCTATGAGCTATCCAGGGCATGAATCCAAAACACAAAGCTGACTGCCCATATGGCTAACCATGTGGGAACGCTTAGCTATGAGAACTGTCCTCCTGAATGTCCCCAAGCCATGGTGGCAGGCAGCAAGTAGCTTCTCCTTGCCACAGGAGTAGGGAATTGGAGCAGGATGCTAACTACTGAAATGCTTCTTCTTTTGGTCTATATGTGGTGGTGCACCAGCAGTTAAGCTTTGACTCTAAGAAGCAGGAGCTTAAACAGCCAGAGGGCAATGTAAAGTAGGCAGAATGTAATTTCCTAAACTGGAATCTGTTGAGAATTCCCACAGGGATTAACCCCTTCTCTTATGGAAGTTATCACTGATTTGGGTTTGCTGGTATTAAAGATCAGATGCAGCTAAGAGCTCAGGATTTTTTAAAAATTATTATTTTTATGTTATTTCTTGCTGTAAAATCTAATAAAATTTTAGAAGGCCCTGTACTCTGGTGGCCCTGTAAGTAGCAGTATTTCTTCACAGTATGGCCACTGCTGCTGTTGGCCTTTCCCAGTTCCTGTTAGCTCTGTGTCTGCCCACTGTCTGTGCCAGCAGCAGGGAAATGGTCCGTGCCAGCTCCTTGTGGCACCCCACAGCCTGGAGCATTAGGGCAGTGCTGACCACGACACTGAGCAGAGGTGTTTGTGTGAGCTTTTGGCTACACAGCTCGGGTAGCTCAGCCAGTTGGGCTGCCAGGACCTGTGGGCTTATGTTCCCACACAGTGAATGGACTTTATAGCAATCCAATACCCAAAAAAAGCCTGTTTGAGACTGGCTCTTGTGTCTCCATGGAATGCAGTCTGGAGATGTAGGTGCTATTTTAAACAAGCAAGCTGCAGACAAATAAATTCATGTCCTGTAGAATGTGGTGTTGAGCAACACACCAGGTGGAAGCAGTGTTGTAGCAATATAAACCAGATTGTACTAGAATCCACAAGAGAAGAAAAAGGGTTCATGAGAGAAGGAAAGTCTGTGAATAATCTTTTCAACTATCAAATTCACTTTATCTTCATTACTGGAGACTGCAATCCAAAGGGAGTGCCCAGGTATAAACCTGCTCAACCCTGTCCTCCTTTATGTTACACCCACAGAGTAAGAGCTCAGAATGGCTGATAAGAGCAATTTTGGGACAGCTAGTCAAAATGCTGAGATAAAGATGCTCAGGACCCAGCCTGGTAGCAGGGAGAGGGAAGGACATGTCTAAACATCCTCTGAAATAGATAATTGGTTCTGTACAGCAGCTCAGTGATGGAAGCAGTGTAGCTGTGGAAAGGGGTTTTAACCCTCTAAGTGTGGCAGAAATAAGATGCACAGCTACATGGGCATCTTTCATGATAGAAAGAAAGAGACAAGTTCATTCAGAAACACACTTGGTTTTATAGCATGACTCGCAATTCCAAGAGTAGAGAAAAGATGATTGGTTCAGAGAGAAGACATCCCATTGTCAGGGCCTGGTCACATACCACAACAGGTGTTCTATCTTGTTATTAATTCCTTTTTATTTTGACCAACTTATCACCCTGGGAGAAATTCTCCCTAGCCATGAGCTGGACCAGCTTATAGGTTGGGAACAGAGCTGAAAAGCTTGGGCCTGGAATATTTTTCAGGCTGTAATTGCTTTCTCAATATGTGTCCCTACAAAGCAGCATCTGGGTGTCCCAGGGAACAGAGCTGTAGAGATGAAGAGTGAGTAGGTGGAGTATCTCACACAGAGTGGGAAGAAGATTATGAAAGAGGTGTGTTCCTTTCTTCTTCTCTACAAGAAGATTGGGATTTTCTTCTGCTAGAGTCACAGAACACCCTGTTGGAAGCAGGACTCATGTCCCAGGGCAGCAGAATCTCAGCTACTGTTCAGCAGTCCAGTGCATCAGCTCTGGGCTTCACCTCCTCTCCCTCCACAGAAGCTTTACAGTGCTTTTCTGTGCAGTCTGGTCATAATCAAAGTGATGAATATTTTTAAAATTTCAGTGGTAATAGAACCTTCCTAGAAGTAGCTTTTCAGAGACATGGAGGGAAAATTTGCAGATGCTTTTTTGAGAGAAAAGTTATTGCCTATTACACATTTTTATTACCCTCTCAAAAATTACATCCTCTGTTGTGCTTTTTGAAGAGGTTAATATTCAAAGACTAGGTCTGGGAGGCTTCTGTGTTATCTTACACTGATCCAACAAAAGACATCTTGTTTGTCTTTCCAGCTTTTCCTTTTACATGCAGGTGCAATAGGTAGTTTCTGATTAATAACTCATTATTGCATTTACATTTTGCATAAAGCAACCTACAAAAGTCATGTATTTAATCTACTCACTTTTTCTGTAGCTGTTTTGAAGTAGCTCGACTCTTCACCATTTAGGGTAATCACAGACTTCTTTCTAGAGTAGATTTACATATTGACATGGAACATGACTTAAAAGGTGGACAAAGAAGTCTGGGGACTGAAAATATTTCTTTGTCTTGGGGATTTCTCTGGGGTCTGCCCTGTTGTTGTGACTGCAGATACTAAGTTATTTTCATACTGAATTATTCAATTTGGAATTTTACTTTTTCAGATCTCTGTTGAGGAACTTGAAAGAAATTTGATTATAAAGGTCAACAGGGATGCAGTTATGAAAATAGCGGTCTCAGGGGACCTGTTTACACTAGACAAGGGAGTGTATCAGCTGAATTTGACAGTAGGAGGAATTCCTTTCAAAACAAAGGACCTTATTCTACCAGTAAGTATAGCATGATAATTTTTGTTCCTTTGCATGCCTGAAGGGCTTGATTTCATCTTCTCCTGGGGTAATGTAGGTCTTTCCTGAGAGCAGTTCAACCTGCCCTGAAACAGGTGGAATTATCACCTTCTGGACACTGTTTCCTGTCCATTGACTATAGCAGGAACTCAAGCCAGTAGCAAAGTTGAGACTCCAGATTTTTTGATTGGTAAGTTTGGGTGAGATGTATCCCACCTGCAGAGTTAGGGCACAGCAAAACTGGAGCACAGGCCAAAAATCACAATGGTCATGCTGGCTTGGAGGGTATGAGTGGTCCAGGGGAGGGGTGGGTGGGCACACTGTTGTGTGAGGGTGCCACCATGCCAACTAAGTCTGGAACCAATGTCAGGGGCACTCTGCGTTGCCACAGAAGTTTGTTCACATGTCAGTATAGTGAGACCCAAGGAAAAAGAGAAGCTTATTTTTCTTTATTTTCTCCTAATTGAAGTAGGTACAGCATATGAATAAAAGTTAAGGCCGTCCTTGGGTGAGACTGGATGATTGCCTGTTTCTGGAATAGCTGCTGCTCAGGCTGGTTTGAATGTCGACCATAAGCAGAGTTGGCACTTTGAAACACAAATTTGCATCTCTTTATTCCTAAATGAGGTGACAAGATTGTAGCTCTGTGACTGGCAGCAACTGAGCCTCACAGCTCCTGTGCCTCACAAGAAGTCATTCAGGGCCATGCATGTCCGAAACAGTAAGCTCAGGATGTAGTCAGAATCTAGGATTGAGAGCCAGAAACTCCTGAGGTTTTTATCCTGGCTCAGACAATTCTCTCCCTCCTTCAGTTAATTGGGAGTAGTGGTGCTGATTTAGAGGCTTTGCAAGGAGCCTTCTCTTTACACACTGACTCACATTTTAATGCTGACTTTAGGTACAGGATAGCCTAACTGGAAGCTGGAACTAATATGATGTGTACAGAGTGGTGTGTGGGTCTTGTGCAGGCACCCTTCCTTGAGCCAGAACCCAAAAACCTATACTGTGATCAGCTCCAATGTCTGTGTCATGCAGGCTGTTTGCAGTGACAAAAAGGATTGGGATTTCCAGCCTTAAGTTAGCCTCCAGCATTTGAAATGCAGAATTATGGAGCTTTGGCTACAGAGCTTTAGAAATAAGTTGTACTAATGATGGGCAACACATAGAGGAGCTTACAGAATCAATACAACCAAATCAGCACCTGCACTAGCTAGTGCCCTTCTGGCCTCTGGAGAAAAGCTGAGCTCAGGGGAGTTTTCTGGCGAAATACTGACACTCACTTGCTTGGGGTTGTAGGATTGGGGTTGCCGCCTATTGGTTATGCATGTGCATAACATGTCAAAATTATTTCTACTGTTTAGTATCATAATATAACTCAGTATTCCTTTGCACACAATTCCTCCTCACTGAACAATAATTTGAGGCATAAGATACTGCTTTATATTCCTAGATAAACCCTCGGCTGGATGGTTGCATGCGGGCGTGGAACTGGCTGAATGGGGAGGACACCTCTATCCAAGAGACCATAAAGATGAATGAAAAGATGCAGTGCTTTGCTGTAGCAGGACGAGGCTCTTTCTATCCTGGCCGAGGTTTTGCTGTGTTTAATCTTACTTACAGTAAGTAGGCTGGGGTTTTTTATTTCTGACCTGCTCTCCTGGCATTAACCACACCTGGTTAATAAACAGTGTGAAACTTAGATGTATGCCAGACTCACTGTTGATCGATGCAGAAAAGACTAAACTTGTAGTTTTTAGTGAAGGAAGGCCTATATATGATAGTTTGAACCAGTGCAAATATGCTCAGTGTGGATTAGGCTGTTTCTGTGTAGCTCCAGTAATACATTTCACACCAGACTGGCTCCATCTCAGCCTTAGAGGCTTTACATCTCTCTGTCAGCAGCTTAGGTGCTTCCAGTCCTTACCACTGTTTTCTGCTCAATAGCTTGTTTTCTACAAGCCATGCTGCTGTATCTTGAGGTTATGATAGACAGAAAAATTAATACTGTCTATTGTCTTGGATTCACTTTTAATCATGGGTTGTCATCACTTACACTTGGGACAAATGCATTAAGCATATCTCTGATAGAAGCCAATGAAATTGAAATGAAATACAGTAATAACAGGTTTCAAATAAAACTTGTCCATACTAATGTAGCACTCACAAACCCTTTTATTGTTCTAGATTATTTGGTTTACTTATCTGTGTAATCAGCTATGAGTATTTCTGAACCCACACAACTTCTGACCATCTATTTCAGTGTGGTGTGTAAGTCCTGCTCTGCAGGAGCCATCTGTTCAGCATTACGTGGATTTTTCTGCTGTGCTATGGTAAATTAGAGAATACCAGGTATCTGTCATATTACTTAGCACATGGATTCAAAAGTTGCAAAGTAAAGACAAGGCAGCATCTAAAGTGCAGGTGATGTGCAGGTGACAGGACTCAGCCAAGATAAGGCCTCAGCACCTGCATTTTTTTAAGCAATCGTAACAATTATTCTCTCTTTTTTTTTTCCTTTGCAGTGGTAAGCTTTATAAAGAATGGATTTTGTATTTCAAGATGTGGTGAACTAGCAAAGCTAATACTCCTGTGAAGGGAGGTTGCAGGAGCAGGATTGAGATCTTTCTTTGCAGCCTGCATTACCTTTCAAATTATAAGGGCACCGAGGCATTAAGAATACCAGAAAGTTTAATTCAGGGTTCAACAGGTGAAATAAAACATGCCACACTTCTGAGAGACTGGTGATCAGGAAGATTTTGAGTAGGTGATGAATGGAATATGCTTATACAATTTTTGAGTTTAATAAGTTTAATACAGGCTTTCCTAGAAATGTTTCCTGAGTGTCAAATTTCAACTTAGATTTCTCAATGATCTTTGGGCAGACTGGTTCAAAAATTGGTTTTTGATTGACCTATCTTGCAGCAGTTCTTTGAATGTGTCAGATTGACAGCCATGGGAATTTGACTAACTCTTTGTGATAAAAAAAACTTAATTTTCTCCTTTGACATTCTGAAAAGCAGCAGAATGCATAAGGTAACAAGAGGAAACAGATGCCATTTTCTTGTCCAATTTTATGTTCAGGTGCTTTGGAGTTGTATGTTTTTTTTAATAAAAAATGTGGCTGTCCCTCCAGATGCTCATCTGCCTATGCTCTTCTCCAGGGAGAAATTGAGCAGCTTACCCATTTGACACATTGTCCTATGAATTTCTTTTTCTGCAGCTCAACTTTCTTCTGGAAATGAAACCAAGACAAGTTGGAAAATTGAAGTAAATGCTGTAATTCAACCAGCAACAGATACTGGTGTGCTGTTTGCCCTAGTTACAGAAGAGGCGTCTGTCCCTCTATCACTGTCTCTGATTGACTATCACTCCACAAAGAAACTGAAACAACAGGTACAAACCAGTACTTTTGTAGAGAAGTTACCTTGCTGTTTCCTGGTAACTGGAATCCATTTCAGAAACAGTTGTCAGGTTTGCTGCCTGCCTCATTATTTGCCCCACCTGTTCAGAGCATGGTCTGAAACAACAGTGCTTGCCTGAAGTTCTGCCTCTTACAGGTGTGTGTCACATGCTAACAGGGACTTCTTGGCAAATGTGGCCTAGGTAAAAGACAGAACTGCTCTATTGAATGCAGGCGGCATTTTTGTTCTTTTTTTCTGGCACAGAAACTGTTTAGTGCCATAAAGCAGGGATTTCCATTCTCACTTAGCAGTAACTGTTCTAAAGTAGCCAGGAGACAGGTTTTAGGTGTGGGAAAGGTGCTGGGAAAGGCCAGTTATGGAGGAGTGTTGAAGCTACTATTTAATAGCATTCATAACAAATCATTCTGGCATATTCATATTCTGGCATTCCACAAGGGTAAACCAGGAAGGATTTCACTAAATCCCATGAGCCAATTTTCATTTATAGTACAGCAGCTCCAGTTGGTTTAGTTCCAGTGCAATATAACGACTTCTGCAAGACCCACTAAGAACTCTCTCTGAGAAAACATGGTTCCAAGAATTAGTCCCAGTGGTTCATTAGTTTTTCATCTATGCAAATGAGCTCAGAACACAATCAGCAATAGTAATAAGCCTAATTCTCTGGAGGCTCTGAAAAATATTTGGCTCATCCTGGTACTGGGTAAGTGTAGCTAGGTATTTTTCTGCTCACTGCCTGTTTTTCTTTCTTTCCCTGCTGTTCAGTTTATCATCGTGGCCTTGGAGAACACAGTTGTGTCCAGACTGGCAATAAATCTCTGTGATAAGAAGGAACACTCTGTAGATATCCTCCTCAAGAAAGATCACTTATCCCTGAGGGTAGATGGGGTAGCTGGAGAGAGTGAACTAAGCATCTCCGAGCTGGAGGAGAGCCTGTCCATCTTGGAGAGCTCTTTGCAGTCAACGAAGACATACGTGGGAGGATTGCCAGGTGAGCCCCCAGTTTTGTACCATGGACCACAGACGTCCAGCTCTGAGCCTTGCTGAGCTGGGAGTCAAGAAAAATGTTTCTGTTCAAGCTGTGAGACTCCTTCTCTGTATCTGCTTGGGCAAGCTTTGTCTGCAGTGTAGGAACATAATGGATCTGGCGTTGCACTTTCTTTGAATGATTGTGTCCTTCTGAGGGCAGCTAGAGGCAAAAATAGAAAGAGGAGGTTTTGCTTGTTCAACAGTAGGAATGATTTAATCTGAAGGATTGCTGTAAGATGGGTTATTATCTTAAATCTGGTAAAATCCATAAGAGCTGGGCTGCAGGTTCCAGCTGCTTCATTAATGTAATGACCCCATGGGAGCACTCCTTGAGGGGAGTACTAGGCTCTCAAGTTGTTTTGCCTGCACCTTGGGAAGCCCAGTGTGGTGATTGTCCCTGGCTGATGCTCTCTTTGAACTGATCACAGCATGACACAGTTAACTGATTGCCTCCCACAGAGGGCATGCAGGGCACAACCAAGGGGTTAACACCATTTGTAGTTTATCTGGCTTTTCAGCAGCAACAGGGTTTCTTCTGGGAGGTCAATTTGTGCCTCTCTTCTGAACCTGTAAGATCAAACTTTCATCTGAATCATGAGTTCTGGCCAAGTTTGGGAGTTAGTTTCTTGTTCTGCCTGAACAGGTTTATCAGTCCCTTCTGCTGAGGAATGCTATTAAAGGAACACTTATGTCTCTGATGCACATGATGCTAACAGCTAAGCAAAATCTTGCCCTTACTTGCCCAAGCAAGGGAGAGGTACAAATGTTGGCCTCTTGTCAGGTGCTGAAGCAGTAAGGCTGGAACAGGGTGGCTGAGGTGCCACATGTGCTAGGACACATGGTGAGCTCTCCTCACAATGAGCAAGAGTTTGCAGAGGTTTTATGCTGATGATGCAAATGGCTCCCAGTCACACCTGGAAGGGGGAGACCACATACTCTGGGACATTCACACAGTGGCAGGAGCAAGGCTGAAATCCCAGTAGCATTTTCTACTCTCAGATTGAATTATCTAGGCTGACCATTGCACAGGCAAGAGAGGTTGCCTGCTTTCTTTCAAGTTGCTCTCAGATCCACGGCAGAGACTTCCACAGCTCAGAAAATCATCCCATCCTGTCACTGTCCCAAGTTCTCTGTGGTTTGCTTAGACTACCTGTGCTGGGTGCAGCACTGGTTTTAATTTGCCAGAACTAAGTGTGAGAGTGACCATGGCTATGGCAGCTCAGACTCAGCTGGCTGCTGTAGGTTTAGCTGCTGTCCCCCCTTTGATCTGTTGTGCTTAGCAACAGGAATTTCTGCCAGCACTTTGCTTTTGCCATTGAGAGGAACCCAGTGCTTGCATGAGAAACCCTGTCATTTGCCAAATAAGTAAACATTTCAGCACTTCAGTTGGATTAATCACCCTGGGTTAAGTAACAATACCGAATGGTCAGATCTAAGTGAGTTTGGCTCCTTCAGATTTTGAAAACATTACGTAGTTTTTGGTTTTTCCGTGCTTCAATACCCTGTGGAAAAAACAGTATAGTGGTCAAACTTCATGTCTTTATTCCATTTGCCACAAATAAAGAAAGAATTCTGGATCCAAATGTGTAATAAGTCTGATCCTAAGCACAGCTAATGTTGCAGATGTGGAAGAAATGCTACTTAGAGTTTCAACACATAAGAGGGAACACGTAGATATTTATTACGTTTTTAATAGGCTTTTCAGTTCTGGTAAATCCTAAATTATGTAATTTATGGGATGCATAGGTGGTTTTTTAGAAATATGCATTCAACCAGGTGCAGGAACATTTAAGCTGGGCTTCCAAATCTTTACATGACCACATTTCAGACAGATCCATTTCTAGTCATAACAGAAAATGAAATATTTCACATGATTTACAACTACAGCACAAAGAAAAAAAAATTAAAAACAATCTCTTACAAATCCATCTGAAAGCCCACACTGTCTTTCAGTCAGCCCTGTGGCACACATAATAGCAATCTGCTTAACTCCTTAGATGAGTCTTCAAGCTGTTAAGTCACAACTTCAACTCCTTCTGACTCAAAATTTAGTTTACCTTCGTGTGAGGTATTACAACAGAGATGCTGCATTCCTTTAAGCAGACTTTGCAGATAAACTTTGGTAAATGGGGAGGAATGGGAAATAGATAACATCATTAATTAAAACAACTACCAAGCAATGGTACTTCTCCCCCAGGAAGCTGAAGAGATTTATAGTATTTCTTTGTGGCTTACAGATCTCCCACAAATTGTCTCTCTCCCACTCAGTCCTAGATTCTGTCTGAGCTGTGTCTGATCACATCAGCCCTGCATATCTCCAGGCAGAACACTTTAAATTTCATATAATCTTGGGTCAACAGGACAACCTATTGTTCAAATTGTCCTTGCTTCGATGTAAAGATAAGTGATTTATTTAGCTACCTGAATTGCTGTGAAGTTAAATATTCTTTAAGACGTTCATTATTTTCCATTGCACAACGAATTTGCTTTGGGTTGTAAATAAACCAATGACCTTTAGGGAAAGGTAAAGGACAGAGCTCCTGTAGATTTTCTTGTCGTTATGTTACTGTGTGGGGCTTTTGTTTGTTTATGGTCACTGTGTATATGACATTACAGAAGTTAGTAGTTATATTGACTAATTTTCTCTAGTCTATTGGATTGTACTTAGTGTCTTCTTCCTTGCCATCTGTTTTCTGCCCCTAGTAAACTGATTAAAAAACGTCACTGTGGATCTCCACAGTAAAAATTAGTCTCATTAGCTGACCAATTCAACTGATGCATTCCAGCACCTTTCTGAGGAAGGCCAGCAACCTTCCTGTGCTCATACACAGCAAGATTGTGGTAAAGATGAGTCCAGCAAGTGGTAGAGGCAGCGTATGGGAAAGTGCTTCCTGTCATAAAGTTCTTCCTATAACCTTTTGGAAGCTGTTTTGAAGAGAAAGAGCATTATAGGAAGGTCTAACATCTCCACGAATAACAAAGCAGAGGGTTCAGAGATGGAGGGGGGAAAACACGGGGCTGGAAAGCAGTGTGAACATATTGTGCCACTGCAGCGAAGCCTTGCTGCTGTACAGCACAAGGTTCCATAGTTTCATGAGATCTGGAGGCCTTGCAGAGACACAGAGCAGCTGAGGAAGGGTTCAGCCTGGGAGAAGGGCTTTGTGCACCAGAACAGATGGTGTTTTCCTCATGCCTGGAATTGTGCTCTTGCCTTCTGGCGAGAGGGCAGGGGGAGGTAGAAACCCCAGCCTGGAAAGAGGTGAGCTTGAATTCATTGAAGTTAGAGCCATCTGAGCCTAGGCAGGGCAGGTATTTATTTAAAAGCAGCTGTCAGAGATATTTATCTCCCCTTTCCAACAGACGTTCCTGTCACTTCCACTCCGGTCACCGCGTCCTACCACGGCTGCATGACCCTCAAGCTGAGCAACACGGCACTGGACTTAGATGAGGCTCTCTACAAGCACAGTGACATCACCTCACATTCCTGTCCTCCAGTCCAGGAGGATCAGTAGGTACCACTGCAATGCGAAAGTTTTATACTCAGAAACTTTCAGTGCTTTTCTTTTTTTAAAAGATATAAATTATTCAGATCTACCACACTGCGTGTATAGTTTCTCTTAAACACTGAAGTTACGTAGAAGCTACTGATCCTTATGTCAGATTGATTATTGAAATACTCTTTGCTTTGAAGTTTAAAGGTTGTAATATATTTGTAAATAGTTCAGAAGACTAATATTAAATAAGTCAAAAGTACAGAATATACTGAAAGTGAATACTATCTTTAGACTGTAAGGGACAGTTTCATCTGTAATGTGGGAAACCTGGTAATATATGAGTGCGGACTGGAAGAAAAATAATAATTCTGTATTATTTTTTATTACCAAACACTGCTTTCTGATTTGCGAAATATGAGAGAATAAAATATTTACATACAAGTTTTTAATTCACCTGTACTGAGATGATTCTGTGTTCTGGTATTTGGAGACAATGACTCAAACTGTGCCTGATGTAGAGGTTACACTGGGGGAGGGGGGAGGGCTGCTTTTTTGATTTGGAATTTATTTTTTTTTTTCCTTTATAGGTAGCAGTTTCATACACTTACATCAGTATTTCATATCTTCTCACCTGCAGAGCAAATGGTGTCTGCTATTCTTATTTCTAGAGTTTCTCTTTCTGGTACCACAGAAAGAAGACTCAGTTGTGACCTTTAGAAAAACTCTTCATCAACAGAAAATGGAAAATAAAATTGGGTCAGCAGGAAAAAGACTCAAGTTGAAAGCCATACGGCTTTTGTGTCAATAGCTGCTGGAGTAAATGATGAGGTGTTGAGAATTGGAGAAAATTATCTGGTGATGAAATATTTTTGCTGCTGCATTTTTAGGTTGGCTCATTTGCTGTGAGCCTAGTGGGAGCAGAGAGGCTTGAGCTGTGCGAGTTAGCCAGGCTGAACTGCAAGAGATGAGAACATCTATGGGGGTTTATGCAGGAAAGGTTTCAGAGCCATAAAGTGTGTTCAGTTTTTCAGTTATCCTTCTGAAGTTGTGATGGGCTTTGCCTAGCCTGTCTTGAGTCACTTCAATCTTGTTTTATTTGGTCCTTGTCCTGCATCAAATTAATAAACTGAGTAATATTGGTATATGCTGCAGTGCAAAATGCAAGTACTGGGTGGCTAAGGTTACACCATCCTTCAGAGGATTAGGATGGAAAAGGTCTATTTCCACAAGGTCTTTTATAAATTATTCTTGGCCAGTCATGTTATGTTTTCCCTAAGCAGATAAGGGGATGATACATTAGTCTAATAATCCTCATGTGTGGCAACATCTGTGACCAAACTGTGAAGATACAACTGTCCCAGAGGAAAAGAGGAAAGAAGGGGAAGACTAGTCCAAGCATATTTTTTGCCAAGGATCCCTTCTTTATTTAGCAGAGAAGAGGAAGGTACTCTATTTGCCATTAGACATGGCATCATAGCTTCTTATCGTGAGCAAATCAATCAGCAGCAATGCAGTAGGGGCAGAAAAGAACAGAACTTCATCACTTTCCACCAACCTCTCATTTATACTTAGAGAAGGACCTGCTGTCAGGTCTGACCAGACACAAGTAAATTTCTCACTAGACAGTAATAACTTATTGACTGTGCATGGATAGGAAAAAACCCAGGAGTAGTTCTATGTTTTTGCTTTTTTCCAGTTGAGCAAGGGAAGCCACCTTGTTCCTGAAAGTGCTTTATATTACAGCTGATGACTCTGGATCTGGATTTGATGGAGTACCAAAGAAAGGTTAGATTAGTATCTTCAGTAAGAGCTGGAAATCCTGAAGATATTCTGTTTAACAGAATGTCCACACTGCAGTGTTTTATTTTCTATATATTTTTCATGGTTATTTTAGTCCTTAATCGAAACACAGCTCTGTGCTTATTTTTGTTAATATTCTTCACAGTGGCCAGTATGGGGCTGTAGTTTGGGTTTGTGCTGGAAATAATGTTGGTAACTCTGGGATGCTTTAGCCATTGCTGAGCAGGGCTTGCAGTGTCATGACCTTTCCTGTTCCTCACCCTACCCACCAGTGAGGGGGCTGGGGATGCACAAGGAGTTGGGAAGGGACACGGCTGGGACAGCTGATCCCAAGTGAGCAGAGGCATATCCCACACCATATGGTGTCATGATCAGTATATAAAGCTGGGGGACAAAAGAGGAAGAGGAGGGACACTCAGAGTGATGGTCTTTGTCTTCCCAAGTCACTGTTTCATGTGACATTGCCCAGCTTTGCTGGAGATGTCTGAACACCTGCCTGCTCACGGGAGGTGGTGAATGAATTCCTTGTTCTGCTTTGCTGGTGTGTGTGGCTCTTGCTTTACCGATTAAACTGTCTCTATCTCAGCCCACGAGTTTCTCACTTTTACCCCTCTGATTCTCTTCCCAATCCCAGGGAAGGAGAGCGAGCGAGCCTGGGGCTGAGCTGCCGGCTAGGGTCCAACCACAAAAATCTCCCATCTTTTAAACTTGGGCTAACTCCACTGAAAAAAAATACAGACTTGGAAGACACCTATTTTTAAACCAAGGAGATGAAACAAGCCCTGTTTTACTTTGTTCTTTTCAAATGAAACATGCTAGCAAAATAGTTTCATGTCTGGTATTTTTGTAAAATCTCTGTGGTGGTTCCCAAAAAAAAAATTACCATGTGATTCATAAATGAATCACAAACACGTCTGACCTTTGTGTTAATGTAAGTGACACTATTTATGAGGCCAGAATTATTTTGGGTCCTGGAAATGTGAATCCTGTGGTACATTATGGTATTCTGCAGTTCCACACTAAATGTCACGTGTACAAGAGCATTTAAGTTTCTAACTCAGAGCAGAAACTACTCCTGGACTTTGCATATGTGTACATGTATGTGAAGATATTTTGCACAGATGCACCCTGACTCAAAATGTGGTTTAGGAAAGAAACTCAGAATTTCTCAGTCAGGAGAATGACAGAAGAGGCAGGGGTGGGAGAGGTGGGGGGGTGGGTTTTGTAAAGGTGATTTTTTTTTAATACCCTACTGCAGTACCATACTGGAGAAAGGTCTGGAGGAAAAAATAGCTGCAATAAGCATTCCTTCATTCCTTCCCAGTCACTTGCTTCAAACCAAGAGAAACACTGATTTCATCCTTGTTCAGTTAGTCTAGGTGCTCAACCCAAAGAGATCAAGTCTCTTCTCAACTTTGAGTCCTCAAAATGAACCCAGGTGGTTCCCCTGGTAGTATTCATAGCAAGTAAAAAGAAGTAAATGTGTAGCTTCACTAATTTCATAATCGAAGTGACGGTGCTTTTCACAGCATGTATTTGCACAAGAACTAAGCATTTTGGATGCATTAAATTAATGTTTAAAACAAAACCAGTGGTCTCTTCTCTGACTTCTGTTTCTCTCAGCCACGTTTGAATAACTCACCTTGTCAACAATAAACATAAGGCACCTCATCGCTGCTCACTGGCCTAAAGCTTTTTATCTCAGAAAAACCTTAATTGAACAAAAGTGATTTTTATGGTCCATATAAATTAATCTCTCTACTTATCAGTACTGAACCTGCTTTTTATACAGAGGTAAAACACATGAACTAACAGATATTTATTGGAATATGCAAAAGGGTGATCACTCTTTTTTCTGTTTTAAGCAGGTCTGATGGTATCACTTCCTTTCAAAGGAAACTGTCAAGTAAGCTGGTTTTGTTTATATAGTTTTTTTTCAATATCTTCATAATACAGAGCAGTTGTTTAAAAAGTTAGTGAGAAATGCCTTCCGTTCCCTGTATTACTTTTTGGCATTTCAGGAAATTTCTAGAGCTTCATTACTGTCTAGACTGTAAGACCTATGAAGCAAGCAGCACCAAGGCCCTTCCTGCAGGAGCAAAATGCAGTGAAGGGATGCAGCATTTAGAAGAGTTTTCATGCTGGTTGTAAGTACTCCTATCCCAAAATATGGCAGGTTTGTACCAAAAGGAATCCCAGCTAATGTGGTGCACAGTGAAGAGGCAGGGTGCAGAGTACAGGGACATGGCTTTTTTCCTGTCAATAGCACTGACAAAGGTATTGTTGCTTAGCCTTTGAAGAAAAATAAATAAATAAATAAAGGAATTAGTCCTCTTCATTCACTCTGTTTCCCTCATTGTAAAGAGCCTGCAGCAGGTCTTGGATTAATTTAAAAATAAATAAGGGGCATTTAACCTAAAATGGTTTTGGTCGTGGTATTCTTTTGACAAGAAAGGAATTAATTTGAACACTAAAGTGTAGCCTAAAATACATGTCTGGAAATGGTATTTTTAGTGCATTAATGTGACATTTCACTATGCAGACTAGACTGGCACAAAGTTCAGATAAAACAGTCCCAATAGAATTAGCCTTTCTATCTGAAACTTGAAAAGGGAAACTATTTGGTAGGGTATTTCTTCCTCTGTTCTTTTGTTTTCCTTTCCTTCCAAATATACACAGCCTTAGGTATAGTATAAATATACACAGTCAACTTTATTGTAAAATAATTGCCACACTTTATTGGTACAACACTTTCACCAGAAGAGTTATTAAACACTACAAGCAAACAAACTCTTGCTACCCAAAATTATTGACTCTGAGAGTTCCTGGCTACCCACTCAGACAATGCAGGTTAAAACCCCTTGACACTGGTTTATGAAAGCAGAACACATATCCGGAGTGTTTTCTTAATTTTTCCTCTTGAAGAAAATCTATTTTGAAGTGGACTGAGAGGGAAACATCTCATGCTTACAGTAGCCAGAAAGTTCTACTACATCTGACTGCAGGCAAACTGAGTGGTGACGTGCCTGCCCCTACAGTCTCAGTGCTGTGCCCGGCTCGCAGGGATGTGGGTAAAAGCAGAGTGGCAGTAACAACTCTGTGCTGGGCTCCTTTGGGAAGTCTAGCGCCTGCACAGCACAGTTTCCAGAGGTTTCTGTAAAACAAAGCCTACCAGCTACTATAATAAATTCTTTGTTCTATGGTGCATATGGTGGAGGCTTTTCTCCAGGCAAGCAGTAAGTCGGGGTATAGAGGGCTGGAGCATTAGGGGGAAGACCATAGCTGGAGCTGGACTGAGATGGAGGCTGAGTTTCTTCTGATAAAGAAATGTCAGTAGATGATGTTCCTGGAAAATTGCTGGAAGGCTGTATCAGACAAAGAAAAATAACTTCTTCAGTAAAGGATTACAACCCCACTGCAGTTTTGAGTTGTTTGCCATGTGTTACATAATGAGCCCCATGATTAAATTTCTCATGCATTGCTGCACAACATTAACTTTAGTTCTAAAGCACCTGCTTAACTGTAGCAATGATAGTGTCTAGTGAAACAAGACAGACTCCATCTGTAACCCAAGTCATTTTTAATAGACATTGTGCAGACAGCTAGGCAATAGAGCAGAACAGGAATTTCTGCAGGAAAAGATGCTTGGCTTCCTGGGTGAGGCACAACACCTGACTGTGATTAGGTTACGTGTAGCTGCTCATTTCTAGGCATCACTGTGAAATTTAAATTACCTCAGATGTAATTAATCTCTGTTATAATACTTGCAATAAATGCAAGGTCTTATTCTTTACCAAATGCATATTTATCTTAAGAGAAAATTTTACAGGTAGGTATGTGTCTCCCTCTTTGGCAGTCAGCTATGATGGGGCTTTGGTTGAAAAAGGCATGAAAAATAAACAGAGCTTGGGAAGAAGCCCATCTTCAGGAACAAACAGGGCTCATTAAAGCAAAAGAATGCATGTAGGGAATAATATTCAGGATAAAATCCTACTACTGCTTTAAACCAAGTGATTTCAAGAGGGTGAGGATTTTCCTCCTCCTCTCACAGGCCAGCATGTGCCAGTCTATGGGCTTCAACTGAAGAGTTGGGCTCAGCTCCCCTCAGGTTCAGACTTTAAGTGAATTTAAAGTGCCTGGAATTTAAAAACAAGATAAAATAATCATGGATCTTTTTCAAGGAAAATGAAAAATCAGGGCAAGTGATGTTCCTTGCTACTAAAAAAAAAGTCACAATCTACAGGGCCAGGGCTAGCCCTTGGACAATGGCATCTCAGAGCTGTCCAGGGCTGGCAGACCCCATGCCAAGGTGTTTGCTTCCTCCATGAGGCTCCATGTGAGCAGGGGCTGCTGCCCTGGGTCAAACTCTCCTGGAAAGGAGAATGTTATCCTGCATTTGTACCACATGGTGACTTAGTGAGTGAGAATGGAGCCATCCCAACAGAAGGCTCATTTATGGCCTTTAACTCTCTGAGGCAGTGCAGGTGTACTGACAGACCTCCAGCTCCAAACTTAGTTGCTGTGGGTTTGGGTTGGCTTGGGGTTTTATTAATTTTGGAGTTGTTGCTTCCCTCCCCTCTTTAACTGCAACCACTGCTTCCATCTGTTTGTCTGGAATTGTTTCTGCAGTGAGCTCTTCTCTAGCAGGAATAACTGGCACAACCCATAACTGCTGTTATCACCACCAGTCCCTGCCCAGCTAATCAGGACCATTACCTGCCTAGCTGGCAGGCCTGCTACCAAGACTCGCTGTGGCTGAACTGTACCAATAAGGGATGTATTATTTTGTTGGCACATGGCACAGTCAACAAAAGAAATGCGGGTTACATCCTTTCAAAATGCATTCTTGCTATCACCCTTTCTTTTTGCCATATGGCTGATTCATTTTCTAGACTTTGCCTCTCTGGCAAGCATTTATTCAGTGAGATACTGGATTCAGCAGAGGATGGGGAATGAATGTCATACACCTTTAGCCTGAGATAATCCACTGTGACTCTAAAGGGAGACTAGCTCAGACATGGTCTTCTGCTCTGTGGACAGCTAAAACTTAATTCAGTTTCCCACACCTAAGTGTCCAGCCTTTTTGGGATGCCATGGGATATCCCAGATGTCCACACAGATGTGGCCCAGGGACAATGGGACCTGAACCCTCTCAGAGTAGCAGCAGGGGACAAGTGGCTACTTGATGTCATTATCAGGCAGTACCAGATCCCTACATGCCAACAGCCCTTGTGTTCAGTCAGATGAATCCCAGGCCCAGACTGGGATTAAGGACTACAACCATCTGAGCAGGGCTTGTGAAGGTCTGAACCCAGCAGCTTGAAGCACTTAGATGAAACATGAAGACTCAGACTTCCAGCCACGTGGATTCAGCCCACAGCTCTCAAGCAATGGAAGCAGATCACAGTAAAGCTTCTGTCTGTTCCTAATCATTCCTGTTTCCATCATTCATGATTCGTACCTTTGAATAAGTTCATTATGATTTTTTAAAATTCATATACTGATGCAGAAATTGCTTCTCTCCAAACTGCAACATAATGAGTTCATACACACAGGGAGGTGGTTTGCTTTTATTTTTTTCCCAGGAATAGAGTTAAATTTTCCCATTGTTTTTAACTAACCATGCCAGTGCTCCTTACTAACCTCTCCTGACAGCTGGTGGTGTTATGAAGGGGAAGGAAGATAAATGAACACATTTATTTGAAAAAGTAGAAATCTAGGGAAATAACTGTTTATTTTGGAGCGTAGATAAGAATTTGGGGTAAATGCAATGGATTTCGGTTTCTCAGTGGACACAAGACTGAACAGTCACAGTGGATCCTCATGACTACTTCCATGAATCTATTCAGCTTAATTTCACGTGTTTCTACCCTTTTCTCTCTCTGCTCTTGGCCACTTTTACCTCATCAGCAGGTAAGAGTCCGAATGACAACCAGAGAAAGCCTGAGGTCTGAGAAAAGACCAGAAAACTAGGCACAGTCTAAGTCATCCCACAGACAGACCTGGGAGCTGGGATCCAGCTAAGACCTACCTCTGCAAGGCTTGTACTGAGTAGCAGCTTATGCTTTTCTGCTGGTGTTTTTCCTGAGGGTGTGTTTTTGTACTGTACCTGAAGGGGTAGTGGGTAGGAGGGATATGTAGAAATCGCTGCTGCGGAAGGACAGAACCCGGCGTATGTCAGGATCTGCTGGGCAGGGTTGTACAGGATCTGAGGAGGAGGTGCAGCACTGAAAGCTATTTGGGACAGAGGTACCTGTTGAGCACAGAAAACAACAATCTATCAGTCCAATGTAGAGAGGGCTGGAGCAGGAACTACTCCTAACACAAGCAACAAGACAATTTAACAACTTTCTATTTTCTAACACAACACCAGTAGTACAAAAAAACCCAAGAGCAGACAGAATGAGAGGAGGGTGTATCCGGAATGAATTTTCTGAGTAAAAATACACAGCTATTTTAATCTTCTTCCCTTGGAAAAAGGCTGCTGGTGCTTCCCTAGCAACAGTTACAGAAGCACTGGCAGGACTTCAGATCCAAGACACCCTGAAGAGCACAGCATACAGCTTTGGCTGCCCCTCTGTATTCATCCAGCACCAAACACCAAGTCCTTCACCATTTGCTGCAGACTCCTTCCAATAACAACTACCTGATGTCCTTAAGTCTTTTTTCTCTGCTCTCCTACACGGATTTACCCAGATCTCCCTTTCCAGACCAGTTGCTCCTCTTTCACAGCTCACTCTCACCTGGGAAATGGAGTTTGCTGCTGGCTCTCCAGCATCACTCTCAATGTGCTTACCTCATTCCTACTGCAGAAAATCCTTCTCTCATAGCTTTTCTGACATGTCTTTTCACTACAATGCAAAATTAACTTTGCAGGAAGAAGCAGTAGCTCACCAGCTAAAAAATTTTAGTCAGGAAAAAAGAACAAAAGCTAAATATGAAAGAGGGTTTGTGTTAAACCTTAAAACCCTGTGCTATATAGCAACTTGTGAAGGACAGCAGAGCAACAGAGCTTTGTGAAATATTTTCATGAGATAAATCTTGTGGTTTCTTTTATTTCCTTTGTTTTTGTTAGCAGATTCCTCCACATGAGAGCATGGAATTTTCTTTTCATTGAAATAATAAAATATAGTAGTTGCCAGACAAATGCTGAAAGCAGCAGCCAGGATATTTTTTTAAATTTCCTTTCAAATTTACCAGTGGGAGATATAAACCACTGCATCCTCTGGAGACAATGTGAGATCTCTCTGTGATTGAGAAAGAGGTGTATTAATTGTGTTTGTACAAGGAAAATATCATCTAGGTCACTGATGTATCACATAAGGTTCCTGAAAAATCTAGGCCTTAATTTCCTGGAGAAATTTGGCATTTCAGGAGCTGGCATGGTAAAAGGCTGGGATCAAAGGCAGAGAACTTATTTCGTGGGAGAAGGCAAGTCTCTCATCTTCAAGGCACCCCCTCAAAACAGTCTCATCTGCAAGGTACCCACCGCTCTACCTGCCCTGCTGGGTGGATATGGTGGGGACAGATGAAGAGACACTGCCCCAGGAGTAAGGAGGAGGAGCAGGTAACCTGCTTGCTTCAGACCCAAAGGTCTGGGGCCAGTGCCACAGCCCCAGAGTGTGCCCTTCCTCCCTCAGAGGAGGGATACAATCGCATCCCTCCGACATAAATGAGTCAAGAAACACTTGCTTTACCCACAGGTGTGAACTACAGATGCCTGTTCTGCATCTGTCACCAGCTTTCTGGTGTGGGTTTCTTTGGGTGCTGCTGTTTGACCCCCTTTGGCTTCTTCTTTTGGGAACCTCTCTCAGTCCTCTCACATTCCATCCACCCACAGAGCAATGCTCTCTAATTGCTAAGGATGAACATCTCAACAGTCCTAGAAGACAAATTTGGGGAGTCATCCATACCACCATACCACATCTACTAATCAAAGCACCTTATTACCACGTGTGTGGTCTCAGCCCAGGGCCAGCAACAATTTGGGGTTACCGAAGCTGGTTGGATGCTTTTATCAAGTATTCCACTAATTACGCTGTGTTAAATTACTCACCTAAAACACATGGGTAGGTTGAGACATTCTAAACAGCACCAACATCCGAGTCAAAGAGATAAGGAGCTATGAACTGGCCAGGGAGTGCTAACAGTGTCAGTTCACTGGCCTCACACAGACCTGCCAGAGCATTTATGTCTGACCTCCAGCTATTTTTCACATCAGAATGCACCTTTAGTTGCATGAGTGCTAAGACTTAAACCCGTGGGAAGTAGCTCAGTAATTAGGAGTTAGTTTTGCTTTCCTTTTTAGGGCGGGATGAAGGAAGAGGAGAGGGGATAAAGCAATGCTATTTAATTCGTTAATATTCCTTTAAGGACTGCAAGAAGGAGACTAATTGAAAAAAAAAAATTAAAAGGCATCCCCTTCCCACCCCTCCTCCTCCCCTCAGGACTATCAGTAGTTCAGATTAATGCAGCTCTAAACTCAGGGCAGGCAGATTCCTTGGCAAGGTGTGTCAGAAAAACATCCAGAAATCATCAAATGAATACTGGGACAGGGAAAGGAATTTCTAGATTAACTCAGCATCAGCAAGTGAAATTTTCTATGTACTTTTACCTGTAACTTCTGTAAGAGACAATCACAGTGTGTTATCATTTTGGGTACTTCAGCTACATCAGTTGATGCAATATCTTAATCTGCTTTTTGTTAGAGGTGACTTTAAGGTAACCACCTCCATGTCCTATGTCCAAGCATGCTGTAGATCTGAAAAGGAGGGTTCCTGTCGTAGCCACTGCAGCTCCCCCAGCACCCTGCAGATCACAGAGGCAGCCCCATGGGTGACACAGCAGCCACTGAGCTGACACACCTTGGGGGTCAGGAGAGAATGAAATATTTCTCACTGAGCCAGCACAGCCCTCAGGCAGGCAGCAAAACCACAGGGAGTGTGCCAGGGTCTGCAGGGAATTTGTCACAAGAAAGAAAAGCCGAAGCAACCAAAACAACACTTTTTTTTCTGTCCAGGAAATATGAAGGGTTTAAATGAAAGGGCACTGTTTTGCAAACTCTCCCCTTTGTAACATGGTTTGGCTGCCAGCATTCTCCAGAGATAAACATGATCTTTTTTGTTTGACTAGTCAGCCTGGCCTTGTGTTTTCTGGAAGTCAATCCCAAAGCAATGCTGTGAGGCATTTCAGGAGGCTTTGCAGTTCTCCCTTCAAAATGCCAGTGAGCATTTATGTAAGAAGGTGACATCTTAAAGCAAAATAAATAATTCTCTCACATATTGTAATGGGGGTTTTTTTTGCACTTTCTCAGTCCCATGCCCCTTTCTTTTCCTCTTTTGCTTGATGTTTTCTTCGCCCCTGTCTTCTCCCAAGAATTAGTCCTTTTGTAAGGAAAGGGAGCAGCAGATGAGCAAATTATCTCTGGTACTAACTCAAAAGAACCCTGAAAAAGCACAGGCAGGAGCAAGGAGCGGTCATTGCATTTTGGATTGCTGCATTAGTAAGACTTCCACAAGCTGAGGTGACTGACACAAACTCATCTTTCCTTGAACTATGACATCATTTTTCTGCTCACACTCAGTGGAGACATTGAACAGCTCATTCAGATGAAGATTTAGCTGGAGCCCTTCAGACTCACTCCAGCTATGCTTGGGGTGAAGCTGCATACCCACTGCTGCTGCAATTTCCTTCCATGGTTTTATGCCACCCAGTCAGAGGACCCGGACTGTGACCCAGGCTCTGCCCCCCAGCAAGGGAATGTGCCAGGTCATGGAGACTGGAGCTCTCCCGGGAATATCTCCTTGGCTTGCTGTTCCTCATGAGCAGTGCAGTGATGGCCCTGCAAAGCCCAGAGCTGTATCAAAGCATCAGCCCAAATCTCATGTAAGCTTAGGTTTGAGCAAGACAGGTTAGGTGGACTCAGGCTGGCTCTCTGCACACTTCCCACAGCTGCACTCACACCCATCTGCTAGGCAGGAGAAAACATTTAGCAGCACTAAAGTGCAGTGCTCTCCCAAAAACTTACTGTAGATGATGGTTGCCTTCACTCCACATGCAAACTGCTCTTCCCCTCATTTCCCACTGGGGTTGTTTCTGCTCCCTTTCTGTTCCTCTCTCACAGGGAGGGGAAGAATTAAGACGGGAAAACTGCTTTTACTGCCTTTGGGCAGCTGCAACTTTTTAGTGGCTGGCTGCAATCTGTTATCAATTCCTTGCAGGAGTCCCCTACATAAAGGAGAGCTCAACTGCACATTTCTTACATATGATAGCTCAGTGTGCTTGTTTGGCTTAAGCTAGCCAGAGGAGTATTTCCAGGAAATGCTGCAACTCTTAACAAAGGTGAATTTCAAACAATTCATATAGCCCTGCTCTATTTTAAGCATGGTTTTAAGCACCCAACACACATTGTAGATAGCCTGGGCATGCTTGCTAAGGAATGGTGGTGCTCAAAGCTGGGCCTGGATGGTTTCAAGTCTAACTGGGTCTTTGGCTCACTGGGTGCCAGTTCCGAGCAGCCCCTTCCTGCCAGTTCTCCCCCTCCTGTCCTGATGTAAATCTCAACTGTCTCTCTTGCCTTCTCTTCCTGTTCTCTCTTTTTTTTTTTTTTTTTTTTTTCATTTTACCCATCTTTCTATTCAGTTTTCTCCTCTGCAGTAGGCACCAGACACACCATGGATCTAAAATAACCCGTGGCACTATCACACCTCCCTTTGGTTCCTGCATTCCATTTCCATCTCCATGCCTCTGCCTATTTAGTTCTATACTCTCCTGAGAGCCTAGTAAATCATGAGCCTCTTGCTTGGTCTTTAGGCATTGCTTTAGCAAACACGGCCACTGATAGGGATAATTCCAGGAACAGCAACTTCACCCTTTAATGTGTCAGTAAGTCCAGCCATGAGGGACTTTTTTGGAGAATCTCTCCCACCACAGGGTCTCTGAATGCTGTGGTGCACATCAGGTGTGGCACAGGGAGTACTTAGGAGGTGGCATTCCCTAGTGAAACAAAAGAGGATGTTGAAGTGTCTGGAGCACACAGCTCTTTAAATAAAAACTTGCCTGGTATTTCAGAATTCATTCCCATTTTTAGCGAAAATAACTACACAAGGCTGAACAGTCACAGGTAGGACTTGACTTTTACCTACAAACTTACCTTTTACCTACAAACTAGCATCCTCATATTCCGTGCTGGCCCACAACTTCAGAGATAAATTAGAATGGAAAAAAACATGCCACTAAGTGAATTGCCATCATTTGTTCACATGGTTGCATTTTTTTTTCTTCAGTTCATGTATTTGTCCAGGCTTGACCCACTTAGCTGTGAACATCTGGCAACAGCTTTGCCTAAAGGTATAACTCCATGAGAGAGGCTGAATTGTTAAGGGACAATGACTCAAAACATTCCCCATTTGTTGAGACACCAAGGTGCTCAGCTGAGATGGAGTAGGTGAACTTTTGGGTGTGCAATGGCTAAACCTCTGATCTGATAAGGCACAGGGTGAATGATGGGCTGTGAGTGAGATAGGAGCTGGATCCTGTGGAGAGGATTGTGCCCCTTGTCATGCTAAGTTGTGCCCTCTTGCACAAACTCCTGGGTTGTGGGGGTCTCTCTCCTCCCCCTGGGGAAGTACCAGGGATGTACTGTGGCCTCAGTATCTTGATCTCTGCTGATGGGACAAAACTGACTCAACTGCTGCTAGGACGGGGAGCTGTGTTGTCTTAAAAGGTGTCAAGGACTCCCAAAACATCCCACAATTCACATTATTAAATCAAGCTCCCCGCCTAATGGGAGGTAAGTGAGCATTCCCACCCGAATCAGAGTGAATATAGACCCAATAGATGTTGTGTTCTGGGGATTTCTCTCCACCACGTTTTCGAGATTTCCTCCACTCAGATAGATGTGGTCAGTGACAACCACTTTGACCAAGACCGTGCAGCAACCAAACTTTGCCTCTTGTGGGTGGTTAGAGCCTCACACTTCTTTCTTTCTTTCCTTCTTTCTTTCCTTCTTTCTTTCTTTCCTTCTTTCTTTCTTTCTTTCCTTCTTTCCCTTCCTTCCTTTCCTTCCTTTCTTTCCCCTGCTGTGTACTTGGGTGATGCACTTTCATATTGCATTGCTTTCATGTTGTATTACTATAGATAATAACCACCAAAACAACTCCATACCTGTTTTCCTTTTGCAACCAAATTGTTCCATAAGAAACCCTCCACTGTTTATTTAAAAGCAGTGACATTCAGTGTTGTTTCATTCTAATCAACGGAGCTATTAACAAGAACCTGGGTTACACTCTTGGTACCTTCTAAGGTGGCTTGTAACATTCCAGACTCCCACAACACCCAGGAAACACATTTAAAGCATCTCCTTTGTACATTCATACTTCCTTGGTTTTAACTAATTTCATAATGCCAGCAAGCAGAAAGCCCTCACATAAAGAAAAAAGACTGTGAGCCTTACCATGTCTTTAAATGCCCCAAGAATGGCTGCTGTGATAATCCCCAGGAACAAGCCAATGATGTTGAGGACTGTGGAGGACCACAACAGTCTGTACAGGTGAAGCACATCCTGACAGCTGCTCACACCCAGAAATTCATAGTAGCTGGAGGACTGGTCTGAACTGGAAGAGAATGCAGACAATGTCACTGCAGCAGGAATGGTTTTTGCACAAAATGCAGAGGACAACAGGATCCAACTCCTTCCTGCTTGCTTTCCTCTTTGGCAAAGTACTTCACCCATGCTCCCACCAAAATCTGCTCAGAAGAACTGGAGAAAACCCTGCTGAAAAGCTGCCTCTACTAAGGCCAGCATCAAATATAATCCAACTAATATGAACCCCAGTTTGGCTGATTGGTGGTGGTTACCAGCATGGACCCTTCTTTATTTTTTGTTCAGTGTCTCTATACAGACACATAATCTTGGTATATGGATGCTGCTCTTGTCATTTAGCTACCAGATAAAGCTTGCTTAGCTTTGCTTTTTTTCCCAGCTCACCTAGAAATCTGCTGGCATCTCAGAAACTGGGGAAGGCAAGTTGCTGAAGCATTAACTCAACCACAGGAAGGGAGATATTGCCAACTGGCTACATTTGTTTATAGTGTCTGTGGTTCCAAATTAATGAAACAGAGTACAGTATAAAGATGTCTTTACACTCTGGATTGTACTATCCAGAAATCTTTCTTCATATTTCTACACCACATTGGTTATTGTAAATCAGGCATGTGGTGAAGTTACACCTCATTGTCTTGCCAAAAGTCAGAAATAACCTACTGCAAAATTTGAAACCACAGGTTCCTGCAGTTCTTTCCAGTACCTGCCTTAATTTGAGCCCAATAATGAGCTCCTAGGGCAGCTATTTGAGTTGGAAAGGTTTTTTAAAAAATGCCAAGCCTGTTTTTCCATTGCTAGGAAATTGCCAAATTGTCATCAGATTATGGTGGAAACTAGAAGTGAGCAGTTTGTGTTCACTCTTCTGTCCCCCCATCCCCAGTGCATGGGTCAGCATGTGCATGTGTGGTCAGGAAAAGCTCTGCAAAGCAGTCCACAACAGCTTCCCACAATTTCTGGGAAGAACCAAGCCAGGCACAGTAACTTCTGGAAATATCCAATCCATGGTTTCAGGTCATGATTCTGGCACTGAAGAAACACTACTATTGAGCTCACCTGGGCCCTGCCATGAGCCCATCTTAACTAAATAAACCTATAGCTTCAGCTGCCATGAGGCTGAGGAAATTGGATTTACAACCTGCCTTCATATCAGTCTATTCTATGGCTGACAACAAATCACTTTGTGGGCCTGTGGTTCTTCCTACTTCTCTCTAGCCATCCTGTGAACTGGATTTGCCAAGTCTCCAGAGCAGCATAACTGCATATTTACCCTGGATTTATCCATGCCAGTGCCATAAGGTCTTGCTGTCCACTGTGGAATGTAGACAATAGCAGAACACACACATTTAATTTTATCATTGAATAATGTCACAGCAGTGATCAGTCCCAAGTGTTTCAAACAAACTCAATGTCTTAGAAAAATGGCACTGAGGATCTCCATCTGAAAGGGATATGCCTGATCTCTCAGTGTATACTTTATACTTTAAGCAGCAGTTTCCATCTTTTTTTTAAGACAACTCTGAATATTTTCACCCCTTTAACAATCCAGTTCTTTTCTGTGTCGAACTGGGCTGTTTGGTTCAGTGTTAACATGCAGCCATCAGCTGTGTACCACAGAAGGAAGCATTCTCACTATATACATACTGTATTGCAAATATGATGTTCCATCATCTGTCATAGAAAAGGTACCAAAGCTGAGCATTCTCTACCTTTCCCACTTGTTTTGTATACCTCCATCATGTCCACATTTAACATTTCTTACACAAGCAAAAGACTCTATACAAGATTTTAATTCATTCCATAGACCTTCATTCACTTTGTGTCTCCCATCTGCATAAGAAGGATGCATGCATAAATCACTTCCCTCTAGTCCCAAATGTCATTTTATTTCTTAGTTGAGATATCATCTGGCTAAGAGCTACTTTTTAATGTAGAAGCTTGACTGCTCCCACCTTGCTGCCCTACACCTAAAATTTATGTCTGGCATCACACTAGCCAAGTCTTACAGAGGACTGGGGTTATTCAGGGCTGCTAGCATGTGAAGGAGGCAAAACCAAAATAAAATAGATGTAGGAAATAAGAAAGATGAGAAATATACAGGGGGAAAGAAGGAAAAATGACTGTGGCTGAACTGTAGGGGGTTGCAAAGGTTGCATGGGAGTGCATGGTAAGATGATATACAAGGGCAGGTAGAGATAAGACAACAGAGAATGGTTTTAAACAAAAACAGAGATTTAGATATTAGGAAGAAATTCCTCACTGTGAGGGTGGTGAGACACTGGAACAGATTGCCCAGAGAAGTTGTGGATGTCCCATCAGTGAAAGTGTTCAAGACCAGACTGGATGAGGCTCTGAGCAGCCTGGTCCAGTGGAAGGTGTCCCAGGCTATGGCAGGGGAGTTGGATGGTCTTGAAGGTCCCTTCCAACCCAAACTATTCTGCGATTCTATGATAGTGAGATGTGCAAAGCATGAGCCAAGCAGAAGGTTCAGTAAATCTAACAGGAAAAATGCATTGCCAGACCAACAGTATATCTGAACAGGGATGATCATTTTTGATCACACAGCAAAAAGCTTATGGACATATTTAAAGAAAAAGAAACTGAAATAATGCCAACACTAATGAACAACTCCTGACCTACTTCGTGCTGGCATCAGGACTTCACTTGCAGAGGAACTGGATTGCTCAGCATACAAGCTCCCTGTGTTACTTCTTCAGGCCCTACCATTTATAAGTAAGGACAACCAACCCAGAATTTCTCAGAGGCCACGGAATGCACACAGGTACTTACTTCTCACAGTTGTACAGATCACAGCAATAGCATGTGTTACTCTTCACTTTCAGCTGGCACTTGCTGTTTAAGGTATGACATGTAACCTGCCAAAAAAGTAGAAACTTACTTTTATCCTCAATGTTTCAGTGTTGTGTGAATCATCCTACAGTACTGACCACGAAAACAAAACCAGCTACTACAACGTTGTCAAGTTGTATTACCCATTGTGCAGAAAGATCCTGAGATTCCAAAGTTCATGACTGGAAGCCAGAAGGACATCCCTGAGCTCGCAAGAGTTTTAACCAGGACAACAGCCCCTGAGTCTCAGGGCATTTGTTCTATGGAGCCCAGAGCTCCCAGGACCAGCCTGCAGCCAGGGCTGACAGAATTTTCAAGTACTTTGCTGCAGTACTTGGTGCTATTCTGCTGAGACCCAGAGTGTGCAGCCAGGAGACTCAGATCTCTGTGAGGAACTGACTGTGGGTCTGGAGAGATACACTACAGCAAACACTGAAGTGGATAAGACAACCAGGCTGTTATAGTGGGGAAATGGCAAGGGAGCCAATTTATCTGAACAATAAATGGGAGTTCTCCCCTCTCAGTGAAACCCTCCCGAAGAAGGAAGTAATTATAAACAACAGCAAGAACAGTCTTGAAGAAACCCACAAACAGAAGAATTCAGAAAAGATCCAAGCACTCCAGCAAATAAGTACCATTTATTGCAGGCTCTTGAATACAAAACCAGAAAGGTTTATTTATGTGAGAAGGAATTGCAGGGATGGACAGATGTTAGAACAAATAAAGACAGGCACACGTAAGCCACTCTCCATACAGACACAAAATCATTTTAATGACTCCTTAAGTGTGGTAAGCATTAATCACTTCTATTTGGCACTACAGACCAATTGAAATACTTTATATGTAAGGCTTTTTTTCTTTCCTCGAGAGTTTTAGCTTATTGACTTTGAAATTGACTGGGGAGTTGTCAGGTTTTAAAAGCCAGTAGTCAGAAAATACATTCTTTCTATAGCTTTTATTTGATAGGAAAGAAATCTCTGTAACCACTGAGAACTCTTTTGTTCACAAAATGCAATTAAAATGTATTATTGAATGGCAAAATACATGCCTGCCTTTCACAAGTTTATCAGACAGCTCTGGCTTAGCCACGAATGTGTTACTTCATGGAATAGTGTCCACAAGAGATGCTAAACCAGATGTTTCTCACTTTCTAAGCCCTGGATCTGTATATTCCTTTAGTATGAAAGCTGTCACTGTTGGTGAGTCTGTACTCCTCACATGCTTGTTCCCAGCAAAAAGGAAAGCCTTAAACACACACACTCAGCAACATAGGAAGTTCATCTCGCAGCTGGTCTCCAATTTGCCATATCTGTCCTTAGCAGGATTTGATCGAGCAGTGGAAAATGGGTGACAAAACTCATGTTAGAAGGAGATTAAAATGATTCCTTGGGACTGCTTTGCTGCTCAGGACAAGCCTCTATCTGTGGTTAGTGTCTCATACAAATCAGCTCTTCAAACCCAAAATGGTTGGTTATAAAAGGACAGTCTCAGTCTAGGCTGCAATCTGGAAATGGAGCTCACATACACAGACACATCCCACTTGTGACAAGGACATCTCACCCTGAGACACGACCTTATTTCATCACCATTGCTCTACTGTGTCTGAACTTACTGGAGTGTAACCTAAGGGCTTTGTAGCCTGCAGTCTCATTGAGTTGTCAGCCTGAGCTGCAGGTTACTGCAGAAGAGGAGCACATACTGCCACTGACTGCATCAGCTTAATCGAGGCAGTGACTGAACCATCCCACATGCCTACTTCTCAAAGAGGATTGAAAACCAATCCTGGAGCACAGTGTTCTACCTCAGCCATTTTGTGGGATGCCCTATGCTTTTGCATTCAGTGGATCTTCAGACTTTGGTTTTGTCCTCCTGTATGCAGTGAAAATGGCCTGGGACCCGCAGAGTTAAAATACCCTTTTCCCATTACACATTCATGTTTGGGATAGGAGGGCTTTATAAGATGGAATGGGCTGCTAAAAAGCAGTTTGTTCTGATATATGGTTTGGGGACCACTTCTGATAGGAAATAAAAGTAGCTTTTCCTTCTCTAAGCAATAATAAGGCCAGTCTGCCTGTTTTAATGGAGAAGGCTGGAAGTACAAAACAGGGAGATCAGCATGATTTTAAACATGTTTTTGGCTGCTTCTGCACTACGAGACACATATTACTGGCCAAGGAAGTTACTGTAGTTATCTATTTTTATCACTGCATTTTTAAAACATGCATAGAATAAGACACTCCTTTTTAGGAGAACAGTGAATAAACCAAAATAAACAAATTTGTGTGTGGTGTGAGCAAGGGTGGTGGAAACAGGCCATTTGCGGGTGTTCTGCATGTCAAGACCTATTATTTCATTTCAGTGACCAGACACACAGCTTTTTCATGCCCTGGACATTTGTGATTCATTTTCACCTCAGCACTAATTGAAGATATGCTCTCCTCTCATGGTAATTGCAAGAAAATCGAAATCTTTCTGCTTTGAGCAAAGAGAGCTTGAAACAGGCAGACCAAATGAGCTGGAGACCACTTACAGGTGAGAGATGTCAATCAAAAGGAAACCTGCAGTCAGCAAACAATCTTCTTTCCTAGTTAAGTGTTTGCCTGACATGCAGAGCATGTCTTCTACTCACTACCTGGCTGCCTTTAGAAAAGGCAGGTATAAATGCTATGGATCTTTAACTCTGAATTAGCATACACTGACTCCAAATCAGTGAACAACCAGAAAAGAATGTTATTAGAAACTACCTACACTTCTAAAAGATATGGAGCTTGTTTTTTTTCCAGAATAGAGGAAGCAGCTCTGGGTGGCCCAAGTTTAGACATTCCCAGAATCAGCAGAGCTGTGGAAAACCATCTGGCCAGAAGCCTGAGGCTGGGGTCACCTGCAAGGAATTGTGGTCAGGGTGACACCAACCATATGCTTATTAAAAGAATCAGAAGCATTTCTCAGGCCATGTCTGAGTCTGAGTGTGCATGCACACTTTAGAAGAGGAAGGAGTAAATCTCACAGGAAAGGGTGTTATCACACTTCAGAAGTTTGTGTGGGTTGTTCTTTACAGGAGGAGATTGGTGAAATATTTTTGTCATACGTTTTCTGGAATCAAGAACAGGATGCCCTAGCAGCAAGATTTAAGGAGCTGCTTAACCTGGTAGTGTACTTCGCTAAGCTTTCCAGAAGTGTTAGTGGTAACATTCCCCATACACCTCTTCCTAGCCATGGCAGGGATGGTGATGAAGAACAACTGGCTTCTTGAAAGTTATACCACTGTTTAGCTGTTCTCCATTTCGCTTTCCTATTCACTCCTACCTATTTACCACAATAACAAAATAGGAAAAGAAACTAAATCTGGACTTCTCAGGAAGCTAGGCATTTGGATAGGGGCACTTTAATGACCAGGTTAATGTCATTGAGATAATAAAAATACTGCACTCAAACCACTGATGTTCTTGGCCTGTGCTGGATAAATACAGAGATTTGAAGTATTCTGGATGATACAATTGGATTACTTTAGATATTTCCTATTCCACTTGGAGTCTACAGAAGCCTTCTTAGAGGAAGATGCCAATGTGACAAACACATTTGAGACAGTTATTCTACAGCATAGATGGACCAGGAATCATTCCAGTCCCAGAGTAATGTACTGTATACAAATAAAGAGGATGACTCAAAACCTCAAAATTGACTGTAGTGATTTGCAACCATCAGAGGCTTGGACAAGCAGGGAGTCACTTGTGGGAGAGTTTCTGTCTACTCATGACCTATGTGCACAGACATGCTGTCAAACATCTCTCCCACTCCTCCCCAGCACAGCAGAAAAGAAGACATGAAATCAGTTTGTTTACCTCAGTCTGGTAGGCATCATATAGGAATCCTATTCCACTTGAATAAAACTGGCATCTTTTGTTATACAGAGGTCTGGGTTCCTGTAAAGAGAAAAACAGCCAAAAAAGTGACTGGTTTGGAGGAAGTGGAAGGCACCATGTCCCCATGCAGATGCTTACACCTCTGTGGAGCTGAAGCAATGCAGTCACTTGGGTAAACAGCTCACACCCCCTATCTTGGCTTCCCTTCTGGAATGGCTCTCCTCAGGGTTACATTTTCCATCTTCACTCCACCACTAAATTATGTATCATGTGTTTTTCTCTAAAAGACACCACCTCTGGCATTTAACCACTTTATGTCACTTTACCACATTTGACGTCAAATAGTACTGCTCTGAGAATGGTCCAGTCTCTCTTTTTTCTGGTACAGTTTCTCACTCAAGAACAAAGATTCATTTTGCAGGTTGTTTTCAATATATGGGACTTTCTTTTTAAAGAATTTCAGCAATGCCCATGGTGAAAACAAAGTAAAAGATATAATAGTTTGAATATTCCACTTAAAAAACATACTTCAAACCCCAGAAGTAAAACAAAGAATAATGAAGATGCAAAAGCATAAAGAAAAAGCAATTTACATTGTTTAGTTTTGCTTTATTTTCCATTTATGCTATTACAAAAGATGCATTCACTGCTCATATTTCATATTTTGCTTGTAACGGTTCCCACAAACTGATATAAAGGAAGAACACAATGAAATACCCTTGGCCAGATGGAAAATGTGTGCTTCTGACCTTGGCAAGCAGCCACTTTGAAGGCTGTAGGGTGCATACCTCAGTTTCAGGACTAGACCGTATTTGTTTTGGGAGGATTTGACAACTTGAATCCTCTGTGAACCAATGTCTATCCCAAAGCAGTGTTGGAATTGTTTATGTTTGTGGGGGGAAAAAAAAAGAAAAAAAATACTTTTTCAACTTTCTATCACTTATCTACTCCTGATCTGTGCCTTCAAAAGCATGAAGAGCTGTGAATGTGTGTCAATCTGTTGGAAGGTAGGAGGGCTCTGCAGAGAGACCTGGAACATTTGGATGGATGGGCAGAGTCCAATGGGATAAAGTTTAATAAGTCCAAGTGCCAAGTCCTGCATTTTGGCCACAATAACCCCCTGCAGTGTCACAGGCTGGGGACAGTGTGGCTGGACAGTGCCCAGGCAGAAAGGGACCTGGGGGTGCTGGTCAACAGCCGGCTGAACATGAGCCAGCAGTGTGTCCTGGTGGCCAAGAAGGCCAAGGGCCCCTGGCCTGGATCAGGAATGGTGTGGCCAGCAGGAGCAGGGAGGTCATTCTTCCCTTGTACTCAGCACTGGTGAGGTCACACCTTGAGTGCTGTGTCCAGTTCTGTCCCCTCAGTTTAGGAAGGACATTGAGAGGATGGAGAGGAGGAAAAGAGGCTGGAGGGGGGCTTGGAACACAAACCCTGTGAGGAACAGCTGAGGGAGCTGGGGTTGTTTAACCTGGAGAAAAGGAGACTCAGGGGTGACCTCATCACTCTCAACAACTCCCTGAAAGGTGGCTGCAGTCAGGTGGGGTTGGTCTCTTTCACCAGGCAGCACTGACAGAAGCAGAGGACACAGTCTTAAGCTGTGACAAGAGAACTATAGGTTGGGTATTAGGGAAAAGTTTTTACAGAAAGAGTGATAAAGTACTGGAATGGTTTGCCTGGGGAGGTGGTGGAGTCACCATCCCTGGATGTGTTTAAAAAGATTGGATGTGGCACTCAGTGCCATGGTTTAGTTGAGGTGTTAGGGCATGGGTTGGACTTGAGGATCTTAGAGGTGTCTTCCAACCTGGTCATTCTGTGATTCCGGATTCTGTTAAAGCACTCAAATGCTCATTGCTCCTCAGTATGTCAGTCAGACCAGATCCAAGACAGAAGATGCAAATCCACCACCTCCCATCTCCTCTTTCCATGCCAATTTACAAGCAAAGGACTACTGCTACCAGAAATCTTCACTCATTAATTTTCATTGCATTTTAAAGCTTTAAGATCCATCCAGGAATAACCCAGACTCTGCAGAAAGATCTACACTACTTGAGATCACAAGCAGAGTATTCTCTGCTTGTTGGATAATGAAGTGTGAACTGTATAAATCTGCTGATCCAAAATACATAATTAGTTAAAATGCAGAGCTAGGCAGGAATGCAGACAGATCAATGAACAAAGCTCCTCCATCAGCTTGTTTGCCTTTCTGATTACTACAGCAAACTTAAGCAAGTTTGGACACCAACTCTCCAGGGTTAGAGAAAGGTTAGCTTCCTACATCCAAAAATATTTATGTATACTACAAAAGTGTAAGAAAAAATGCTTCAGTAACTCTTTTTCTCTAGAGGAAAAGCAAATACCACGAACAGCATGCCATGTCTTGAACTAGGTCAACATTCTTCCACAGTCCTGGGAAAACATTAGCCTTTAGCCATGACTTCCAGGGACAGATCTGGTTGGGAGGTCTAAGAGGATTGCAGTTTCTCTGCTAGAACAAGGAGCTGACAAGGAGGGGAGCTCTGCTGGACTTCATAGTTAGAAAGAAGGAAAGATTGCTCAGGGATGTGAAGGTCAGGGGCAGCCCTGCCCCTAATGATATGGTGGGGCTCAGAATCCAGAGAGGATGGAACAGGATCCCAATTCTGGGTTTGAATAAAGGAGACTTTGGCTTATTCAGTGATATATTTGGAAGAATCCAATGGGATACAGTCCTTGGAAAGCAATGAGGTCCAGGAAAGAGGGTTGATATTCAAGGTTCATCTCCTCCAAATTGAGAAACAGTTCATCCCATCTAGAAGGAAATCAAGTAAAGGCATCAGGAGGCCTGTGTGGATAAACAAGGAGCTCCAGATGTAACTCAGGCATGAAAAGGAAGTCTATGAGAAGTGCAATAAAGGGGGAATCACTAAGGGGGAAAATAGAAAAATTATATGAGCATGCACAGATGGGATTAGAAAAGCCAAAGCTCTCTTAGAATTCAGCAAGGGTTGCAAAGGGCAGGGAAAAGGGCTTCCGTCAGGTGTATTAGAGCAAAAGAGAAATCAGGAAAATATGTGCATGTTACTGAATAAGGCAGGCAACACAATACAAAGACATGGTAGAGATCAAAGTGTTCAGTGCCTTCTTTGCCCTGGTCTACAGTGGAGACCAGTGGGAAAAGCTGGCACAAGAAAGAACCACCCTTGCTAAAGGGGAATCAGTTTAGAGAATATTTAAACAGACTGGAGATACATCCTGTCTTCAAGGATGACGAGAAAGACAATCAAGGGAGCTACACACTGATGGGAAGGAATGGAGCAAATAATCTTGGAAACAATTTCCAAGCATCTCAAGGACATGAAGGTGATTTGGAGTAGTCAGCATGGATTTACAAAGGAAGAGTCATGTCTGACTCACCTGTTGATTTTCTACAAGGATGTGACTGGCTTGGTGGATGAATGGATCTTCTTGCTCACCTGCTTCTGGATCTTTATCTTCAGTAATCCCTCTGGCAGTCTCTCATTCTCACAGTCAAGATGATGAAATGTGGACTAAATAAATGGAGAATGAGGTGGACTGAAAGCTGGCAGAACTGCTGAGGTTGTAGTGTTGGGAGCAGTGATATGAAGTCCAGCTGGAGGGGACTTATTAGTTGTCTGCTCCAGGGGTCAATACTAGGACAACATTGTGTAACATCTCAATTACTGAACTGAATGATGGGTAGAGTGCTAGCAGATGATACAAAACTGGGATGAGTGGCTGAAACACCACAGGACCATGTCATTGTTCAGAGAGACCTGGGCTGGAGTGCTGGGCTCCCCAGTATGAGAGAGACCATGGACATGGTCTGAGAAATAACAGACTGGAATATCTGTCATAAGAGAAGCAGAGCTGGGACTGTTCAGTCTAGACAAGAGAAGGTTCCCATGTAACTTATCAATATGGATCAATATTTGATGGGGAGGTGAAGAAGATGGACCCACATTTATCTCCAGAAAAATTGCAAGATGCAGTGGGCACAAATAGAAATATGGGAAATTCCATTTCAATGTAAGAAGAAACCTTTTTTATTCTATGGGTGATGAAACACGGGAACAGATTTCCCAGAGTGGCTGTGGAGTCTCCCTCCTCAGAGATACTCAAACTGGACACTCAAACTGGGCACAGTTCTGAACTACTTGTGCTAGCTGACACTGCTCTAAGTACAGGTAGTTGGATTAGACTCTTAAGAAATAAATTTGTCCTTTTATTTGTTTGGTCTTTGATGGAGAAGACAAGTACACTTTTCATTCAAGTGGCTTGTGACTGGAAGCAGCACTGTTCTCTGAGGAAAGAGGTGATTGATTAATCCATACCAGCTATTATGGCTTGATACTGCTGTGCAGCAAAAAGGTCAGAGCTGTGACCTGGAAGTGACCACACTGAATACAGTTATTGCATTTGCATGCACAATCATGGCAAACAAGTACCTTCCTTCATGCACCAGAATTTGAACAGCAAGCCTGCTGCAGTACTACAGCCAGCCTTCTGCATTCAGTCTGTTTTCTAAATGCATCCCTATGTGGAATCAAATAAATGAGTGATGATCAAGTGTACAAAAATAACAAAGATTAGATAACATTGGCCTTGTCCAGACACCTACAGAATTTAACACCTAAAGCACATAGTTTTTAAGTAAGGGTACACCAGGGATGCCAAAAGGTTGCATTGGTAAAAGCTTCCATTTTCATGCCTCAGAGGTGCTGTGGTCTGTCAGTCTAAGGTGTTTATATGAATAAGGCACCACACAGATATTAAAAAGTGTTTAAAAGTTATCCAACAGTAAGTCACACCACATTAGCACCCGCTGGACTTTATAGGAGTGTCTTATACCAAAGGCAAATGAGACATACTTCAAAGCCATAAAAGTATTCCTGACAGACTGGTCTTAAAATACTTCACACTGCTCACAACAGATTGTGTATTAATATAATATATACCTACCAGTCCTTGATTCTTCTTGATTCTACTATTTATAGCGATAGTGGTTGAGACAGAGCTATTTTTAAATACTATATATGTGCGTGTGTGTATATATATACAAATTTCATCTGTTAAGAGTAACTCTAAAGTATACAGCAACAACATTATTTTTAACTAATTTAATATCATTTGATATCAGCCACTATTATTGAAACAGACCTATGCAATACCTCCCACTCATGTGTAATATTAATATATAATAAACAATGCATTCCCTTCCTCTGCTTCTTTGAGTAAGTCCCTCTAAGTGGAAATGGGCAGGTGGGAAAGTTCTGTTGGCTAAAGCTCTGCTGATACATGCAGAGGACAAGATATGCAGGCTGGTAAAATAAGGAGGAATTCTCTATAAAAATGTAGTTGTATTCTTGAGTTTGTTTATTTATTGATACAAAGGAGAAATGTACAGGTATTATTCAATTCTGAGCACTGGAAAAGATTATTTCTTAGCTAACTGCATTTGAGTGTGTTTTTGTATACCGAGCAGGTACAGTCAAAATGCCATCAAGCTAAGTTTAGAAAATTATCAGATGTGTCAAAAAAACCCCAAAACCCAGGACACCCAGTACTTCTCTTTAATTTCAGACAAATCAGAACTGCTCAGCCTTGAACCTTACAAGGTAAACTGTCGCTTTCCCTCTTTTTGAACTTTTTATTTCAATACTTTTCTAGAATGTGCATTAAAACCTGGGAGTCACAGATGGACAAGAGGAAAGGCTTTATGCCAAGGAAGAGAAGATTTGGTCCAAATACAGAGGGTTTTGGTTTGGCTGATTGCTTCATTTTAAAAGCATACAATAGAAACCCCACATTCTCTTTGATGGTGGGAGCATTGCAGTATGTTTTTAAGAAAAGTACTCTTTTAACAGTATCTTTGGTGGATTTGATAAAATGTCTGTGGGGAGGTTGAAGGGCTCTTAGCTGAGGTATGGAAAGAAGCTTTTTCTATGCCAGTTTTTGTTTCCTTGGAGAACAGATCTATTTTGGATAACATAAGGAAAATTCCATCTCCCTTATGTGTAAGCTCACTTTCAGAAAATGGAGATATAGCTTAAACTGTATTGACTGAAATGTATGCCATACTTTACAAAACATAGCTAATAATTTATTGAAGTAATTATACAGTGAGGGCTATTTTTTTCCAATTGCAGTATTTATTTAGTGTTAGCTTCCATAGCTGCATTGAGAGAGGTGTAGATTAATCAGTGCCAGGGAATGTTCCCAGGGCTGAAACTCGAGCATCAAGCCCATTAAATTGTTAGAACTGTGCTGGTGATGGCTTTGGCCTGGGCAAACTATCACTCTTCCAAAATAATTTCTGGGCATGGTTTGTAAATTAGTATGGGCCAAGAACCATTCCCAGCAAGTAACTTGGAGATTGCCATTTACATTCCAAGAGACTTTGAGAGTGAGGACGTGGGCTTCACCATGCCAGTTGGCCTGGGGAGCAAGGAACCATCCTGGTCACATGTAAAAGATGAATATAGATAAAATTGAGGAGGCCAAAACCAGAATAATGTTTTCAGTGTCTCATTAGCGTCAAGTTTTAATTTTCTGTTTTCGGTTGTTTTCATCTACATCAAAGCTAGCAATGAATAGGAGAGGGTTAGCTGCCAAGATTTTTCAAGTTTAATCCTAAAAACAAACTGAAACATCACCCTTCAATGCCAGCTCAGTCTTGCGCCAGCAGCTGAGTGTTCTGGAGATTATAATTCCCTTCAAGATCACACTCTGCTAACTTTCTGAAAACAGGCATGGAAATATGAACAAACAGAAGTTATTAGCAATTAGCTTTTATGCTCCTCTGGAGGGCTAGATGGAGCACAGGTATCTGTGTCTGCCCCACACTGGCCAAGAGCACATGGCACATGGGAGCATACAAACCTGAGGCTTGCAGAGCAAAGATAAAAGGAGCTCCTAAAAGAAGGGGACAACATATTAGGAGCCTGGGAAAGCAGGCAGACTGGATCCCTGTCTGGGGGCCCATGCCGAAGCTGGTTGGATCTGACCCTGTACAAACAATGAGAGGAAATGCTACAGGTCTTTTGTAATTCCTGTCTCTCTCTGACCAAGGGCTGTTTCTCCATCTTTTACAACAGCTTTCCCAATGAGAAGGGTTTCTCCTGAGGAAGACTGCTAGAAAATCCTAGGGATTCATAGGAATAATTAATACAACAATCTTTGTGCTTTCAATCATAAACAAATGAAATATGTCCATTTAAAAAACTTTTATGAACAGTTTCCACATTGGCTTTGGCCAGTTTGATATTAGGAACTTCTGAGTCCAAGGCCAGTATCATCAATACTGCAGTGAGGGGGTGTCAGCTTTGAAGAACAAAACATTTATACCTCATTTTGCTCCCCAGCCTTGAAACTCCCACACAGAGCACATGACCATACCCCTCTAGAATCAGAAACAAGAGTGGATTTTTTGAAAAGTGTTTTGGGCTTTTACTCACTGGCAGATAAACCTGCAATTCAGTTTTCAGTTTGCAATTTCTGAAGCAGAAATGGCTTTCAGAAAACAATTTATCTTGTAGAATTTAATGTTATATGGTAAAAGAAGAAACAATACCCCCTGAAATCTCCAAGTCCATATTTCCAGTTATTGAACCCTCATCAACTGCCAGAAAACTAACTGATTAAAATAACAATTTAAAAACAGCTAGTTTCCTAAAGACCCATATCTTCTCTTGTGTTGTTAAAGAATCTTTAACTTCCTGGTAGTCCAACAGAGTGCCTTACTCATAATTCACGAGATATCAAATTTTCATATACATATAGTTACATACAGTTTGTTTTGTAAACTATTTGTTTACACAGAGTCCTTAACATAGTATTCCTCATATGCCTCATTAAAAGTTATTTCTGTAACTAACACCATTATTTTCAAACCTCTCTATTTCAGACAGCAGCTGGGCAGAGAGGAAAAGAGAGGTCACTGCTCACTGTGTGCCAGGAGCCTCAGGGCAGGACAGATCATGTGCTCCCACAGGAAACGTGGCCTCCTTGGACAGGTCAGTGTCCTGGGCTGCCCACCACCACCTCGAGGCACAGTGGGTCTCCTCTCTTCTTCTTTTCTCTTCTCTTCTCTTCTCTTCTCTTCTCTTCTCTTCTCTTCTCTTCTCTTCTCTTCTCTTCTCTTCTCTTCTCTTCTCTTCTCTTCTCTTCTCTTCTCTTCTCTTCTCTTCTCTTCTCTTCTCTTCTCTTCTCTTCTCTCTCTCTTCAATATCTGGGACAGCCTTTATGGGAGTGCCAGGCATCACCTCCTGCCCTTTGCCAGAATGTGCTCTTTCAGTCAGTGCCAGGGATTCTAAAGAGGCTGCCATTGCATCTCCATCTCTCTCATTCACAAAGAAATTCAACCACATAACAAATTGGCTGTAAGCATTTTGCTGGCAGCTATCTGGAATGCTGTGGTTGCTACAAAACCTCAGGTTAGAAATCACAGTGGCCCTGAAAGGAAGTCCAGGTGCTAGAAAATAAAGTAATGGACATTATGGAAAGATGATTGAAAGACAGAAATTGTAAAACAAAAACAAACATTTTAAAAAAATTAAATTACAGGAATTAATTTATGGTCAGAAAATTAAATGTACTACTCGATTTGGCAGTGTTAAGTTTACATTGAACTTGATCATCTTAAAGGTCTTTTCCAACCTAAATAATTCTATGATTCTGTAATAATCCCTTCCTTTTTCACCTTTTGACCATGCACCAAGACAGTCTTCTCTAGAATTATTAACAACTTTTATCTAATGGCCACCAAGGTCATAATCAGCTTTTGAATCCAAATGTGTCAGTTCAGTTTCACTTCATCAAGTAGGCCTCCAGGCCCTTCCATTGCTGCATTTCAGCTGTTTTCCTCCTCTGTGATACTAGTGATAGTTCCCTACTTTTTCTGATGTTCTGCCCTTTTACTAGCATCACCTCGACTGTTGACATGGAAAGTCCTAGGCTGTCAGTGTGTGCATAGCACATGCTGGGTGAGATTTGGAAAGGGGAGTGCTAAAAAAAAAAGAGCCATTTCTGGACTCCCACAGTCCTGTGTGAGGGCAGCAGCCCAGCCCCAAGGTCATGCTATTGCCAAGGACTGCAATGAACCAGACCATCAGGAATAGAACGTTTTCCTTTTTTTTTTTTTTTCAAAATGTATCCAATAATTAGAAAGTATATTAAGAAACTTTAGGCTCTAAAATTAGGTTTTTAAGTGTTCTTTTTACCTAAGCTGCAGATATGGATAGCATGTGTTAATTCAGTTTCTACACACATTGCCCATGCCTGAGGAGTCAAGGGTTCCCAAATGTACAGTTGATCAAAGCGATGCAGACAGACATGCTTCTGTCCATGCCATGCTGCTACTGTAACTACAGCACATTAGTGATCCCCTGGTGCAAATAATACATTCCCAGTATTGTTTAAGCACTTCAGAGGCAACCACCACGGTATCTGGTTACATTCTTTGGGTGAGGTCATGCCATGAGAGCAATTCCACTGCAGACTGCAGACAGCACTTATCCTTTCCTGCGCTTCTACATCTGCCTTGCACGAATTCAAGAGCTAATCTTCTTCCAGAAATGCTGCACTCCAGCCTAGAGACCCTGCCTATTTTGTCTGCTATGCTGAAACAACCCAACTTCAGTGCTGAAAATAGGAAAAGCAGCTGGTGGGGCTTAAAACTTTACTGTCATATACCAGATTTACTTCACATTGTGCTTTCCCGGGGTTCTTTTTAGGATTTCTATTTAATCTGAAAGATTGGATCCCACAGAATCCTCTTAATACTTGGTAGCAGTACATATCCATTTCAGGTCTTTCAAACCAGTAAATATTCAGAACATCAGTACATTGTCATGGCTGAAAAACACACATATATGGTTCTGTCTCACTTTATATTTCCTCATCGATTTTTGTTTTAATGTAAATACTTTGCAGTGGTAGCCTTACTCTTCTTTGTTTTGGTGAGATCAGTGCTCTTGTAGTACTGCTACAGTCAAATGAAAAGCCTTCAGGTGCTGGAGCTGCCCCACTGTTGGACAAAGGGCACAGATAAAATGGACTGACAGCAAATCCAAGTTTGGCTCAGGAATAAGTCTGCTTTTCCAGAGCCAGTGTCTCTCAGGATGAGGCTATAGACCTTCCCATAACACCTGTAACAGCTATGTTGTGTAATTAAAAACTTAGACTTACAACTGGCTTTTACACAAGTTTCTAATGGTGCAATTAGCTGATACTATTCAAGGCTGTAATTTCAGTTATTGCTTGATGCAGTTAGGTATTTAATTGCTTATTATAGTTGATTACTTACATTGATTACATTACTTTGATTATAGAGTTTGTTATATGAACTGATTGCTCTGTCTTGATTGTAATGATGTTGTGCCGTGTGAGTAATTAACGTTTCCACAAGAATGCAAGAACTGTTTATTCTGTTTCTGGTAATGTAACTCAAATACATGAAAAACTGCTCCATCTCCTTCCTAATGCCTTAATGCTATCAGAATATGTAAGAAATCACTTAACCACAGAATATTCTGAGTTGAAAGGGACCCACAAGGATCACCAAGTCCAACTCTTAAGTGAATGGAATGATCCCACACAGGGATCCAACCTGCAACCTTGGCATTATGAGCACCATACTTTAACCAACTGCACTAATCTCATTAAATCTCTAAGCATACTACTGCAAGAAATGCCATTTTGGAAGACATTAGCCTTTAGACATATTGAATATCCTGCTGACTGAAATGTACAGAGGTTTAATTTATAAGGCTCTTTTGAATTTATTTTATAGCAAAGGGAAGGAAAAGAAGCTGCACTAAATACATCTAATTGAGCAATATATAAATATATTGAATATCTACATCTAGAAATAAAATGCCAGGGGCTTAATTAACATTGCAGTGTTGATTTTAATTTTCAGGGCATGGCACAACATATCCCTATTATAATTTAATTAATGTAATAACAACTTTATGCATGACATTTTTATGTTAGGTATTGAGCAGAAAACAGCCAGAAAGCAGGAGTTTGTGCCCAGCAATTTGCCATCAAAGCTTCCTATCATTCCTGTAACAGGGGACCCCCAATGACACACATCAGCCAGGATGATAGGCCTCATCCAAAGAGCAGGAACTGCAAGACTGGGACCCAAAATGTAAGAGAGGAAAAAGTCCACAAGAGGAACCTCAAGAGGAATTAAAATACACGAGTTTTAAAAGTAAAATAGTCTAAACACTTAGTGAAATGGTTCATGAATGCCCGGACTGCTCAGGTTACAATTAGCTTTTCCCTGTCTCCACTGGCTCGTTATTTTGAAGCTCACACGCATTTCAGAAGATCAGAAATGTTGAAATACATGGTGCTCAGTGCTACAGAGGTGAAGAAGTCACTGGGTATTCTGATAGCTGGGATGTGGAGAGAAATGCACTGAGCCATACAAGAAAATTCTATGCAGATTTGGTTAAAAAAATTTCTTAAGTATGCTACCTTCTTGGTTTTTATCACAAAAGACTAAATAAATACATTACAAGTGTGAAATTTCATAATCTAGCAGCAGTGAAGCAACACATTTTAACAGGCTATTAACAGTGCCATAAATAATTATCGATCAAAACTTTGTTGAATATCTGGGAACATACTTTGCATGGACATTATATGCAACTGAATAATCATCCACCCACAGAGAGAGAAATTCCTGCTCCATGATATGATTATTCATACTAATGGTGGTTTCTTCTTAAAGGTGGAGCAAATGAAACCTACTGCTAGGGCAAATTGCAGCATACTGAAACATCCTTAATTTTTACTCTAGTAGAATTTAAGAACTTCAGATCCATGTGAATAAACAATGCCTTTTCCTTTTTTTTATTTTTTTTTTTTTACTCCACTAGTTTCTGCACTGGGCAACTGAAAACAATGTTTTTCCTTTCAGAAATGATGAAAAAATTGTGAAGTATTTTTGCTGCAATCTGAAGTCTGCAGGTGGTTGCTTTCTCTCCCTCTATGTGCCTATGTAGAAGCTTTGATTTTTTTCCATAGGAAAGAAACATCTGTTGTTAGTCTAGAAACATTTCTGAGAATAGGAAACAAAGAAAATTATCTTCTGCTGGCAGCACATCAGAGTGAAGTAGATTATGCTTTTCAGAACAGACTGCAAGCCCTTTGCCCCAGTCACCCACCTTTCTGAGGATTAAAATGTGATTAACTTGCTTTGTACACTTTGCATAAATTCCATCATGGCCTGTGCTTTGCAAAGTAACGAAGTAAAGATGGAAGTAGACAACAGATCTCCCCTGACCCAAGGTGCTATTCTACACTGCTGAACAAGTTCCACCATCTCTGCCACTCACCTGATTTTTGGATGTACAGAAACCACACAGATGCAGAAGCCAATAATCTATGTACAAATGCAGAAGACTATAATCTGTGGGAACTAAAATACCAGTGTAATTTTAAATTTGGATCAAATTCCTCTCACTTTCTCACATCTCATATTATTTCTTGCATTAATAATATGATTACATTATTTAGTAAAATGTGTAGAATTTCCCTATCCTATTTCCTTATTTCTGGAGCTGATTTACAATATGCTCAATGGTATTCATGCCTATCTAAGTACATTAGAAGCAAAGCTAAAAGCAAATAATTTAATTTTCAGAGCCAAAGAAATTGGAAATGCCAGATTTGCTACTACCCCAATGCACTAAAAATTCTGCCCACTTGTACACTGACACTGTGGATTCTGTGCAACAGGATCATGCAATTAAATGGCAGTGACATTTAACCATTAGCTTTCAAATATTCAAATGTGTGGGTCATTCCCTTAACATTTTCCCACCGTAATTTAAAATAAAAGACTAGTTTTCCTCACTCCCTATTGCACGTTATTGTACTAAGATGGTCTTAGTGCATCTTCACAGAACTCTTCCCTCAAAGGTGCTTTGCTGCATTTCGAAGGGCCAAATGACATTAATGAGAGGTCTCAGTATGGGCTGTTACATCTCAAAGAGGGAAGCCAATGGACCAGTGTTTATGTCAGGGAGCTAGGGAATCCTGGACCAGTCTTTGGTTTTGTCAGCAGTGAAGGCATTTGTCCTACACAGTGGGGCAGGTGGGAAAGGAACTTGAACCTCTATTTTGTCTTCTCATCAACAAGTGAATTCCTCTTTGGTATCTACAGTGCATGTACTGCCTAATGGCTTAGACATTTCTGTTTGATTGGCACAATATCAGCTCCTTCCCCTCAGGAGAATAAGTCACAGCAGGAAAGAAAAAAAAAGGATTTTAAAGAATTTGCAATTTGGCTAAACCTGAAAGGAATTTCAGGGATTAAAAAAAAAAAGTGCTGTATAAACTGGGGGCTTTGTCCCTGCCAGTGTGAGAGGCTCTGCAAACTCGAGGGGGAATCATAAGAGGTTCTCCAATAAAAAAAAAGGTTGCCATTACTTTTCTTACTGTAAAATATCTGGCAACCAAACTAAATGCTTACTACCAGCTCCTCTGTAATGTCAGTATATGCAGACTGTATGCATAATACTTGCCTGTCTCGAGACAGAGGAATATCAGATTACAGATATGTAGGTACAAAAACCCTGTATCTATGTTCTAGACCAGAAACATTTGCAAGATAGAAGTTTTGCTGACAAGTCCCTGGATGTATCTAATATATTCAATATATATGTACTCTTATATATATATATTAATATATGGAATGTATTCATCATTGAGTTGTCTTGTATGTAATCCAGCATGTGAGGAATAGTGGGTTTAGTAGAGATATTATTTAGTTATGGTAATGTTAAAGATTGCATTTCCTCTGTTGATTTGAAGACCAGCAAACCTAGATCAGAAATCTTGATAAATGATTTTCAAATGTTTTTAATCAATCAAATCCTAAACATTTTCCAGCAGAGAACAGGTCCTGGCACTACACAGATAGGTTTTACAAGAGGTAATAGAGTTTCTACCTGACTGTAAAATAGTTCACAGGAGCCTTCCTTGAAGACCCTGCCCTAGAACAACCTCCTGAATAACAAAGGCTAAATAATTTCATCCTGAGACATATGCTTCAAGCTCATAACCCCTGGATATGCTTCATAAAATTACACAAAAAGAAGCCTGGGGTTTAAATATTTCAGTGACGGAGAATTATCCATAACCTTGACAAAGTTGCTTCCATAATTCATTATTGTCAAAATCTCATCTTCTCCATGGTTTGAATCTCTTTAGCATTGACTTCAACTCACTGCATTTGTTTTGTTTTTGTGTGAGAGACTAAAAGCCCTCTGCTATCAGATAACCTTTGACTACACAGATACCTTAGAAAGGCCATGATCAATTTACCTGTCAGCCTTTTCTATGTTAAATGAAATAAATCAAACTTCTGAGTATTTTTTCTTAATTCTACCACTTCAAATTTCAGATTTTTCTTCTCTAAACTCTTTCCAAGTAAGTAAGGTCTTTAGCAAAGCACCAAGAAATACCAGAGCTGGAATCTGTAATCTAGCAGTGGTCCCACAGGCTATTCCTATATTGACAAATAAAATCCAGAGACCAAACTCCACATGATCCCACCACCTTGCTCACACCAACACAGTTTAGCATTGTATGTCTAGCTTAGATCTGGTTTCAAAATAGCTTGTGGGGGTGGTCTGAAACGCTTCTGTAATGTCAGTACCTTTGCTTTGACTAGATTTCCTTCTGACTTCTGTTGTGGGGCTTTTGACTTATGTACCTCTGACTAATTTACCTTTCACAGGACTAGGCACTCCCAAGCTGTAATGTGCTTCACAGGGAAAATATATCTGAGTAACAGGAAGAAAAATGATAGTACATCAGGCCCCAAGCTTTTCAGGCCCTCCAGGAAAATTGTTTTTCAAAGTATTTGCCCTTTGATTTAAAGTATAGTCAACTGCATTTGTATGGGTGAATGGTGTTGTCTTGCAGTACAAAAGAGAAACCTTGGCAGATGGGCTTAAGCTCATCACAAGAATCCTCCTCTGCTCCAACCCTTGAACTAAGTTAATAAAAAAGAATTAATCCCACCCTGTAAATGGCTGGTGGTCTAGGAATGCAATCTGTGTTTCCCATCTCAGTGTCAGATGCAAAGTCTAATAATAGAATTACTACTGTGGAATAGTTGACCATTAGCATAAAAATTAATCAAAATTACAAACATGAGCACTCTGTAATTAGGAAGTTCACCAATGAAACAATTTTACCTCGGTGGACCATCAACATAAAAAACCACTGCTGAACTAGTGCTAGTTTTCAGTTATAAATGCTTTGTACTTACTCTGCTAACAAAAAGAAAAATAAAACTGCCAAGCCTTTCACAGAATCACAGAATAGTTTGAGTTGGAAGAGACTTTTAAAGCCCATCTAACAGCAATGAACATCTTCAGCTAGACCAGGCTGCTCAGAGTCCTGTCCAACCTGACCTTGAGTGTTTCCAGGGATGGGGCACCTATCACCTCTCTGGGCAATCTGCTTCAGTGTTTTATTACCCTCGCTGTAAAAAACTTCTTCTTATATCTAATCTAAATTGACCTTCTTTTAGTTTGAAACCATGACCCCTTGTCTTATCACAACAGGCCCTGCTACAAATTTTGACTGTATCTTTCTTATAGGCCCCTGTAGGTACTGGATGGCCCCAGTCCCATTTCCATGGAGCCTTCTCCTCTCCAGGCTGAACAACCCCAGCTATCTCAGCCTGTCTTCATAGCAATGGTGCTCCATCTCTCTGGTCATCTTTGTGGCCCTCCTCTGGACTTGCTCCAAGGGATCCAGGTGATGAGGACTCCTGAGCTGGATGAAGTGCTCCAGGTGGGGTCTCACCAGAGCAGAGCAGAGGGGCAGATCACCTCCCTTGACCTGCTGGACATGCTGCTTTTGATGCTTTTTATGGTATATGCTATGCCATGCTATTATATTAATGAGTCATACAGGATGGAAATGGAATTAAAAGTAATTAGGTGTAATTTCGTCTCATGTGGCAACATAGAGAACATAAAATGCATTTAGTGTTGTGCTCCAGAGAATCTACCTAACTTAATTCTAGTGAGAAATTATTCTTTGAGTTGTGTTTTCTACCACCAGTTGTCAAGGTAACAACTTTTTTAGACATGGAATACAAGTATTTGTTTTTTTTCTTCAACGGGAAAGCCAATAGGCTTGCTTAGAACATTTTCAAATTGCTTTTTAGAGCATCTGGCCTGTAGTGTGCAAGACTGTTGCCCGTGTTACATGCCATGGGCATGAAAAGCCATCCTGTAGTAAAATGCAGTGGTGGCCAGAAAAGCTGCTGGTCACCACTGCTGTGTCCTTGCCTGAGTGTCCATAATCTGCATGAGACACCCCAAAGATGGGAAGGGGATTGACATCCTCAGACACTGAATGTGCCACCATGGGATGGGGCTGCCAGCTCCTGAGGGCACACACACAGCACCAGCATCCCCTGCCCAGGCCTTGGGGAGCAGCTGGGAGCCCACAGGTCACTGCTGGGGAACTGCTCTTAACACAGAAACCAGCAGATCTTCATCACATAGAACTTATAATGCATTATAAGTTCTTGTGCTTATAATGTAGCTATTTGTTCACTAGGTCAGGGCTGCCAACTTCACATTACTTAATTCAGCAGCTCCGGAGTTCTACCAGCCAGAGCTCAATTTGCATGAGCATCCTCCAGATCAAAGCCTCCATTTTCCCATCACCTTGTCTCTGTGCCTCACAGAAAGTGAGTTTACATAATGCCTGTCTTATTAAATAGTATTTTGAGTTAACGTATATAAAGAGGAAGCAAATACCTCAAGTTTAATTTCTAAACTCCCAAATCAGCAGGTAATTACCCAGCTGATATACTCTTGCAGTCCACAAGCTGCACTTAAACCATGTGGGTGAAGATGTAAATCTCGTAGTGTTTAAGAATCCTCTAGTTCAGCTAGGTTCATTCTCAGGTTCAGTTCAGGGCTTAGGACATGATGATATATTCTGTTTTAATTAATTCCTTAAGCCATCACTATCAAGAGGAAGAAACTAGGTCAGCTGAAAATTAAATTAAATCAATGTAACACAGAAGTGGCTTTGCAGAAGAGGAGAGGAACCACTTATCACTGCTTGGTTTGGTGTGCATTTTAGATCTCACAATGGATAAGCAACTCTGCCTTCCACAGCACGCAGCTTTTCCTTCACAGAATCACAGAATAAACTCAGTTGGAAAAGGCAATATCCTTACTGTATTTCTTGCTGTTGGCTATTTTAGGTTCTTCCTGGAGCACAACTGCAAAGCTAAAGGTCATGTGGCAATGGTCAAGGCTTGCAGTCATGAATAGGAGGTCACAGCTACTGCAGAGAATGTGTGCCTGAGGTGGGACAGGGCATCTCCCTGTGTGCTGCGAGGAGGTTGTTGAATGATCCCCAATAGAACAATTGGACTGTTCTCATCCTCAAAAAACAAAATGTCTCAAACACAAATGCACATAAATTCTTTTAATCACCATATTTTTCTGAAATAACATCACTGCACTTTAATTTCAACTTTGATTTATTTCACTTGATTCTGGTTTGGTTGTTGCCTTTTTTTTTAAGGTGAATTATATCTGCATTATTTTTTAAATAAGCTACAGCTATTTTAAATCAAGCTACATTTCCTTCAGTGTTTTTAATTTTATAAATGGTGTGATCCAGAGCCTTCTATAAGGCAAAGTAAGTATTAAATAATTTAAGTATCTCTTTTCTGAAAAACATCAATTTCCTGAAAGAATTTTTGCCAATTTCATGCCTTCTTGGGAAGGAAATAAAACAGAGAAAAGTATTGTATCATTCTATTCACAGTTTTACAAGAGCAGGAGAAAATGTGCAACAATAATTGTCTCCATTCCACTGCAGGCACATACTAAGAAAAATCTGTAATTATGTCATTTGTCCTCTTCACATCCTTCCCAGCTCAAATGAAGCTAAAAACAAAATAAAAAAGGGGACACATTTCTTATTTCAAATTGATGTGAAAGATGTTGTATTTGTAGTCAGTCTGAAGAGCCCTTGACTTCAGCTATCATTTCTTACAAAAAATTTATCGCTTTAATATGGACTAGGCACCTGCTCTGACATGGCAGGAATTTTTCCTTTCCCTGACTGGAGGACAGTTTAGTCCAACTCTTCAGCAGTTATACCCCAAAGGCAGAGGACAAAATGGCACCAGCACAACCCAGGTCTGAAAAAGGCTGGTACTGCCTGTAGGGAGTGGACTGAACATGGTGTTGGTGCTGTTTCTGAAGGAAATGAGCTGTGATGCAAAGAGGACGTAACACAGTGGCAGTGACACCGTAGTCTGCATGGCACATGTTCTTTTGATAAGGCCCCACCATTACTGTCAATTAAATTGGGAGCACACTTACAGTATCATCCCTATAGACTTTCCCAGGTGTGTTAGTCAGAGAAACTTGGTGATGTACACCTTTACTTCACCTGATCCTGTCAAGTTCCTTATTAGACAGAGGAGGAGAACGAGTTGAAGTGAGTGTGATCATGCTGAGATGCAAATTAGTTTTCCAAGAAATGGTGCTACTCAGTATTTCTATGCTCTGTAGCAGGTGAAGGAGACAGCAAGACACAGATGTGACAAACAGAACTAAGCCCGAATGTAAACTGGTGATGGATTCCCACGAAGCCTGTCATGATGTGACTGAAGCAGGATCATGTCATTGGACTGAACATCTCCAGCACTCTGGGGAATGGCTGGATTGTGACCAGCCCCTTCCAGCCTCCACCTCTGCACAGGGGATGCAGTCATATCCAGTCACTGACTTAACCAGACACAGAACTGCACACCACATTGTAAGATGCTTTTTTCTTGGGCGAGCACAATGACTTTGTGCCTTGGTGTTCTCCTACTGAAAACAGCTAGAAAGGTGTGAGAAGCAACGCCTGTGTCTGTGCTTGAGACTGTCACACTGTCCCCTGACTCAGTTCCTCACCTCAGGGAAGCTGTGTCCACCCTCAGCAGTGGGGGCTGTGGCTGCACAGATGCACTGCAGTTTCAAGGTGTAAGTCTGTACAAGTGCCTGAACATTCCCTAATGATCACATTAAAGCAGGGCAGAAATAAGTCAGGTTCCTGGGATATTACAGAATCATCAACGTTGGAAGAGACCTTCAGGGTCATCCAGTCTAACCATCAACCCTAAATCACCTCTACATCAGATCCCAAACACATCCAGATGCCTCTTGAACACTTCCAGAGACAGTGACTCCATCACCTTCCTGAGCAACTTTCTCCAACGCTTAACCACAGTATCCTATCTGAACCTCCCCTGGCTCAACTTAAGGCCATTTCTTCTCAAACTTTCAACTGGGACTCAGCAGAAGAGAATGACCTTCACCACACTATCACCTCCTTTCAGATAAATAACCTCTGCTTGTCCAGACTAAACAACCCCAGTTACCTCAGCTGCTCAGGACAGATCCAAAAATTCAGTAAGTGGCAGTGGTTTTCCAGGTCACAGCCACTGAATTTTCCGGAGTAAGGAATCTAAATAGGAATTTGTTCTCCTTCTCTTTTAAGCAGCTCCCATGGAAAGGCTCTCTGGGCCTATGTTAGTCAGAGACAGTTAAACCATGTATCATCCAGACCAACTCCAGGGTAAATCCAAGAAAAAGCAGGCCACTTTGGCATCCTGTAGGGTCTGTATAGCACAAAACATGACAACAATCCAGAGCATTTATCCATGTTCACATTGCACACCTCAGTTGTTTATACCAATAGATGTCTTTTTTCTTGTGCAATGCACACGAGACTCTGAAACCCACATTTGGTTTAAAGCCCTCTTCAGTAACAGTAAAATATGCAAGTGATCTAAAGCCTGATTATTCTGAGGTGTTTGCAAACAGAAGTTCAAGTAGGGTCTCACTGATGCCAGTGGAGTTATGCTGCCCCTCAATGAACATAAGCAGAAAGATGAGCAAGCCCATGGTATTTCATAGCAGACAGAGGCTCATATACCATCACACTTGCTGTATTATTTAGCATACTACATCTGACCTCTAATGTCTGTTAGCACATATGACTACTTATTTGCTGATTATTTTGGAAATCAAAGCTCATTTAAAAGATAGAATACCTAAAAATATCAATCTAAAACCTATCACAAAAGATAAAACAGCAAACAATACATTTCTAACATATAAACTAGCTTAATCAAATCCCATCAGGTCTTCTGGTGCTCATCACTGGGTGCATTCCAAATCCTTATCATGCCCACAATGCCTTTGTGCAATGGGAAACAAATGCTGGTAGTGGTTGAAATGTCTCCTTTTTCTACACAGATATATACCTTTTAGCATGCCTTTCATGCCATCATTTTATATCACCTCTCTATTTGGAATCTCCACCAAGAACTATAAAAAACCCTAATATACTGCTAAACATAAACCAAAAGAAAATATTTTCCTGCTAGAAATGACATAAATAATCCATATTGAAAGATGACAAAATCACTGTACTTACTATGTGTCGTGCTGCGAACACTCCATCAACTATTGCACAACAGAAGGCTGCCACAACACCAAAGCTGATAAACACGATGGAGGCCACCAGCTGAGAAGAGAAAAACAGATGGAGCAATCATTTCAGTATAATTTTTTAAGTAAAACAATTACACTAGTTTTTCTAGTCCTCCAAAATGATGATTCCCACTGCTGTAATTCACTTTAGATCAGTGTGGCAGGATGACAGTCACACAACAGTAAAAAGGCAGAAATTCTTGATGTTGAGTTGACAGACCATCAAGCCTACTAGAAAAGTTAAAATCTTTCAAGAGAAAATTAGGTCAGCTGTAAGCATTAAATTCAATGGTGATTTCTTCCAAATCAACTTACTTAATAAAAAACAGCAGTGCCTCCATAGGGACATGGCAAAAAGTTATGTTTCCATTGGCTCACATAAATCTTTAGAGCTCTACTATGTGGTAGTATTTCACATCAACAGATAAAGGCATCTGTAGTAAGTTAATAGTGAACGATCAGAAATCTTTTATCATCCCAAAAATAGCTTATGCCCCAACAAAACCAGAAATGCAGAGGACTGGTACCTGTGGAAGGGCTGGGGTGTGCTGCCTTGGCCCTTGCTGGGGTTTCCAGCCTGCCCCTCAGTCTCAGAGTGGGCAGAGCAGAGCACAGCAGAGCTCAGTGAGTGTCCCAGCTGCAGCACAGACAGCACATCTTCATCAGCCTACTAGCCATAGCTTCACACCTTGTTCTACCTCCCAAACTGCTTCGTTCATTAAGCACTATTAATTGTTTCTCAACAGCACTGCAGCATCTGCAGTGCTGGAGCACAGCTCTGGCACAAGCAGTGGTGGTATGGAGGGCTTGGGGAAAAGGCTGTGCAGGTTGGGCATGCTGAGCTCCCTGCTCACTGTGCTGCAGCTCTCACAGCAACTGCAGGGCTAGGACAACCCCAGACACCATTTTAATTTACAACAGTATTAAGTTATAGTTAATAACAGCAGATTAAAAAAAATTCTTGAAAACTGACAGAATATAATTTTTTTTATTGATTGAGCACATGGAAAAGGGATTCAGTTAAGAATGTGGAACCTTTTTGTTATTTACTAGTCTTTAACTGCTCCTTCACAACATGTATTCCTGAAATGTTCAAGTACAGATTAACAAAATTATATCCATGTAGTTCATATATCCTTTTGCCTAAACAAAATCTGCATTAGATGCCCGTTTTCACAAATTTTTAAGGCATCACTAACTCACTTGAAAAATGGACTCTAGCTTGTGTTAGGTTAAGAACAGTACAGTATCAATAATGCCTCCAGGGGAAGCAGCATTGGTGATTTTCTCAAAAATATTTATATTAGGCAAGTAAGAACCTACAAGCATATAAGCCCACAGCTTGGATGCACAGGTCAAAGCAATATCACCCACTTGGAGGTAAGAGCTCTTGGAGAATTGGCAAAAAGTACAATTTAACAGCAGAAGAATCTCAATGCTTTCTGACACACTCCTTTAATCTCCCCTTAGCTCATGTCTCATGCAATCACAGGTGAGTTAGCAGGGCCATAGAGATTGTGGAATTGGAATCCTCAAATCCTCATCGTGATGAGAAAAGGTGCACACAAATGTGACTGATGGTACTGGCTGACCTGGGGAACCTGCTGCTTTCCCCATGCAGCCAGCTCCATCTTGCTGAAACCCTAGGAAAACACTGCTGGCTGCATCATCCTTCATCCTCTGCTATCCTGTGGCTCTCCAGTGTGGAAGGTCATGTCTCATGTCTCATGAATCTGGCTGTCTAAAGATCTTGGCATGCAATTCATCAGACTGAGAAGGCTGTGGACTCCTATCACTGCAGAGCAGTGGGCTGTGCTGCCCTGTGGCAGCTGCATTTCTACAGATCCCAATCTCTTTATTTGAAAAAGCAGCAGTGTTCAAAAGTTCTGATGAGGCCATTATTGTATGATAACTCTATCTTGTTTTTCAATTCATAGTGGTCAATCAAATAATTAGTGGACTAAGCCAGGTGTTTCCAAATTGCCTGAGCTGAAGATGAATTTACTGGAAGCTGACCTCAAGGTGGCTTTTCATTTCACACATGAACAATTAATTGATTATCTACAATCCCCAAACTAACATTTTCCACTCATTGAGATAGCTTAAATCACCTAATGAGTGTGCTGGCCTTTCAGTTTCACCTATAGCCTTTGGAGACCACATTTAAAGGTACAGTAAATCACAGTATGGAAAGGAGCTATAGAACTGGCTTTACTGGCTTTGCACTCCTCAGTCATGTAGGAGACCACCTGCCCTTCCAAGGAGTCGTGTGCAAGTCAAAGGGTTACAGCCAGAGCCTGCTGTTCTTATCCATGACTACTAGCAACTCCTTCAGTGAGCAGACCCTTTAGAATAATTTCTTGACTGAAGTTATATTTATCATGATGCCAAAGTGACAGAACATGACAGTGAGAGCTTTTCATGACTTAAATTGCCTTATATACATTTGAACAACAAAAGAAGTAATAATACAAGAGCACCACTAAAAAAAAAATCCTTAAAATAAAACTACAAAATTACAGATTTATATGTTCTCTCAAATCTCTCATTGCTTATTAAGAATGTGAGAAACACGAAAAACCAAGCACAAAATTAATTATTTCTGAAAACTGCCAACACAACCAAATGAAGAGCTGTTGTAAATTCAAAAGCTAATTTTCCCGAGTAGCAGGTGATTGCTGGAACAGTGAGTTCACAAGCTTAGGTCTAAGGACTGTCTAGAAAGAGAAGCAATTCAGTTCATTTAAAGGTAGAGAATGTTTGCTGACAGGAAAAAAGAAATAGCACTTAAAAAAAAATACTGATCCCTCACATCATCTTATCTCCATTTTCAACAGCATTATGTTTTTTTCAGGACAACTCTTCATTATTTATAGCAATACATTTGAACAGTTATTCAAGAAACAGTTTTGCTCTTGCTATTCCATTAGTGTGCAGTCAGGCTTTTCTACAGCTGCTGCCATCAGAACATGTTTACTCCTGGCTCTTGTATAGAATACAAGAAATTGATTATTTACAAGGGAGCCATAAAACCAGTTATTAAACACTGAAAACTGTACTGTGTGGGCCTGAAAATCAAACTCAAAAGGGAGTTGCTTAACAGAGGGGGTTTAGCAAAAGGGAGAACAAAATAGCACATGGAATGAGGGACCTTTGTACACACTATTAACTGAAGAGCTGTAATCTATCTTCCACTGTGTCACACAACTAGGAAAACATTCAAAAAATGCAAAACTAGTGAAAGGTTGGACTGCTAAACTCTTGCATACTGCCCTCTTTCAGAAAAGACATGCATTTTTTCTCAGAATTCACCTGTCTTGGACAACCTTCTGTCCTTCAGCAGGCGTATAACACCACTGCCTGCACTGTCACCCTCCTGCACACGCGACACTAGTGCAGGCAAAGGGGACACACAGTGGCCAGGGATGTGGTCACAGACTCTTGTTCAGCTGCCAGAAATGTACCTGGCTCAGGCAGCTGGCAGCTAAGTCTCCCACAATGATTCCCAGTTTTGGAGTTAAGAGCTGGCCAGAGACCAGACCCAAGAGTAGTTTGCAGCCACACACTCATGTACACAAACACTGCACACAAACACTGCAGCCGAGGTCCCCAGGCACGCTGTGAGCTGAAGCACACGCTGCTGTGCCATGTCCCTGCTGTGTGACATGTCCTGTGCCATGTCCCTGCTGTGTGACACACACAGACCTGCAGCCAGCGTTTGCCAGCAGACCCACAGAAAGCCACACTGCTCCTCAGCAGAAGCACGTGCTGGCTACAGGCTGGCACCTCTCTGGCTGTTTCCAACATCCCTGTGGAATATTTCTGGGAGCTAGCTAGACTCTCAATTCTGGCATATCCCTGGTCCCCTCATGATTCTAAGCTAGCCTTTACCTACCTTCAACCAAAAAACACAACTTCTCAGATAATGACAGTCACCTCTAGCACCAGATGCTCTGCGAGATGTCTTATTCTCTCGATTTAGACCAAGTAGATCTGAGATTGAAAAATACATGGATGTTTGTCTGAAATCACCTCGGTACTGGATGCAAGTTACATTACATCTAATAGATTCACTTTGCTCATGTTAAACGGCTACTTCTGCATTGCACAGCCACCAATGACTCCAAGCATTGTGCTGTTCATCAAGCCTCTCTGGGATTCTTTTCCAGGCAGAGGAAGAATCAGAATTACTCGGGTGGATGTAAACTGAGAACCACTGTCACTCAATATTTTTACGCTTTAGAAAGTTAAGTCTTCACAAAAGGGTATGTAATTGTTTTGCCACAGGTTTGTAAAGTCCCTTTTTTATTCCCACAATGCATGGGGCAGTTTGTTGTAGGCTGCCCCTAACATTACATTCCCGGAAGTACAGTTTAATTCTGTGGGCCTTTTCACTGGTTTGACTTCCCCATGTCCCAAGGTCAGAATTATAAGCTTAAATAAATCTGATGCACTTTTTCAATGGGATGATGATGATGATGTAAGAGCAGAAGTTTGCAAAAATTCCTATCACAAGTCCAAAAGAGACAATGATTTTCCACCCTGGTGCAACCAGGGAGCTGGAACAATCAGTCTCAGCCAGGAGCTGCATCTGTTACCATGGTACCTCAGCGGGTCTATAGATTAACAGCCCACAAAATTAAGACAATTAAACTCATTGCATTGCATTGCATTTCAGATGCCGCTGTCAACTAAGCACTGCCTGTCTTGAGAAATGGGCCTGTATATAAGTACTTTCATTGTGAGTTAATTTTCTCTAATTTGGAATGCCCTCTCCTGTGTGGCCCCTTCTCACACAACAGCCAATTCTTTTCCCTGCCCTTGGGACAGATGTTTTGCTGCTGTGATGAAAATGAAGCATAGGCAAGACTCCTACAGTTTTCACAACTGTGCTAATTAGGAGGTTTCTCACTATACCAGGTAATATGCTCCACAATTTATGGTCTGACAACTTTTGCTTTCCATAGGCTGGTTCTTAAATAATGGCATGGCTGTAATTGAGGCTCTGCTGGAGGGTTGTCACACCACAGGAGATGGGATTACATCGTGTTTGTTATTCATTAATGCCAACTCCAGTCATAGCTGTGCACTGGTTACAATGACAGGAATTCATAATGGTGAAAGACTTTCATGACTGCCCAAACCATGCATTCCAGTTCCTAAAGGAATCCTACAAAAAAAAGCTGGAGAGGGACTTTTCATAAGGGTATGTAGTGAGAGGACAAGGGGGAATGGCTTCAAACTAAAAGAAGGAAAATTTAGGTTAGGTACTGGGAAGAAATTCCTTACTGTGAAGGTGGTGAGGCACTGGAATAGGATGCCCAGAGAACCTGTGGATGTCACATCCCTGGAACTGTCCAAGGCCAGGTTGGATGGGGTTTGAGCAACCTGCCCTAGCTGAAGGTATCCCTGTCCATGACGGGGGGGGTGGAACTAGCTGATCTTCTCTTTAAGGTCCTTCCCAACCCAAACCATCCTGTGATTTTATGATTCTGTGTTGTCAGGTGTTTAGATAAAGCCTCATCCTTGGATCAAGTGACCAAGTTAGAAAACTGGCCTTTTCACAGTATAATCACCGTTGAATTCAGCAAGTCCAGTCATATATTGTTCAATACTATCAGTAAAACCAAAGATCTTTGATTCAGATTTCCTTCCCTCTCTCTGTTAATAGCACCTCAGGACACTGACTGAGCCTGTGTGATTGCTCACTGTCAACTCAAAGGGCATCTTTTTCTCTAATCCTTAGTTTGGTTCCCTGCTGTCCAGCCCTTTCCCCTGATCTCTGTCCCAAAGGGCAGCATCCCTTCATCCCAGTTCCTGTGCTTACCCAAACACACAGGAAACCAGTGGAAGTCACTCCATAGGCAGAAACTACTTATTCCCTCAAATAAGTTAAATCAGAAGACTGCAGAGAGAGATGAGCACTAGATTCAGTGCAAATGAGAAGGTGACACCATGTAGCCATGACAGAAGGGAAGGAGGCAGAAGTGCTGACAGCAACTAATAGATTGTTTCACCTGTTCCATGTAATTTACAGTCCTAGGGATTATCAAAGTAAAAGCTAGGTTTTAGCTGTAATGAATAAATCATAAGGACAGGGGTTATTTTGTTGTTTGTGGTCAAGGAGACTTTTGTTTTGCTGCCTATGAAGAAGTCTGCTGTTTCCCAGTATCATGTCAGGGATAATTAGGAAAAATAACAACATGAAAAGGCCAGTTGGTGTAACACAGGCAGGAGAGAAGTCCCATGAGAAATTTAAACAACCTCACATGCATAAAAAGGTCGAATTAATTAGATAAACAAAGGGGAAAGAATACAGAAACCACATGAGAGGTATAAATTATTATGCCAAAGAGAAAAAAACAAGATCAAAATCCACTTTCAAAATCAAAGTAGCATTTCGTTTGGAAGATTTCTCTTTTTTTTCCCCTTGCCCCACATCCTGAAGGGCAAAATTGTGGAAGGCAGGATTTGCAACATCTTTTGTTACACCTTAGGTACTCACAGTTAACTTTTATCATATGTAGGCATCAGCAAATTGCTTACTCTTTTTCTCTTCCAGTGGTATTGCTGCTCAACTTTTGTAGATAATTTATCATTTAGGCTGCACACAGCAGCAAGGGTACTACTGCAGAAGTACCCAAGGATGGGAAATGTGCAACAGGATGACTTAGTGGTCCTGGGTCTCCCTCAGCCCAAGAAGGTTTATGCAGCACAGCTGAGTAAGAAAAGAAAGGGAGCACAGGTTCTGAGTCTGCTTACTCCTGCTCCTAAAGGCACACACAGACATCTTTAGGACAGGGACTACTTTTTTACTGATGAACAGACCACTGGAGCCGCCGGGAACTTTCTTTGTGCCATTTGCTGTGGCAGTTTGTTATGGAGATGGGGGAATTCAGCATGTGGCCACCCTGGCTGTCTTAGGCTGCAATGCAGGATGTAACCAAAAGTATGTGTTCTATCACCATCTGTTGAAACCAGGTGGGGCTGTGTTCTTCATCTTTTCCACAACCCATCCTTCCTCCAGGGGATATCTTCTATTAATGGGCCATTGAGTCCAACTGCATGACTGATAAAATTACATCATCCCATTGGGAGATGCTCCAGCCAGGGGGAGGAGCCAAGCCTTTCCCACCCAGATCAAATCTGGGATTTGGAACACCAAAGCAGCCTTTTTCCACTGGATTCCAGAGGAAAACCTGGGCCTTTCCACATCATCACTGGACCTGCAGAGGAAAACTGCACCCTTCTACAGGAGCACTGCTTCAACATCCTTCCTGTCATCCAGGAGGACTGCAGCCACCATTTAATGGGACTGCTACCAACACCCTGACTGACTGACGGGGTGTCAGGTTGTATTCTGACTCTGTCAGTGGTTTTGGGTTTGTTCTCTGTAATACTGTATTTCTACTTTAATTTTTTACTAGTAAAGAACTGTTATTCCTATTCCCATATCTTTGCCTGAGAGCCCCTTAATTTTAAAATTATAGTAATTTGGAGGGAGGGGGTTTACATTCTCCATTTCAAAGAGGCTCCTGCCTTTCTTAGCAGACACCTGTCTTTCAAACCAAGACACTGACACATGCCCAGGGTTGTGTGATGTCTGTGCTGGGCCCCACAGCAGCAGGGCTCACACACCTCACTCTGCTTGCTATTTCCCTTTAGGGCACAAAAGCCCAGAGTTCAAAACCATCCCTACAAAAGTAGCATGGAAACATTTTGCCTTAACATTCCACTGTCCAAATAAAACTTCATATGCTAATTCTAATGGTTCCCTGGTCTAGGTCTCTCTGTTGTTTTCATCCTCTAGAAATGTCGTCTTGAGCATTAATCCTTAGTTTATACCAATGCATTTGCTTTATTCTTTCTGTAATTCATCTTGTCTTTTGTTTCTAACTTGAAAAAACACACAAAGATACAGTTTCTCTGAAAAACATTACATGAAATAAAGACAAATTTTCCTCTATTTTTATCTTTGAGCAATGAAAAATTGGTGGGAATTAAATCAATACCCATTATGAAACATGAAACAAAATTACTGGGAAAGGTTACCTGATTAATACATTCTTTCTTCTCTCATAATCTAATACCAGCTACAAAACCAGACATAGAATAGCTAAGAAATTATTTCAAATTGTTTTACAAGCAAACTTTTACTAGAATAACCAACCTACAGAATAAAAAATCCATATCAAGCAGCTTCTGTGCACTTAAGACTTTGAAACTGGAGTCACCATGACGCTGCAATCAGAGAATGAATATGATATATGTGTAAATGAACACATATTAAATTCAAGATAATTCATTCACTGATTAGTAAAATGCTTGTCTTGATTCAGTTAAAAATGCCACCACTGATGATACACTATCAAGTCTCCTGGGATTTTGGTAGAATCTGAGAGTTCATTGGAGTTCAACAGATATTACTAAAACAATTTTTAAAAAAATGAGACTGAACTGTACTTGCTTTACATTTTCTAACACAAGAAACAGAAGGAAACCAAAAACAGGTTATTTTTTTTCCCAGTGCAGGGTTAGCTTTATTATCAGTGCTCTTTTAAGCCTCCACAACATCTAAGAACCCCAGATCATCCCAGTAACCGTTACTGCAGTTACCGATTTCCTTCCAGCAGCAGCACATCTCACCTTCACTCAGCTCATTCAAACAGCTCTGCTGTATTTTGTCCCAAGTCTGAATTGATTCAACCACCCTACTGGATGATCTTCTCTACTTCAAGGAGGTGCAGTGCATGTGCTCTGCTCCACCTGTGTTTTCACTCCTTTTAGAGAGATTTTTTTTTTTTTTAATGCTCTAATTTTCTTCCATCCCACTAAATTAGGTGCTGAGTGTACGATCGAGCCCCTTCCCTCTGTTTCAGATTCTTACTGTTGTACGTAGGGCAGCACTGGGGCTTCTCAGGGCAGTTCAGGCCAGTGTGCTTTTCCAGATAGTGCCACCCTCTGGTCAACATTACATAGAAAAGAGAAAAAAAATCATCTAGATCTCACAGCTGGAGAAATGCTAATGGTTTTGGAACCTGTTTAATCAAGTCTTAGTCCAGTAGGCATTCCAAACTGGTAAGAATTCCTCTTTGTAAACACCAAAAAAAGCACTTAGATAAGAACAGTTAAAAATTATGACACATTTAAGGACATCAAATTCAGTCTAGAAGAAAAAGCTAAACACAGCATTAAAGGAAAGGGAACAAAAGTGAAACAAATTTAGATTCACTGATCAAAAGTGCTGATATTATAGGAATTAATCATGTATTTCTTTTCATGGTGCTCTTTTATTGCTTAGGCTGGAACAAGGTCATTTCATCACTTAAACAGCTGTTCAGAGCGGTATGAGAACAATAAACCAAAAATACCCAGCATACCACATGCCATAAAAGTTTATGCTTCCTGGTAAAAAATGGTGGAATTTACATAGACCAAGACCATCAGAGCTGACTGTTTTAGCAGCAAGAACTGTTTTTACACCAAAGTCTCTGTTTTCACAAATTCTCTTTCCCTATACAGTGACTGCATTGGTTTCTCAAGACACACACACTCTATAGAAATGCATAAATACAAGTTTTCATGTAGTGAAATTCTACCTGCAGAGTCTGAAAGATTGTATCTGTCCATCAAGGATATTCAGCTATTTAATCTGAGCTAATTCTTCAACAAGAGGTTCAGAAACTGCCTGTCCTTTCCATAGGGCACATCCCACCTCACCTTCTTCACCATGTACTCACCAGAACTTATATCAGATTCCTTACTGAGTCTTTCTATCCTGGGCTCCTGCTTGCTCGGAAGAGTAACTGATATCTTTATTGTTCCACAAACACATTTCTTGGGTCATACGGTTTACTTTTTTTTTTCAACTGTGTGACAGAAACACTTTCATTACATAAACAGCACAAGAAAACAAACTGGGAGTTAAAAAGTGCCCTATTGTGCACTTAATCCTGTGTGCTGTTCCCAAGCAAGATCTGAAAGGATCCACATCCCAAAAGACTGCCACTTAATAAGACAGAGAACTCAAACTGACTTTGTGGCTTGGGTCTCTGACTCAAAAGAAGCCTTTAAAGACTGAAGTATTGAAAATAAGCTCTGGTGGTGGAAAAACATATTTTCATTCATATAGGTATGCATCTTCTTTCTGTTTCTAGAGAATTTAAGCTTCCAGAAGCAAACTAAAGTAACTCTGGTTGCCAAGGGAGCTCTCCAAATAGAAACCAAAGAATCTCTCTCAAAATTTCTCCCCTTTGTTACCAATATTCCATTTCTTTCTTCCACGGAGGTGAGAAACCTGAGGCGGGTAAGACCTGGGACTGATACAACCAGTGGACCAGCACAGGAATGTGTGGGAGGGAAGGAACTGCAGTGCTAGGCTGCAGGCAGAGCTACTTGGTAGCATCTCTCTAGCTATATCAGACAGGCACAGCCCTGATGATGGAGTCCAAAGACTGCTACAGACCTGACTGTGCTTCCCATTACAGCTTTCCCAGTGAAACAACCTGGCACACACAGCTATGAAGAGTGTAAAAGGCATTTCCCACAATAAAGACATAATGTCAGTGGCACGGTGGCATAGACTTCTTTGTCATTATTACAGGTATTTGCCAGGACATGTCAGCTGAAAATACACACAGGCACATGTGTGAGCATATATTACAGGTTATGTATTATATAGTTATAATGTCATACATCATATAATGTCACATTTCTATAATGTAATATTTACATATAAATAAATATTTGCACGTCTAGCTGATGAATCTGCTGGTAAAATCAGAAAGCATACACCTGTAAATGTAATATGAAATGTCAATCCAGAAGGAACGAGATCAGGGAAGAGCTGAAACATCCCCCACACTTCCTTTGGTAATTCACACAGTGAAAGCATCTATTTTTGTCTTTGAGTCCTTGAACTTCAAAATTCTCAAACACTGTTGGGAAATTTATGCTATCTATCTTCAGGCATTTAACTCTCTGACAACACTTAGATGATGGTTTCACGCCACAGTGAGTTGATATAACAGGTTATTCCTGGCAAAAGGAACAAGTCTTGTTCCCTCCTTCCACAGATTCCTCTCTACCCTTACCCATGCAGCCCCACCAGTTAACTTTTGCTAAGTTTGATGCTCACTTGGCTGTGAACCTTCCTCCTCACTTTACCCGTGGAGAGTATTTTTAGCCAGGGCAGGGAAGAGGAGCAGAAGGAGTCAGCAAGATAGAGGAAGGAGCAGAAGAGGGAAGAGAAAAGAGCTCTTTGTGTCTGTAGGTATTTGTATTTATTATAAACTGGAAATCCTCACATTAAATGCACAAGGTCAAAGAACTGCATAAAGAAATGCAAAGTATTTTACTTAGTCTTTATTCATGGAATATGTAACACTAATAACAGCAAAATGTCTCTCATAATATTATACTATTAGAAACACCTTTTCCACTTATTTACTTTTTACTTACCCACAGAACTTTCCTATTTTCATTTTACTCGTCTTCACTTTGGATGGTGCTTTCATACCCACTGACATATCACCCACCCTCCTCCTTGCAGTTGAAATAACTTAGCCTTCAAAATATCTCCAGTTATTCATCTCACTTCTACTCCTGTTTTTGTGGAATATTCTCCTGCATTACCAGGAATAATACACATTTCCCAGGCCTATCATGGATAGACCACATTCCAAATCCCTTCCAAAAAGGGTTAAAAAGGGGTCTCAAAGCTGATTCCTGCAAAATAAGGCAGCTAATACCCAAGACTACACCATGGGCCGTCTGTACATAGGCTGCTCTACTCACAACTCAAAACCAGACCGAATTATAATATGATATCCTTTGAAATATCCTCAATATTACAGAAGAGAAATAAAAGTGTCACTTAACACAGGAATTTTCTTACCACGCTTTAGCTAACTAAAACTCCAGAATCTAGTTCAAACCACCCTTCAAGGTCTCTTCCAGAAGTTAAGGAGAGAACAAGATGCCTCTGAAGAGCACCTCATTACAGTCTTGAAGAGCTAGTCATGAGAGCAGGAAGACATTCTCAAAGAATAAGCTGCTTGAACTTAACAGCTAATAAGATGCTGTCATATTTTGAAAAAATGCAGATAGATAAAGAGGAGCCACTCGAGCTCATTCAAGTGTCAGTGTCAACCTATTCTGATAATCTTCATATAAATCTTTTCTGCTTCTGAAACGTGCAGTTAGATCACACCATGAAACCTAGCACACATTTATGCCTGAAAAGGTATTAGTAGGTCTTTTCAGTATCAATCATTTTAAAGGTGCTAAACAAGAAAAGGATGATTACAAATTTCTTCCATTATTAACATTTTTACTTCAGCATTAATTGTTTTTCTCTGAACTGTGAGAAATATGAGCTTACAGAAAATCAACACTGAAAGAAAGAAGTGCTGTTAACTTTGTCAGAAACTTGAGTTTAGAAGAGAAATAATACCTCGGTAATTACAAAGATTGCTTTTACATTTTCTGCATTTCCCCTGCAAGAGTAAAGGCTTCTTCCATTTATTAGCACAGGAACATCAAAGATAGTCTCAGGGGATCTACAGAATTTCAGTGGTCTTTCTTTATTAAAACAAGCTGCTTTAATTAGCCTACTATGTGATATGAAATCAATCAGTAATTAGTATCTTGGATCAAAATCTGCACTAAAGCTAATTTCTTCCAGAATGTTTGGTTTGCAGACAGCAAATGAAACAGAACATGTTTGAACAGAGAAAATTAGGTGTATACATAGCAGTATTTTTGGGGTGGTGTATATATTAATAACCATCACTTTTACATAAAAGCCCAGTGGGTATTTTCCAATGGACATAATTTATATTGGCTTTGAAAAAAGGGAAAGAGGTTTGGTTCTTCTGAGAGCTGGCTCACGCATGCAACTGCTTCAAAAAATCCTCTCTTCTGAAACAGATGTAAAGTCTGGTGTCAAGAAAATAATCAGAGATGATATTAAAATACTACCTCACATAATGTCAGTTGAGGACAGGGATGTTTGCATTGTCAGGGAAGTCTATCAACTGCAAACAGAAGAGAAAATTATTGCTTTGTTTCTCCAACTTCAGTTATAGGTCTTTTCAACACTTCATTTGAAATCTTACTCTTGTTGACAGAGGTTGGGAAGCAAGCATATTAAGGGAGACTTAAACTTAGCATCCCTTGAGAAGGCTGAATAAATAGCTTTGCCTTTTCTGTCTGTGTTCTGAGCTCCATGTTTGTACCTTCCTCATGTTTTCAAATTCTGCTTTGTTGGAAGCATTGCCTCCATCTCTCTGAACAAGTCGAGGACTAGGCTGAGAACTTGGTTTATATCTGAGTATATCCTAAACACGTCAGTGAGAAAATTAAAAGTTTGTTAGCATGAAGAAAACATGAGGAGGACTCAGCAGTGGATGACTTTGGGTGTCACACGTGCTTCACACAACTGCTGTTGTACCAAGGCTTGTGCTTACTTACCATCTCATGAGGGGTCACTCCTGCTCCAATAACCCCTCCTCATCCTCCCTATGTCCTTTTTTCTCCTGTACCTCCTCCCGTGCCCTTCCTGCCTGCTCTGCTGTCCCTGTAGCTGCTACAGCCCTAGAGAGGGCTCTTGCAGGCAGCAAGATACTGTGATATTGCAAACATTCAAAACCCTGGCAGCTATTATGCTGCCCTTGTAGCTCTTGCAGCACCACAGCTTCAGGGTGCTCATTTTCAGCCTTACAAACAGTGTGGCTTGGTGAGGCTGGCATTGGAGAGACGTGTGAGTGGAAACTGTGAGCCATTGCTCAGTTTATCCATTGGGTTAGCTAAAACTACATGCATGGTGTCATACTGACATTGCACATTTAGGGAATGATTCATTTCTGGGTGTAAGCTCGTGCCACCTCCACATATTTTGTGAGGAGAAACCTGTTACAGCACTCCCTCAGCACTGCTCACTGCTCTCAGCTCAAGTTTGCTGCTAGGAGCCCCCCGCACACCCAGCCTTCCCCATTCCTGTATGTAATTTCAGCATCTCATTTCCTAGCTGGAAATACTTTGTACTGTAATGTGAGGAGATGGCAAGCAAGCAAACAAGCAAGAATAGTTCATGTCTTACAATCAAATCCATTTGATTTGAGAAGTATCATGTTTTCCACCCATCCAGCTGGACTAAGTGTGCCTTTGGAATGAAACAACACCCAGCTATGCACTGCTCTTCAATCCATAACTGCTCTGCAGAGTGCAAGAGAGGCAAAAAGGGACAGAGACACATTATTCCTGAAATGCCTTCTGTTTGCCAGTTAGAACCATCCCAAATCAGTGCAAATCTTTAGTCAAAGGGAAATTTTGTTCTGCTGGTGCCAAGCTTTGCATATCAGAGCCAAGCACAAATGCTAGGAGCTGAAGTGAAATCATGCTAGTCAATGAGGCAGAGCCTGCTTCTTCAAGCAGCAGTTCCTTTGAATTAAGGGTTATACCTTGGTCAGCACACTGACTCCCACTGTGGGCTCTGGGATGCCAAGAAGGAGGTCAAAGAAGTGCAACATTATTAATGTCATGTTTTAAGAACAAACCATTGTCCACACTGCTTAACTGTGCTTCTGCTCTTTCTCAAACTCCATGTTCATCACATATTGAGTGCTGGGGTTTTGCTGTACTGGTTCTGCTAATCATTATATATTTTATATTGCATTTAGCATTTCATTAATCATGAAAGAACCTGGACTTAAAATGGACGAGTCACAGTGAAACGGAACTTCAAGAGAAAAAGAGAAATAGATTTAAGCAGAATGGTTAATTTGAAATAGACCTTTTCCCCCTAGTGCAATTGAATTTTCATTCATTTTCAATTTAAATAACAAATAAAAAATGAAGTATTGAGTCATTACAGGGCCAGATAATTGTCAGGGCTACACTGGGTTAAATTCAAATCATACTGCAGTAAATGCTCAAAGGTAGTCTAGTTAAAATAGAAGAAACTGAGTAAGCAATTTATTTTCCTTTCCACTCCCTTTTGTCCTGCTGCAATGCATATAAATTTTAGGTATAAATAAAATAAATAAATAAATAAACAAATAAACAAATAAATAAATAAATATATAACATTTATGCTACAATTCTGTGCTTATATAAGTCTTCACAATCTTACTGATTGCTGCAAATTTGTTAAAGCTGCCCTAAACCCTTCCAAACAAATATACTCAGTTATGTTCCAGGGAATAACTACCACCTTCCATAGTAAACTCTTTCAATCTCATTTCCATAACTTTTAAAACCATCAGCTCAGCTTCAGCGAAGACAGTGTAAAAGACATACTATGGATGGCTCTCAAGGCAAGAAGCATAATTCAACTTTCTAGTTACTCTCTTAGTCTGATCCTCAGAAATCCAATCTTCCAACAGCCAAATCATCTGTAAATGTTATAAGCAGAAAGCAGTTTTCCTTGCTCCATGCTGGGAAATGCAAGCAGGCAATAATGCCAAGCAAACTGGACACTTAGATCTCCACAGTCCTTGTGTAAATGGCACAACATGTCAAATAATACATACTTTAACTGCTGCTTATCCACCTTATGGCTTTTTCAGTCATTTTACTTTTGCTAGGGACAGCAGCATAGAAAACCACAAGGCAGATTAGAAAACAAGTGAAAAATCAAACAACCCTAAAATGTTATGCCTGTTAGTTAAGGTAGCATGAATGCTGTGGAAGATAAAGCTATTTTCACCTGCCCAGCACTGAGCCTACAGCTTGGAACCTGCTGTTCATCCTGGTCTCTGATGTGGAAATCAGGAGCAATAGTTCTTAATTAGGCTGTGTTGTTAGTAGCAAAATTAATGACACCTGACCTTCTGCAGATTTTTCTCTCACAGGTCATATCCCATTTGGATTCTCTACTTTTAGTGGTGAGATGATACTGTAGCCTTTACCACTATGGGAGAACTATGTTGTAATTCTCTCCTCTATCCACCTGTGAATTTTCATGAAACTTGATGGAATTGCACACCTTTGAAGTCTCTACCTCTCTCCTGAATTTGCCTGACATTGGCCAACATATTAAAAAAATGGAATATGGAACAGAAAAATCCAGAGACAAATATCACAGCTTTATAAATCTTATTTCTTTGTGAAATCCAACTAGAAACAGAAGTTAAAAGCAAGGAACTTCTTGCAAATACACTACTGACACTTACAGATAATCCAAAAAAGGAGTGATACTATGAAGAGTGATATTATGTTTGTAAGTAAAGTAGTTAATTGTTAGTAAAATGCAAGCTAAATTCATCAGTTCCTCCTCTGAGCTTAACACCATTCTTGATTTATACCAGTGAAAGCTCTGCATTATGAAATTTATATTTTGTGATGCTTGGCTACAGTCAGTCTACTGTGAAGTGCCCATTGGACACGCTGTTATTCGACCAAGACTATTACTTTTTGCAAAGAGAGGAAGGAAATTGTTGAGAATTTCTACAAATTCTTTCCTCCTTCTTACACCTTCCTTTACCCAGATGCCTCAAAGACTTTCTATGACTTTCTCACATAAATAAAAGCAAAGGATTTGGGAAGCCAAGCTAAATCTACAAATCACAGATCCTGTTTGATATAGCCAGGCAATCTCAACAGCAAGAGCTCTGGATTTTTTTCTTCTATTTAACATATATAGTTTCAGGAAAGTGTTCCTGGCTTAAACTTCTTACACAGGATGAGATCATCTGCTAGGGTGGCGCTGATCATGTAGCTTGCTGCTGCTCAAACTTCTGTTTTGCTCTCTTCCCATCCTTTTCCCAATTACATGGTCCTGGCCAAGCTCTGGCACTTCAGTGATTCTGCCCTCAGTCAATTCAACTCATTAAACCAGCAGGAAAGTAAATTCAGTAAAACAAGTAAGCTGCTTTTATTTTATCTTGTACAAAGAAACTTACTGGCCCATTCACGCTTCTCTAAAACTTCTCAGAAGTGGTGAAGCAAATGACTAACATTTTGAGGCAGATGAAGCAGTTTTAAGTCAAAAATTTTAAGAAATCCTTGCTTTTTATATTTAATACAGTCTGATACACACAAAAAAAAATTAAAATAGCTGTTACTTACTATTTGTCTTCTGTTTTCTACCAGGTAGATGCCAACAATCCCTAGGAAAGATCCAAAGCCAAGCTAAGGCAAAGAACAAAACCAACAGAAATGCATGAGGTCAGCTTATCTGGATAACATACCAACACATACAGTGATATCTGAGCTAATGCACTACACAGATGGGCTAAATGGGGCAAGTCAAGGTAAAAGGTGGAAGTTACTGTTGGACATAAATCATATAATGTAATGGGAAATGGCCAGGACTGCAGCTCTTTGATAGTTCAATGCAAAATTGCAGAAGTCTGTATAGACACACATCTATAACCTGACTACTGTTACCATTGTCAGGTATTTACACATTGTAAAGCAAAAACTAAGTAAAGTAGGAGGAAAAGTCACTTGGGTTTAGTCCACACATTATAATTTTTGAAAATTGCAAAGCTTTAGGCAATTCCAGACAGTTTTTCTCAAAAAATTGGTGTGTTCCCCAAAGTTCAAACTGTTAGAATTACACTTGTTTGATTTTAATGATTAGACACTATCACACAACCCAGAAAAAGTCCTTGCTAAAATGCAAAAAGGACCAGTACAGTCAGCTGCATCACCAACAGCCACAGGAGAGAGGGGAGGAAGGGACACTGAAGTAAGCTGGCCTTAATGTTCCAGTGTTGCCTCAACATCGAGATGGCGGGAAAAGCCTCCTCCTTGTGAAGGAGGCCCATGAAGGTTTGGAGCAGTAGAAACTCCTTGGATTCACAGTTCCAGCCCCTCTCTGTAGTGAGGCCTCTGAACCGAGCTCAGAGCCTCTCCTCCAAGCACAAATGAAGTTTTTAAGGACTCCATGTCCCAGCCAAGGGCTTAAGCATTGCCCGTAAATTCCTCGCCGTTACGCACAACTGCTCACAGCAGAAAGCAAATCCCCTGCAAGCACTTTACTCGCTCAGTATCACAAGAGGAATCCGTCACTCGCTTTCAAGAAAGCAAATGCAGGGAAAGGAGATTTGCTCTTGAGTGCTTTGGGGAAATTTATGTGAAACGGAGGCACAAAGACTAAAAGCAAAGACTTTGAAAGAGTGTGCAAGTGCACCCATGCTGACAGCTAAATAGTAGAGATCCTTGGAACTGTGAGCAAGGACACTCTGTTCAGGGGACAGCAACTTTGTAAATTAAGATAACTACATCAAAATGACATCTGGTTCCAAGCCCCATTTTTCATTCCAACAGGAACGATCCATAAAGCTTCATTTATGGCTGATGCAGGGAACACAAAATGAGTAATATCCATGTGAATAATAAGAATGACCAAACACAGAGCAATAACAATTAAATCAGAAGGAGCAGAACTATAGAGATCATGATGAAAGCCACAGCATTACTGAGATTGTTTTAGGGTCATATGAGCTAGTTTTTTGTCTGTTTAGGCAACAGACATTTGGGAGCTCTAGGAGTCCAGGTCAGTATGGTGCTGGGGACTGTGTTGAAAGAGCATGAAAATAGCAAACAAAAATAAAACAGTAAGTAGTCACAGAGAAATGACATTAAATATTTAAGTATAAACAATATTTAAAAGGAAATTAGGCTGAAGCAGTTCCAACTCTGTCTTTGCAGACCATTCCAAAGACACAGTCCAAATAGATGCTCAAGCAGTAATCTACTATATGCAGATACCTTCCAAAGCATAACATTATATTAACTCTTCTCCACACAGAAATATTTTATGTCCAATAACTTTGGATGCATAAGTTCAGGTAATACCCAGCCCTATAAAGATGATTTAGAAAAAAGATTTTTTCAAAACAAATTACCAGTGACCACATATGCAGGAAAATTAAAGCACTTAACTCTTCTTGAAACCAGTGGGAACTTGGTAGAAGCCAAAGTGTATTACAGATCTAACCCTGAAGACCTGTTCTGTAAATACTTCTAGAAACAAGTAAATCTATGCCAGTGGATAGTGTTATTCATCCTCATAGGTGTCTTCAAGGCAGGGTTAATTCTGCATGGTTTTCAAGACCAAAATTGCTTACTAAGGTCAGTGGAGGTTTCATCTCATCTACCAGCTGTATATTTTACTACTGAAGTCTGTTATAACTAGACTTTCTTTTTAATTGAAATTAACGCTGTCTGTCCTCACATTCTTGCTTTTGTCTGAGCTCAGCAGTGAAATATGTAATGACAAATTCACTCCCCTGGTTTAGGTACCTAGGAGTCTGGGATCAGGGCTATGCTGGTTTTCTAAGCTCCCTCTACTGTCAGCAGAGAAGAGAAGCACCTTTTGAGGGCTCTTCAGTACATTCTGAAAGAGGTGATGGTGAGAGGGGGGGATTCTGCCCCTCTACTCTGCTCTGGTGAGACCCCACCTGGAGTGCTGCCTTGGGTGGGGTGCTCAGCATAGCAAGGACATGGACATGCTGGAGTGAGTACAGAGCAGGGCCACAAAGATTGGAGGGTGGGAGCACCTCTCCTATGAGGGCAGGATGAGAAAGTTTGGCTTGTTCAGCCTGGAGAACAGAGGGCTCCGAGGAGACCAAATTACTGCCTTCCAATTCCTAGAGGTACCTTACAAGAAAACATGAAGACATAGGACAAGAGGTGATGACTTCAAATTGAAAGAAGGTAGGTTTAGATTAGATATTAGGAAGAAATTCCTTACTGTGAAGGTGGTGAGACTGGAATAGGTTGCTCACAGAAGTTGTGGGTGCCCCATCCCTGGAAGTGTACAAGAAGGCCAGGTTGGATGGGGCTTTGAGAACCTGGTCTAGTGGAAGGTGTTCCTGTCCATGGCAGAGGAGTTGAGATAACCTTTAAAGTCCTGCCATCCCAAACCATTCCACAATTCTACAGCAGTCCGTCTGCCAATGCTGCACTGGAGTCAGTAATTTCTGGCAGTGAGGCAGAAACACAACAGTGCTGTCACACACCTCTGACTAGGCTTTTGGCAAGATACCATGTAAGACTTGCATAGCACTTTTAACTCTTGCTAAATGTTTGTGATATTTAATACCTTAGTGACACTCACATTGGCAATTACCTATTACATTTTCTCAGTTACTTCAATAACCCATCACATGTACACAAAAAGAATTCTGAATTTTATGAAAATTATTTGGCTCCAATAATATTTTGAAAGGGAAAATGATTAATAAAAAGTGGTTTTTCCAAAGCATTCTAATAAATTCTTGCTTTTCTATCTGGTTATTAATGAAAACAAGACTTCCAAAAAATATTTTAGCAGGTGGTATTTTTCAGATGAGTGATCAGAAATTGTGTTATTCCTACAAGAAACTAAATCCTGAAATACTTGCTTTGTGCACATGGGTTTATTACTTATTACACTTGTTAAAAACAGCAGTTCAAAAATGAAACTTCTTTCTAGGGATGAATCCAGATAAAGTGGTCTTGTAAAAGATTTTATGTCAAATTTTGGAAAAAGAACTTTATCAGTATTAATCTATCTATTTTAGGTTAATGAAAGGGAGAATCATTCTTTTAAGGTCTTATTCTTGGAACCGCTTTTTGTTCTATTTTTAAAACACCACTCCTTATAGATCATTATCCTAAAATTATCTTACTGAAAGTCCTGCTCTCAACATAGGACTAAGAGGTAAGAGGAACTTAGGAACTTGTTTAGGAGGAACAGTTCTAACTCACAAATTATTAATGGTGTATGCACAGTATTAGAAGATGCACATCCCTCTTCTCTGGACATTTCATTCCATAGAGAGCAAGAAATCATGGTACCTTACAACATACTTTGGCAGTAGTGGAGCCACACGCCTAAGTAGTGTCTAACTCTAAACATGTGAATATCTTTCTTCACCTTGCAACCTCTACCTCCCCTTGGCTGACTCAGTCCCTCTCTATTTGCTGCCCATACTCCCCATTTTTAAAACTCAGCCCAGGTATTTAAATTATTTATTCTTTTTTTTTACTCCAGGAGTTTAAACACATATATACTCTATCCCTTCTCCTGAGATCAGAAAGGGCTTGGGGTCGAACCAGCATCGGGCTGGCAGGGTTACTCCTCCCCAGAAGTCACAGAGGCACCACAGGGCAGAGCAGGCAGAGCTCAAGCCTTGTCCCACTGCAGGAATGCTTTTAAGCAGTCTGTTCACAAGGCAAGAACAAGACTAAGGATTTTGGAAACAGCATCTTATATGAGAGAACTGGCAGCAAGCCTGCACGAAAGGATGTTAAGGAGAAGCCTCCAAATGTCCAATTACAGGGCTTTCCCTGGCATGGACACAGCAAAATTCCTGGCACACAGACACAAGAGCAGAGTGGCTCTTCCTTCCATCAAAGCAGTAAACTTCTAAAAGGTTGCTCAAATCTATCCCATGCCTACTGTCCAGTCACACAGACACCCACCTCTAATGGAAACCAGCAGGAGTCTAGCACAGGTTTGCACACAGTTCCCTGAGCCCAGCACAGTGCAGTGCAACCTGGTCTCCTCCTTCTACCCCCTAACACCCTCCCCTTTGGGGCACTTCAGAAAAACAGTCTACCCCCGTGCCTTACAACACACTAGAACCAGATCAAAACAAAGCAGCATCTCTCTCTTGTGAAATGACATGAGACTAATGGTCTTTTTTCTGCTTTTTCAATCTATCAGAGCTTCCCATTTACAGCTGATAATAATTTATTTAGATGTAACCAATATTCTAAAATAGTTTTTTTTACTTACAACAATGCCTGGGTAGTAGCCTCCCACAGTAACATTTTCTGTTCGTGTGGTAGCTGCCAGACCTATGGTCAGTATGAAAACAGACACCACCAGCAGTGCCACTGTGAACCAAAGTGAAGTCTTCTTCCTTTTTGCAAACTGTCCTGTAGGGAGGGGGAGGGGGAAAAAAAGAGCTTTTCATTGCAATCATGGCAGAACAAATACAAAATGATGAAAGGTTTTGTTTTGCTAATCTTTTCTGTAGATAACCCTCTGTTGTTCTCCTACTAAGGAAAATTGCTGCCAGACAACAGAAGGAATTAAAACCTGCAGAGTTAACTAGAGTATAGCTTAATGCACACACATTGAGTACAGGCAGAGATGAGTTTTTATTAAACTGAACTGTAAGTCACTGACAATTATAATTATGCCTTGTCTTCAGTAATATTTATAATTGTTGTTCACATTGGTGAGATCCTGCAGGCCTTAAATTCTTACCTGTGTGAAGTGCCAATTTGACTCTATCTGGCCTGAACATAAAAATGAATATTTTACACAAGATTTGCAGGCACTCTGCATGCTATCATGAAAATAAATGTGCTCTTCATATTTATCGAGGTAAGAAATCTGTATCCTCGAAGCAAAGCTGTAATAGAGTTTATCAGGTAATGATACATGCGACTTTTCTAACAGCTGCTGCTCAGTGAAATCCTTTCAGTCTCACTGGGATTCGGATCCAGATACCCAAAGGGAAAACCAGCACACTCACCTTCAGGTTGCAGCCTGCTCCAAGGCACTTAACCTTGTTATCCATGGCAGATCTGAGCTGTAGCCAGAGGTTACTCACACCAGGGCCCCAGCCCACAGCACAGACTTATATAAGACTGATTTTAAAAAGCCATTAATACACGACTCTAACAAAAGACACCCGAGTGAATCAGACTGTGGTCCTCATTTTTGCCTTTGAAAGGCAAGGCAGCAGTGTGCAGGATCACCCTGCAGCACTGGGCCATGTGATGCCATAGTACCATACACTGCACCCCGGCAGGATGGAGCTCCTGAGAAAGCACAACCTGGCCACAGCAGGGCCAGTCTCTCTCCCTCTGTGGCCTCAGGAAGCTGCCTGAGTGCCCAGCCTCAGGAGAAGGCAGAGACTGAGATGTTGCACTGAAGGCTGGAGCAGCATCCCTCAGCAGGAAGGAGGAGGTGAGAGGGGAAGGCAGGCATGGGTCAGGCTCTGGGGGCACTGCTGGAAGCAAAAGCAGGGGAAATGCAGGAAAGACAAAAAGCAAGCAGAAGCTGTTTGCAATGAGTCACTTGAGTTTTGTGGCCATTTTAAAGTCATGTAACTCAGTTAAATGTTTATAGTTCAAAAGCCAGACTAGATTAGTGGTGTTTGCAAACCAACTCAAATAATTTCAATCAGTAAAAAAAAAAATTATAATAACAAGCTGTGTTTGATGACATTTCTCTAGTAGAACAACCAGTCAAAATTATTCAAGTCTTTTAGTATGAAATACAAGCAACTTTCCTAAAGACAAATACCATCTATTGAGCTTACACAAGTCTCCTTCACCTGCAGGTACTAAGCCTTCCTGCTAAAGATGAAGTAATTCCTAAGACTCGCCAAACACCTCTTCTCCAGCCTGTGTCTCTGCTGTCTTCCTCTGGGAATTCCCTGTTAATCCATGGAGGGTCACTGGGCACATGGAAGCACAGAGGTTCTTTCTTAGCAATCAGTTTTTCACAAAGTGTGTGGAGTTGAAGACAGCTCTTTCAGTGAAGCCAGTTCACGTGGCCAAGAGGGAAAACTAGATTTCAGATGTGCAGCTCCCCAAATCAGCTGTCATTCCTACAAATTAAAATTATTCACTCTGTAGATTTACCAGATTGTAAATAATACCTGATGTCCTTGCCATACCTCATCATCTTTGAAAAGTCACAGAGATTAAGGAATCCCCAAAACTGAAGAAAGGCAAATGTTCCACCTGTTTTTAAGAGGCCAAAATGAAGATTCAGGGAATTATAAACCAATCAACCTCATTTTGGTTCCTGGGATGCTGGAACCAAAAAGATGGAGTAAGTCCTCTTGTAAGACATTTCTGGGCACAGAAGGAAAAGGTGATTGGTGAAAGGATGGATTTACCAGAGCCAAGTCATGTCTGACCAGCCCAGGTGCCAGCTATGGCAAAAAGAGTGGACTTGAGGAGCAGTGGATGTCTTTTGCCTTAATTTTAGCAAGGTTTTTAACATGATGCCAAGTCCTGAGCGAAGGAGCGAACAATGCATTGCAATGATACGGGTAAGGGACTGTCAGGCTGCAAAGCAGATCTGCTGGGAAGGACCTGGGAGTATTGGTAGATGATGAGCTGATCATGAGCAGTGTGCCCTAGCAACAGAATCCTGGGCTGTACTAACAGGAGCTAGTACAACAGGAGTGAGCATCATTAGTAGATCAGAGGAACAACTACATCTATCTAGTCAACACTTTTTAGACCACACAATTTTACACTCAGTTTTGGGCCCTTGGTATAGGGAAATAAATAAATTAACTGCAATGAATTCAACAGAGGACTGCAGGGAAGGTCAGGGGCTGGTACTCTCTGTATGAGAAGAGGCTGAGGGAACAGGGCCTGCTCAGCCTGGAGATGAGATGACTTTTGGCAGGGCTAGTTGCAGTCTTCCAATTCCTTTCAGTTGTTGTCAAGAGAACAGACTCAGGCTTTTCATAACGGTGCACAGCAGGAGGAAAAGAGACAACAGACAAACTGAAATACAAAAAAGTGTTTCAGACTGGGTATAAGAAGGAAAAAAAATGAACATTGGGACAGTGAAGCATTGGAACAGGTTGCCCAAATAACTTGTGCCCCCTCCAACTTCAGAGGTTTTCAGGATTCAAGCAGAAAAAGCACTAAGTAACAGGGCCTGACCTCACAGTTAACCCAGCTTTGAGCAGGAGGTTGGAATTGCAACTGAGGTACTTCCTACCTGAATTCTTCTATGGTTTTATGATAGTCAAGACAGCTAGACAAAGTGGGTTGGGTATGTGTGCTCATATCCACTGATAAGAAACTGCAGCTGCAGTGTAGACATACTCTAAAGGGACATAGGAACACAAACCTTCCCAAAGCCAGTAGGGAGCATGCTGCTCAGCCAAGACTTCTTGAAACCACTGAACAGGGCCTGAGGAGCCAAGCCTCCACATCTTCCTCAGAGGAGCACCTGTATTGGCAAAGGTTGATAAGACTGGATGGAGACCAACTATGGGTACAACCCACCCTCCTGAGTTTTGATTATGAACAGTGAAAGACACGAGCTTGACTGCCCTGACTGAGTTTGCTGGAAAATGTCATAGGAAAAGCATGCTTTTATTTGCAATTGGAGTTAATCTGATGTGGACTTAGTGAGACAGAATAGAAAAAGATGTCATTATTTGTAGGGACATTTTTTGGTATGAACTACATTTTGACACTGAAGTTTACATATGCCAGAAGAAATTTATGAATGCAATACACGTCAACCCTCATATTTATTGATCTTTTACCACCTGCATCTCAAAATAGAGGCAAATATCCAATTGTGTCTCCCCTTTTTCATATAGTCCCATTTGGAAACTGATAAATAACCATGTTGTCAGCTATGAACTCCACCCTTAGGAGAGATGACTTACATACAGGAGCACAGAAAGGCCCTTTCTGGAGAAGAGGCTGGCACATGCAAGGACTTATTCTCAAAGACTTCCACGTGCTCAATGAAGATGGGTAGAAATCAGGTCTAAACTGTTTTCTATCATGGCTGTTTGGCTTTCCTTGGTCACAACAATAAAAATCTTTGCTGTATCAAAATATGTATAATTACATGCACAGAAGTCACCAGCATACTGGGAGACCTTTGTAACATTTGCAAAGCAGCTTAATATCTTCAGAAGTTACAGCTGCAAAGGGTTCCCACTATTAGCTTCCTTTTGCAATTTCAGTCATGTTGGGTCCCAAGAGTTTTCAAGCCTTTGTTTACTGCTGTTTGTAGCAGTTGCCATGCAGTTTATTTGGATCTGTTTTTAATGTACCTGCCAGCCAAAACCCAATACCAGACTCAGAAGCCCTGTCTCCAGCTCTGGCAGTGTGCTTGGCCCAGCCTTCTTCCCTGACACTCTGTGGCAAGGCTTGGACTGAAGGCTGGCCACAGACAAGAATAGCAGTTAAATTAAGAGCAGAGGAAACATTGCAGTCAATATTTGTAGCCTGAATTTTCTTCCAACACTAATGTTCCTGGAGCGCAGGAAACAGTTAATGGAGGCTATTCACTTTCCAATTTTTAGTACTGAAGTAACTCTCAGAATAATTTTGACATTTATTACCTTCAACTTCTTTAATAATGATTTGGTATGAATGTTATTAAACTCCTAGTCTGGACCTTAATGCAATTTAATTATAACTTAAAATCCTTATATTCAGCATACTGAAAACCAAGCCTGTAGGAAGAAACCTTGTCATACCCTTATTAGCATTAGCTTGAGGCTGGGGTCAATAGAAGGTGTGAATATGTTATTGACATCTATTGGCAATAGTCTTCAGCAGTTTTGGCCTGTGAAGTATTGACTGAGTCTTGGGCACTGAGTTTTTTGCATTATTAACTGCAGCAATAGGCATTATAGATAAATTAGAGAGGTAACAGAACTTCCACATGACTGGCTTGGGCTTTGCCTGGTGCAGACCTAAAGTGTGCACAAAAAGGAACAGTCACAGAAACACTCTGCTTTGCTCACTGTCAGGAAAAGTATCCGCTTGAGCCCTGCTTCCACAATGGAAGGTGAGAAAATGCCAACAGGACAAGGAAGAGGGACACCAGGCTGCTGCCTCCTTGGGACAGAGAAAGGCCCAAGAGGAGGGAAATTGAGATCACCTGCCAGAGAGCAAAAAGAAAAAGTGCCTGTTGAGGACCACACTCTGCTGCACTCAGAAAAAACTTCTGTCTGTTCATCAGCTGCAGAAAGCAAAATTGTATTACAATGCTCTGTTCGCATTGGGTGGGGTTAAATTAAATTTGTAGGAAGACTATGGAAAAATGAATGGTTTTGTGGGGAGGGTATGTATGAAATTGCAAAGTGGTGGGTCCAATGATGAATAGTAACGTCTCGATTTGAAAAAAGAGTGAGTTTAAAAGGAGAATTAACTAATTAATGATGGAACATATCCATGGCACAGAACATGTCCAGGGGCCAAGGTAAAGAAAGAATAGAATGAAACAGCATCTCTTCACCTTGGAAAACCTCTATATGATCTGCAACTGAACTGAAAAAAGTCTACATTTAGACCAAAGAAACTATACTTTGCTAACTTCACTACTTCTTTTAAAACTTATCTTCAGACATCATAAAGTTAAAAAGTGTGGCATAATTTTTGTTGAGGAAAAAAGTCGCTGTAGGATGTAGCATTAGCTGGGATTACAATCCCATTTGCTGAATATTAGCACTACATAATTCCATACCTTGTTCTTTGATCTAGTTATGGTAATCAAAATGGAAACACTTCTTTCAGATAATGCCCCAGCCCGATGTTTATTAGCATCTTACTATAAGAAAAAAGGAAACTTTTGTAACAGGAAAAAATAGTGCATTTTTATTATGTAATGGATACTACTAAAAATTGTGACATGTTTCAGAGTGGAATTAAGCCCACAGAATAAGGTAATTTAAGTGGAAATTCACCATAGACAAACCTTATTATCAAAGATATCCGCTATTTTGCTGCTACTGAGAAAATTTTTAGGAGATTTTTGGAGATAGATTATAAATTTTTAATTACTGCAATGCTCACTTCTATGCCATCTCCCTCTCAACTACAGTTTTGTGTATTTTAAAAACGGTTTCATGCCAGCGAAATTGAATTAATCCTACATTGCCTCCCAAAATTAAATGTGATGGATTGAGATGCTTAAAAGAGATACTCACACCTGCTGTTGGTGATTACTTTCCCTTTTCTGATTAAATGCTTGACTTGTCCAGAGTGCTGAACTAATTAAACCAGATGCAACAGCATACATTTCAAGCCACAGGACAGCAGCTTTTATCAGGCCCATCTTTTACCTTTATTATTAATTTGTTGAGTAAGATTCTATGAACGTGTTATATATTCAAGACCATGAGAAACAGTTTACAATTCTACTACAAAATATCCATACTGAACAAAACGAAAAAGCAATCCCATAAGCCCTGATATATTATGTAGTATGGCTATAGTAAATGATACCATGCACTATCACCATGACCTCATTGTTTTGGCAGCAATTGTTTCACCAATAAATAATTCAAAGAGTAGCTAATCGCTAGTTTAAAGCTGGCATACAGATCCTTCTTTTTCTGATGACCACCTGAAAATTTTTTTAAGTTACAGCACATCTTTCACATTTTCAACACCAACATAATTTTTCTTCCAAGTTTAAGACAAAAATTAAGATCTGATACATTTTTTTCATCCAGCTGTTAAGACCCTCGAGTGCATACCAAAGTCTCTGCTTATCCTTTCAAACGCTACACAGAGTAATTCCCAGCAGTAAGTTCTGTATTTTCTAAACTTTAACAAATTCCTCCGGAATAAGGAAACACTTGACCTTTCTTTTGCCAATGTGTTTGTATTTCAGGACGCACGCTGTAAAGACAAGCCATTCGATTAGGTGAAGCAGGAGGAAGGAAGCGAACCCGACACCTGTCCCCAGCCCGTCCGCACCGGCGGCACCTCGGCCCGCTCCAGCGGCCAGCACGACGGCTCTTACATTAATTCCTGTCCGCGTCCTGTGCCAAGCTACCCCTCCGAATGTTAAACCTCCGCACAGGGATGCACCAAGCGCAGCTGAGAGCTCTGAACAAGAACCGGTATTTTTGAACGCCTCGGCGAGCGAGGGGATGGATGAGCGACAGCGCTCATCTCATGGGTCGGGCTGAGCCCCGCAGAGTGGCGGCGCAGGGGGGGCTCAGCCCGGGCACGGTCCCGGGCACGGCTCCCGCCCGCCCCGCCGCCGTCCAGCCCCGCCGCTCTCCCCGCCGCATCCCGGGCTGACGCCCCCGGCGGGGCAGGTGCCGGGCTCACCGAGGTGCCGGGCTCACCTGTGGGGTCCAGCACGGCCAGCGGGCCCGGCACGGCGGCGCCGGGCGGCGGGGCCATCACGTCCCGCAGGAGCTCGCCCCGCTCTGCTCGGCCGGGCTCCGCTCGCTCGGCGGCCGGCGCTGCCCGGGAGCGGCGGGTCCGCCCCGCGGGGCGCGGCGGGGCCGGGGCGGGGCGAGCGGCGCTGCCCCCGGAGCGGGGACCCGGCCCCGCTGCCGCTGCCGGTCCCGCCGACCTCGGGAGGCACGGACCGGGGCTTTCCTTTTCCTGCTTCTTTCGTTCTGTGTCCTACCCGTGTCTCAGCTCCGGCATCACTTCTGGATTTCTTCTCGGCCAGTTTGACACCTGGTGGAGATCAGAATTGTCCCAAACTTTCCTTTCAGCTTTCCTCTTCCCATACAAAATATATTTGTAAATAAAAATCAGAAATAAAATACAACAGCAGCCGGAAATACTAATTAAATTATAAAAGCTGCCATCTCAGAGACATAGGTTAAGGCAGATATAGGCTAAGATAGGAAATGCCAATAATCAAGAGATGCTTGCAAGGCTGTTCTTTTTCTTACATGGTGCCTATCAATTTCTCAACCTCACTGTCTCAGTTTTTATTCCTTCTGCAAATTCTGACACTTGTCCTGCTGCTGCCCAAGAACTGCCAACTGTTGCTTCTAAAGCTACTGACTGCAGGGTTGTGTGACTTCTGCATACAACTGAAAAGAAATAGCCAAAGGCACTGTGCTGTTTTGGTGTCCTCTTCCTTTTGCCTGACTTCCCTATAGCAGAGAACATCATAATTTTTTTTTGTGAAAAAATTGTTTTCACAAATTGTGAAAAATGTTTTTGATAGGCCGCCAAATGCTTTGCTGATAGTGTTCTCCTACTTGCAAAAAGCACAACTCTACTTCACATTCTTGTTTTTCTTCTATTCCAACCTCTAAATGGATATGTATACATGTATTTAAGTTCTTCAGTCTTTGGCAGATTTCCCCAGGAAATGCTTTGATCAAACAGACAACTTTCTCAGGTACTACCCCTGTAGTCTATGAAGATAAGTAAGCCAGGAGCTAAGGCCAAACACAAATCCACTTTTTTCTCTTTGCATCCTCTAACCTGAAGAGGTAGAAGAAAGGAGAAAAAATAGGGTAGAGGTACTATTTGTACTATTAATTACTATTTTTAATAGAAATTAATGAGGTAATACATTGAGAAAACAGATGGTGATGGTACAAATAAGAAATTTGTTTGAAAGTGGTAGTGGATAAGAGTGATACAAATGCCCCAAAATCTGGTAAAGACTCTCAGGTTTGGGAATGGCTATGAATAAAAGTTTTCATCAACAGTAAATAACAGCAAGGTTGGGGAAGACTTCCATTCCCTAGACAGCTGCAAGACAAAGACCATAACACAGCATGTATTATTTAGTCTGATGGGAAATAAACCTTTTATATACCAGCAGTCACTGATCAGACTCAACAGCCTAAAGGGAAGCTGTTCTATAATTCTTTTCAACAAAATATAAGGATATTATAAATCCTTTAAAAAATAATTTGATTATAGAAAAAAAATCTTTGATGAATGACTAGCATTATTTACTGCAAATTTCTTGAGAATCAAGAATAGATATACAAGAATATCCTGCAGTCCTGAATATGAGAGGGCAAAGATTAAGGAACTATGAAAAATGGTTGGTGAGGCTGCATGGACCTAGCATTTGAGCGTGGAAGAATCATGGACTTACTTTAAGTCCAAAATGGAAAATCCTGTATAGCACTTACATCCCATAAAAGAGGTTAGAATAGATCAAGAATAATTGTGGAGCTAGTGGATAAGTAACTACCTGAAAAGGAATGAACCTACTGGAAATAGAAGTAAAGTTTGCTGAGTTGGAAACTGCAGGATCAGAGAAAAAGAATGGATAAAAATCTAGCTGAACCAGATGTTGCAAAGAAATGGAAAACAAATAACAAAGAATTCTTCAACTACAGAAATAGAAGTGATTCAAAGAATCAAGACATAGTGCCAGGGATGAGATGAAGGCTATTCCAAATATCGAATAAATACATTGCCTCAGTTTTCAATGAAAAGCAAAAATTAAGGTGAGGGTATTTACAGAGAGCATAAAGTAAGCAAGATAATGTAAAAGATAATATTAGCAGATGTGAAGTGGAAGCATAAGTTAGGCTGTTTCTTGTGACAGATCCTGGAAAATCGCACCCCAAATACTGAAAAAACTGTTATCTATCATGTCAAGTCCTGAGCAACACTTTTGATAAATCAGTGAAGTTGGGGTTGAAGCACTGCTATTGGAGACTGTTGGAAAACAGGAAACCTGTCTTCTAAAAAGGCAGAGAGAAAGAGACAACAAGAATTCTGTGCCCTGTTAATTTGACTTAGAAAATTCTTAGAGGTAAGTGAAAAATGAGTTCAGCTGCCTTATGGTTCATCAAAGCTAGCTCATGTCAGACTACCAAGATGTTTGATAAGGTAGGTGATTCCTCAGGCAAAAGCATTGCAGTGAAGCAAATCTGTCTGGATGTCTACACATTAATAGGGTCCTTTGGAGGAAAAGTCTTAACATGGAGAGGACAGCTGCAAGTGTAGGTCAACATCAGGTATGGGAATTGCAAACGAGAAGCCAAGATAAAGGCAGGCTGCCTGAGGTGCACCACAAGGACCAGTCTGGAGGCAAGATCACTGATGTTGTTGGGTTTAAGGAGTGCATATCTGGTCATGAAGTGTGTGGCCATCACAAAGCTGGCAGGCACAATTCTATTACTGCTATCACAGTTGATGTTACTGAGGGCAGTTGGGAGCAGGAGCATATTAGCATGTTAAAAATGTGTTGAAATGGAACTTACATACTTAAAAACTATCAGTGAGAGCTTTTACTATAATTTTGGAGTCCCCCCCATTTCAGAGAAATTGAGGAAGGATCACTACATGATACCAATGAGAATATTGCTAAACAGGTATGTTCTGGATGCATTATGTAATCATTATTAATTAGCTCAATGCATTGTAAGTATGACAGTACTTCTTTTTATATTTATGTTGCTGAATGTTTCCAAAGCCAAAAAAATTGTGGGTTTTTTTCACCATTTTGATGTGTAACTTGGAACTGAATTTTCTTATTTAGTATTCTTAAGATCTTTGTTTCTTAGATGCCAGGCTCATGTATCTTGTTCAGATGTCAAAATTAAATAATTTGCTAGGTTTGTGCCCAAAAGGAGTTCCCACACTCCAAGGTTAGGCTGGCAAGGGCTGTTATGAGTTCTTGTAATATATGTGAATTTGTGGCATATTTATTGAGATAATGTTGGCATTCTCACCCAAAAAGTGCCTTGTCAACACTAAGCCTGAAGGCCTCCATCATGTCCTTGATTTCTTCTCCTTCTTTACTGTGGCACACTGCAGGTTTGAAGGATTTTTGCCCTTTTTTCCTACAGGTCATCATTATGGTAGCACATTCTTTGGAACTGAGGGTGGTAACTTGTGAGATTTTGATCCTATGTGTTCCTAAAGTATTCTCTTTTTATTTTGAACATGATCAATCTGTTTGGTCTTTCTGTTCAGGTCATGTTTTCTAAGCTGCTTTCCTCTAGCCTCTGTGTCATCACCCTCTTTGTGGGCCACATCTTTCTTCAAGGGTGATGCACAATGACTGGGCAATATTCACAGAATCACAGGTTGGAAAGGAGCACAGTGGATCACCTGGTCCAACCTCCCTGCTCAAGCAGGGTGATTCTAGAACACATTGCCCAGGATTGCATCCAAACTGTTCTTCAATATCTCCAGTGTGGGTGACTCTATAACCAAAACAATTCTAACAGCATAATTCCTCCAAAACACTCAGCAGTTTCTCTCAACTTTATATTCTCTGCAAATTTAATGTACTTTATATCCAAGGCCATCAGTGGCTGTGCTGAACAATACCAGACAGCATCTCACCACTTTCCATCTTCTAGGACCATTGATAGGTATGACTCTCCAGCTACTTATTTCATCTCTTCTGCACTATTGTAATTTACAATAGTGTTTCTCTGTAAAGAGTCTGGTACAGGCTCAGAAATCAGTCACAGAGACTACTAAGTGTGAAGCAGCTTAGATGGCCCCAATGCTCTCAACTCTTTGCCACAGTACTTGGACTACTGCTGTATTCCTCAGAAAGTCTGGGAACTGTCTCCTCCTCTCAATATTTGAATGCCCAGCAGAAACGTAAGGCAGTCATTGCTGAGGTGAAATTCAGGATGCTCAATAAGCTGCCTTGCCCAGTCACACAGGGTCATGGCAGCAAGGCAAGTAAATTCCCTTGGTTCATAGTATATAAATAGTATTTATTGGCATGGTTACTGGTAGTCCCTTGAGAAGTACATTGCCTTAGTTCAGCTGAGCAGTACAAGGGAATCATGCAGGAAGTGAAAGGAACAACTGAAGTAGCCTTGAGGTTGAGATAAATGGCCACTGAATATTTGACTAAAATATGGCTATTAAAAGACAATTTCTGGGCATTCTCTTTAAAAATTCTGCTTCCTGGTGGCAGTCAGTATCCAGGGTGTGTTTTATTATCACGAGATTTAAAAGATTCTGCCTGACTTCTTTAAAAGGGACTTGAAAAACTAAAGCTATTTACAGCATTGTTCAGAGGCATTGGAAATAAGTGATTCACACATTCATTTGTGGTATATATTTGTCAAAATCAGATTTAAATTCTTTAAATGCCTTCAGTACACTTTTCATCCACAAATTTGTGCAGTCAGTTTTTGAATTCTGTAAACTTTTAGCATTCACAAAATGTTGTAACAAGGAGCTCCATGTGTGCTGTGTGAAGACATGGGATATCCCAATGGGAACAAGAGGCAGACTGAAAAGAGCAAGATAAAAGTCAAGTTAAATGTCAGGTATATTTAAAATCATAGGAGAATATACCTGAGGACAGGTACATGGCCCTTACAAAAACACCTCACAAAAACACCCCAACAAAACAGCCAGCAAACAATTGCTACATGATCCCAAAAGCCGTTGTGTTGTTTATTTATTAATAAAGCTAGATAATGAAAAGTGTGAATAATGTACTGGAGACCATTCTTGTGCTGTAGCTCATAACCATATCAAGACAACACATTTCTGAAAACTGAAGTAAAGAGAAGGTTTTCAGAGAAGTACCTGTTTTTGAAATATTGTCATACTGATAGAGCCCAAGTTTATATAAGCTGCATATGTACTTCTGCAACATGATTAATAAAGGCGTGTTTGAGAGGTACCAACAATAACGCATCAGAAGCATGACTGAAGAAAAAGCAAAAAAAACTTGGTTGGTATTGTGAATAGTTACATTAGTTTGTATATGGGTAAAAATGTCTACACAGAGGTATTTATACCAGTCCAAACAGGAACAGATCATCAATTTTTGGAATGCATGAGGAAATTCCTTTGGAAAATGCCTCTTGAATTTCAAAACTATTCCATTACCAAAAGAATAAATCAATCTGGAATGCAGATGTAGTAGTGAAATTTTTATAACAGGCATAATTTCAATTACACTTCTTAGTAGTTAACATAAAGTTTGATTATTTTTCCTAGCTCAAAGCATCTTAAAAATTCCTTGGATGACACAGTGAATTATACTATCCCTTCAAATTAAGTTTTTTGAAGCCCAGAAGTAAGTGAGACACGCTGTACATTTTCTCATGTCAGTTGGTGCCTTATTTAGTCCGGTGCCCTCCATCCATGACTGCTGCAGTGACACAAAGTCAAGGACAATGTGTAGTACACTCTCAGTGAGGGGAGAGAGCTCCTTGTGCCTCACTTGTCCCATCCAGCAAGGTTGTTCCCTCCATATATTCTGAGCAGCTTTGCTTGGTTGAGTTTTAAGTCTCACTTACAAAGTTCTCCTTTGCTTGACAGGTAGTTTCACAAGTTTAATGGAAAATGAGGAGAGTCAAGAGCCAAGTTCCACGCTGACAACCCCTCAAGAGCTGTAATGTACCACAACATTTGTCAAACTGATCTCCTAATTATTTTACTGATGTACTCCTTTAACTTCAAGAACTCACCGTACTCTTCATAAACTCTGGACAATGAAATACGGAATTAGAGCCATATTCTGACATGCACTGCAGTTTCCTCTGAATCAAAAACGTCTTGGTAAGGAGAACAGCAAAGTCTGTAGAAGGTGGTAGGGTGGGTCAGCTGGGAAGAAGAGAGAAGAGGCAGAGGGTGAGCAGGAACAAGTGGGTCAACCTTTGAAGCTGTTCTAGAAGAAAATCTACCAGCCATGGAGACATATCCCAGTAATGTCGAGTGAGTTTCCTTCTCCCTCTCAGAGGGTCCTTAGGAACCCCCTACCTATTTAGAGGGGAATATGCAGGCTCTTACTGCAGTCCAGCGTTTCAGCATTTTCACAGCACTAACATCCATTGAAAAGATCACAACTGCAGCATTTCTTTTCACACATGAGAGAAGCAACTTGCCAGTGCTTACAATTGTGCTTGTGTTTAGGATTTAATAAAGATAAATAAACAGAAGAGAGACCATAAAATCTGACTTGGAGGCTGGGTCCTCCTGCAGGACATTGTGTGATGCTGGCGGGAGGGGGGGTGTGAAGATTCCTGGCTGCTTGGCAGAATAAGGCAGTGAATGAGATTAATCACTGGAATTTAGCTGGAGACAATACAGGACATGCAAACAGCAGGTGACTTCTGAGTGTCAGATCCAAGGTTGTTCAGCTAGAGCAGTGACTTAGAGTGGCCACTGCTTTAGCTCAGCTGCACCTTCAGCCCTGTAAGGGTCACCTCTACACCATCCCACTTGTGCCTGTACCCATGCTGGCTCAAAAACAGCTGAGGAACTTGGCCTTTACTTTTAAAAGGGAGGACAATCCTCTGTTCCCTGTTGATACTTCTGTGGGAAAGAAATTCTTCCATTAAAAGTTAAAATGTCAGCACTCTGTCTTTCCAATGCCTAGCTTGGTTCATTATGGCAGCACAAAGGAAGGGCTACAGCCTAGTTTATTTCTTCTGCTTGATTTGAAAGTACCAGAATTAATGGTGCATATGGTGACATGGGCTGCTTGTGGAGATAAAGAGGAGATGTAGGGTTGAAATTAAAAAAGGTGACAGGTTTTAAAATGCATTCCCTACCATCAGGGCTAAGACACTTTCAGCAGCAGTTCAAGCTTATATGTACTTTGTTTTGTAAAATGCTATGTCAATAAAGAAAAAAGAGTTAAAAGTAGCTGGTGGACCAGGACTTGCTGCCAGGGAGACTTAACTGTCCAGGAGATGGGCTCTGGCTTGCTGCCATGGATGTTTAGACATACAAGAAGAAGATGGAAGATGTGGAGCCATTGCAGCACACAGTGTTTCACAAAGGAGAAAAGCATAGCAGAAAATATTATTTGGAGATTTTTAATAGTGTTCTCCTTCCCTGGCCCTTCCCCATCCTTTTTTTTACAGCTCTAAGGCCCTCGTATTCAGAGTGGTTAAGTGGAACATGCTACATATCTTCTTTTATTTCCTTTTGACCTCATTGTCCAAAGTATTCTGTGAAATTCCCACATTTTGATGCTAATAATAGAAATAAACTCAATCTAAGAAGCACTTCTATGTTTCTTCTGCCCCTAATTTTTTTGTTTCCTTTGGGTGACAGTCACAGACACTTCTCCTGACACAGAGCTGTCACTTAAGCAGCAGAGTCCCTGTGCCTTGTGTGGTTACACCACAAACCCAATATTTTCAACAGGACAGGACAGCACACACAAGAAACCAAGAGAAACCTCTCTAAGCTGAGAAGATCTAAGCCATGAATACATGCTGAGACTGGATTAAAATGACCAAGAGTTAGGCTGGTATCTGCAAGGCTTGCATCCTCAGTAATAAGACCCCTTTCCTGTCCGTGCACCCCCACAGATGGAGCCCTCAAGTCACCACATGTGTTTTGTGCAGAGGTGAAGAGGGTGCTCCTGTAGGAGCAGGAAAAAATCAAAGCTCTTCAGTCTTGCTTGCTCTCCGTGGAGAACTTTCTGCTACCCTGGAATAAAGCTCTGCACAGGGGAGCGGGAAGGTCAGCTCAAAATGTGACAAAATGCTGTGGGATAGGAGGAGTTGTGGGCTCTCCATGTGCAGTCACTGAAGAGAGCTCCTTTTCAGTTCTATTAGTGTTCTATTCCTCCTCAGCACACAAACTACAGCACTGGGTAGCAAAATAAGAGATATCCTTTGCCTATGGATGTATGAAAGCAGATACACAAGAGAAATAGAATGAGAGCAGAAAATCAGTCTCCCTATTATGCTTTTCCAGTGTCAGTGAAAAAAAGTCATTGAAATATAGGTGGGGAAAAAGTAGAGTGAGAGGTGAAACTGTGTGGGCTGGATACACTGAAACACCTGCTAACATAAATGTGCAAATTGAGCCCAGATTCGTGCTTGATTTCGTAGACTTCTGAAGGAAAAAATAGATTGTATTTGGAGATGAGGTGACTTTATAGTAAACAGAAACCGTGATAAATGGGACATTCCTTTTGCCTCACAGACCATGTATGGTGGTTTACATCTGATAACTTTATACACTCTCATGACAGTTCATTCAAATAAGCAAGGACTTAAAGTGGAAAGTAGCTATTACTTGGGTTTGCCTTCAAGAACCCTTACAGGTCCTTCCCAGATTTTGATCAAGACATCATTTCCCAGGCTGATTCCCTTAGACACTGCAATTTCTTGGTTCCAGCATAAATGCAACAGCAACAGATGATTCACAGATTTCTGGCCGTTTTTCCTGAGCATCTACAAGACCATGATTGTTTATCTGTGTATTGAGATTTTGTGTAGGTTGATAAGGAAAATAAAGCTGCAATAAATTTAATTTTTTTTAGTAAGTTATCTTCAAACATCATTTCTTTTTTTCCTAGTGGATTTGTTGTGCAAATAATGCAAGGAACTTTTAGAAAAAGATGCTGGCCTCTTTCAGTAGAATACAACACTGAATATTTATTTATGCTAATATTTACATATCTTTCTCTTTCCAAGAGCACATGGATATTACCCAGTTTTCATAAATAACTGTTATGCCATGTCAGTAGTATGTCTTTATTATTATGATCTGCTATATCTTCCAATCGTCTGTGAAACTCTGAGTTGATAAAACAGAGAATATATCTTATCACACAGTTCTGTAGCATCTTGATTTCCTATATATATTTTTCAGGTCACATCTGAAAGTGTTGTTTTTTAAATTATTTTTGTTATAAATTAAGCCATTGAAATAGATACTGAAAACTCTTGTCACAGCAACCTTGTAGACATCTGCTTAATATCCTGTCCTGCAGTTCATCCCTTTGACTTCCATGGACACCCCTCCAGCAACTCTACTGTACTGTGAGGAAAGCAGATCCCTCAAACCAAGTTGCAAATTCTTCTGCCTTCAAGGTGGCCAGTGGGCTTCAGAGGGTGTGTAAAATATTTAAATGCCCCTTGAACACAGCTCAGTGCAGAATTGGGTCCTCTAATATTAAAAGCTTTCTATTTTCACAATCTATACAGAAAGGACGGTTTGAAGTGAAGTAATAAGGTTTTATTGGCATGACTGGGAAAATGCCTGAGCTACTGGTCTGTGGCCAAGGCCTGGAGGCATCCAGACAGGCCATGCAGAACATGTACCATCTCCCAGCATCTAAAGGGAATAGCAGATGGTGATAGGAAAAAGGTACTCTTTGCAAAGATACTTAAACTGTGCTAAGGACAGTTTTCACTGCCTTACTACAGAGCCATCTCCCTTACTACAGAGCACAAAAGAGTCTGGAAGCTACCTGGTAAGTTTCTGACTTCCTTGACAATTATTTCTAACTGCTTTTCCATGTGCAGTAGTACCTTGGTGTTAGGAGCTGTGCCATCTGTCAGAAGATCAGCTGTAAAGGTGGGAATCTCCATTTCCATGTGCACAGAGCCCTCAGTCCTGGCTTTGTAGCGTGTTGTGATTCCAAGGAAAGGATACTACACTGCCTTGCTGCCTGAGTCACAGGCAGGGACGGGAAATGCTGTGAGGCCAGGCAGAAAATAATTGTGTAGATGGAGCCAGTGAAAAATCTATCTCTGGGAAAGGAGCATTTGCTGAGAGCTCATGGTGATGGGAGGGCTTTGCTTGTTCAGCCTCTGTGCAGCAGCAGTTTGGAATTGTCAGGAGTTTACAGTGTCCACACTAGACCCTGAGGATATTGATAAGTGGGACAGGGTGCAGATGAGGCTGCAGAAATGCCTAGTGAATGAAATGTAACTTCACACAGCTGAAACTGTCACACTGCCATAACTCCCTTATATAGGCATATCTATTTCTATTTAAATATATGTACAGGCATGCTCACATGTCCCAGTAAAATGTGTTGTTGGATTCATAAAAACATGAACTATACCATAAGTCCTTGGCTGGCCTCAGAGCAAATGCAATTTCTTCTAACTGTAAAACTGAATTTACTTTGACTTTTTCTTTATTAATTGATCCTAAGTTCTACACATATATTTGTTACCATAATTAATCCTAAGGATACAATTTGAGAAATAACCTGATGGCTCCCAAGCCCAAGGTTTCAGCCTGCATTGTAGAAAACATACCTGCTCCTGCCCCTGTGCCTCTGCAACTTGCCCAGGAAAATAAAAATTTGAGGATCAACTCAAATAACAATTGGACATTCCTCATATGCTATTGTTTGCTCATCAATACACGTTTATTCAGAGAATAGCCATTTCTTGAGTATCTGTGCAAACCAAAACCTCACCCACACAAATGTTATAAACATGTAACAGAAGATACACATTGAGCAGTTAAGAAGAACAAACCAGCCAATCTTGAAACTGGAACCTTGCAGTAATCCTGAATTAGAATCACAGAATCATTTAGGTTGGAAAGACCACCAGGATCATTGAGTTCAACTCAATTGCCTCAATCTTTAAAAAAAAAGCTGTGATTTTGGGGAAGGATGCAGTTTTGTGGTTCTCTGCATCTGTTCGGCTGCAAAAGACAGGAAGGGGACTAAACGTAGTTTAAAATAGCTGGTTTCTGCATTTGAATAGCCAGATCTCAAACATGCTGTGTTTTGCCTTCATTTTAAATTATATTTGTGCAAAGGTCCAAGTTTGTCAGTAGATGTGATCACAGCTATCAATATATACCAGCTTATTTCAAGTGCAACAGGTTCTTACTGCATTGTCCTTTCATAAAACTTTCAAAAGGGCCTTCATTTCACTGTTAAATTTAGATTTAGTTTCTTTCAAGGTAAAGGCATTCTTCTCTTAGCACAACTCCTTTAGTAATAACTAAGTTTACTGATTCTCTTAGCTCTTGTCAGGGCTTCCTGATCATAGGTCGAAGATGCACATTTCCAATGTCACTTTTTAGTGACTCAAGAGCATTTATGTCTTAAACCAAGTCTGCTTTTATTTTTCATTTCATTTGCATCCGAATTCCTGCTAAGTGTGATGGCATGCATCAGGGAAGTGGCTTCAGTTCCAAGGGCTCTCTATTCTGGCAGTACACTTAGGATAATTCAAGGTTTTGATTCTGGCCCTTTCTCTATACTAAAGCTTTTTTACATTATGTCAGAATTTGGCAGACTTCAAATTAGCAAAATGAAATGACATAAGCCTAAATCTTTGGAAACCAGAACTTCGAACAGGTCAGAACAAAACAAGGGAGGTATTGATGGTGTCCAGGGTTTAGACTGAACACAGGTCTCCTGAACACCCTCAGGGACAGCAAAGTTGGAACATCAACAGAAATCACTCATAAATTGTGGTATTAATGGGAAAGTTATTTATTATCAGCACATTGGAAAAGCTCTCTGCAAGCTGCTGGCAATTATTTCCTCAAATTTTATTCTTACCTTATTATGAGCAGATATCTGAGAGTTAGGGGACAATGGCACACATTGATTCAGATCCCCAGTAACCCTTGGCTGTGGTGAGATACTGAAATAGAAGAGCTTCTCTCTCCTGGATACCTTTGGAACATGTCTCTGGGCAGAAACTCAGCCCCATTTTCATTCATTTGTAGTACAAGAGAGGAGAAATACTGGAGTATGTCCAGAGGAGGGTGACCAAGGTGAAGCCTTGGGTGCCAGACTCAGGAGGAATGGCTGAGGTCACTTGGTTTGTTCAGCTGGGAGAAGACAACGCTGAGGGGTGGCCTCATCACAGTCCAAAACTTCCCCAAGGGCATCAGCAGAGGAGGTACTGATCTCTCTCTGCTGCTCAACTGTAGGACACAAGGAAATGGAATGAAGCTGTCAGGGCAGTTCAGATTAGGAAAAGGTTCTTCTCTGAGAGGATGGTCAGGCCCTGGAACAGGCTCCCCAGCAGTTAGAGCAGAAAGCCTGCCAAAGATCGGGCAACATCTGTTCTTGGTCATATGGCCTGGTTTTAGATAGTCCTGCAAGGAGCAGGGAGCTGCACTTGGTGATCCTTATGGGTCCCTTCCAATTTGAGTTGTTTCTACGTTACATCTGAAATGGTGACCACAAAATCTAACCTGCAAAGACAAAGTCTTTCTGTTTCTTTGACCACTTTAAGTCGTTCTTGAGTATGAGATGCCATAGTCTTCTAGAGTGAGGAGAATCATCTTAAGGATTGGAATTGAAACTACATTGGGGGGTATAAACCACTCTACATGGTCCCTCCTCAGTGCACTTAACATTTGAAATGCCGTGGGCAAAGGCCTAACTCCATATTCTCTGCATAAAAGTCCCTGGACTGCCTGTCTTTCAAAGGTCTGAATTAAACTGGGGCAGAATTTGAAGGATCTTCAGCTCATGGGTAAATCATCTGGTTTACTATGGTTTGAACTAGAGTTTAATTTTTTTGTGTATATCAGATTCCTGACTTGCTCATGTATGTAGTTGTTATCTGAGATAAACACAAGGCCTTTCCAGCTCACTGGGAAAAAAACAATTTAATTTGAAAAAGTATATTAAAGCAGTATGAATTATAAGAATAAAACAAGAGATGAGACCAAGGTTCCCACTATAATGCAAATAGCTTTCGGAAGAAGTCAAATAAAAGTATACGACAATCAGATTTTTTTATGTAGCTCTTTCTGAAGAAAAACATTCAATACTTTTAATTACTACAGAATCTTTATAAATCTAGAGGACTTCCAAACATTTGAACAAAACTGTCTTCATCTGTCTGGAAGATTATGACCACCTGTTGACAGCAAAGCTTCTTCTAACCCAGCCTTCAGAGACTTTAAATTCTTCATGTGTATGCATTTGGGTGTTCAGCTCAGCTCTGGACATCTATGTCTTCCTTTTTATTCCCCTTTCAACTACAGTGGACATAAATAAAAGCATGAAGCATTTAACATGAAAAATTTCCTTCCTACAATATTTTGTTACCTTTTTTACTTCTTACTTAGACTTTTGGTTTTTAACTAGAAGCTGCTTACTCATTTATAACACACAATTTTCTTATTCTATTAAAAATGTTCTACACAGAATCCTACATTTCCCCTACCAAGCAAGAATGCCTGATCTTTAAATATTACCCCTTCATCTATTTATATATGACAGCTCTTTGTGGAAACTTCTTTTCACATAGAATTAGTCTGCTGCTTATTTGCTGTACATGCAGCACCCAATATGTACTGATTTCTCATGTGAGGATAAAAGGACCACAGTCTGCTTTGGAAAGCCTAAACCCAAGGAGAAACACAAATGGAAAGAAAGGAAATGGGACATGAAAATCTTAACTTGGTGCTGCTTACTCAAGAGGTTTTAATTTTGATTTTCCCATCTGGAAATGTGGCTGAAGCAGTCATGCTGCCTGTGAGTGTCTTCTGGGAGGTGTTTCACTAAAAATTTTTTAACCCTGGCCCAAGAAGGATGCCTGGACTTCAGCTCAGAGCACATAACACAAGTGGCTCTGAGATGTTTAGGGTGTACCTGTGTGAGGGCAGGCACAGACATGAGGTACCAAGTGTCACATGGGACAAGAGGCCAAGACAAGACCTTGGCAGGGAAGGAGAATGCTAGAGGAATGATTTAAGAAGAGGCAGGTGGGAGACAGGTAATAAACGCTCTGCTGTTTTAACTCCTCAAACAGCAACTGTGCTTTCAGCAAGACATAAATTGACCCCATCCTTATAGTGACTTTACAAATAAACAATAGCTTTTTAATTAATTGCACAGTGAATAAGAGAGAAATGAGCGCTTCTTTCTATAATGATGATGTGTATTTGGTAGTGCCCTCCTGCTGCCTAAATAAAGGGAAGGCAGACTGTGGTAGTGCTCTGGCAGTGCTACTGGAATTGGATTATCTCCCCTCCTCCACTTGGCATCACAGAACAGCCACTCTTAATTGTACCGTCCATCTGATTATTAACCACTGCTTCTGATCACACTCCATCTCTTCCCTTACTTGCTTTTCATCTTCTGCATTGCTTCTCTATAATTGCAACAGACATGTCTCAAGGCCATGAATGATTTCCTAGTGTTTTTGACTGCAACAGATTGTTTGGGGGATTTTGATGGCTCCACTCATCATAGTGGTGCTCACCTCTTTCCTGGAACTGACTTTGTTGCAACCCAGAACTGGCCAAGAGCAGAAGCAGTTCCTACAGGCACTGGTGATAGTGGATGAAGTTTCTGAACCAGCATGACTTTCTCGTGGTGGCAGTCTTCAAATAGCTGGGCAGGCCCAACAGCAAAGTCACTGTGAGCTACAAAATGGGAGTCATTGCCCTGCCTGTTCCTCAACAGGGCAAATAAAAAATGCAGCGGTGGCTGCCAGCCCACAGATATTAGGTGAATGATTCAATGATTTTTGAATCCTGTTCCAAAGGCTCTGGCATAGTGTAAGCAGTGCATGCCACAGGTTGTGAAATGCACTCTTAAGAAATGTTTCATATATGCAGTGATTGTCTTCTAAAAACCCTCACATCAACTCTCCATGCAACCAGACAGGAATCTCCTTAAAGTCATTGAAGTAAATACATTTTTAAAATCCTGGGAGACAGACAGCTCTTCTTGCCAGGAAAATCATTAGGCCATCACTTGGAGTCTGGAGCAGAGTAAAGAAATAAATGAAAGAGATAATAAATCCTTCTATTCATATTGCAGATCACGAAAGGGGAAAAACTGGCAAGCATCTGCCATGTAAGAAATTGCTCTTACATGGAAGTTGGGAAACAAGCAAAAAAACTGGAGCAAGACTTCTCCAGAAGAGCAAAAATACCTCAAATCCCTAAGTACTGCAAGTATCCTACACAAATAGATAGCAAATACTCAGTGAAAACAAAATTAATATTGCTTATTAGATCACTAAATACTCTGTGACAGCCAGCTTTGAGTTGCATTTCTGAGTACAGCAACGGCAGAAATTTCAAACAGAGAAACTGAATACCAAGTCTGTATTGCTGCTATCAAATACTTTACTTTCATTTATAAATAATGCTGGCTTGCTTAAGTTGCCAGTTAGGAGCTCTAAGACTATCTGTGGTGCTATCTCATTCTTTAGAAAAACCTTTGTTTAATACATGATACACTCTAAAGGGCATCACTGAAGAAAGAGGCTCTAAGGCCTCAAAGCAAGAATCAGTTGCATGGAAAAAATTAGTCTTCATCCTGTATCAGAAGAAACCTGAGATGTTCCGCCCTTTTTCCTGGGTGAAAACAGAGACAGCTGCCTCCCAGAATGTCAGCCACTGAGAAGTTGAGCTCACCTGTGGAAATGCTCTGGTCTTTTGGACCCTGGTTCCAGACTCACATTTACTGAACTGAGAAAACAAACCCCTGCATTCTGAGGAGACCTGACATCTCCCTGAGAGGAGCTAGCTCCTGGCAGAAGTAAACCAGAATTTACATCTCTGGTGTAGGACTATATGGTACATTGGCATCTACACAGGTACACCCACAGCATGCAGGGGCTGGTGGGCTTGGGTTAGGTGAGGTAAATAAAGTACAGGGATTTGTGCAGCTACAAATGAAACTCCTCCATGCAGCTGATGTGCCTGTTGAAACCTGGGAGAGATTTGGCCTCTTTGAAATTGAGGTCCCACTAAGTGATATGCCTACCATTCTTCTGCACTCCAAAATCGACATCAGAGGCACCAAACACGTTTTTTAAGAGTCTCTATGTTATGAATAATTGTTAGGCCCGTTTCTTTTGCAAGTTATTAGCTAGTATACAGATAATATATCTGTTAATACAACATCTGAAGGTCTAGCCTCGTGTGATAACTCTGTCTGCAGTGCAGGGATGTTCTTCCACTTCTTTAAGTGGAAATTACCTGGAAAGGCTCTGATTTTAACCACTGAATGCATGGAGGTTTCTTAAAAGAGGTTATTATTCTCCTTTTTGTTCTCTCTGCGGGATTTTTATCCTTGTTTTTCCTGAAGCTGGAACTTATGCAATTGTGCTGCCTATCAATTCCTTGTAATAACATTTGAACCCAGTGATCAAACGTAATCATACTTTGCAGGGGGCTGGCAAGCTCAAGGATAACGTATCTGGAGGGAAAAGCAACTGGACAATAAAGGGAGAGGGAGCAAATGCATTCACTGCAGAAGGGTTTCAAGGAGACGTCAATCACATTGGGAAGCACCAGAGACGTCCTACAGGGAGAGAAACGAGGGAAACAGCCGCTGCTGACTCTGCTCATCATGGAGCAGCTTGTCCAAGGAGTGTTAGCTTCAAAAACCCAGATGGACCATTCACACAGACAACATCAAGTCTGCACGTAATGAACTTCCTTTCCAGCTTTCCAGTAGGTTCACAAACAGATGGGTGTCCTGGAGTAGTTCAGTCCAGCTCAGTTTTCTTTTATCTACAAAATAAGTTTTGATCTTCTATGAATAACTTTAATAGACAGTGTTCAGGAGGCAGCCCTGGCACTGATCCCTACAAGAATCAATTGCTAACATCTTACAATCAAGCACTTCCAGAAAAGAGATATCTAGTAAAAAGTAAGTCGGTTTCCTTCCTCTCTTGTCATGGATTGTGTTTCTCAGTTTATCCCACTATACAGAAGAGAATGGATTTTCTTTTCTACACAGTCCATGCAGCATATGTTGAGGAAAAGTGTTGGCATAATGGGTGGTTTCCTGAATAGAAAGCAAATATGCTGATTTGTGTCACAATATTTCATCAATGTCCTGAAAAAACTGAAACTCATCTTAAGAAATTATGGAGGTATAGGAAGGGAGAGGCAAAGTTTCCCATCAGAACCCAGCAAACTGGCACACAGCAGCTGGTGATACCTCCCAGGCATGTTAGTGCTGCTTACAGGGGGACCCTCTGCAAGCAGGAGAGAAGGCTTTACATTCTCCTGTGATGAAAGGACATCTGATATCCCAGATTGCACTGCCAGGCAATGTATCATTTATTTATTGGGATTTAATGGGATTGAGTATCTGTCTGCCCCTCCTGGATGCATCCTGCTTTCTGCTCTGTACATGACTGATAGGCACCAGTAATATTGCAGTGAACAGACACATTGATTTTAGGGGCAGATCTTTCTTAAGCTGGATACTGTGTGCTTCTCCCCACATCCAGAAAGCTGCAGCAGAACTGGAAAAGATGTCAAGATGCTCCTGATGCACCACTGCATCATCAGTGAGGATAATAAAAGGTACTGAAAGGCCTCTGCACTAGAAACCAATAAATCCAGGAAGGCTCTTCTGTTTGAAGAGAAGATGAGAGGGGGTGGCTTGAGGGAGATCAATGCACGAATGGCAGTAAGAAAGCCAGCAGGGAATGGTTGCCAGCTGTCTCTTCTAATCCAAACAGCACAGCACAGCAAGTCATCCTGTCAGGCAGAAGCTTCAAAGGATAGAAAAATACCTATACACACAATATGCAGATAATTTGTGGGCTGCCTTGGCAGAGACCTTTTATTTGTAGGCTCCAAGGTCACCTGGGCCCAGAAGGACACAGACCAGTTGAAAAGAGGGTCATCACTACTGGTACAGATGATAAAAGTGCCTGTCTGTCTGGTGGGTGTTAGATCAAGAATCCCCACAGGGCTCAGCTGCTGGAGCTGGGGAAAAATCCACATTGCTGTTATGAGATTTCCTGCAAACCATTGGTACAAAAAACCCCAAAAGGTATTTTGTATGCAAAGTATGTGTGCTGGGGACACTGTCCCTTCATCCCAGCCTCCAAGCCCTGCTCCTGGGACCCAAAGGATATATGATCATGTTCAGCTCATTTGGCACCTCATACGTGCACTGGTGACACCTTATATGCCCTGCTCAGGTTGCTCCTCAAATAGGCAGATTGGCATTATTTACTGATTGTATTGGTTTGGTTTGTCAACAGGAAAGTCTGTCCAAGATCAACCCTGAGAGCCAAAAGGGAGGGATGCTGAGGCTGTGCTTTCAGTACTGAAAAGCTCTTCCTTACCCTTTCCATATAGCTTCACACTGCTGTAGGAGGCTAGAGAAAGCCACCCTGGTTGCCCCTATTCCTTCGTATACAACACACACCAAGAATCTCTACTCAGTCTTTGTATGGTGAGCTCATAGCTTACAGTTTCAGAAGCTGTTTACAACTGAATGGAGAAAGTGTGGATAAAGTTCCCAAGGAGGGCATAAGCACATAAAATGTTGATACTCAGTACCTAGCTCCAGAGAAATATAATTTCCCTACCTTTAAGACAGTAAAGTCCCCTAAGTAGCAGTAAAAGCAGCTTCAGTGTAAAAAGGACTGTACAATTTTTAATAAGTATATAGATTTTTTTCTATTAATCATGTCCTTTCTGCAAGGTGGCCAGTAATTAAGGGTCAAATACACCAGTACCAAAAGATGTTTTTCTTCTCGCTGCTCTGTGCTGATGTCACCTGTACAGGCAGGTCCTCACCTCCAGAAGCAGGTCTGATTTTGCTGGTAGGTCCTCCCACTGCAGCTATTACTCCCATGTTGAAAAAAATTATGTGACAGGTTTCTCCATCTGCTGTTCTCCACCCTGAACCTTCTCACTGATGCTGTTGGTCTGGAAGTACAATACCAGGTAACAGACGTGAAAGTAGGTTACAACCTGCTATCTCATCCATTCTCACTGTCTAGGAGGAAAGTATATATTCACCAAGTTATCCCTTGATCCTTTAGATCAGTGCAATTGCACATGTGTACCCTTAAAACATACAGCTTGAAAGACAGCTTCCAACAGCTACCACACATGCTCAGCTTTTATTCCCTATTGTGCAGGTATGAGAGGGATCAATGCTGTTCAGGATACTGAGTGATAGTGAATATTGATCCTCCTGGCTGGCTTGCTGAAATGACATTGATTTATGAATGTATTTGCAGAAATGTTTAGGAAGATCCAGACACAAGTGCATGCATTCCTTGTGGACAGAGAGAAGTAATGTCAGCTGAAATCCATAATCCCCCTCTCATACCTCCAGCAATATAGGATCCAAACAGCCAGATTTTGGGCATTTCAACAGAATGACACTGCACAGGAATCAACAATGGGTGTGCACATATACACACAGCTACCCTGCTTCTGTCCAGTATGTCTGGGGAGTGCAGCAGCTCTGGATGAGCACTGGTATCTCTAAGCGAGTCTTGCAGTGCATTGTTGGGGATATAAATAGATATTCAACTAGGAACATTCTGGATGCTTCCAAAAATTATTTTAGATTACTTTCTAAATAAGACAAAGTTTTAGTGAGCCCACATTTTTCAGGCACTTAGACAACACTTTCCATCATAAGCATAGCAAGTATTTTCTCAGCTGCTGAGCACAAGCACATCCTCTGTGGAGGGCTTTTGGGTGGCAGCTTATGGGGAACACTGCCACTGAGCACAGGTAATGCACTTTGCCCTGTGGTCTGGGCTCTGACTGCCCCCAGAACAGTTAATGACTGAAATGGAAATCCCCAAAACCAGCAACCAGCAACAAGGTGTGATGTGAAGATGGGTGCTGTGTCCAGGAACAAGGCCAGTTGCCCCTATCAGAAGCACCCCACCGGCAGCAGCACAAGACACAGCTGGAAGCAGGAAAAGACCAGTGGGACATGTGGTGGGAGAGAATACTGGATGAGCAGCAGGATCTCTGTGCAGCTGTAAAAGCAGCAGGGAGAGGCAAGGAAGTAGAAGATGAAATGCAGGAGAAAAACAGAGCAACAGAAAGAGAAGCGAGGAGAAAGCATGAGCAACTTCATCAGGCAGCAAAACTGCATTCTTTGCTATTCTTAATGGGCACTGAAAGCTTTCCTTTCTCCTTCAAATCTCATCAGCTTCATCTAGGTCTCAGTGCCAGAGCTCTGGGTCACTGAGGATGTGTGTGAAATCAGAAATAACCCACATTTCCCCAGTTTTTTGGCCACCTGAGTGTAACGTGATCACTGTAATCAGGGTGCCTCTTGCTGTGAGGGGGCCCTGGGAAGTGTCTCTGTGGCTCTGCACTGCCTGAAGAACAGGCATGTGAGGCAATGCTGCAGCCCCCAGCCTTGCCCCTACAGCTCCAGTCAGGTTGCTGTCCCAAAGGTCAGGGAACATTCTCTCCACCTACTCAGCAGTGGCCAGATACTGCCTCCCACAGTCCAGCAGCAGAAACACCTCTATGGAAATAATCCAAGGTTAGAAAAAGTGGCAATTAAGTGTATTGAGGTAAACGGGGTCACTGGGACGTCAGAGGGTTTTGAAACAGTCTCAGGTGCAGTAGTTCTGGGAGACTGGAGAGGAGCAACAAAATATTGTGGAGTTTCAGACCCCAGCCATCCTTTGCAGGAGTAGCTGACAGCCTTTGCACTCACCCAGCTGCATCCCATACACAGCTCTGGAGCCCAGCAGGCAACCACAGTGATATGTGTCCCCAAGAGTACCTTGGCCTCAGCTGAGGTCCTGTGATCTCTTACTGAAAGTCTCCATATCATATTACCCATTCTCAGAGCCACCTGCTAATGATTCACATATTGAAAACTGCATTTTGCAGTATTGGCATTTACAGTGACTTTACTGAATCAAGAAAAAGCAGCTGTTTACAGGGGCACAGAAATCAAAGATCATCAGTGAGACCTTCTGCTCTGTAACCCCCACTTAAGAGGGTGCTGCTCTCCTGGGGCCGTGGGAAGGAATAGCCTGCTCAGCTCTGTTGGCCTGGTGCACTGAATGATGCTATTGTTGTCACAGCTGAAGAAGGGAGACTGGAATTGAATTTTAGAACATTATGAAAATCACCAGGGAGGAAAATAAAAATACCAGATAAAATCTATTTCTGGACGCGTGTGTTTCAGGGCTGGAAAAAGCCTTTCTAGGATTATCAAACATGCCCATGTCCAGAATAAGTTTTTGACAAGTCTCATGAATGCCCGCTGTGCCTGTGTCCCCCACCCACCCCATAAACCTGCCACTTCTCCTTGTGCCTCTGTTGATTGCCGTTTGCATAAACTACTTAGAAAGATAAATTAGGCTCCTTTGTTTAAAAGACGCCAATGAACAATTCTGTGATCTCTCCCTTTCCTTCTCTTTGTTGTTTTTCCCCCAATAACAGCAATTTTCTGAGAATTGTCATTGTACAGATGTCTCTCACTTCACTGAATTCCCTCTGCAAGAGTCCTACACAGCAGGAGAGGAGGATGAGTGGTGGGGGAGTGGGATTTTTATTGAACTCTGTGTCATGAGTCTCAAACAGGGTCTTTGAAGTCATTGGGGTAGATTGAAAGCTGAATCAGTTGTTTTCTCTCTTTGGTTGAGGGTTTCAGGTTAAAGTTTGGCTTTCTGGCAGTGCTGTACGTGTCAGATGAGAAGCAGGTTCATTGTTTCGTGAGGTGGTTGGTGACTTTTGCCACGCACCCTGCCAAATCCACCAATCTTAATACTTATTTCTAGGAAGGAACAAATCTAGCTACACAGAAACTTATGAATGCAGCAAATACATCTTTGAGCCAGTATTATAGCTTAGGAACAGAACAAATTCTTTACAACAACTGGAATATATTTTGATACTCAGGCCTGGCATTCACAAGTATCTCCACAATTTCTGCTTATAGCAGTAGTAAATTCTAAATAGTGGTTTTTCATAAGGGTGCCTTGGGATCATAAGTTTCATTATCCATTATGGATGCTGATCCCAGGCACTCAGATCAATATAAAAATGTACTGATACTGAAATTCTAATGCATAGCCATATTCTGAAATGTTCCAATCCCAGCAGGATGACAGCTAAACATAAAAGTGCTATAAATGCTCCTAACCTGTTTTAGTGAAACACTCAGTTTTATAGTAAATTTTCTATAATTTCTATATAACTTTTCTAATTTCTGGCCTTCCTTTGAAATGTTGATTCAGACAACATTTGAATTAATAGTATCACCATTGAAACTGTTCACCTTGTCTCTCTGAAGACTCAGTTTTTTAAGTCCTGTAGCTAAGTAGCCAAAAGTAGAACTATTTCATCTTTAACCGTGTACCTTTTTAAGGCCAGGTTGCTAAAGATAAGATTTTCTCAGAAGATAGTGTAGCTTAGGCTGGTGGTTTAACAGCTGTACAAAGAGGTACAACACAGATAATTTGACACTAAAATATGCTTGTTTTCAGCTCCTGTCCTCAAATTTCTCTCACTTCCTTTTCTCTTGAGGATCTTAGTACTTACAGTCACTCTATCAGGAAAAGTCTCCATCATCTTTTCCCACTTACCAACATTTACTGGAACAAGACAAATATTTCTGCTCCTGGATGAAGAATGGATACATTATTTTTGCTGTTTCCTGAGCCATTTAGACACCATTTAAAAATGCCCCTTAGCACGACTTGTTCTGGAGATGTGCAAAGTGAGGCCGTCCCCGGTCTCTAGAGCTGTGCAGTGATGTGCAGGTCACCACGGAGGACCCTGGGGGCTGAACCCCCAGCTGCCCATGCCAGCACCTCGCTGCTGCTGCTTGCATGGGTGCAGGACAGCACCACACAGCCCCAGTGCCACCCTTGCTGCAGTGAGAGGCAGTGAGAGTTGAATCTTTGGGAAAAAAATGAGTTTGAGGTCCTTTATAGCGTAACACCATCCCATATGGTTTTTGATAGCTCAGAATACTGTATTCACCCAAGTATCTTTTTATGCAGTGACAGGAGCCACATCAATAAAAAGAGCATTGGTTTGTTGTAACAAAGTCAGAAAGACAGCTGAGCAGCTCCAGAGGGACCAGGACTGTGAAAGGATGTCTGCATGCTGAAGTGAGCTCATTAACAGCTGAACTGTGATTGTACTGGAAGATAATTCTACACTTTCTAGCCCTGGCTTCCTGATATCAGCCTGGAAAAAAAAAAAAAAAGAAAAAGACTATATATATATGTATTTTTAAAAATTTCTGTTAAATATTATATATATATATATATATATATATATACTTGATTGTTATCTGTAGGGGAAATAAGGCCTATGTGGATTTAGCTGTTAGCAAATATGGTATGAATCAGACTGACATCAATGGAGGAATCAGCCATGCATATATGAGGGAAATTTTCAATGAAGAGAGGCATCTGTAAAAGCGGATTTTCCCAATGGCATTTTAACACCCGCAGCTTGAGACAATGCTTTCCACTGGTACTGATTTCTCACCTGATTGGAGCTGACCTTTCCCTGCACAGTCTGATGAAGAGTTAAGGTCCAAACCAGCACAGCCAAAGGCTTTGCAGACCTGCTCTGTGTAGGAAAACCCTGACAGCTCCAGGCTTCCTTTCCTTAGTTGGGCTCCCTGTGGTGTTGGGTGGGGCAGGAGCTTTCAGTGCCTGCTGGGGACCAGATTCTGAAACGTGACAAAAAACCCCAGTCATTTTCTCACCAGGGTCTGGCAAGGCTTCATCGTGGTCAGGGAGTGTCCACTTTGGCTGACACCAGGTTACATCCTCTAAATACAAGTGAATTTGCAACTTAATAGGGATATGCCAAAAAAAAAAAAATCCATATATAATTTGGAGTGGCTCGTGCTGAGACATCATGCTACCAAGCTGACAAAGCAGTATTCTTCTCTTTAGGCAGATACCAAAGTAAACTTAAGCCAGTGGGCACATTGCCATGGATTTTAGAGGATTTGAGGTTGGTGAGGCCACAGCTTGAACACCATTCAATTTTGGATACCTTATTACCCCCAAGCCACTGACAAGCTGGGAGGAGTTCAAAAGAAAATGGCAGTAACAGAGTTTAAGGCAACTGGCTTAGGAAGTAAGATTAAGGAGTTATTAAATTATTAATAGCTTGGCTAAGCAGTATCTCAACTGTCTTTGAAGTAGGGAGGCATAAAGGAAGGAGCAAAAGGTAGAGGGGAGCAATACCTCACAAAATGACAGTGCCACCACAGCCATGGTGAGGTCGGGCTGGGAGAAGCCCAGGTTTGAAGGCTGAGCCAATTGAAGGAGATGTCTCTACATGTCCCTGCCTCTGGCTGTCCCTGCCACCCACAATGCCCCATCACCTTAGGACCCCAAGGAGCAGTGGATGGGGGAATACAAAATCAAGAAAAAAGCACAGAGGCTGAAAATGTGTGTATGGTTTTTACTGCATTATTCTTTCCTTGAACAGCTATATTTGGAATTAAAATGATTAGACTCTTAAAATTTCATTTATGTTATCAATAAATTATTGGCTTTACTTGATGAGCATCCCTTTTGTCCACGAACAATATTTTGAGCGTCATGAGATCTGTGGTGCAGCTTTGCAGATGGGCATTCAGCTGGGCATGTGGCTTATTTTCTTGCACTACCACCTGAAACTGTATGGCCTGTGATAACCTGTGCAGACAGAGATACCCCTTCAGTGGAAGGTGATGAGGTAGAACTGCTGGAGATGTTTCATGGGATGTTTAATGTTCCCAAGGACCCTATTATTTGCCATCATCTGAAATACACCACAAGCAGTAGTAAGTTGCCCCAAAAGAGCAGGCTTTGGCACTAAACCATATCTGAAAGAAACACCACTTGGCTTTGCTAGGTTTATTTTCGCATTCAGTTTAGCAGTTTTTCATAGCAGTAATTTCCTTTGGATTCCCAGGAGGCAGTAGGAGAGTAGAGGGATCTGGCTAGGCTCATGGTGGGGACTGCAGCCCTTGGCAAACAAGAGCAGGACAGAGAAGCAGAGACCAGCCAAGCCCTGAAGAGAGGCTGCTTTGCCTTTTCCACTGTCTGATCATGCTGTGCTATCATAAACGCAGCACAGCACTATTGCTAATACCCTTCCTTGCTCTTATTGCTTTCCCTGAGGCTGATAACAGTGGGAGCATCAGTTCAGTTCAACTCCAAGATGTTTTCCCTCTTTTGCTTCCCTGAATTGCTCAGGCTGCAGATCAGATGTCTTTATTTCAAATACAGTATAACTGTGCTCCCTAGCTTAAAAAATGCCAGTGTGTTTTCTTCTGTCAAACTGCAAAATACAGGAGAGAGGCAAATGAGAGTTATTATTAGTGAAACACAATGCAGCATAGGAAAAAACAACACACAAAAAAGATCATACCTCAAACTCTGAAACTAAATAGAAAGCTGGGTGCAAAGTGTTCCTTCACTCTGCCACACCATCTGAGGGACTGGAATTCTCTTACATATTACATTCTTTATTTCAGAAATCTTTCAGGAGAAATTTTTGCCCTCTCCATGAGAAAGGCAGAGAAAGCCTGACATGTCCAGTCACCTTTTGACTTTTTTAATACAGAAGACAGACAAGGGCCAAAGGCAAACCTCATTTCTACCATGGAAGGAAGATGAACTTCCAATGATAGCCTAGTGTACAACCCCCAGGTACATGAGGGTGGGAACCCATGGGATCCTCCCCCACATCTTGCTATACCAGGATGGATTCTCCTCCCAGGTGATGCAGTCTGTGCTGCACACTGGGGAGTCACCAAGGCACATGGGATGAACACCTCCTTCAGGAGCAGGCTGAAATCCTGGTGCTTGGAGAGGCAGCATCATGGAATCAGTGAGGCTCCAGGCAGTGACCTGTCCCTCCTGGTATTCCCCACCACCACCACCACCTCCAGCACTGCCTTCACAAGAGGGAGGAATCTGTAAGTGCCCTTATCATGAGTAAACAACGTTAATGTTTTATTAACATTGACACTGAGTTCCCAGTCAGTGCTGGGTGAACTTAGAGCAGTTCAAGTTGGTGTGGCCTGTAAGGAGCCTGGATAAAGCCAGGCCTGGTGTGCCAAGGAGTGCTGGCACCCAGGTCTTCTCAGGACAACGTCTCCAAGGGATAATGTCTCAGCCTGGATCTAACCTTTTAGGCACAGTGTTGTAAAAGTGGCCTTCAAGCTTATTACTCAAGTTGCTAATTGTGCAAACTACAGAAAGAAGAAGGGGCTTCACCTCCCTGTTTGTACATATAATTCAGCTTCCTCTGGTCACAGGAGTGTGACCCTTGCAAACATTCTCCATTGGTTTCATTTGGAGTCTCTTGGTCTCCCTGAGCCCAGGCTTTGTCTTGCTGGTGTCCTGGTCAGCAAGAGAGAAAAAGTGCAATGGATCCTGCCTAACCCTGCCCACCACCATGCCTGGGCTGTGCTGTGCAGGACAGGTCTCACCTCCAGCCTTGTGCCACTCCATGCTCCTGAGCAACCTTCCCTCTCTCCTGGGTGACCTTCTCTCTCAGCTGTCCTTCCCTTCGCTGGCCAGCCCAAGGTCAGTGGTGCAGGCATTAAAAACCGGCCAAGGAAAGCAAACATTAGTCCCTCTTAGAGCTGTTTGGGGTACATTAAACACAACAAAAGGCTCTGGGTCAGTCAAGGGATTGGCACTGCAATGGGACCAGGGCTGGCTGCCAGGGCATTGTGGCAGGGATGGATGCTGATGGGCAGCCCTGCAGGGGCAGGTGAGGAAAGGGGGCACTGGATGAATCCCAATGGACTGTAAAGCAAGAATGAGCTTAGATCATCCTTCCTGTGGGGCCATAAAGAGTTGCCCACTAGTCACTAAGAAGTGTTATGACAAATTACTGCAATGTCCAGGAGTCCTTCAACAGACCCTATAGAATAGCAATTGCTCCATCCTACCTTGAGAAACCACTTCAGGCAGGCAGTGTTTATTTTCACTCATGCACTAACTTTCCAGGAGAATCCCAGATTTGCCACAGCTGCACATGGATGCTGCCCATGGCTGAGCCATGCCAAGCATCTGGCAATTCACCAGTTTCCAAGTCAGCTTGTTTGTAAAGTGGTGGAAAATCCCCAGATTCTCAATGGGAAACTTCTACACTCAGAGCTCTTGTACTTACGAAGTTTCTGCTCTTGATGGCCCTTCTCTCTTCATGGTCTCTGTTACTGCAAAACAGAGGGACAGGGAACAAGTCCATGAAGGTGACATGGCTTGGGAGCAGGCTGTCCACATACACAGCATGCAGCATGCAGCCCAGTGTCCCCTCTGAGCCCCTCATGCTGCCACTTGGATCTCACTGAAGACATAATTGGTATTTTTGCATGCATTCCCAGGTCTGGGTCTTGGAAGAGGGGAGGGCAGCCCATCAGGAGTTTTTGTGATATGAAACAGGGGAGACCTATGGCATGCTCAGGGACAAGGGGTAATGGCCTTAAGCTGAAGGAGAGCAGGTGTAGATAGGATGCTGCGAAGAAATTATTTGCTGTGAAGGTGATGAGACAATGAAACTGATTGCCCAGAGAAGCTGTGGGTGCCCCATCCCTGGAAGTGTTCAAGGCCAGGTTGGATGGATCGCTAAACAAGCTGGTCTAGTGGAAAGTGTCCCTGTCCATGGAGGGGGCTGGAACTAATCTTTATGGCTCCTTCCCACCCAACCATTCTGTGATTCTATGATTCTGGCTTGACTGAGTTGGGCTGTGACCCAGTATCAGTACTGGCCCCTCAGGGACACTACTCCATACTGTTTGCAGCTGGATGTCCACGTACTGAATGCTGCACTGTGGTCCCAGCTGTCATCCAGCTGCCATCTATCCCCTGGCCCTTCCCAAGCCAAAGCACAGGTCCCCACCTGCTGCTGTGTCACCAGTTTTGTGGATGTCAAGCTGGGTGATGTGCAATTAGAAAGCCTCCATGTTTACCCAACCAGTCCATTTGTCTCACAGACTGATGGATGTAGTGCACCCTTGGTAAATCCCAACCACATTCTTGTCTTCCATCTGCTTGCAAATAGCTTCCAAAAGTAATTGCATATTTAACAAGTAATTACTTATTTTCTAACCATCCACCCTGCAAATGCCCTGTGTCCCAACAAATGACTACATATTGTAGTGGGAGAACTGTACTGCAGATTACCTGGAAAAAAAAGGGGGAAAGAAAGAAAACCCAGAGAGAAGCAAGTTCTCCATTGCTTTATCTGCTCTGATAACAGCTATCACACAGAGTCTATCACAAACCCTACGGGCACTTCGCAAAATGCGTAACTCTGCTGACCTGCTAAGGCAGTCAAGAGAAAGGGGAAGGGCATTTGATAGGAACAAACTTTCCCTTGCCAGCATTATCAACATCCTTTATAAAGGTTGATAGTGGTGAGCAGTGGCTTTCATTGGCACAGGAAGCAATCTCGGTGACCTTCAGTGGAGAAGAAGGTATAAAACCCAAAGTCTTTTTCTTGGTCGACTGTTTGGGCACTAGTTGAATTTCTTAGTTTCCAAGGAGGACACATTTTTGGGAACTTTTCTGAGAAAATGGCAACTTTAAATGAAAAGAAGACCTGCAGTGAGCGTATGGCAGATTTCCGTCGTTTTGTCTGGAATCCAGAAACAAAGCTCTTCCTGGGAAGGTCCTTAATTAACTGGGGTAGGTTTCCATGTGCAAGACTCCTCTCTTCCTTCTGGTATACTTAAAAACTGTGGGGAGGGGATGTTGTCCTAATGAGTGAGACACGATATAGGTGAGTTGAAGCAGTTCTCATATGAGCTTCTCAGCCACTTTTGGGCAGCTCTATGAGCTGGATCAAGTAAATCAAAACATTGATCCATGCAGTCCCTGCAAATATATGACTTCAAAGTGGTTGTGAACCAAATACTTCAAAAGGAGAAAAATTAACACGTTAACAGGAAACTTATAATTAGCTAGAGGTGATGGTTACAGTGTGGTTTTGACCTTGTTAATTAAAAGGGGGTTCAGGAACATGGAGAAATTTGCTTAATTGGTGAGTTTTTCAAATTCTTTGGAAACAAGGGTTTTTTTCTGAAATTCCTTTCTGAATTATTGTCTGCTCAGTAGATCTTGTTTTTTATCACTGCATGCTAGCATGTATTTCACACTGGCAGCTATTTCATACCAGCATGTATTTTATACTAGCAAGTATTTCAGCTGAGCTTCCCTTCCCACAGCCAAACTTGGGTCTACAACAATGATCTGTATTATGATCCACATTCTGGGAAGGGCAGCCAGGACCATTGTAAGGAAGATCCATACTCTTCCCATAGACTGTAGGAGTAGCTGCAAGTTTCCAGGTGATTTTTCCTGCCTGTGCACATAGTTTATTGGCTACTCCTAAAACCAGAATTTTACAGACAATGCAACTGAAATGTGAGCCTTTCCAGTTGGTAGAGAAGAAGGTGCTACAGGGTATCTCTGATTACAAGTAGACGTTTCTAATAGCACCCCTCCAAAACAACCACTGGCTGCTTGTACAGCACCAGCCACGTACACATACAGACAGAAACAAAACATTAATTGTACATTATCTCACAGCAGAATAAAGCAGCAAGATGGCACATTTTGTTGCTGGTGATTTCAGCTGTATAAGGCAGTGAAATAATATGGGTCTAAACCAACACGCCTGAAGTATTGTCATCTGTCATCCAAATAACACAAGGAACAACCTGAGTTTGTCAAAAAGACACCTCATCATCTGTGCCACTTAGTCCATGTGTAGTAAGTAGAGAAATGGTTTTAATATGTGAAATTACTTCAAGATGCCATATAGCCTTTAAGCTTTAAATAATCTGGGCTCAGCACCAACTCCTTCAAAGATCCTTGTACAACCATACGTTTTTTTCTATATGAATATTTTTTGAGTGTAAAGAAAATGCTCCAAAGCACCTGTCCCTTTACAGGGAGAACTTCCCTGGGGACAAGGGTGGAAAGGAGACAGCTGCTGCTGCCAGGATCATCGTGGGTGCAGAGAGAGCACTGCACAGTCTTCCTCAAAAATTGCAATTCTGCCCTTGTTCTTTCCCACAGTGTGGATCAGCCTCTATTACCTGGCTTTCTACGTGGTGATGTCAGGGCTGTTCGCGCTCTCCATTTATTGTTTAATGAGGACAATTAATCCCTACGAGCCGGATTACCAAGACCAGCTGAAATCCCCAGGTACTGCCAGGGTCCCATAGCAGCTGCGTGGGGCTGGGCTGGGCTGAGAAGCATTGGCAGAGCCCAGGGCTGAGGGGAGACCAACGTGGAATAAATCAGGTCAATTTTGCCCAGACAATCCCCGCAAAGTTTAACCTCTGAAAGTTAAACACTTTCAGGTTTAAAAAAAAATCTGGCACATTTATTTACATATTGATCTATTAATATACTTTTATATCCATATATTTGTGAAAATATAATATGAAAAATTAATGTATATATATTCATTTATTTCATCTTGCTATTGGGATGATCAGTGTCTGCCTGTAGCAAGTCACCTTCTCTCCCCATGGGCAGGGGTCAGTCTCTGGGGAACTCCTAGGTTCTACTCCAAACCCCCAAGCACCACAGAGGGCTTTGGGGTGCCCAGCAAGGTGCAAAAGTGATGGGGTGAGCAGCCTGGGGTGGGTATTTCCATACTTGCCAGCACCATGGGAAGTCCCTGGTAAAGCAGGAATACCTTGCCAGCAGGATGTGCTGTTCCAGTAGCCAAGGAAGTAAAAATAAGACAAAGATATGATATTAGGAATACAGATTTGTATGAGATGCTCAGAGACCATCAGTGCACTGCTAAAACTCCACACCCCAATGGCTGGTTTCCACAGTGAGAGGGAAAAAAAATAGCCCTAAAAATTATTCAGTCAGATGCTTTTGTATTTTGAAGCTTCTGCTGCCAGTATTCAGCAAGTTTGGTGTTTGCTGGGAAAATAATTCCTGTGACATATTATGTGTGGCTTTTTCAAAAGCTGTTTCTTATGCTGCCATATGATCTCTTGCTTTAACCCAATGTGACTGTTACTGCTGACAAGTCCCGGGGAAATCCAGTGCAATTGCTGGGATGATTTTACAAGCTGTTCTTATGTGAAAAGAAAACAATTCAGCAGCAGCACAGGCTTTAGGGTTTTGGATGAACAGCTCACAGCTGAGGTGATTTCTGTTAACATGGTTAAATCCTCCCCAAAAAGGCTGGAGGGTCTTCTACATTTACAATGAGTCTTGATGCAGCATAATTGCTACTGTCAATTTAAATAAATCTGTGCCTGGCACCTCTCCTGTGCTTTGTCTTCTCCTTTCCTCCTGGTGAAGGTGTAACCATACGACCCGATGTTTATGGGGCTAGAGGACTACGAATTTATTACAACGTATCCGACAACAAGACCTGGGAAGGTTTAGTGACAACTCTTCACACTTTTCTGACAGGTAAAAATGAAATTCTTGTGTAATACTGAAAAAAGGTGCTACCTTATCTCCCACACTAGGTCTGAGGACCTTAAGTCAGTGCTTCCATTTTACATTTGTCCTTCTCAAATCACAGATTTTGAGTGGAAAGTGCATCTTCTGAAAGGGATGAGCAAATCACCTCATGAATCTATAAATCAAACGTATGCACACATCTATAAAAATCCAGGCTCTGCTTCAGGGTTTTTACTTCCTTTAATCCTAAACATCCTTACTAAAATAGACCAATAGAAAGTCTGAAGGAAGAGGGAAGACAAAAGGTCTTCAAAATTAGTCTCATCTAAATTAATCTAATTAATTTATCTATGACTACAAACATCAAAGTGTCATAATAAATCGCATAAAGCATGGTGTCTTCAGGGAATAAAGTCAAAGTAGGTTATGTGCTCCATTTGCCTGTTCATGTCTTAGCACATTTATATTCCTGTTGAGCCCTAATATTATAATTCTTCATGTTTCTCACACACATATTGAGAAAAATTATATTTGAAATTGACTTTATATAGCGCTATCAACACATGCTGCCAGTCTTAATTCAATCTCTTTTCTTTTGCTTTTCTTGGATATTAAAAAAAAAACACAGCAAAACTGAACCAAACCCCTATACAGTTTAAACTTCCCTTGTTCCATCTAATCCCAGCTTCACTTGAAGTACAGTCTCCCATGATAGAATCTCCAGCCTGATGTTGGGATGTATAATTTGCATATGAAAAGCTTCAGAGGGGATTTTTTTCTTTCTTCCTTCACACATCTAGCATATACACCAGCTGCTCAGCATCTGAACATCAACTGCACCAACAATACATACTTCATCCAGGACACCTTTGATGGCCCGAATAAAACAAAACTATCCTGCAAATTTACCTCAGACATGCTTCAAAACTGCTCTGGCATCACAGACCCAACTTTCGGATACCCAGAAGGAAAACCCTGTTTTATTATAAAAATGAACAGGGTAAGTACAAGTTCAAGGTGCTGAGCAGAAAAAAGTAAGAGTAGCTTGAGTCTCCACTGGGGAGCTGCTGTGTCTCTGCTGCCATGGGTTCTAAACTCTGCTTTCTACTGGGAATCAAAAATCATGTGTCAGACAGAGCTCTAGAGTTACCGGGGAAATCCTGAGACTTTTTCAGCATTCTTATGAAAGTAACATAGGGCAGCGACCTATGAACTGACTCTCTACAGCTTAGTTTAGTTTAGTTTAGTTTATAGTTTGTGCCTCTGTAGGGCTCTCATCCCATAAACTAGCACCAGAAGTTTCCTCCTGCAATACCACAGCCCAGTGCCTTCAGCTGAAGCACCAGGACGTGACATTAAACTGATGTGGTTTCAGAGAGGTGGTATCTTATTTCTTCAGGCAGCAACGAAAATCTTCAGGAGAACCTATAAAACCAAAATTCAAACTTGGTGGATATTTTTTCTCAGGGAAAACCACCAACACATTTTTGGAGATGAATAAAGGGAATTTTCAATGTTTTAATTTTTTTTTTTTCCCAGGATGTAGACAAAGGCATAAACACTTTCTATTTTTTGGGAGGTACAATTCTGAGCCTTCTGATTCAGTTTTGGTAGAAAGTGAAGAGCTCAAATTCCCCTCCAGTTTCTGATAACCACTGACACCACTGCATTTTTTGTTTGGCTTTCACCTTAGGCATTTCCAAAATTGAAATTTAACCAAGAGAGGAGCTGTGCCCCTGATTTTGGCTGGTGAAACAAGCTTTTTCCAAAAATGCCTTCTTTAGCAAGACTGGGTGCCATCTGCAGCAGGGAAAACATGTGGATAGTGACCAGGGGGCTTCACCTCCTTTCACTGTTGCCTCTACAGGATGCAACACCACTAGTTTTGTAAGATCAAACCAACCCAAGGGTTTTTCTGCCAAAATCAAGGTCTTCGAAGAAGGGTAAGATCAAAAGAATGCGTATTCAGCTTTTCTTTACTGACACACAATTAACAACTTTAAGAGACCCCTGGTAATGCCTGAATATCCAGCCAGAACAGTTTTTCCCCTACAAAAAGGAGATTATTTGTTTGAGTCTTATACAAGAACATATTAAGCATCCTTTGAAGCTCAGCTCTCAAATAATTGATTGCCCAGTTTTATCTCAAAACAATTTCCAAGATGACCAAATGTGTTTTCTTTTTCAGATTATCAAGTTTTACCCCGGCAAGGGCACTGCACCAAGGGTGAACTGCACATACGTGGTAAGGGTATGAGGCTGAGGTCTCACACATTTCAAACACTGCAGCTTTGAGAGCCAGAAAGTGCAGTGGTGACCAGAAAAAACATCCTAGCTGAAAATCATAAAAAATCCCTTTTCTGAAAACCAGATCCCAAATACTTGGAATAGTCTCAGTTCTGCGCAAGTTCTTACACCAGCTGACATGCTAAGGAAAAAACCTCCAAGTTTGCTTTATTTTAAATCACCTGAGAATTTGCATTTTCGGGCTGCAGAGAAGTTTGCTGTTTGCTTTCAGCTCCCTGCAGTGACATTCACACCTCAGTGCAGCTCCCTCAGGCTCTCAGCAGGTCTGACTCAGTGAATTCCCAGCTGCTATCAAAGGACACTTGCCTGCTTTTCTTGGCAATAGTGATAGCGGGAGATTCCCACTTTTATTTGAAAAATAAGACTGATGCTAAACAGCCTGCTGAAACTGAGCTTTAACACACACTTAGCAGCCCTAAAAGGCTTGCCTCGGGCTGGTCGATGGTTTCCTCACCAACAGAGCATCTGCTTCTCTTGTTTTACAAACAGAGTGAGGAGTCTCGCCCATTGGAGGTGGACTACTACCCCGTGAATGGCACCTTCAACCTGCACTACTTCCCCTACTACGGGAAAAAGGCTCAGGTGGGTGCCTCTGTATTTCACTTTTCTTTCTCTTTATGTAAGGTGAAACATATGGAGCATCTATGCAATCCTATGAGAACTGGAGAGGCTATTTTCAACACCTCATTTTTTAAACTGATAGTGTAAAATTTAAGTATTTTCTTTTTAATTTTTTTTAATTTCTCCTCCTAGCCCAGCTACAGCAATCCCTTGGTAGCTGTGAAATTTCTCAACATTACGAGGAATGTAGAACTTAAAATAGTGTGCAGAATCATTGGAGCTGGAATTACCTATGATAATGTTTATGATCCATATGAAGGAAAAGTGGAATTTAAACTGAAAATAGAAGACTGAGCAGCAACAGGGACACTTCTGAAAAATGTATGAAGAGTAAACTTAACTATTATCACATTCATCTATATTTATTTTCTCACTATGCTTCCCATATAAATTACAGTGCAAAGAGACATTTTCTACTGCAGGCTGGCCTATAAAGCTAAAAATCAAGATCCTACTCCCAGTGTGTAAAGATGAAGATTATCTCAATGTACATAGCTTAATATTTCATGGCTACAGGATGCTGCTGCCTTCATGCAAATATTTGTACAAAACAAGTTTCCCCCAAAAGGGTGCAGCTATGCCTTCAAAGAACATAAGTATAGACTCAAATGATCATTTTCAATCATTTTTCAAACCATAATAAATAATTGATGTATGATACTGAATCTTGGTTATTGAGAAATCAGATAGCTTGAAAAGGAAATCAATCCTCTGAAACACTAGCGAGTAATTAAATTTTCAATGTCTCTTGTATAGGACGTATAAAAATGTATTAAAATTATCTCTATCCCAATGCATTGGCTTTTTGCACTAGTCGGCTGAGATAGATTTTTTTAGTTGACAAATCAATGGCTTCAAAAGAAGTGAACTTGAAATCTGTCTTCTAGCACACAGACTTCACTGTACCACTTACCTCTATGTATACAACCTAATAAAAATGACTAGTAAGACTGTAACATCCAGTTACCTCCAGGAAACTGTTCATTTAACATGAGGCTGCAATTTGTTCGGGGTTTTCTTTGTTTGCTGTTTTGTTGTTGTGTTTGTTGTTTTTGTGATGGTTTTATTTGCTTTATCCAGTAGAACAGCCCCATAATGCAATGATGAGTTTTGGGTTACTTGGAGTAACCTGGAAGATGCTGAAATAACACTAAATCTTTAAGTGAATCTAAACTTTAAAAAGTCTGACTGTATCACATATAATACAAAGAGACAGGATTGTTGTGTGTGTATAGTAAGTTTATGTTACCTGAAGTCCAGGATGCTCCAGCCAGAAAATAAACACTGCATACAAAAAAAAAGAACTTCAAGAGCAGAATAATTTTACACCTTCACTGCCTGGACATTTCAGAAAACGAGAAGATGTAACAGATCACCTCCTGTCCTACAGCAACATTCAGTCTGCCAGCTTGTAGACAGAATACAGTTGGAGGGGAATATTTCATCTTCAAAGCCACAAATTATATTTGAGCCTTTCTTAGAAAAATTCTGCATTTCAAAAACAGTAAGAAAAAGCTTTCTCATATGAAAATTTTTCCCCAGGCCCTTCCTGTTTCAATTTTTACAGAGAGGCTTTGCCTTTCTTCGAAGAGACAATGAAAATCAATTTTATATCCTTTTTAGAACACAGGCCTCTCCCTGTGCATCTTTCCAAAACAACATGGAAAACAATAAAATACTTTTGATAACAAAATATTAACTCGTGTTCAAGATTGTTTATATGATGTCTACAAACAGAACATCTAAATATTTCCATGAACACCCAGAACTCTTCCCTTTGTGCTCTAGCAAGGGCAGACTCTCTGCTTGACTGTATTTGGTATCTCTACCTTGCACCAGGCTGGGCAATGCAGTGGCACAAACTCACACTCCAGTCAGCCCTACAACCATAGCACAGGAATATGCTGAACAAACTCCCTATGGATTGTGTGCCTGCAAAGCTACAGCTTCAGAACCACAGCCTAGACCAGCTTCACAGACAGACCTGTGATGGGATAAAGAGAAGCATCCCTGCGCTGACCAAATGATGATGCGTTCTGACATCAAAAAAAGACCCACCAAATCTGGTTCTCTACCTACAAAGATTGCCATCCTGAAGTTAGATGTTTCTTGACCTTCTAGCCATCTGAGATTATTCTCTTTATTGAAATCAGAAATAATAACAACAAAGAGCAAGGTTTGTGGCTAGTGTAGTTGAAGTAGAAAAGTATAGTTAATATTAGCCTGCCCAAACCCCCAATGCAAGTACACTTAAATAGCAGAATGCCCATCATGCAAATACTTTGAAATACTAATTACTGCATGGCACAGCCTGACTCTACATACAAGCATGTCATCTAGTGAGCACAGTTGCACTTCGGAGGCATACAAATGAGAAAAGTTACAAGATACAGACCAAAATAAACACATGGGAAGGAAAACAGGGCATCTTGCCCAAGGCTCAAGAAGCATGACTGGCAAAAGCTAAACAAGCTAAAAAGCAGCTGAGTCCAGAGCAAGGAGGCCAAGAAGCAGGAAACACCAGCAACGAAAGGGAAGAAATGAAGAGAGGTATTTCCTCTAAGAGATCTCCAGCCTCATCACATTTACCTTGGAGACCGAGAGGACCTCGGCCACCAGCGCCGGCTGTACAGCAGCAGCTGCAAGTTACTGTGTAGTCACAGCTAACTTAGAGAGACTTACAGGCATTATAGACTAACTGTTGCATACACACAGCAATAATTATTACTATGCAGGAGCTAACATTAGCACAAAGTGTGGTAAGGAATTAATTTAAAAGCCTTGTTTTCAAATTTGAAACCAAACACATTTATCAGTCTTTTGAGCACTTTCACTGCAAGAGTCCAATTCCTTGAGAGAGAGATACACACACATTCAAGAACATATATAAATACATACATATGTGTGTCTAGGTATATCTAATAATATACATCGATTATATATAAATTCAGCTGTAATAGTAGAAGTATTTGATTAGACCAAACAATAAAAACAGCCCAATAAGGCTACATAGGAAACTGAAGCAACAGATTTAAGAATGAATTGCAAACAAATGCAAATTCCTGAGTTTAGTCAGATGCAGATCAGCTGGATGGGGATGGTGGTTAGTCCATGCCTCTGGAGCAGCAGAGGGGCCAGGAAGGCAGTATCAGACCACACAGTGCCTCTCAGTGCCAGATTCTGCCCTTTTTTCCTACCAGCTGTGCAACAGCAAGATTAGCCAGGAGAAAAGGCATGGAGAAGGCAAAATAGGCCATGAAACTTATACATTAACACCATGAATTTTTATAACCAATAAATTTTAGTTTCCAGACTCATCTGCTAAAGGTGTTAAATAAAACTATTTAAGATCAGTGCAAAGAGAACAGAAACATAGCAGTAGCTTTGAGATGCACTTTCCACCTCTTTATCAATATTCATGGCAGAGGCAAATTACTGAAAGGCAAAGTCCTAATGACTGTTATTAAATAATACAGTGGAGAAAAATACTGAATACAAGGACCTTGATGCTTAAAGGACTTTGTGCTATGGCTATGAGACTATAGTAAGTTCAAAGCCTCCTCTACCTTTCAGAATTGCCAAGCACTAGATATTAATAATTGAGTCTTTGCTTAATGGTCTCGTATGATATCATTGCTATTGCACTTGGGAATTCCTCCCACCATTTCACAGAGCTGTTTTTAATCTCCTACCTGTAATAAAAGTCAAGCAGAAATTGATTCTGCAACAAATAAAGCTGTCTAACCATGTGCTACTTTCAGTAATTGGATGTAAAGTAACAGCTACATCAATAATGATTGCAGAAATTATTTTCTGCTGTGCACTTAAGCTCCCTTCACAAACTTCATTTCTTTCAGGCACAAAACCTAAAGCTCAAACAAGATTATTTTGTTTAAAGTAAAATAAATATGTGCATGAAAGAACAGGTGCCCTTTTCTTCAATTTGATTTGAAAGACTCTTCTCACTGGGGACAAAGATGTTACACTTTTCTTCCAATTATTTTTACCAGAGTGATAACAATGGATGCGCCAAATTTCTCATCATTTTAAGAGCAGAAATTGGCTGAAAATTCTCTTTTTAGGATCCTGCTACACCTCTGAGAAAGAACTAAATTCTGGAGAAACACTTGGGATAACACCATTCATTAATGTGTATATTTATTTGCAGTCCTACTATTACCAGGGTGGGAATGTCATCATTCCAACAAAATATGTTCCAGGGGTTTATTACTATCATCAACTAGGTAACTCTTTTCAATTACTCTGATTTCAAGTTCCAGTTCTTAAATCTTTTATCAACTTTTTCCCAGATATTGATGAGCCTGTTGAAATGGTATCTTTTGTGTGACCTGACACAAATCCACTAATTTCTCAATTTTCCTCCTTTTAATAAACAAGCCAAAATAAGACCTCCTTAAGTCTCAAAGTAACAGATCTTGACCTTAGGAATCAAATAATTGGGGGAAGGGCTTTTTTTCTGAGGGTTTCCTTATTTTTCCTTCTGAAATGATGATGCTAACAAGTATGCAGCTGCTCACTACTGGTCTCACTGAATGTATCTGGATGTAACACCATTTTCCAATCCTTTATTAGTTTTTACCTACACATCCAAATTCAGATTAACAAGTTCCTCACAAAAAAGTGTAGGAGACATATGGAGTTATAATCTACCTTAACACCCTGGATCATTTTTAGGATCCCACATTTCCAGCACAGTCTTTCCTCCTGTAAGTATACCTTGAATTATTTCTTCATAAGATGTGCAGTTTAACCATAACATTTTTGGACATGACCTGGTTGCCAAACAATTCACATTAAGCTCTCCTCTTCATTGTTTACTTATTTTCTAACCAGTACTACTACTGAGTAGTTTTAAATTTTCTTCTGGGTTATTGAAGAAATTGTCAAACACAAGTACAATCTTACTTGATGAACTGTTCAGTCAGTGATAATGCCATGGGATGATGGCATTCAGCAGTAAATAGTTCACAACCTCTTAGCATACAATCTGGAGATATTGTAAAACATACTTTAAATCAGAATGGAATGAAATAAAAATGGTTTAAATATGCTGAAGCATAGCCATTGTTTCCTTAATCAGCTAAACATTTGCAATCTCTTCCCATATTCATTTTATAAGGCCTATTCTGTACTTTGTAATTAACAATTAATCTTCCAGGCTTCTAATTTTCTTCTAGCTGTTTCTTTCAACAGTTTTTCTAATGCAAAATTCAGGGCTGATCTCAAGCTATCTAGACCACACACATTTGGACAGGGCTTCCTCACATCTTTGACACTTTCTACTTTTTCACACTTCAAAAACTGGCACTCTAGCACTATTTTAATGTGTAAAGAACTAATTCTAAGGTTCATTAAAAATCAGCATCAGAAGTTGCCCAACATTAATCAACGGAGTTGCCTGTCTTAAGAGTATGTGCTTAATATGCTGCTTTAATTTTAGTAACTTCTCTCAAGTTTACATCAATAAAGAACAGCAGTCTTGCCTGAAGTCTGCAATGTTGCTGTCTTTTTAACATGCTACAATGCAGATGCTCTGACCAGGTAAGGCTGATGAAACTTCACTATTTACAGCAATGCACCATGATGTGTACACGGCAACATGATAAAAGAAGATCAAAATTTTCAGCCTAGGTTTGGATTCCAACATGTTGAAAACATCCAAAAATTTTAAAAAAAGGTCATAGCAGAACAAAGCACTTGTAATGGCATTACATGGGTGACTTTCAATTAATACCAGCCTCTCCTCTTTATTCTCTTCCATATCAGAACATTCTGTCTTTACCACAGCTAAGCTGTTCATCAATAAATATCATGATTTTCTCCAATTGTTGTTTCACAAAATGCTGACGTTTACTGGAAGTGAGGACAGCGGGTTCCAACTGAGGGAGAGGCAGATGGTGCTAGGTCAGAATCATCACCATGCCAGACAGGAATTTCCAGTGCAACCAAATGCTTGAAGTCGGAAACACCCATGCACTGCTGCTTGTTACCCTTCTTTATCCTGCTCTCAGCATCAGTTTGCTTCTTAGAAACTTCATCTTGAAGACAGTCTTCACTTCTACCTGCTCATTTAACCACCCTTTCCATCAGTTTGGTACCTTTTGACAGCTTCTGATGATGAGCTGACCTTCCATTCATTTTCTGACGAGTCTGGCAAGCCAGATGACCCACTTGATAGTCTGTTCCCAACAATGACATCTTCTAACATGTTTTTTCTTTCCTTTCCCTCTCTTTTATAGAATCCATATGGTAATTCAAGCTGGAAGGCATCTCAACGTTGTCTCCTGTCCAGTCTCTGCTCAAAGCATGTTCAGCAGTGAGGTCAGACTCTCCATTGCTTAGGGCTTTTCTCCTGTCTGGTCTTGAAAATCCTAAGGATCGAGTCAGCACAACCTCTCTGGGCAGCCTGTTCCACAGCTTGACCATCCCAAGTTGTTGCTCATATTCAGCTGGAAACTCCCATTTCAGCCTGTGTGTGCTGTTTCTCCATCCTCTCATCACACACCACTGTGCACTGGCTCCTTCCTGCAGCACTGCAAGGCTGCCCTTAGGTCTCCCGAGGCTGCTTCTTCTCCAGGTTGAACAAGTCAGCCTCTCCTCATACAGCAGCTGCCCCAGCCCACTGAGCTCTTTTGTAACCCACCAGAATCCATGGAAGCTCAAGGATAAACCAAAGGTCAGGAAAAACCCTGGAAAAGCTTTAAATCCTAAATTTAGAAAATAACGACACAAAAAGGCTGCTCTCAGTGTGCTGGCTCATCTTTGCTTTTCCTGATAAATTAATGACAATTAAGGCTTTAACAAATAGTAGCCTCATCTTTCTGGAAGTAGACAGGGCTGAGAAGTGATGACAAGTTGTTAACTCAATGTAGTCATAAAGACAAATGGCCTACCACACGTCTCATAAGCAGACAAGAGAAAGGAAATCCCTACAGTAAACAATTATCTATCTGGGAAAAACTATATGCTGTCCTTTATACTGGTGGTCATTCCAATAGTGTTACATCATGTTGGTTGGGTTAGCTTTTTTTTTTTAAATTAACTTTTGCCCTTTCTATATTAAAGCAGCATCCCATTTTCAGATTTCTCATTAATATGAAGATTTTACAACCTATGTATTCACTGATTAAGAAATGAGATTTGTCACACTACATCCTTTCATTAAATATTCATCCTTTCATTCAAATAAATAAATGGGCATCGGTCAAGGGTCATTACTCTATCACCTACATTTATTTTTTTTCTCTGCAACACCTGCCACCTTTCATTGAAGGAAGGTAAAAAAAATTCCAAAAACTTAAGTTTCTGAAGTCGTAATTGATTCTCTTTGGGTAAGACAAATTCCTATGGGAAAAGCAACACAGATTATTTGTGAAACAGTTCAAGAAATCCTTAACTAGTTACACATGTCAAAATACAGTCTTTCAAAGCTCAGTAACACTTCAGAAAGCGAAAAAGATGCACACTGCTCCCAGGATTTATCTGCAGGACCATTTCAGAGGCATAAATACACACTTTGCGGCTCTTTCTCTTTTCTTCACATCACAAAAAAGTGCTGGCTAAGTAAAGGAATTAAAAGTACATTCCTTTCCTGCCACATTTTACCCCAAATTGAGCCCTTATAGCAATTCTCATTCCCTTTACCATCATTTAATCTTCCTTAAACTGAATTACAGTTTTTATCTCCTTACAGTATTTTCTCCCACAGATTCCCTAACAATTTCCTGTCACAATTTCCTGTTACGTTCTCTTTGTGATCTTAATCTTAATTTTCCATCTGTACATGTGCAACCACTTTTTTCAGATTGGAACCATACCGTTTAAAGTTATCTTTCACTTTCCAGTTCCTTTCATGCTACGCCTGGCATTATTAGGTATGTATTTCTCTACCTTTCTTTTTTTAAAATAAGTTTCTCCTACTGTTCTTTTTTGTAGTCTTTGACTAGTCTTCTCCTTTTTTCCTCATTCTTTCCAACTTACACCTTCTTCTCTTTTTATGTTCCTCTGCAAAGACCCTGCTATAATCTGTTCTTTGTTTACTGCTTCCCTCCACCTACTTCTTCACATTTCCTTTCATCTCAACCTGGCCCCTCACCATTGGTCTCTATTGTCTTTTTTTCCTCCTCTTTCACCTGAATACTGTAACCAAGTGACCGCTTGAAATCAAGCAACTATTTTAAAAGTCTATAGACTTTCTTTTGTTATTGATTGCTGCCTTTACTAGAAAGCTCTCCCAAAACAAAGGTTATACAGAATAATAGAATTATTTAAAGAAAATCTTTTAAGATCATCAAGTTCAGCCACAAATAAAAAAGAATTTCTCCAAAACCACTCCAATATTTAAATTATCAAATTCCAGTTCAGATTCATCACTAAGCAAAAGAAAAGAGAAAAATAATATCTTAAAAATATTTGTTTTGTCACATTTTCACTCCCACCGTAACCTTGTCTTGTCTAAGGACTATTCTGCCAGTAAGAACCAAAAGAAAACTGTCTGATTCTTTCAGCTTTCCTTCCCTAACATCCCTCTACTCACTCTTTGCAGGTAAATCTTGGATCACATACCAGAGAATGCAAGGGAAAACTGGAATAATGGAAGTTCCTCTGCAAACTGACCTGCCATTCAACATCAAAGACAATTTGAATCAAGTGTCTCACCCACAACAAGAGCCCTGTGTTTAGCACTAGCACTGCCGACAACAGCCTCTTCACTGAGAGGCAAACATTCCATTAGCCTCCTTTCTCCCAGATTTTTCCCCAGTCCCACACCAAGTAATTTGCTTGGCTCACTCATGTTACAAGGTCTGATACAATTTGAAAACCTTCAGTGTGTATCAGCTGTTCTACGTTTATCACCCATATCTCCACCTTCCCACAGCAGATTTGTCTATGCATAATCCCTTCAAGAAAAAAAACAAACATGTTACACACTTCACATTTACCACACGGTTTAAGTGCCTCCAGGAGTCTTTACCACAGTCAGCACACTTATTAAAACTTTTCAGGGACTCCCTGGACTTTGTGGAAGTATCAAATCCTGACTGTGACAGTAGCCTGCAGTGACTGAGACAGTTCAAGATGATCTTACAGGTAAGAGCAGAGGTTGTGATCTAACAAAATGGTTTAATGGGGAAGTATAAGGGAAGAAGTTTTTTTGATGACATAGGAATATATGAAAGAAAGCTAGGACTGAGGAATATGGGATGAAAAGTTAGGACATCAGGCATGGGATTTTAAACAAAAGTTAGACTGAAGTACTAAGATTGACCTGTCAAGATAAACAGCAACAAGGATGAAATAAGGAGGTGTGAAAGAGGAGGTATGTTACTGGCTTTTGCATTTTAAGTTATCAAGAGCTCTAAGGGCAAATTACTAAATCAAAGCAAAAACTCTGGGCCCTCTGTAGCACAGATGCAGCATCCCAAGACAGCTAATTCTAGTCTTGTGACGAGAAGTGAAATGTTCTAAAATAATCCTAGAATTAGAAAAACCACAGAGCTTGTTAAAAATGCCCATGCGCGTTTTATTAATAAAAACTAACAGTGCCAAGGTTAAACAAGTCAAACAATTATAGTCTCTTTATATTTCATAAAATATTACAGAAAAGTTTATTTGTGTTTCAATAAAAAGACTACTGTCTTAGAATAGGCAGCTGACAGTATTTGTGCAGTTAATTGTTTGTGAATAAATTTAAAAAGACTACCACCTGCCCTGAAATTCCTTTTATAAAAATGAACTATTAAAAATGATTGACAAATTTTGAGTTAAAAAACTTAAAACATTCTCTATATTTAATTTCAACTTTATAATAGATTACAGGAAGATGCTTATGAAACAAATACAAACATTTGTTTCAGTACATGTCTTTATATGATAGACTTATAAGTATGTAAACAACTATATAATAAAAAGTTTCCAAAGACTGCCTGTAAGAAATCAGGCAAATTTTACCATAAGCAATAAATCATTCCAAACCTTCAAGACATTTTATATAGCTGCACCAACTGGCAGTAAACATTTGCCAAAAACTTTGTAATTCATATGTCCCAACATACAGTGAAAAGTATATAAACTCGATGGAATCATAACGTTAGCTATAATTTAAGGGAAAATAAGTTCACAACAACATTCCTGGAATTTAACATGTAAAAAAGTAGGATGTATCTTTCTTGTTTGGTTCTTTGGACACTGCATGATTAACAAAAAACACTACTACATTAGCTCACTATCCCTCAAAAAGTGGCATAATCAAAATACACTCCAAATAAATTGCCATTCAGTGTATTCATTTTCCACAGAAGGATAGTATTTTATTTCTCAATGTGTCTACATTTTCTTTAGCAAACTTTGAAAGAACATTTGGGGCAAAATTCTTTTTCCTTCAAGTAAAAAAGAAATCCCAAACAAAAAAACAACCAACAAACCAAAAACCCCTAAAACAAGAGTAAATAAAGGCTCTGCATTAACACACTGGTATCAAAAACACACATCCACACCACATTTAAAAATATCCTACATAAAACAATCCTCGCTTGCTTATCAGAGGTGCAATTTCTAAACTCAGAACTGCTTACCAATATTCTCCTTGGGGGATGGGGCAAAGTAATTTGAGACACTTCTCCCTAGAACAATTTATTCCTGAAGCCTGCTGAATTTTAACAAAAAATAGTCTACAAGCAAAGGGCATCAGTCGTCATCATCATTTTCATTAAAATCATCGTCATCATCATCGTCATCCCCAACATAAGAAACTGGTGTTTCGACTCTGGAGCCACTGTACTGAGATCCATTGGAACTTGTAGCCAACATCCCATCTCCACCATTGGAAAAGTCACTGAAGAAAGAAAAGAAAAGCCAGTTGGCACTGCTTCATGATTTCTCCCATGTCTAGTCCATTCCTTTAATGAAGCTGTCACTGTCATTTTATAAACTGTCTTTGGTGTATGTCCCAGCTGTCTCAAAAAAGCTGAAACAGTCACAAGTAAATTTGAAGTAGTTCTTATTAGGTTTCTTCCTTTAGGTTTAATATGAAGTTTTAAACCTTTTCACAGGCACTTTATAAATATGCTTTTCAGGTTTCTTCTAAAGTACATTTAGTGTTAAGGCCAGAAAGCTAAGCTCTTTGGTATTTTTGGGTAGCACCGGACATCTGCAAGTGAATCATGTCTTAGAATCACTGATCTTGATTCAAAGACCTGGAAAACTGAGGAACTATTAGCTTTTCCTTAACTCCTTGGTATTACATAGTAAACTGTCATGTGCTGTATTTTTAATTTAAAACTGTTTTCTTCTCATTGTGCAGTATTTTATTTTAATAGAGCCAGAAAACTCCTGCCTCCATTATTACTTGCTACTTTGCCAATCTATTTAATTGTTGACTTTCTGAATAGTTTGATAAGCTATTAAACTTGGCCACAAATTTGTGACAAAATGTTTTTTTTTAAATCACAAAAATAGTATCTCCCTTGAAAGACATTAATAATTTAAAAATTGCTTTCAAAAATACATTTGTTAGTAATTTTTTAAAAGCTAATCCAGCTAATGCACTTATTCAATCATGCATATTTGTTGCTGTATGGAGGCAATTCAATGGTCTATCATCACACAGAATGAAACTGCAGGGGTAGACCCTATAAGCTCACAGGAAAAACATCCAGTAAGACACTTTGAAGAATTTCTGCGTTCTGCACACTTATTCAGCAGCAAGATACTAAGATACCTGTCTAGCTGTAGTCAGGTGACTTACAACAGGTCTGCAATAATCATCTGCAAAAGCAGTTTCAAAAGCAAAGAAAACAAAACAAAACACAAAAGAGAGATCATTCTTGTCCTTTTATAAACTTTGAAAGTACAAACCCAAAATCCCTTCTCCCGTCTTTTTGACAAAAACGGAACTGAATTTCAGAACCTGAGTATCCTAGTAAGTAAGGCAAAGAAAGTGGGATGAAGGTATTGGTAGCAGCATCTTCAGATTTCGGCAAACTTTCTTTAGAGACCTTGTTAAATAAACATACAGCCTTTATTTGCCTTGGCAGCACAACTTGTATTGCCATGAATATTCATATATATCCTATAATTAGACATAATTTGTCACTGCCCATTTCCAAACTCCTAAGAAATGGAAATGCTAGAAGTTCTTGTACTCTCACCAAGATAATGAACCCCAGTCAGCCTCTGGTTTTCTACTGGTCTCTGGCTAACAGTGGCCTATTCAAATTCCAAAGTCTTAAAAACACATGGTGCTCTTTTTCACTACCCCACGCTCATTACCACAAAAGGAAACTTTCTGAAAACAGAGATCTTAGGTACTGTTCAGCATCTCTAAAGATATTTTGGCAGAATTCTCACTCAAGCTTCAGTTCCCTTGCACAAAACATGCAGAACTTAATTCAAGCATTTGTTACGAATGTCAAACGTTTCAATGATCATAGCATCAAGTTAGAAAAGAGCTCAGAATCCAATTGCTGAATATTTGACTCATTTTACAACCCTGTAAAATGAGCTCACAGAAGGACATATTTTTGATTAACACATCAATAAGAAACTAGTGAGTAACAAACCTGAACACTAGTTATGGTTTATCACTCTACCAGCTTCTGACTGCTGTTTAAAACCCAAAGATCAAATTTTTTTTTAAAGTTAGACACTAATGATCAAGGAATAATCTTTCCAATACTATATCTTTAGAGAAGTACCTGTTTTCTTGTCACAAACTCCAAACTACATAAAAAACCCCAAGCAAACAAACAAAAAACACATTCAAGAATAACACCACTCTTAACACCTTTCCACTATACAGGAAAAGCTTTCCTTAATGACACTGCTAAGAAGCACAACAGAAGTGATGTCTGAGAATAAACTTAAAACACATATCCATAGCACATTTAATCAAAACAGAACTTGTTTCATGAAGCATTTAATATCCAAATTTCTTTGATGATTATAGATGATAAAAACTAATTGAAAATTTCATCTCACCTGGCTGAAAATCTTGTGCCGTTTGATGCAGAACCTGATGAAGATGTGACATATACACTGCTGATTGATCCCTGAGCCATTTCTGTAAAACAAACAACATGCATTTCAGGAATACTTCCAAACACACTCACCTAATTCAGTGGAAATGCTTAATCCTCTGAAGTCCAGAAAAGGAGTCTTGCAGCCCAAACAACAAAACATATTTATGTACTATATCCAAAACAGCGTAATTTTAGAAAAGGCTAGTGCAAACAACAACAAAATTTCAAAACACATTTAAAAAACCCATTTGTTTTGAAGTGAGCAAGACAGACTACTTCAGTATCCATCATATGCTTGCACTTATTTCCTTTTGCCTTTCCAAGTGAATCAAGTATACACACTGTTCTCTTAAAAGAATTACACACTGCCAAGATCTCCTTGTGTGGCTTGATGCAGAATGTTTTGCAAAGAGCAACAGTCCATTCTTTAGTAATCACTATATTTGGTCCCTAAGGTACACTAAAAAGCAGATAACTTTAAGAACTTGACAGAAATCTTTACCACAAACCAGTGGAAATTATCTGATCTAAGGTTCATGTTTTTCCTATATTAAGGAGGAAAAAAGTCAACTCTTTTTGGAGTAACTAACCTGTCACATATGGTTCCAGAGCTTTAGGAACCAAACTCCTTGCAATTTTTAGGTCCTCTGCTGAACAGCTTCCAGATTCTAGCCCACAAGCCATTCCCATTCGTTTTAGTACTTCTATATCATCATGAATTTCAAAAGTATTGTCAAAATTAAATAGATATTCAAACCTGGAGAGGAAAAAATGTCTCAATTAACTTCAATGACTTTAACTACCTTTCAATTTTCAGGAATTGCAGCATTTCAAAAGCTTTACACACAGTGTTAAGTGTGTTAGTGATACATCACACTAAGCAATCGAATTTTTAAAAATCGAAAATTTATGTATTTGCTCTTGACTGCTTACATTCAGTTTTTATTTAGCTGATGAAAACTACAGCTTTTTGAAGAAGTGGAGAACAGCAGTCCTGAAAGTGAAACCCATTTTCAATTCCGCTGGCTGCATTTCATGTGTTAAAGCCAAAGGAAAACACTGCTTGGTTAAGTATGACATAAAATGTCAAGAGAGATGCCTAGCATCTCTAGATAGCAAGTCTTAAATAAGTTATCAAATGTGAATCAATTAGACTATTTATTAAAGGGGTATATTAAACAGCTGTTTGAAGTGCATGTTCTCAATATACAAAAGGCACAAGTAAATTAAGTTTGTATTTAATCTTCAACAAATCTACATGAACGTTTATATGAACTCAGAGCTCTATCAAAAGCCAGATGGAAAACTTTGTCAGCTTACTTGTCATTTGAAATACTGCAGTCGATCACTGTCTTCTTGCTGGTGTTCACAATGATAAATGGCAAATGGATGACAGAATTGGAAGGTGGAGGTCGGTTTGCCTGCTGCTCTGCTTGACGGTTTCGCTGGACGAGGTTCTTAAAGGCAATTTGCTAGAAAAAGCAACAGCAATATCAAAGTATGAATGAAGTTTTAGGATCATGTTAACAAAATTCCTAAGGATTCCAGTAATGGCTGCAGCAAGCAAATGCAGAAAAGGACAGTGTGTTTACATATTCCTGCATGCTAAGATGCAAGAAGAGTCACAGATCATAGTATTAAAAGAGACAACATAGTAAACCTTTACTGAGAAAAAAACCCACATTCTACTAACTACAACAGGACAGATCCCAGGCAGAATGGAGAGAAAACAATGACTGGAAAAATAATTTTTCACATAGCATCGTATTTCCTCTCCATTTACTCTTCCCTACTAGCTACTGCACTCCAAAAAATACACCCAAACGTTAATACTGAAATGAATTATATGCTAAAAGAGCTAATGTGTGGGATTTGAATATCTGGCATTAGGTTTCTGAATTACCCATTTAAGATTAGTGACTTTAACATCTTACCAAAATTGCTTTGGAATGCAAAACTGTAATGGAATTCCCATGTTAAAAACTAGCAATTGAATAATTGAATAATTAGAAGCCATAGAAACTCAAGTTATAAATCATACAGTAAGCTACTAAACAAAGAAAAATATTTTTCTGGTCTTGAAATCAAATGAAATAAACAAGAATTAAGACCAAAATCCAAAGCCACTACAGAGACTGATAAAAATCAGGCAGCTGTCCCATAGCTGTCTATACTTTCTTTCTGCATCCCTGAGATTTTCATTCCTACTGTGTAGGGAACACAAGCTGCCCAGGAATACATTTCTATGGAGCAGCAGCACAGTGACTTGAGAAATAGACTATTGCTTCCCCAAGTGCAGTAAGGGAAATCTGGGCAGGAGTTCAGCCACTGTTTCACAGTGGTCAGCCACTTACACACCAGTGACAGCAAGTCTCCAGAGGCACAACGCAGGGCATTATGACAGACTTCTATAGCCACCTAATTTTATCTATGGATGCTAACACGAGAAAATTCTAGATACCTGTATCTAGTTCGGTTCCTGAACTGAACTGGAAAATTCAGACGGTATAGTATGAAATACTTCTCCTGTCAGCATAAACCCTGCTTAAACATACTTGAAACTCCAAAAAATTTCATCATAACTGACTGAAGATTGATGGCATCTCCAATAGCAACGGCCAACAGCATGGTCACAGCTAAACTAGAGTGTTAAATAAAGTATTAAATAAAGCTGCATACACCTTATCCTGAAATTCACCTCTAGTCTTCCTAGAAGTTTCCCATCCCTCAGACTGGGATAAAGTAAGAGGAATACAGACATAAGTTACCTTGCCCTATAGACAAGAGTACCTTGACTGTACCTGTAGAATGAGTTCTTGTAGCTGAGACTGTTTTTGCTTTATTCTTTCAATTCTTCTCTGTTTCTCCACCTTAAGACAGATAAAAAAGACTGGTCAGTTTGTTCGTTTGAAGTAGCATTTTATGCCAAGATTTTCTCCCTTTAAAATAATTTCAATACAAGAGAACTGGAGGTAGAAGATATAGCAATCAACCATTAAGGTTCTACACATAATTTAGAGACTTAGCTGTCAAGACACAACAGTACTACCTATGGAAACTAACAAAAAGCAGAATTAGAACCCTGGGGAATAAAATATAACAACCTGTGAAGAAGATAAAAACATCTCTGCAAACAGAAGTCATGCCTCAAAGGGTTACTGAAATTCTCTTGAAAAGGCCAAAGACAGACAAGAAGGATCTATTTGATGTGGAGTCTATTGATATTGCAGATATTGGAAAAGATCCATCAAAGATGGTTAAAGACACAAAGCTGCTACTGAGCCCAAGGTTAAGGCCTCACAGTATTTAATATGTACTAAATAATAACAAAAAAGCTAAGAGACAAAAAGCTAGAAAATACACATCTTTCTTAGTGGAAGAAGCTCCCCAGCAGATTCCCACAGGGATTAAACAGACAGACTGTTATTCCAACGATAGACAATCAGATTAAGGTGGCAAGGTGACAGAATCTGCTGGCAATGCTGGGTTACCTGGCACAGTAAAAAGAGAACCTGACATAAAGCAAACTCAAAGTGTCTTGTATCACTTCGTGATTACATCACCTAAATTATTTCTGGTAAATAAAGTGTGGTATGTGTGAGAAAACAATCTAATCCATGCATCCTTTAGAAATAAAATTACTTTCAGTAGAGATCTAAAATTACAGTATCTGCAAAAACCATCAGCTCAGTATACCGTAACAGCCAAAAATTGAATTATTAGGCAAGAAACAGAGTACCAAACAGGAATTACCACTACATTACTCTATGAAGCAGAATGTTTACATCTTGCATTCTGTAGGTCTGATGGTCCTATTTCAAGACAAGCATACAAAAGAGCAATCAAAAAAGAAAAAAAGAGAAATCAGAAGAGGAAAGAAAGAGCATCAATGATACAGAACAGACTCTATGCAAGAGAATCATGAATAAATTAAGACTGTACTGAAAGGCAAATGAAATAATGGGTGAGAACATGAGAGGGCCCTATAGAAAAATGAACAGGATGGAGAAAGTGAATAAGGAATGACTAGGTCACCATGACTTCCAATTAAAAAAATATTCAGCGGATATCAACTAAATATAGTACATTCAAAACCAAACAAAAAGTATTTCAAAAGAAGCTTCTCATGCACCTGAAACTCACTGCCACAAATGACTCAATGTTAAAAGCAAACTCTGACAAAAGAGTAAAAATTTGTGGAAGAAATATTGAGGGCTATTAAATAGGAAGATATTGTATCTGCCTCAGTTATGCCTGAGCCACAAGTTACAGAAGAAAACATTACAAAATACCTTCTCTAATCACAGAACAGATAAGGTTGGAAGGGACCACTGGAGGTTATCTATTCCAACCTCCCTGCTCATGATGTGTCCCCCAGGCACACAACTCAGGATTGTATCCAGACGGCTTTTGAGTATCTCCAGGGAAAGAGTCTCCAGAATCTCTCTGGACAATCTACTCCAGTGCTCAGTCACTCACACATTAAAAAAGTTCTTCCTCATGTTCAGATGAACTCCCTGTGCATCAATTTCTGCCCACTGCCTCTTGTCCCATTGCTTGGCACCGCTGAGCAGAGCCTGGCTACATCCCCTGACACCTCCTGTCAGATACTGATGGACAGCAATGAAATCCCTCTCAGCAATCCACGTGTGCCTCACCAGGGCTGAGCACAGGGGCAGGACCACCCCCCTTGACCTTCTGGCAATGCTCTTTCTGATGCACACCAGGACACTATTGGCTTTCTTGGCCACAAAGACACTGCTGGCTCATGGACAGCTTGTTGTCCACCAGGACTCCCAGGTCCTCCTCCACAGAGCTGCTTCCCAGCAGGCTGTCCCCAACCTGTGCAGGTGCATGGCGTTATTCTTCCTGCATCTGCCTTTGCTGAATTGCATACATTCCTTTTCTGCCCATCTCTCCAACCTCTGTTGAGGTCCTTCTGAAGGGCTGCACAGCACTCTGGGTACCAGCCACTCCTCCCAGCTTTGTGTTGTCACTGAACTTGCTGAGGAGGCATCTGCCCCTTCACACAAGTTAAACCATACTGGACTCAGCACTGACCCATGGGGGACACCACAATTAACCAGAATATGTTCACTGATCACTTACTAATCACAGCCCTCTGACACTGCTATTCATCCAGTTCTCAATCACCTCACCATCCACTCACCCAGGCCACACTCCCTGGGCTTGCCTATGAGGATATAGTGGGAAAGAGTGTCAAAAGCCTTGAAGTCCAGGTAGGCAACATCCACTGCTCTCCTCTACCCAGTCTATTGTGCCATCAGAGAAGACCATCAGACTGCTTAAGCACAATTTGCCTTTGATGAATCCACAGTGACTATTCCTGACCACTTTCCTGTCCTCCACGTATTTTGGGAGCACCTCCCAGGATAGATCACCCCATCAGATTCCCAGAGATTATGAGGCTGACAGGCCTGTAGTTCCCCAGGTCTTACTCTTCCTCCTTCCTAAGTAACCACTACTGTCAGCCAAGATCCTGAATAGACAGATTGCTGATCCTGAAAAAAATTAATTTTCTTAGATCTTTAAAATGTGCAACTAGCAAGGAAATTACTCAAGTTAAAAATTCACACGAATGAAGTTTACAAATGTACACAGTTGAAAAACCAGAAGATGCAAAAAGGCCTGATGTTATATTAAAAAAAAAAATTTAAAGGGTAGGATCAAGTCTTACAATTCAGCATTAGAAAGTAAGCCAAATAACTGCCTCCCTCCAAAAAATTTAAAACTCACTTGAGATATTTTTCTATCTCATACAAATAAACTACACTGCCTTACTTACCTTATTAATTGCCCCACATATTCTATTTTTGTATTATCAGGCCGTATTTTACCAAATCTAACATTCTAATATACACACCAAGGGCAAGTTCAAGAATATTTAAAACAACATGTAGTTGATGAAGAAGTCCTCAAATCCCTATGTTCCTTATAAACTCTTTGGCTTGATTTTCAATAGTGTAAGGATGAATCTAAACAGTATCAGATGGAATAGCAAAATAAACTTTATTAGATGTGACAATTTTACAAATTACACATTAGCTTTCAGAAACTCACTGTATTACACTCGTGGCTTAATTATTCAATGGTTAACAGAACTCCTTCCTCCCCTTGTGACAGTCAATTAACAAGTTCTCACTTTCTTTTAATCAGAAAATACCACTGTTCTCATCTTAAATGCATGAACATTCACCACGCATTATTACATGCTAAGTAGCTTTTTTTAACTTAAGTACTAGTATTATGCTACTCTTCTTTAGGACATTATCAGTCATCACATCAAATCCAGCTGGATGAACCACATTTCTTTTTTTTTTTGCTGCAACATTGTTGGCAGTGCCATACTTCGTGAGACAGATCCAAGGAGATCTACTTTTAAAATCCCTCCAGTTAGCTGGTTCCCTGTTCAGCACACAGCACTGTCACTTGGAACCACTTCACCTTCCATACTCACCCTCTATTATTATGTCCCAATTATCACTCTCTCAACTAGTAATTTTCACTTGGGATGATATTCAAATAAATCTCAGTCCATTATTAGACACCCTGTACTTACTTTATCTAGATAGCAATTACAGTATTAAATGAAAAATCAGTTATCAGTATCGAACAAAAAATAGAATGATCCCTTGGTAGATCAGGCTCCAAAACACTTCTGTTCCATTTCTCCCCTCACTCTGGGACCTTCTACACCGAATTTTTTTGTCCTGCTGAACGAAGTTTAGAAATTGAGAATAAATACGTCTCATTCTGTTCTGATGAAGTGAATTTACTTCAGTAAACCTCAGTAACTTTATTTTTCTGCAAATCTCAGGATAGTAAAAAAATCCTGTCAGAACTTAGGAATCTCTTTCAGTATAAAGCATTTCACTTCTTCCCCAAGACATGCAATAATAAAGTCTGACATACTCCCATAAGAGAATTGTCACAAAAAGCTAAGACCTGCAGCAGTGGAAATGTGTATGTACTGACCTATATGCAACATCTATCATCACAGAGCTATTGTCTGTTTGGCATCTGGAGAAAACAAATCTTCCCTCTCAGAGTACCACTGCTGCAATCTTGGAAATCCACATTAATTTTTTACTACCTTCCACTCAGAACCACTTCTCATGTACTGCAAATGCATATTTTTGATATAGAAGAATTAAACAAAGACACATTTGAACAATCTAGAAGCTGAAGAGTGTGTGTTCAGTATATATGAAATAAAAAGAGTCAAAGGATCATACTATTCTATGTTGCCAGCTCAGAAGATTATAGGCATGTATTGCATCAGAACATATTAAAGCTGTAAACATTTACTCAAACTCAAAGCCATTGTGAACTTCATAATGCACACACCTCCAAATTCTGACATTCCTGAGCCGAGTTAGTAGGTAGACCAATCCATTTGATTTCCTTTTTCTCCTTAGAGATAATGTTCATGGCCATAAGGACATTTAAGGCATCATAGACACGTCGTCTAATATTCTTCTGGTCATAAGCCTGCTGTAGACATAGTGCATTAATCAAAAATATACCTGTATCAAAAATATTTGAAAATAAACATATTACAGCAAATGGGTTAACTCAGTTAATATCTGAACGGTTTCATTTAGCAGTAGGAAAAACAGAAAAATCTCAAATTTCTCTTCCCCCATTCAGTTCACATGTAATTGACTTCCCATATACTTACTGATTCATTTGGTGAAATGTGATTATCAGTGGTAGTGAATTCTGCAACCAACTCGTCTGCCACCTCATTGTATGAGGTGGTTCCTTTTCTTTGTACCTTCTCACAAACCTTCATAGAGAAATGACGTAAACCCTTGCCATTCTTCTCGCCTTTTTTGTTCCGCTTCCTAAATATATGTATAATATATATTTTAAGAAGATTTAAACTTTGGAATATTTGATGTCTCTTTTTCAAATACAGGCACACTGGTGTAAAAAACCCAAGCCTTCCCTTTTCTTCTGCATCTTATCCCTTCCCAACCTTCTCTCCTACATTTTTTTCCTTACAATTTACAATATCTAGAAACAATTCTCGTCTCTTGATGCTGAAACACAATATAAATTTATTCTTTTGGCGACTTTGCTAGCTCCAGTAGAATCACAAAATCAGAGAATAGTTTGGGTTGGAAGAAATCTTTAAAGATCATCTAGTCAAATCCCCCTGCACTGAGCCAGGGTATTTTCAACTCAGTGAGGTTGCCCACAGCTCTATCCAACCTGGCCTGAAATGTTTCCAGTAGCAGGCAATAAATTAACAACAGGGATATTCCTTGAAGAAGTCAATAAGAAAACCTTCCAAACTTCAAGACAAGAAGAGATACGGGGATAAATACTAAAACATGAAAACTGAATCAGAGGAGAGAATTTTTTTATCCTTTTTATTTTTAATTTTTATTTTAAATTTAAAGTAGCACATAGAGGAGTTTCTATGCAATGTGATACTGATGCTGACTGAACAGACAAAGTCTGGTATTAGTTGAACTCACTAAACATTACACTATTACTATAATACAGATCTGAAGTTATGCAGCATACAAAATTGCTATTAGAACTTGAAAGTTACAAGATACAAGCAGTTTAACAAAGTTTTCTGCTTTGCCAAGTTTTTTAATAAAAACTTCCTTGTAACTAGAGAAAAAATACAAGTATCTACAAAATTAGTTTCAGCAAGGGGAAGTCTCAATTCTTACATCTCATTTCACTGTGTAATTCCAAAGCAGAAATCTATTTATGTGTTACAGGCCACTGATAATAAATTTAGTCTTAGAGCAACTGCATTTAACAAGATGCCCTTAAAAACAAGCTTGCATGGAAAAACCACATCAAAAGAATGCATTCCTTGTATTTAATACTTTTTCTCAAAAAGGACTACATTCTTATTTCAAATGACACTCTGGGATACCCTTGTTCAATCAGATATATACTGTATTTTTCTGAAAATACACCTGCATAAGAGAAATCCCAGCATCAAGTCAGATTAATTCCTTTGTCCTTTTAGGAGCTAAATTCTCTAAATGTTAGTAATGTCAGAATATCTACCAGAGGTTACAGAAAATATTCTGCATTCTTTTACAAGAAATGAAGAGGTACTCATTATTGTGTCACTACTCCCTATTTTAGTACAACACACTTCAGTGGTGAAGTGCTCTTGATGAAAAGGAAAAGACTTTCCCACACTGCTAGCCTGAGGAGTACATACACTATCACAACATCTAAAACAAAAGTTCCAACACTTATTAATCCTTTCTAGCTTTCATTTTGCTCACCCAGCAGACCAAGGTGAAGAATCTCCAGTCTGGTTCTGTGATGCAAAATGTGTGTTAGGTGTGTGTGGACTTCCTACCAGGATAGTATTTTGCGCTGAAGGTCTCTGAGGTGTACCGATAACCTACAGTGAAGACAAAATAATTTGGAAAATAATTAGAATTCCAAGACATTTCTAAGTGACAACTCAAATGATGCATTATCCAAACAATAGTACTTTACATACTTCTTTTAGATGCATCTAATTTATACACACTAGCATAAAAACCTTCTGACTATACCTGAACACCCTAAGTTATGAGCATTTATATTTTAACCTCCTTAAATCAGGTTTTCATGCTTGCTGGATTTCTTAACACTGTTCAACACTAACTTAGATAAGATCAAAGTAAACACATAACTCTCTCTCTCTCCCTCCAAGGAAAATGGGGGGAAACAAGGAGGAAAAAAAAACCCTACCCTACCAAATTATGTATAAGGATGCTGCAATAAATTACAGTTAAAATATCAATCTAAGAAAATCTGTAAATCAGTAAAATCAGAGAGAAAACGCATAGCTTTTGCAAGAACCCTCTCTCCTGGTGTCAGTCTCTTTCACCAGAATCAAAACTCTAACTATGTTAGAGGTGAAAAAGAGTAAGGGCAAACTTTCCTCACCACTGCAGTGAGTGACACCAAATTAGGCAAACCCATTCCACTGCAAACATGTTAAAAGCACACACTTGGCTAAGCACAGTCTTCCAGCCTCCATGTAACTGTCCTGAAGATGTGTTAATTTAATCGTAAATAATAATATATACATTAGGACATAGAACTGTGCCCTGCTACCTCTGAGACTAACTAAATAAAGCACCCACTTTTGCAGGTCATGTTTTTTCTCTCTGAATTGTTTTAAATGTAATCTTCTAGAAAATATGGGAAAAAATGATACCATATAGATTACTCTTTTGTAGAAAGATATGCCTACTTTTTCGGGGTACATTTAGCTCCCAGTAGAAACAGCTGGTTGCATCCCTGACATCAGGTACATGAAAAAAAAAAAAATCAAACAAACCTAAACCCATAACCACTCACAAGCCTGCCACATTTTCCTGCAGCTACATTCTGTCTGAGCAGTAAAACTGAATTTTTCTTCCTTGGGCAAGGTTCAACAGTTTAGTCTCAAAGAGAGTAAAATACAAAAACTGAAAATAAAACATTTCATGTGTGAAAGTTACATAGACAGTGCCAAAGGTAGTCTAGTGCTGTTGGATGTCCGTGATTTCAGCTTTCTGGAAAGACAAACAACTGTATTTTTTTCCAAATATTCTCTTTATATTATGCCACCTCTCTGAGCGGTTAACATCTAAATTTGTTACATCCACTTCTGACAGCTAGAATATCTTAGGTACTCCTTTCCAGCAGCTATGTACCACACTTGAAATGTTTCTGTCTCTTATGAACAGCCAAATTATCTCCTCTACTGCTTTTCATAAACAAAACTTCTGATTGTAGGAAATGGAATGAGGGTGGGGAATGCTGGCACAGGACACATGTGAACCCACTCACTTTCTCCCCATTAAAAATACGCTACCAGTTCTCACACCAACTGGTCTGGCTCACTAAATGTCTCCAAAGAGTGTGAAAATCACTCCTGTGCTATTCGAGTAAGTAGGCTCTATGGAGAACTGAAGAAAGCTGTTAGCTAGTGCCTATTCCCTAGGATGCAGTGGCAGAAGACTGCAAGAGATGATTTAACACCTTGCTTGCAGAGAGTCCCACACTCTAATTCCCTGCCTTACTAATTGCATGAGCAGCCCCACCGAGGTACCACATCTGGAATTTGTATCACTCTGCAGTAAGATGAAAGCCTAACTAGTAAGGGGGTAGGGGGTGAAGAGGAAAGGAATTACAGCTGGAGAAAAAACAAACTAGCAGCAGCAAACCCTGAAGCTCTACTGCCCTCAGGAGTCCTGAAATACTCAACACTACAAAAGAAAAAATCTAAGTGTGCACAAATTCACAGGCTCATTTCTAGAGTGGGACAGAGAAGTGTGATTAGCACCTACTCTACATTCAAAATCTACTCTACTGCTTTCATATCAAGAAGAAACCCAAATATAAGACACTCTAGTTCAGATGCGTACATGTTAAAGTTGCTTTCCAGACGACTGAGACCAATTCTACTCAGATCACTGAATTTTAATTTTGATTACTGCAAGAATTACTATAACCTAGGTATTACCTATTGGATTATAAGATTCTTTGAAACATCTAATTTCATATATCTCACACGAAGCTCAAATTAAGTATTTCAGCAAAAGAATATTTAAATTAAGCACTAAAATATAGTTATGTTTTCAATTTTATTCCACCTAGCTCCAATCTCCATAAAAACGTGTTTATGGACTTCATTTACATTTTCCCTATGCCAGATTTCAGGGCAGAATCTGAAAGAGACACTGATTTTAAATGGTAAGACTAACAAAAGATAAAGCCACCTGAACAATAAGGTAACTTCACGTTTATATGAGTCATCTTTTAACTTCTTTATGCAATACCTATTTTTTAACCTGTCTATTAAAATTAGAAACAAACTTAGATTATCTACCCATGACGAGTGATACAGATTACCAGGTTCCATCAGATTTGCAGTATGTGTAAACAACAGGACAAGCAATAAAAACAAGTAAATAAGAAACCAACCAAGCAAAATACACAAACAAAAACCCCAAGACAAACAAAAACCCCAACCCCCCCCCCACACACGCATCTTACAAACAAAGAAACAAACCAAAAAAACCCTACAGTCTCCTTACCACTTGTTGTGCAATGTTGACATTAGACTGTCCGAACGTTTTTGGCAGGAGCTGTTTTCCAATTGTATTTACTGTAGAAGGATGAACAGCCAATAGAGAAACAACCCCTAAAACAAATACAAGTAGAGAGCTTCAGGTCAGCACATTGTATTATTTTAGCAAATAGTCTCATCTATACTATCAATGCACATTAATGGAAACTGAACCCCTGAAACATACAGTCTCAATATAAATTAGCATTTACACCTTTGAAACAAAAAAAGAAATTAAGATTCACAGTGTTCTCTCAAACTTTCTTCTATATAACCTTACAGGTCAGAGTTTTAATATGAGTATGTTTTAATCCCTTGTATTCCAATTTTTCCCTTAAAGCAGAGTAACAGAGGCAACTGGCATTTGTCAAAAAGAACAATCCTCTTGTCTTCTACCCTAATCCTTTGTGGCTACTGAAATGTTTTTCAGTCCCACCTGACAAACATGCCCAATGCCATAGCATATGGCACAGCCTTCTGAGATATGCTGACCTACAAGAGATAAAATTTGGCTGGAACAGGCCTTTCCAAGAGAATATTCCCAATTTTCCTTTAAGTATCCCCTCCCAGCTGAAGGCAGGGACTTAAAGAACAAAAATCCTCCAGAATCCATTATTTCAGAAAAATACATACAACTCAGCAGACCGACCCTGCAGGAAAGGTTGTTCTCTCTCTCCCTGTTCATAACCTACACACAATCAAAACTGGTAGGTAAAGCAAGTCTTAAGCCATGTAAAAGATGAATCAACTGCAAAAATAACAACCCAGGTATCCACTCACAGTTTGATGTTCCATGATATAGTTTAGAGGAAAGAACCCTAAACCCACCAATTCAAAAAACACAAGAAACTCCCTAACCAACAACAAAACAGAGAAAGAAAAAAGAAGCAACAAAGACTGACTGCAGTAAGAAAATAATGAACAAACCAGTCTTAAAATACTGGAGAATTTTTTTGCCAAATCAACAGTCAAGTGGTTGTCAGGTTTAGCAACTGTTTCTCTGAGATGACTTTTAAAGAGGCCAATGGGGTCAAGAAGGACTTGGTACAACTCTCATTCCTTTCTTTTTTTCTCGTTGTCCAATACAGACGCAATAAATAAGCATTTTTACAAGGGTTGTATCTGAAGGGCTGTAACTGGTCTTGATGCCTATCACTCCTCTTTACACATTCAGGAAGTCTACAGGAAACTGAGGACAATTCAAATCTTCTTTAAGCCCTTGCTTTCCAGAAGGTTTTTATTTCCCAGCTGCTATTACTACACCATGTCAAAGTGATAGCTTCACATAACAATCTATTCTCAGTGATCAATCTATTCCCAAATAGGATGCAGCAGCACATCCTTCTTCCACTATTAACCAGCTTCGCAGTGCACTTTCAGAAAGTCAGCAGCTATCCAGTTTGTAATATAAGTCTGTTTTACCTTCCTGTCCCTTCAAGCACACTCATCACTATCATGACCTGAATTGTGTTTGTTCTTCCTCTCTGCAGAATACAATAAATCAATATAAACTACTCTGGCCAGTAATGCTTACGTAGCTTCTTCTCAGCTTCCTGGAGGTTTTTTTTTTTTTTAAACTGTTCCTCACTGCTTTAAAAAAAAATCAGTGCAATCTGAAGATGGTATTTCTAATATAAAAGAGGAGTTGAAACTGCTTTCCAAAGTTAAGACACCTCATCTATTTGATGACCTTTTCAGAATCAGAGAATATTCTGAGAGTTGGAAGGGACTCACAAGGATCATCAATTTCAACTCCTGAGTGAATGGCCCACACAGGGACAAAACCTCCAATCTTGGCATTATGAGCAACATGCTTTAATCAACTTCCCCTCACCTCTGAGGGTCATTGTTGCCCACGCTTTCTAGTTCTCCTGCCCTTTCTTTTGCGAATGACAGGCATCCGTACAGTATTCATGACTAAGGAATACAGTATGTTATTTATGTCTCTATAGCTTGTTTACTATTTTATTCCCTATTCCTTTCCAAGTAATTCTCAAAATTCAATATGCTTATTCCCCACGAAACACTGATTATTTTCATTAATATAACCTACAACGACTTCAAGATCTTTCTTAAGTGCTAATAGCTCACTTGGGAAACTCATTGTACCAAGTTCAGTGTGTTCACCAATTATTAACTCATGGGAGGACCATCCCATTCTATCACATCTTAGCTTAACAGGCTGATTAAGGACGTCGATAATCAAATTTTTTATTATTATTTTTAAGAAATCCAAGGACATCGCTCTGATTAGATAATCCTTATCCACATTGGCTGTTGACTCTTTCAAAGCATGACTTTGAAAAGAAGTAACTGCAGACCCTCCCTTCTCCTCTCCCTCTAGGAAAGCCCTGTTGAAGGCCATTATCACATCTGTCCACACACATGCACTGCTTCTCAACCGAGCTGCCACAGAAATCTAACTTATTCATCTGAGCCCTTCACAAATTATGCAGGCTCTCTTTCCCTCTGGTACTATACCAATTATACACATACTGAGTTACAAGAGTGGGAGTACCATTGTTAGCTGCTTTAAGAATTCAAAGGCAGACAGTTTTCTGACAATGAGTGCTGCCCATTCATGTTATGAGTTTTTCCTACAACAACTTCCACATATTACCTCCGAAGGACAACTTCATAAAGAACAATACTCCCATGAGATGCCCTACTCTTCAGATTCACTCAAGAGACTTAATTATTCTGGTATGTTTAAAAATAAAGTAATTCTTTATGTTATCATGTTTATTAAAAAAATTTATGCAGTCAATGAGGACAAAAATGTTGTGCCAATGTAAGTTGACACAAGAGTAGAGGCTGGGGTCAGTGGTTAGGAAGCAGATGCTCAGGAAAGCATCAGGGGGCCTGGGCAGACAAGCTGTGTGTGACTCAAAGGTGCTCCCCTACTCTGACTAAGACTTGAACACATCCTGGGCTGCATTTGGAAGCCTACAACAATACGTGATTATTTCCTTTCAGCTCTCTTTACACTTTCCCTGGATGACTCTGCTCAGTTTTAGGGCCCATGATGCAAGGGAGGCAATAGCTAACAGGAGAGAGTGCAGCAGGAAGACACCAGTGTGCCTTGGCTACCAGAGTGTATCCTGCACAAGGAGAAGCTCAGGAAGCTTGGTGTGTGCAGCCTCTGGAAGAGAAGGTTAAGATGGAGCAAGGGCTGTTATCTGCAGAAATCACTGCCTTCAGTTATTTAAAGAGAAGTTATAGAGATGACAGCAGACATGACAAAAGGGAAAGAGGGAACAGTCTCAAGTTGTTTCATGGCAAATTCCAACCAGGAAAATATGCCAAAGGCAGTGCACAGCAACTGGCTGCATAGGAGGTTCCTTGGTGATGCAAAGCAAAATTCAAGACCTGAAGGCTCTGTATGTCAAAGCTGACCCTGCTTTGAAGGCAAGATTTATTAGATGGCCTCCAGCATTCCTGTTATTAATTATTTTATTTTCTGAACAGAAATAGCTATCTTGCAACTAAAACATCCACGTGAAGAGCACACACTATATTTCTTTAAATTTTGTACTTACAGTAATATTTCCTATAGTGCTGTGCCAGAGGTAATTCATGCAACTGAACCAACCTGGCTCTAAACAGAAACTACAAGGTTCATCTTTCTGTACAGCACAAACTGACTGGCAAGGAAACAAATGCAAGTGAAAGAATAGTAACACAAGCATCAAAGTTCAAAGCAAAGTCAAAGTCGACTTATAAAAGCTATCATACAAAATACAAAAGCATATTACTGCTCAATTATACAGAAAAAAATATTTTTTTCAAGAGGATATTTTCCATGACTCTGTCCAAGTGCATTATATTTTCTCATTTGCCTCATATGCAAACATTTTCCTCATATTCATCTGCATTTTCAAAGCTCATAATATGTAACAGGAGTTTTGTTTGTTAAGTACAAGCAGAAGTAATTTTATCAACCTAGACTTGCAAGTGACTGACAGCTCAGTTTCTCAAACAAATCTTATTACGAATTTCTTAATTACTATTACTCAGCAATCACTGCAATCCCAATAATCCTGTATTTTGCAGACAACACACAGTGTACATAACAGCATGTAAAAATTAAAACCACAAGTTTCCAAACAGTTTTGCTGGCATCAACTCTTCTTCCTTTTCAAAACAAATTATTAATACTGCTAGTACTGACATATCTTTTTTTACCCCTTAAAGAATTTGAGTACCATAGGAAAAGGCCATGTAGAGCAGTAAAAACAACACATACAGAAGGATGTAACTGCTACCACTGCTTACAGTCTCAGTATTCTAAATGTTTGGAAACTACTTTTAGTAACTTATAAGCAATCATTAAACCTAAAGGGAAGTAGTACTTCATCAGTATGATGTTCTAGAATACCTCCAAATACAAGATAATAATGAAAGTGGAATCAAGGAATAATGGCACAAAAAATTTGCAGATTCAAAGAAGCAGCACTCTAATGAAACCTATTATTTATCTGTCGACAAACAAGTAAGTGCTCTCTTTGGTTACTCGTTAACTAGACCTTCACTTGCATATAAAAACAAACCAAAGAGTTTTACCAAAAACAAAGAATCCCTTGCAAAATTTCGACAGTTTAAAGGGCAGGTGATACAGTTAATTAAGAACATTTTTTAACTTAAGATGACACAGAAAAAAGACACAGTATGAAGGAAACGAGTGCCCTCTGCAGACAGTTAGGCAGATCTCCTGAAAAGAGAACTGCTCCAGTTCTTGGAACAGTAGTGACTTTGAATTTGGTGTCCAGGTTATAGAAGATGGGCTGAGGTACTCCTTGCCTTAGAAGCAGAAATCCCATTCATTCTAGATACTCTACCATTTTTTGAAGTATTCTGGCTTTATGTTGTCTTTACTTGTGAAAAAGAGAGCAAAGACAAGCAATTCAGTTCCCTCGTAATGCAGTCTCTAACAAGCTAAGTTCTGTCATACAAGAGGTGATGATTGTATCCAGGGACCTGATTCCTCACATGTCACTCCTGTAATGCTGCAGATGGCAACGTCTCTGTCGTGAACATCATAGATATTTTGTTATTTAGATATTTTAGGTTATTTTATTAGTTAGTTATATGCTAATTTTCAGACATCACTGAATTCTTTTTTAGGATCTCTGTATGACAACACACAGATGATTGTCTCCAGTTGTGTGCCAAGTCAAGTAAAAGCATCTCTACTTACTGAACAAGTCACACCATCGTGTGTGACAACAAACATGCTTATACAGCAATTGTGTTACAGACATCCATCTCTCCCAGTGTGTAGTACTCACTAATTGCTTACATCAACTCAGACTTCTGTGTGATTCTTACCATCCTTAAATATGACTAGTAATAGTTCAGCTATTACAAACCAGTTTTTCCAAGTCTGTGTTGAAATAAACTGGGGTCTACTTTTAGACTTTCCAAAATTCTGTTTCTACTTCCAGAAAGTTCTATTTCCTTAGCTTGACTTTAGACAATAATAATCGGATTTACCTCTGCTGCAGTAATATATATGCATTTTATAACAATTTTCAAGCATGATTCTGTTTGCTGAAGCATAATTCATGGGTTCTGAAATAGATCTCTAGTTCTACTCCAGAGGAACAATTTCAATCACTGCTAAAAATCAGGAGTATGAATTTTTAAGTAAAACTAACAATAACTTTAACTGCAAGTTTCTTGTTATATAAATAAAAAGAACAAATCAATCTTATAGTAAGGTAATGTTGAAATACGAGTCTAAACACACCTTAAAATGTTACATGTTTGATTTTCAGATTTTTTAAAATCTGAAATGTAAATATAATTAGCCTATAAAATGTGAAACCTTTTTTAAAGTGTAAGTGGTTAAAGGAGCTAGAGACATACTTTATGAGCATTTTCTGGTTACATACCAATAATGCCACCTACTGGCATAAGAGAAGATCCAACTTTTCTTTCTGAGTAATTTTTAAAATAAGAGCTTAAATTTCAATACAATATTAATACCACTGGTTACCTTTTTCCTTGCACCCATCTGAAGCAAACAATTTTTTCATCCAAATTTCTCCACAAACGAGGGGCAGTACTAGAATTGAATAGTGTTCTATTTAATACTTAAATATCAACACTCATCTGAATATGGCAATGACCAGAATGTGACAGCTTTCTTCAAAATATAACCTCCAGAAACAGCAAAATTTCTCAGTTTCTAAAATTCATTGCCAAATACTAATAGAAAACACAAAGTCATGAGGAAGTTTTACTAGTTCAGCCCCTATTAAAAATTCTTTCTGTCCTTCCAAACCATATGTATTTGCTAACTCTCAAAATGAATTAGGCAGTTGGAAACCACCTTCCTGGTTACCAAGTAAAACAAACCTTTCACAGTCATACTGTTTTTTCAGGGCTATATAGAGTGTTACACTCCAGTAATGGATATACACAAGGGAATCAGAAAACACAGGCAAATTTACAGGCAACCTTTTCTGGAGACTGCACAAACACTGGTGGAAACACAAGCTGCCATCTAATTTCTACCACAAATAGGTTGATATCTCTTATTTCACACTAGAGATTGCTTTGAAGAAATAAATTTTTAGAGCACTTTCTAGAAAGGTATTTTATGTGCATGACTAATTTATTCAAAAATATGTGCACTATTCATTATAAACAGACCTTTGTGGGGTTGTTGTTTGGGTTTTTGGGGCTTGCTGTGTTTTTTGTTTGAGGTTCTTTTACATACTGTTTTCTCCTCTTAAAAGAAATAAAGTCAATCTCTGCTTTAAAACAAAAATCCTCATCGGGAGTTCATGGCTGAGACCAGTCACTCCAAAATGAGCTACTGGAAGCATGTCCCCATTTGGTGAAGTAAGAAGTTTGTCTACACTGGTAACCTGTTTCTGTCAGCAGACATTAATGAACAGTCAGGGAATGAGTGTATGGATAAGACTTGCATACAGTAATTATTTTCTAACATACTCTCTCTCTGATTCCAAATTTTTAGGACTTTTTGAGCAAGAGGTTGCTCAGAATAACTGTTCAGCAAGATGGTGATGTCCCTCTTCATTATTCATCTAAGAAACAACGGCAACATAACCCTACCACCAAAAGTCAAGTCTGAAAATAATTTATCCAGTTACCATATTTCTGCCGGTGCAGATTAAAAATTTAGAGCTCATCCACAGCCTATTCTGAAAGCATTGCAACAAAGCTGTTCAGGCTGTGACTGTGACAATTTTTGCATAATAACCTGTTTTAGCCAGAAAAGTCCATCTTTGCTCATTTTTCATTGTCATACACCTACCCCTTAGTCACATACCTTCTAGACAGACTGCTGACCACGATGTTATAGAACCGTTTCACTAACAATATCCTGCTCTTCAGCCCTTTCTCTTTTTTGCAAGCATGTCCTTGTGACCCAGCACACAAGTAATTTTTCTCCTCTACCATCCCCCTAAAACCTTTCTTCCTCTGACAGATGAACTCCTCCTCCTTTCACATCTGGCTAGCAACAAAAAGAAACTGAAGCAAGTAATAGATTTCTTGTTGGATTTTCATTTTCAATTCACTGAGCCTAAGAGTTGGACTTTTCCAAAACTATGATGGAATGCACCCTCTAGTACTACTAATCCAATGACTTTGAGTGCTGTAGGAGCATAAGAAGAATGAACTTCAAAAAGTAGCCAGGCTCCTGCATTCTCCCTCATGAGCCTGCCCAATTACTGTTGTCAAGGGCAGCAGATTGGGCTAAACAAACCACTCATCTGACACAGCAGGGAGATTTGATCCCATAACCAGTATCAATCATGCAATGTACTCTCAATCTCTTCTTGAGATTGCCTTGCAATTTCCAGGAAAAACTCCTTCCTTTTAAGAAATACAAATCCAAAGGAGAAGATGAAGAAGAAAAAATCAACAACAAAAAAAACCAACAAAAAACCCAAGCAAACAAAAACACCAAAAACATCTTTTAATGATGACCACCAGGTAAGAACATAGACTTTTCCTAACCACCTTCAACTCACTCCAAAAAGTATACCAGATACACTTCTGCTAACCTATGGAAAGCTTACTCTCTGACTGTTCTGGACTGAATCCTCTCCATCGTGTAATTAAGAGAAATTTTGCACAGATTTTAAAAAATAGCAGAAGACAGCACTTTGTTGATCTAATGGCATGCAATGCAGACAATCACTTTTAGAGAGAGTGCAGTACTTTTGTGTGTAGTTGTCAATGTCAACATTTAAAGACTGCACAAAACTCCCTAAAAATTATAAGAAGTGGCAAAGGAAAAAATGTACTACTTTATTGAATAAATTCTGATACATATTTGAGTACTTTAGAGACAAATATTTGCAAGTTTAAGCTCTGATTAAGAATACAGAGCCTGCACATAAAACACAGACAAGCTAGAGACAAAATCCACAAGCTGATGAAGCCAAGAAAAATATTTGTTTCTTCTCAATATTAAGAATTAGTTACTGTCTATTAACATCACAGAACTCCCCTCAAAGCAATGAGATGCAGAAATTGACTGAGGATAGCTCAGTTTGCTGTGTTATACACTGAGAGTAGAGCTCGACTCTCAAACTGGACAAAGTGTAGGGCTATAATAAACTATTCAATGAATTTATTTACTAATTGAACTTATTTGCAAAATTCTATAAGCAATAAAATGCCCTCCAACTTGACCAGTTCTACTTAAAGAGTTATATAATAATGGAATAGTCATATTTCCAGTTCTTGCTGTCTAGACTGCACTGTTTTGACTAGATCTCCACTGACTTTAACAGGGTCTAGACGCCCATGTGGGTGTAAATCGTACCCTCCTAAAGTATCCTGAAAAAAAACCCACTTTTACTGCCCACAGGGTTAGGACATATGGTACAGCTGTTAAGGGTCAGGTACCTACTTGCACACTTCTTTAGCTCAGGGGGGTGTGACTGTTTACGGAAATACACCTCTGCCAGTTAATACGGGTCTTTAGTCAACCCACAGTGCCCTCTCCACCAAATGCAGAACAAGACAGATTAGTGGGATACCTCCCTTTTGTAAAGTGATGTATATTTTAGACAAGGAAATTTCCAGGACAGTCTAGTGAGATGCAAATAAAATACTTGCTGTACCTAGAGGTGGTGAGGGAAGTTAAAAGGGCTTCCTGAAATTATATATAAAATACTAGAGCAGTAATACTAAAGGTGTTCACCTGAATGGGACTACAGGTTAATCTGGGAGTACTGGAGTATTGCAACAATGCTTAAAGCCAGTAGGTTAGTCAATAGTAACTTTTACAGACAGTAAGTAGATGATTGTCCTAATACAAATTTCACCTTACTTCATACAGCCTATCAGAGGATACCATCTGTTACATACAAGAATAAAGCAGACTGTCATTATTTGGAAGCAACAACAAAGGAAAATGGCCATTTCGCCAAAATATATTGTGAGATGCCTATTAACCAAACATGATGTTGCACAGAAATATTTCTGATCTCTCAATACAAAAATGACTGACACTTCACTTGGGAGTCACACATACTGTTTTAAATATTTGTATTCAAGAAAGTTGATGAAAGCAATCAAACAGACTCAAAGGATACGATAAGGAAAACAGAGGACAAAGAGCACATCTGATGAGCAATCTAGGAAACAGTGGCTAGTTGGCCTGACAAACCAGTAAAGACTGTTAAGATGCTCAGTTTTTCTTTATAGAGTCGGTAAGCATGCTGGAGGAAATTATTAACCTGATAAACAGTTGAATGCATAAACTGACAAGAATATACTTTACTGGAATTAGAGAAGAGTTCCACAGTCTCACTATGGAAACTGCCCTCTGGTAAGAATACATGAAATGTAGTCTTCAAATGTAGCATAATCAGTTTACAGAAGAAGTTACATGACATACCTGTCCAGAACTGCAGGTGGCTGGAACTCAGTGTCACTTCTGGCTTTTTTTTCCCCAACTATGCTAACTGGCAAAGTGCAGCTCCTAACTCCCCAAACTCTCAATTTTTTAGCTTATGTATCAAATTCAAGTTCAAATTTGTATTTTGTGTTTCATTAATTTACTTAATGACATCACATTACCATACATGCACAGGCATTATCTGCAAGTCCAAAGCAGTTCTGTTCACAATATATTTTGAGATAAGCTTGCAGCAGACTGGATGCACTATCACAGTAACTGTCATAACCCATTTTAAACTTCTACCCTCCAGCTATTTTTTTTCCATTTGCTAAAACACAGTGCCCCAAAGATGTCTCACAGCATCCTGGTCTTTATACTTAAACACAAGCTACACTAAGGAGATCACATATGGGACAAACCACCACCGAACTGCACCTGTAGTTTTACAACATTATAAATCACAGCAAATCTACAGTTTGCTTACTGATCATATAACTTATGAAAAACTTTAAAAAAACTATGCTAAGAAAGCAGTTTAAAGCCAGTAAAAGGCATAACAATTAAAAATCAAGAAATGGAGAGTCTAAGAATTGTGTTCTTACCTTTTCCAGGACTTAGGTTTTGGTCTATAAACACCTTAAGCTCTCCATTGGCTTCAATTAGTCCAGCCTGTTAAAGAAAGCAACTTTTATTAAATTTACAAACACAGATAGCCTTTTATTGGTAAAGGTGAAAGGTATCTTACCAGTAGCCTCTGTTGCTACCACTCTCATTATGTCACAAATCTGCCGCTTTGTATTGTTTGGGACATAGTACTTGTAAAATTTTAAGGTCTTGATTTTATAAACACCATATTCTTTAAGAGCAAGCAGAAAATCAGTTCACACTCACTTTGCTATTTGTGTCCTAAGCCCTTACAATGTGTATGCACTGTTTTAACAGCTGAACACCCTTCTAATCAAAACCACTGACACCTGCAACTACACCTTTTTCTCTATAGATACTACTCACCTAATACATAAGGTAAAAATATTACAGCAAAAATAGTACAGGTGCTGGAGAGTGCCTTGGCCATTTTAATCATGAAAAGTTTAATTAATAAGAAATATCTTGACCTTTTAAATTATTATTTTTTAAAGATCAGAACGCAAACCTACTAAGTGAAAAAAGCTATAAGGTGACATAAGGTTTACAAAGTCATCACCATCCTTTGAGAAACGTCACAGTAGTGATTACTTTTCAAAATACTAATAATTTTTTAATAGAGAACAAGATGCAATAATTTCTTTGTACCTGCAGAGGGAATAGTTTTGAAAAAAATTAATGGAACATGGGACACACTGTTTCCATTTAGAAACAACAAGAAAGTCAATACCTGTACTTAATGACAGTGTAGCATATGGTGTTCCAGAGGCTGAAGAGTCCTGAGTGCATTGTGCACAGTGGCTATGTGCAGGCTACTGACAACTCTGAGCAAGAATCAAGTGTTTTGCTGTCATTTAGCAGCAAAGCTTCTCCCTTACAAGTCTACCTGAAGAGCCCTACTTGAGATCTGCCAGAAGTTTGGGAAAACAAGGAAGCCACTAGATGATGCTGTGGAGCCATTATTATCCAGGTGTATCAGACCAAGGATTGCTTACCAAAGACAGGTAACTTAAAGAAACAGGAAACTTTCTTTCCTCAGTGAATGGGGAGAGAAGATTGATGGAGCATAGGGGAACTCCAGCATAGGCTGGAATGCCACAGAAGACAAATTTTGCATAAAATAAAAAGGCATAAAGAGCAGAGGCCTGCAATGGCACAGCAGCAACGAGGGCCTGGGCGCACAGAGAAAACGTAAGTAGCAGACAGCAGAAGAGATGGATAGAATGAAGAGCCTGCGGCAGTTCAGTCCTCCTTTCCTCCCTCCTAAAAAGTAACACAACAGCGTAATTTTAGGGAGGCTATAACAACTTCTCAGTTGCTTCAGAACACTGCCTGTCCTCCTTCTTGCCCATGGCAGGGATTTCTAAGACCCACTTGAACAAAGGATGGTTTTACCACCCTATTCCCAGGCACCAGGACTCTTTATAAACCTCACTCTTTATCACACTTAACTACATAATTCAGGAAGGCAACAGACTACATCAGAGTCTACAGAGACTACACTTCCAAAGAAAAAGGTATACTCACCAATATGAGACCACTATTGTGTACAAAAATGTTATTAGAGCTACAATAGGGCACCATGACATTCCAGAGCACTGGAACCCCATGGGAAAATATGAAAGAGAATTTTTGGTTAAGTGCTACCTTATACTCCCATTCTACCTAAATTTCACAACAGAAGTGCCAAACCAGGCAGGAAGGAGTCTCATTTTCATAATTTCTTTCAATACAGTACTTAATACTTTGTATTCCACAGCAGAAAGAGGCTTGCACTCAGGACACCTGCAAATTCTTTTTCCATGAGAATACAAATTATAAATGAGATTGGAAAAGCATTTAATATATTGTGGTTTTGATCAGAAAACCACCAAGAAAATGGCTATTTTCATTTGTAATGCCTTTCTTTAAGCACATTAATTTAATAATTTTGAATTATTAAATCCATTCATTGGTTTAATATGCAAAAACAAACCTGCATTGAATGCACGTCAGTTACAATGATAGCCCAAAACCAAATATTTAAGGTGTGCTATTCAGCAAATTCAAGCATTAATGCAAATCACTATTTCAGAAATTAGAAAATTAGGCAATTCAGTAATCAACTACTTACTGGTCCCTTTCATTTTCTATTTTTTTCAAATTAAAATGTCTCCAGTAGAATATTTTCTATTTATTTTAAGTAAACAAACCAACATCATAGCATCAAATAATCTCATAAACTTCAAGTCTTCTTCTGCATAATTAAAACATATAGTGAAAAAAATATTACCCAAAACAATACACAACTCCAAAAACTGTAATTTAATCTAGCATTACAAAGGCTCAGGTTGATGATATATGCCCTATACCATGCTTTTGTGTGACTGAAATAACAAAAGTGACTGAAAAACTAGAGAACATTTGGGAAAAAACACCACACTTAATCAATAAAAGACAACAATTTGGGAAAATTCAGAGAATAGCAATCACTGAATAACAAGAAGAAACCCCTCAGGTACCACAATAGTAATGACCAATACAGAAGCTACAGTTTCACCACCTTTCCACCAGTGTCTTACTAAAGGTTCACTTCTAGCAGTTAAAATGGCACACAAAAATTCACTTCTTTTGTAAGCATATGCCCGGAAAGACTTCAAGAAAGCTCTCTGGAAAGAATACCGTGAATCCCACAGCAAAATAGCACCCCCCAGCTGCTATTATTGATAGTGAAAACTCATTTCTAGACAGAATTCTGTTATTCCAGCCCCACTATGCTCTTCATACTTCTGGATACACTTTTAATTCTAAGGTTAGCAAAACTTATCCCCGGTTGAAGGGACAAGTTTTGGTCAAAGAAAATTGAGAAGCAAAACTTCAACCCCATACAGAATTCTGATGTCTTTGTTCTGAAGTGGAAACACTAGACAAAACATCTTTCAGTGTGCGTTTTGAGGACATTCTTGCTATTTTTCCAGCTAGGTTATTTTGGAGGAAGCACTAGGATTACTCCTCCAGGACTTACATAGCATAGTGCCCAAAAGAAAGAATGAAAATAAAGGAAAACGTGACTGTAGCTCCCATGCCTGATATTATAATCAGAGATTGACAATGAACAAAAAAAAAAAAAAAGAAAAGAAACCCAAAATACTACCAAAACCAAACATCCTCCCCCCCAAAAAAAACACACAGGAAAAAGTATTATATTTTCCCCAATGGAAAGGTAGCTTTCTGTCAGGAAGGCTTCAGACATCAAGGAAATTCTATTTTCTGATGAGAAAATACACTTAGTTTTATCAAGCTACTTGTAATAAGGTATTTGGATTTTTACTATTTTCCTTTTTTTTTTTTTTTTATCCCACAGTTTCTTCTTATCTTCTCATGATTCTCAATCTCATCATGTGTTACATCCTTTGATGTTATCCTGGGGCTGCTTGAAATAATGCTGCTCTTAATATCTGATTTTGAAAGCTTATTAAGTGTGTGCAACTTCACAATTCAGCTAAGTTTTCCTCTTCAAAGCCACCTGTTGGCTTTGTCTACTTCTCTACAGCAACAAAAAGAAACTCCTGAAATCCTAAACAGCAACAGATACAGCCTTCATCCTTCACACACTGCAACAAAGCTAACAATGGTTTTAAAAAATAACTTTTGACATCCAACACAGCAGCTAAACTATAATAACTTAGTATCTTCCCACAAACACCAGAAAGGAGGATAAAGTCTACTGGATAAATTAGTAGATCTGGTAATTTGAACTGTGGAGGCTGTGGTGGAGTGGAGATCCCAACCATCACCAAGGTTCGGTCTCAGCCCATTGTTCAGAGCTCCTCAGGAAAAGAAACTGAAGGGCTACACATATTAAAAAAATAAACTAACCAGCTTTGGCCTGCTATGAGATCATGGGCAGTCCTAAGGACTGGGAAGTCTATTTCTGTTTTGTTTACAAGTGAAAACTGAAAAGCACTGCAAGTGCCCACAGCCTGAAAATCAGTAAACTAGGAACTATCTTTTTGTTGATTAACCGAAGTTAATCTGAAACAAAATTTTCTGAAGATGCAGAGAATTTCAGTTATTAAAAAATCTCTAGAGATTATGAGAGAATAATTTAGTATTTTACTAACAAGTTACTATTTGCAGTCTCTGAAGTCACGCACAGAAAATCAACATCCTTACAACAAAAATATAACTTCTTCCACAGCTTTCCAGTCTTGCAATCCAACTTGTTAATAAAAACTGGCATCAAATTACTCACTAAACCTTTAAAATAAACAGGAAAATATGCAAGGTGAATTTGGACTAAAGGACAACCTACAAAAGCAAGAAGTTTATCTGACAAAAACCTAGACTGAACGAGTACATGTACTACGTAAATCAGATTTAACCCGAGAAGCATGTTGCCCCACACTACTTCAAATAAGCATGGGGAAGAGAAGAGTGCTTTTGTGCCACAGAAATACCTCTTCTACCCTGCTTCTAAGTAATGAGCCCATTTTAAGAACACTACCTGAAAAAGTGCTGAAAGAAGAACAAAAAGAATAGAGATATATGGAAACAGAGGTCCCTGCTACAAGGTGTTTTTCAGAACAAATTTTTCAGTTGTTAACAGCAATTAAGCCCATAGAGCACGGAGGCACAGGACTGGGTTTGACAGAGACACAGGTGTCAAAAATACGAGAATGGTTAAAGAATGTGAGCCAGAATGGGGCAGTCTGAAAAAGAGACAATTTTAGGATTAGCTGGGAAAGACAAAGAATGAGCTAGAAAATCAGGAAGAAAATGGCAGAATTAGGAGCTGAGGCAGAGAAACAGTGAACCACTGAAAAAGGACAGGCAATACAACTGATGAGAACCTAAGAAAGCTTTATGGAACAACGAGATCAAATCCTGTGAGAAGAAGGGAAAAACATGGGAAGTGGGGAAACGAATACAGCCTAAACTACAACTGAAAGGGGAAATAAGCTGGGACTCAGACAGAGAAGTTCAAAATAAATTAGGAAAGAAGTAGCAACGACAGAATCAGAAAATGGAGGAATTGGGAAACAAAAGCATTTCCACCCAGAGCTTCTCAGAGGCATTTGGTGCTATTGAGCTGATGGTTGGACTTCTTGATCTTTGGTCTTTTCCAACCATAACAATTCAGTTTCATGACCAGGATGATGCCTCTGCTGTCTATAGGCATTTGCAAAACCTATCAGCAAACAACCACCCATCTTGTGCAAAACTGCACCTAACTCGACCCATGACGATCCCCAGTCATTTTAAAGGCAACATGTCAAAAATGCTCCATGCCATGCAATTTTACTATGGGCCACTTTATTGACAAGGCAGGGTTCCTTTTTTTGTTTGCCTTATTTCAGTATCAGGAAGCAACAGAAAATAAGCAAAGTTCCAAAGTGGAACTGGAATAAAGCTTATAATCAGAAATAAACAACCTTATTTTAAGACTGCTTAAACAACCTTTGTTCTTCTTTCACCCCTATCCATATGCAAATATCATTTATAACAAGATGATAATGAACTACTTTCCCCATTGGTTTCTCATCTCATGCAGGGACCAGAGCAAACATGCTCTGGGAATGAATTATTATGCAACTGCAAAAGATTAATTTTATGAGACATCCATTTCATTTTTTGCAATAAATTAATAGGCAATCAAGACATTAAGTCTAAGAGGAATATTGTAGAAAAGGGAAAAAAGTTCTTAAATTTAAAACATTTGGATTTCATTTTGAAAATGAAGCCAGTGAGAACTATTCTTTACTGTATAAATAACAAAAACTTTTGAAGTTGGGCAACAGGAATCTGATTGTTCAAAATTCTCAGATATGTTGTTTTACTGTGTTTCAGTAGCCTTTTTCTGAAACAGAGATAACCATATCACATCCTCAGTTCATAGCAGTATCTTCAAGATTAATCTGCCAACCACTCAGCAATGAGCTACACCATAGAAATGAGTTTTCCAAAGAGTGTATTTCAATTTTTAGCACCTTAACTGACAAGGCATAGTCAAAGCACTAAAATAAAGGTCTGAATACCACAGAATTGTGAAGGCAAAAAGCTAAATACAGATGAGACGCTCAGTCAAGTATTGTCGATCTTCATCTGATACAGGCTCTGCTGATACTGCAGGCAAGCTGGACACTGATTAATCAACAAAATGACACCCAAGGTCTTCTTTATTGCAGAATAAGTCAAGACCATTAGCTTCTTTGGCTGTTCTTCCTGACAAGAGCAACATATCCAGAATTCAGCAAAAATTAAATTAAGAACTCAGAAGTCATATGGTGGTCCTGTCTAAGCAGCCAACATATCAAAAGCACCTCAAGAGTCAAAAGTCACTCCATGGTGCTTCTTCTTACAGTAGCTCAATTGCTCAAGTGATACAACCCTTGCAAAATTTAAAGCTGATGTCCCCAAAACTGACCGTGAAGCTGTAAGAACAAAGCAGAATTGAATAGGAGACTCCTAATGGTGAATATGACAAAGCACTGGTTTTCCACTTTTACCACATAAATTAATCAGAAAATAAAATCATCATTAGTATCCTCCTGGACTAAATACCCATATGTGGAGATACCAGCAGCAGCCACTTCCACAACTACGTCCTGCAAACATTCTAGGTTTGACCATAAGAGACTGTTGTTCTTCCAGCCAAACCAAGACTTTAGAGCTTGCTCACCAGCATCTGAACCACAGCTGAAATCAACAAATAACATTACACAGGGCCCATCCAAAACCATTTGCCTCATCAACCTCCTTTTCAGTGTATTGAAAGGCTAGAGTGGCCCACAGCGTAACTTTCAACCAAGTCTATATAACCAATAAATGCAATACTGGAGCCCTTAGCAAACGTAATGTAACACAAGACAAGCAGTCAGAAGCATTTTTGGAATATGGACCACCATCCATCTTTAAAATCAAGTTGTCTGCTACCTGAGAACTTTTTCAATACAGACAGCATTTAGGAAAGATTGATCCATTCATCTTCCCACTCCTAATTAGCCATAATAAATCTCCATTAATAGATACCCATGCAATCAAATACAAACATTAAAACAACTGATCCCCAGCATAACTTAACTTCTAAAATTTGCATTTTTGTTTAGCCTGTTGCCACCATAGTGTAGTTATTCAGTAAAATACAGCAAAATACCTATATAAAGCCACTACCATTAACAATAATAAAGTGTACACGTACAATTAATAAAGTGTAACATAGGCTGCAAGAAAATGTTTCATTTAGACAAATAAATTGGCAAAGTGACAGGCAACTTCTGAGTTGCTATTTCCTGATTTTATAATACAAACCAACATAGGAAAAAACCAGCTCCGAGTATGTGCCTGGAATCTACAAAAGAGAGCTTAAAGATCATTTTCCTTTTGCCTTCTTTGAAAAAACAAGTTTAAAAAATTAGCAACGTTCAAAATCCCAAACAGAGATGCCTTTTTAGATGACCTAATTTCGTAATATTATTTGATCACTAGTTTGCAAACTCCTGGACATGTCAGAACTCACTAAAGGCAAACAGAAGTAGATCAAGCTACTGAACTAAAATGATATCAAAGAAGGTGCATGACCACTTGAGATCCCTCAAAGACTTAACTTCTCTAGTCCGCCTCAATGAAATTTCCAGTACATAACCCAAAAATAAACATAAAAGGAGAAATGCATGCTGGTATTTTAAGAAAAGTCTGAAAAATGTTTTGAAGACCTCTCAATACTTTCTAGGGATTGAAAGGGCATCATTTAAAAAAGGTCCAAAATAAAGTGTTTTTCCGACTTCCATTGGGTTCTTGTTTTTAATCTAGCCCAAATTAAATTTTTTTAGACTCACTCAACATCGATGCAGAAACATCATATGGAAGTTATTAAAAAGTACAACTTTTGTAGTGTTCTGGGAAAAAAAAATTAATACAAAAGCACAGATTTTGATTTCCACAAAAACAGTATCCAGTTAAAAAAAAAAACCTATCCAGTAAAACTGTGTGAAGAAATCAGTTCGTTGTGGGTTTTTAAAATATTCTTTGTGCAAAATAAGAAAATTACTAATATTGTAAAATAAATCCACTAGATTAAGCTACATACCTGAATGTATTCTGAATACTCAAGTAAAATAAACCACCAGTAAATTCCCGCATCTGTACATCTCTTAAACAGTCACGTTAGATCAGGTGATGAACTTTTTACACTTTTTATAGTGTGTCCTCATATTTCCACATGTTCATGGGGCTTCCTTTGCAAAACTGGACATATATGCGACATATCTGTTAGTAAGATTCATCAAAGTACCATAAAAAAGTAAAGAGACACAATAATTTTCATGCAAACTGGGGATCAAGAGAAAAATCTTCATAAAATAATTCAAGCAAAAAATGACAGTAGAACATAGTTTCAAAAAATAAATTTAAAAATCTAATTTTAGAACAAGCAGTTCCAAAGTCAACACCACTGTCAGTTACCTATGAAACAGTAACTCAAGAACTCTCAAGAAAGGTATTTTAGTCTGTGAGAAACTCTGAAGGCTAACAGTGGTGTATCAGTTTAAAAAGTTTTTGAAATTTTTTTTCAACTTCAAGTTCACCACTAATGGTGAAAAACAGAAACAATCATAAAGAACAGGACTAGATAAGAATATTTCATTTACATGATTCATCTATTCTGGTGTCATTTTGGAGATCAGAAAGAACCATACCCATTCCTTTTGTCTAGCCCCTTTCTCTTCAATATTCACTGTAACACCATGCATTAGACTATCCTCCATAACAGATCCAGTTCCTGCAAGTGGTTGTATTAAGAGTACAGAAATTCAGCAGAAAATAAACTCCACTGCTCCTGCTTCTTCTCTCCTACATAACACTGAGTCTTGGAGAAAAGATCCACAAGCTTCTCCTTCCTCATGGCTCCTTGAGAGGCCTCAACAGCTCAGCAGTGACAGAAGCAACTGAGGGGAGAAACATGGTCACCACAAGTTGGATCTTCAGCCATGCTACAGAAGCTGGTAATTTAGTGGTAAAAATTACAGGTAATTCTCAACAAGTGGCCAGCAGGCACTGCCCAGTCTCACACTGAAAAATTCATCTATGAAATTTGCTTTCTTGATACAGTAATTCCTTCTACTTCATTCAATGCTGCATCCTGCCTAGTTTTAGGCATGCCAAGGGTGGACAGGTGACCATTGCACACAGGGAACTGCTTTTCTCCCCTGCTATTACTCCCATGAATCCAGTAAGCAGAGCAAGTAGACTAAGGACCTTGGCTGTACATGTGGCTCCTTCAGCTCCTGCCTGGAAGATGCCACATTTTTAAGTAGTGGAAGAGTTCACGGGAGACAAGGCAAACTCAGAGCGACACTGATTAACCAGAAACAGGAATTCTGGCTAAAATGAAGTTTCTGTAGACTGCCCATTTGCAATGACCAAGAAATTTCCCACACAGTGCAAATGTAGGTGTAAAACTGTACCAAAACTACTGACCTCAACTTGTCATCCCGACTCTGAAAAGCAAGGCAATGATCCCATTCCCATGTGGGATCCCACGAGTCCTTGAGATACGGCATTGCCGTTCTATCCACACGGATTTTTTCAGTTTCTTTAAACTTCACAAAAAGTAAAGTCTTTCTAGGAACTAAGATGTCCTGAACTGAATGTGATATACCATATCTGCGTGATTCTGTTAGAATTGCTTCTCAGTTTCACACGGTGCTCATAAACTCAAAAATGCTGTGCTTACTGCTATTACCAGATCACACTGGAAAATGAGCGCTTCTCTTTTTCGCCCTTTATCTTTACTGCACTTCAGATCCCCTACCCAAAATACGAATTGATATACCCATGCATACTTTAACCTTTACAAGCTAGCATTTCTTTTTACATTATTGTTTTTCAAGCTATCCAGCTAGAGTATTGTGATTATGCACTTAAACTCGACCTGCAGGCTCTTAATTAAGGTGCTAAGTATGAATGTATCTTTTTCCTCCTACCTCACAGCTTCCTGACTACTGCTGAGGAAATCAAAGTATTTTGCATAAAATGGCAAAATATAAATGAAAAAAAAATTTAAATCAATGCTTGGCTGCTTACTTTCTCTTGGCTGTATACTCTGAAAAGCATTAGAGAGACAAATTTTAAAGTAATACTTCACAGAATTTAGACCTGGACCATATAGTTCATAAACATTATTTTGCGAGCTTACCTGATCACTAACTTAGCAACGCTTTAATACTTTATAAAAACATTTCACTGTGTTTGCAGTACTTTCCATCACACTCCCCCATTTGTTCAATTATCCAGTAAAGTCTCAGTCTGCAAACCCTTACAAGTATTTGAATTTTCTAGCAGGTCTTATCAAATTATAGTTTTTATAAAGAGGCATCAGAAGAACTGGAAGGGAGCAATAGAAGGAAAAGTGCTGTCCTGCAGCAGGCAGGAAGAAGCATAAAGTAGGAGCATGTTCTGTTGTGGTGCAGTGGCTCCACACCTTCCCCTTCTGCAGGGCTCCCTGCTCCACTGTCACCTCTGCACACTGGCCCCAGCAGCACAGGACCCCAGTGGGATGCACACCACGCCTGCACTCCCAGGCTGGAGCACTCCGGACATGCCTGGCCATGGAAATGCCACCTGAAGCCCGGACTTAGGACTGTAGCAGCACAGCCCTTCCCACAGTTTAGCCATCTCAGCTCTGCTGAGAAAAAGGGAAGGAAGGGGCAGGAGCAATCATAAGCTATGCCATCTTCTTCACCACTACATCTTACAGACAGTTAGAGCACTTGATGGGTGACATGGCAGAACCACAAGCCATTAATCAGAGTAATATTTTTACATCAGCATGTTTAAATTTACAGCAACACAGGTTCTCAGAGACTCAGTGCCCAGAAATGCAGTGATACTGTCTGTATCATGCCGAATTCCATTATTCTTCTTGAAAAAGAACTTGGAACTTTGAATAAAAATATGGAAATAAATCTCTTTCCTTCTGAAAATTGAAGTAAGTGTTATACCAATTAACATCTCTATGTTATAGCATTAAACCACAATTCATAGGGCCCATATTCAGACCTAGAAATTTAACATTTCCCAACCTCACTACGCATTTTAGGTGTCGTGTAATGGTGGGTACAGAAAGGTAAGCAGTTCATATTTCTTCCCTGAGGCAAGTTTGAAGTATATGTAGATGATTTTAAGAACAGGTTAGACAATATTCAGTTTTCATACCCTTTCTAGCTACCCAGTTCCAGTGCTCAAGTACACTTAAAATTTTACCTAAAACCTGACCTAGATTTTAATTTTTCCAAATTCAGTTTATTACTTCTTTAATAAAGATACTGAAAGCAATTTCTTTGCTCATCTGTAGCATCTTCTCTCATTTCTTAAGTTTACTATGAGGTAGCTTATTCCTTCCTTTCTTTCTTATCTACTCTGCTAGAATAAACTAGATCTTTCAAAAATAAGGTTAGTTCTTGAATGTCTTATTCTCACTTATAGCTAGCAGGACATTAATCTGTATTTCCAGGTGCTAGCAACTCTTCTCTTAGTTGATCTCTCTCCCAAAAGCTAGTATCAAACAAATGTACTTTGGTATCTCAATTACTTTGAACTGTTTCTATTTCATCTAGTCTAGCACTCCACTTTCGTTTTCTTCCCGCCTATATGCATGGCCTATCATTCCCTGAACTCTGCTATCTGTAATGTACTTGGCCACCCTTATCTCTTCCAGGCAAGCTCTGAGTGACTACGTATGTCTGGTTGCTTCTCCACGCATTAAGATGTTTTTCAGTTGAACTACTGAAAATTACATACAAGATTAATTTTTTTAAACCAATCACTCTTTCATGAAAATTCCTGCTATTTGAAAAGTGCAACATTCCACATTAGGTTGCAACCTGCTGTTTAAGCAGTGAGTTGTAACACTTTTCTTTAGCTTGCATACTGTTGTTTTTTGGGGTTTGGGGGTTTTTTGAAGGGGAGATGTATTCTAATTTGAATACAGACTAGCATATTGTCTCATTTTCAATAAGAAAACATGAAACCCCATTATATTAGGTATGAACAATGACTGACATCTTAAAGGCAGAATAAATTGAATTTTTTTAAGTAAGGGAAAAAAAAGGGGGGAAGAGCAAACATGCTTCATGAGGCATGTCACAGAATCAATGATGCAAACCTTAACAACAGCAGTAATGGAAATCTATGGTGAAAGTTCCCAAAGCCTGTTTTTACAGACACTAACGAGCATCTTTTGGTAGACAGAGATAAACAGTGAACACATACGGAGAATGAACGATGTTCCCTCAAATGTCTGATGCCTTCTTGAACTCAAGAAAGGCAATGTTAGTTGACAACAGTAGTCAACAACAGCCCCACCAACTAAACAACACTTGCTGGGTTTTTTTCAATCCAATCCAAACCCAAGCTGTTTTAGTGTTCAATATGAATGCACATAATGACAACGGCCCAAGTGCTGTTATTAGCATAGGGAACTCTCAAGATTAATCATTCTGAAAAAATGGCAGCAGATCTGACGCTGGTTACGCTGCCTACAGGAAAACAGCCTAGGCTTGATGCACAGTATAGATAAAGTTTCATATATTCATTAATGCCAGCTACCATAAAGCATGACCCCATTTGCTTTTGTTACTAAAAACATTCTATGCTCCCACATTTTATGTGCTACAAACATACTTACATCTTTTGCCATGTTACCAAAGACTAAAAACCAGTCGTCTTAAAATCTTGATGGCTGCAGGACACAGGGACAATGTTATTTTCTGGAAAGCAGAAAGCAAAGACAGCACCAGCTATAAAAAATGAAAGGAGGGAAAGTTTTTACAATTGAAATTATTGACTACTATCAAGTACAATTTAGGTTTCTTTTGGAAAAAAAACACGTTTTTAAAGAGGGAAAAGTTTCCCATCACCACCTTTTCGTCCCTCGAGCCCCACGCACACGTGTGGGGGGCACTCCTTTCCCTTGGGCGGGGGTGAGCTGTGCCCCGGCAGAGAGAGCCCTTCCCCCAGCCCGTGCCCGATCCCACGCGAGGCCGGTCCCTGTCCAGCTGTGCCCCTTCCAGCACCGAGCGCAGGGCGCGGGCAGCGATCACGGCCTCCTCCTCCCCACCCCCATTTCCAGCAGCAGGCACAAGTAGGCCCCAGGGGCAGCTCCCCCCGGCGCCTTCCAGCCCCGCTTTTCTCCTCCTTCTCGCAGGCGGACGGGCCGCGGCCGCACCGGGCGGCACAGACCGGCGGCCGCCCCAGCGCCTCGGGCACCCCGCGCCCGCCCGCGCCCCCCGACCGGGGCCTCACCGCCCGGGCAGAGCCCTGAGCCCCGCGCCGCCTCCCCCCGGCAGCGAGGGGCCGCGCTAATCGCCTCGGCGGCGGCGGCGGCGGGGGCGCGGGCAAGGGGGGATGCGCCCGGCGGCACCGCCGGCGACCGCGGGGGGAAGGGGCGGCGGGCGGAGTGCGGGTCCGCGCCGTCCCCATCCCCATCGTGCTCGACCCGCCGCCGGCGGCGCCCCCCGCCGCCGTCCCACGCAGCCCCCGGTGCTCCCATCCTCGGGCGCGGGCTGCCCGCACCTGAGCGGCCGAAGGCAGAGAGAGCCGGCTCCATCCCCCGCCGCCGCCCCGAGACAGGGACCCGGAGCGCGGAGCGGGAGCACCCGCCGCCGCCGCGCTGCTGCCGCCGCTTCTGCTGCTGCCGCTGCGGAGGCGCCCGACTGCACATGTGCGGCGGCTGCGCGGGCCTGGCGGGAGGGGGCAGGGGCGGGGGGAGGCGGCGGGACACCGACATCGGCAGCCCGGGAACAGGGGAGGGAAGCAAGGAGGGAGGAGAGGGCACCGGCAGGGACCGCCTTTCCCCCCCCTCCGCGCTCCGGGGGAGGGGGTGCAGGGAGAAGAGGCGGCGGGGGAATAGGGTCTCCCCTGGCGGGCTGTCACTTCCCAGAGCGCCTCTGTCCCCGCCGGCCGCCAGCCCGCCTGGCTCTCTCTCGGCCGGCCGGCCGCCCCCGCACGCCGCGGCCCCGCACACCTGCCCAGCGCCGCTGCCGCCGAGGGGCTGCCCGCGGGAACGGGGGCGATGCGGGTATACGAGCGGGGACGAGCCAGCGCAGCGATCCCCCTCCTCCCACGGACCCTGCGCGTGCGATCCCGCGCACTCTTTCCCTGTTTCTTCTTTTTCTCTTTTTTTAAAAAATAAAATTATTAAAAAAAAAAAAAAATTGAAACTTACACTTTTGTGCGTCCCCCTGACGCTGCGCGCTGACGTCACGGGCGCGGCGCGCCTCGCACGGGCACACGCGGAGCGGCCAAGCCAACCCGCCCGCCCGCCGCTCCAAGGCGCGGAGGGAGCCGGGGATGGAGCATGCGCGGGATTTTCGCGCCTTCTTCCGACTCCCCGCCCGCCCCGCGGTGCCGAGCGGTGCCCGCGGGCGCGCCCGCGCTGCCGGCGCGGAGCGGGACCCGGACCCGGCGGGGCAGGGCTGTGCGGTTTCGTTGCCACAACATCCTGCTGCCGGTGCTTCCTCATCGCGTTCTGTCCGGCCGTTACTCGAGCAAAGTTTCGCTTGCAGCGATCGTTGCTAAAATTAGAGATTTTGTGGTAATCCAAGAGAAAATTTTCCTTCGGGCGGTTGCAGCTCTTAAATTTGCGCCCAAAACTAAAGCACCTCGGGGCTGTGCAGCCTCTGCGTGCAATGAAGACCGCAGGAACAGAGCATGTCAGCGAGGGTTGTGTTGATGTAATTACATCATTGTCCTGTAAGTTTTGGGGAAAAAACCAACCAAAGCCTGCAGCGTTGCTGGGGGGCTACAAAGGCAGAGCAGTTATAGCGGAAACTGCAGGAAAGCAAGGAAAGCTCAAGAGTCGTGTTGCTCATAGGGGTGGATGCAATGCTGTTTGATGGGGAGGAAGCTGTACACAGTTCTGTACGCAAGACCAAGTCTACGCGGTACTAGGTTGCTCATAACGCAATGAAGAGGGAAGCAGCAAGTCTCGTTCTTTCGCTAAAAGCATGCTGCTTCCTGGGAAAGAAAACTAGCTGGGAATAGAACACACGACCACAAAGCCACTACATTGCAGCAGCAGACAAATCCAGCAGAGAGAATGCTGAAGAACGCATTTCACGAGTCGACGAGATTCGCATTCACTTTTACACGTCTATTATTTTTTTCTTAAGACATCGAATTGTTTTGCTTTACAATAATAATGAAACACCACGTTCATTTTGCTGATAAATAGCAATCTTCGGAGTTTTTAATTAACAATATTCCCCCACGTGCTGCTCTAGTATTATTTCTCCATTTCTTCATTCCTCTTGATTAAGCTTGACTGCAGTGGACATCGAAGAAAGGTGATAATGAAAATGTGTTTGTAATTTTGTAACTTTTCAGAAAGCTGCAAAAATTTTCACACACAAAGCCTATGAGCCAGCTGCAGGAAAAAATGCTTCCTGAAAGACATCTCTAGTTGATAGTGCTGCTCTCCACCCTCCAGGTCATATATACTGTGCCTGAGGGTTCAAACCGTCTATGTATCTCACGTCCCTACCCACCCACATCCCGCTCCTTTGTTTTACATTAATTCTTGTAGGAAAAACACTTTCGAGTCAACAGAACAAGCACAAACAAGAAGGAGTGTCCTAGTGCGCTAGAATTTATTTTGATACATACTAGTTGCTCAAACACGCCCAACTCCTGGGTAGTGTTTTTTTTTCTTTAGCCGAGGGTTGTTCACAACTAATTTGAAGTATTTGCCCCAGTGAAAAAAACTTCAACACTCCTCTAATCTCTAAGCACACCTTTTTCAGGTATTTTGGATCTTTAGGGTTTTGTTTGTGTTCGTAGTGGTGGAAGGCTATTCCACTTCACAGTTTTCTGGGGAGTGCTTCTCCCTTTTAAGGGTGCACGAAAAGCAGAGCGGATTTTAACTTTAAACAGCACCAGCGCGGCAGGACTGCACGGCAGATGCGAAGAAATTGCCTCAAGAGGTCACCTGGTCTATAGGCAGAAAGCGTCAACAGATGCCAGAGGAAATCTATGTGAACAGGGAGCCAGGCAAGCTGACCACCTTGTCAGCATCTGGCCTCGCTGCGAAGTACCGTCTCCCAATTCTCAAATTTCTACTCCATTTTAGGAAATAAAACATACAGTTTGGTACCATAACTTCGAAAATTTTACTACTCTCTGATCTAGGTCTTGTCCCACAAGGCAGGATCAATTATCCCTAAGTCACTCTTGTCACACCCTTGTCCAGTTTGTTGTCTCCAGAAAGCAGAAGGTTTTCCTAGTCCCACTTCCTTAAAGCGTCAGTAAGTCCAGCTCTGTTGGTAATTACTCAACAGAGGCGGTGGGAGAACGCAAGGAGCAAATCTCCCGGGCTACTGAGTGGAATTGGTAGAAGCATGCCTTTCCCTTCTGCCTTTAGGTGCTGAGTGGGCTACACTCTCCAAGCCCTAAGGACATCTTGCTGTTCTTCCTTCTCCCTGCAGTCCCCGTCGCCAGGTTATCAACACTGGATGTCTGACACTTTGCTGCTCCTTACAAGATATTTCATTTCCCACAAAATAATAACGCTGTTAGTGTGGCTTGCCTCTTGTCATTCAGGGATCCCTTTCCTCCACCTTTGGCACTGCCCACATGCTGGAACACTGCCAGGACTGGTTACAGAGCAGAACTATGGATTCCTTCCCTAGACTAACCCCAGGAGTGCTTTTGCGGTTAGATTGTTCCTGGGTTTGTTCCAACAGGCAAGACCACACTAGATTTCTCACCCCTTCCATCAAGCATCATCGTGCAGCAATAGTCTATCACTCAAGGCACCCCCACATCTTTCTGCCTGCAAAGCTAAGGATGTCCAATCATAAAACAAGTACAAGGCTTTGTGAGGATGCTTTTCCTCATATTTGAGAATTATAGGAAGTAGAAATTCTTACAGCTTTTAAAAGGCTATGAAGTCCCATGGACTTAGTTCACCATCACCACATTCTCAGTCACAGTTTCAGAAAACCACCTCACAGCTCCCACAAATACTTTCCTACTGACAAACTGAAGCCACCTGCTCTGTACGGGATAAGCCACAAGTAGGGTGGTTGTGGATCCATATATACCAATCTGACCCCAGGGCCACATCATCAGCTTTTAAACTACTTCAGTTCCTTTATCTTCGGTTCCTTTTATCTGAACTATCAAGGATAGCAATTAAGGGGTAACACACAAGAACTCAAATTTTCAGAAAGGCATGCCAAAAAAGCACAGCTAAATCCACCTACGAAATAAATCAACCAACCCCCCCCCCAAAAAAAAATCAACCCCAAAACAGGTTAGCTGAATGAGCTGCAAGTCAAGCACAGAGCAGACCTTCCTTTTCACTCCCTTAAGTTCAGCTTAACCACAGGAATATCCTCTCATCACTTAATGAGGTTTCTGCTCTCTGTCAGCTTTTCTGTATTCAAATGATGCTGATCATTAGTTAATGAATGAGATAGAACCACTGTCCAACAAGCTGGAACAAGAATTTCCAGAAAAAGACCTTTTGTTTTTTAAGGAACCTTCAACAAATCAGCAGCTTTTCCTTTCAGGGCTTCTGGAACTCTGCTTTAATTTTATCTGCTTGACATAGAAAGAGAATATTCCATGGTACAAGCATAAGGTTTCCAAAAAGCTGCAATTATATCTAAGTGGGCTGGTTATGCAATATTCTCCCCATTTTCCATACAGGAATGAGTGATCATTCAGGAATAAGGTCTGTTGTTTCTGTCCTAAGATCCTATCATGTGACCTACCCCATTTGGATGTAGAATTATGCACGGAGCCATTATTTGCATTGCAGGAAACGTTTACAGTATCTCAATATACCTCCAGATTTCTATGAGGCAATCTCAAATGTCTGACTGTAAACAAATTTACCACATGTCTGTTAAGATTACTAATATTGAACCAGGCAATCCAAGTCTGTGTCAGCAGAGGCACAGAACACTGGCACTCACACGAAGCTATTTCTATTCCCCCAGTTCTCCTAAAGCCTAGCCAAGTTGTCCTGGTTTTGGCCAGGACAGAGCTTTTTTCACAGTAGGCATGAAGAGGTGGAACCTGGAGTGATATGGGCATGTGTACCTCATTATTCTATACCATCCTACCTTATTGCCAGAGGCAGGGAAAAGGGGCTCCTTCTCTTACTTCCAGGAAGAAAGGTGGCCGCTTTGTCTGTGTTGGAGTAGGGAACTGTTGTTGTCTAGGGGTCCTCTTTGTACACTTTCGTTATTAATATTGTTGCTGTTACTGTTTGTTTTCTTATCTCATTGCTGTTTCCAGTAAGTGGTGCTTATCTCAACCCACAATCTTTGCCTTTTGTGCTTCCAAATGGGGAGAGAGGGCAAACAACTCACAGTATGGTTTTGGTGAGAGAGCTAAATTGGGGGATACCATTCCTAAACCGTAACAAAATTTATTTGGGAGAGAACTGAGGTAACCAATAAGGTATCTAGATGCTCGCTTTCCTTTTTTGAACATGGTACCAAAGAGCTTTTCACCCACATCTTTTAAAAGATATTCAGGAAAATATTTTCTTTCTTTCAGGAGACACAAGTCATGAGTATTTCCTGATCTCCTTCCTAACTTTTAAAGAGTTTTCTAGAGAACTACAACTACCCACAGCAATTGACTTAGCAAAGTTTTACTCATCACAGGTGCAGTACAATTATATAATTGCTTCAAGGGCTAAGTGACATAATGGAAACCATACAGAGGGGTCTCTACCATGACCTGTCATACATTTTCCCCCGTGAAATAAGTGGCAAACTACATGTGAAGTAAGTATCTTTCAAACCAAAATGAAGCATTCAGGAGAGATGCTTGTATTTAATGCAAAAACAATGAGCTAGGCCAGTGGTATAGTGGATAGAACAGTTAAGAAACAAACTATTTCGATGAGGTACCTTGAAAAGAGTAAAAGGTCTGACCTAGTAGACTGTATGTGGAACTATAAAACTTGAGCTGCTCCTCTGTTTTGAATAAAAATATTGAAATACACCAACAAATCAGTTTTGAGTTTCTTTTCTGTTATAGATTAATTTTATTAAAAAATATTTTATTTATAGGGCAGCTTTTTGCTCTGCATTTGTCTGTTCTGCAACAACTTTTGAAACTATTTGAGGAGAGTTGGAATTGCTGTACATTCCTCCAACCTTTATGAAGCATTAGTGCCTGGAGGGAAAGCCCTGAATCCAGTGAGCAAGAACTCAAATATGGTGATTTCTACCCTGTCTCATCAGTACATACACACTCTAGACTAATCCAGGTTTCATTTGGACAAGCCCAGCAGATGTCAGAGAAAACACAGAAGAAACGGAGGCTGCTATGGGAGAAAGAGGTATAGAGCAAAAAATCCATCCAAAGCTTTGTTTTGCTACTAGGAGGACAATTTTCATTTTAATTGGCAGTTTAAACCTGGTAACATGCATTTTTCTAACCATTTTTGTGGGTATCAATGTTATTTCAGATGACACTGCAATACTGACCTGAAGTGTTAACGTATCTTAAATAGTATTGGTTTTAGCAGATAAACCTCAAGATGATTCTTAAATGCTTTGTCACAGAGTAGACTACAGCTTACTACAGTAAGCCTTCTCTATGACACTTAAAGAATGGGCTTTTAAACAACCTATCTCACTACATACAACATATTAAAGAAAACCACATTAAGATCACATTCAAAACATTATTTTCTAAAATATCACGGTATTTTAAAAAGACTAACAATTTTTTCAATGTAAATGTAACTTAAAAGGTCATGGGGTTGCAAATACACATCCAGTCTGCCGTTTCCAGTTTCCTGCAAGTTAATTTACTCAAAATAATTTCAAGTCTAGAATAGTGTCAACTAAGATCCAACCCCCAAGGTTACAGAAGTGCTATTTTTCACATCTAATTGAAATTACACTTCCCAGTTTCACTACATTTCTTTTTGATTTAAAAGAAAACACCCCTGAAAACCATTACTGTAGCAGCAGTTAGCAACAAGGATGGATAACAATTGTCAGTCTGCAAACATAAGTTATGCCCTTTTTTACTGTCAATTTTTAGTCAAATATGTAAATAAATACAAGACTAGCACAAAATATACCACTATAAGAAAATACATTATATGCTGCAATTTGGAATAAAACATCATGCAGTACTGGCTGCATGACTTGGAAAATGTAACTGCTTGGAACTGACACTGAACAGTTTAACCTTTTCTTTGTGTAGAAGATCACTCTTTTATTCACCACTAGAAATTTGTTTTGTAATTAATTTTATACTGCTATATTAAAATCCTAAATGTGAAAATGACTCAAGTCATTTAGTGAAAGAAGATACCATAGGCACCATAATATATATATATATATATCTTTTTTTCCTTTCTGAACAAAATCTGGTGATGAACCAGCATTAACAGGATGAAAATTAAAAGGCACATTCAGGCAACAAAAATAATCAACATAGTTTGCATGATGCTGTATTTTAAAAAAATAATTTATGCTCTGAGTAACAGATTGGATCAGAAACAAATATCCTAGTAGATTCCAATCTGTCAAAGTTAAAGTAAATTTTGTAAAAGGTGTGCAATTCAAATGATGCAATTATTATTTAGTATTGAATTTTGTTTTGTTTTAAGGTCAGTATAAGGCTTATAACCAAGTGTCTACTCAACAGGTCTTGTTTTCTTAGTGCATAGAAATACAATGAGCAATGAAGATGTTTTCCTAGAAAGAGGACATATTCTTCTAGTTGTGCAAATCTTGATCAAGTACTTGAGCGTCTTTCAGGTCTTGGAACACATTTCATAATTGCAGCTCTCCACAGGGCAGGGGCAAGCAAAAGGCTTAGAGTAGTCACACTCAGAATAAGAAGATAGACCTGTAAAAGGCAAATAAAAGCCATTACTTCTCTTGGTTACATGGTAGTACAAAGAAGTATCTAGAAGTTTGAGGAGATTAAACTCTTCTAGACCATGTTTTCAAGAGGCTTCACCTGTCTTCCTAAGCAATTTTGCATCTTGCTACAAAAGCAAAAAAAGTGCATGCTCAAATCATCTAATTACCTATTTGCCTGCTGTGAAGATACAATTGCATAAACATCATTATGATGTTAAAGAAAAACAGTTGTTTTTATGTGAAGTGATCAATTTTGACAGTATTTGTTAAAAAAATCAAAGGCCAATTATTTTTACTTAATTTAATTATTTATTTAATATTATTTAATATTAATTTAATTATTTATTTAAAATACAAAATGAAAATCCCCAAAAGAACATACCAAACCAAAAAGACCCCCAACCAATTAAACAAATTTAAAAAAACCCCACCACCATTCTAACTATTCTGGTTTAACGATATAATGG